>CM077010.1:56646649-58130894 GCA_039090855.1 Macrothele yani
CTGACACAAATATAGTTAATGTAAAAACGTATACTTTATTTATAATTAAATTACTTGTGATCAGTGACTTTGTTGTACTAATTATTTATGTGTGTCACTTTACACATTTATTAAACAGTTTCTCTTGAAATCTATAATATCTAAAATGAAGTAATACGAGATTATATTTATATTTATTGACGCAGTTATTTGTAAGTACGTATGGTTACTTATATTTGAGCATGTCATGTACTCGTTTACGATACGATTGTACTTAAAAAAAACGAGTAGGTTTCAGGTTCTCATTTTTAAGTAGATTTTTTTTAACAGTGTTCCTATCTTCGTCTAATATGTTATGTTGATTTTCAGGTAGCTGTATCTAAATCAACAAAATTTCAAGGGCATAACCAGGCATTTCTGCGCCTAGACAAGCACAAAATATCACGCCTTCATCTGCTTTTCTATCCTATATTGCATATATACACTGATCCACAAAACAAAATTAACGCCATATCCCAATATTATCTCTATGTGGGAGATACAATAAAACTGACTACACACCTTTTCCTATCTGCTTCGGAGTTCGGATCTTCTTTACCACATCAAACGGATCGAATGCAGCTGGCAGTCGTGGCTCGCAGCCGCAGTAATGATCGAATAACCCCCAGAGAATCTCCAACAATGTGAATCACATCTTTATATTGCCATGTACATATAATACAGTCGATCCTACTAAAGAAACATCACAGACCTCATTGCTGTCGACGTAAATCATGGTTATTCTTCAGTCGGACGGACGCGCCTGAATTTCTGAATGTATGCAACGAACATCCCCTAAACCTTTTGAGAAAGAAATACAAATATTAAATTGCTAAGGTTGCCGAAACTGGCGAAACATCAGCAGACATCGCAAACGGAGAAAGTATGGCGCGATAAAACTGCACCAGAGATTGGTAAACAACTTTTAAAATATCAATGTTAATCAGATTAATTTTTGCGCCCTCTGTTGACCTTCTTTCCGGGAAGCCGCACAGACTGCCTCCCGTAGTAACGCCTCTGGCCAGAAATAAAACAAGAAAGATGACACCGAATTCTCAGTTGTAATGAGCACGTCTTTTGAATCCGTTCTGATGCAAATTAAATTTATCAAAGCTATACAAAGTCAATGGAACCAGTCTGGAAAAAAGTAGTATATGACCGAAAAAGAAGTTTTTCAATCGGGTTTTTAATCCCGCAGATACTGCTGTAAACGGAATGGTGAACTTACGCCCTCTGGGTGCAGACTTATGAGTTAAGAAACATTTGAATTATTATGAGAAACATTTGGCAGCGGAAACGCTCTCCAACAAAGAATTTTTCGAATCGGACTCTTCGAAGCAGAGATATGGACAAATATAAGATACGAATCTACGCCCCCTAGCGGGAAAACCCCATGCATTATCTTCGCAAGAAACTATTCTCAAAAGGTTTTTCGATGTGAGCGATATCGATCCAAGAAGAAAAAAATTAGTCGAGTTTTCAGGAGCTCAGATTTTGCTACAAATACACCAGAAGCAGAAATTAACACTTATGCTCCTTGGTGGCCAAACCATTGTTTACCAAATATTAGAAATTATATGAAAAACATTTTCCATCACGAGCTGTATGCGATACAGGAAGAATTTTTCAAATCGGAGTTTTAGAAGCAGAAATATCGGGGCAAACACAATTTTCGTATGCGACCCCTAGCAGAAAGTCTGTGATTTACTTGAAAATTTTGAATTTATATGAAAAACATTTTGCAGAAGGAATTTTTCAAATCGTACTTCTAGAAGTAGAGATATTGACAAAAATACGATATACATCTACGCTTCTTGGCGTAGAAACCATGCATTATTTTAAGAAGAAAATATTCCTAAAAGGTATGTCGACGTGAGTAATATCGGTCCACAAACGAATTTTTTCAATCGATATTTTAGAAGCTCAGATTTTGCTGAAAATACATCAGAAGCGGAAATTAAAGCTTACGCCCCCTGGCGGCAAAAGCATTTTTTACCAAAAATTAAAAATTATATCCAAAGGATTTCCCATCAGGAGCTGTATCCGGTGCAGAAAGAATTTTTCAAATCGGAGTTTTAGAAGCAGAGATATCATGGGAAACGCAATTTACCTTTACGCCCCCTAGTGAAAAGTCTATGAATTACTTCAAAATTTTAAAATTAAATGGAAAACATGTCACACCGGTAGCTCTATCCAATAAAGAAAGAATTTTTCAAATCAGACCATTAGAGGAAGATATATTGACAAAAATAAGATATAAGTTTACGCCCCCTGGCGGGAAAACCATGCTATATTTTAAGAAGAAAATATTCCGAGAAGGTTTGTCGACGTGAGTACTATCGGTCTACGAACGAATTTTTTAAATCGAGATTTTAGATGCTCAGATTTTTTGGCAAATACATCAGAAGCAAAAATTAACACTTACCAAAGTATTCTTTATCAAAAATTAGAAATTATACGCAAAAGATTTCCATCAGGAGCTGTATCCGCTGAAGAAAAAAATATTCAAATCGGAGTTTTAGGAGAAGAGATATCGGGGAAAACGTAATTTACTTTAAGCCCCCTAGCAGAAAATCTATGCGTAACTTGAGAAAGTAACTATGGCTAAAATACTCTTCGACGTAAATGGAATCGAAAGATAAAAGAAATTTTTCAATCGGATGCTTAGAAGCATATATATGTAATAAAATGTATTTTGAATTCGACATGATCTGCGTTTACGTTCTCTAGCGGCAAAATTGTACATCGTAAAAAATAAAACGAAATAAAGGATCATCTTTCGCATATTTCAAGCTTCTCAATGCAAAAAGAATTTTTCAAATTGGACTAATAGTTGCAGAGATATGGTGTCTACAGATGGACGGACGGACGGACGGACAAACCGAAAACATAAGCACAATCTTTTTTTACAAAAGACGTGCTAATCATAACCAACGAGATTTTCTTCAGTTTACGACAGGGTTAATGTTCACCACAGGGTTTTTTGAGATCTTTTTGAACCGAAAATGATTTTCAATTATCTTTAAAAAAAGGTGAAATGTAATAGTTTACAGTAATATTTCACAAAACTCCTAAATATAAAATTTACTCTTGATAGCTATAATAGCTTTTGTTTTAAGGAATCCAAAGACTGATACATGGACATCATACAATGACCTGTACAATAACTTAAGGCTGTCTTTGAATGAGTGTAACGGAAATTCGGTCCTATATCTGTAATGCAAATTCTTTTGTACATGTTTCCTCGAAAACTATTACTTTGTAGAGTTGGAAATTTTGAGCACAGATAAAAACGACTCATAGCTAACACGTGTCGCAGTTATTTTTCTGAAAAATTTGTTAGAATTGTTTTTAAAATTCAATTTATCTGACTCGAAAGTATTCCAATTTGGCGCTAGATGACGCCAGAAGTTAGATTCGCAGTGTTTCTGTGTGGAAGAAACGAAATTTCTCATTTCTGTCTGACATTTTGAATTATCTAGGCCAAATAGAAATGAAAGAATGGGGACTGAAGTGAGATTGGAATCTTGTCTTCTATAGACCATCTTAAATTCTACTGAACGTTCATTTTTTAAAGAGAAAATGTGTACATTACCAGAAAACGCTTGGATTTGAGACAGAAACTACGCCCACCTACTAAGCTCCACCTCCAAACAATATCATTGGTTAAAACGTAACAGCGCGTATTTTGTCCTTTCATAGTGGAGCCAAAGAGAGACCGCTTCCGTTCTGAATACGGTAAGGGGCAATCCCTCAAGGCGTAAAAGCCACGCCCAAGGAGTGATATTTTGCGCCATCTATCGCAGAAGATGAAGCCTAACACTCATTCAAAAACAGCCTTAAGTACCCGAATTCTTACAGGAAGACAATACATAATAGCTGGTGCTCAAATGGGGGAGGGAAGGAGAAACATCCTGTTCCATAATAACAAAATTCATGCGATATGCTATCCACAATACCCGACCTCGCTGCAAAACTTCAAAATCGAATCGTTCGACAGACGACAGAAATTTAACAATCAAACCTCAAGAATTCCCACGAATCGCTTTTATTACTGACAATTTCTCGTCATGTGGATACGGAAAAAGTGAGAACGGAGTTTTTCTGTTAATATAAGAAAGGAATTGCGGAAAGATTTCTGAAAATTCAGAATTTTCCATTAAGACACCTTAACAACGGCCATTTACCGTTAATATAAGAAAGGAATTGCGGAAAGGTTTCTGAAAATTCAGAATTTTCCATTAAGAAACCTTAAAAACGGCCATTTACCGTTAATATAAGAAAGGAACTGCGGAAAGGTTTCTGAAAATTCAGAATTTTCCGCGAAGACATCTTAAAAACGGCCATTTACCATCAATATAAGAAAGGAATTGCAGAATGGGTTCTGAAAATTCAGAATTTTCCTGGTGTGCGAAATAAACGTGAAATTCAGGTCTCTTTCCGTCATTTCACGGGAAAGTTTGTATCAGAAATATGCTTCGTTAATTCACGAAAGGAATCAAGGAAAGTTGCTCGTGAATTCCAGGAATTTTTTTACAGTGTAGGAGAATTACACCACACGCACTTCACCGGTATTCCAACCCCAGATCCATTTCCATTGTTAGTTAAAGGCCAGCCGCGCGTCTAACTCGGGCAACGAGGCTGCAAAAATGAGTGTGTTTCATTCACTTTTCAGGACAGCGCAATTTTCTTGTAAGACACGCCGTGGAAACTTAATTGAGGCATCGCTGTACTGCAAAATAATGAGTTCTAGCGACTTCAGATCAGATCACAGCTTATGTAGAGGATTTTAGGAAGAGAATGTCTGACTTCAGGTCTTAAACAACCCTTAGAAATAGGTACCGATTCATCCTTTCCCGTTTCATCCTCTGCTCAAAATCGTGCAGTTTCATCCTCCGGTTTTAACAGGTGTGTCGATTCGTCCCCTGCACACAGGAGTGTACCGAATCATCCTTTCCCATTTTGTTTAATATATAGATTGCGAAGTCAAAGGATGTAATTACCATTACAACCAATCTTTATGACGTAAAGTTCAAAATTTATGCCTAACATCAGAATACATAAACAATGAAGACATCAAGCGTCATATACGAATGTTTGCAGCTCTTGCATTCATTCCACCCACTTGTGTGTAGGTGGTGGAATTTTAGCCATAATGGATGCGCCCACAAATGATGCTGTTCAAGAGTTTAGTAATTTTATGGTAGATCAGTGGATGGACAACTCTGTTATTGGTTGAATATGGAACTGTTATAAAGAGCGTCACAGAACGATAGATTCCTTAGAATAGTGGCATAACAGATTAAATAAATCTGTAAGAAAATCACATCCAAATATATTGGAGCTTTTGGTTCAGTTAAAAGAAGACGCGCATATCTATGACATTCAAAGAAAACAACGTAAACTTAATATGCCTACAGGAAAAAAAAAAGAAAAAAACCTATGTATAAACTTGAATAAAATAATTGAGAAAACGGTTCATGATTTCAAAACCGGAAAGAAGACACTAATTGAATGTTTACGTGCTTTGGCATACACAGTGAAACTACAATAATATGTTAGATAAGTTCTTAAAACTGACAAATTGCTACCAATCACAGCCATTTTCACTGCATTTTTCTGACAAAAATTTTCCTGCATTTGTGACAAAAAAAAAAAAAAAAAAAAAAAAAAAAGAAGACGGGGTATTCTCAGAAACCACGTTAATAATTTTTGGGGAAGGAAGTCAGACTACTTCCTCGTGGTGTTCCCTGGAAACGCAGTACGCGGCTAAAAGTATGAGCAAAACTAAATAACGAGTAAATAACAGGAACTCAAATACACACAGTTTATTAAACGACTGGGAAGATATGGGGATGAGGGGGGGGGGGTGAATCACCACTCCTGTTAAAACCCGAGGATGAAACGGGATAGGATGAATCGGGACTACACAATAGGAAACTGACATGGAAGCAAGGTAGAAAGGGGAGGGGAGACGCCCTTATTTATTACTGGGGTGAGGGGGCAGTACCCAGGGCCCGACGACTTAACGTGCCCATCCCACGCACGGCGGATATTTAGTGTTTCGAGCGTTCGTACCTAACCGGGATCGAACATGAGGTTCCTCCGTGGCAGCCACGAACGTTGACCACTAGGCCATCCGCGGCCCACTTCCACACGAAGCAGATATTTTTATTCGTGACCTTCTGTGAAAGATGGGGACACACTTGTAACTAGGCTGTGATTCCTTCGCTTTACTGGAGCCAGAAATCCTAAATTACAGATGGCAGTGATCTTCAGACCTCGATTTTTAAGCCATTAAACAAAAAATGTTTCTTTAAATGTCTTCTTAGCAGCAAACAATAAATTCTTTTTCGAACTTCCCTTAAACTAATCATCATGTTTTTAAAAAGTCAGAATTACACTAATTTATTTGTCTTACTTAATGCAAGGGCGTTTTTCTGCAACTCTGTCGTAAGCCTCCTGAAATGATATCCCATATTTGTGCATAAGAAAAGCAATGACAAGTGTAGCACTGCGAGAAACTCCAGCCAAACTGTAAGATATCAGAAAGAACATGTTTTACAATACAAATGGGTAAAAAGGTTTTGCATACACACTATTAATTATATCAGATATGTTCTAACGACATAATCTTATTTGTAAAACACAAAACGTTTGTTTGTCTGAAGCAGCAAAAACTCTCGAACGCCGAGCTGTGGCATCGTGAAATTTGCATAGCTTATTTATACTGGAATTTCTAGGTCAATGCAACTATTTTAAGATCTCTAAGTTGTTCCGTTCGCGAGTAATGGATTAATTAATAAGCTAATCAATAAAGTCAGCGTCGTTTGCTACGTCATCGTTATCTATTCCAAATCTGAAAGCACGTGACTGCATTCATCCACAGGTGTTTCTATTCTTTGAGAACTGTGAATAAAAAAATGCAAAAACGAACTTTGCGAAATATTAACGAAACGGGCTGAAATTTTTGTCAACACCATGAATTGGTAATAAGAGGAGTCCCTCAAAATTTCACCGGAATCCGGTCAAAACTTTTTAAAATAGGCATGGAATTTTTAATTCATCGGTAAACAGAAATATATACGCAGAAACGGTTAATAAAATTTTGACGGCTAATTTAAAAAGTTATTTAGCAATTCAGACGAAATTTGGAGGTCATGTTCCTATCAACGATTAATGGTGTTCATTAAAATTTCAGCCAGTTTCATAAAATATTCGCAAAGATACGTTTTTAACTTTTTTATCCCAGAGATCCACCCCTCAAAGACGTCTGAAACTGAAAGCACGTGATGCATTTGATAGTCGATAGCAAATTGCTAACGAATTTTCTTCAGTCAGTGTTCTAATGCTGTATCTCCTGGATGCGTGTTAAATAATTCGTAACGCTTTTGGTCCGTTTGATTCTACAGCTGTATGTTGAAATGTCAAGAGCAAAGGATTCAACAAAATTATATGTCCCCGATGAAAGAAACCAAAAATGTTTTGTACGGCCAAGTGCTGAAATAATCACATTATGAATAAATAATTTGTAATGACCGAATTTGTGAAATCAGTTTTTTCTTCCCAGGCAAAGCCGGGAAGAAAACAGCTGATATCCCGGTGCAAAGCCGAGTAGTAAATCTCGGGCAAAACCAGTAAAGCTAGTGTCAAATAAATAAAAGTGAAAAAGCAATAAATACCATAGTATTGAAAGGGGAAAATAGCTGATTTTAATTTAAAATTTATTCGGTTCCTCTAGAAGTAGTATTTCAATAGTTACCAACACAGATGTCCGTTGTAATGGTGAGATTCACAAATGATTTTAAAGCAAATGTTGTACGTAGGATGAACGGAACTTTTTTTTCGTACAAAAGAAACAAATAGGAATACACGTAACAAACTGTGGGTGCTTCTCTATACTCCGAGTGAACCTATTTAAGGTACGGAACAGCTACTTCCGCTTCGAAAAATAGTCCCTAGCGTTTAGAGCGAAAAGCAGAATTGTTGCTTAGAATCCATTTTTGTTTGCCCAGCAGTTTATTGTACGAAATTGCTATCTAAAATTTTTTTTCCAAAAGTCTGAGATTTTTTTTTAGAATTAAGTTCGATATGACAAGTTACTCAATCAACACCCTCGCACTTTCGGCTGCTTCTGTCCAACTGGAAATAACTTGGAGAGGGGCGGAAGACCGCTCCCAGCATTCACAACACGGAGACAAGAAACTGACAATCGGAGATACTCGAAGGGGAGGCTACTTAAACAGACCCCCCGCCTTCTTTTTCAGATTGGCATCGAGATGGTGAGAATGGATTCTGCTCCAGCATTTGGATTGGTTGCGGTGAAGTTTCAGTCAACCCGGTGACGTCGGCGGCCGGGTGGTGTTGTGGTTCTCTGTGATGTTGAGCGGTGTTGTGGTTCTCTGTGATGTTGTGCGGTGCTTGGTTCCCCCTTCCCCCGGACTGGTGTCACGATTCACAGTTTGAAAGTTATGTCACCCTCTGCTTTCACTCATTTTTCTGTTTATCTTTCCTATTGAGTTCACTTACTCAGATCTCCTAGCTTCCTATTTCTAAAGGTAGTTTTAGGCCTGAGGTCAGACACTCCCTAAAACGTCTTCAAATAATGTATCGCATCGTAAACAGGTGGTAGGGGAAGATGTTCGGACCACACTACACCCTCATTCACAATCTCTACTGCTTGTGTGATGTGTGGGTGGGTTGGGATCAGTGCCATAGTAACTGTTTGACAGAAAGGAAACAGCATATTGTTATTGTATAAGGGTCGCCCAAATGAAAGTGAGATTCGAGTAATAGCGTCGTTTGATAATTACACAGAGCCGTGCATTTGCGCCGGTAGATGGCATGTCATGTCAGGAAGCGCGCTGTTATCGGCGGCACGTGTGAATGTGCTGTTTGCAAGTGCGGTGGCAAGTTAACTACGTAGGGTCGTGACATGGATTCTTCCAAACAGGCCCAGCGGGCAGTTACAAAATTTTTGACGGCAGAAGGTGTTAGTGGAGCCGAAATTTATCGTCGTATGAAGGATGTGTATGGGAATGAGTGTCAGTCACGGTGTACAGTGTTCTGCTGGCGTAGTGAATTTCGTATACGACGTGTGCGCACGGACGACATGCTGAAACCTGGGCAAGCACACGTGGCTATCACCATGGAATCGATTTCTGACGTGAACAATCTTGTGAAGGAGAATCACCACCCACGAGCTTGCGGCAACATCGTCCGTGAGTAAGGGAACTGTTAACACCATTCTCCATCACCGATTGGGATACAGCAAGGTTTGCTCACAATGGGTTCCCAAGCATCTCCAGGAGGATCAGAAGACTCGGCGAATGAGTGCTTGCCTAGAGCATCTGCATCGCTACCATGCAGAGGTAGGGAACAGTTTCTTTCCAAGATTGTGGCCGCAGATGAAACGTGGTGCCACCACTTCAATTCGCCCACAAAACGAATGAGTATGGAATGACGGCATCACAACTCTACACACCCCTCAAAAAGTCCAGTCCTTTTTAACAGCTGGAAAAGTGATGCTCACGGTTTTCTTCGTTGAGAATGGCCCATTGCTGTTGGATTGGCTGGACGCAGGCAGTACGGTCAAGGCAACCACATACTGCAATACGTTACGCAACCTCAAAACGGCCATCAAACGTAAGCGACCCGGCATGCTATCAAACGGGGTTATTCTGCTGCACAACAAAGCACGCCCGCATGTGCCGACAGTGTCCCATGATTTGCTGCGGAGCTTCCGCTGGGAGGTCCTCGACCGTCCTCCTTATAGCCCCGATCTGTCGCCCTGCGACTACCACATCTTCGGGCCACTGAAAAAAGCTCCCAAGTGCTGCAGGTTTGCTAACAACGCTGAGATCCGGGACGCCGTTGAAGACTGGTTCCACAGCCAACCACGGACGTTTTTCGCTCAGGGTATCCACAATTTCGTGACGCGCTGGGACACTTGCTTGAATAGAAAAGGCGACTATATGTGTAGCAGGTATGTAGCCCTTGTATCTCTCTTACTTCATGTATGTTCACATATTCCAACCTATACATAATTACGGCTAAAAACTGACAGTCTCGGTTTCATTTGGATGGCCCTTACAAGATAAGCTAGAACCCAGAGCGCAAAAAATAATTGTAAATATGTATGTACATATTTATTTCCCATGTGGGATTTCTTTGTTCGCACCATTTTGGGGCAGAGCTGACGAAATCAGCATGTTTAAAGCTGTTATTGTCAGAATACACGCGATTAGCCGCATTACAATCGGCTTAGTATATAATTATTTGAAGTGTATGGTACTTATCTTGTGTGGCGATGGGATTATCTGAAAGGCGCTTTAATTAGTGAAACTCAAGCTTAAGGGTGTGGCAGGTAGCTCCACGTAGGGGAGATTAACTCTGAAATCCATTTAAAAGAATAGTAGAAATGTTAAGAGGGACGGGTCACTTCTTAAGTGGCAACGAGACAGACGGGACCTTAGTTTTGGAGAGAGAGGTTGGGTCTTGAAAATTAGACAGCTAATGAAACGAGTTGTTTTCGGAAAGATTAGGATAGCGTCGCGTAGCTGCAGCGGCATTTCACGGGAAACACGAAGTTCGAGTCTAGTGTCGATAGCACGGACGGAGACCAAGTCAATCAAGCATTGTATCAACCTACCCTTCGAGGGGTCCCAGGCCGCATAGTCTTAGTGAAATAAACTGTCTGTTTTTGTTATTGTTACGAAGATTCCGAATTCTATAATTTTCTTTCAAGCAGTGATTCTTTTGGGAACGAACCAACAAAATTATGTGACGGCTCTCGCTGGATCGAGGCTATGTTGATTAAGACCTAGAAAGGAGATAGGGTCGTTACAGTTATGATGAAGTTAGCAACAACCTGACAGCAGACCACGAAGGAAAGCGAAGGTAAATAAAAGAGACTACATGATGCTCTTCAGTAGAGTAGTGCAGTAGTCATTGCACTGTTGTGGAGAAATAATTTGAGTGAGCTATATCTATATGTTATACGAACGAGTGCAGTACGAGCGGATTGTATTCGATGATTGAGTTGTTGAAGGTGAATATTTGAAGTGATTTATGTCTACTCATGGCGTGAGGGAATTCTTGAATCAAAAGTGGGATTGGTTCGCAAGTACTGACTTGTTTTTCAACTCCGGCCGTGTTTTTTCGAAGTGACTTTTATATGACTAATTAAGTTTCTAGCTGATACGAACGACTGAGACTTTTCCGGGAAAATAACCCTTCAAGTTGTAGTGATGATTTAAATCACCAGTGAAGCACTGAGTTAAACCTTTAAAGTAATAGTTTCAGACAAACCAATATTTAACAAGTATTTTACGTAGCGTTTTATCCCCATATTGTGCTTGCAATATTCGCAAAGTTTCAGCGGGTTTCCCCTTCTCAATCACAAGAAATTTAATAACATAGCACTACTCCACGCTCACTGACACCTCTACACATAGGCGCATGCTTCTGAAAATTTCGAGGGTGCTGAAATTCAAAGGGGACCGTTTCCAGTGTTGAAATTTTAGATGTTTAATTGGACCCTGTCTTCAGTGTAAACGCAAACAAACCGATACACGATTTCATGATAAAGATATTACATTTGTTTATAGCAACCAAATTCTTGAACCCAGTTTCAATTCTTTCGATTTAATTTTCTGTAATGTGCGCACAAGAGTTCCCATAATTTTTTTCTTTTGGACAAAATTTGAGCATTTTGTTGGGGACTACTACCAGAAAACCAAACCTGTTGAAAAAGCCTGAGATTAGCAGTATATATCATTAGTCAAAAGTGACAGTAGGCAAGTAGCGATACCTTTGAGGAGCTAGCTCTAGCAGTAGCAAACAAACGGACGTGTTCAGTGTTGGAATAGAACGCGCTTCATAATCATTGCACTGTATTATTTTCCTTACTTGTTATTGTTAGCATTTAGCGTATAACGCAGCATATATCACAGTGAAATTTTTGCTTTGATCAACTAGTGTAACTTGGAAATTTCCACCCCCACCCCTCCATCATTCATTTTGCAGTCCATGTGAACCGGTTGTTATCGATTTGGCATATCACCCCTAGCGTTGATTGATTGGTGTTACTATTGGTGACTGCTTATATGCTTTATAAAGCTAGAGAGAAAAAAAATCCTCAACAGAATCATGTCAAACAAACAATAACTGCAACAGCAACAGCAAAAAAAAAACCTTCAAAATTATCCTTTGAGCAAGAAAAGATCATTCGCAGTCTCGCTGTGTGTCTTCTGCTCTCGGACGGTCATTCATTACTTCCGTTCTGACATTTATGGCTTTATGACCCTACCGAAGCTCACTGCGTGCATGATAATGATCATATGTAGAGGATTTTATGAAGAGAGTGTCTGACCCCAGGTCTTAAACAACCCTTAGAAATAGGAAGCTAGGAGATTTGGGCTAGAGTACCCGATAGGAAAGTGACACGGAAGCGTGGTAGAAAGGGGAGGAAGAAGCCCTTATTTATTACCGTGGGGCAGTACCCGGGGTCCGACGACTTAACGTGCCCATCCAACGCACGGCGGATATTTAGTGGACCGAGCGTTCGTACCTGCCTGGGATCGAACCTGAGGTCTTCTCCATGGCAGTCACGAACGTTGCCCACTAGGCAGCCCGCGGCCCTTACTGCGTGCATGGTGAGCTGCTGACAACTTTGATGCGCAAGGAACGTGATTGCGAAAAAAATAAAAATAAAATCGGTAGCTTTAAACAATTAGGAAGGTAGGATGCAAACCACGTACCTCCCCTCCCCCTCCCCCCACGTCGATTTCTTGCTTGCTTGGCTGTCTTATTTCTTGTGTTTATTCGGTATCGGTAGTTAAAACACGATTTTTTGAAGATACTGATTTTTTTTTTATGGAAACCAAATATTTGCGCTATATTCCGATTATATGCGTAATTTTGTGTAAAGTTGAACTAAATATTTAACTATGAATCCAGTACATATAAAAAAATTCGGAGGGGTGCTGATCCCCCCCCCAATGATTTCAAGGGGTTCTCAAGCCCCTGAGCACCCCCGTAGTTGACACCAGTGCCTCACATACTTCCCACTATGCAACTCGCACGCGACGCGTAGACGAAACCATTACTGGCATGAAGGGTTGGCTAACACGTACATATTTACCGTACAGATTCTGTCGTAGTCGATATAGAACACAGACCCTTTCAATAAAAAGTCCAGATCAACCTTGAACCACTCATATAAATATCAAGCATTACGTAAAATTTCGCATTTGGACAATTCAGGGCATCCTTGCTGCAAAGAGTCTTGAACTTCATGAAAATGAAATTCTTAGCGGTAAAAATACTGAATTTTTTTTTTTTTTTTTGTGATTGGTGGTTTAACAACCACCGTGAGCAACTCAATGGGCTACAAGCAGTCGCCCGTCCCTAATTTAGGGTCACTGGTTCCAGGGAAGGGAGAGAACCAGTGCCGTAAGACAAACACAACATCCATGGATGCCAACATCCATGCCGGAAGGGTCTGGGTTCGAATCCCGATTCGAACCCAGACCCCTTCCGGACGAATGATCAGAAGCCATCGCTTAGACCAATGCGCCACCGGAACGGCCTTACTTTTTTTTTTTTTTTTTCAAGCTACACCTCTCCTACAGCGCAGCAGCCCCGCCCCGCTCTCCTCTGTAATTATGAACGTTCGCATTACGATAATCTAATTTTTTACACGTAAGTAGCGCTTGGTTATGAATGGAAGAGATTTGGCTCCCCCCCCACCCCTCGGCCTCAGCTAAAAAATATCTTCGAGGTCCTTTTGCGAAAATCTATATACTTTCAATTATTGAAATTTTTAAATTCCATATTATCAACTTATTAACCAGGTTTTATAGGCGTTTTAATAGTTCAAAGTCTTTGAACATATACGTATTTTTCGTAAAACCAAAATTATTACACTTTATTGCGTGAATCTGGAGAATTCGAATTGACGTGGATTAGGGACATCAAACAGAAGTCATCGCTCTTTCCACGTTTATAAGTGAGTCACGGAAAAATAATCATCGGCCGCCACCGGGAATCGAACCCAGGGTCTTCCAGTTACGCGCCGGACATGCTACTACTGCACCACAGCGGCCTCGAATTATCCAGACTCACATACAACTAACTGTGTGTATTAATTATTCATTCGCCTTCTAGTTATTTGTTCAGTTGCTGCTTACCATTTTTGGTGAATCCCCAGCATCGTGCGGGGCTCCAAAGAAGCAACCTGCCATATGGCTTGGCAGTTAGTCGTATGTGAGTCTGGAGAATTCGAGGCCGCTGTGGTGCGGTGGTAGCATGTCCGGCGCGTAACTGGAAGACCCTGGGTTCGATTCCCGGTGGCGGCCGATGAGAATTTTTCCGTGTCTCACTTATAAACGTGGAAAGAGCGATGACTTCTGTTTGATGTCGTCTTTGTAGTCGATTTGCAGTGCGGCCATTAGACCTACTATATGAACGCAAGCAATGAGGTTATATCTGTGATTTTAAAATATTGAAGCAGATCTTTTTGCCGAGCAAGGAACACAGACACAAGCACATTCTCTTCTAGAAGATACCATTGCTGCAGCCTGGACCCCAGCAACTCTGCTTTACTTTCTGGCAATTCCAGATCTCTCACTAGATTATTCAATTCACTCTGGTAATTTTATGAGTCTGTGCAGACTCTTCAATAGCCACGAAATCAGGATATCTTGATATGGATGCTTTCACAGGTGTCTGATGTTCACTGGCCTTACTTTCTTCTTCATCATCCAGAGTGTAGACCCGTATAGGTCCGGAACAGCAAGTCCATTTTGATGAGGCACTGGGCGTGTAGCAGGGGGAATCTTCGGATAGGTCAAAGGCCGCTTTTCCTTCTTAGAAATACCATGTCCAATTGGAGGAGTCATGCAAAAGTAATAATCATTAAGACAATTTGTCGGTTCCCTCCACACCATTGGAACTGTAAAAGGCATCGATCGTCCTTTTCGGTTCAACCAGCAGCGCAGATTCGTTGCACAGGATTGACAACATATGTGAAGGGAGGGTCCAATACCGATCCTGGTCACCGATCTCACAACCAAAATAAGTACGCAAATGATGACAAGACGGAAATGTGGTTGTAATGACTGTCACAGATTGCGGCATCCAATTACCGCTCAAGGTTATCCGTCTCGTAAGGAATCACGCGCTCGACATATCAAACTTCTGGTGCAGACCATCCATTCCCGCTGAACCTCCTTCCCCCGTATCTTGAAAACTACTGCTAATTCACGATTTTTAAGTTCATATTCGTAATCAGCATGCACAAATTAGTTAAAAACAAGCTACTTTTGTTTCATATACAGTTTGGCTGTTGTCCAGTGCAATCAGATAAAAACATTGTGCATGTGTAAAAACGTTTTATCATGAACATAACCATTAGGTGTACAAATAAGTTTTAAAGCGTTTTAAGACAACGCAACATGTAATTTGAGAGAAAACCACAATCCTTTACGAATCAAAATATGCGCTGTCATTATCTATCACCTTCCGCTATCGGTCGGGCAGCTGACGGATTCCAACCATGAAGAATACTTCGTCGTGTGACGCGATGAAGTCGTCAACCCATTTTTGCACTTTGTCACATGCCCGGAACAGTACAGCAGACACATCATGTCGCATCGATCGGAACAAATGATAGTCTGAAGGGCCTATGTCGGGAGTATACGCCGGGTGCTCCAAAACTTCCCAGCCAAGCGTCAATAACGTTTCCTTGACCGATTTCGCGGCATGCGGCCGAGCGTTGTCATGCAGCAATTTCACGGGACACAATCCTTTGCCTGTGAATGGACGTTTCCCACAGATTTCCTAGTTCAATCGCAGCAATTGTTGCTTGTACCGATCAGCAGCAACAGTTTGACCCTGTTCCAATAGTTCATAATAGAGCACACCCCTCATATCCCACCAGATGCACAGCAGAACTTTCTTAGAGTGAACATTGCGTTCTGGTGCCGACGTCGTTGCTTCACCGGGGTCTACCCAGTGGTTTTTGCGTTTGGAATTATCGTATCATGTCCACTTTTCATCACCCGTAACGATTTTCCGCAGGAAAAACTTTCTGTGTAGTTTATTCAACAGATTCAAACACTTCATGACACGCTCATCCTTGTTCCTCTGGCTCAGGTCATGTGGCACCCATTTTCCTTCCTTCTGAATCTTTCCCAATGCGCCTAAACGATTGGAAATGGTTTGTTGAGTAACTCCCAGTTGTTCAGCTAGTTCTTTTTGCGTTAGAGACGAATCTTCATCCAGCAATGCTTGCAGTTCTTCGTGTGCAACCTTCTGCGGGGCACCGCTGCGTTC
This sequence comes from Macrothele yani, assembly GCA_039090855.1. NCBI lineage: Eukaryota > Metazoa > Arthropoda > Arachnida > Araneae > Macrothelidae > Macrothele > Macrothele yani. The sequence continues at coordinate 56,663,006 of CM077010.1, forward strand.
TCGGTCGCTAACATCAAAATCACCTGCTTTAAACAGTCTAAACCAAAACTCACAAGTGGTTTTCGATAAAATATTCTCCCCCAGAACAGATCGATGCATATGCTTTCGCAGCACTTTTTCCTTGACGAAATTCGTAACGAATGCAGTGTCAAATAAATGCAGTATCGCTTGCCGTTTTTCACCTACCGATGTGCAAGTACGTTTAACTCTTGTTCAAACATCTGCGTCACATTTTATACTCTGGACCAGTTACGGTCACATGACAACAACGCGGGGGAATGTCAGATATGTAAATTAGCGGTATAATCACACAAAAAACGCTTTAAAACATATTTGTACACTTAATATAATACAAAAGTGATACGCCGAAGAAATGCGTCACTTTCTTCCGGAATGTCATGTCTGAATGAAGAATGGCGACTGCGTTTTATTTTTATTGTCCTGGTGCTACATTTAATAGAATGCTCAATGACCTTCAGAAAAGCAAGACTGCTAGTCATAGACTTGTAAACTTTTCAGGACGAATTTTTAGGCTGTGAGCTACAGGAACAGAAAATCCCCAAATCCCATCATTCTACCCTGCACTAGGGGACTGGACCCTAGTAGATTAGAACAGCTAGGGTGGAAGGTCATACTCGTGGGTTAGAACAGCTAGGGGTAGGACACATACTTGTAGTTAGGATAGCTAGGTGTAGGAGGTCATATCCCAGGGGATAAGGGTTAGAGCATCTGGGGGTAGGGGTCATATACCCTAAGGGATTATACTTACCTCGACCCCAGCCCCGACCCTAGTTAGACTGCTTCACAAGAACAAGTTTACTCCACTTTTTGTCTCAATGGGATACATGAGAAGTAGAAAAAGTCGAGTAATTGTGCTATCTGTGCTCTAAAGTCAGGTTACAGATAGAAAGCCTGACAATGTGGGAAACGCAAAACATTTACAATTTTGTTTAAGGAGCGCTCAGAGGAGAGGAACACGGAAAAACAGGAGATAGCAAAACAGCACTGTAATGCGAATTCTTAAAACCCAAAACCGAAAAAAAACAAAAAGACCCCCCCCTCCACAAAACTTTTAGGCTCTGGAGGATTTTAACCTTAAAGCCCTATCCTGGTTGCGCCCCTGGCTGCCGCATATGACATACGTAAGTAAATGAAAAAGTAAAGACAATTTGAAAATCATGCGGTAACCGCAACGGATAGAAGCTGACGCAGTACAACACGTTCGCAATGGTTTATGGAGTAGTTCGGACACGCATAACGCAGCGCTCTGCCGTTAGTCTAGTTGAAGCCAAGGTCAAATAAACACGGACGTTCCGCTGCGGGACTGTACCATTGTTGAACAACGCGCCGTAGTGAGATTTCTTTGGGTAGAGGGAGTGAAGCCTGCTAAAAATTCCCCGCAGGATGTTGGCTCAGTAAGGAAGTGAAAACAGCATGACTCAACAAAAGGTTTATGAATGGGTAGACAGTTTTAAAGCGGGAAGAACAAGTTTAACCGACGCGAAGCTCGATGGTCGGCCATCAACAACGCGCACGAAAGCCCAAATCGATAGGGCGAATGGTTACATCAGAGAAGGCAGACGGATTACGTTGTCAGCTATAGCTGCACATTTGGATATCAGCTATTAACCTGCATATGTCATAGTGCATGATGACTTGGGGTACCGTGAAGTTTGCGCAAGATGGGTACCCAAACAGCTTAATACAGCTTACTGATCATCACCCCCAATTTGAACAAACTTCTGGAAAAGTTAATGGCCCGCCACACGAAAACTTTAGTCTGATTACGTAAACAAGAAACGCTGACAAATAAAATCGTCAAATAAAAGCTTTTTGAACATTACGCGGCTTGTACACCATCTTAATAACCTCTGTACCTCTAAGCTCTTCGGATATTTTAACTGTCCCCCATATCTTCTTCATTTCCGAAATTCATTAGTGCTTCACCTGGAATATCTTAATTAACTAGTATATTTTCTTTCTCTCTCTCTTTTTTTTTTTTTTTTTCTGTATTCAAATCTGTGTTTGGGTAGCATGCCACGTCAGCTTGAACACCGTTTTGATTTGCAGATGTGAAAATATGAAAATCTTCATGACAAAAAATGTTATGAATTAACTGTTTTTAACTCTTACTTTTGAAAAAACTGTAAATACAAAAATGACGTTAACAATTCTACTATGCAAGTCACTGATAGAAAAAAAAAAAATCGAAAAATTATGAAATCTTACCAATGAACTAAGCAGTTGCCTTTTTGCTGCCCTTCTTCTATGAAAGTTATGGCTTTTGGAAACGAAGATAAAAGGTTTTCATCATCCCAGTCTTCAGCATCAATGAAAAGGGACTGTATGTCAACTGAACTGGATCTTCTAAGAGGAAAGGAAGCAACAGTCAGAATGTGAGTTATGCGAAGATGTCTTAAAGTTTCCCCTTGTTCAGCAGCATCAAAATCACCTAAGTGAAGACCTGGCTCGATTCTATTACATTGAGACGGGAACGTTCGACGATATTGGAAATCCATTGAGCTGCACAATAAAGAAATAAAATAAAATTGTGTACTCATTGTCAAAAAAATTGAATAAGAAATACAAATAATTTTACGCAAAAAGAAAGAAGTTTGAAAATATGTGTTTTTGCGCAAGCAGATGTTACATAACGAGCAGTAATGCAGAAGGGCTTTGAGCGCCTTTGCGCCGCTAAGTCACTGTACCTCCATGCTTAGCACTGCTAAGGCACTATATCTCTACGCTTAGAGGCGCTAAGGCACTATATCTCTACGCTTAGTGGCGCTAAGGCACTTTTCGTGCTTTTTTTTAGATGAACATGAATGCAAAAATAAAGGAAACTGTTCTGTAAATAAACATACTCGTATCTTAACCGAATGTTCATATACTGCAGAGATGGTCGTCCCGGTGTTAAAGTTGTCTGAGGCGCTGGCTTAAGACCATTCGTCCAAGCTGGGCCTGGGTCCGAGCCCAGGATAAAGCATGAGTGGTGTAGTTGGCCTGGGTCCGAGCCCAGGATAAAGCATGAGTGGTGTGTATGGCGCTAGATCTGTCCCTTCCCTGGAAGCAGTGACCTGAAATTAGGGACGGGCGACTGCATTTGCGCATGGTAGGCGTTTAACGCATAGAAACAAGCAAACGAACAAAAAATACTGAATTATAATCGGGTAGAATACGCCTAAACGATAGTAAATGGTTAAAATCTGTTTTTTTTTTTTTTTTTTTTGATTGGAGGTTTAACGACCACCATGAGCAACTCAATGGGCTATAAGCAGTCGCCCGTCCCTAATTTAGGGTCACTGGTTCCAGGGAAGGGAGAGAGCCAGTGCCGTAAGACAAACACAACATCCATGCCTCACCGGGATTCGAACCCGGACCCCTTTCGGACGAATGATCAGAGGCCATCGCTTAGACCACTGCGCCACCGGGGCGGCTAAATCCGTTTTTTAATGGCGTAGAATACAAACTACAGCGTACAAGCAAGCTTTCGCCCCTCACGGGTGGCTTCTTCAGGAAGCAAAGCTAAATGTAAACACTACATACAGTAAGCGTTTACAGCTGGTTTTGACAGCCACCAAGTGGACAACATCAACAGGGAAGAATCACCCGTCACCAACCCTAATACGCAGAGAAGTAAACTATTTCTCCAGTATATTGGATCATGCCCATACATCCCAGGTTTCTCATACTTTTTAAAAAACACCCTCCGAAAACTAGGGCTTGACGTTTTCGGAGCATCAAACTCCGAAAACGATTGCCTCATACCTCACACACGAAAAACGAATTACCACTAATACTTAGGAAGCTGAAGTATACGCAATCCTTCTTGAGTACTCTGACGGCTCAATCAAGGAGTACATTGGCATGACAAAACGCTCGCTCAAAGTACGACTCCAGGAGCACAAACGTGACGTAATGTACGGAAGACTCGCAAAGGCACTAGCGAGAGAGGTCAAGAACCATGCCACCACACCTAGGTGGCAAGAAATCTGAAAAGTAGCCCCATGCACAACGGCTAGAGCCACAGCTTATAGAGAAACAGTAGAAATATTGTCTAACCCCGACGTCTGCAATGTAGACACCTCTATAGAGTTACCTTACGTCTGGTACTCGATCCTGGGCATCCCGAAACGCTAAATCAGTCACCAAACGTCACATGCGCGTGACAATGTCGTTGTTTAAGCAGTTTTATTTTATTCTGTGTTTAAATTTTGAAAACTTCTGGAACTGTTTGTATTTCCAATTTTGTGTTTACATTTAGCTTTGCTGCCTGAAGAAGCCACTCGTGAAAAAGCTTGCTTGTACGCTGTAGTTTGTATTCTACGCCATTAAAAACGGATTTCAACCATTTACTGTTATTAAAAAAACACACTATATGATTGGACGATACAATCGGATCACGCAGTAGGGTCCTTAACGAATCATAAAGGTTCTAGTACAAATACAATGTGAACTCCTTTGTCTAGATGGCAGGCAAAATTAATTACTTGTAGGTGGCTAGCTGCTTCGTGGTATTAAAACTGCGTTGCTCCCAGAGAAAACAACGGTCATGAAGGACATTTGCACTAAACAACTCGCCTCCAGCTATCTGCTCAATAAAATTCACTGACCTCATTCTGTGACTCGTTATGCTCATTCACTGACTCCTTATGAGTAACATAAAAATTCCCTACATCTACCTCACAATTTTAGGGAAAATGGAGCATTAGTCACATTGAACTGATGTGAATATGTTAGTTGCGCAAATATCCACAATGAATACTTAAAATCGTGTAGAAAGACATAGCATTATTTAAATAAGAATTTAATATTCTGAGTATACCACGCTCACGTAACATTCTTTCTTTTATTTACAATTGTGCAAATTAGCAGTTTTAATATAAATTGATAAAAGGAATTGGTAATGAAAGTAAAAAAAAATGCTAAATAATAAAAACAACGAATCAGATTTTGAAAATTTTGAAGGTATTCTTCCTGGGTTGTTTCTTTTCAGACCGTTCGTTCACTGCTAAGGTACTTTTTTTTTTATTATTTATAACTACATTAAAGCCCCCAAAATTCGGTTGACTCCAAACTTTTCTTGAAGTTTCACATATATGTATATAAAGCAATACTTAAATACCAAAAAATTCCTTCAATCTGGAAAAAAAAAAAAAAATATGCTTGCCTTCAAATGTAGATATGATGAACGAGTTGCTGGATACATTTCAAGAGCACGCAGATGACGGTTTGATTAAACCTTCTTGGTTAGACAACCACGAAATTTGAAAATTATTCTTTTTCGGAATTCCCCTCAACAGCGTTTATAAAATCACTTTGACGGTTAGCTTAGTCGCGAATATAAACGTGCCCATCGTTTGCCGCACAATCAATCAGTGCAAACGTATAGATTTCCTCATGAATTTGCCTATTTGCTTCCTCCGAGTAATAATTTTTATCATTTAATTCATACTATGAATTAAATGATAAAAGTTATTACTCGAAGGAATTAATTCATCGTTGTTTCTTTTAGCGCTATAGAATATTTCCCTCCTCTTTTCCTCAAACATGAGAATTCACACACAAAGCAACTCTTTTTCCCCGTCCCTATTTTGAATCAAATCATAAGAATTTAAATTATAGCCATTAATATGAAGAATTTGGATTAATGCGCAATTTGCAAAATTCTTGTGATTAAAGACAAGCACAAAATCACACACACAGTCGTGTATAAGCTGCGAAATGATTACTTTTCAATGTGCGAACGCAAATGCTTTTTAATTAAGGTTTCCATCAATGAATCAGTTTCATAGCTTTAATACAGCCTTTTTTTTTTTTTTTTTTTTTTTTAATTTCAGCTTTTCAGAATTCTGAAACGGTAGCAGAATCCTTCAAACACTTAAAACGTGCAATTTACTCCATGAAAAACAAAGAAAAAGAATTTCTGAGAGTTTTAAATCGAATTTTTACATGGCGACAGTGCTTAAAAAGGCTCATTTCAAAGTAGCTTTATAGCATGTTACTTTGGGCCCTTACTTCACTGTTTTCCATATCGATGTCTCCTCAGAAAACTTGCGTCGCCTTGGAGCGGAAATCGAATCACCAGATTTCCGTTTGAGTATTCTACCGTTAGACCAGTGGTGCAGAACCAAGAAGGTTAGAATAATAATTCTGGAGATGTCCTGGTCCCTTAACCGTGAAGCCGCCAGGTGTGGGATGCCGCCCCCGTGGCGCAGTGGTCTAAGCGATGGCCTCTGATCATTCGTCCAAACGGGGTCCGGGTTCGAATCCCGGTGAGGCATGGATGTTGTGTTTGTCTTACGGCACTGGCTCTCTCCCTTCCCTGGAACCAGTGACCCTAAATTAGGGACGGGCGACTGCTTATAGCCCATTGAGTTGCTCACGGTGGTCGTTAAACCTCCAATCAAAAAAAAAAAAAGGTGTGGGATTTTGCCGTTGTTTACATCATACGTATGTAATTTCAACTGTTTGTATTTTGGAAATGCGTCGTTTATGGTTGCAGAAACCGTGTTAATATCAAACCGGAATGAATTATAATTCTTACACGAGTGAAGTTTACAATTTTAACGCTATGTTTTATTTAGAATTCGCACTGATGTTCGTGTATTTCAATTTAAAATAAAAATGGGAAGAAACCTCAAAATAATTAAGAATGTTCTAAATTCAGCATTTTCTCACACATCGGCAGCAATTTACGATGCAAAACTAACCTAATTGTGCAGAACAGGCTTAGCACGCTTTAGCGGCTCTAAGACACGTTTCGTGGTTATGTGGAAAGCAAAAACGGGCAAAGGTTTTTTTAGTGCATCACGCATGCAATAATGAGGAACACTATGTATTATATAAGAGCGTATTCCTATCTTAACCGAAAGTTAGTACTTTAGGGTCGAAGCTATAAGCATTTAGATCACATAATAGGGCGTATCGTAAGAGTTCTAGTATAACAAGAATGAGAACACCTTTATCAAGACGGCACTGCGTAAAATAAAGTTATAGACGATGGCTTCTCTTTCAACTAAAACTCCGCTACTAGGAATGATATCAGCACAGAAGAATTAAACAGGTATGAAGGCTGAGTGACAAGTGTTTTACGGATGCGAAAGTAATTTCTACATAATTTTCCACCGGCTCCAATAAAGTAGTTCACTGAACCCCATTCTCTGATTTCTTACGGGTAACACAAAAGGACGTCCCATTGGTCGAGTAGTCAGAGGCGCTGGCTTCAGGCTCGCTAGCATCCCAGAGCCAGGGATGAGGCATGAGTAGCCCACCCGGTGGTGTAGTGGTTTGTCTAAGCGCTGGCTTGTGACCATTCGTCCAAGATGAATCCGGATTCGAATCACGGTAAGGGATGGGTGTTGTGTTCGCCTGACAGCACTGGCTCGCTCCTTTCCCTGGAACCAGTGGCCCTGAATGGGAGACCGTTTATACCCAATCGAGTTGCTCACGTTTGTCATTAAACCCCCAAACAAACAAACAAACCCTGTGAGCACTATTAGTAGATCAGATACCTACCTGCTGTACAGCGTACCCGCGATGATGGGTAAGTACGGCGACATGAGCGAGTTCGGTCATGGGTAGATAATCGATGCGTAGAAGATGGGTGCTCCATCTCTCCGACGGCAGAACCTCTGAAATTTCCGTCTGTGATCGTCGTACGTTTGTACCAAGCCTACATTAAAACCAACAACCTCCGAGGAAAATGTGACCGGGGCCGCCCCGATGACGCAGAGGTCTAAGTGATGGCTTCTGATCATTCGTCCGAAATTCGAATCCCGGTGAGGCATGGATGTTGTGTTTGTCTTACGGCACTGGCTCTCTCCCTTCCCTGGAAGCAGTGACCATAAATTAGGGACGAGTGACTGCTTATAGCCCACTGAGTTGATCATGGTGGTCGTTAAACATCCAATCAAAAAAAAAAAAATAAAAAAAATGTGACCGGACCGTATGCGGACCGTTGATGTTTGAGGTGAGAGACGCCTCTCTCGTATAGTAAAGTCGAAAAGGAGGGCCACAGTGGTGAGAAAAATGTTGACATTTCGTGACGTCGGCAAATGTGAAGTTTGTGCACAGGCAGTTCGACGTACGATGGCACGACTGTGCTAGGGCAGTTGACGCCCACATCAAGTGCCCTTGCTAAACATTACACTACGGGGCTATGAGGCTGAAACAGCAGAAGAAGTAACATTATTACTTCCTCGTGGAGACTGTAGCGGATGAAGCGGAGGTCGGCGGTAGTGATCCCCCCCCGCCCTCCCTCCTCCTCCAGAAAAATATTTCTTTTTAAGTGACCAAGATCGTAAGTATAATAATGTATTTATCTTTGTAAAATTACAGCAATAAATGCACAGATTTTCATGAAAGTTTTTAAAACAATTAAAATTTGCTTCGCATTCGGAGATTAAATGTTCTGCTCTAGTTTCAGACAAAGAGAGAGAGAGGGAGAGAGAGAGAGAGAGAAACTAGTTTCAGAAACAGAGAGGGCTGAGAATGGAAGGGAAGAGAGATTTTGACTGATCATGAAAAAACAATAAGTGTGCTTTGTTTAACGTAATATTTCCACAAACTTCCGAGAGAAAGTCGCCAGCAAAACAATGAATGGCTCAGGAATCAGGAATGACTTGATGAAGTGAAGCAAATGGAAGTTCCTTTTAAAAGAAGTGGGAATCGTGCACTGTGAAGGAATACACGAACATTTTAAACAGGAATTACTTTGTATTGCGTGAATTACGGTTGTATTGCTTAGGCGTGATTCAATGATTCAAGCTGGAAATTTTTCTATTAAATTAAGCCATCCGAACAGAAAGGCTCTTTTTTTTTTTTTTTTACCCAGGACTACGTCGAATTCCGCGAATAGTATGGGACGACGTTCGGCCGACCGCTTATGACAAAAACAGGTCCCAATCAGGGCCGGATGAAGCTTTTGCGGGGCCCGGAAGCAAAATTTCATTCCTCGAACTAGGAAATAAATCTCATATTTTAATAAAGTCGTTACATGAAAAATGTCCGTAAAGAACACACACGATGTGAAATCCACAAATTTGACGGCGATGAACAATCAAACCCCTACTTCGGAACAGAATTCTTTATCAATTAAAGGAACAGTAAACTTAAAAAAAAAGGTCCACGAAAATACGAATTTTTGCTGTCATGTTATGCGGGTGACGTGGTGAGGCTCATAGAGCCAAAATTTAATTTCCCTACGGCCATTGGGAGCTGAGTAAACAGCCGACAAAATTTCTGGTGACGACGTCGTCAGTCAGACCACTTCTCGCAGGGAAAGCACGAGGCAATTAGGGCCAGAAATTTCTCTCCTTGTGTTTGTTGCACGTGTCCTGTTCGTTAGTCATCAAACTTTCTGCTGCAATTTACACACAACTGGAATAAATGTTAAGCAGCTTACGGATTTCGCCGAACTCGTGGTTTACAATCACTCAATAGCACTACTTTTTACAAAGTGGTGAAATTTTTAGTTGGGCCAATAATCAAGTTTACGTGGCACAGTATATGAAAAGAATTACTGATGATTTAAAATTATGCGACTCCGAAATTTGGGCGAAGCCGAGATGGATAGTTTGATTCGCCAGGTCTTTGCGCCAAATACTGTACATATTCCATTATGGATACTCGCAAGGGAAATATTGTTTGTATTGTCGGCCAAAAAGGTGTTTTTGACCTTCGAAAAGAATGCGTGAGATTTATTACTCTCAGGCCTCTGTGAAGAAATAAAGATATCAGTTTTTGTCATCAGATAGACACAGAAGCATTCGTGCTCTCATGAAGAAAATATATCCCCAAATTGATCATCAGTTTGATGTGTGGCACATGGCCAAAAGTTTTACTAAACAATCTAAAAGCTTCTGAAAAGAAAGCTCCTTTGCTAGAAGCATGGCGGTCCAGTATAATCAGCCATTTATGGTGGTCAGCTCAAACGTATAATGAAGATACTGAACTGCTGGTAGAAATATTTCTTTCTCTGACTAACCTTCCATACAGTAATAACAGAAGAAATAACAGTTACATAAACTGTCTTTTATCTAGCTGTTATTTCTAGAGCTATATGTCATGTTCAACTATTGCGGTATTTTTATTTTCGTGGGGGTGGTTTGTGTGTGTGTGTGTGTGGGGGGGTCATTAATGACTTTGCACTTGGGCTAGGAGAAATACTCATAAAGTTGTTTCTCCCATGACCATAGGAGAAACTAAAAAAAAAAATCAATAAAATATGCACTTAGTTCAATGGAAAATACCTTTATATACTCGTATATAGACAGCAGGTGATAAATATTTAGTGACAGTGGAAGTTAATAGAAATAGCCTAGGTCATTTCCACGGCAGCAAACAAAACCCGAATACTGTTAATTAGATTCAGGTAAACATTCTCTAATTTTACTCACAACAGAAAAAGGGATTACTTTTCTGATTTTTCGCCTTACAAGTGTCCAGGCATTCACCCTGATATACGAATTGTTTGTATGCAATGTGTCTACACAGTTTGTTACATACAAGTTCATATTTTTTCTCGTTTTTTTTTCTGCCCGAAGAATCATTTGATAACGACTTGCCTGTAAGGTGTGGATGTTTAAAATAACACTGTCGAATGATTCGTGGTTTATTATACATTGGGCACTACCTTTTATTTTCAGCATCTGATCACTCTCGTTGCAACACAAACACTCAGCGTCTGTTGACATTCTCTCGCAGTTATCACATTGGCGCCAGTCAAGATTACCTTTTCTACCCTCGAATTTGTTTTCACATTCCTTGTTAAACATTCGTACTGTACCGGCAGAATATCGTGGTCCAAATGAATAAGGATTAACGCTAACCATTTAACAGATTGATGGGATCGACTGCGCTGCACAGAACAGTAAACAGCAGGACTGGAGCCCTCCGCACGCTGAGCGTCCAGTCTCTTGTCTAGTGTGACGTCACTGCTGGTTTTAAAAAAACGCTCTAGCGGGAGAACTACTTACGATAAAGCATTTCTGATTGCGCCATTTCTCATGTCTCTTTCGACATTACATTTTCGCGCGGAAAAAAAAATATGCCCGAAATGAGTTTACTGTTCCTTTAAGCTACACCGACGGAATTTATCGCTGTAACTTTTTTGTTTTGCCATGTGCTTCACTGAACTATGTGATACGTCATAACGAAAACTACCATAAAGACAAGATGATTATCTCAAAGAAGTATTTGCTTTAAGCTTAAAGAAAGACCATAATATGGATTGAAAGTTCAGACAGAGAGAGAGACAGAGACAGAGAGAGAGAGAGAGTAAAATCTATTAAAATCTATGATTTTCTTTCCGGGGAGATGGGGCTGAGGTTGTATTATGGCTTATAAAAACTTCCTCACAAAATGATAAAACAGCTACCTGCGTAGCGAAAATGTTTGGATTGCTATATTTTAGTGTAGGTATAATAATAAATTCATATAATTTTTTTCCCTCCTGATGCATGTTTTAGTGAAAATATTAAGGTAGTTACAATAATCCCTTGAAATCTGCAGATCTCAGTATTTGTACGGCAAAAGGCGATGGCCTATTCGAAAATTGGGGAGGGGAAGGGTCGAAACAAAACAAAAACTTAAAAAACAAACATTTTTTTAAGGGCTTAGAACCCCAAAACTTACCCACAGAAAATAACATTTGTAAAAAATTCTACCGAAAATGATTTTTCCCCCTAAACTGCGGGCTCACTTAAAGGCGCGAGGCCCGCGGCTACTGTCCCGGTTACTCCTACGGTCCAGCTGGCCTGGTCCCAATTGAAATCATTATAGCGTTAAAAATACGTGCCGCACACTAATCGTGTTAGCATATTCGTAAACAACATGGAGTCCAATTCAGGCACTGCACAATACATCGTGCGCGCGCCACTCCCCTCGCTCCCTGTGCGCCAGGAAGATGATGCAGTATTTCTGGGTGTGCCGCCGCGTTTGACTTAGTCTATCTCGGCAACCGTGAGCGCAACACGGCTGTGCGTGGTATCGTTTTAAAGCTCTCGACAAGATCTATTCAAATATACGAAGAACATTTCCCAGTGGTTTGAATTGAATATTTTAAAAACTGTTTTCTTATGAATCGGTGAACACTTTTGACAATATCGCGGTTTATCTGGACAACCGTGAGTGCAAAACGACTGTGCGTGGTATCGTTTTAAAGCTTTCGACGAGATCTGTTTAAATATATAAAGAAAATATCGCAGTGGTTTAAACTAAAAAATTTTTAAGAATGTTTTCGTGTGAACGCGCTAACATTTTCGACAATGCCGCGGAATTCGCAGAATGAAAGCTATCCATTTTCCACAGGCTGCCTTCGTTTAACAAGATAGTGCCCTGGCTCATCGCTCCTGTTAGGCGACGGACTTGCTAAAGAAGCATTCCAGAGAGCGCGTAAACCTCTAACATCTCCCTCTCCGGATTTATTTGAATGCAGTTGAGCATCTCTAGGATGACGGGAAGTGATGCATTCGAGCCACAAACTCACCAACTGCAACTCTCGGCGATTTATGGATGGTTGTCATGGAATCGTGGTCCGCAATACCACCAGAACCTTTTCAACACCTGGTAGAGTCTAAGTGTTGCTGCTGTTGTGACGTGGAAGGTGGGCACACACGTTATTTGATGGTTGTTATAATAAACTGTCCTTCCAATGCATTTTTGTATTAACTAGCTGTAAAGCCCGTTGAGATAAGAATATAACGAGTTCTAGAAATCACTTATTGCTATTTAAGCGTTTATTATTATCTCTTACGGAGTCGTCGTAAATAATGTGTGTGCATTGAACCATATTCTTGATGTGCTTCATTGTTTGTGCATAGAAATACAGAATACGGAAGCGTTTGCCGGATGATAATCCTTCCTTGGTAAGGGACGTGGACTCCCTTTCACAAGCTACCCCATGCTTTTTTTTTTTTTTTTGTATTACTTGTTGTTTTCTGTGATTTTTTTTTTGTTTTGTTTAGCAGTAACGTTCGTCATTGCCTTTCTTTTTTCGATTGGAGGTTTAACGATCACCGTGAGCAACTCAACGGGCTATAAGCAGTCGCCCGTCTCTAATTTAGGGTCACTGATTCCAGGGAAGGGAGAGAACCAGTGCCGTAAAACATACACAACATTCATGCCTCACCGAGATTCGAACCCGGACCCCGTTCGAACGAATGATCAGAGGCCATCGCTTAGACTACTGCGCCACAGGCGCGGCCGTCATTGCCTTACTCAGTGCCAGTAAAGTAAAACATCTTACAACCTACAACTGTGTGCTTCAACTTCAATCGCACTCGAAAAGAAAATTCTGGGTGCTTCCACTTCTATCGCACCCGAAAAAAAAAACTAACTTCGAACGAAAGAAAAAAGATGTAAGCAAACATTAAACAGGAACGGTTATGGATAACACGGTGTGAACACCGGAAGATAAATGTTCGTCTTCGTCTGTTAAACAGCGTACGTATTTGTTTGTTTATGGTTAAAAAGTTATCCACGTCGTCACAAGTCTTGCCTTTTATATAGTAAGGTACTATATTTTTTCAGAGGTAAGGACATGACCGCTGGACACAGAGGAATCAATAGTCTTCCCTCGTCCGTCAATGATGAAGTTAAGATAATACGTAGCCGGTGTTGATTAAGAAAATGGATTACATAATTGCATTAATGAAAAGCATAAAAATAAAATTGTAGTTTAATAACATTAAACATTTTCAAACCCCTCATGCATTTCAAACAGTTTTGTGTAAATTAAGATTGCCTTACCTAGGACCAGGCATTTCGTCTTGATTCTGTGATCCTGAAGAACTCGCCTCAGATCTCTGGGTACGAGTAACATGAAAAACAAAGATGAAAAGAAAAGTATAGATGATTTGTTGAGATCAAGTTGATAAATTATGAAATCGCCACAAAGACAACATTTTATTATAATATACTGTATAAACACCCACATGAAAAACTATGCAACTAAACAACAACGAAAATTAAACTTAATACATCAATGTTACGTAGATGCATTTAAAACATACAGGAGGTAATCAAGTAGTTTGTGGCCTTGTGTAGAAAGACTGGTGCTATATGAAAGGGCACTATATTTTTACTCAACATAATCTCTCTTAAATTGTGCACACTTAGTACAATGCTCTTCCAGCTGCTTCAAACCCCTCTGATAAAACTCTCACTCACTGGCCACAAATTCATGTCCCTTCAGATGGTTTTTAGTTGTGTGAATAGATAATAATCAGAGGGGCCAAATCTAGGGAATGGGGTGCATGACGCAAAACAATTATAAGTGAAGATCTCGAATGTGATCCATTGTTTTTTGGCTTTGTGCCCTGAAAAATTGTCCTGCAAAAAATATGACTCCTGTGGGAGGTTTTCTTAGGCGTTCTTTAAGTTCGGGTGGCAATTTGGGTAGTAGGTAACAATAATCGTCACTGCTGTTGGTTTCCCCGGATGACACCTTCACTATTCCAAGAAGATTGAAGTTAACACCTTGCTAGCAGTGTCTGTCGTCGAAATTTTTTGAGCCGGAAAGATCCAGAATGTCGCCATTGCATGGATTGTTGTTTGGTGTCTTAATCATAGTGATGAATCCAGGTTTCATTCATTGTCACAAGTCGGCTCACAAATCTTGGATAATCCAGTACAAAATGATAAAGAACAGTTTTCTGCACAATGATCTTCTCCCATTTCTGTTGTAATGTCAAACATTTCGATACCCATAAATAGCCATGAAAAGGTGCAGGTAGTCAGCAAGTACGTCAACATATCCATGTGCGTCGATGGGGCGTGGGGAGGGATCTCGATAGGTCCCAAAACCCCTCAAGATGGCCTACGTAAACACGCCTCAAATCATTACATCGCTTTCACCGGCCTGTTTATTTTTTCTGGGTTTAACGCCTACTACGAGCAACTTTATGGGATGTAATCTCACGTCCGCCCTAATTTGTGGCAGTAGTTCCAGGGAAGGGAAGAAACCTGTGTGCGGTAAGACAAATTCATGATCCATGCTTGATCTTGGACTCGAACTCGACCCACTCGGACGAACGGTCAGGTGCCAGCACTTAGGCCACTGCGCGACCCTGACGACCTCTTTGTTGTAAATAGTTTGTTTTTTAAACTATACTTGTATCTACTTGACATTTCAACCAATTAAAGAATATTTGAACTCGTACGTGAAATAGTCTTTGCAAAAACTTTAGTACGTGCCCCGTCGTTGAATGCCGAGATTATTTTCTCCACTGTTGCCATCTGTTCCAACGAGAGACGACGTTCACCTCGAACAACAACAGCCCATTTCCGGCTACATTTCCTCCTGTGGCTACCGGGTTTGATATAATAACGCAGACGCAGAGATAAAGCACTACATCTTCTTCATACCGATTATCTTCCCCTATCGAACTTGCACCGGTCGCCGTGTTTACCCATCATCAAAATCATAGGTAAGCTATACAGCAGTTAGGTATCTGACCTATTTATAGCCGGAAGGGTTTTCAGCTGGCCACGTTATTTTGGTGGGGTAGGGCAGATTTGTGAATGAGTGCGCTTTACACATATAATAAATTGTGCTTTCCGTGTATGTACTTATGGATAATTTGCTTGCTCCTGTTTCTTTTTGGCTCTGTTTTCTTTTGTTTCGGGGTTAACGACCACCATTAACAACTCTAAAGGCTATATAAGCAGTCGTGCGTCCCTAATTTGGGGCCACTGGTTCCAGGGAAGGGGAAAGTTAATGCCGTATAAGACAAATACACCACCCATACCTCACGCGGGACTCGAACCCTCTTCTACCGAGCGGTACTTGTTTTTGATTGTGTCTCTTGCGGTCGAAGTGAATTATTGCGTACGCGATATGATTGTGTCTTCAATGGTTAAATCCTGGCAATATCAGAATAATGGTGAAAAGAATGACTTTGGCATAAGATTTGATAAAGTTTCCGAAAGATTTTAAGTAAAGTAAAAGATCTAAAATGATCACCATCACACAACTCATGTTCCCAACCGACTGCAAGTTGGAGCAAATTCACCTTGTTTTAGTGTAAAATTACTAGGGGGCCGCGCCTGTAGGGTCGCCTACGCTCGTTTCCAGAGTAACGCTCGGGCTCTGCAGCCCGATCTCCAAGTATATAACATGAAATAAAAACTGGAAAATTCATATAAATTTCAATTTTTATTGCATGTTTAAGCAAATAAAGCTTGTTATTCCGAAATTTCAGAGTTTTGTTTACTGTCGTTAATTTTTGGAAGGTCGGATTTTTGTCGTTTGAACTTATGGCACTTACTAAATTTACCACTAAGGAAAACAAAAGCGGTCCAAAAAGCATTTCCGTCAACCGTAAACCGTTAAGATGGACGTCAAGTAATTTTGATTCTTATACTTCCAATGGAAAAACTTTTTTGTACACATTTCCTTCACAATTATTGTGTTCCCAAGGATGAAAATTTGAACATCGATTAAAATAACTTCATGTTATAACTTGGAATACTTAATATTTTCTAAAACATAACCATAATTTTATAAAAAATCAATAACTTTTCCTTTGGTGGTGTTGGAACCAGAAAAAAGATGGCGCGACCTGTACTTTGATGACGTCAGTAGACAAAAAATGTTGGATTACATAATTATGGTTATGTCTTAGAAAATATTAAGTATTCCAAGTTATAAAATGAAGCTATTTTAATCGATGTTCAAATTTTCACCCTTGGGAACGCATTTAATTGTCCAGAAAAAAGATGGCGCGAACTGTTCTTTGATGACGTCAGTAGACAAACAAATGTTGGATTGCATAATTATGGTTATGTTTTAGAAAATATTAAGTATTCAAATTATAAAATGAAGCTATTTTAATCGATGTTCAAATTTTCATCCTTGGGAACGCATTAATTGTGAAGAAAATGTGTACAGAAGTTTTTCCATTGAAAATATAGGAAGCAAAATTACTTGACGTCCACCTTAAACAACTGAGATAGCTTTACCAACAAAACATATGCATAACAAATTCTCTGCGTCACCATGGCAGCAGGTCACGGGACCAGAACGTTCCTCTGTGGTTATCGCGAAGACAGATAAGCCATTCGTTTCCTTCCTTTGCGTCTTTAAAAATGCTTAAAAATCAGAAAAGGACTTTTTCTTATATTGTTTTTTGTGAAAAAAGGACGATAGCTGTAAGTTTATGCTGTAAAAATTGCAATGCGTTAGGATTTATAGTTTGCCATATATCCGTTTTTTTAAATAAATCCCATCGCGAAATGGAGAATTTTGTGAAATTTAGAAATTTAATTTCTCGTAAACTAAATCGAAATTTAAAAAAAGGGCGACGAGGTGCAAAATTTCGGTCATGGCACTACATGCCTACAAAGTTTCGTGGTTCTGTTGCTGTTAGTGTGTCCGGAACGCGACCTGATAGCACTTTTTTGCTTACATTAACTTTGAAATACAATAGCTCTTAAAGTATCGCTGAAAATCGAGAAACGGTTTATCCAAGCAATTCTCTACAAACAATGTAAATTTATATTTTTGTGTTCAATACGTTTTGCGCTGCGAACTAGGAAAGCAAGAGTGTCGCGAAATTTCTAAAACAGGGGCAGCAGCAGCAGCGGCGGCAGTTACTTTTTTTAGAATAGAGAGAATACTGTTTAAAAGAAAAAAGGTGATATAAATCTTAACGATCTTTTGGTTTCTCAGTACCCACTAATTCACTTTTACCAGCTTTTTCATTTCTCTATCAGTAAAAGAACAGTTATTATCAATCATCTAGTAGCCTTTTTGTTTATTTGATTGGAATAACTCAATGGGCTACATACAGTATAAACAGTATAACGCCGTGAATAACTCAATGGGCTACATACAGTATAAACAGTCGTCCGTCCCTTATTTAGATGCACTGACTCCAAGGAACGGGGAGAGTCAGTAGTCAGTGCCGTAAAACAAACACAACATCCATGCAATCATCTAATAAAGCACTAATTCTTTGGAACATCTGTGAAGTGTTAATACCACGTGAACGATTTCTTACCGACTTACAGAGAAGGTCTGTGGAACTCACGTGAACAAAGGTACATTGAATAGTTGCATCAAACTTAATCCTTCACGCTGAATATGATGACCAAAAGTTGGTTTCGCTGAAGAATAAGAAAAAAACATCCGATCTCACTACAGTTTCCAGCCAATTACTTTGCTACGATGGAGAAACTCGCATTCTGATAAAATACACACCTTAACGCAACGTAATCCGGAATTTCGATTTCTTGACTTATCTCAAGATAGCAAACCATAAAATCATCACGGAACGTCTAAGTGATTTTCATAAGCACGCAGTCTCAGAATTGGTTCTCGGAAATCATCATTCGACAGTCGTCACATTCTGTTGCTCGTTTACCAGGCGCGGACTGGGCCGCCGGGACACCGGGAAAATTCCCGGCGGGCCATCGTATTCTGGGTCGGTAAACTTTATCCTAACTATGAAAAAAAATCGCACATTGTTCTATAGAAGAAAATCAAGTTATTTTGGAAAGAAAAAGTTTGTTTACCACTTCGAAGAGAGAAAGAAAGAAAAAGAACGATGTTTCTCATGCAATCCCTCTCCCAGACTTTAATGCAGAAATTGATAGACACCTAAGGTATATTTTCATAGACATCTAAGGTATATTTTCATAGACATCTAAGGTATATTTTCATAGACATCTAAGGTATATTTTCATAGACATCTAAGGTATATTTTCATAGACACCTAAGGTATAGGGAATGGATCAGGAAGGAGGGCTTTGAAACTTAAGCTCTGTCTTTTTCGACTGATTTTCTGTACCTCAACCAGTTTTCGTTAATTGCAGTCGAATGATCAATATAATCAAAATTACTATCAACATAACAGCATGAAATCAATAAAAATAATAAAAAATTGTTCTTTTGTTAATCTCAGGAATCAGTTCTTAAATCCACATAGAAACTCGCGATATTGGTTGTCTACGTAAGTGCAATGAGGTTAACCTAGGGTAAAATCTATGGGTTGCTTTATGTGCATATATATATATATATATATTTTCTTTTAAACGGTGTCTGCATTTGGTTTACTACTTTTGGGGCCTCACAGTTCCACAACTTCTTGAACTGCAGTTTTAGAAAAGTCTGTTTCAGCTACAACAAAAATGCCTTTCCCGTTTGTGGGTAATGAAACAAACATTAATTTCCTCTCAAATAGTATAACTATACCAGATTTCTGAAATTTCTTGGTGTAGAATAGAAATCTGAATCGGACTTTATAATAACTTCAACTCTAGATTTTATCATGAAAGTCAAGCAAATTTCTGTCAAACAAAGCGACATTATCGGCAGTTTCAACGTTGTTTCTCTTTACATTTCGGTACCCGTGCCGGAAGCCATCGGAACGTTAAAAGAAGCCATAACTAATTCGTCACTTTATTCCCAGGAGTCCTGCCTTAGCATCTTCAAGTTAATGGACTTGGTCTCAAATTCCAGCTACTTCAGTTTCCAAGGACAAATTTACAAACAGATAAATGGCGCTCCGATGGGATCGTCCCTTTCAACCGTCCTCGCGGAAGCAATACTTCGCCCAATTGAGCAGTATATATTCACCAACATCACTCCAAAGCCTCCCACCTATAGCTAAGATATGCGGACGATGTGTTCTTTATACGGTCTTACAGAAAGGAGACCATCCCGCTTTTTCTAGATAAAATCAATGATATTCACCCTACTATCAATTTCACAATGCAGCTAGAACACAATGGCGCCTTGCCTTATCTGGATGTTTTACTGAGTAAATTACCTGAAAATCGCCTTCGCACACAGGTATATTATAAACCCACATCCGTACCTAACCTGATGTTCCACAGCTCATTCTGCCCTGCTGACTACAAGACAGCTTTATTCCGTTCTCGAATCCGAAGAGTCTTTGCAATCTCCTCAGACGTTCCTTCTAGGCAATGCGAATTGATAAACGTCGTCGAGTTGGCCACTGAGGCAGGATACGTGCCGAACCTGGTACATCGCTACATCGAGAAAACCCGAACCATTCGTACTGATCTTTCTATGCTGCAGCTACGCTGCCTGGGCTCAATTCCCTATATACCAAATGTTTCCTAACAGCTCAAGAACGCGCTGAAGATGATGTACCTCGGTGCTGACATCAGGTCTCCGACATCTTTATATATCACGCTCAAGGGAAACGCTGGCAAGACTCCGCCTTCCAATGAAGCAGGTGTTTATGCCATTCCTCTATTATATCCGGACGGCTCCAAGCGACGCTACATTGGAATGACTAAACGTTCATTTAGAATTAGAGTCAACGAACATAAAAGGGACATAAAGAACGGCAGAGTAACCACAGCCCTATCCAGAGAAGTCAAGTTCAAGTACGCTGCTCCTGTGTGGGATGACGTAAAGAAATTACCTTCCTACTCCTCCCCAAAATCTACTGCCATTAGCGAAACTTTGGAGATCATAACAAACAGCGAGTCGTGCAACGACAGCGTCTCACTGGAGTTGCCACGAATTTGGAACCAGTTCTTCAAATAGTGATTACCTCTCGATTTTCCTTACATGATTCCGCGTGCTAAACGAGCATAACGCCTCGTGCCTTTAAATACCTGATTACGTTCACATCTCTTCGTTATTGTCAAGTCAAGTCACCGCGTTTAAATTGTTGAAGCGTTCCATTATTCAGTTGCTGTCTACCTTCCTTGAAAAAGCCATCTGGTTGATGTACGAAAGTTTGGACATTTTGATTTTTATTCTACACCAAGAAATTTCGGATATCTAGTATAGTTATACTGTTTAAGTACAGTTGGTGTATAGTTCCTTGTTATTTAATTATTAATTTTCTCACCCATCAACTTCTCTTTATAAATTTGCACTGAAATTCTTGAAATTTTAAATTTTCTAAAGTGATTTCTTCGTAATTATTTCGTTTATGATAGATAGGTTTTGACAAAAATTCTTTAATTTTGGCGCATTTGGGTTTCCTTTCTAACTAAAAGCAAAGAAATGTTTACAATTCCGAATTCTCAAGACTGGAAAAATATCTTCGGCAGTCCCTCTTAGAGAACCTACCATGTCTGTTTTTTCAGTTACAACATAAAATTTTACTAGGGATATCTTATGCTGCAGTCCAGAAAAATGAGGAAAATATTAATCATTGCCTCAACACAAACAGCGTAATAATTCTTAGACTTTTATTGAAAACATGTTTTAACCAGAATATGGTGATGCCGACGTTCCCATTAATTTTACAGATGGAGTACTTATACAATTTTTCCCAAACGGAAAAATTATATATACACTGGCGGAAAGTGAAAAAAGAACACCAAGAAGGAATTGGCGGACGATCATAAAATTTACATATGTTAATGGGGTCGAGTTTACGTAGGTGTGATGTTAATTTCGGGACCAACCGGTGAGCGCTTACGCCACAGCACGGCATAATATGCAAATTATCGTCGGTGGTATTTAAGGAGTACAACGAAGTGAATGTAATCAGTCGTCGGCGTACGGACACGTGCGAAGACCCTGAAGAAGCTGCAACACCTAGACATGGAAGACGTGTATGATTTCAGCAGTTATCGGACTTTGAGCGAGGTCGTCTAGTCGGACTCCGCGAGGCCGGGTGGTCGTATCGTCGTATTGCGGAGCGAATTGGACGGGAAGTATCGGTGGTGGTACGATGGTGGCGTAGATGGTCCGAGGAACATTCCCACACGAGAAGACGTGGAACCGGGAGTCACAGACGGACTGATGAGCGGACCAATCGACGCATAAGAAGAGCGGCGTTGTCAAGCAGAACATCCATTGCGACGCAAATCCGAGCTGCTGTTGCACCTGAGGTGACTGTGCAAACAATCCGCAACCGTCTACTGGATGCAGGACTACGTGCGCGTGTGCCTCTGGCATGTGTACCTCTGACTCCAGCCAACCGTCAGGAACGGCTGCAGTGGTGTCGCCAACGTCTGCACTGAAGAACGCAATGGCGATCTGTCGTGTTCAGCGATGAAAGCAGATTCTGCTTGGGAGCCTCCGAGGGCCGTATGCGTGTTCGCAGACGCACAGGGGAGCGTCTCCCTTCTTGCATCCGCCAGCGACACACAGGGCCTACACCTGGTCTCCTGGTATGGGGAGCGATCAGCTATCACTCCCGTACACAACTAGTGTTTGTACCGGGTACGTTAAACAGCACCTCCTACATCATTCAGCCCGTTGCTGTGCCATTTGTAAGGTCGGTCCATCGTGGTGTTTTCTTGCAAGATAACGCACGCCCACACACGGCACGTGCAACGCAACATGCACTTTAGGGTGTGAGATAACTTCCATGGCCTGCACGTTCACCGGATTTGTCCCCCATTGAGCACGTGTGGAATTTTATGGGACAACGACTTTTCCGTTCTACAGGGCCAGCCACGACCATCCCCGATTTACGCGTCCAGGTTGGGGATGCTTGGAACTCAATACCCAAAATTTACATCCAACATCTGTACGACAGACTCCATGCCAGGATTTCACAGTGTGACGCAGTTCATGGCGGTTCAACCTCGTACTAACCATGCTACATGGAAATGTTATTTTTCAGTTTACCAGCAAATACAGCTGTATTTTGCCATAATGTTTTGATCACGTTATCCTCTGTATTCCGTTATTATGCTGTATAAATTTCGTTAGTATCAGACGTCTCCTTCTTGGTGTTCTTTTTTCACTTTCCGCCAGTGTATATCGGCCCTGGAAGCAGATATTTTGCCGCAAAATATCTGCTTCCAGGGCCGTTTATGAATCATCAGTCCTCCACTGTCCTTGTTGTCCGCCACCTGCACCGCACGATGCACATGAGATAAAGGCAGATAACAGTGCGAGCTTATGTCCGCGTAGTTCAGTTGGGAGAGCGACTTACTCCGGAGTGAGGGGACCCGGATCCGATGTTCGGCGCGGACAAACATGTACGTTATATCCTTTACTAATGAATTTTTTTCTAACAACGATACCTATAGTACGCCTTTTTACAACAGCTCACGGACTTTTTTTGTTGGGAATTTAACGACCACTGTGAGCATTTCAATGGGAAATAAGTAGTCACTCTTCTTCTAATTTACGACCACCAGGGAAGAGAGAGAGAGACAGACAGCCAGTGTCGTAAGAAAAGTGCATCATCCGTGCCTTACTGGGGTTCAAAATCACTCCCATCTCGGATGAATGATCAGAAGCAGCGCTTAGACCACTGAGCCACTGGAATAGCTCTCATGGATTGCATGCTGAATTCTGAGAGTGCACCAACTCCTTGACGCAGACAGAACGTGGAAGATACCAGCTGAAATTCCGCAAAGGCTCCCAGTAAATATGGCTCACTATTGTACTATTAAGGAAGTACTGGTTCTACTGCACATTTCCCTTAATTCATTACTATCACTCGATGCCGAGAGTTGAACGATGTTGAATTAGGTCATGTGTTCTGCTGCCACGGAAATAGCAATGCACAACCCATTGGTCTGCGTGCTGCGGACATTTACGATAAATTCATCACATATTCCAAGTCCCCATTGCTAGCAGTACTTCCTGGGCGGTATCCACCTACACCGAATTGGTGTGTATTGCAGAGACAGGGCCGTAGGTACC
The DNA here is from genome assembly GCA_039090855.1 of Macrothele yani. Taxonomy (NCBI): domain Eukaryota; kingdom Metazoa; phylum Arthropoda; class Arachnida; order Araneae; family Macrothelidae; genus Macrothele; species Macrothele yani. The sequence continues at coordinate 56,686,608 of CM077010.1, forward strand.
GGGAGGGCAGGGAGGGTGGTTGCCCTCCCAGAATGGTCATTCCAAGGGCGTAAATTCATGTTCTGGGGGATGTAAAAATAGAAATTACATCTAAAAAAGAAAGTTACACCTTCAGTATTTTCTTTTTAAAGACTTAAGTTAGACTCATACAGTATTCCATGCAGTTAGCCAGGGTACAGAGTAATATGCACTATGAGATGTGAGCATCTCATATCCACGAAGCGAATTTTCCAAATGGAGGCATAGAAAATAACTTGCTGATATGCCCAACCTCCATGAACTTTTCGAACATCTCGTCGGGATGAAGAGCTAATTAATCATTTCAGATCTGCCGCAGAAAGTTCTCTGCGCGTTTAACCATGAACGGAATTTTTCCAAGCCCTACCCCTAAAGCTTCTTATTGTTACGTTTTTATTCGATACTCATTCGTTCTGCATTTCTGTGGAGTGTTGTGTTGCATTACTTGATATTTACATAACGCTTACACTTTATTCGATATTTACAACTTGTGGTTCTTGGGTATTTACCTAATTTTCACATTTTTAATAAACTTCTGTCAAAAACCGGAAGTGCGATTTTTAACGAGCATAATATAATGCTTTTCTATAACGGCGGTGTGTGAGAAAGTAAAAACGACGTATTATTTGAGTGGAACTCAAAAGGACGTAATTTTGAACGCGAAGGGGCGTAATTTTAAGTCTTGCCCTCCCAGATAAGAAAACCTTGCTATGGCCATGTGCATAGATATATGCATAAACAATTTACATTGAGCAGGTTTGGACTAATGCGTTTTTGTGCCACTACTGGGGAACAGACTGCGGTGTAATTCATACGTTCTTCAATTGCATTTTAATACAACCTATCACGCAGCTTGTCGCAGATTCCCTGAAACTGTGGTTGTAACTAGAAGCCCGATAGCCTAGCTTACTTAAGATTTATATATGATCGAGCATTGTCTGGAACTCAGAATGAAGTTGGTGCGTTTGTTTACCCTCTAATAAAAGCAGTTCATCATAGTTTTCATCTGCGACGACGAAGTGTCCAGATTCAACGTTTACACTATTCTCAGCATCTTTACGGCGACAGATATATTATGCCGCCCAGGTGGCATAACACAGGGTGTCCATAAAGTCTTTCCCACATTACAAAAATTAATATAAAAAAATCTATGTAAGTTAAAATAAAATGGTTGACAACATGCAGCACTCATAAAGCTTTTTTCCTGTTCTTTAGGCGAGCGCTACTGCTGAATAAGAGCAGCATTTCATCGATAATGGCTTCCATGCAAGAAAAAGCGGCGTGCGTGTTGTGGTTCCATGAGACCAAATCGACGGTTACTGTCCACCGTAATTTCAGAAAAGAATTCAGACGATCACCACCGGACCAAAAAAGCATAAAAGCTTGGTATGAAAAGTTTAAAGCGATTGGTTGTGTTGGAGATCTCCCCGAGCGGGCCGACCACCGGTTACACAAGAGACAACTGCAGCTGTTCTGGAGGCATTTCTGCGAAACCTCAGGAAATTCATTCGTCGTGCTTCACTAGAAACTGGGATTCCCCGTGCAACGGTTCACAAAATTTCACACAAACTTCTTCATCTGTACTTACAAGTTACAGATCGTTCAAGCTCTTCAGCCTGATGACCAGCCTCGCCGTGCTGCATTTGCGACGGAAATGTTGCAGCGCATAGCTCATGATAGTGATTATCTGCACCGTGTCTGTTTCTCAGATGAAGCCACCTTCCATGTCTCTGATACAGTAAATAGGCACAATGTGCGAATCTGGGGATCAGAAAATTCCCATTATGTCATCGAACAACGGAGGGCTAACCCGAAAGTGAACGTATGGTGCGGCCTGATGCATAACAGAATAATCGGACCCTTCTTTTTTACAGAGCCCACGGTAACATGTACCTGGGCATGTTGGAACATTTTGTAGCACCTCAGCTGCATGCACTTGTGGTTTTTGGGTATTTTATCGAATAATGGCTTCCTTCGGTTATTTTCCAACAAGACGGTGCCCCACCACATTGGTCAATAATGGTTCGTGAGTTCCTGAATGCCACATTTCTGGACAGATGGACTGGCAGCGACAGTCCCATGACATAACGCCACAGGCGGCATAACCCCTCTAGGCTTTTTCCTGTGGGGTTATGTGAAAGACCAAGCTTTACTCTAGCAGTGTTTCGGATGTCGAGACGTCGAAGAGCAGAATAACGGAAGTCATTGGCTCTGTCTGTGCTGAGATGTTTAAACCAAACATGGCGTGAAATCGAATATCGCTTAGATGTTCTCCGGGTCACAAATGGCGCCCATGTGGAGGTGTACTGACACTGGGAAAAAAACTTTACTTGTGCACCATCATTGTCGTGCAATCTCTTTCTTGTACCTATAATACATTTTTTATATTAATTTTTGAAATGTGGGAAAAACTTTATAGACACCCTGATAGCAGGGCCATAATATGACGAACGGTTAGCGCTGGTGTCTGACCGTTCGTCAGAGTGGTTACGGCTCGAGGACTGGCGTCAGACCCAGGGCGCCTGATTTACAGTAGGGCGTTCGGGACACGCGCACAGGGCCCCCAAAATATAGTCACATATTACTTGCTTTGCATCAAACTAGGCCAAGTGTTCTATCGCTAAAAACAAGGGAGGGGGGTGTGTCTGAAAGCCTCTTGCCCAGGGCCCCAAAATGTCCAAGTCGGTCCCTGGTCTGATCGTTCGTCAGAGTGGGTCACGACCAATTGATTAACGCCTAATAAAATAATAAATACTAAATACACAGTTGACGTGGACCAGGAACATCAAATAGAAGTCATCGTTCTTTAAAAGTTTATAAGTAAGTCACGAAAAAATTCTCATCGGCCGTCACTGGGAATCGAACCCAGGGTCTTCCAGTTACGCTATTTGATGATTAACGTCCATTGAGCTGCTCGCGGTGGTCAGGGATGTTACACTACGTCCGAAGAAAAAAGAAAGACAGAAAGAACGAAAGAAACAGTTATATTATCGCTTCTGTGCCCGTATACAAGTGGAATACCATATCAACGTGTAGAGCAACGTATTACAAGCTTTCAGTGGCCGGCGAAATTCTCTGGCGAACCTATGCATGTGTACATGTGTATTAACGATACGGTTGATCACAACAACTACGATGAGTGTTTTGTTTTCCCAGGGCCTGTGCTAGGGTGTTTAGCGCCCTATAGGCAAGCCACCAGCCTTACTCACCAAAAAATTTTTATTCCTTTGTGTGGCTAAACATATTGCATCATTTATTCAGTAATTTAAAAATGCAGAAATACAATATATAAACTAAATATAAAGAAACGAATAGAAACTAAATATATTTAAATACTGGTCCAATGCAAATTAAAATTTCATTTTGCGAGCTTCACTGTTAGCAAAAGTACTAACAAGTGTCTTCAAAACTGTCAGCCGACTAGGTGCACGGTGATCTAAGCCCTGGCTTCTGACCATTTGTCGGAGTTGGGCCCGTGTTCGAATTCCGGTGAGACATTGATGTTGTGTTTTTCTTACGGTATGGTCTCTCTACCTACCCAAAGAGAACCAGTGACCCGAAATTAGGGACGGGTGACTGCTTATAGCCCATGGAGCTGTTCACGGCAGTCGTTAAATCCTAAAATAAAACAAACAAACAAAACTATGTCACGGGGTGTTTTTTGTTCAGTCGATAACCGAACAAGGTTCTCTCCTGGATCCCCCGAAAGAAAAGATAAAAAAATTAAAGAAAAAGAATTCCAGCGTCATGAATATAGTGGCAGAGCCTCTCTTACTCTTACCCCTATTCTCGTTAGAAAAGAGTTTGAGTGTGAGCGTAGGGAACCTTTAGGAGTTGCGCATTACCACTATTTGTGATAGAAGCGGACAGTCTTCATATTTCCATTGAAAGCCGAATAATATAGAAACCCCTTATCTTAAAAAGTTTGTCCCGCTCTCAGGCATCGCCTTACCCGTCTGCTGCATAAGGACGAGTCTGATTTGTGGCAGTTTTTCGACAGATGCGGACTTTCGCATTGGTGTCGGATTTACTGTAAGCCGACTTACCCAATCTGTTAGCGCAGGCCTCCATTTCCGGTTTACCGAAGGAATAGGAATTCGAAAGTTATATTGAAACCAAAAGGAAAACAGAAAATAAAATTGCCTTTTTTTTCTCACGTATTAATTCATTCGATTCTATTAACTCTAAATCTTGGCGCCCTAGGCAGCCGCCTAGTTCGTCTAGTGCTTGAACCGGTCCTGTGTTTTCCTTTTCTTAACGGACAGCTTCCCTTTGGTACAACAAAAGTCCCCCTCCTCCCTCCCCCTTGTATTGTAATAACCTTATTTTTATATTGACTAGTTGCTATAGGCGTAGCGTGACCAGAAATTTTTGTGTGTGTGTGGGGGGGGGGGGGCATTGTCGGAAACAGTTTCTCCGAAAATGCTCCTTTTTAATTGCCATAACTTAGGTTTTTACATGCCTTATTAGTATGGTGTCGGTCCACCTTTGGCCTTAATGCATGCACTGACCCTTCGAGACAGAGCTTTCGACAAAGGTATGCGCTTCCATTCAGTATACAAATTGTAGCCGCTAACTGTTGCTTAGTAGTGGGCCTCAGTTCCAAACTTCTTATGCGGCGCTCTATTCTCTAATTCATCCCATAGGTGCTCTATAGGATTAAGATCAGGGCTCTGCGCTGGTCAGTCCACACACGATACGGAATTATCGTCAAACCACGCCGTAACAGTCTTTGCTTTATGGCTCGGTGCATTATCCTGCTGGTACCAACAAGGCTCGGATCCATAGTATTGCCACAGAGTTGGTAGAACATAATTGTCCAGAATATTGAGGTAGATGTGCTGATTAACAGGTTTGTCCACGATAACCAATGGGCTGGGACCATACCACGAAAAATACCCCCACACGAGTACACTGCCAGCTCCAACCCTGACCGTATAGGAACAGTACACTGTAGTAAATAGCGTTTCCCCAGTTGCCGCCATACCCACACACGGCTATCAGACTGATGGATCATGTACCTGGATTCATCAGTCTATAGGACCCTGTTTCCATTGATCTACGGTCCACATAAATGTTCTTTATACCATGCTAAACAACGAGTAGCATTCTGAGTGGAGATGAAAGGCTTACGAGCAGCCGCATGACCACGGTAACCCATGGAAGGAAGTTCTCTGCGAATGGTACGTGTACATACCGAGGTTCCAGCACCTTTACTCACCTGTACACTGAGGTTTTGTGCAGTACTCCGTCGATTAGCTGTAACGACTCTCCTGAGGCTTCGACGTCTTCTATCACTGATTTTCTTTGGTCTGCCGGTACGTTTTGCTGCTTCAGGCACGCCATGTGTGTTCCACTTATTCAGTACATCCAAAACAGTTGACTTGGGTATGATTAAAAGCCTCTCGGTTTCTCTTATGGACAAACCACTAATATAACACCGAAGAATTTTTCCTTTCTCAAAGTCAGTTCTCTCCCGCCGCGATATTTTCACTCAACCTCACAGTGCGATATGATCGCGATCAGATACAGGCTTGCTTTTATACCGTTTGCAGCTGTACCGCGCACCTTAACAACGCAGCGGATCCGTACATTTGCTTTTGAAGGGGTGTCCGGTGACTTTTGTCAATATAGTGTATATCCAAAACTGCGAGGTATACCAGGCTTAGTTGTTTCATCCTAATGAGGAAAGCACCTCATCCAGTCATCTGACGATTACTGGATGAGGTGCTTTGAAAGGCACGTTATTTATTTATTTATTTTTTTTTCATCTCGTTTGGGTGAAACAACCAAGCCTGGCATACCTCGCAGTTTTGGATATGCACATATGACAAAACCATCATCAGATGACTGCATGCTATTGTGTATGGAATGACTGCTGGAAAGAAGTCATAGCAATGCCAGCTATTGCGTAGCGTTGTTCTCTTATAAAATTTAAAGGCAAACACACTTTATAAAATTTAAAGGCAAACGACGTAATTTTTTTCCGATTTTTAAGTTAAGGGGGACATGTGTACCTCGTGCCCCCCCCAACGCTACGTCTATGCAGGTTGCATTTTATTATTTTTATTGTATATACCATTCATCTCCGACTGGTGCTTGTTCATCTCTGAATATTGTGTTTTAATCAACAGAGTTGTTCTGAGAAAAACGAACTCGGATTATCAGGAAGAACATGAATACATCTCTTATGAGATCGATGATATATCCGGACTTCCGTACATGATCATGCGCACGCGGAAATCCGGTCGAGGCCAGTGCAAATAAAACCACGTGCCGTGCGTCAGTATTCGCAACACCGTTTCTGTCATTTCTAAAATGAATATAACCACCGGCTGAAAGATATCGCCGATTTCATCTAACAAATCACAGCTTTATGGTTTGTATTTTAGCTCGTATAGCGACAGCATAGTGTTGTAAAAAAGACCGTTATATTGCGCTGAGATCTGCAAAAAACGATACGAATAAAAACTAGGTATCTTCAGGCATCTTAGCTACAATAGATATTGTCTTTACTTTCTTTATCCTGTCGAATTTAAAATGTGCCGCCCGGTGGCGCAGTGGTCTAAGCGATGGCTTCTGACCATTCGTCCGAGATGGGTCCGGGTTCGATTTCCGGTGAGGCATGAATGTTGTGGTTGTCTTATGACCCTGGCTCTCTCCCTCTCCTGAATAAGTGGCGCTAAATTTAAATTAGGGACGGGCGACTGCTTATAGCCCCCTGAGTTGTTCACGATGGTCGTTAAACCCCCAATCAAAAAAAAAAAAAAAAAAAAAAAATTAAATTGTATGGAAACTTGCAGAGAAAGCAGTAGCAAAGATTTACAGTATATTGAGAATGTCGAGTTTTTTGCGGGGATGTGAGGCGGACGTTATTTAAATTTTCGCTTCTTCCCCTGTGCATTGACGTTGCATTCACACAAATTTCAGTTTAGATTAACTGTTACTAAAATTCGAATTTTAATAATCGAGTCCCTGGGAATGTAATTTGATTTTTGGCAGATCAACTCGCGTTGTCGATGACGTAACCTAAAGCTGAAAATGGATGCCGTTATGAAGAAAATCCACAAAAATGGCCTCCGGTTTTTCGTAAGAAATGAAGAAACTGACAACTTAGTACGCATTCGTCACTTTCTTTGGCTACTATACCGTACTCCATATCATTAGCAGTTTTGACGTCTACTCAATATTATTAAACAATTGAACAAATGATCTTGAAAGTTAAATTTAACTTTACAACTTGCATCAGCGTCGTTATGGCGTGTGCGTGTAACGATAATATATACAACAGTACTAAGTTGACCTTCAAGGTTACACACATTTAAATTTATTTCAGGCTGCGACATGTTTATAAACTTACCGGCATCATTTTAGGGCTGTTCTCCGCTTTCTGAGGAAAGAAAATATCCTAACAACCTAGATCGGTTTCCAAACGCCAACACAAACTATCTGACTAATTAGAACACAGCACAAACTCAAACAGAAACAGTTGGCACGTGGATATTTGCTCGCAATTGGGTAGCGCTGTGACAGTTGTGTTACAGAAGTGAAATGTAAACAGAAGTGAAATGTAAACAGAAGTGAAATGTAAACAGAAGTGAAATGTAATGTTTATAAACTTACCGGCATCATTTTCGGGCTGTTCTCCGCTTTCTGAGGAAAGAAAATATCCTAACAACCTAGATCGGTTTCCAAACGCCAACACAAACTATCTGCCTAATTAGAACACAGCACAAACTCAAACAGAAACAGTTGGCACGTGGATATTTGCTCGCAATTGGGTAGCGCTGTGACAGTTGTGTTACAGAAGTGAAATGTAAACTTTCAAGAAAACTCTTTTTATTCAATCGCTTGCAGCTTAAATGGGTAAATTTCTTTTATCTGTTCTCGACTATCGTCGATTTCGTAGATCAAGACCATGTATTTCAAATGAATATAATTGTAGGGGCGAGAAATTACGCCCCTATATAAATTGTGGGATGGACCTTTAAATCCCATCGATCATTCCGGATACTAACATTTCTGAATAAATATTTCTATGTGTATTATTTGGAAACGAGTGTAGCACGTGAAACGAGTGTAACACGTGGTAATGCACCAGACTAGGTGACATTTCGATGCGCCTGTTTGACAGGTCTATTGTATTCACAGAAGGCACAGCTATTGTTCCTGGCCAGAGGGAATGTAAGCTACAGGGCACCGTGAGGTGGAGGTCAACGAAGGGATTAGATGAAGGTCACCGGAAGAAGACACGTGTCAGGAGAGAAAGGTGGTATGGGGGGCACCGAGAAGAGTGAGGGGGCACCTGCTCTTGGAGGGCTTCGACTAGGGAGAGAGAGGGAGCCTCAGGCGAGTGAGGTAGGAGCCAATCAGAAGGCTAGTGAAGTTAGGGGGAATCTTCAGGGAGGGAGTGGACGGGAAGCGAGCGTGAGAGACAGTCCACGGGGAGCGAAGGTGGAGAATGGTTGACGACAGCGTGTGCTGTGGACGGATATATAGTGCTGGGAGTTAGCACTGGGAAAGAAAAGTTCGTGATAGAACATGCCAGTTAGAGCACGGGGAAAGCCAGCGTAGTTGGAATCAGACACGTGTGTCTGGAACGACGTTCGGAGAAAGCGTTTGGAGAGAACACGTGTTCGGGATGGAACACGAAGCATAGCTTCCGGAACAAAGGAAAAGAGACGAACGGAAGGTTACGACGATTGAAACATTTCACGTCGGTGGTAGAAAAAGAACGGGCAAAGGGTATTGGCAGGAAAGGGTATTCTGGAATAATTAGATACCCGGATCATTTTCACGTGGAACTGCAGTTACAGGAACTCGAGGTCAAGGAACAATAGCTGCCGGAACAATTTACTGTTGATTAAATGTTTTGTTAAGTTTGCAACAAGCCTGAGAGTGAATTCATGCTTGGAATTGTTTTGCCATTATTTTTACTTCCCCTCTCCTGAATAGCAGATTTATAGTAAAGCTGGGAGAGAAAGAACGCCGGGCTGTCTTCAACTACCGTTGATAGACAGTCTCTAGACAACGAACCTTCATCAAATAAAGATCTTCGCTCTTTCCACGTTTATAAGTGATTCACGGAAAAATTCTCATTGGCCGCCACCGGGAGTCGAACCCAGGGTCTTCCAGTTACGCGCCGGATATGCTTCCGCTACACCACAGCGGCCTCGAATTCCTCCGGACTCACACACGCTAACTGCCATCGCTCTTTCCACGTTTATAAGTGATTCACGGAAAAATTCTCATTGGCCGCCACCGGGAGTCGAACCCAGGGTCTTCCAGTTACGCGCCGGATATGCTTCCGCTACACCACAGCGGCCTCGAATTCCTCCGGACTCACACACGCTAACTGTATTAATTATTCATTCGCCTTCTAATTATTTGTTCAGCTGCTGCTTACCATCTTTGGTGAATCCCTAGCATTGTGCGAGGCTCCAAGAAACAACCTGCCAAATTGTCTTGGCAGTTAGCGTGTGTGAGTCCGGAGGAATTCGAGGCCGCTGTGGTGTAGCGGAAGCATATCCGGCGCGTAACTGGAAGACCCTGGGTTCGACGAATTAATATGTGTCAACCGTTATGTGAGCGAGCAAACAGCTAAAATAATCGTGAAACTTAATAAATGATACGTGAATACCATTCATTTGAATGGTGTGACGATCATTCATCGCGAAGAACTCGCGCTGGCAGTATGTTAAAAAAGAGCTGTGATCTTGAAAGAGCTTTAGTCGTAAACACGAGATCGCTGCAACGAATGATTTACTCAGTGAGAGAAGTGACAATCCGGAAACTGAATGATGATTCGAGAACAACTCTTTTGCCTGAATGATGAACTCACAAGAAGGAATGATTTAAGCAAACATAATTGGTAATATTGGAGTTTATGGAATCAACACTCCCTACTTCGTCTGTAGCTGCAGTTGCTTTGATTACAAAATTAAAAAGCTTAAAAGAGAGAGAAAAAAAAATGCTTCTTTTACAGAAAATAAAATACATGCAAATTACTCTCGATCCTTCCGCGCCGGGTTTTTTTTTTTATTGGGGGTTTAACGACCACCGTGAGCAACTCATTGGGTTATAAGCAGTCACCCATCCCTAATTTAGGGATACTGACTCCAGGGAAGGCAGACAGCCAGCGCCAGAAGACAAACACAACATCCATGCCTCGCCATTATTCGAACCCAGGCCCAACTCTGGATCAGAAGCCATCGCTTAGATCATTGCGCCACCGGGGTGGCGCGCTGTTTTTACGATTCAGGTGCTTGTATAAGTGTCATTTTAGTGCAATTTTTCTTCTAATTCGAATTTTAACAAGCTCCTGATCATATCGTTTTTCCAACAGGCTGATATTTGCGCGTGTTATTGGATAGAACGCGCTTTCAACTGATATTCCCGTTGACATAATTTAAGCTTAAAACGGAAGTCATTTCGCCGAAATTTTGCTCAAGTGGCCATGGATTTTCTCTAAAAACAATGACGGATCTTACCAGCATATGATCCTAATCACGGAGATGGGCACATACTTTTTTAGTGGAAGAGGGGTTGCTAACGATCGTCTTGTCTCTTATGCGTCTGAAGTTATAGGGAGTCACCCAAAGCTAATTTAGGGCCATTTATTCGAGAGAGGGGTCAGAACTACCGCCGCAGATAAAAAACGTCCCATATACGTACGTCATCTGGGACTTCCCCTGCTTGGATGATTAAAAAGAAACCGAATGCATACTCGGCTACCATGGCGGTACAGACCAAGGAGGTTAGAACAAGAAATCTGGAGATGACCTTGTTAATGAAACAGTACCACTTTGCGTGAAGCCAATAACCGTGAGCGACGGCCGTCAAAGTGTGGGAAAGCTGATGGCTTTCAAGGCAATTGCAATGCATTTTGTGTTGGCTGAATCGCATTCTTTTGTCGCAAATGCTTCAAATTTCGAATCGTTATTTGCTGCAGATGTGTGAGAAAATGCTGAATTTAGAAAATTCTTAATTATTTTAAGGTTTCTTTCCATTCTTATTTTAAACTGAAATACACGAAAGTTAGTGCGAATTCTAAAAAAAACATAAGGTTAAAATTGAAAACTTCACTTTTGTAAGAAATATAATTCATTCCGGTTTGATATTAACACGGTTTCTGGAACCAAAACACGTCGCAATTCCAAAATACACACGGCTGAAACTACATGGGTATCATGTAAACAACGCCAGATTCTCACATCGTGTGGCTTCACGGTTAAGAGACTTGAGGCATCTCCAGAAGCATTATTCTAACCTCATTGGTACAGACACTTTCTTCTAAAGAACTGTTTGACAGGAACGTCACTAAGCCAATTCAATGGGGGCTGGCCGCCCCTGGGCGGTGGTGCAGTGGTCTAAGCGATGGCCTCTGATCATTCGTTCGTGAGGTGCCCGGATTCGAATCCCGGTGAGGCATGGATGCTGTGTTTGTCTCACGGCACTGGCTCTCTCCCTTCCCTGGAACCAGTGACCCTAAATTAGGGACGGGCGACTGCTTATAGCCCATTAAGTTGCTCACGGTGGTCGTTAAACCTCCAATTAAAAAAAAAAAAAGATGGGGGGCTGAAACCCTAATCAATCGTATCTGAGAAAGCTAACAATCATCTTACAATAATACCGAAATAACTTTTTTATTTATGTTAAAATATAAATTTCCAAACCTTTACTATAATATTGTGCATTTATTGGATGGGAAGTATAATGTCCGATGACGAGTTACCTGAAGTCGAAGCCCCGTCCACGACGCACGTTGCCCACAAAGATTGCACAGAACACCGGCATGACACCAGAAGGTAGGTGGCTTATTTTTTTTTTTTTTGATTGGAGGTTTTACGACCACTGTGAGCAACTCAATGGGCTATAAGCAGTCGCCCGTCCCTAATTTAGGGTCACTGGTTCCAGGGAAGGGAGAGAGCCAGTGCCGTAAGACAAACACAACATCCATGCCTGACCGGAATTCGAACCCGGACCCCTTACGGACGAATGATCAGCGGCCAACGCCTTAGACAACTGCGCCACCAGGGCGGCAAAGGTGGCTTAAGTCAGTGGCAGTTAGCCGTCAGAAGGCGAAGAGTGTAAGCTCCAGCCAACATGGAAGAAGACAAGAATCACATCTGACATCACATGCTGCATGAGTTTCGTCGCGGTAGAACCCCCACAAGTGCTGCAAGGAACATTACCAGTGTGTATCCCAATGTCATATCCCATCGTCAATGCTGTCGTTGGTACGAACGGTTCTGAGAGGGAAATTTTGACCTGTCAAACCGTCCCCAAACCGTAAGACTTTTTTTTTTGATTTTTTTTTTTTTTTGATTGGAGGTTTAACGACCACCGTGAGCAACTCAAATGGGCTATAAGCAGTCGCCCGTCCCTAATTTAGGGTCACTGGTTCCAGGGAAGGGAGAGAGCCAGTGCCGTAAGACAAACACAACATCCATGCCTGACCGGGATTCGAACCCGGACCCCTTACGGACGAATGATCAGAGGCCAACGCCTTAGACCACTGCGCCACCGGGGCGGCTTTTTTTTTTTTTTTTTTGATTGAAGGTTTAATGACCACCGTGAGCAACTCAATGGGCTATAAGCAGTCGCCCGTCCCTAATTTAGGATCACTGGTTCCAGGGAAGGGAGAGAGCCAGTGCCGTAAGACAAACACAACATCCATGCCTCACCGGGATTCGAACCCGAACCCTTTCGAACGAACGATCAGAAGCTATCGCTTAGACCACTGCGCCACCGGGGCGGCCCGTAAGACTTGCAACAGTGGATATGGACATGTTGAAGACCTTAGTGAAGACGGTCCAACGTGTGACCACGCTGGAGTTGGCCGAACAGCTGGAGACTACTCACACGTACATTACCACTCATCTGCGTCAACTGGGGAAGGTGCACAAGAAGAGAGTTTGGGTTCCCCATCAACTCACAATTAAGCAGAAAGCAAATCACATGAGTACATACGTTTCCCTGCTTGCACGTGATCAAGGTCAACCGTTGTTGAACCGCACTGCGACTGGTGACGAGAAATGGGTCCTGTATGACGATGTCAGCGTCCGGTAACAGTGGTTGGACCCAAAACAGAAGCCCATGCAGACCCCCAAAGCTAGCGTACACCCGCGTAAGGTCTTGCTGTCTGTTTGGTAGAATATGCGGAGTGTCGTGTTTTTTTTTTTTTTTTTTTTTTGGAGCTGCTACCGGACTACATCGCTCACGTCGAAACAACCAGCACTGCTGAACCAGCAAGGGCGTCCTTCTACAGAAGGATGGAGCTAGACTTCAAGCAGCACGGGTGACCTGTCACAATACCAGGGACCTGGGTTGGGAGCTGCTGCCGTACCCAGCCTATTCCCCGCACATTACCCCAAGCGACTACCACCTTTCTTTTTTATTGGAGGTTTAACGACCACCGTGAGCAACGAGCAACTCAATGGGCTATAAGCAGTCACCCGTCCCTGATTTAGGGTCACTGGTTCCAGGGAAGGGAAAGAGCCAGTGCCGTAAGACAAACACAACATCCATGCCTCACTGGGATTCGAACCCGGACCCCTTTCGGACGAATGATCAGAGGCCATCGCTTAGACCACTGCGCTACCGGGGCGGTCCACCTTTTCCGGTCGTTGCATTTCCAGGACAGACAGCAGTTCATCAACTGGGACGATGTCGAACACGCACCTACTCATATTTTTTTCGTCCAAGCAGCCACAGTTCTACAGATACGGCATCGAACAGCGGCACACACGATGGCGACTACATTTTGGACTGATTTGCACTTGTATATATGGTAATTAGTACTTTTCTGTTGCCTTGCATTTCCAACCCAATATTTTAAATCAATGATCAAGCATAAAAAAATATACACTGAAGTGCCAGAAAAACTGGTACACCAGTCTAATACTTGGTAGGTCCCCCACAGGAGCGCAGGACTGCAGAAATACGACGGGGCATGGACTCCACTAGCTTCTGGAAATATGCTGTAGGCAATGCACACCATATTTCCTGCAGAGCGTTCCACAATTCGGGTGTATTCCGAGGTCTCGGATTCCTGTGTTCGATAGCTCTTTGCACGGCATTCCAAATGTGTTCTATCACGTTCAGATCTGGGGACTTGGGAGGGAGGCGGGGGATGGCAACACCCCAAACTCAGATTAATGCTACTCTAACCATAATGTGGCCTCCCGATACTTGTGTGGAGGTGCATTGTCCTGTTGGAACAGGCCCAACCCATCAGCATAAATGCAGGACATGAACGGGTGTACCTTTTTTTTTTTTTTTTTTTTTGATTGGAGGTTTAACGACCACCGTGAGCAACTCAATGGGTTTATAAGCAGTCGCCCGTCCCTAATTTAGGGTCACTGGTTCCAGGGAAGAGAGAGAGCCAGTGCCGTAAGACACACACAACATCCATGCCTCACCGAACATTCGAACCCGGACCCCGTTCGGACGAATGATCAGAGGCCATCGCTTAGACCACTGCGCCACCGGGGCGGCCGGGTGTACCTCGTCAGAAAGGATGCGCACATAGCGTTGGCCGGTCACAGACGTTTATAGACGTACCAGGGGTCCCAGTGAAGTCCAGTTAAACACCTCCCACCAGCCGGCACAGTTCCCCGTTCACAGGCGGGATCCATGACTTCATGGGGTTTGCGCCACACACGAATCCTTCCATCTGTCAGACTAGGCTACTTGTTTCCAGCCATCAAGTGTCCAGTGGCAGTGTTGCCGTGCCCAAGCGAGGCACATAGCTCTGTCATGCACCCATGAAGGGGACTCGAATTGGGCGTCGGCTCCCAAAGCCCATATCGTGCGGGGTACGTTGCACAGTCCGGACGCTGATGCATGTTGAGGCTCCAGTACTGAATTCCGATGATACCTGCAAGAGTGTTGCACGCCTATAGCATGAAACGATTTTTGAGAGCCGACGATTGTCACGTTCACCCAATGTCTTTTTACGGCCACACTGCTATCGTAGGTTGGAGGTTTTGCCGGAATTTTTGCAGTCACGGTACACTCTTGCAATGGTCGTCCGTGAAAATCCGAACTTCGTTTCTACCTCCGAAATACTATGGCACATCTCACGAGCGCCAACTATGACACAGCGTTGAAAATCGTTTAACTCGTTATTACTTGTCATTCTCATGCCGAAAACAGCTCTGACAGCTGGCAAGGATGTCTATCGCTTTATATACGCAGTGGCGGACGCAACCGTGTACGCGCAGAGGTGACGTTGCTATGCATTTTGTATAAGCTCGTCTGTACCAGTTTTCCTGGCACTTCAGTGTATATAAAAGAAACAAACTAATCAACATTTGACCATTATATGTTACCGAAGAACGAAGAACGTATAACGAACTACCTCTTGCTTAAGGACAAGCCTCGATGATTGTCGGGTGTATAATGCGGTCGTATCTTCCATAGGTTCTTTCCAACAGTTGGCAGCACTATATGCATCTGGTGGACGAGGACATCATTGGACGGCTCACAGATTTGGGTCTTGTGCGCTCAATTTGATGTTACAGGGCTCGTTTTCTTGCGTTCGGTGGGTCTTTCTCTTTATCACTCATAATTGCCTTTGTCTTCGAAACAGTGCAGGCACTCCATGGCGTTGCCACCCCAATAAAACATACCAGCTAGCTAGAACGCAAAGAACTTATAGGATCCGCTATTCATGCTGTTGCTTGTTTAAATTGAGAGGACTGTAAAACTAAACGTTTAGCTTTCATAATGTCTGCCCAAGAAATCAATTGCTCGTCCTAGCAAAAGGCCATAATTAAAAATTCTCCAAAACAGAGAAAAAGCGAGCACACTGCATCACTGCTCAATACTCTTCACCTCAGCAAAGCAAAGCCAAATTATCGAAAACCCCACCTAAGACGGGGAAATGGCAACAATTTTTTTCTAAATAAAATATTAATGCTGCACTAAAATTATTCTACTAAAACTGAAGATCTCGGGGTTACATTGGCCGAAACTAAAATGAAATTAATTATTTTATATTTAAAACGCAATTAATTAAAAGAGACAGCTAGCAATTTTTAGACTTTTTTTTTTTTCGTTACGGAAAAGGGGAAATGGGGTAAGTGAAAACAATTAGGCCCTGCCCAGCCATTCTCCTATCTTAGCCTAGCAACGATGCCCCCTCCCCTCCCCAGCTGTTTCACCTTTGAATAATAGTCCATGAAACTCATACAGAATCGGAATGACGAAGCTCCCCGAGAACTGAGAATACACAACACGAGCTTCTAAAATAACTTCACGAGTGAAAACACTTTAGTCTGAACTGTTAGAACATTAATGAAAACAAGCTGTGACCATTCCATAAAGCAGCACATATTGCGGCATTTGTGGATGAGAAAAGGAACAATTATACACAAGATATTTTGGATGCCAAATACCTTAAGGTACAGAGGCCACAAAGGAACTGGAAAAAAACTTTAGCAAATGTCATTACACATATGCGTACCCCCAAATATTTTCACTTTTCCAAATAATTATATTTCTATTAGTTTTACATAAAACATTAAAAAAGACACACTGGAATCTCAACTTCATTATATGTTAAGATTGCCACGAAAAGTCGTTGAATCTCCAAAAAAGAGAAAAGTAAAATTTTTTGAAACGCTACATGTTAAGGCTTGGTAGTTTGACCCCCTCCCCTTCCACCACATACACACACCATCGCTCCTCCAAAGAACAGCCCAAGGTACGCTTATGCCCTTCCATTATCAAAATGCAATACAAACACTACTTTTTCTCACTCAGTTTCAGGGTTTAATACCGCCACAAGCAACAAAGGCAACGACCTGTTCCTAATAACAAGCCGCTCAGGGCTCATCGGGACTTGGACCCAATGTTTATCTCGGACGATTGGACAGAAGCATGCGCCTGAGACCATTTAGCAACTATTTTAGCGAGGGCGGTACAAATGGAAACTGTACATACACTAAAATATTGGGTTGTCGGAAAAGTCATGACGTATTTTAGCCATGTTTTGCAAAGATCAATCAATGATATAACGCCCGTTTTGTTCGAAAACCTTTTGCCATCTTTCAGTGAGCTGCAGAATGCCTCGTTCATAGAAGGACCTGTCTTTCGTAGCGAAAAACTATACAAGGTGCTGATTTACAGCCTCATCTGAATTGAATATTATACCACGCAAGGACTGTTGAAGAGAGCGAAATGCCGCCCCGGTGGCGCAGTGGTCTAAGCGATGGCCTCTGATCATTCGTCCGAACGGGGTCCGGGTTCGAATCCCGGTCAGGCATGGATGTTGCGTTTGTCTTACGGCACTGGCTCTCTCCCTTCCCTGGAACCAGTGACCCTAAATTAGGGACGGGCGACTACTTATAGCCCATTGAGTTGCTCACGGTGGTCGTTAAACCTCCAATCAAAAAAAAAAAAAAGAGAGCGAAACAAGTGGAAGTCTGACGACGCAAGGTCAGGCGAGTATGCTGGGTGTGGCAACACATCCCACACAAGCTCCAATCATTTTTGGCGGGTGATCAAACTTGTGTGTGGTCTCGCGTTGTCGTGATGGAACACAACACCTTTACGATGAACGAGCTCTGGGCGTTTCTGGATGATGGATTCGTTCAAACTGTCCAATGCCGACAGTACACATTCGAATTGATTGTTTCGTTCTGTAGTAGGACCTTTGAAATCCCACCACACTGAGACCAGAACCTTCCACTGATGAATGTCTGCTTTGGATGTCGTTTGAGGCGAAGCAGCATGTCGGGACCAAGACTGTTTGCGCAGCACTTTGTTGTACACAATCCACTTTTCGTCACCAGTTATCAGTCGCTTCAAAAAAGGATCGTTATCCCCACATTTAAATTGAGCATATCGCAGATGCTTATACGCGCCGTCAATTGAGTTTCTTTGAGTTCATGAGGAACCCACACATCGAGCTTCCTTACGTATCCCAGCTTCTTCAGGTGGTCGTGAACGCTTGAATGATGGATGTGCAGTGTGTCTGCAATCTCTCGTGTCGTGTAACGTGGGTTTGACTCGATCAATGCCTTGATTTGGTCGTCACCATCTTCGGTGGGCCTCCCGGACAGAGGAGCATCGTTGAGGACAAAATAACCAGCGCGGAATTTTGCGAACCAGCGCTAGCACTGACGTTCTTGTAGAGAATTATCACCGTACACTTCACACAACTTTTCACAAGCTTGACGCGCGTTCTTCCCTTTGCGGAAGTAAAACAGTAAAATATAGCGAAAATGCAGTTTGGTCTTCCATCTTCAGCTTGATGTCAAATCTCCGCAAATCAACCAAATCGCTCCCTATTCCTTTTAGACTGCAGCTAGAACTGGCACCTGTCGAATGCCATAGCGATAACAGAGCTGCGCATGCCTCTAGTACTTCCAAAACCGCCCAACCGCCATCGGATGCCAAAATACGTCGACTTTTCCGACAACCCAATAACTAGAGTGCGTGCTGGTATGCAAATGATCCACGTTTGGTGCTAGTGAGCATGACCGCACACCCTGTTGTGGCGCTGTAAGCAGGAACCGGCAGCCTACCTGTAGTCGATGCCCCATGAAAGCGAAAAGCACTGGCCGACGCAAGCAAGAGTACAGGGTGACAACAATTCCTGATAGACGCCAGTGACGTTGATTTCTGCAACTTGCGGACTTTGAGAGAGGCCTGATTATCGGGCTGAAAACAGCAGGCTGGTCGGCGCGCCACGTGGATCGTTCTGACCATACCGTCAGATTGCGTTGGGAGCAGTGGACGTGTGACGGCACTGCTAAATGGCAGATCGGCTTCGGATGAACCTGGAGGATTGACGGATTGTGCGCCAGACACGAACGGATCCCACGTGGACCCGGTCCACTATACAGGCAGATGTAGTGGCTCCTGTGTGCCCACGAACCAATTCTCCGACCCCTCGCGGAAGCAAATCTGCAATCCCAGCGCCCCTTACGTGTGCTGCTACTAGCACCGGAACATCGCCGGTTCCGTATGGTGAGTAGCGATGAGTGCCGCTTCGTTTTGGGGACAGATGAATATCGTGTCTGGGTGTGGAGGTCCGCGGCACAAGCCCAACTTTGCTATCGAGCTACACACCTCCCCCACTGAAGGCATTATGGTCTGTGGAGCCATAGCCTATGATAGCCGATCAGCTCTAGTAGTGGTACATGGATCATTGATGGGCCAGCGGTATGTGGATGAGATCCTAGGGCACCATGTGCTCCTATTCCTGGCTGGGATTCCAGGTGCGCTATACCAGCAGGATAATATCCGCATGAACACGGCTCGGGTTGCCTAGGACTGCCTACGTCATGTCCAGGCACTTCCATAGCCTGCCTGCTCTCCACACGTCCCCTACAGAGCATGTGTGGGACCAAATGGAACTCCGGCAGCAGCCGCGCCACACTATCCGGGATTTAGAGCACACTATCCAACACGTGTGGGCCAGTAGAGCTGCAGGACAATTATCATGCATCTGTTGATCTCCATGCCAGACTGTATTGCAGCATGTATCGCCGCACGAGGCGGTGCAACGCGCTATTGAAGATGACTACATACTACAGATCTCTCTGCAAGTGTCCTGCAGCTCTGTTTTTGCCACGTGCATCATTTATCTGTATCAATCCATGAGTGTATTTTAAAGGCAAGAATGAGGTGCTGGTAAGAAACCCGGGTATATCTCCCGAGACACGACAAGGCATCACACAGCACCACCGGTGAGCTTTTATGCAGTTGGATCAACCCAGCCATGTTCACATCTCATAGCTTTGCACGACTCCAATATTCTAAAACACGAGAAAAATTTATCCATAATTGACATCCGTAATTGTAACTTTCAATAACTCCAGGGATATAAACACGTCTTCAGCACGTGCATTGCAAAGCAATGCATATGCTATAGATGTGCATATCCTGTTGACTGTAACTCATAAATTGTAAAATTCTTTAGTCGCAAAATGATTGAAAAACTTGATTGGTTCAATACCTGTCACATTGATTTTCAGTCCTAGTACACTATTGAACAGAATTATTCTCGTAACGTTGGGAACAAACTATGTGAAGCTAAAAATCTGTTGAGGTGGAGTATGAGAGATAACGTCACATTCTTCATTTTCACTGCTGCTCATACTACAGCTACTAAAAGAATGTTTCTGCATATGATGACACATTATGAGGATCATCTATTTCCATGGCAGGATGAGCCTACCAAGGAACTTTTGGTTGAGAGGGACTGGAGATAACCTGTCTGAATATATCCGTTGTTTCCACAAAACTAAGTATTGAAGTCAATATGGGTTTCCTTGAAATCCCTCAATAAGCCGCCCTCTTATGTATAAACTCTAAGCAGCAAATGCTTTTTATTGCCATTCAAGAATTTATTTATTGATAGTTCCCTTCACTGTAATACCAGTGATGTTCAAAGGAAAATAAACATTGCAGTGAAAAGCGAACTCTGTGTTTAAGTCTACAGGGAGTTAACTTACTTTCCCTTCCCTAAACCATGTGGAAACAAATCCGCTATCCCAAAACCATGGTCATTTTTAGACAGTTGGACACTAATTTTCACTGCCAGTAACAAAATAGATAAATCTCTTCAAGTGCCAAAGGCTTTAGGAATGGAAATATTAAGCCACGATCACGACGTCGTTCGGCGGCGTCAGTACCTGAGCTAAGTATTGCATGGCAGTGAAAGTGTTAAATAAAAATTGAGAGATGTATGTTCAATTCCTGCTTCAGAGTGATGCTGTTTTCAAGCTTCCTGAGCTCAGTACATGGAAAACAGTTAAATGATAGAGCTGAAAATAATATGTTTGTCTAGAAACTATTGCTCACCTAAGTCAGGAATGGAGGTAGAGGTATCGAGTATCATAGGCATTAAGCAACAATGTTTTCATAGATCACATACTGGCAGTAGGCAAATAAGCCAGCCTCCCACCCCCTCATATTTACTAATCATTTATGTGGTAAACTACTAAAAAAATGTGCACGCTAGCAATATTTATTTGTGTGTTTGTTCAAGTTTTTAAGAGCACAAGGGTATGTCAGAGTAAAGAGTGTGACATCACAAGAGTTATAAGGGTCAGTGAAAACCATGGAGTTTAGAGATGCTTAGAAAAATTCTGTTTTTTAATCACTCAACTTTTGGAATCAAATTACTCAACTTTTGGAATCAGGGTTTAAGAAGTGAGATAGAACAGAAAATTTTAGTACTGATTACACTCGATTTTTTGGAATCACCATCAGGTGCTCTGTTACATTTTTCTGCTTTACAAGATCATGTATAAGCTCTTTTTACAATTTTATTTTATTAAAATTGCAGGAAAACAAAAAACAATTCAAAAATCAATAGATGCCTTACAATTGGTTTGTTTCTACATAAGCCTTTTTAATGATTTTTTAACCTTACAACACAGAAATAAATATATAAAAATAAATAAATAAAAGTCAGCCATTTAATATTTGTTACTTTTTTCACAAGCTACCACACATTCAAGCAAACCAGAACTCATAGCCAAAACATTTTCTCCTTTTATTGGGGGCTGAGATTAATTTCTTTTCCAAACCTTCTCAATCATTTAATGAATCACTAATATTCCTTGGTGCAGAAAATTATATAATTGAGCTGTTGAGTAGTTTTGACTGGCTGATGTGTTTTCAGAAGTACTTGCTTCTTTTGATATGAATTCATGCTCCTAGGATATGGTGGAATTATTCCAAAACTCATGCATAGCTCATTAGTTAATGGCACCTGCTTAACTGATCACTAATTTTCAATTTTCTTACAAAATGTAATGCACTGCATATTATTTCATCCTCTACAAATGGCTGTATTTGCCTCAAAACAAAACTATTGATTTCAAAAGTGAATAAAAAAAGACTAAAGCAAAGCAATGAAATGAATGCATAAGATTTAAATGAATATTACTGAAGTATTAAACTCATGATAACACTTCTCATGTTGTTCTATTACTTCTGCATTTTCCATTAAGTATACTGCTGTTTATTTCTTAAAGCTCTTTTTAGTTAAAAACTCTTGATGTTAAAATGTCTTCAAAATAAAATTCATGAATAATCCAAGGCACTATTCTGTTGGGAAAATCCTCATCATACTTCCTTAACATGTCCTGAGTACTGCCTTTTCATGGTCAAATTTGCATTACTACTGAGACTTTGGAAGACTTCATAAGAATTGCTTTTAACATACTCTTATTTCCTGAAATTCAGCACCCTCGTGAAAATGCAATAGTTTACATGCAGCATGCTTTCAACAAGTACTTTTCAAGATTATCCTTCGAGATTATTTATATTTGGTTTGTCATGTTTCTAACTTGGCACATGGAATATCTTCTCGAGATTTTGGTACTTCACATCACTTTAAAATGTAATGAACACATGCTGACATGCAGTACCATGCTAATAAACACTCATGGAAACTATGTTTTTATGCAGTTCTACTTACTGGAGATATAAATCCATTGACATTTTTTTTCAACCATCCCAAGTAACAAGGAAAATAAAAAAAAAATTATTTATGTAACAGATCAGTTATGACGGAAATGTAATAAGATTTTGCAAATTACAGTAGTATACCAAGCTTCCAGGAAATCATACTGGGAAGAAACATGCGTACAATAAAATTCTCAGGGTTATCACATTTGTTAAAGTATCAGGTTGTAAAGAAAGTTTCGAAAGAAGACAGAACATACGCTGCTGTGGTGAAGATTAGTTGCACGTGGCAACAATAAAATGGTGATATTGAAAAAAGGTTGTGTGCAACATTGCTCAATGAATACTTGAATGGAGTGGAAGTTATGGAAGCACATGGAAAATTGCGAAACGTGTTTGGCGACAATATTATCGGACAGAGTACTTGTTATGACTGGTACAGGAAATTTGACACTGGTGTACGGGATCTGTTTGATGTGCTCAGAAGTGACAGACCCAGTACGGTTGAAGATGATACACTGCAACACATGCTATTGACCAAGCCTGATGCAACACTACAGGAAGTGGCAGAGGAACTGAAGACCTCCAGTACGACCACCAACACCCAACTTCGGAAGTTAGGATATTCGTGCAAACTGTGCAAATGGGGTATCCCATGCTTTATCTGACCAGAATAAGATGCAACGCTACTCCATTGCTGTTGCTCTGCGTGAAAGAGAAAAACGGGTGGGCTTTTGTATCGGTTGGTCACAGGTGACGAAAAACGAGTCCCATATTCACGAATGTTATGCGACAAAGAGCATGGACCAAGCAGGGACAACTCCCACAGAAGGTCGCAAAGCCACACCTTCATGGATGGAAGGTGATGCCGAGTTGCTGGTGGAATTGTCGCAGTGTGATTCACTATGAACTCTTACTGCGGATTAACACCATCACAGCGGATGTTACATCCAACAGTTGGGACTGTCTCCATGCCACATAGCAAGAAAAGCACCCAGCACTGATTAATCGCCATGGGGTTAATTTTAACCAGGATAATGCTTGTCCACATGTTCGGACCCAGCAAAAATTGCACAAGCTTGAATAGGAAATATTGCACCCCCTTATTCCCCGGACCTTGCCTTGTCCGACTTTCATCTCTTCCGGTCTTTCTTGAATATTCTTGCTGAGAAAAACTTTGTTAATGACAATGACATGAAACATTGCATGGATGATTTCTTCAACTCCCGCTTGCCAGACTTCTATCACAATGGGATATTTCAACTCGTGGATCGGTGGAACAACGTCATCAGTTTCAATGGGGGCTACATGGAAAATTAGGTTAAGTGCTTTGTACGATTTTTTTAAGCTTGACATACACACTTCTCTAGTTTCGGATACTTTCTTTACAACCTGGTATTAATAGAACAATGCCAGTTCAATAAGGTTCATCATCTAAGTTTTGGTTCTATGAGATCGGTACTACCATAAATAACAAGTCGTGCCATATCACCAAATGTCTTATTGTATGTTTTGATATTTTCTTCATCAAAATCTGCAAGGGGATCTTCTGGCAGCAGATATGTTTTATGGCGTACCAACAAATGAATACAATGAAAATTCCTCCATTCATTGCTACGCACCCCATATAGCATGTGAACAAGGCTATGCACACCAAAATCATGAGTTACCCTATGCACTAAGTGTGGCATTTGTTCTAGAATCATTTTTGTTGGCAGCTCTCCAGCATTGTAATACCACCTTTCTCTCCTGTAATATTTGTATGAGTTCAACCAGAATTTCAAGAAACGAGCATTACGGTGAGCAATCAATACTTGGGTGCCAAGATTTTGCTTAGGGGGCCAGCCAATGGTCATTTCGAATTTTCTGTAATAATTTAGCGGTTTCACAACATATGTGTCGGAATCCAAGAAAATACCCCCATGTTCCATTAAGATCCTCAGTCTTGCAATGTCTGATGAATGATATATCGAACTAAGAGGTTTCTGAAATATGTGAGTTGGCTTTTCCATGTACTTAACTTCCAAGACTGAGATATTTTTCACCATATCCCAATATTTTCCTCTAAGTGAATGGCAATCACAATGAATAATTATCTTCTCAGGCTGATGGTTCAAATAAACAGCTCTAATGCTTACAGCTTGTATAAAGTTCAGCTGGATACTTCCAAAATGAACAAAATGCACTACATTAGGAACAATATTGCTGCTGAAGCCAGTGATATTACTTGAATGACTAAAATCTACAATATCGCCAGCCACGAAGTTTTTTAAAGAATAATAATATCCATTTCCCCCCAGTATTCTGTAGCAGTGATGTATCAGTAAAAGAACTACTAAAATAGCTACACATAAAACCATTTTCCGAAGAACACATGATCTGATGGGTCCACACTGGCATACTTGCATGGTATTCCAGAAATGCAGCACCAATTCAGGGCATCTATGCAACTCTGCAATACTTGGTAAAGTGTGAACCTTCAATCCTAAATAAAAAGATAAGAAACAATTACTACACGAGTCACACTGCAGGAGAACAAATTCTTTTTTTTTTTTTTTTTTAACTGCATTTGAACATTGGCTCTCCTTAAAAAAATTAAAAGCAATGCAACTTCATGGAATATTTCTTCACACATATTCATTTCACTTTGCTCTATGATAATTTAACTCCATAGGCAATAATAAACTGCTGGTTTAAAACTTAAGAGTTAAAAAATCTAATTTCTCTGCAATTCTCAAGAGATTTCCTGTAATGCTTGTGCTGAGATAGTTAGGTTCAGCACCTCTATTTAGATTTGATGAGGATGTAGTAGTTACCTGGTTGGCAAGAAAAAGTAATCTAAACCTGACAGTAAACTTGAGGATGCTGTCATATCAATTAGTCGTGCAAGGATGGTGCCCAAATACTCATATGCAAAAATTAGTCAAAGCCACATTTATTTGGAAGGAAATACCTTTTGCCTGATGAGTAATGTTACTTTTCCTACTCTACATATTTCAATAACTCTTCAGTCACAACTTATTTATCCCAAAATGCAAACCAGAACTATACTATGTTTCATTCAAAACCCCAACGAATACTGATACTATGTTTCATCAAAACCCCAACAAATACTGACTCTGTGTTTCATCAAAACCCCAACAAATACTTTCATACTCCCTAACATCCAATGCCTTGATGCTAATCTCAGTATATACACTAACACCTATAAATGACCCATCCACATATATTCTAACAGAAACACAAATATCTACATCACACAATACTATACATGTAGTGTGATAGAATGTAAATGTATGCTGCACACAGATTATTTCCACAGTATTAGTGTGCAGACAGATTTTCTGTTTTACTCTTAGATGAAATTTTCTTTTTGCTTTAAAATTTCAGGGTGTCTATCAGGCCACAGAATTTAAAGTCATAGGTACACTTCTAGTGAAAATGAGAATGTTCCACGGTTTTCCATATTTTGAATTTTTTCTGACAAAGCTATTTTTTCTTTTGTAAGTCTTTTGTATCACTTTAATATCGCTTTGTCTGTCAGTCTGTGATCTCTGCAACTATTAGGCTGATTTGAAGAATTCATTTTGCATTGGGAAGTTTAAAATGAAAGAATGATCACCCTTGCTTTGCAGTTGTTTTTTTTATATGATGCATAACTTCAACACCACAGGGCGTAAATGCAGATACTAACAAATTGAAAATACATTTCAGTCCATACAATTGCTTTTAAATGTTTAATAAAAAAGATTCTTCCATTTGATACCATTTATAATGAAGACTATTTGGGGTAGTATCTCTTTCAAGTAAGTTAATGCATAGTTTTTCTGCTGGAGTGCATGAAATTAATTTGTGATTTACCCAATATCTCTGCTCCTAAAAGTCTGATCTGAAAATTTCTTTTTGCATCAGACAGAGCTCCTGGTGGGAAATGTTCTGCATATAATTTCTAATTTGGGGGAAGAACAGTATTGCCACTAGGTAGCATAAGTGTAAATTTCTGTTTCTGATGTATTTGCAGCAATCTCTGTGCTTCTGAAAATTTGATTTTAAAAATTATCCTGTAGTCAGATAATGCTCACCAAGAAAAATCACTTGAGGATACCTTTTGCTTAACATAATGCATAGTTTTCTGCCAGGGGGCATATATATAACTTCTTTTTGCCAAAATCTCTGCTTCTAAAAGTCCAACTTGAAAAATTCCTTTTTGTCGGAGATCGTTTCTGTTGTGAAATGTTTTGCATATACTTTAAAAATTTTCTTAATGCACAAGAGTGCTGCTATAGAGGGAGTAGGTCCAAGTTTGCATTTACAGCATATTTGCAGCAATATCTATGCATCTAAGAACCTGATTTATAAGACACATTTTCGGTCAAATACTGGTGTTGAGATGGGCCAATCCGGGCCTGGGCTGCATAATACACTGCCAGGCAGAGAAAATGCCACACCACGTAGACGTGAACAGAGCACCATGCAAATTGCAGGGTGGGTGCACACATACAAGTTATGCAAACGATTGCATTTGCAGGCCAATCGCATGAACGGCACGCAGGATATAAGCAGACAACCAGCCCGTGAGGCATCAGTCGAGACATTGTAACAGCCACAAGAAGTGAGTGGTTCTGCTGCAACTATGTCTGGAGAATGAACAAGGGGTGCCAAAGCTGTTAAGATGCAGTTGTACGCGATTTCGTCAAACGGACAAGTTCACGAGAGGTGTCATCATAGGTCTTCATATCGCCGGGGGTCTTCCTTGCATCGTATTGTAGAAGAAACGCATCGTAGGTCTTCCTTGCGTCATATCACTGAAGAAACGCAACGTGATGCCACAACTGTCGGTTGCACCTGAAGACAGTGATCCCAGGAAAAATCTGTGCAATGTCATAGGGGGACCGGAGCACAGAGACGTACATCCGAGTGCACCGATCGTCACATCAGACGTCATGCCGTAGCAGACCCAC
This sequence comes from Macrothele yani, assembly GCA_039090855.1. Lineage (NCBI taxonomy): Eukaryota > Metazoa > Arthropoda > Arachnida > Araneae > Macrothelidae > Macrothele > Macrothele yani. Next base: position 56,714,021 of record CM077010.1, read on the forward strand.
AGGCCAAAACGGGCGACATTTTGCAGAGTGTGTAGGGTGGTTTGGATGCTTTGATATCAACACAGATAGTGTTATGCTGATTGGCTATGTTTGGTTTGCTGTCCAGCCGTCCGTTGCAAAAGTTAGCCTTAACAGCGAGCCATCGTCGGCATTACTTGGTGTGGTGTCACTTCAGAGCTGCATGGGGTTGCCAAATGGAGCAGTGTGGTGTTTAGTGACAAATCATGGTTCTGTCTCACCATGGATGATTGCTGTGTGAGAGTCTGGAGGCGATGTGGCCAACGAGTGGATTCCTCCACCATTGTGGGTCACCACATGGTCCGGCAATGTGGAATCATGGTGTGGTGTACTATCAGCGCCAACAGCTGCTCACCGCTGGCACACATTACAGGCACATCGACGGCACGCCGCTATGTTGACACGGTGCTGTGGCCCGTGGCAATACTGTATCTACAGGGCATGCCAAATGCCGTTTTCAACAGGATAACACCACGTTGTAAACCGCTCGGATCAGCCTGAATGTTTTACATGGTGTGTGGGTGCTTCCGTGGCTAGCACAATCCCCTGGCCTCTCGCTCATTGAGCATCTGTGAGACACAATTGCACGTCAGTTGAGTACCCTCTGACCCCCGCAAAATGAAGATTAACTGTGGACTCAGATCAACACCACATGGTCCACGATACCCCAGAACTCTATTCGGACTCTCACTGCCTCGATGCCACGTCTGATTCAACGCTGTATTGCCCAAAATGGAGGCCACACTCCTTATTGATTATCCTGCATATTCAGCCACTGGAGCCTAGTCTGTATATGACAATTAAATCATTTGTTCAGGACCTACTTGGCTATTTGTGTGTGCAGTTTGGGCTGTTTTTGAGCATTCCTTCATGGTGTGGCATTTTCTCTGCCAGGCAGTGTATTTACTGTGGTTCAGGCTTGGACAAAGTGAAAGAGGGAATTTTTTTATTTTTTTTTCTAATGTGATTTTGTATGATTTAGCATACAAGACTTTTCGTATACTTCAGAGTTGATAAGAAGAATTATTTGGCAACTGGGTCTGGGTAGGTAGTGGGGGACTTGGGAAGGTTATTTATTCTGGGCTTGGGTAACAAATTCCATAGGCCATGCAGTAGTGGATTTCTGTGAGAAGTAAAAGCTTCAAGAACTATAGATACTATACAGCATGCTGATGAAATTTTGCTCCCTACCTTAATATGGCGGCTCCCTCCTAATTCTATTGAGAAATATATGTAGACTGTTGCACCACCAAATCTTTTCAGATGCACAGCCCTCCAAAGCATTTGAGGAAGAAACAAATAGTCAAAGAAAATTGGGCAGTTATACAACAGAAACAAATAAAGGTCCCTTCCCCACTCTTAAGTTGAGGAAGACATCGATTAATTGCAGGGAGAGAAGAGAATGGAAATCTGGAAGAGGAGACTTTTTTTTTTTTTTTCTATTTTGCAATATAAAATTCACACTTCTAAGACTCTTAAAATTGAGCCCGAACTCAGCACTGTCAGATACTACTACTACCCACAAAAAATTTTTATGCACATTTTATGCCCAAAATAATATACAATTTCCTTTTTAGGGACACAAATGATTAATTTGTTTCCTTTGATATCTCTGCTTCTACAGGTCCGATCCCAAAATATCTTTCAACATGGGATACCATTCACCTCGTGGAACAATTTTCATGCATTCATGAGTTTATAGTTCACAGTTCTGGAGTTAAGTGGCGTTTGTGTACTTCTGTTTGCAGCAATATCTCCACTTCTAAAACTCCTACTGAAAAATTGCTTCTTTTACTGTGTGCCATTTGCTACAATAAATATGGGGAGCATTATCCTCTTTAAATGATGCACAGCTTTCCCACTACGCGAAGTAAATGTCAAAACCTTTTTCTTGCTATCTCTGCTTCCAGGAGACATATTTGAAAAATTAATTTACCTTAGCATAGCTTTTGCTACAAATAATAATACTTTTCATTTGGACTAGGAATTAAATAACAACCATGGATATATTATCATCAACTATTTTCAGTCCCAAATATCTTCCACAATTCTGTCATGAGCAATTTTCATCTATGTCACTCCAGCATGCTTTCAAATTTTATGTATCTATCTCCCACATGGTCTTCTGGCTTTTCCCCTGTCCCTTTGTATACAGTTTAGTATTTCAGTCATCCAGCATGAGTAGTTCTTCTAGATGCCCAACCCATTGACATTTCAGGGGGTTTACCTTGATTGTGATGTTATAAACTCTTCTCATTCTCCTGATTCACAAGTTCCTTTTTCCACCTTTCTTGGTTACATCATATGCATCTCTCTCCACAATTTTTGAGCTGTCCACACCTTTGCCTGTCAGTTTTATTTAAGGTCCCTTCATGTCTCTAAGCTATAAAAATTGGAAGGATCCACTTTTCCTTTAAGATATAATGATAAATTGCTTTTGAAAATTGTATTGTTTCTTTCAAATGCTCTCCAGCCAAGTTTTATATGCTTATTAATTTCTTCTCTGATGTGACTCTCACTTGATATCTGTTGTCCAAGGTAGATGCAGGCATTAGCTATTTCTACATTTGCCACATCAACTTTTATATCTTCAGTTCTACATCATACAGATATGAATTTTCTTTTCTAGTAATGGAAGATAGTGGTGTTTCCCAAGAGTATAATAAAAATGAAGGTTCTACTAAAATCATCCTTACACATTTTTTTTTTTCCAAACAAGAGCTATTCCTTGTGACCAGGCCATGACTTTTTTTTTTTTTTTAGCAGTAGCAACGTTTGCTAGTGGCCTTATTTTTTACTAGCAAATTGCATTATCTACTAGCAAAAGTTTATTAACATTATACAAAAGAAACTTTAACATGTGCCTCTCCATTAGTCAATCATGACAAATTTGGATTTCACTCCTGTAATAACTGTCACATTGTAATGCTGAAAAGGTTACAAATATTTAGATATAACTCATCTTTTCATGACCTGACAGATTGATTCTAACAATTTAATTCAAATGCAAAGATTTAGAAAACATTTTTTTTATTATTTTAACTGTATTCACAGGAGACGGCAGAATAAAAACGAAAGAAAAGCATTATTTCCAGGAAGTTTTGAGAGCACTGTAGTATGATTGTATAGTTATAGCATGGGTGAAAGTTTTCCTCCTTTTTATTTATTTTCTTTTTTTTTTTAATGCATCAAAATTGCAGATTTCCATTTAAAATAAGAAAACATGTAACTGGTGCCTGGCACCGTCCACGTCTCCACATCCCACCCACTTTTTGCCTTATTTCTCATGCCTTGGGCTGGCGTATTCCGGGTGATCACGAATTCCTAGCAACGGAAGCTTGTGGACCTCCTCTATTGGGAATTAAAATGTGAATACTTATTTTCCTGAAATGTTAAGCAACTTATGCAATTTTTTTTTTGCAGATATTGTAATTGCTGAGAAAAGAAGATGCCCCAAATTTCGCCAAAATGTGTTGATAACTTTTAAAATTAAGTTTGGATTTTTTTTTATTAAGGTAGAAGGATGTTACAGATTTCTTAATAAAAAATTGGGGTGTAACTTTTAAAGTTCTCGACCGGTGGATTTTAGTGAAATTTGAGGAATCTGTTTTTCTTAGGAAATCATAGTCTTTAAAAATTTTGTATAATTTTCTTAAATTTTTGAGAAAATAAAATTTTCACATTTTTATTCCTACTGAAACAGTAAACAGCAGTTGTGATTCTGGCAGGTCAGTTAGACAGGGTCAGAAGCAGGGGAGAATTTTAAATGTTTTTTTAGAGTTAAAATATTTTACTTCCAGAAAAACATAGTAAAACATTTGCCACCTTTTAGATAAAGGAGGCAAATGTGAGCATAGTTCCTAATTTGTTACGGTTTACAGTTGAGGAGGAGGGGAAGGTTCTAGAGTGAAAAAAATTTCAGTCTTGGCAATGCCATCCAGCTTTCGCCCAGGAGTGAGTTACAGTTAGTCATTCAACAAGTTTTGAGAAAGGAACAAGCAGCCGTTGATTTCTTTCCACAGTGCAAAACTTTATTCCACATGCACAATACGATTGGCGCTTTACATTTTACACTAAAACATTCAAAATTTTCCCACTAGCAAATTTTGCAAGAACCATTTTTATCAGTAGCAAAATGTATTTGCTTGCTAGCAATCTGCTACTAACTACTGGTTGAAATCACACCCTGCTTGTGACACTATTAAACAAAAGTATTTGGCAGATTTTCCATGGAAAGGTTAAACCTAAAATTACACACAAGATGTAAGAATTTCTACAACTAGTAAACCCAGCAAAAACACCAGGTTTGAGTAATAAAGGGTAATATGATTATCCCTGAAGTTATTAGTCTACAAACTTTATGTACTTCATGGGGTTTCAATGGAAATATACGATTTTTAAAAAACAAAGACATTGCTCTTTCCACGTTTTATCAACACACAGCAACTGAAAAATTGTTATCCAGTCACTGCTGGGGATCTAAATCCCAGATCTCTCAATATCTAGCTGAGCGCCTTAGCCTTACGCTACGGTGGCCAACAATCGATGGCGCTATGTGTGTTTTTCTGTCAGCTTCTGACATCATAAATCCATAAGATGGGCTCAGCTACTGAGATGCCTCCATCTGGTGGGCATTAACGGTACTGGCTATAGAGTAGCTGAGTCCATCTTACAGATTTATGATGTCAGAAGCTGACAGAAAAACACATAGCGCCATTGATTGTTGGCCACTGTAGTGTAAGGCTAATGCGCTTGGCTAGATATCCAGAGATCTGGGATTTGGATACCGAGCGGTGACCGGATAACATTTTTCAGTTGCTATGTGTTGATAAAATGTGGAAAGAGTGATGCTCAGCATCATCAGGATAATTCGTCCTGATGATGCCGAGCCAAACGCTCTGCAAAACTATAGTCAATGTTAATAAAGCATTTGTGAATAAACATTGCTAATTTATTCTAAAGCGATGTCTTTGTTTATTAACTGATGCCGCGTATTTGGAGGATTCTTAATATGATTTTTACTTGTCAAATTTTTGGACAGTGGACCCATCCATCATCTGGCTCATTAGGTGCAGCCACTCCTGTGATAAAATTCAACTTTTTTGGTTACCTAATGTAAGTCTTTTTCTCTCTATTTCTAGACCTTCTGCAATTTTTTGTCTTAAAAATGTGCTGTTGGTGAATATGTCCTTCCATTGAGTTCAAAAACAAAATCACTTTATACCCATTACTTTATACACTATCTACCAACAAGTAATTGGACACCTGTGACAGCAAAAGAAAACAAAGTTTATTCACCTTCAATAGTTGGTGGAGCCTCCACGAGCGGCGATTACAGCTGCGACCCTCCGGGGCATACTCTCAACCAGGCGTTGTACGATGGCTAGCGGTATTTTCTTCCACTCGGCTTGGAAAAGACAGGTCAGTTCCTTCACCGATTTCGGACTGTGGGGGCACCCCTTAAGTCAATGCTCCAACTCGTCCCAGAGGTGCTCGATAGGGTTAAGGCCCGGGCTCTGCGCAGGCCAGTCCATTTGATTAACCCCATTGTCACCATACCAAGCCATGGTGGACCTTGCAACATGACAGGTGGCATTGTCATCCTGAAAGTAACATGTGTCCACCCCGTAAAACTGCCACAACGTAGGGAGCGCATGGTCATCCAAAATGGTGCAGTAGGTCTCGGCGTTGAGTCTACCAGGAATTGCGACCAAAGGTCCCGTGCCATACCAGGAGAAACACCCCCATAGCATAATTCCACCACCGCCGAACTTCACGGTTGGCACAATACATTCCGGCAAGAGGCATTCACCAGGCAGACGCCAAACCCAGACCCTGCCATCCGAACGGTAGAGGGTGAACCTTGATTTGTTGCTCCAGAGAACCTGTTTCCACTGTTCAACGGTCCACTGTCAACGTTCTTTGCACCACGTTAGCCGAGCAGCGCTATTGGACTTGGTGATCAAAGGCTTGTAGGCGGCAGCACGTTCATGATAACCAAGCAGATGGGCTTCCTTATGGATGGTATTCATCGAAAGAACACTCCCGGATGCTTGTTGAAACTCCTTGCGGATGTGGCCCATCGTTTTGGTGCGGTTCTTCCGAATTTCTCTGGCCAGCACCTGTCGGTCTCTAACTCCCAGTTTTGTGGGTCTGCCGTGTCGGGGCACATTCTGACAGTCACCTCTCATCTTCCACTTGCTAATCACGTAGGCCACTGTCGATTTTGGGTACTTCAACTAGCTGGATATGTCACGTATGGATCGGCCATTTCTGTGATACCCGACGATTACACCTTTCTTGAAATCGGAGAGCTCCGAACTGTGTGGCATCTTGCATGCGACTGGTTGCGTTGTTGTTGTTTCCCACACGATATTTAATGGTGGCGGCCGTGACGTGCATCAGGACCGCAGATATCGTCAATTGCAGGGGTGTCCAATTACATGTTGGTAGATAGTGTACATATGTCGGTCCAACCCCATCTTATTTGAAATGTTCTTAACTGCAGCTTTATGCTCTGCTACTCTTGTTTTCAGTTCACTATCTATTTCTCTCACATAGCTAATCACAGCTGTAGCTAGATCACAGACCGGGGAAAGGGGGGGATGGTCATTTGGGAGAAGGGGCGCAGGTGTACAAATACAAAAGAACTTTTTCCACGAATACAGATGCAAGTTTTTTTTTTTTTTTTTTTTTTTTTTTTTGCCCTTTTTGTTAATTTACTTCACTAACGAATAATTTCTCCATGCCCAAAAGTAGATATAGAAACAATAAAATAAAATATGGAAAACAACTGGGCAAGGAATTGAGCTCTCTTGAAATAAAAAATACCATTCTCAGAATTTACTTGATTCTGGTTGAGTGGCATGTCTTTAGTGTTGGATAAACAACTTACTTTTTTAGTCTAGAATTCTAGTCCCTTTCCCTGGATCTGTATTTTGACTCTTTCTACTCTCCTTCTTTGGTTACCCCCCCCAATCGTTTATCATGCATTCTCCTTTGCAGGTGCTCAGAGATGGGTAACATCTTACAGTGTTAAACAGCCAAACTAACTCCCTTCCCCACTCAAAGACTAAGAGCTCCCAGATTCACACCAATAAACCATTTTCTCCCACACATTATCTTATATATAAAACACAAAACGTCTGTTTGTCTGAAGCAGCAAAAACTCTCGAACGCCAAACTGTGGCATCGTGAAATTTGCATAGCTTATTAATAGCGGAATTTCTAGGTCAATGCAACTATTTTATGATCTCTAAGTTGTTCGGTTCGTGAGTTATGAACTAATTAATAAGCTAATCAGTAAAGTCAGCGTCGTTTGCTACGTCATCGTTATCTGTTCTAAATCTGAAAGCACAGGATTGCATTCATCCATAGGTGTTTCTATTCTTTGAGAACTGTGAATAAAAATATGCAAAAACAAACTTTGCAAAATCTTAACGAAACATGTTGAAATTTTTATCAACACCATGAATTGGTAATAAGAGGAGTCTCTCAAAATTTCACCGGAATCCGGTCAAAACTTTTTAAAATAGGTATAGAATTTTTAATTCATCGGTAAACAGAAATATACACGCAGAAACAGTTAATAAAATTTTGACGGCTAATTAAAAGAGTTAATTACCGATTCAGGCGAAATGAGGAAGTCATGTTCCTATTAACAATTGATTGTGTTAATTAAAATTTCAGCCAGTTTCATAAAATATTTGCAAAGATACGTTTTTAACTTTTTTATCCCAGAGAATCGCCCCCAAAGACGTCCGAAACTGAAAGCATGTGATGCATTTGATCATCAATAACAAATTGTTAAAGAATTTTTTTCAGTCAGTGTTCCAATGCTGTGTCTCCTGGACGCGTGTTAAATAATTCGCAACACTTTCGGTCCGTTTGATACTACAGCTGTATGTTGGAATGTCAAGAGCACAGGATCCAACAAAATTATATACTGTCATCGATGGAGAAACCAAAAATGTTGTGTACGGCCAAGTGCTGAAATAATCACACTATGAATAAATAATTTGTAATGACTGAATTTGTGAAATCAGCTTTTTTCTTTCTTGCAAACATAAAATCTGAAGTTTAGTGTGCATTTTGTTTATTCTGTGCAAACTGTGTTGCAGTTCTGGGAAGATTAGGTGATATTTCACGACGAAAAGCTTCACGAATGGTGACTTTAAGTGAATTCGGCAAAAGCAATGCAGAAATTGCCCGGATGGGGTGCACGACAGTACAGTTGGAAGGCGAAGATCCGTGATATGGGTGGAATCAAGAATGGCAGGCTGGGTAAATGTGGCCAAAAAATGAAAACAACTCCTAGAAGTAACAGCACATTGAAACAGTTATGTCTGCAAAACAGGATTGTCTTGTCAACAGTTCTTGCCAAAGAATTGCGGGAGAGCTGTGGTACTGTTGTTTGTCCTCGAACAGCAAGGAACAGGCTACGTTCTATGGGTCTGACGTCTCATAGAACGGTAAAGAAGCCATTGCTAACCAATGTACAATGCAAGAAACGTTTAGAATGGGCAAAAGAACATAAGGAGTGGAACACTGATAGGAGGCGTAAAGTGTTATTTAGTGATGAGACAAAAATTAGTATCAACGGTAACAACGCGAGGTGCCAAGTGTTTCAACTAAATAACGAGGCATTGCATCCCTCTTGCACACTTAAGACAAGAAAGTACCCATGCAGTGTTGTGATTTTGGGATGATTTGCTGCTGCTGGAGTGGGCAGAATCCATGTGTGTGAGAGCACTGTTAATGCACAGGTGTACAAAAGTATCTTCTAGGACAAGATGGTGCCTTCAGGACGTGATTTGTTCCAGGGTCAGTTATACATCTTTCAGAACGATTCGGCCCCATGCCACTGTGTAAAAATCATTAAAGCTTATGTGACATCTTTGGGCAATGTTGTGCTTCTTCCTCGGCCTAGTTATTCGCCATACTTGTACCCGATTGAGAATTTGTGGCGCATTCTGAAAAGAAAAGTGCACGATCCTCACCCCACAAATAAAATGAAACTGACTAACACAATTACTGACGTTTGGCACAACTGTATTTCATCTGACATGTTGCGTAAGTTGATTGACTCCATGTCCAACAGGTGTGCAGCCGATGTTAAATCAAAAGGTCATCCAAGAAAATATTAAGTACGTACTTGTATTTGAACATGTTACTTTGCCATGATTTCTGTTTCACAGCACATTTCTGTTCAAAATTTGAGTTCTGTTAAAGATAGTCCCATTCTGTAAACTGATTTGGCTTCTGCACAAAATGTGCTTTAAAATGATATATATATTGTGAGTATTATCTACATATTTACTTTTGTAGCAACACTGAAAACCCAAAAACGTCAGAAATTTCCAGAGTTGCTATTAATTTTTCCGTAACTGTAAACAGAAAGAAGTTGAAAGCTCTCTCTCTCTGTTGCACAAGGGTTTCCCTTTAGCACCATTTCCGTAGGGAGATACACATTTAGCAACTCATCACATCCCCTTCCTTCGACATTGCGTCTTGTCAGACACTAACTACATGGATGTTTTTAACAGCAGTTTAGAATCTCATAATTACTTAACAAGTGAAAAACAGAATTTTACACTTTGTGATGTACCTTCCTCAGAGGTGACACACATGTCAAGACGACAAAGTTACAATGGCAAATTTTGTCTGCTCTTAATCATTTCACCCCGCTTTTAAAAATCTTTAACTGATAGTTCTGTGTCTGGCGCTCTTTGGCCAAACCTGGCCCTTGCGCCACTAAAATCAATTAACTAACTAACTAACCAATGGCAAATTTAGTTAATGTAGCTTAATTAGGAAAGCATTCGGCTCCAGAGCAGAAGAATGCGAATTTGATTTCCGCCACTGGCAAATAAATGGCTTTTATGCTATATTGGCACATGAATGTAAAATGAATCTCCTGCCTGTTGGGTTCTTCAAAAAGGTATGCTTTGCTTCTTCCATCGTTTGGAATTAACGAGAATTCTTTCTTCTGCAGTAATCTTCTTCAAGCATGGCTTGCTGGCTGAATCAGAAACCTATGATTGTGTCAGAGCCCTTTCTCAAGGAAAAATATATGTGTGACATACCTACCTTTGAGGTGGTGCATATGTTAAGATGGCTAAGTTGTAGCGACAAACTTTGTCGGTACAGCTTCAGTGGGAAAGCATTCAGCACCGGAGCAGAAGGATACAAGTTCTATTCCTACTATTGGCAGATGGGTTTTATACTATAGCTTCAATGTAACAATGTATCCACTTCCGCCTCTGTTCTTTTCTTCCAGGGAGGAGGGAGGTAACGTTCCTTCATATTTTGTTTCTTCAAAAAAAAAAAAAAAAAAAAAAGTCACCTCTCTCTTATTTGAATCTTAACATTAAGCACTGTGCTTGTGTGGTTAAGAACAGTGGCACTGCCAAGGTGGGATTTTTGGGGTTTGAACCCCCTTTGAGGGGAGATTGAGCCCGAATTTAAAGCTATATATATGTGTATACAAGGCTTTCACCAATGAACCAAACCCATGCCACCCCCCCCCCCACTGGCTATGCCACTGGTTAAGAATAGCTGGCACAACTGTTCCTACTGACTCACCCAAGAAGTAATTTCTTTTGAGTTATCCATTGTTCATGTTGTATCATTTTAATTATGTATGTAAAAAGAGTTCAATATGTGAATAGAAGTTACGCCACTGTTAGCTATGAGACTTCATTAACATCTTATTTTGCTTACGACACCTTGCATTACAATGTTTTCTTTTTGCTTTATGTTAAAAAGACTTTTTTTTACTTCACCGTGTAATCATAAAGTCTTACATGAAATTTATTATTTTTCCTCTGAAGTTTTTTTTTTATTGGAGGTTTAATAACCACTGTGAGCAACTCAATGGGCTATAAACAGTCGCCCGTCTCAGGGCCACTGGTTCCAGGGAAGAGAGAGAGCCAGTGCCGCAAGACAAACCCAACATCCATGCCTCACTGGGATTCGAACTCGGACACCTTTCCGATGAATGATCAGAAGCTATCGCTTAAACCACTGCACCACCAAGGCAGCCTGAAGTTTTTCAAATGGCCTTTTATGGTATACAGTAAATTCCGTTTAATCGGGGCTATAACTTTTTGGCCCAATTAAGCAACTGCCCCAATTATGTGAAGCTTTATCCCAAAGAGATAATTTGAAATGTTTTACAAGAACTGCTCCAAATAAACAGCTTCCCCAATTAACAGGAACCTACTGCACATCTTTTCTAGAAAATTATTTTTGCCCATTTAGTCCTGGACTAACCGGAATGAGAATTCATTAGTTCTAACTTATTTCGATTTAATCTCAAGCAAATGATAAAGAAAAGCTTTAATTTAGTTAACGTGGATCACACAAGCTATAACATGCAAAGAAAAACACTATTTGCCCTACTGATCGACTCCACCTACATCTAACCTCAGGGGCCATTTTTTCTTTTTTGTACTCCCTCAGTTTACCAACACTGGAAAGCTGAAAAACTTTGATGTCTCTCTTTCTCCTGACTGCCCTTTCCCCACAACCCTTGTATTCTACACCACAGCTGATGTGGTTCGTGAAAAAGAAATGTTAGACATCAAAATGTGTAAGGTTGAACAGGTGTATACCTTATATTAAAAAAAAGCATGTTAAATCTATGAGAAATACACTATATTGACAAAAGTCACCGGACACCCCTTTAAAAGCAAATGAACGGATCCGCTGAGTTGTTAAGATGTGCGGTACAGCTGCAAACCATATAAAAACAAGCCTGCAGCTGATCGCAATCATATCACGCTGTGAGATTGAGTGAAAATGTCGCTGAACTGACTTTGAGAAAGGAAAGACTGTTGGGTGTTATATTAGTGGGTTGTCCATAAGAGAAACCAAGAGGCATTTAAACATACCCAAGTCAATTGTTCTGGATGTACTGAATAAGTGGAAGACACATGGCGTGTCTGAAGCAGCAAGACATACTGGCAGACGAAAGAAAATTAGTGACAGAGGACGCTGAAGCCTCAGGAAAGTCGTTACAGCTAATCGACGGAGTACTACACAAAACCTCAGTGTACACTGTACAGGCGAGTAAAAATACTTCATTTCCATGAGTAACATCGCTATGTACACGTACCATCCGCAGAGAACTTCATTCCATGGGTTACCATCATCATGCGGCTGCTCATAATCCTTTCACTTCCATTCGGAATGCTACTCATCGTTTAGCATGGTGTAAAGAACATTTATCGTGGACCACAGATCAATAGAAACAGGTCCTATGGACGGATGAATCCAGATACACTATTCGTCAGTCTGATGGCCGTGAGTGGGTATGGTGGCAGCCAGGGGAACACTATTTACCACAGTGTACTATTCTTACGGTCAAGTTTGGAGCTGGCAGATTACTTGTGTAGGGGTGTTTTTTGTGGTATGGTCCCAGCCCATTGGTTATCGTGGACAAACCTGTTAACCAGCATGTCTACCTTGATATTCTGGACAATTATGCCCTACCAACTCTGTGGCAATACTATGAAACTGAGCCTTGTTGGTACCAGCAAGATAATGCACTGAGCCATGAAGCAAAGACTATTATGGCGTGGTTTGACAATAATTCTGTATCGTGTGTGGACTAGCCAGCACAGAACCCTGATCTTAATCCCATGGAGCACCTATGGGATTAATTAGAGCACCACAAAGAAGTTTGAAACTAAGGCCTACCACTAAGCAACAGTTAGCGGCAGCATTATGTACTGAATGGAAGTGCATACCTACTGCTGTGTTCCAAAACCTTGTCAAAAGCATGTCTTGAAGGGTCAGTGCATGCATTAAGGCCAAAGGTGGACCGACACTGTACTATTGTATGTCAATAAATGCTATGTTGTGCTTCTCCTCTAAGTGTCCAGTGACTTTTGTCAATATAGTGTACACCGGCTTAAGTGCGACAGCTTTGAACAAGCAAACTTTTAAATGGTAGCAATAGAATAACTAAAAATATTTTGCTTTAGTCCTAACATAGAAACCAATAGTCCCAGGCTTCAGACCTGTTGATTCTTTAATCCCTGCGTACCTATATTTGTTTACACCTAAATCTTGGGGGTGTTAATACCCTTAAGATTTCTAGTTCAAAGAAGAGACTACGGTTCTTAAATAAAAATTTTGCCCAGAGTTTTGGACAAAGTTGTGATGAGGGAAGTACCATCCACACTGAATGCATTTCTTAAAATAGATTTAACAGATAATGTTACACATAAGTTGTAAGAAAATATTCAGGGAACAAATAGCAACATCCCTATTTTTATCATGGGACTATTTGAAAATAGGAGAAATTTTTGATCTTTTATGCCACTTATTACAAAGGAGATTAGAGTTGCATCAATGAAATCACATAATTTGAAATAATGTAAAAAAAAAAAAAAAAATGCTAATTTAAGGTTAATTCTACTGAAGATCAAGCCAACATCCACAGGTGCAACATGGAGAAAATGAATGCCGCCCTGGTGGCCTAAGCGATGGCACCTGATCATTCGTCCAAGATGGGTCCTGGTTCGAATCCCGGTGAGACATGGATGTTGTGTTTGTCTTACCGCATTGGCTCTCTTCCTTCCCTGTAACCAGTGATACTAAATTAAGGATGTGAGACTGCTTATAGCCCATTGAGTTGCTTACGGTGGTCGTTAAACCTCCAACCGAAAAAAAAAAAAATGGGCCCAACAGCTCTCTCAACCTACATCTAGGAATGTCAGCTTCTTTTTTTTTTTTTTTTTTGATTGGAGGTTTAACGACCACCGTGAGCAACTCAATGGGCTATAAGCAGTCGCCCGTCCCTAATTTAGGGTCACTGGTTCCAGGGAAGGGAGAGAGCCAGTGCCGTAAGACAAACACAACATCCATGCCTGACCGGGATTCGAACCCGGACCCCTTACGGACGAATGATCAGAGGCCAACGCCTTAGACCACTGCGTCACCGGGGCTGCAATGTCAGCTTCAATTGACTTCATTGGAAAATATTGCTGGTGAGATTTGCCCTTTCAAATACCTTTCACTTTTTGTAAATAATTAAATTTTAATAACTTCCAAGTAATACATTTTTTAGAGGTAACTTGCATTTCTATGTTGTAATGTTAAAATTGCGGCTACAATCAATTACTAAACCATCAAAATTACATTGCATTTCAGTAATGAACTTTTAATGCACTAAATTTAATTTCATGAAAAAGTTTCACACACAATGATAATCATTGGCGAAATTGTCTTCCTTCAGAATTTTCTTGTTTGTAAAAAAAAATTCAATTCTGCTGGAAGTTGAAGCTTTGTAGTTTGCTACACCCAAATTCAGTTTTTACAGTTATTCCTCCTCCACAGAATGACTCTGCTTCCGTTGCTGACATAACATACGAGAAGTCAGTCAACGCACTGACAGGTGTACTAGTTGGTGGAAGAATAATGAATGTATGTTTAATAACTCATGTGCCTATGGGAGTGAAAAAATCTGACACCAGCACTTAACAATAAAGCAAACATAATTAATAACATTTTGCTAACCAAAAGGCTATTCAAGTTGTTAAACATGGTTTGCGAAACTTGCCTGACATAACAAACTTAACAGAAACAAGTACTTACATGTACATCTGCCATAAAAACACTGACTGCCAACAATCAACACCCACATTTGATGAAATATCTGCTACTGCGTTCTTCTGGGATGGCCCCTTTTCGCATCATTAACCTTTCTCTTCAAATTTTCAGCAGTTTGTTTACGAAAATGTACTTCCCTAAGGTGAATGTATAAGCTTCCCAAACCTCGTGATACTGGAAAAAGAGTACTTCTAAATTTACCAGGAGCACAAGGACGAAGGGTCTCCTGAAACTTCAACACGTGGGTTGCTAAGATACCAAGTCGGTCAGAATGTTTTTACGTCTCTTTTCCGTTTCTCATTTAACGCAAAGTACTAGATGTTTTGTAAAAATGTTTCGGTTACAGTGAGGCAGATAAACAAATATATCTTTAAAAAAAAAAAAAAAAAAAAAAAAAAAAGAGACAGAGATAGAAGATGCTAGATATTGGAAATCGATAGAAATTTATCTGAAACTGTTGAGCACATTTGACTAAACTGCTCAAGGCAGGGACGTCGCTGGCTGGAAGGACGGGGAGATATGTCCCCTCCAATATTTGTGTCTGCAACCCTTTACGTGTTTTGCATTTTCCCATGCTTTCGTCCCCCCCCCCCCCATTCCTATTTGCCAGCGGCGCCCATGCTCAAGGCACGGCTAACTGGGATCATCAACTATACGCCTTGCTCAAGGCATGTAATTGCATGAACTCGTTACCACCCCGGCGGCCAAGTGGTCTGAGACGCTGGCCTCTGACCAATCCAACTGGATGGTAGTGTTGGGCATAATCGATTGAATTTAAGAATCGAAAGGTTACAATCGAGAGATCTGACAAATCGAGATATTCATTCGAAATAATCATTCGAACGATTTCTAGTTTTAGAATATACCGGTAGATGGCGTGATACGCTCAGAGCCGCCTTCTGCGTTTGACAAATCGAGATATTCATTCGAAATAACCATTCGCTGGACGGAATGACACTAAAGACGCTTGAATTTTTTTGAATAGCATAACGTAGCTTAAGAAGTTAGAAGGAACCCATAAAGGAACCCAAGTGATTCTCCCTGCGAGAGATAATTCGATCACGTGAAAAGCGAGTACTTCCGAACCTCTCGTATCTCGGTCCCTCTCGAGATGTTTTCGGGTAGACGAGCGATTTTGCTCGGAACCAATGTTCTCGAGAAGAAACGAGCGATTTTGCCTTTCGAATGCACTCGTTTGAACGAGACAGATTATGAGCAATCGAGAGGTTTTTTTCATTCGAATGAATTTGACGTAATCGAATGTTTCGAGATATTTTCATAATCGAATGAATCGAATATTTCTACTCGATTATGCCCATCACTACTGGATGGCACTGGCGTTGAGGTCCAGATGAGCAATGGGTGGTGTGTTTGCTTATGGCCATGTCTCTGTCCCTTCTCTGGAACCAGTATCCCAAATTAGGTACGAGCGACTATTTATTCTCTAAAAGTTGCTCATGGTAATCGCCGTTAAAATCCAAGCAAAAAAATGCGAAAACTAGGTTCAAACGATTCTGAATGCAGCCTTGAGCAACAGACAAAAGGTTGTGAAGTAACAATTGAAAAACGAATTTTAAAAGCTGTGAATAATGAAAACAGGAGTGAATGGAAAATAATTTAACTAATTTTGTCATTTTCTATACACGAGAAACGATACACTCCGGGAATTTTACAAATAAAGCCAAAAATGTAAAAACTAATCTCCGCTATTGGGCCCAAATTGAATCTGAACAAAATGGAACGAGGAGATCTCCTTATCGATAAAGGTGTACAATCGATGAGATGTATGATACCGAACTATCTGTCCGAGACATATGAGCTACTAAAAATCATAAATTTTCAATCAGTTTTCAATGCTTCCCTGTGGCAGACATGACCAGAGGGTAACCAAGCACGCGGAGCAGTTAACAGGTCGGCTTCAGAAATCTGCGGTTACAGCGTCTCCTATATTTCCTACCTCCATGGTCTGAGTAACCATGGCTTTCTGCGATAAAAATTAATCGCAGAAGCCATGGAGTAACTCATACCTCCGTGCAGTAACTAGCAATAGGGGGAAAAGAGGGCGCACATATTCCTGAGAAGAGCCCGTAATGCCGGCTTTGAAACAAAAACTAAAAAACACCATAGTTATGACGTAAGGCATAAAGGAAGAACGTAAAGTATACACGTGACATTGACGATAGGTCGGTTGGATGTTATCGCCTGCAGATTGCAGTGTAGTTTTCGTTGCGGTTTCGTTTGTGAATGGGTTTAAACGATTGCAGTCTGCTTAAGAGCAACTTTGACGCATGGTTTTTGTGTTATTTTGTATTTGACAAGTAAGTGGATATAAATTTTAATGATGCTGGAAGTGTTTTAAAGTCATTAATTAGTGATTTTTTGCTTCTGCGAAGTGCGCAATATGTGTGAACTTTATAGCCAGTGTGCGATCAATGTAAACGCCATGACTGCTGTGTACTTTTTTTTTTTGCAAATTTCGCTCATGCTTCGTGTTTAGATTTGTGGTGGTTAAAATTTCATTATTTCCTATTGTATGATCTTAGTGCCAAATGACGCGCTAAAAGTTTTCGTCTGAAATTCGGTGGATGGCTGTGTTGACCAACTTGGTACTGTGGGCCGGTTAATCCTGTGGGGGGCGGACACTCATTTGTTTCTTGTAGCTACTTTGCTATTTGTACGATTGAAGTAAGATAAAGAATATAAAAAAATTATAGAGAAGCATGATGGTTAATTGCCGTGGCATTGTACATATGGGGTTTTCCATAGGGCGACTATGCGGAACTGTGTTTCGGAAATAACATGAAAAATATGTGTGAGAGCCAGTGGCGGCGGAACCGACAGGGCCCGGTCAATAATTTCAGCCAAGATTTTTATTTGACATATGTGCGATTGTTGTGATGTGCCTTAGAAAGTTCCTCTAAGTAAGTGGTTGGGTGGTCCTAATTCCCAACAAAGCTCCTTAGGCATTGTTTTTCTTCTGTTATTTGCGGGAAGTTAGAGGGTGCACCACGGTTCAAAATTTCGGGCCCGGTCAACGAACTTCACTTTCCCCCGCCCCTGGTGAGAGCGAAGAAATTCTCACAATAAGAGTACTCGTAGAAAAGAGATCTGTTTGCATCTAAGCTTGCTGATGTGCACCCTATCAGTTTTAGGGGATCTCTCGCTTTGCCAGCCATTCCTGGGGGGGGGGAGGGTATTGTAGGTTTAACAACCACCATGATCATCAACTCGGTGGGTGGTGGGCTATAAGTAGTCGCTGGTCCCTGATTCAGGGCCACTGGTTCCATGGAAGGGAGAGAGCCAGTGCCAGAAGACAAACAACACCCATGCCTCACCAGGTTTCGAACTCGGACCCATCTCACACGAGTGATCAGAAGCCATTGCATAGACCACTGCGCTACTGGGGTGGCAGGGATTTTCCCACTTTTACGCGTGCATATTAATGTATGGAAAAGTATTGTTGCAAAAAAAAATCACTTTCAAGATTTCAACAGATATGTGCATTTTGGGTTTCCCTAAACATGATTTGGCTATTTTTAAGGTCAAGAGCAGATAGAACTTTTATGGGGCCCTAGAAAGTAAATGTTGTAGTAAAACGGTAAAAATGAATATCTCAAATTACTCTCAGCTGAAAGACAGAGATTATTTTGATTACTGAGAGACAGAAAGAGAGGCATATACAGAGAGCGACAAACAGATGGAGAGCGAGAGTAAAAAGTGATAAAATCTACGATTTTCTTTCCCCAGAGAAGGGGATTTAGGGTTCATTGGGATTTTTATAAATACTTTCTCACAAAATGGTAAAGCAATAACTTTAACTAATCTGCGTGGCAAATATTTTTCTGTAGCGAATAATAAGGATCCCTCTTAAATAAATTTGTTTATGTATACATATATATATATATTCTTCTTCCTAGTACATGTGTTAGTGATTGATTTTTGATGCTAGGTGGAATAACTGACAACTTAGTGATTTTTTTTTTACCTTTTATATGCTCTCGTGTATGAAAATTGCATTTGTTTTTAAAAAAATTCAGTACTGTGATTTTTGATGCAAAGTGGAATAACTGACAACTTAGTGATTTTTTTTTTACCTTTTATACGCTCTCGTGTACGAAAATTGCATTTGTTTTTTAAAAAAATTCCAGTACTGTTTTTAATGTCGCTGAACAATTGGCCTCCATAATAGCCCCAAAACATCTTTGATATTGTTCTTTTTATTTTTTTAAATTTCAGTATCTGGTGTACACACACATTGAGCGGCCGCCCCGGTGGCGCCGTGGTCTAAGGCGTTGGCCTCTGATCATTCGTCCGTAAGGGGTCTGGGTTCGAATCCCGGTCAGGCATGGATGTTGTGTTTGTCTTCTTACGGCACTGGCTCTTTCCCTTCCCTGGAACCAGTGACCCTAAATTAGGGACGGGCGACTGCTTATAGCCCATTGAGTTGCTCACGGTGGTCGTTAAACCTCCAATCAAAAAAAAAAAAAAAAAAAAACACATTGAGCATATAGCAGGGAGTCACACAATGGTAGGAATTTTAATTAGCTATTTCATGAATGTGGAAAAGTTTAAGGTTTAAAAACGTTTTTTTTTTTTGGGGGGGGGGGGAGTGTAAACTAAAAAAAATTTTAAAAATATGTTATAAGGGCATCATGCCCAATACTTAAAAAAAAAAAAAAAAATAGGGAATTCTAGCTAAAATGATTTTGTTTTTATTTTCTAAATTTCAGGGCCTGTGGCAACTGGGTTGCCCCTATGGCCCAGCTGGCCCTACTTAGGGTGGTTCATGTACAGAGTCGAAAAATGTAGTCACCCGGGTGACCGAAAAAATTGTTCAGGCCACCACAAAAAACATGTAATTCAAGAATTTGCAAGTCTTCGAAAACGAAAATTACTTAAAAGGGGTAGTATTTTTTGGACAGAAGTGTTGTACATGACTTTGATATATATATATGCCCCTCCCCCTCTTTTCCTGGTCCAATGTTTTGGTTTCGGCCATTAAAAAATTTAGCTGGCCACCAGATTTCTGAATATTGTTCTACCCCTGTTCATGTAGCATGGATGTCAATAATGGCAATGCCGTGACATATAGCATGGATGTCAATAATGGCAATGCCGTGAACTAAAGCACATGTCTGTCAGTGTGCATGGTGTGTTATTGCTAAAACTCAAAAACTTGTATTTACCAAGACGGAATTTCATAACGGGAGTGTATTTACCAAGACGGAATTTCATGTCGGGAGGTCATGATACTTTGATGGAGAAGAAATAGTGAGAGTTTCAAGTGGTAAAGCCTCTGCTAAGGAAGAAGAATCAGAACTTTTATAGGAATGACCAATGACGATAAGCACTAGCATATAACATGTAACTTAAGGTTTGTTCATGGCATTGCTTTAACCTTTTCCATTCAAGTAACATTTTACCCATACTCACCCCGCAATCACATTTTTTTTTTTTCTGCGGTAGAAGCCAGAACTTTGTTGTGAAAGTTCAGCTTTCACTCACTAGTCCTGACATATGAGTTTATAGAGGCATGGTGGGTGACACCCAATATGCAAGCTATTCGATTAAAAAGAAATATCTCGCCACCCCTGACATATGAGCTATAGAGGCGCCGTCGGTGTGGCTGGTGACAGCTGGCACATGAGCTATTCTGCAATTTCGCAGTGTCGGGTTTCACCCAACATTCGAGCGGATGGGGTTAATTGATATTTATGCAGTGTGGGATCTGCTGCTATTGCATATCATCTCATTCTATCCGCCTGACAGTTCACTCATGAATATTTATGAAATTAATTAGAATAAAACCTGCTTTTCGAATGACATTTTCATTGTATAGTAATATTCAGGACTGCGATTGCCTCCTAAGCTGGAATAAGTCAGGAAAAATTAATTTTAAGGGAAAGATGGGCTGTCATATTAAAGACTGAATCAAAGAGCAAGAAGTTCATTACATTCTAAGCAAATTTGCCAAAAATAATATCCCAATCTTTAAGCCCAGCTGTCGTACATTACACAGGTCCCGATTGTGTCATCTGTGGCCCAGGGTTGGCATTGAATTGCAGCCCCTTTCAAACTATCAATTACTTTTTATGAATTATATTTAATGGGGGAAGGGGAGGGGTGGGGTTATCAGAAAGAAATCACATTGTATTGCTATTATTGTTGCTATAAAATTATAGTTACTGTTAATACACATTCTATACAACAATAATTTTTGGCTTACTGATATAAAGTCAAAAACACCTCAAAACGATTTTTAGGTAAATCTAACATGCTAAGAGTATTTAATACCTTTTGTAAACATAAAATTATATGATAAACATACACTTACTGCATGTTGTGTGGAAGAAATATTCTCATTCTACATGGAAAATACGTCACTATAAATAACACAGCAGTCAGACATATCTGAATTGCCCATATTTACTGTTCCTCACGTAACATTAATCACACCAGAAAACTTGAAAATTACTCCGCTCCAGGGCAATGTAATTTTCAAATTTTCTCATGTGATTAATGTTACATGAGAAACAATAAATACAAGCAGTTCACATATGTCTGATTGCTGTGTTATTTATAGTATACACTTACCCTACTGTCTTTGTAGGAAGACCATCACATCTTGCATGCGTTGTTTGTCTATTCACGATGTGAACATCGTGTACCTCAGGATTTTTTTTTAATTCTTTAAAGGGATCATTATTCAAAATTTCTATATTGTAATTAAATGTATATGCTTAAGGAAATTAATGCTATTATTGAAAATTTATTAAATGATACCACTGGAATTCTCAAACCAGCTATGTGTATAGTTGAAAGTCTTAAATTTGTGATAGAACTTCGGTACCTCTTATATCCGTCACAGCATTTTTAATTAGTATATCATATAAGTACATAAATTTAAATTTTATTAGAGTTAAAAAATATTTGGCAGCTGTGTAACAAGAGAACAATGTACTTATAACTCGACCATGTGTTTATAGGTAAGAGAAATTTTCAATAATGTCATTAATTTCCTTAAACATATAAACTAAAACCAAATTTTGTAGAGAAGCAATGCGATGTATATACATGTATATACTATACTTATGTATATTTTATATCTAGGAAAACATCAAGCACAGCGTAGGGAAGAGAAGTAGGCTTAAAACACTGGAAACAGTTTCGGAGGGGAAAGTATATTTTATAAAAAAAAAAAAAAAAAAAATGGTTAAACCGTTTTACTTTATATCATCCTTCCGGAGCACAAACTCACATTTTGCGCTTATTTCTTTATCTATTGGGTTGTCGGAAAAGTCATGACGTATTTTTAGCCATGTTTTGCAAAGGTCATTTATTGATAGAAAGAACAAAGATCAATCAATGATATAATGCCCGTTTTGTTCGATAACCTTTTGTCATCTTTCATTGAGCTGCAGAATGCCTCGTTCATAGAAGGACCTGTCCTTCATGGCGAAAAACTGTACAAGGTGCTGATTTACGGCCTCACCTTAATTGAACATTATACCATGCAAAGACTGTTGAAGAAAGCGAAACAAGTGGAAGTCTGACTGCGCAAGGTCAGGCGAGTATGCTGAGCGTGGCAACACATCCCACCCAAGCTGCAATAATTTTTTGGCGGGTGATCAAACTTGTGTGTGATCTCGCGTTGTGATGGAACGCAACACCTTTAAGATAAACGAGCTCTGGACGTTTCTGGTTGATAGATTCATTCAAATTGTCCAATTGCCGACAGTACACATTCGAATTGATTGTTTGGTTTCGTGGTAGGAGCTCGAAAACAAGACACCTTTAAAATCCCACCACATCGAGACCAGAACCTTCCACTGATGAATGTCTGCTTTGGATGTCGTTTGAGGCGAAGCAGCATGTCGGGAACAAGACTGTTTGCGCAGCACATTGTTGTACACAATCCACTTTTCGTCGCCAGTTATCAGATGCTTCAAAAAAGGATCGTTTTTCTCACGTTTAATGAGCATATCGCAGATGTTTATACGTGCCGTCAATTGAGCTTCTTTGAGTTATTTGATGTTCTTTGAGTTCATGAGGAACCCACACATCGAGTTTCCTTACGTATCCCAGCTTCTTCAGGTGGTCGTGAATGCTTGAATGATGGATGTGCAATGTGTCTGCAATCTCTCGTGTCGTGTAATGTGGGTTTGACTCGATCAATGGGACCTTGATTTGGTCGTCATCAACCTCGGTGGGCCTCCCCGACCGAGGAACATCGTTGAGGTCAAAATCACCAGCACAGAATTTTGCAAACCACCGCTGGCTCTGACGTTCTTGTAGAGCATTACCACCGTACACTTTACGCAACTTTACACAAGCTTGACGTGCGTTCTTCCCTTTACGGAAGTAAAACAGTAAAATATGGCAAAAATGCACGGTTTGGTCTTCCATCTTCAACTTGATGTCAAATCAACCAAATCGCTCACTATTCCTTATAGACTGCCGCTAGAACTGGCTCCTGTCGAATGCCACAGCGATAACAGAGCTGCACATGCCTCTAGTACTTCCAAAACCACCCAACCACCATCGGGTGCCAAAATACGTCATGACTTTTTCGACAACCCAATAGCAATAGTTAATGAGTATCTAACAAATAGTTAATGAGGTTATTGCATAACTCACAACACTAATCAAATGTGCACTTTTCTAAATATTCAAAAGAAAGAATTTTAGTAGAACTACTACTTTTCTCAAAAAATGTTTCTGAGTCCAGAATAAAAGCAACATGCCTGTTTGCAAAGGTGCACCCATCATGTCGATCACATTTAAGGCCCGCGGGTCACAAATTAAGGTCCTGACCCGTGGAAATGGTGTCTAGGAGAAATCAAGCTGGAAGCACATTTCTATATATCTTGTCAAAACATGTAATGTAGCTTAAACATGGCAGAAATCAAAACAGGTGACTACCTGTAAAATGTGCCCCCCCAACAGAATGCATTCAATTTACTTTTTATTAATTCAATTCTAAAACTAATCATTTTTATTATTACTAATAAATCAAAATTTATGAGTAATAGTACTAACAAAGAAAAACTAGCACATTTCTCACCTAACCAAAACTACAGAAGAAACACATTCCAAAAACTCAGCACTCAATTATAAAATACAGTGCACACTGTGACAAAAAAGTTGTGTTGATAATACACTATAAGAACAGACGTGCTCTCACTAACTGAGGTGAAATGTATTGCCGCATCAGTAACTGCTTTGCCAAGTTCTTGTCTGACTGCTACCGTTGGACAAAATCCCTGCCTTCCTCCAAAAAAAACAGAGACATTAGTCAATTTTAAGCGGCGTTCGAGTTTCGCCTCAAAATCTGTACAGGAAGTCTGGGGAACCAGTTTTTTTTTCCATCTCTGCACCGTCTCTCCCATCTGTTGAGAGACAGAGACAAATCAGATGATCACCTCTCTAGGCGCTCAGCATATGCTCGTTTCAACCTATGCAAAAGTAGTATTTAAACTTTATAAATTCAAGGCTCATAAATTCAGGATTTCATTCTCTGGTTGAAGCCTTTTTTAACAAAATTTATGAATCACAATAAGAATTTCAGTTTTATTTAGCATGCACAATTAAAGACGTATTGTTTCTTGCATATGTAAAAAATTTCTTCATGGGCGAAAAATTTCTGCTGACTCGGTGCCTCATCTGGAGAGCCACCCGTTTTCTACACAAAGTGTAGCCAACTGAAACTGACAGAATATCTGGTTGCTGTTACCAAACAAACAAAAAATCAGGCCTAGAAGTTCATAAAAGAGACGTACATATCAGTTTTTGTATTGTCAGTTGACATCACGTATGACAGTCGCAACAATTCAAAACAGATGTAACTGGTTCATTGATTAAGTATCAGATCCCGGATATATACAGTAAAACCTTGAAAATCGGGCATCAACGGAACCGGACGAGTGCTGGATTTATGAAAATTCCGGATTTCTGAAGCTATCCAAAAATTGTGTAACAGGTGTTACGTAAAGCACGCACTTACGCAGGTCACTTTAAAGAAATTTTGCGTGTCCACGCCTTACAAATATACTGGGATAGCGCTGTCGATCATGTTCTTCACAATTTGCGGAAAAAAATTTGTTTTGGCGAAAAAATTGGCGGTTACCTTTTTGTACAAATTTTTATAAAGCTCTGTCTAAAAAAGTTGAATTTGGCGAATGGTTACGCAAAAACTTGAAAAAATCCAAAGCAATCGCTAGGGCTGGGCAATGTATCGATATATCCCGAAAACCCGATTGGAATTTTACATCGATGTTATGGTTTGTTGACTAACGAAACTATGATACATCGCGAAGGCGATTACCATGATGCCTCGTGAAGGCCGATGTAGATGTCTTTACACGATCGAATCCACATACTGCCACCACCATGCACAGATTGTCATCACACGTTCGACACGCATTTCAAACGTATACACGTCAATTTGTCACCTCATTGGTTCGCGTCACTTCAGTGCGGCCCAATGCGATGACGAATTTGAGAAACCTCCCGATGTTACATGTAGGTGCCTATCTGCCATTCGCGCGCTGAGTTCGGATGATCTCGTGATGTGTTGTTGAAACGGTACGTCGAGAGATATCCATGGTTATTGGTGAAACATCGGATGTCTTCACGAAACCAGAAAAGTGCCGGATTTCTGAAGTTGCCAATATTTTGGATGCCGAATTTTCGAGGTTTTACTGTACACTACATTCTGTACAATACTATTTTCTGAAAAAGATTTGTGCTTTAATCATTTTAGATTATGTAGATATCAAACAGTGATGTTTCTGAGTTCCTAAAGTAGATTTTGCTTCCGTGACCTGATAGATGAAATTCTTTCTTCGGAATGTTAATCATTAATAAACGTATAAGAAATTAGGTAATTGTTTAAGAGGGAATGCGCATTTGTGTAGTGATGTAGCTCTTCTGCCAATTAAAAATGAATATTTAGCATGGATGAGAGTTTTCGATAATTTTTGGAATTTTGAATTGTGCTGACCAGGCTTCAGCCCCCCCCTCCCCAATGAGTTTATTTCCACGTTATACACTGACGGAAAAAAAAAATCCCAACACCACGAAAAAATAGTTGTAGAGGAATGAAATGGCGGCAATACATTTGTATAGGTAACATATTTAATCGATTAAGGTTTCAAGATCACAGCTTATTGTAAGCGCGAGAAGAGCCATTTTAAATGTGAAATGCTGGTACATTAATAACCGGTGTAACCGCCAGAATGTTGAATGCAAGCACGCAAACATTCATGCATTGTGTCGTACAGGTGCTGGATGTCAGTTTGTGGGATGGAGTTCCATGCCTGTTGCACTTGGTCGGTCAATACAGGGACGGTTAATGCTTGTTGGGGGGTGACGCTGGAGTTGTCGTCCAATGATGTCCCATACGTGCTCGATTGGTGAAAGATCTGGTGATCTAGCTGGCCACGGCAACATGTCGACACTGTGTAGAGCATGTTGGGTTACAACAGCGGTATGCAGACGAGCGTTATCCTGTTGGAAAACACCCCTGGAATGCTGTTCATGAATAGCAGCACAACATATTGAATCACCAGACCGACGTACAGCTGTGCCGTCAGGGTGCGTGGGATAACCACGAGAGTGCTCCTGCTGTCATAGGAAATTGCTCCCCAGACCATAACTCCAGGTGTAGGTCCAGTGTGTCTCGTCCGCAGACAGGTTGGTTGCAGGCGCTCACCTGGCCTCCTTCTAACCAACACACGGCCATCACTGGCACCCAGGCAGAACCGGCTTTCATCAGAAAACACAACAGATCTCCACTCCGTCCTCCAATGAGCTCTAGCTTGACACCACTGACGTCGCAAACGGCAGTGGTTTTGAGTAAGTGGAATGCACACTACAGGGCGTCTGGCTCGAGCTGTCCTTCAAGTAACCGATTTGTAACAGTTCGTTGTGTCACTGTGGTGGCAACTGCAGCTCGAATTGCTGCCGCAGATGCGGTATGATGCGCCACAGCCATACGTCGTACACGGCGGTCTTCCCTCTCAGTAGTGCCATGTGGCCGGCCGGAACCCGGTCTTCTTGAGGCAGTACCTTCCCTTGCCATCACTGCCAACAATCATGCACAGTGGCTACATTCCTGCCAAGTCGTTCTGCAATATTGCGGAAAGAAAATCCACCTTCTCTTAGCCCTATTACACAACCTCGTTTAAACTCCGTGAGCTGTTGATAATGGCTTCTTCGTCTTCTTAAAGGCATTCTTGACTAACATCAACTCCCTACGTTGAATCTCAACGATAACTAACGCTCACGAACGTTACAGCGCGTATTTACAGCAAACCTGCTTTGCATGTTCCGAGGGCGCTACTAGCGTCACACGTATGCGCCGAGCGCGAAATTTGCATAGACGTCATCTTACAGATGTACTCTCACCGCCTACCAACTGTCGTTTATCTAACACAACCCCTTCTTGGTGTTGGGATTTTTTTTTCCGGCAGTGTATTTTTACATATTTCTGTTCATGTTCCTTGTTTTTAATATTTTTCTGTTCATGTTCCTTGTTTTTAATATTTTTAAAAATACTGAAAAAGAGCACCTTCACAGTGTTTTGAATTTTTCTTAGAAATGCATGTTTTCTTAGGAAATGCATGTTTTCTCATTTTCAACAGTATCTCCATCAAAACCAATAGTAGAGCAAGCTTTTTAACCCCTTTTTAAAATGAAATTAAATTTCAAAATTGGTGCTTAAAATTAGTACCATTTTTGTGACACGTAAAATTGTTTTCACAGAAGAACAAACAATGCAGTACTAGTTTTTGATAATCAATTTTGCGTAAACATGTTTCCTTTTGTTAAAAACGAAATTAAGTCATAACTGTGCAGAGAAAAAGACTTTACATACGGGTCTGGTTCACTTCGTCGACAACTCATTTCGTTGATACCACTTCGTCGACAGGTACATTTTGTCGACACTATACAGTATATATGCAAACAATTGATTCCTAAAAAAACAAAAAAAGTTCAGAACCACCAAATTTGGTATACTATCTCATGGTACTATAACTTAGATCGTTGACGGTTTTTGGAAGAGGTTGGGCCCGGGGTGAAGAAGGCCCCACACAAAATTTTTGTAAAATCTACAGTTTTCAATTTAGAATCACCAAATTTGGTATATTATCTCATTATACCCTTACACCAACATAGACCATAGACGAAAGGGGTCGGGGCCCGGGATCAATTGGACCCCATACAAAATTTTCGTAAAATCTACAGTTTTCAATTTAGAACCACCAAATTTGGTATACTATCTCATGGTACTCTAACTTAGACCGTGCATGGTTTTTGGAAAGGGTCGGGGGTAAAAGGAGCCCCATACAAAATTTTCTCAAAAATTTTCATATTTTACTTAAGAACTGAAACAGAATTCTGCACTCCAATACCCTAACTGCGAGCTAAGTTAGAGTACCATGAGATAGTAAACCAAATTTGGTGGTTCAAAATTGAAAACTGTAGATTTTACAAAAATGTTGTATGGAGCCCCCTTGTCCCCGGGCCCCAACCCCTTCCAAAAACCTTGTACGATCTATGTTAGAGTGCAATGAGATAGTATAAAAAATTTGGTGGTTCTAAATTAAAAACTGTAGATTTTACGAAAATGTTATATGGGGCCCCCCTTGTCCCCGGGCCCCAACCCCTTCCAAAAACCTTGTACGGTCTACGTTTGAGTGCAATGAGATAGTATGAAAAATTTGGTGGTTCTAAATTGAAAACTGTAGATTTTACGAAATTTTTGAGGAATTGACTGTTTCAGATATAGCGTCGACAAAGTGAGTGTCGACGAAATGAACGAAACCGTTACATACACCAAGAAATGGCAAAGGTGAGTTTAAAAGTTCGATTTTGAACTAGGCTCGCAGCCAAATAAAGAAGTTGGAAGGGGTGGCTGATGACTGCAGACAGGTGAAAGAGGTCAGGAACTAGGCTGTAGTGTGAATCATTAGGATAAGCAAAAAGAAGCATAGGTTGGGCAGCCCCTCCTGTCTACAGACATGTTTTAAACTTTTGTAAATGAAAGGGAAAATGCTTACACTTTTTGACTGATGATATAGTAAGGATTGCTTAAGGAATGGGAAACCCTGCATATTCAGAGAAATTAAACTTTGAAAAGTAAGCAGTAATGCCTCTCCTCACTTTGCCACAAAAACAACTGTATTGACTATGGAAATGGCACAATTTCTAAAGACAAAAGAGTAACAATTTTCAATTTGAATTTTGTTTTAATAAAAAATAAAGGCTCACCCTATATTGCATGTTCCCTTGTCCTTACATTTCCAATGTATTTTTCAAAATATTTAAATATATAAACAACATTTAGTTTGTATATTGATTGTGGTATATGAAAGCATTTCCAGGGCCTAACTATCGATTTTATTCCTATAGATTTTTGAGTTTCATATTTTTTTTTATTCTGTTATTTGCTCAAAAAACTGAAGTAAAGCCAAAGTTGAAATAAATTTGTTTCTCAAAATCGATATAGCGTAGAATACATAATTTTTTTAGAAACTAAACCTGGTTATATTTTCAGTGACAGTTTTGGTATTTTAGTTTTTATCTGTGATTCTAAGTTTCTTGTTAGGTGCAGCTGACATCATTTTCAACATTCAGTATTAAGTTTGCTCAAGCCTGTAGAGGTTGTAGGTTACAGGTTGAAACACACTTATGGTTGTTTCACTATTTTATGTAGGAGTATTTGTGTCTTATGTTCTGGAAATTTTTTTTAAAAGTCCTGGAATTCAGTAACCGAATAAGAGTATGAACCATGTATGGACATTATCTCCCCTAAATTGCAAAATTATCATATTCATGGATTTTGAGAAATCATTTTTTTTTTTATTATACCTTGCTTATCCACTCACTCAAGAAGTGGCTCAGCAACTGGAAACCTGTGTAGTTTGCTGTGTATTTGACATGATGATATATGAGGAAATCCATAAGCACTAATTATAATGGATACAATAAACATTGTGCTGGAATGAAGGACTGTACATCAGTTTGAAACTATATATTGGTAAAAAGGTGAAAAAAAATGCCAACTGCTTCTGTTGTAAAGTCTAAAAGAATTGTATTCAGAATTCACAAAAGACAATCTAACAATAAAAATATGATTAGCTCAAATGCTGGAAACCGACCTGAGTGATGTGTGTTGGCAGAATTCAGTGGCATTCAGTCTATGTTTTTTGAAATTCAAGTCTCACACATAGGAGGAGATAAAATGTGGCAAAAATACAAATTTTTTCAACAAAATTCAGCTACCTCTAGCTAGTAACAGGAATTAGCTCTACTACCATAGCATGCTACTGGTGTGCTGCATCGTTACAAATAAAATGTAGTAGCATGCTACAAGATAAGGTAACTTGTAGCAGAAAATTACACTACAAATGGTGCTACTTTTAAAAAAAGGGAAGCCAAAAAACTTTCAAATCATGTAACATTTCCAGATATCCTGACTGGAACAGGAAGAAGTTAAGTATGCCCTGCCTACAGTCAAGTGCCAGACTTGTTAGCTGAACCGTTAACCATAAAGTATTATCTTCCTTATTTTATGCTATTTACAAGGAAGTCTCAATCAGCCCGAGAAGACAGCACGTACGAGATGATCAAACTAGCAATTTTGTTGATGACATCTGTTAGCGAGATTCATTTCTTTTAGTAAACAGAATGACAATTTGCAGATACTTGCTGATAGAGTTTTTATTTGAATTCCCTGAGCATATCAGCTAGTCTTGAATTATAAGCCACTGAATGTGATAAAATGTGTAGTTAAGTATAATTTATCAGAGCTGAGGTAAATACAAAAGTTGTATTACTTGTGTAATTTACCTTGGTATTTTGTTCTGAATGTTATATGTAAGAACAGTAGCAAAAGCAGCTACTTTTCAGAAAAAGTAGTGTAGCTCGTTACTTTTCGGAAAAAATAGTTGTAGCTGTAGCCAGCTACTTTTTCAAGAATGTTAGATGTAGCAGTAGCTAGCTACTTTTAAAAAGTAGCTTTCCAATAACTGCCTCCAGCCCACCTCATGTGAGTTTAAATGATTAAAAACCATATAGAAATACAGAACATATGATTTTGAAAAAGTCTGTTTCTGTGAAACTTCATAGGAGTTGAGATATCAAAGAAAGCAGACATGCATCTTTGCGACTGCAATTTTCAAATGAACCCTTTATCCATTTCACTTTACTTTCCTGCATCTGTATCACAGGTGACAGCAGAGGCTTAGCCAGGACCAGACCCTACCCCCTTGAGGGTGAATTTAAAGCAATATACATGTGCATGAGACTTTCACCAATTAACCAAATCCATGGAACACCCCTCCTCTTAAGAAATTTCTGGCTCTGCCACTGAGTGACAGGGTTGCCAACCAACTGGAAAAACTCAGGGAATCCGAAAATAAGGCTAAAACTCGGGGAGAATTATTTTTTTTAGCAAAAACTGGGGAAACGTCGGGAAAATAATACAGTGCGTATTTGCCAAATACGAGGAGATTTTTCCGCAGATTCGTGGAATTACAGCAGTGGTTCCCAACTGCCGGTCCATGAGAGACGAGTGAATTTATTTATTTTTCTGTTGAATTGCAGTAAGAGGAAATCTATATCTGAATCTTTTGAACACCTGTCGTGGAATATTTAGGAAAGCTTGGATCACTAATCTCTTCACAGAAGATCTGAACTGCAGGCTAACTCACCACGAAAAGGAAAGCTTTTTTGAACTTCCTTCTGATGCCAGTCTGGAATCAATATTCAGATCCAAATCTCTGACTTCTTTTTTAGGTATTATGGAGAAAGAATATCCAAGTCTCAGCAACAAAGCTCTAAAACTATTGGTAACTTTTTCAACCACATATTTTTTTCAGCCATTTTGGTAATAAAAACAAAGCACAGGAACATAATGGACATTAATACTGCAATTTGCCTTGCAAAAACGATGCTGAAATCACAGCTCATGAAGATTATTGTGAAGCAGCAGCAACAGACGCCGCATTGGCCCCAGAAAAAAATATTAATGGTAAGGAGAATTTTGTGGTATGTTGATTATTGATTGCACTTATTAATCATTAAAGAACATTAACAGATTAAATGATATTTGCTGTAAGTAGGTGATGTGAAATAATCTGGTATATAAATTATGGATTGTACACAGTGATCATTGCAATATAGAATACTACCAGATTAAATGCTCAAAAATAACCTAAAGGTTTTGTTTCGGCATCGCTGGTTCGCAAAAGTTTCCCCGATGTTTTGCCGGTCCACGAATGCAAAAAGGACTCCACTGATTTATGAGAATGATGTAAAACTGTAGAGAAATTTTGGGGGTATTAGTGGGGGTGGGGATGGGTCATTTCCCACCCGGAGATCGTATTTAGTTTTTCAAAACTTTTGAAAATGGAAGTGAACATTTTCCCCGTAATTGTAATTTTTTTCTCACGATGTCATCCCTGTCCAGTATTGTTGTTAAATATCATTTTATTGCATAAATGTTAATATTTAAACTTTAAGCGGTGGGCAGCAGCAATCTGCAGAAATGGAAATTAGACAACCCAAAAATTTCCCTGTAATCTTCGGGCATGAGATTCAAAAATTTTCCTGTAATCTTCTATATATTTTGCTGACCAGCTGAAACATTGAAATCAGTAAAAATTGGTTGGAGAGAAAAAGTTAAAAGCAAAGTATTTGAAATGGGTTGTTAAGCAGCAAATAAAAGGACTTGTTCCTTTTATAGTTTAGATGTTCCAGGTGAAAGCGGTAATATACTATAACATAAGCCTGCACTTTATGTATCTTGATTTTTGGTGTGCTATGAAGAAATAAAATTTGCAATATGAATTGATGTAGCCAGCAATTGATTGAAATATGCAATGATAGCTGTTTTCTTCTTGCATTGAATGTATTGGCATTTAGTATGCATATGATCGTGGAGTTATACATAATCTGTAAATTTTATGCGAAATTCCCCACAAAATTATCTTTTGGAAAGCCTGGACAATGTTTTTAAAGTCAATATTGGTGGCAACCCTGAAAATTTTCTCCCACTTCTCCACTTCTGTCAATTTATGACAAGTAGGAATGTTATGGTAGGAGGGGAGGGGTCTTTTTATAAACAACACACACACACACCAGAGTCACAGAATATAGACGTACATGTGTATGCCGTACACGTATAGTTTTCAAATTATTAGCAGTTTTGCAGATAGTTTTGGCTTGTAGATTAAAAAAATAAAAATGTTATTTACAGCAATTAAAACACTTACTCAAGGCTTTACTCAGATTAATATATTTAATTCTATCTTAACGTGAGAATGTTCAACTATTTTTCACATCTTCCGATAGTGAGTTCTTTTGTTTTTACAGACGTTTCTGGCCTCTTAATTTTATCAAGGCCTGTTCTCAATATGTAGGAACTGTAACAAAAGTTCCATTTACACAGAAAGAATTTAAATTTTATTGTCAGGTTTCTCTTGCAGTTGCCAGTTATGAAATTAAAATCTTTTCCTTTTGTATTTTATAAATCTACTATTTTTTAATTAAGTTGTTGACATGCTATTTATAATTTTTGAAGGTTCTTTAACGGAACTGCTTTTCTAGATATAAAAACTTTCTTTAATTACTATCTTGTTTTTATGAGGTTCATAGTTAAATATTTTAAACTTTTGGCCTTATGGTCCATTTTACACACATTTCTATGCATTCAGTCATAATGTACTTTTGTCCTCTCTGGAATCTGTAATGTTTTAATAACTATTGTTATATTAATTTTTCTT
The DNA here is from genome assembly GCA_039090855.1 of Macrothele yani. Taxonomy (NCBI): domain Eukaryota; kingdom Metazoa; phylum Arthropoda; class Arachnida; order Araneae; family Macrothelidae; genus Macrothele; species Macrothele yani. The sequence goes on from CM077010.1 coordinate 56,747,449, forward strand.
TAAATTATCTTATTCTATTGTTATCGTGATTCGCGGGTTTGCAGCAAGTTTTCTGTTTTAATGGTTGTGTACGCAGATACATTTTATTTTTATACAACTCTGACACACACATGCACAGCAGTTATTTTTAAATTTGGTGAAATATAATATTTAATGGCATGACTCTAGGGAAGTATTGGAATGAGCAAACCAGGCCGGGAATTTTAGTCTTGCAGTTCACTGTAAACACACATGGATCTACAGGATATTATGTCATAAATTTTGTCATGAAAAAAATTCTGTTTGTTCCTGAATGAAAGAACTACTGAAATATATGCATTGTAAAATGAATTCAGTCATGAATAAATTTGTAATGGTGTAAGAACTTTAAAATTCACTCACGATTGTTCCTTTCACCATTAAAATGTTTCATTGCTGCACTGAAACAGAATGCTGTTTCAGTTGTATTTTTTTTCCTTTTGTAAAATATTGTTTTGGCAAGAAAAAAACACATCTCTTGAAGACTCCATTCTAACTAAATTACCGTGAAGATCATTCCAAAAGTTGAAATGTGCTCGTGCCACCCAGGAATTTTCCTGTGAAATTCTATTTGGTATTTATATCTTCTCCTTGAATAGCCATTAGTTTGAACCAATACTGGGAAATCATTGTTTCTCTTAAAATAAATGCAATGGGGCACGGATTTTGGAATTATAGGCCTTCCCAATGGGTACTAGTGTTTCCTTAATAACGATTTTAAAAGGAAATTTGGGCATACCAATGGCTTTTGGCTCCAAATCCAAAGACTGATGTCTAACTGTAGTTAGCTTTCACATTAATTTTTGGCAGCGTGCCTGGTCCGGCAGCTCCTTTCTCACATAAGAACAGAGTTTTGCTATTTAATTTCACGGCCAACAACCAAATGTAAATGAAGGGGGAAAAACTTAAGGAAATAACTTCTTGGACAGAAATAATTATCAGTGCCTTCCAAAAATCCAAATAAAAAAGAGTGTGAGAAAGTGAGCCATTTCTCGAGTGGTCCAACAGGAAATGTCTCGATGGGCCAGTCCACCTCTGCATGACTCACCCATATTCTTTTTTGGAGCATCTCACTGCGCTGAGTTTGGACAAGTGTTTTATGATCCTATAGAATTTCAAAGCTAAACCCAATAATTAAGTGCTTCACGATTTGAGGTTGAGTTAATTTGATTATGCATTTTATCTTTTTTTGGTTATCTGAATCTTGCTTGCCACACTGTAACTCTATAATTTTTGAGCAGAATTTGAAGTTTTGAATGTAAATTATATATATATGTAAATAAATATATATAAGAGTCACGCTGCTGATCGCAATCTGCAAAAAAAAATAAAATTGTTTTAGCAATTAGAAGTTTTGGCGATTACCTTTTTGTACTGTTATAACACTTTGGCCAAAAAAAAAAAAAAATTGAATTTGGCAAATAAGTTAGCAAAAACTGTAAAAAGCCAGAGCAACCGCTGTATATATATGTGATTAGTAAGATGGTGAGTGTAAATGGTAGGCCTATATGTGACTAGAATTTTTACATATGAAGTTCTAGCTTTTTCTGTTCCAGTAAAGTTAATTTTCATGTGTGACTGTTTGAAGAGACGGAGAGAGAGAGAGAACTTCATTGTGTGTGTGTGTGTTTTCCAGTGCTAATTATTTCAGTAAAAGTGATTGTTGATTTTACATTCCTAAAAAGAATTAAATGTTAATGTAAGAACTTATAAATGCATACTCTGTTTTAGGTGATTTGCTGTTGAGCAGAACTTGGTTAATTCATCATGTTCAGATACCGTAAGTATATTCTTGCACATATTTAAAATTTTATGGTAACACAGCAACAAGTTACATATAGGTGCAAATTAGCACTCGCCACTCGCCAGATGGCGATTAACTAGCAACTTTGGCGATTAAATTTATTTTAGTGGTCACCAGTTTGGCCTTTTGTTATTTTTAGTGCCAATTTACAAAAGTGTAATAATTCAGAAGTAAAGGTAAAAGAAAATGAAACCAGTACCAACTAGGGATGGCAAAGAAACATTGAAGTTTTGCCACCGATAATCAATGTCTAAACCTCGATATTGCAGAACCCTTTCAGTGTGATGGCGATCGATTCATCAGCCTGTGCGTGTTGTGCTAAAAGCATGGTGGGCTGAATGATCAGCCCTCGATTTTGACCAGAATAGTTCCCGAATCAGACAGCATATATCTGCATGAATGATCAGAATATCATTTATTAATCATATTGTTTTGAAATGAAATCTCCATGAATCATACCGTCAAACAGCAATATTATTGAAAAAATCATGAGAATATACCACTCTAAGAATCATATAGTAAGTTCGCGTTCGTTATAGTCTTTCCACACACTTTCCACTTTCGCCACATGATGGGAGGAAGGTAAATTTTAGTCAAAACTTTTCCTAATACAGTGTAGGCAGTGCTGTTCACATGGGATTGTGGGTGAATTATAGAAGCTTACACTTTTGGAAATCACTTTTTGAGCCCCATTCAAAGTGCAATAACACGCAACTTGTGGTCCAGTGACAAGGGCGTGTTTATTTTTCTTGCGGACTTGACGTGCGGGAGAATGAAATGTTTTTTATTACTAGAAACTCTTCACATTATTAATTTCTTTTTTCCCAAACAAACCGACACAATCGCAAAACTCAGCAAATTACGAATAGACCACATCTTTTTCCAAATTTGTGTGTTAGCTGAGGACGAGCTTTATTGACATGAGGTGTGCATAATTCTCAACTGCAACATAACACATAGAAGTGTTTCTCCCTGCTGTTCATGAAAAAATGTTTTATATTTTTACCCTGAACGAGCATCCACATGTTTTTAGTATTTTCGGTGTGGATGTCTTGATCTTCCAAATAACCAAAATTCTAGCAGTGAGCTCTGCTGCATGGTCTATGTATAAATAAAAAACTCTGAATTTGTCCCATATTTTTTTTTTATCTTCTAGTAAATAAAAAAGATTCATCGCACAACCAGTTTTTGTTCTAAGCTTACTAATCATCTATTTAGAAAGTATAAAGATTGAGAATTTTGATATTAATTACTTAAATTACAATAAATATGTGTGGAATGGTGTTAGTTATGAACTAATAAATAAGCAGCTTAAAAAGTGGTCGTCATTATTGACCATCTTCACTCATAGGTGATGTTTCCATCTATCAGCATTTCATGTAATACATGCAACTCAAACATAATCTAAAGCTTTACCAAATTTTGCTTTCTATACCTGACACTTTGTGGCCCAATTTGATATTTATCATGCATATTGAATATTAAAAAACCACTTTCCTGTAACAAAAAAAAAATTATCTAAGATTTTTGAAAATAGTATTCAGGAAAGGTATCATTTGGTGCTAACGATGTATTCAAATTATGTGATTGAGAATCTAAACGTTTGTCACCAAGTACTGAATAGTCTAAGGCATGAGATTCTATCTTCTCATTGTGTTAAGAAGTTTCCACTGCCATAAACTCCCAAATTTCTAATTTAATAGAGTTGGGTAGCTGCTGTTAGCTGTTGATGCTTATAAAAGATGTTAAACCATGGAACAAAAATAAAAATAAAAATAAAAATAATTATGCAATGCCTGTTAAAGCTTCTTGTTTTAGCAAGAAAATTATTGCGATAAAAGGAGTTAAAACTCCTGTTAAGCTTATATTTTTATTTCAAAATATATACAGCATTTCTGATGCACATATTTTAGATGGACTTCCAATTTTGATTGTACTTACATAGTTCATATGTATCACTGCACCATGTTTAAATACAGCCTGTTCACACCCACCATGAAGGGGCAAAGGAATCAGCTCTGCACAAATTTCACATGGAGTAACAGTTTTAGAAAATTAATTTCAACATTCTAATAACTCAGTTTTTTAACTAACTCAAAAATGTGAATTTTTTTACACAGAGCGAAATGCAATGAACCTTTTTATTTCTGTCAGCCTGTCCTTCCAATCACTTGCCTAATTGCTATTACCATCAGTATTTCATGGCCACGTACTCTGGCACATACACACGATGCTAATTTTGTACTCGGGTACAGGCTCACGATGCTCCTTCTGCCGCAACAAAATGAGCGCATTTTAAACAAGAAAGATGACACCAAATTTTTGGTTGTAATGAGCATGCTTTTGAATCCTTTTCTGACGCAAATAAAATTATATATACTTCTGTGAGAAATACATATAAGTTATTCTCATCAGGTGTTTTAATTACGTGGTATATCTATTGTAATGTTGTAACAAAATCTGTCACAAATTCAGTTCATCACGTTTTTTTATGCCTTTGCAGACCTGCCAGGTTTTACGGTTTAACCGTAAAATTTATGGAAATGTGACTTGTTTTACGATTTTATGGGCAAAATGTTAATTTTACGGATTTGGCGATTCTCCGAGATTTTTTTCTTTTTCTGATGATTTTGCACCCACTATTAAAACTTTTTTTTTTTTTTTAAACTTAATCCATTCAAAGTAAAGTGCCGATGTAAGTTACGAATAAGTTTTTAGTTACATGTGTTTATTTGGGAACATTTTGCTGCAGTTTTCCCACGTTTTAGGTTATTGTTTTGCCTTTTTTAAAACACTAGAACACCAACCAGCTAGGCTAAACCTTCCGTTTGGTTCTCTTTCTCTCTTGTGCACGCTGTCCCCCCTCCCCCCCCCCCGCCTTTCTTTTCAGATCATGCATTGTTTATCTCCCGAGTCGCAACTTCTCAGAAGGCCAGCGTGGGGTGTGTCCGCGTTGGAGCAGGTGTCTTTTATCTTTATTCCTCCCAATTCGAAATGCTATCTCAGAATGTAGTTATCGTAGAAAAAAATTCAAACGGATTTTAAATCTGTGGAATTTTTAAGCCCAGATCGATACCCAACATGACGAAATTTTAAGCAAAAACTGCCAGTTCTGTGAAATTAAAAATGCATTGGGGCATGCATGGTTTCGTAACTTCTTCTCAAAATTTGACCTAACGAAAGAATGCTACTATAAGATGAAGTTAAAAAAAAAAAAAGTAAGTCCAATGTTCATTCGAGCCAGTGCTGCTCCAGCAATGATTTATTTTGCTGGTCCGTTAGTCAGTAAGTTTTCTAAACTTTCGCTTTCCAACCGTGCTTTGTTCCTCGCTCGGTAACGTTCATAAAAATGTCTTGGCTTGATTCATTGAAATTAATATGTTGGGGTACATACTAATTCATCTATTCTTCCGCCCTTTTGCTTGATGACTTGCGTAAAATCAAAGCATGATTGTGATGAAGTTTGGGCATGCTGTTCAGCACCCATAGTGGACCTATCCTATTGAAAATGGTTGCTATCAGCATTCACGGGGACAGTGTAGTAGCACATGCGCGAGATTTGTTCGCTCGCGTTTCAGAATTTTAGCACAATATCTTCCGTGGAAATTGACCTATTTGGATAGAATTTTTAATTATAAATCGACGCGTGTGTGGCAGCTTTTTAATTTAAAATTAACGGGCACAAAAGAATACTCTATAATAAAGCAAAAACACGCAAAATATCAATTAATTCATACTAAGGGATTCGTAAAGAAAACAGTAAAGTATCGGGGAGAACACTGTTGCTTTTGCAAACCCACACTTTTTTGTAGGTATGAAATTTTGGGCTTTTAGTAAACAACTCTGAATTTTATAATATCCGGATTTTGACAGCACGAGTTTAATCTAGGGAGGAAGTAGATTTTTTTTTTTTTTTTTTTTATCTGTTTGAAAAAAAAAAGCGCCATTGGCTTTGTAACTTCTATCAAACCAAATTGTGTGATATTTAGAGATTTTCATTTTCTAAAACAGAATACGTGTATTCTACATTTTGTCATGTCAGGCCATTTTTTTTTTTTTTTGTTTGTTTGCAGAGACACAAGATCGGAGTTAAAATTCCGGTTCAAACGTTTTATGCCGTGGTTACGCCGCCACAAAGAGAGCAGGGGACGAGATGGGGAGGATGTCACCGACGAAGTGGCTGTATCGTTCCCGGTTACGCCTGTTGCAAAAGACAGTTGGTTTTGTTCCGGCAAAACACATTGTGTTAGTTTACTGCAGGAGAGGGGTTGGTTCAGACGTTGATGGTCCCAGATTGTTTTTAAAAGGAATGACTAGAGAAGCTCTATTCGGTAAGATGCAGGGAGGGGGGAGGACAGGAAGAGAAGACAGAACTATAAAATCACTAATCAGTGCCATTTGTAAGTATAACGGATGCCGCTAAAGGGATCGGATTTAGGAAACGACAAGGCATCGATCTGCCTGTGAGGAATGATGGGGAGGGAGGGGACGAACTCAAGGGAATGACATTCGTAACTAAAACCTAAACCTTTGTTTCTAGATGAAAGAACCTTTCAGTTGCTCTCTGCTTTCCTAGCTGACCAGCTCGAATCGGATAACTCTGTAATCGGTATTTTTTCCTCTACTATAGCAGTTTTTACTTACATTTTTTTTTTTCCCGAGTGGTAATAAATTTAGTATTAGTGATTCACTATGAGCAGCAACGTAAAAGGGGGAAAAAAGTACTATAAAATATTCCGTGATTCGTATTCTGCGGAATTCCCGAGTATTGCGAAATCTTCAAGAAAGGAAAATATGCGGTTCGCGCTATGTGCCGATGCAATTTCAACATTTCGCATGGTGGAAGGAATGATATTACAAATCATATTTCTAGTGACAAGCATAAATATAACGTTGACTGCGTGGGAAAAAAATAACGAAATTAATTTCCTTTGTTAAAGTTATAATGAACTCGATGCGATTCGTACAAAATGTTTGTTCACTTCATTTTTAATTGAACATAATTTACCAGTTAGTGTCTCTCAGTCACTCTTATTTAATTTTTTTATTTGACTGTCTCATCATCCGTGTCTCCGTAAGATAAAGATAAAAACCTAACATGAAAATAAAATGGTTCGTTTTTTGAAAATATTTTAGTATGTTTCATGACGGCGTGGGACACGATCTCATTGAAAGGATAGAATATCCTTCCCTTTAGATGCAAACTTCTGTAAAAGTAAATTTTTATCACTTTATAGATCATAATGATAGCATAGTAATGAGAAATTATGTATGGAATTTATTTTAATCGATATAAATGTGCCGATAAATTTAAACATCTGTAGACACTTGTACAAAAAACTAGCAGATAATGCTTACCTTGGCATGCCTTTCTAGCTACGGGAACATTTCACGCACGTGTTTTCCGGTTTTTTGTTGATGTTATTGTCCTAAAGTCCATTGTATGCGATGACTACCTTTACTTCTCACACTTTTCGCTGGGTATACTCATTGGATCTTTGCCTTAGGATTCAAACATCAATTTTTACCGTTCTTTATACTCGAAATTTTATAAAGATATTGGTGACATGAGTTACTTTGAAATATCGCACGTAAAAGAGAATAGTACAATAATTAGAGCTATATAATAGTCAGAATTAGAACTACTAAGTGGAATTGATCTGTAGACACTTCAATTAAAAGTTGATGGTTCATTTGGGTAATATCGTTTTTTAAATCGATATGTGCGGTACATGTAATCAATATGCCTGACAAATAATTTAATCGAATATATCGATTAAAATTTACATAAAATATATCGGTTAATTTTTTTACGGATTTCTGTTTCTGAAAGTTGGCAGGTCTGCCTTTGCTAGAGGAGCATTATACATCTGTTAGTTCTTATTGCTCTTATGTTGTTATTTGATTAATAAAGGAGTTTATTTACCTTGAGTCTTGCTGTTTGCAGTTTCTTACATTGTTGCATCTTCAATATGTGCTAAACATTTACAGGTGGTAGGTGTTTCTCAAGTCCTCTTGGAATGCACATTATTAATTCGATGAAAAAACATAAGGGGATTAAAAGGAAGAATATTTCTATCAAATTCATACTGTGAAAAAATGTACATATTTAGAATTAAAATCTTCCTATTGTAATTAAAACTTCAAACTATACACCTTCATTTGTCGAGTTTGATAAAACTCAATTTTTATCAACCTTGACAAATGAAGGTGTATAGTTCGACGTTTTAACTACAATATGAAGATTTTAATTTTAAATATGTACATCTTTTCACAGTTTGAATTTGATAGAAATATTCTTCCTTTTAACCCCCTTATGTTTTTTCATCGAATTAATAACGTACATTCCAAGAGGTCACTTAAGAGGACTTGAGAGACACCTACCACCGGTAAATGTTTTAGCACATATTGAAGACGCAACAATGTAAGAAACTGCAAACATCAAGACTCAAGGTAAGTAAACTCCTTTATTAATCAAGTAACAATAAAAGAGCAATAAGAACTGACAAATGTATAATGCTCCTCTAGCAAAGGCATAAAAAAACCCTGCGATGAACAGAATAATTTGTGACGGATTTTGTTGCAACATTACAAACACAAATAAAATTGATCAAAGTTATTCAAAGTGAATGGAACCGCTTAGAAAAAGAAATATTTCTACAATCGATAAAACATCCAGAAATAGAAACAGCTAATTACTTCCACCAATGGCTAAAAAGTATGTATGTTACAGAAATTAACAAACAGCATGCAGAAAGTTTCTCATACCACAAGGAAGGTATCACATAAAGATATTTTCAAATTGAACAGTTGAAAAGGAAATATCGAAGGAAACATGATATAACTCTATACCTTCTAGCAGAAGAATTTTACAATATAGAAAAGTTGAAAATAGGAAAAAAAATATTCATCATTAGGCAAAGGAAATATTTAAATATGTCTGGTCTTAAGGAAAGTATTTGATATGACATCAAGCCAGAGCAGGTGTATACTGCAGATGCCAGATGAGCTTACCATTGGTAGCAATAGGAGTGCACATATTCCTTAGAGTGAGACATATAAAGTAGGTGATGACAGAAAATAGGGAGAGCGAAAGGCGGAAGTGGGAGGAAAAGATGTTGGAATATGGAAAATGGCAAAGGAGAAGGGTGAGAAGAAAGTTTAGTAAATAGAATCCATGTGGTTTAAATTTCTTATTCACAACACCACTATTTAATGTATAAGTAAGAAGGAAGCTAATTCAGTTAATGTATAATTGATAAAATTTAACATTAAGGGCAATTCAGAATTTTTGATCCAGCGAAATGTTACTTATAAATGAAAGTATAAGTGAGAAATATATAAACAGAGTTCTACTTTGTATAAAACTTGATAAATTTTGCATGAAATTGGATGTCTGGTTTGCCATTACTACCCTATGAATAGTGCTCATTCAATTTCTTATCGTATTTTCAAAATGCAAATAATTTTTGGTCTAGAACAGCCTTCAAAACCTAGTAAAGTTAGGTTTTGGAAACTGCTCTAGACCAAAAATGAAAATATTAATTTTTTTATTATTAAGTTTGAAAGCTAAAATAATACTTTGTTAGGCTACTTACACATTTTATCTTTGTATAATACAGATAAAAAAACCCCTTTAAATGCTGAAAAAAGAACTTTCATTTTTGTATTTTTATTGTTTCAGTAGTTGGGGCCACCATGTTTTTTGCTGTGGTCATTATGATTGTGTCTGTAGTTTCATATGGTGAAACGGCATCAGCAGGTACTGATGGCCTGTCTGAAAATCCAGACAATGCAACTGTTGATAAAGCGATTGAACCTCCTCCCACTCCAAGTAAGCATTTTTTTTTTCTTTGTTCAGAAATAAAATTTTTTTTTTCAGTGTTCAAGAAACCCATTCTGTTTGATAATTTGTCATTTCTGAGTATGTTAACCAGTAAATTTTTTTTGACTTGGTTTTGATAAACATGGTACATTTATGCTACATTAGACTTTTTTTCAATGGTTAATAAACTGTAAAATGTTGTTCATCTTTCTTTTTTACATCTGTTCTTTCCATAGCTTCTGTTGACTTGTTTTCAGTCCTAATGGAACTGATGTGCTGTGACAATTACCTATTGGAGATACTGCTTGAGAAATATTTATCCTTAACCCATAACCCAAGAACAAACCCTTTTCTTTTTGTTAAATGTAGACTGACCCAAAGAAGGGCATACTGATTGTCAAAGTTGTATATAGCTTTAAAGAACAAAAAGATGATTAAACATACATGCAGTGCTGCAGCATACATTAATTTTTCAGATCAGTAGCATGATATCCTGCGATGTTGTTACCTTTGCTGTGATATTAACTTCTTGGTTACTCAGTCCAAGGCCTGATTGTTCAGTAGATGCACTCTGTCTCTCCATTCCTTTCTGTTCTCCACTGTTCTTTTAAAGTCATAGTACGTATGTCCCAGTATTAGTGTCTCAGAGTAACTGTGCCACAAAACTATTCCTTGGCTGTCCTATTTCTCCCTTGCCTTAAATTTTCCCTTCCAAAACTTTCAGAATCGGGCCTCAGTAGCACAATGTGTGTCCTATCCATAACATTCTTCTTCTCCTTAACATATTGATCAAATTCATGGGTTCTCCCATTCTCTCCAAGACCTCCTCATTAGTCTTTCTATCGAGCCAACTTATTCTCTCCATTCTTCTACAGCTCCACATCTCAAATTCCTCCAGCCATCTCACTTCCCTCTTGATCAGTGTCCGTGTCTCAGAACCATAGAGAGCTACTGGCCAAACATAAAATTCTCTTCCTCGGTTTTAGATTTATATTTTTGGCTGTCAGTAGTCTTTGATTCTCTCCAAAAGCCATTTTTGCCATCCCCAGTCTCATTCTAATTTCCTTTTCACATCTCACATCTTCAGTAATAATTTGACCCTAATAGCAAAATGATTTAACTTGTTCAATGTTTTGTCCTTCAATTTTAAGGAAAGCCTATTTTGTAACCTTCCCTATTACCATTAGTTTTGTCTTATTTTTATTTATCTTCATTCCACAGATATCTGCATTTTTGTGTATTTTTGATGTCTTGCGCTGTAATGATTTGGCTGATCCTGAAACTGCCTGGCCGTCAGCAAACTTAATGGCCTTAATTCTTTCTCCATTAACCCAAACTTTTACACTGGCTCTCCCCAAGGCCTGATCCATCATAACTTTGGCATAAATACCAAAAAGGCCAGGTGACAACAAGCATCCCTGCTTTTACACCTTTATTTATTGGGACTGAATCAGTCGTTCCCTCTTGAATTGATATTAACTATTATGTTGATTTGCACACAAAGATTTCCTGTATCATTCTATTACTGGTAAATAAGTATTGACTTAATTATTTCTAATCAATGATTGTATTATAAATAATTAAGTCATTGTGTCACATCTATCTTCCAAATGCCCATTTATTTGATTAGAAAGCACTAAAGTAGAATTTGCCTTCTTTGCATTGGAAAGTTATGTGTTGGCAGAGCAGCAACTTGTCAAGTAAAAGATTAAGTGCAGGGTGTCGACAAATCCAAGGCACCTAATCATTGTCTGATCTGAAAATTTCTACCTGGCACTTGAATTTTAAAATTCTGTTCTGAAAATTTGGCAAGAAATGAGAATACAGAATTTCAGAAAATGGTGCTGTAGCAAAGTGCATTAAAAAAAATGGATGAATCCACTACTGGATGAAGGTCTCCCCAAGTTCCTTCCACAACTGTCTGTCTTGAGCCTGTCTCCTCCATGTTACTCTGGCATGCTTTTGAATTTCATCCATCCATTTCCCATGTGGTCTTTTTCTGTCCCTTGGAATCCAGTCTAAAATTTTGGTTGTCCATCGGTGGTCCGTTCTTCTGGCAACATCTGCAGCCCATATCCCTTTTAGGGATTTTACTCTCGTCGTGATGTTTTCTGCTCTTGTCATTTTTCTTACCCATGAGTTCCTCTTCTTATCTTTCCTGGTTACACCAAGTATGCATCTCTCCAGGCTTCTTTCTGTTGTCTGCAGCTTTTGTATGTCCTTTTTATGCTTTCCAACCGTAGGTTGAAGAAGCGTATATGCTCCAGCTTTGTCCGTCCATCTGTTGGTCTCCCTGCATGATAACTCGCGTAAAGATGGTTTGATTTCGATGAAATTTTAGTATGTGGTAGGGGACAACCTGGGGATGAACCCTAATGAAAATGGGCGAAATGGGGTCAAAGGTCAAGACATGGGAGTGGGATCCATTCCATCGCCCTTATGAGTCATAATCAGGGTTGTGCAATTATGTGTAAAAAAAGGTTTTCTACGTGACACGTAAATTACGCATAAAATACGTAAAAAACGTGTAAAATAGGTAACAAAATTTAAAAAAACATGGCTTTGTGCTGTTAATTTACTGGCTATGTAATCTTTGTGCTGTTAATTAACTTTCTATCAGTATCGAGAAAAATCTGGAAAGTTAAGAGAGCGCTTATGAAGAAGGGTGTTAAATCACCACGAACATTCTGGTACTTCGCCAGTCGGCACCATAACTAGTTGTCAGCAGTTGCTTTGAAGTTAATCAACATCCCAGCATCTTCAGCTCAACTTGAAAGATTTTTCTCTAATTGGTCTTTTGCCCATAATACTGCAAGAAATCGGCTCAGCTTCAAACGTTCAAAGAAATTGGTTCAAATATATTATACTCTTAAGTTACAAGATTGTAACAGTAAGGATTATTAGTGTGATTAAGGGTGTGTGAGAACTGAGAGTGACAATTATAAACATTTAAAGAGTTACATTTAAAACAAGTAGTTTAATGTTTTGTCAAATCTACAGTTTTTTCCTTCAAAGGTATAAGTATAGCACAATCAATATGAAAAACGTTTAGAGTTTTAAAAGGCTAAAAATATGATTTTGAAGTGTACACCTGGATAACATGTCAAACACAAATATTGTTAAATGAAAATGTACAATATTTCGTATTATAGACATGCCATTATAGCAAAATGCCATTATGTCTTTTAAAGACATAATGGCATTTTGCTCTTGAGATTCATGTCAAAATATTATCTTTGGTGAACAAACTGAACATAAAATTGTTTATTTTATAGAATTACATAATTATTAAAATACACTCTACGAATTTGAAGCTGTTAATAAAATCTTGAATTCTATTCAATATGCATTGTGATTTTTATCGATGCTAGTGCAAGAGGTAGATTATTTTCTCCATTTTTAATATACAAGAAAGAACAGATACATTATAATTTCTAAAACAAAATCTGTTAATAGGTGGCTGAGCTGTATGAACATTAAAAGAATAACAATTTTGTAGTGAAATATACAAAAAATTTTACATTTAAAATGTAATATAATTAAAGTGATTTTTATATTATATTATTTATACGCACACATGAAAGAAAATTAGTTTTTTATGTCTGCGTAAAAAACTGGTTTTCTACGCCAAGTAAATTACTTATATATTACGCATAATTTACGTAAAATATGTAACGAGTAAATTACCTTGCCAACCCTGGTCATAATTTACGTAAAAATGCTTCGATTGTGACAAAACTTTTATGTTGTTTCGGAGGTATACTGAACCGGTTCTGTTGAATATTATCGAAATAGGGTCAGAGGTTAGGGCACAGGAGCAAGATTTATTCCACAGCCATTATCCTCATAACATGAGTAATGATTTCTGGTATGTTGGAAAGCATATCATAATCAATGCATTGCATGATTTTACTAACTTGTTTAGTTAAGGTCCATTTTTTTTAAAGACATAATGGCATTTTGCTCTTGAGAATTGTACTGTTCCTTCCAAAAGCTCTCCATCCAAGTTTTATATGCCAATTAATTTCCTCATCAGCGTGACCCTTGCTTGATATCTGTTGTCCAAGGTAAATTTACGTATTGGTTAACTCAAGCTTTTCCCCACCATATATATAAGGCTTGTTATTCCGAAATTTCAGAGGTTTTTTTTACTGTCGTTAATATTTGGAAGGTCAGACTTTTGTCGTTTGAACTTATAGCACTTACTAAATTTACCACTGAGAAAACAGAAGCAGTCCAAAAAGCATTTCCACAAACCGCTATGCTAAACCGTTAAGGTGGGCGTCAAGTAATCTTGTTTTCTATACTTCCAATGGAAAAACTTTTGTACACATTTTCTTCACAATTATTGTGTTCCCAAGGATGAAAATTTGAACATCGATTAAAATAACTTCATATTATAACTTGGAATACTTAATATTTTCTAAAACATAACCATAATTATATAAAAATCAATAAATTTTCCTCTGGTGATGTTGGAACCAGAAAAAAGATGACACGACCTGTACTTTCATGACGTCAGTAGACAAACAAATGTTGGATTACATAATTATGGTTATGTTTTAGAAAATATTAAGTATTCCAAGTTATAAAATGAACCTATTTAAATCGATGTTCAAATTTTCATCCTTGGGAACGCATCAATTGTCCAGAAAAAAGATGGCGCAACCTGTACTTTGATGATGTCAGTAGACAAACAAATGTTGGATTGCATAATTATGGTTATGTTTTAGGAAATATTAAGTATTCCAAGTTATAAAATGAACCTATTTTAATCGATGTTCAAATTTTCATCCTTGGGAACGCATCAATTGTCCAGAAAAAAGATGGTGCAACCTGTACTTTGATGACGTCAGTAGACAAACAAATGTTGGATTGCATAATTATGGTTATATTTTAGGAAATATTAAGTATTCCAAGTTATAAAATGAAGCTATTTTAATCGATGTTCAAATTTTCATCCTTGGGAACGCATTAATTGTGAAGAAAATGTGTACAGAAGTTTTTCCATTGGAAGTATAAGAGGCAAAATTACTTGACGTCCACCTTAAACAACTGAGATAGCTTTACCAACAAAACATATGCATAACAAATTCTCTGCGTCACCATGGCAGCAGGTCATGAGACCAGAATGTTCCTCTGTGGTTATCGTGAAGACAGACAAGCCGTTCGTTTCTTTCGTTTGCATCTTTAAAAAATGCTTAAAAATCAGAAAATGACTTTTTCTTAATTTTTTTTTTTTTTTTTTTTTTGAAAAAGGGGCAATAGTTGTAAGTTTATGCTGTAAAAATTGCAATGCTTTATAATTTATAGTTTGCCATACATCCATTATTTTTAAAAAGGATCCTGTCACAAAATAGAGAATTTTGTGAAATTTAGAAATTTAATTTCTCGTATAGTAAATCGAAATTCAAAAAAAGGGCGATGAGGTGCAAAAATTCGGTCATGGCACTACATGCCTACAAAGTTTCGTGGTTCTGTTGGTGTGTCCGGAACACGACCTGATAGCACTTTTTTGCTTATCTTAACTTTGAAATACAATAGCACTTGAAGTTTAGCTAGAATCGAGAAACGGTTTATTTCAGTGTATTCTCCAAACAATTCTCTACAAACGATGTAAATTTCATATTTTTGTGTTCAATTCGTTTTGCGTTGCGAGCTAGGAAAGCAAGAGTGTCCCGAAATTTCTAAAACAGCGGCAGCTACTTTTTTTAGAATAGAGATATTTCTTCAGAGCTACAGAGTATGAGCCATCGGGGAACTTGCTGTGAATAAAAATAACATAAATATCAACAAATGTTGCTGAGAAGTACTACAATGATTTTCATGTACATTGTTTATACTGTAAAAGTGAAATGTCTGTTGCCAATAGTTGCAAGCTATAACTTATGCAAAATTCTATTGCAACAAAACACAGAAGTATTTTTGTCAGCACATAAAGATAATTCTCATTGCAAGTTGAAAATGTTTCTTACAAATAATGGTGTTAGTTTAGATTAAGGTGAATCAGCTGCAGCGATTTGAAAGAGGGTGAGAAAATCATTCGTTCAGAAATTCTGTGGACGAGTATTCATGTGGTGTTAAAAAACTACTTATTTAGTATGTGTGATGGGATTAGTGACTTATTTTCCCAGGTGGTTCCAGAAAGCCTGCTAAAGGAATGCAATTATCACCTGACTTTGTATATGATATCTCATGGATTGGGACCATATTTTTTAAAGTAGATTGCTGATAATATAAAAGTAGGACACCCTGTTTCTGCTGCTATATATGTTTAGACAACAAACCAGTCTGACCTGAAACAGTTAGGTCTTTGGGGTTGATATTGGAGCAGTATCAGTAATTGCATTCAAGATTATTATTATGTTGGAAATAAACTTTTGGGTCATATTCAACAGTGGTTAACATCTGTTCAGATATTAGGTCTTGTTTAAATTTCTGGAACTTGCATCTGAAAGATATGTTAAAATTAGGTTCAGATGGGCCCAATGTAAATAAGTTTGTGTTTGAAATTTTAAATAAGCATGTAAAAGACCTGAGGCCTCATAAATTAATTAGCATTGGAATGTTCAATATCCATATTATTCATAATGGATTTGGTCAAGGTGTGATACTTGAAAAGTTCAGCAGTGTCACTGACTTTTTGGAAGACATACATTCTTGGTTTCGAAAGTATAGAACATAATTTGGAGCTATTTTCAGCTTTACAGACATGCTTCCTATCAGATCTCTCAGAAGACAGAAAGAATAACAAATTGCTTAGATTAGATAAATTGAAGGATAAAGTGGTAGAAGTTGAAAGTTCCTCTGACAGAGCTGCACGACTCGTTATCCAACTATCGAGAAGATACCAGGCTCAGATTATTCAAACTTATGCACCCACCACAAGTCATCCTGAAGAAGAAATTGAAGAATTTTATGAGGAAATTCGTCATCTAAATAATAAAGGTAAGCAGCACTTGAAGATAATTATGGGAGATTTCAATGCAAAAATAGGGCAACGGCAACAGAATGAAACTTCAGTAGGTAAATTCGGTCACGGCAACAGAAACCAGCGTGGAAATACTCTCGTTGAGTTTGCAGAGGCAGAAGGATTTTTCATCTTGAACTCCTTTTTCAAGAAAAAGCCACACAGGAAATGGACATGGAGACATCCAATTGGGACGACAAGTGAAATTGATTTTATTATGTGTAACAAAAAATTCGTCATCGAAGACTGCAGTGTGCTGAACAAGTTCAACACAGGTAGTGACCATAGATTGGTGAGATGTAAGATGCACCTCAACACTAAACTGGAACGTGGCAAGCTCATAAGACAAACAAAATGTATTGACATAACCAACCTTAAGAAACACCATAATACTTTCAAGTTGGAACTGAAGAACAGATTCTCTGCTTTAGAAGGCCTAACATCGGAAGAAGTGGATATTTCGGAAGTTAACAGAAAAGTAACCAAAGCTCTAATGGAAACAGCAACAAAATTAGCTGGGTCTAAGAACAAGTTGCATGTGAACAAATTATCAGGAAAAACCAAAATGTTGATGCAAAAAAGAAGAGAGATGAGGACAACTAAAGAAGATGTGACTTCCAAAGTGGAATATATAGAGCTATGCAAGACAACACGAAAAAGTATCACTGAAGACGTAAGGAAATTCAACTGTGAGCTAGTGAGGAAAGCAATTGAAAACAACCAAAGCCTTAAGATAGCAAAGGGACATCTCAGTAAGGGAAGAAAACAGATTATGGCTCTGAGAAAAGAAGATGGTTCTATAACAAGAAATAGAGGCGAAATTTTGACAAGAGTGAAAGATTTCTACTCCAAATTATATGAAAGGGATGATACATGTACTCCAAACATCATGAAAGGTACCAGAGTTCTTCCAGTCCTCCCAGCAGAAGTTGCTCATGCAATCAAGAACATGAAGCGGGGGAAAGCTCCAGGAGAAGATGGAATTACTATAGACATCATACAAGAAGCAAGTGGAGAAATTGAAACAGTACTCGCCCAAATTTTCACTCGATGCCTTAATGAAGGGAAGATTCCTGAGGATTGGAACAACGCTACAATGATCCTGCTACATAAAAAAGGTGACATTGAGGATCTCAGGAACTACAGACCTATCAGCCTCCTATCAGTGGTTTATAAAATCTTCACTAAAGTTCTTTCACACCGCTTGAAGGTAACACTGGACATGGCTCAACCGAGAGAACAAGCTGGATTCAGGAGTGGCTACAGCACAATAGATCATATCCACGTACTGAGAGGACTAATTGAAAGAGCGAGGGAATATGAACTTCCACTGTGCATGGCTTTTATCGATTATGAAAAAGCCTTTGATTCGGTGAAACCATCAGCAGTTACCACGGCTCTGAAATCCTGCGGTATTGAAGATGCATACATTAATATTATTAATAACATCTATGAAAATGCAAGTGCAAAGATTCGGCTGTTTGAAAATACAACACACATAAAAATTGGAAAGGGAGTGAGACAAGGTGACACCATATCTCCGAAGCTCTTTAATGCCACATTGGAAAATGTCTTTCAATCACTGAACTGGGAAAACAAAGGGATAAAGATTAATGGAGATTATCTAACCCACCTTCGTTTTGCTGATGACGTAGTCATTTTTGCAACTACCCCATCAGAGCTGCAGAGTATGATCCAGGAACTTGCTGACAAGAGTAAAGAAGTGGGATTAAAAATGAACTTTCAGAAGACAAAAGTGATGTTCAATGCTTTTACAAGAAATGAAGATTTATCGATTGATGGAGAAAAACTGGAGATAACAGATACATATGTTTATCTTGGACAGCAGATATCAAGTGAGGGTCACATTGATGAAGAAATTAATCGGCGTACAAAACTTGCCTGGAGAGCTTTTGGAAGAAACAGCATAATTTTCAAGAGCAATATGCCATTAT
The DNA here is from genome assembly GCA_039090855.1 of Macrothele yani. Classification (NCBI taxonomy): domain Eukaryota; kingdom Metazoa; phylum Arthropoda; class Arachnida; order Araneae; family Macrothelidae; genus Macrothele; species Macrothele yani. The sequence goes on from CM077010.1 coordinate 56,766,021, forward strand.
GTCTTAAAAGAAAAGTGTTTGATCAATGCATCCTTCCAGTGCTTACGTATGGTGCAGAGACGTGGACCTTAACTAAAAGAGACATACAAAGGCTGCAGACAACTCAAAGAAGCATGGAGAGGTGCATGCTTGGTATAACCAGGAGAGATAAGAAGAGGAACTCGTGGATCCGAAAAATGACGAGAGTGGAAGACATCATGATCAGAGTTAAATCCCTGAAATGGCAATGGGCTGGACATACTGCCAGAAGGACAGACCATAGATGGACAGCCGAAATTTTAGATTGGATTCCAAGGGACAGGAAAAGACCCAGAAAAAGACCACATGGGAGATGGGTGGATGAAATTCGTAAATATGCGGGAGTGACATGGAGGAGACTGGCACAAGACAGACCGTTGTGGAGGAAACTTGGGGAGACCTTCGTCCAGCAGTGGATTGATAATGGTTGACAATGATGATGATGATGATGATAGTTAAAATGTTGAAAAATCGACTAGGGTGAGGTGGGGTAAAATAGTTATTAAAACAGCACATTTTTCATTTACACCTAGTTTGCAAAATGAATATTATTTCCATTTGCAAAAAAAAAAAAAAAAAAATACACTGAGTGTGCAAATGAGTTTGTCTGATAACATTTAAAAAACAATTTCAGTGAAAAAACTGCAAATTGGTACTGATAATACAATTTAAAAACATGTTGTCAATTAACTATTTTACCCCATGGTGTGGGGTAAAATAAGTATACCTGTTTTAAGCTGACAATCACTTTAATTATATAAATAATTGTACACAAGGCTAAAGAAAGGAATGTTTGAAATGTTTCACAACATATATCTAGGGGAAAAAAATAGTGTCCTCTGTGGTCCATCATTGGATCAGGAAGGACTTTTATTATTTGTGATACATCGACTACAGATATATCTTCTTTCTCTGGAAATGCAAATTAGAAATTTCCACTTTTTTTTTGCAAACTTGGTTGTATATTCCTCATCTTGGTGAGAAATAATGATTCCATGAAATAAGTGGTTTGTTGTTTTCCCAAGAAATGCTAATTGAACCCATTTTCCAATGTTGATGATTCGTCCATTAGTACTAGGCGAATTTTCCTCTTCTAGAGAAATACTTGGTTGCAGTAGTAGTTTCTTGGCTTGGTTTGCAGCAGATATTTTCTTGTTTTTGGCATCTCTGTTGGTTTTTTATATGCATACTTGATCGATAGATTGATTGGCGGTTAAGACCTCTCGAGATTTTATTTGCATGCGGGTTCTTTTTCTTGAAGTATTTCTCAGAGCATTTTTAACATAATTTGACTGCACAAGTGATATGTTTATAATATCTGCTTGTATATGTTTAAAAGGGGAACTCCTAGGCCTACTTGATTGATCTTCCACTAACCTTGTGGATGCCACAGGTATATCAATCATTGCATTTGGAGTTGATGCCACTGGTTCATGGATCGTTGTTGTTGAAGTAGATTCCATTTCTTCCTAGGCCATTGCTGCTGAAGTTGATGCCACTACTTTATCAACCATAGCTGTTGGAAGTTGACTCTACATCTATGCCTTTCACATATTTTAGTATTCGCTGGTTAATAACATCCTTGTTTGGAGGAAATATGGTACTTCCCCTAAAGCCACTAACAGCATTTTCCTCAGAGCACTTTTCAAACAATTTCTTTAACAGTGTAGGGAAAGTTTATGTGTAGAAAATAGCTTCAGAGCCATATAGTGCTTAAATGTCATCTTGGTTTACATTTAAAAAAAATCCTGAAATGATCCAAAAGGTAAGAAATGTAACTTCTTGTTTACTAAGCCTAACAGTAACTGTTTTATGTCACAGAGGTTTTTTTGCTCCAAAATATTAATTTATCATTATTTTGTAACACAAATGCAGGATCTGTATCCTGAATAAGTGTTTCATGTAATATGATGGATAAATTTTCTGAAACTTACCTCTGATTTACTTTAAATCCAGTTTTTATCAACAACACAACTAAGCTACTTTAACAGGAAAGTTCAAAATGTCTGCTAAGCATAACAGTACAGCAGTAAGTATTATATTCTGCATAAAAAATGATGACTCATACCTAAAATATATAAAACTGGCAAAACAAAAATGAAAAAATGTTTATTTATATTTTTTAGGAATTTATTTTTAAAACCTGCCTATTTTACCCCACCTGACCCTACCCCTGTATTTTTGTACTTTTTAGTAAGTGTTGGTAACCCCCGCCCCCCCTCTCTCTCTCTCTCTCTCTCTCTCTCTCTCTCTCTCTCTCTCTCTCTCTCTCTCTCTCTCTCTCTCTCACACACACACACACACACACATATGAATGGTGTGGAAAGCAACTGACCTTACTGAATATAAGGAAAATGGTGGAAAGCAACTGGCCTTACTGAATATAAGAAAAAGGTCATTGATGTAGGTAGCAGAACAGGAGAAGCCCTGTCTAAGCTAACTTCTGAATTAAAACCAATTTTTTACTTGATGTTAAAGAATTTCACATAACTGTTTCGTCATATCTTGTGAAGAAACTGCCTTTAAAGAACAGTTTACTTTGATGTATACAAGTATTATATCCTGCTATGCAAAAAAGAAAGTGTAAAACATGCATGGCCATTAATCTGACAGTTATAAAAATTATTGCCTTGTGTAATGCCTGATGCCAGTGTAGACAGACTGACAGATGAGTGGCAACTGTATTCATGCAACAATGATATCCATGATGAATGGTACCAAAATTGTGACGCCCCAATTTGTTGGAAGGCAGAAGACAAATATTGGAAAAATGTGGCTCTTTTAAAAATACCCCATTAAGTCTCAGAGATATCCTTATCTTGTAACGTTAGTCACAAGGCTGCACTCTCTCACTTGACCAGAGTAGAAAAATGTAAACGTACGCACGTACACTGTATGCGGATAGCTTCCAAATTATTAGCAAGTATTGCACATAGTTTTAGCTTGTAGATTAAAAAATATAAAACTTATGTACAGCAATTAAAATGCTTACTCAAAGCTTTACTCATATTAATATACTTAATTCTGTTTTTAGTTGAAGAACTTTCAATTATTTTTCACATCTTCTGAGTTTTTTTGTTTTTTTTAGACATTTCTGGCCTCCAGATGCCATCAAGGCCTGTTTCTTAGTGTATAGCTGTATGAACAGTTTCATTTACAAAGAAAGGGTTTAAAATTTATTGCCAGGTTCCTCTTGCAGTTTTCAGTTATTAAATTAAAATCATTTCCTAATGTATTTTGTTGTCTAGCATTTTTGAATTAACTTGTTGAAAATGCTTTTTATAATTTTTATAAATTCATTGATGGAACTGTTTTTCTGGATATAAAAACTTTTTTTAATTAGTCTTTCTTTTTTTATGAGATTCATAGTCCAGTATTTTAATATTTTGCTATAAAAGTCAATTTCAAACGTATTGCTGCACATTCAATTTGTAATGCACTTATTAACTATTGTAGCCAGTTGGCAAGTAATGACCAAAATGGTGTGCAGCAAAAGAATTTGTTTCAAAAAGTTGACTCATTTATAATTTCAAAATAATTTTTTCATTTAGAATTCAAAATAGTTTTTTTTTTTTTTATACACTGCTTGACATAGAAATTGCCCCACCCAGAAAGAGGTGTGCTACAAATGCAAATTGCAGGGTGGGTGTACCCACTTGAGATGTGGAAATGATGTTAAGCCGGAGCCAATAAAGTCGCATGTTCGTGAGATAAAGGTTCCAGCAGCAACAGGGATGGTAATGTGTGGTCTCAGGTGGAAGTGTCATGGACGTTTCAGATTTGTTGTTTGTGCTGGGAAACTGTTCAGTGAAGGCCGAAAATGCCCATGTCGTTGGCAGGTTTATCACTATTTGGATGCGTTTTAGAGAGGAAGAATTGTAGGCCTGTGTGAAGTGTGGGCTTACATGTCACATCACTGCACATGTGCAGTGAGATGCACAAACTGTTGGAGCTGTTGGCACCAGTAGCTACAGGAAGATTTGTATGTGCGTTGGAGCGGCAGTGTTGTAGTCCAACAGATGTCAGCACGCCTGGACCAGTGGATTGTTTCGACATGCTCGTTCGTTACCAGAAAGCACTGCAGCCGATATTCGACTTGCTGTGTCATTGGCCATGGATGTCGCTGTAATGATCCGAACTGTAAACCGAAGGTTACATGTGGCAAACCTGCACAGTAGGCAACCGTTACATCGAGTGCCATTAGCAGACAGCCGCCCTCGTTCGGCTTTGTGCCAAAGTCATGTGAACTGGTGCCACAAATGGACCATTGTGGTCTTTGGTGATGAATTCCGTTTCTGTCTGGGTGCTGATGATCTACGGATCTGTGTCTGGTGACACCATGGTGTGCGGACAGATCATGGTTACGTTTGCAACCGCCACACTGCCCGTCAGGCAGGCATCATGGTATGGGGTGCTATTGCGCATGACAGCAGGTCACCTCTAGTCCACTTCACTGGCACACTGACAGCTGCCCGATACGTGAGAGAGGTTCTGCAGTTTATTTCAATACCATTCCTGAATGGCCTAAAGCACCGCATTTTCCAGCAAGATAATGCCTATGCACACACTGCTCGGATCTCCAGACAATGTTAGCAACATTTTCAAAGATTGTCCAATTATCTACAGTAGAAAACCTGTGAGACCACATTGCATGGTTCGTACACGTCCTGGAAATCCTGGAAAAGTCCTGAATTTCTATATTGTCCTGGAAATGTCCTAAAATTCTGTTACATGACCTGGAATTTTGTCCCTGCGTGATGTTTTGTAGTTGAGGATTTTTCTACCGATATAACTTTTGTCTGACAAATTTCTCCTTCCCACCCCTTGCAATATGTGCGGGGTGGGTGGGGGTGTTGGTTTTCTTGTCTGTTAGGAGGACTGAAGTTGTGTTGTTAGCATCTTTTGCATCGTGCTTATGTTCACTTTATCTGTCAGGCCAGGGATACCATATCTCTGCGACTATTAGCGCTATTTGTAAAATTCTTTTTGTATTGGAAAGCTTAAAATGTGAGAATGATGATCCATGCATTACGTTCTTTTTCCAATGCACAACTTTGTTGCTAGAGGGCATAAATGGAGATTGTATCATATTTAAAATGCATTTTATTTCATATTTGCTCCTAAATATACGATTGAAAAAATTCTTTTTTCTTTCGATGACATTTATAGTGAAGATTATTTTAGTTACGGTCCCTTTTTCAAATAATGCATAAATTTTCCGCTAGGGGGCATAAAGATAAATCACGATTTTCCTGATATCTCCGTGTCTAAAAGTCCAATTTGAAAAATTCTTCCCAAGGCCAGATACAGTTCTTGAGGGGAAATGTTTTGCATATATATAAGAATGCCTTCTGGTGGACAAACCATTTTTTTTTCTTTTTTTTAATATTTTTATAATTTTATTTTTTTAATTTCTCATTTTTGGGAAAATGGTTTGTCCACCAGAAGGCATCAATGTTTATTTTTGCTTCTGATGTATCTGCAACAAAATCTGAGCTGGAAACTCGATTTAAAAAATTCTTCCGTGAATCAATACTGCTCGCCTTCGAAAACCTTTTGATAATGCCTTCTGCTTAAAATAGTGCATAGTTTTTCCACCAGGGGCGTATGCATATCTTATTTTTGTCAATATCGCTGTTTCTAGGAGTCCGATTTGAAAAATTCTTTTGTTTGTTGGAGAACATTTTCGGTGCAGAAGTCTTTCTCATATAATTTCAAATTTTCTTAATGCACAATTATGCTACTAGAGGGTGCAAGTTCATGTTTCCATTTACAGCAATATCTGCGGGTCTAAAAATCCAATTGAAAAATATTCTTTTTCAGTCAGACACTACTATGAAAACTGTGTGTATTTTCTTCCCAAAATAATGCATAATTTTGCCACTAGGGGGCACAAATATTTAATCTATTTTTCTCAATATCTGTATTTCTCTAAATGTCTGATTTAAAAAATATTTTAGCACCGGCCATACCATTTACCTTATGGAACACTTTAGGTTTGTATATTTGAGGAGGTTTGTGGTTCACAATTCTGCCGCTAGGTGGTGTTTGTTGACTTCCATTTGCAATTGTATCTCTGCTTCTAAAAACCCTGAGAAATTTCTTTTTTTTTTAACTGTACTTCATTCGCTATAATAAAGATGGGGAGTAGGTAAATGTGATTTTTGCTACAATAAGAAGATCTTCAAATAATGTACAACTTTCCCGCTAGGGGTTGTAAAGGTCAAAACGTTTTTCTTGCTGTCGCTGCTTCTGGGAGACGTATTTGAAAAGTTCTTTTTCCTTATCATAGCTTTTGCCATGAACACTTTTCCTTTATTTTCAACTTTTCCATTATGCAAAATTCTTCTGCTAAAAGGCAGAGTTATTCCTTCTACATCTCTTCGTTTAACTGTTTGATTTGAAAATGTTTTTGTCTCTGATACCTTCCTTCTACTCTGAGAAACTTTTTGTGTGACAGTTAGTTTTCGTAACATACTTTTTAGCCACTGGAGGAAGTAAGTAGCTGATTTTTTAAATTGTTTATGGGTTATTTTGACCTTTACTGAAATTTACTAATGAATACTTTATGTAAAAACTTGCCATGAAATCCGATTGCTTTCCAATATCATAAATTTAAATCTAGTTGTTTAATATTTTCTGAGCTAAGTAATCACTTACCGTCTTCTGTAATTAGTTTTCTAATCATGCCCAGTTAAATTGCCTTGATCACTATGAATGCAGTTGTACACAGCTTTTGGACTTAAGGTTTTTCCATTTTTTTTAGCACATCTTTTTTAAAAAAAGATCGTGCTTATGTTATCAGTTTGCCCGTCCGTCCGTCTGTAGACACCTCATCTCTGTAACTATTAGTCCGATTTGAAAAATTCTTTTTGCATTGGGAAGCTTGAAATATGCGAATGATAATCCTTCATTTCTTTTTTTATTTTAACGATGTACAGTTTCACCGCTAGAGGGCGTAAATGCTGATGATATCGAATTCAGAATACATTTTATTCCATATATTTGCTTCTAAACATCCGACTGAAGAAATTCTTTTATCTTTCGATTCCATTTATGTTGAAGAGTATTTTAGGTATAGTTACTTTTTCAAGTTACTCATAGATTTTTCGCTAGGGGGCATAAAAGTAAATTACATTTACCCCAATATCTCTTCTTCTAAAACCCCGATTTGAAAAAAAATTTCTTCAGCGAATACAGCTTCCAATGGAAAATCTTTTACATATAATTTCTAATTTTTGGTGAAGAATGCTTTGGCCACCAGGGGGCGTAAGGGTCCTTCCATGGAGATTCACCCAGGTGTTTAAAATTTGAAACTTTGCTCATTTTAATAATGGCCAAAAATAATGAAAACAATTTTTCACTCCCCCCCCCAACTCCGTAGGTTGCTTCAAAGTTGGCGGCCGTCACAATTTTTAGCATATTGAAGCCTTTCCAATATTTCTGATATCTCCTGAGCCAATACATATATTGGAATGATTCAAAAAAGGTTTTGTTAAGCATAAAATGAGGATTCTGTAACACTAAGAAAATGTTCAGAAATCTGTCACATTCTTTACTTAAAAGCCCTTTAAACATTGATGATCGGATGCTGATTTTGTCTTACTTTGTGATTTTTTTTATGAAACACAGGAAACATACACAAAGTTGCAATTCATACTGTAGAAACCTTGTCCCTTGAAAAACAAAAAAATAATAAATCCTGAAATTAGGTACCCCTTTATGCCCCCCCCCCTCCTCGAAGTTGAGAAAAAAAACACTTTCCCAATTTTCGAGATCATCATCATTGTCAACCATTATCAATCCACTGCTGGACGAAGGTCTCCCCAAGTTTCTTCCACAACGGTCTGTCTTGTGCCAGTCTCCTCCATGTTACTCCCGCATACTTTCGAATTTCATCCGCCCATCTCCCATGTGGTCTTCTTCTGGATCTTTTCCTGTCCCTTGGAATCCAATCTAAAATTTCGGCTGTCCATTGATGGTCTGTCCTTCTGGCAGTATGTCCAGCCCATTGCCATTTCAGGAATTTAACTCTGATCATGATGTCTTCCACTCTTGTCATTTTTCGGATTCCACGAGTTCCTCTTCTTATCTCTCCTGGTTACACCAAGCATGCACCTCTCCATGCAGCTTTGAGTTGTCTGCAGCCTTTGTATGTCTCTTTTAGTTAAGGTCCACGTCTCTGCACCATACGTAAGCACTGGAAGGATGCATTGATCAAACACTTTTCTTTTAAGACATAATGGCATATTGCTCTTGAAAATTATGCTGTTTCTTCCAAAAGCTCTCCAGGCAAGTTTTGTACGCCGATTAATTTCTTCATCAATGTGACCCTCACTTGATATCTGCTGTCCAAGATAAACGTTACGTGTCTGTTATCTCTAGCTTTTCTCCATCGATCGATAAATCTTCATTTCTTGTGAAAGCATTGTTCATCACTTTTGTCTTCTGAAAGTTCATTTTTAATCCCACTTCTTTACTCTTGTCAGCAAGTTCCTGGATCATACTCTGCAGCTCTGATGGGGTAGTTGCAAAAATGACTATGTCATCTGCAAAACGAAGGTGAATTAGATAATCTCCTTAATCTTTATCCCTTTGATTTCCCAGTTCAGTGATTGAAAGACATTTTCTAATGTGGCATTAAAGAGCTTCGGAGATATGATGTCACCTTGTCTCACTCCCTTTCCAATTTTTATGTGTGTTGTATTTTCAAATAGCCGAATCTTTGCACTTGCATTTTCATAGATGTTATTAATAATATTAATGCATGCATCTTCAATACCGCAGGATTTCAGATCCATTGTAACTGCTGATGGTTTCACCGAATCAAAGGCTTTTTCATAATCGATAAAAGCCATGCACAATGAAAGTTCATATTCCCTCGCTCTTTCAATTAGTTCTCTCAGTACGTGGATATGATCTATTGTGCTGTAGCTACTCCTGAATCCAGCTTGTTCTCTCGGTTGAGCCATGTCCAGTGTCACCTTCAAGCGGTGTGAAAGAACTTTAGTGAAGATTTTATAAACCACTGATAGGTCTGTAGTTCCTGAGATCCTCAATGTCACCTTTTTTATGTAGCAGGATCATTGTAGCGTTGTTCCAATCCTCAGGAATCTTCCCTTCATTAAGGCATCGAGTGAAAATTTGGGCGAGTACTGTTTCGCTTTCTTCACTTGCTTCTTGTATGATGTCTACAGTAATTCCATCTTCTCCTGGAGCTTTTCCCCACTTCATGTTCTTGATTGCATGTGCAACTTCTGCTGGGAGGACTGGAAGAACTCTTGTACTGGTACCTTTCACGATGTCTGGAGTACATGCATAATCCCTTTCATATAATTTGGAGTAGAAATCTTTCACTCTTGTCAAAATTTCACCTCTATTTCTTGTTACAGTACCATCTTCTTTTCTCAGTGCCATAATCTGTGTTCTTCCCTTACTGAGATGTCCTTTTGCTATCTTTAGGCTTTGGTTGTTTTCAATTGCTTTCCTCACTAGTTCACACTTGAATTTCCTTACGTCTTCAGTGATACTTTTTCGTACTGTCTTGCATAGCTCTATATATTCCACTTTGGAAGTCACATCTTCTTTAGTTGTCCTCATCTCTCTTCTTTTTTGCATCAACATTTTGGTTTTTCCTGATAATTTGTTCACATACAACTTGTTCTTAGACCCAGCTAATTTTGTTGCTGTTTCCATAAGAGTTTTGGTTACTTTTCTGTTAACTTCAGAAATATCCACTTCTTCCGATGTTAGGCCTTTTAAAGCAGAGAATCTGTTCTTCAGTTCCAACTTGAAGGTATTATGGTGTTTTTTAAGGTTGGTTATGTCAATACATTTTGTTTGTCTTATGAGCTTGCCACGTTCGAGTTTAGTGTTGAGGTGCATCTTACATCTCACCAATCTATGGTCACTACCTGTGTTGAACTTGTTTAGCACGCTGCAGTCTTCTATGACGAATTTTTTGTTACACATAATAAAATCAATTTCACTTGTCGTCCCATTTGGATGTCTCCATGTCCATTTCCTGTGTGGCTTTTTCTTGAAAAAGGAGTTCAAGATGAAAAACCCTTCTGCCTCTGCAAACTCTACGAGAGTATTTCCACGCTGGTTTCTGTTGCCGTGACCGAATTTACCTACTGAAGTTTCATTCTGTTGCTGTTGCCCTATTTTTGCATTGAAATCTCCCATAATTATCTTCAAGTGTTGCTTACCTTTATTATTTAGATGACGAATTTCCTCATAAAATTCTTCAATTTCTTCTTCAGGATGACTTGTGGTTGGCGCATAAGTTTGAATAATCTGAGCCTGGTATCTTCTCGAGAGTTGGATAACGAGTCGTGCAGCTCTGTCAGAGGAACTTTCAACTTCTACAACTTTATCCTTCAGTTTCTGGTTTATTATAAATCCAACACCACTAGTTCTGCCAGTATCTGTCCCATGATAGTAGAAGAGATGTCCACTTTTCAGTTCAATGAAATCTTCTCCTTTTCTCTTTACCTCACTTAGCCCGACGATGTCCCACTTGATCCTTTGTAGTTCCTCTTCCAATTCAAGAAGCCTTTAATCAGAAGATAGGGAGCGTCCATTATACGTAGCCAAGGTCAGCATCAGATGGCAGCCTAGTCCGGTCCTCCAGGGATTCTTAGCACCCTCTGCCTTCATGTCGCACTGGCCGCTGCCTTGGCCAGGTACATTCCAGCTGCCGGAGACTGAGGGCGAAGATTTAAGTTGTGAAGTAATTTTGGAGGGGTTTGACCATAACTCACCACGCTGGCCAAGTAGGTTGGTGAGTGTGGGATAGCATTTCCTCTAATCCTGATGGTATTTTTATACCGCTATTGGCGGTCGTCAGAGCCCCTTTAGTGGGAACAGGATGCACCACGAGAAAGCGGGGTTGACATTTTTCAAGGAGAGGCTGTGATGTTATGCATCACCTGATATATATATATATATATCATCATCATCATCATTGTCAACCATTATCAATCCACTGCTGGACGAAGGTCTCCCCAAGTTTCCTCCACAACGATCTGTCTTGTGCCAGTCTCCTCCATGTCACCCCTGCATACTTTCGAATTTCATCCACCCATCTCCCATGTGGTCTTCTTCTGGGTCTTTTCCTGTCCCTTGGAATCCAATCTAAAATTTCGGCTGTCCATCGATGATCTGTCCTTCTGGCAGTATGTCCAGCCCATTGCCATTTCAGGGATTTAATTCTGATCATGATGTCTTCCACTCTTGTCATTTTTCGGATCCACGAGTTCCTCTTCTTATCTCTCCTGGTTACACCAAGTATGCACCTCTCCATGCTTCTTTGAGTTGTCTGCAGCCTTTGTATGTCTCTTTTAGTTAAGGTCCACGTCTCTGCACCATACGTAAGCACTGGAAGGATGCATTGATCAAACACTTTTCTTTTAAGACATAATGGCATATTGCTCTTGAAAATTATGCTGTTTCTTCCAAAAGCTCTCCAGGCAAGTTTTGTACGCCGATTAATTTCTTCATCAATGTGACCCTCACTTGATATCTGCTGTCCAAGATAAACGTACGTGTCTGTTATCTCCAGCTTTTCTCCATCAATCGATAAATCTTCATTTCTTGTAAAAGCATTGAACATCACTTTTGTCTTCTGAAAGTTCATTTTTAATCCCACTTCTTTACTCTTGTCAGCAAGTTCCTGGATCATACTCTGCAGCTCTGATGGGCTAGTTGCAAAAATGACTACGTCATCAGCAAAACGAAGGTGGGTTAGATAATCTCCATTAATCTTTATCCCCTTGTTTTCCCAGCTCAGTGACTGAAAAACACCCTCCAATGTGGCATTAAAGAGCTTCGGAGATATGGTGTCACCTTGTCTCACTCCCTTTCCAATTTTTATGTGTGTTGTATTTTCAAACAGCCTAATCTTTGCACTTGCATTTTCATAGATGTTATTAATAATATTAATGTATGCATCTTCAATACCGCAGGTTTTCAGAGCCATTGTAACTGCTGATGGTTTCACCGAATCAAAGGCTTTTTCATAATCGATAAAAGCCATGCACAATGGAAGTTCATATTCCCTCGCTCTTTCAATTAGTTCTCTCAGCACATGGATATGATCTATTGTGCTGTAGCCACTCCTGAATCCAGCTTGTTCTCTCGGTTGAGCCATGTCCAGTGTTACTTTCAAGCGGTGTGAAAGAACTTTAGTGAAGATTTTATAAACTACTGATAGGAGACTGATAGGTCTGTAGTTTCCGAGATCCTCAATGTCACCTTTCTTATGTAGCAGGATCATTGTAGCGGTGTTCCAATCCTCAGGAATCTTTCCTTCATTAAGGCATCGAGTGAAAATTTGGGCGAGTACTGTTTCGATTTCTCCACTTGCTTCTTGTATGATGTCTACAGTAATTCCATCTTCTCCTGGAGCTTTTCCCCGCTTCATGTTCTTGATTGCATGTGCAACTTCTGCTGGAAGGACTGGAGGAACTCTGGTACTGGTATCTTTCATGATGTCTGGAGTGCATATATCATCCCTTTCATATAATTTGGAGTAGAAATCTTTCACTCTTGTCAAAATTTCGCCTCTATTTCTTGTTACAGAACCATCTTCTTTTCTTAGTGCCATAATCTGTTTTCTTCCCTTACTGAGATGTCCCTTTGCTATCTTTTAGGCTTTGGTTGTTTTCAATTGCTTTCCTCACTAGTTCACAGTTGAATTTTCTTACGTCTTCAGTGATACTTTTTCGTACTGTCTTGCATAGCTCTATATATTCCACTTTGGAAGTCACATCTTCTTTAGTTGTCCTCATCTCTCTTCTTTTTTGCATCAACATTTTCGTTTTTCCTGATAATTTATTTACATGCAACTTGTTCTTAGACCCAGCTAATTTTGTTGCTGTTTCCATAAGAGCTTTGCATATATATCTGGTAGGGTGAGATACAAAAATCTTAATTTTTGTGTACATAACCACCTTATATAATGGCTATTAACTCACAAAAATTGGTTATTGTGTTCAGCCTAGTTTTTGATATACAGGGAAATATAGTTATTGGTACATCTCGTAATACGTGTTTAAATGATAAATACATCATTTAAACAAGTATTACGAATAAAAAATCATATTACATTTTTTATCATGTTACAATTTTTTTAAATGCACACAAATGAAAAATTAACAGTTAGCCATAAAATGCTCCAAGGGAAAATCTGTTAAATAAATTTGGTTCTTTTTTTCAGCCTAGTTACTGAGAATACAGTAGCTCAAATAAGAGGAAAACTCAAAAGAAGAAAAAAAAAGTGGAAACTGTAATAATTACATTAAACTTGTTTATCTTATGTTTATTAACATTTTATCAAATTACTTGTGTTTAATGTTGCATTTCTTTATTTGCAAAAGGGTGAACATTTTTATGACCCAATATCAAAGTTACATGTGATGGAGCAAAATTATTATAAACCCTGGACATGTTTAGACAATGCAAACAGCAAGGTTCAGGCAGGCAAAACTTGTCTGAACATGCCTGTTCCTGGCTTCATTGACAGCCAGCAGAAATCAGCATGCTCAGACTTGTTGGAAAGTGTCTTAACCTGTACATTCAGAATTAGCCACAAATCAGCTGCAGTCTGCTGCTTGTCTTTGTAGAGTGAACATGCTAGTGGTGTGCTCTGTAAGCTTCACAGTTTTCATGTTATTTTAAAGTGTGAAAGTATTTTTTTTTTTTTATTTATATTAGTGGATTACTTTTAGATTCAGATCTTCCTGTTTAGGCTTTTAGACTGTGTTCTTAATGTTTCATTCTTAAACTAAATTCATTTAATTAATATGGAGTGTGCTGTTGGATTGTGGTGCAAAGAGCCTTGTCATAAGTTAAGTTGTGGTCAAGTACCTAAGCAGGTGCTACAACTTACAGAGCTTAGTGAAGAGGACCAAAACCTGCTAAAGCTCAGGACATGGTCAGAGATCACCTCTATTTCTGAGTACTATCATAAGAAAAAATATTTACTGAAATTTGAGCAGCTTTATGGAAACAGTTGTTGTGACCCACTAAAAATTCACGAAAATTCAGCTAAAAATAAAAAAAGGAAGACCAGAGTATCAGGTTCTCTGAGAATAATAGCAACTGAAATGAGAGAAACACTACAACAGTTTTGTGTTTTTAATACCAAGGAAAGCTCTTTGTCCTTCATGTGTTCTTGCTATGAACAAAAAAGTAACGGAACAACAAAGCAATGCAAATTATGATTATGACGGCGATGATTTTAGGCCTGCAATTCAAAAGTTGAAAGAAATCAATATGGCCTGCTCATTCCTGCATATCTCTCCAATTTGTATTCAGAAATTGCCATCAAAATGAAAAGAACAAGCCATAGTGGCAAAATCTGAAAGGATAGCACATACAGCTAGGAGAAAATTGGCACTTACATTTGAGAATAGAGAGTTATCTGATGACAATGACGTGAATGATTTAAGTGAAGAGGATGAGTATGATGCTCTGATAAGAAAATTGAAAGAAAAGTTTACTACAGCTCATAACAAAGAAAAATACAAATAATCAGTCTACTACCACAAAGCTGGTCTACTGCTCATATCTGTGAAGAATTTAATTGCACAGAATACATTGTAAAGAAAACTAAAAAACTTGTGAAAAAATTTGGTATCCTACCTGACATTCCCAAGCCTACAAAAAGAATTTTTATTCCTGAGATAACTCAGAAAGTCATACAGTTTTATACAGATGATGAGAACAGCAGGGTTTGCCCTGGAGCAAAAGACTGTATTTCTGTTCCATACAATGAAGGTAGAAAGGTTTTGTAACAAAAGAGGCTGGTCTTGTGTAATATCAGAGAACTGTACACAAACTACTAGAGCGTAAATCCAAATGACAAGATTGGTTTCTCCAAGTTTGCCTTTTGAGACCGAAGTGGTGTGTTCTTTCAGGAGCAAGTGGGACACACTCTTCTATTTGCGTTTGCCTTTACCATCAGAACTTGAAATTAATGCTGCGTGGAACAAGAATGAATATTTCTTGCAAAGACTTACTGGAGAGAGTTGTGTGTAACATTGAGAGTGAAGAGTGTATGATGAAAAAATGCCTAAATTGTCCAGGACCAGATGTAATCAGGAATATGCTTGAAGAAATATGTGAGGATCTTCATGAACACACTTTGACTTTCCCTCAGTGGATTACCACAGACAGAACAGATATGGTTAATGTCTCCCTTTCTTCAGATGATTTCATTGAAAAGGTAATAGAAAAAGTGATGGACCTCAAGAAACACCATTTTGTAGCAAAACAGCAGTCCTCTTTCCTTAAAAGTACAAAAGAAAACTTAAAGCAAAATGAGTGTATAATCATGGGCGATTTCAGTGAAAACTTCACATACATATCCAAGATGTGGTGTAATTTTTACATTGGGAAACTGATCAAGTTACTCTCCACTCTTTTGTGGTGTACTTCAAGACCAATAATGAAGTCAAATGTCAGAGCTTCTGTGTGGTGAGTGACCATTTGTCCCACACACTAATGCTGTCTTTACCTTCCAGAAGAAGCTGCTGCTACAAGTAAAGGGGCTCATTGGCCCCCATCTCACCAAAGTGTTCTACTTTTCTGATGGTGCAGCCAGCCAGTATAAAAATTATAAGAGTTGCTGTAATCTGTTCTGTCACAAGGTTGATTTTGGGCTTGACACCGAATGGCATTTCTTTGCCACTGCACATGACAAGAACTCATGTGATGGGATAGGAGGTACTGTCAAACATCTGGCAAGGAAAGCTTCACTGCAAAAACCCTATACAGTGTCCATTCTTACAGCAAGCTCTTTATGAATTTTGTGTTGGTAATATTGCAGGAGTCCGATTCAGTTTTGTTGAAAGTGCTGAAGTCCTAGCTCTGGAAAATACACTTGAAAAGCATTATGCTAACTTCAGAAAGTTGAAAAGAATGCGTGAGATGCACTGTGTTATTGTGTTATTCCTATCCCAACAGAAAGCAAAGTACTAACAAAAACAACCTCAACATCCATGGACTTCAATGAACATAAGTCAGTTGCTTGTCATCAGTTGTGACTCCAAAACAAAGAGACGATGTTGCATGTATCTATGGCTCTAACTGGTAGATTGGACGTGTACGCGACACAGTGAATTTGGAATCCTACATCAATTTTTATAGTCCTTGTGGACCTGCCACGTCCTTTGTGCGTAACAATGATAACAGGACATCAACATGGATACCAAACAGCAAAATCCTAAAGATCTTAACACCGTTTGAGTTGTATACTTCAGGTTCTTTCAGAGTCTACAAAATTGATGAAAAACTGAAGAACGAGATATCTTTTCTCTTCACTCTAAAAATCCAGAGACATTGACTGTTGAGAGTTATAAAGGTATTATAACAGATTTTTCTTGGAGTATTTTATGGCTAACTGTTAACTTTTTCATTTGTGAGCATTTAATAAAAGTATAACGTGATATTGATAAATTTAAACAAGTATTGCGAATGTACCAATGACAATATTTTCCCTTATATAGCACGCCCTGTATATCAAAAACTAGGCTGAACACAATAACCAATTTTTGTGAGTTAAATAGCCATCATATAGGTGGCTATGTACACAAAAATTCAGATTTTTGTATCTCATCCCACCAGAGATATAAGACCACAAAAATTGGGAAAGTGTGTTTTTTCTCAAATTTGGGGGGGGGGGCGCATGATGGGGTGCCCTAATTTCAGGATTTTTTTATTTATTTATTTATTTATTTTTTTTTTGTGTGTGTTCTTTATTTAAGAGACAAGGTTACTACAGTATGAAATGCAACCTTGTGTATGTTTCCTGTGTTTCATAAAAAAATCACAAAGTAAGACAAAATTAGCATCTGATCATCAATGTTTAAAGGGCTCTTAAGTAAAGAATGGTCTGATTTCTGAACATTTTCTTAGTGTTACAGAATCCTCATGCTTACAAAACCTTTTTTGAATCATTCCAATATCTGTATTGGTTCAGGAGATATTAGAAATATCGGAAAGGCTTCAATATGCTGAAATTTGTGACTGCCGCCATCTTTAAAGCAACCTATAAATGGGAGGGGGGGGGTAATATTTTTTAATTTTGAAATTATTTTTGGCCATTATTCAACCACACAAATAAATGAACAAAGTTTCAAATTTTTTCAGAACTATGCAGCTACACACTTATTCAAAATTGGGTCATTCTGTATGGAATGACCCGTACAAGTGTTAATTTTCCTAAATGAGTGGTAGGCAATGCACGTAACTAACAAACAAATTAAGAAGAAGGTAGTGTAGAACACCCTAAGTTATGTATAAAAAGTTTAAGGCAAATATATTTCAGCCATTACTATGGCCTTCATCAGTGCGACTACGATTAGTTTACGTTGCCAGATTGAAAAGGTAAGTTTTGTAATGGTAACTCCGGGTGACGTGATGCAATGAGGGATTTCCAGATGTAAGGAACGAAAATGGAGAGCTCAGAGTTGCAATTTTTGGAAAATAAAATTTCCAAGATGTTGGGGAGGGGGGGTGATTTAATGGCAAGATGGTAACCAAAACTTCTAAAAAGAATCTGCAACTTATAAGCATAGGAAAGACGGTAAGGAACAGAACCAGATAATTTCAGGTTTTCTTTCTTTTGAGGAAGGAGGCATTCAATTTCCCTGTGGTAAGATATGTAGATGACATTTTCATTAGCTGGCCACATACCGAGTCTGAATTACAGATACTGATCAACTCCATTACGGAAAAATTTCCTTCCATTAATCTCACTATATCTAAGGAAGTAAACAACGAAATTGATTTCCTGGATGTATCCATCTGCAGAAACGCTGATCTCTCCATCACTCGTTCCATCTATCGTAAACCTTCTTTGTCCACTAACATCATTCCCTACAAATCTTTCACTCTGCATCTCTACAAGCTTGTAGCATTGAAGTCTTACATCCACAAGGCTCATATCATTTGCAGCAACCAACTTTATCTTCAAGAAGAATTCTCCAAAATTTTTACAATAGCCCTCTCTCATGGTTTCCCTGCTCTTACAGTCAACTCCCTCTTAAAGAAATGTGAAAGCAATTCGAAAATTGAATGCCTCCTTCCTCAAAAGAAAGAAAACCTGAAATTCTCTGGTTCTGTTCCTTACCATCCTTCCTATGCTTATAAGTTACAGATTCTTTTTAGAAGTTTTGGTTACCATCTTGCCATTAAATCCACCCCAAACATCTTGAAACTTCTACAAAGTGATAGGGACAAAGTTGGAAAAAAAAAAAAATTGCCACCCCGGTGGCGCAGTGGTCTAAGCGATGGCCTCTGATCATTCGACCGAAAGGGGTCCGGGTTCGAATCCTGGTGAGGCATGGATGGTGTGTTTGTCTTACGGCACTGGCTCTCTCCCTTCCCTGGAACCAGTGACCCTAAATTAGGGACGGGCGACTGCTTATAGCCCATTGAGTTGCTCACGGTGGTCGTTAAACCTCCAATCAAAAAAAAAAAAAAAAAAGTTGAAAATCTGGATCTCCCAGGAGTTTACTGCATTCCTATCTCTACTTCAACAGGTGATAACTTATACATTGGAAGCACATACAGGAGCATTAACCACATAATTTTAGAACATAAATAAGATGTTTTGAAAGCCAATTCTAATACAGCCTTGTCTATTTTGACAATGGAAGACATCTGAAGTTCCCCACTGGAACGAAGCAAAAGCAATTGCTTCTTTTGACAATCGTTTTGCCCTCCGTTACCGTGAAAGCCTGGAAATTATTTTGAACTCAATGACTTGCAATTCTGAATCTCCTCTCTACATTCTGATGATCTGGAGATCAATTCTAAGTTTTGGCAACAAAAAATTCAAATGTAGAATCTGGCAACAATCTTAGTCCTCCATTAGCGTGATGAAGACCTAAGATAAGGTCAAAAGCTCCCAACTTACGAACTTTCCTGTAAAAGTTTTCATGTAACGTAACTAGCGGGATCAAGTTACCTTTATTTGCATGAAACGATGCTGCCAAAAAATGAAGATCTTGAAGAAGTCTTAATTTTTTCTCAGTGCCATCCATTTTTTTACTTGCAGTTAACATTTTTAATTACGAGAGTTGTACCGAAAGTAATGCAAAAGTGGGCATAACTTTTTTATTAACTGACAGAGGTCGTTCAATTGCACATGTTGGTAGAGTAACTGTTCCTCTATAGTAACCCTTTTTCTTCATTGCGGGTAAATAATGCATTCCAGCAGAAGCAACATGCTGTCATTGAGTTAGTGATGAAGGAAGGAAGGAAGGGTGCATGCTGTCTGACAACCACAGAAGGCTACAGAATGTTTACAGAGATGACACCATTGACAAGAGCAACGTGCACAGATGGAGAAAGAAGTTTAAAAAAGAGGAAACCAGCATTGACGACAAGCCACACAGTGGGAGACCATCATCTGTGACCAGTGACACGAATCGTCAGTGAGTGAATTAATTGATTCGCACAGAGAAATCAGTCACAATCCGTGAGCTTGTTGCACAACTGGACTGTGGTCACAATGCCATACAGAAGATGGTGGAAGACTTGGGGTATCAGAAAGTGCGTGCAAAGTGGGTACCTCGGCAGTTGACTCTCGATTTGAAGGAAAGAAATGTGGAAGTCTGCTCTGATCTGCTGGAAGCGTTTGAAGCCAATGAAGACATTTTTTTTTTTTTCGATCTGGTGACGGGATGAAACATGGGTGTATCTTAATGATCCGGAATATTGGAATAAAGAATCAATCCGTGGAATGGTGTCACACCTCTTCACCAAGGCTTAAGAAGTTCAAGAGCCAGCAATCAGCTCAGAAAGCCATGATGACTGTTTTTTGGGATGACAGGGGTGTTATTCTTGATTTTCTGGAACATGGCCATACTGTGGCCAGCGAGCGGTACATTGAGACACTCAAGAAGCTTAGAGAAGCCATAAGAAGAGACCAAACAAGAATCTGAAAAGGATCCATATTCATTATGACAATGCGAGACCACATACATCTTTGGGAACAAATCAGGTGATCAGCAAATTAAGCTGGTCAGTAGTCCACTATCCACCGTACAGCAGCGCTGCGGTGTCTTCCAACTTCCACCTGTTCAGTCCAATGAAGAACAGTCTGCGTGGACAACGATTTGATGGCACAGATGAGATGAAAGTGGCTATGAAGAAGTGGGTACAACAGTCCACACCTGAATTTTTTCAAAGAGGATTCGAGAGTTGGGTTCAACGATGATGTAAATGCAACGCTTGTGATGGAGACTATGTTGAGTAGCACCTTTGTATAGAGAAAGATTTACTCTACCAACATGTACAATATGAACGACTTCTGTCAGTTAATAAAAAAGTGATGCCCACTTTTGCATTACTTTCGGCACAACCCTCATATTATTTTAACTTTTCTGCAAACTAGTGGAATTTTATTTGATTTTTTGCACTATCTGTTTTATTTTTGGTGGAAGTGCAGAAATTTAAATTGACCCCCCCCCTCCTCCCATAAAGATTTGGCGGACGTAATCCTATATAAAATATTTAGTGAAGTTCTGATGTGTTTGTGTTGAAACCCAACCAGGCACGGTTATTGCACATGGTAGTGTTGGGTGACTGGGTGTGTCCAGGGCCAACAACTTCAATGGGAACCATCCCCTCCCCCTAGTCCATGTAAGGATGTCGAAGGAAAACACTGGAAAACCAGTGGACAGGGTAGTCAGCAACGGAAATCAAACCCATCATCTCCTACTCCAAACTGGTCCTTGAAAAATAAACCACCAAAATGTTGCTTACCACGTACCAGGGGTGGTCAGCAAAGTTGTGGAATTACTTTCTTTGTGTGAATCGGCGTCATTTTTAATATAAGCTCAAAAAACAACATTTTTGTTGAAAAATGCAGGAGTAGTGGGCAAATTTGAT
Source organism: Macrothele yani (assembly GCA_039090855.1). NCBI lineage: Eukaryota > Metazoa > Arthropoda > Arachnida > Araneae > Macrothelidae > Macrothele > Macrothele yani. The sequence continues at coordinate 56,786,946 of CM077010.1, forward strand.
GGTCTTTTTTTGAGCATTTTTGTTTTGTTTATGTTTTAATATTTTTTAACACTTTCTTTTCTGATTCGAGATTTCTTGGGGGGGGGGGCTAAATCGTGAAGAGCTTGCTATTTTTCTTTTTTGTTTTTATCTAAATCTTTTCAAGGTTATTAAGTTTGCAAAACTGCAAATTTTGTTACGTTCATGTTTTCTGGTAATGTTTTTAATTTTTAGCATAATCGTCACAGTGTTCAAAATATTGCATAAATAGCAGTAAGATCCTTTTTTTTTTTTATTAGGATCTTAAACTTCAAAAAATAAATGAGTAAAGAAATTGTGGATTCATGTTTGTGTTTTCAGAATTGGAGTTCAGGGTGTCTACTAGTCATGAAAATCATGAAAAAGGCACGGATTCAGAAAAGGGTAATGAAAGTCAAGAAAAAGTCACAAATTTTGCTTTGGGGTCATGAATTTCTTTTTTTATATTTAGTAATTGTTTATCTTCTGGTGACAATCTAAGTAATTCTCTATGCACCAGCCACATAAGACATAAATGTGGTTTCCATATAATGATACAAGAGTAGAAAAAAAACGGGGCACTTGTGTGTTCTCCTTCACAATAAACTGTTACAGCAAAAAATGTTTTAGCATTGTATGTGTGTAAATGTTTGCAAAATTTTATGGTCAATTTAGCAATTTAAATTATACTGCTTATAGTCATTGACATTTTCAAATATAAATGTTTCAAAATATAAATATTGACATTTTCAAATATAAGGGAAAGGTGTGTAATGAAATCATTTAGCACAATGTTGAGTATTTCAGCTTACTTCAGGCATAGTCAAAGTTTGATGAGTCAGATTTTTGTTACCAGCAAAAGGGCAGGAGTGTACTTTTTCCGTAGAAAAAGGAGAGCTGAGTGTCTCCCATCTTTAATATATGTGCGTACGCATGCATGCATGCATACTTGGACACACACATACATGACTTAAAAATTGTCATGAAAATTGTTAATTGGTCATGAAATTGCATTTTCCAAATTTGGTAGACACCCTGGAGTTTATGCTTTCTTAAATCTACATTTCTTGCTAACTGCAATTACAAAATCAAATTTCTTGTCATAGACTGTTGACTCATTATGGATTTCACTTAAAAGTACCCTGTACATTAACAGCCTTTATGTAATGTAGGGAAGGAAATCTACTTCCCAATTTTACTCATCATACTTTTATGAGACAGCAAAGTTGAAAATGATTAAAACTTCATAATGTTGACATTAAAAAAGCATGTAAATTTCGCTAACTCAACAACCAAATATAGAGAAACCACCAGCACATCAGTCCCAGATTACTTGCAGATGTGGTATGTGAAGATATTAAACTTATTGCCATTTAAATACATCATTAATTTAATATTAGCTTAAAAAATTACAGCAGATTTGTGTTAAACAGTATAGTTTGAATTTATCTGGTGCTATTTGATTTATAACCAAAATCTGCAGAATTGCACTTTTTATTGCTATGTTGCACTGTGCTTCCATTTTTGATTGCATTGATGTTTGAAATAGGTATCTAACCAGTGTTAGACTGTAAAACACATCTGCTAACAAATTAAAGGTTTGATGAAATGTGTGTATGAGTAGTTTGCAAGTAAAAATTTATTTAAATGTAACTAAGACAGGCAAATTTGTCAAAACATCGTTGGAAATTTAATTTGTTAATATGATTGTAAGAAAATGCAGGCAGTGGAGAATTAAAAATGCAAAGGGTAATGAAAGTAATTTATTATTAGTTTTTCATTATATAAACCTATTGTAGTTTGTATATATGTAATTATTTCTAGAGCGTACTTATTTTGCTAGTGCAGTATATAAATCGTCAAATGCCATCATGCTGATAAAATAAATTACTGTTTGTGACACCATGAAGGAATGATGGTAATCGCATGAAATTTGCAGGATATGCAGAGTAGGGTAGTTTATGCAAATGATTACAAATGCAGAGTCATTGCGCATGTCTTGGCCCGGCAGCGCCGCCTGAACAGTCGAGTGAGGGGTATAAAAAGAGGGCTGTTAAGAATGCACACCAGTAATGCATCGCGAACAGCCAGTTGTGAAAGTGTCTCCAGGATTCAATAATGCCTTGGTGACGATGAAGAGCGCAATATCACCATACGACAGGGTTTGAACAGGGACAGGTCTACGTGAAGGTGCATTTTCGTTCCCTGACATTGTGGCTTGGACGGGACATAATGCCATGACAGTGATGTGCGTGTGGCTGTAGTGGACCGAGGAGAACCTGGTGCATCGACAATCCGGCAGTGGACTAAGAAATGTGATGACACCCCGTCCGCATGGCAGTGCTGGACCGTTCTGCATATTCGCAAGTGTTAGCACAACAGTGGAGCACTGCAACAGGTGTGGCATTTGTCTGCCTCCACAGTTTGATGCGTCTGCTGCATAGAGGACTTGTTGCACGCATCCCTTTGCAGAAGATTCCTTTGACCCTGAACCATGGATGCCTCAGGCTGCAAAGGGGTTTTCAATGCAGACAATGGCGTGCTGATTGACAACGTGTCATGTTTTCGGATGAGTCCCAATTCAACTTGGACTACCATGATGGCCTCATACGCAGTAGACGGTATTGTGGTGAGCGCCTTCTTCCAGCATGCATTGTCAAGCGTCATACAGGCCAAACGCCAAGTGTGATGGTCTGGGGTGCCATTGGGTAACATTCGCAATCTCGGCTGCTACGACTTGAGGACAATATCACCAGCAACCGCTACATCAGGGAAGTTGTACAGGCAGAAGTTATACCCTTCCTTCATAGCACTGCAGGCGCTATATTCCAGCAGGACAATGCCTGACCTCATGTTGCCAGGAATGTTCAAGCCCTCTTCGCAGCACAGCAGATACCACTTCTTCCCTGGCCTGCACTTTCACCAGACATGTCACCTATTGAACATGTCTGGGATATGGCCACTTGACAACTGGCCCATCAAAGCCCTTCAGCAGTCAGTACCAATGATCTGTGGCCGCATATACATGCTGCCTAGCAAGCAATTGCCCGGGCACCATCCAACGCCTTTTCGATTCAACGCCAACTTGTTTTGAAGCTCTTATTGCAGCTCGCAAAGGCTTCACAAGATGCTGATTTTTGCAGGTAAAAATTGTTGCATTGTTCTGAAAATTAAATCACTTATGTACAGTCATAGTAATGTTTGGTATAAATTTCATTCAAATCGCATGGTTCCTTTTTGGTGTTGCAATTTTCACAAACAGTAGTGTATGAAAAAATATTGAAAGGAGTCACCTGCCTATCCAATATATTGTTTTGTTTTATAACAGATCATCACATTGATTAACATATGTTCTATTACAAAATATAAAGTTAATAGTTCACTGTTGAGCAAAGAATAAAGTAAATCTGTTCAAAAAGCAAATTATATGTTCTATCCATATACTGTAATACACTATATATGTGTGTGTGTTCTATCGTTTTAAACGGTTTAGTCTGGTTTTCGATTATTTGAGCAGAGCAGTCACTATTTCGTCACTAAAAAAAGAAATTGGTCACTTTCCTCACTTTTTTCTCGGAAAAAGTCACTTTTCTCACTTTTTTCTAGGAAAAGGTCACTTTTCTCACTACTTTTTACATTGAAGTCTGTGTTGAGGTCTGTGTTTTCTTATCTTGACAGCATTGGACATTATATTTACATATTTATAGCCGATGGGTTTTACTAAAAAACAAACCAATGCAAACTCAGATTTTTACTTTTTTGTATTAATTTATGTTGCCATAGAGCTAACTACATCAATTAATGAAACATGTTATTTACATTGTGTTGTGGAATTACATAAATCAGTGTCACCTTTCTCAGTGAATTCAGTCGTAAGCTTCTATTGAATTTTACAGTTTTATAAACTGCACCACTTATTTATCATGCTTTAATGTGTGACTTAACCATCTTTAGACACCCATAATGTATTTACTTTTTTTGTTTCTTTTTTTGTTTTTTGCAGTTGATTGCATGTACAATATAACTAAGACAGGAGACCTAAACCTAAGTCACTCTCTGAATCGTTCTGAAGTTTGTATTTTCAATATCAGCCGTAATGCTTCAATTGCTGACCCTAGTGGTTTGCTGCTTAAATATGTGCATTTAGATGAAAAGGATGAACTGACTGTACGTCTTGTTGATTCAAACAATACTATAATTTTTGGTCCATATCATGGTGTTTTAGGTAAGTAGTTTTCCTCACATTTTACCTACTATTCTGTGCAAAAACTTGAAACTTCATGTCAGCAAAATAGTGTAAAAGAAATATTTTTCACATAATAAGTCGAAATACATCTAAATTATTGGCACAGCAATCAGACATCTCTGAATTGCGTATATTTTATGTTTCTCACATAACATTAATCTCATCAGAAAACTTGAAAATCACAACACCCTGGGGCAGGAATTGAACTCGCATCTCCCGATTTTTGAACGAAAATTGGGAGATGCATGTTCGATTCCCGCTCCAGGGCGATTTAATTTTCGAGTTTTCTGATGTGATTAATGTTACGTGAGAAACAGTAAAATACACGCAATTCAGAGCTATGTCTGATTGCTGTGTTAATATGAGGGGTGTCGGATAAGTATCCGGGTTTTTATTCCTCTCAATACAAAACTGTGTGTATGATCATATGTAGACACAAAACTATTACGACTACTTTCAAGTGAAGCACCGTAAAAGCTGAGCAGCTTGATACTAATGTTAGGCGGCCCTATCGATCAAAGACAGTGGATGATGGCTAAATGAAGTGTTAATTTCGAGCAGCGAAATTGTTAATGAAAGAATGCATAAAGGCCGTGGACAGTGCAAGAAGACTTTGGATGGTATATGGTGATGTGGCTATGTCGCATTCCAGTGTTTATGAATGGGTTACGAAGTTCAAAGCTGTCCACGAGAGCCTTGAAGATGAGGCATGATAAAGTAAGCCTAACACTGCGGTGACTGATGAAACAATTAAATGAGTTGATGACTTGATTGAAGGTGACAGATACATTCATATTTGGGATATTGCCATGGAATTGGATATCAGTAAAGACTCTGTTGGAAGAATTATTCGCGAACATCTCAACTACAGAAATATCTGTGCCAGATGCGTACCCCAAATGGTTACAGTGGTGCATAAATGTCAAAGGCTAGACATTTGCAATGAACTGGTACAGTGCTATGATGAGGAGGGTGATACATTCCTGGGATGCATAACGACAGGCGAGGAAATGTGTATTCATCAGTTTGAAGCGGAGACAAAACAGCAAAGTATGCAATGGCGTCATCCGAATTCACCTCCATCAAAGAAGTTCAAAGTTGGTTCGTCGGCATCCAAGGCCATGGCTATTGTCATCATCATCATCAACCATTTTCAATTCACTGCTGGATGAAGGTCTCCCCAAATTTCTTCCACAATTGTCTGTTTTGGGCCTGTCTCCTCCATGTCACTCCAGCATACTTTCAAATTTCATCCTTCCATTTCCCATGGGGTCTTCTTCTGGGTCTTTTTTTTGTCCCTTGGAATCCAGTCTAAAATTTTGGTTGTCCATCAGTGGTCTGTTCTTCTGGCAACATGTCCAGCCCATTGCCATTTCAGTGATTTCACTCTGGTGATGATGTCGTCCACTCCTGTCATTTTCCTTATCCACAAGTTCCTCTTCTTATCTTTCCTGGTTACACCAAGCATGCATCTCTCCTTGCCTCTTTGAGTTGTCTGTAGTCTTTGTATGTCTTTTTTAGTTAAGGTCCATGTCTCTGCTCCATACATAAGCACTGGCAAGATGCATTGATTAAACACTTTTATTTTGTGACATAATGGCATACTGCTCCTAAAAATTGTACTGTTTCTGCCAAAAGCTCTCCATCCAATTTTTATACGCGAGTTAATTTCTTCATCAATGTGACTGTCACTCGATATCTGCTGTGCAAGATAAATGTAGGAATCGGTTGTTTCAAGCTTTTCTCCATCAATCGATAAATCTTCGTTTCTTGTAAAAGAATTGTACATCACTTTTGTCTTCTGAAAGTTAATTTTTAATCCCACTTTTTTACTCTTGTCAGCAAGTTCTTGGATCATACTCTGCAACTCTGAAGGAGTAGTTGCAAAGATGACTATGTCATCAGCAAAACGAAGGTGAGTTAAGTAATCTCCATTAATCGTTATCCCTTTGTTTTCCCAGTTCAATGATTGAAAGACATTTTGCAATGTGGTGTTAAAGAGCTTCGGAGATATGGTGTCACCTTGTCTCACTCCCTTTCCAATTCTTATTTGTGCTGTGTCATCAAATATCCAAACCTTTGCACTTGCATTTTCATAGATGTTATTAATAATGCTAATGTGTGCATCTTCAATACCGCAGGATTTCAAAGCCATTGTTACTGCTGATGGTTTCACGGAATCGAAGGCCTTTTCATAGTCAACAAAAGCCATCGTGCATAATGGGAGTTCATATTCCCTTGTTCTTTCAATTAGTTGTCCCAGTACATGGATATGATCTATAGTGCTGTAGGCACTCCTGAATCCAGCTTGTTCTCTTGGTTGGGCCACGTCTAGTGTTACCTTCAAGCGATGTGCTTTAATGGGAACAGGATGTAACACGAGAAGGCGGGGTTGACATTTGTCAAGGAGAGGTGATATGTTGCGCATCACCTGGCCTTGTATCCCATGGCTACTGTATATTCTGGGATAAATATGGCATCCTTTTGGTTGATACTTGGCAAAAAATGAAGCAATAAATGCAAAGGCCTATGTGAAGATACTGAGAAAACTTACGCAGTGTACCCAGACCATACGGCCAACATTGAAAATCAATCAAGTGTTGCTTCAGCATGATAACGCTCTCCCGCATATCGTTAAACCAGTGCAAGCAGAAAACGCAGAACAGAAATGGACCATTTTTCTGCACCCTCCTTACAGTCCAGACTTGGCACCTTCGGATTTTCACTGGTGGTCGTTAAACCTCGGATTTTCATGTTTTCGGTCCCTTGAAGGATAGTCTTCATGACCACCACTATGAGAGCATGGACCATCTATGAGCGGCTGTCTGTCAAATGGATTCACAACACTCCTGATGATTTATTTGCTACCGGAATGAATCGACTTGTTGATCGGTGGAAGAAATGCATTGTGCTGAATGGAGAATAAGTGGAAAAGTGACTGACTGTTTGAACCACTGTATTACATATGTGAGTATCATATTTATGCATGCTGTATTTTTTTTATTTCATTCCTGTAATTGATAGGAATAAAAATCCAAATACTTATCGGACACCCCTCATAATTTATTTGTATCAGTATTTGCGGGCCGCCCCGGTGGCGCAGTGGTCTAAGCGATGGCCTCTGGTCATTCGTCCGAAAGGGGTCCGGGTTCGAATCCCGGTGAGGCATGGATGTTGTGTTTGTCTTACGGCACTGGCTCTCTCCCTTCCCTGGAACCAGCGATCCTAAATTAGGGACGGGCGACTGCTTATAGCCCATTGAGTTGCTCACGGTGGTCATTAAACCTTTAATCAAAAAAAAAAATTATATGCAAATTCGGTTCTTGGTGTAAAAATATAGACATCATCTGCCATTGGAGTGGAAATTAAGCCACCGTATCTTAAGTTACTTCCATCTGAATATGTTCCATGACAACGCATTTCCCAAGCAGCTGAGGTTTGTGAAGCTGAATTGACAACAGTCATTGCCTTCCAGTAGTAGTAATGATTCATCAGTTTTAGTAGCAGGTTGTTCAGTTTAAAACTACCAGTTTTTTTTTTTTGTTTTTTTTTTTGTAAGTTAGAGTTTCCATAATATTAATAATAATTCAACTTCTAGATTTTGGGATCATTCCGTGCCACACAATTACGATAAAAAGTCCCGTGTTTTTTGTGATATAATCTGCCGATTATTATCTGTTAAAAAAGTTATAAATTTAGGTTCTGTGGATTATACGCTGATGCAGATAATACACCACTTTTAAAAAAGTTTTAAAAAAATCAATGAAGCAATTGTTAGCAGAGGTGGTATATTTGGAAAATTGCCAAAATGTATTAATAGCGAACAGGAAAACAACGTACTGCAATACCAAAATGGAGGTTGACAAACAGTTGGAAAAAATATTTTTTAAGTCATGAGCATTTTGACGGAATATACCATATAATGTTGGTGGTATTATTTGCTCTCATAAATGATCACTTGCTGTGGGAAGCTCAGCATCGCACACACAGATTCGTTTGTGCTGCATGTTTAACTATGGAACTACATGCTACAGAATCTAACTACTGCGGAATCATCAGATCTAAATATGGAACTGCTGTAATGCTGAGAACTCATAATTTTTGCATTTTATTCCCTTGAAAGTAATAGAAAAGCAATTGAAAATAGCAATTATTCCCCCTCCCCCCGCTTTTCTGTGGACTGCTAGTTCATCCCGTGTATTGCAACATTTTTGTACAGAATTACAGTTCGGGGTCAACATCGTGGCCATGGAATGGAGTATGAAGATTTTTTTTTTTTTTTTTTCCAAATTTTAATGGTCTGTGGATTTATACACCCTTGCAGAGTATATGAAGAAAAATAAAAGTAACATTTTCGACATGACCACTTCTTATTTTCTTGAAACCTGGTGAACTCAATGCAGAATTTCAGCTTCCTGCACACAATAATTCTTTAGTTGTAAGACTTTGAAATTTACAACACACACACACACACAAGCATTTTTGTGTTTACCCTGTTTCTTGCAAACTACAATAACTTCAGACCTAATTGGTCTACAGAGCTAGTGCATGGCATTTCTTTTGAGATACCGTAGCCTTCCCAGTGGCATAAGTGGTCTAAGTGCTGGTTTCTGACCATTTGTCTGTGATGACCCGGATTTGGTTCCTGGTGAGGCATGGATGTTGCTTTTGTCTTTGGCACTGTCTCTGCCTTCCCTGAAACCAGTTGTCCTAAATTAAGGACAGACTGCTGCTTAGAGCTAAAGATTAAAATTAGTGGTCACCACATGGCGGCTGGATAAAATGAAATGTCCAGTAGAAAAAGTTACTTTAGTCACTGAGCTCGAAAATTTGCCTGTTTTCATTGCTAAAGAATTTATTTGCATTTTTAAAAATGCTCCCGTTGTAGGAAATGCATTTTCAAATCATCCAACTCGTGCGCAGTGAAAAACAGCCCTTTCCTCAGCAAATAAGTGGGTACGAACTATTTATGGATTCACTCTTCAAGAACGAGGGTTTCCTGTTTTTCCACTTAAGTTGGGGCACAAAGTAGCCATATTGGGAATGGACACCTGTGGCTTTAGAATGGAACTGTGACATCACAATCCGGCTTCAGCAGCTCGTTTTTTAAAGTTTGGTTTCTCTGAAAAAGCATGATTGTCCATTGCTTAGGCACTTCGTGCTTATCAGCAAACAAAATGGGCAAGAATGTTTTCTTTTATTTACAAAAAGAAATCAAAGGTTGAAAATCGGGACTTCACTTTCTGCTGCCATCTTTCATTTCACACGGAGTCGCGTTTCCTTTGCACATGTTTAGTTCGCTATAAACTAAATAAAAAAAATAAAAATTCTTGCTCTGCCCCTTAATACAGTAAAATGTTACTAAGGAATGGGTAAACACAAGTTTTTCAGCAAAATTAAATATAAAAAATCAGTACTGTTTTGTTAACTCTGCCGTGATAGTCATTTTATTGGTTACGAAAAGGCCGATTCTATCATGGGCGGAATAAGTACCGATTTTGAATTTTAATTTAGCTTTAAAAACGTGGAAAAGAAAAAAATACTTTCCATATTAATTGGTTTTGAAGAACAGGCTGTTAAAAATAACAAAAACTGCACTTCACTTAGAAAAAGCTTTTAAAATACGAAGTTGTTCTTTTTCACCATTACTGAAGATATGAAAAATGAGAAACATAATCAGAAAAAATATGACAAAGAAGAATATAACCAGAAAGTGAAAAAAAAAAAAAGCTCATCTTGGGGTAATAAAAATTCGAAATTTAGAAAACTACGGAACATTTTTGTCCGTGCTAAAACAACTATTTTCAGGCTACGGACAACATTAAGATGCCAAAATTATATCGAACAAATGTCGCGAAGTTAAAAACATCCAATAAACAGTCCCAAAAATGTTTGTTGAATGTTAGAATTTTGAAAACATGAAAATAAACTTTGAACAAATGTTGATAACATTATTTCATAGAGATTTTTTTATTTCCGTAGTATATTCAATGTTTCCTCGTATTCCGTAGTGGTCGACAACTTCCGTAGTGACTATGGAGAATTCGTAGCATTTGGAAGGTCTGAAGTGGGCAAACAGGAAAAAAATAACAAATCATTAAAATTCTACCAAAATAACGTTTTCTGAAGAAAACAAAACGAAACCGACAACCAAATTTTTTATTTCCATAGTATATTCAATGTTTCCCGTACTCTGCAGCGATCGACGATTCTCGTAGTGAATATGGAGAATTCGTAGCATTTGGAAAGTCTGTGGTGGATAAACAGAAAAAAAATGAGAAATCATTAAAATTCTACCAAAACTGAACATTTTCTGGGGGAAAAAAACCAAACTGACACTTGGTTTGAAAACCGGACAGAATCCGATGGAATCAGGATACTCTGCATGTGTTCTTATTTTGTCATGACTATTTTTTCAAGACCTGTGAAGGTTTATCAATGTTTTTAATGTAATACTTATTAGAACAACCCAGGAGATTACTGAACTTTTATTTTCTGTTAGTGGTCAGGAATCGTTGTGAGTCTAAAATAAAGTGACCAGGTTGATATCGCATTTCTCCCAATTTTAGCTATAGTTGATGTATGGCTTATGATTCAGTAATGGCAATCACACAGTACCACAAAATGATTCTGCTATGAGATACGAAATTCATTTTTGAAAGCTATACAGTCAGTTTCCATTTTGACACCAAAAAGAACCTAACGAAAAATAAATGGAATGAAAAGAAAAATTTAGCAGAATGGAAGCAGCTTCGAAACATAATGTCTGAACATTTTTGACCATCAAAAACTCACCAAAAACTGCTAGAGAAACTAAAAACAAGCAATTTTTAGTACATGATGGTCATAGCACAAATTGCTGAAATGCTGCTGGCTGTTATGCCAAGCAATGCAGAAGTTAAGAGAATGCAAGCATTGTGGGCAATGTTCTTGATGACAAGACAATGCTCAGTCAAAAAATGACTAGAGAAAATAGACAGCAAATAAAGTAAGCCAAAGTAAGTATTGCTTGAAAATTCCTACCCATCTACTGCTATCAATTTATGGTGGAGAGATTGAGAGATTTTATTTGTGAACATAGCGAGAGACCAAATAAATATGATTGTCTTTCCATTAAAAACTCTCTAGAAAATTTGGTTGATGTGGTTGAAGAAAAATATAACTTTTAAGATTATATTTATTCATTTAATTGCACCGTACAATAGACAGTGGGCCCTTGTAACTACTAAACTTAAATTTAACTATGTCTAAATAAATGAAAGGTATACAGTGCAGTGATAAAATGTGTATACAACACAAAATAGCCGTAAGGAAAGTGGCCACTAGATTTTGTCCACCCACTGGTCAATGGCCACTTGAAAAAATCACCAATTTTAATCTTTACTTAGAGCCCATCAAGTTGCTCATGGTGGTTGTTAAACCCCAAAACAAAGGGGAAAAAATACCACATAATCATGGATAATTTAGTTTTTAAAGTCATGGTTTTTGACATTGAAATTTCTCAAAACACAATCCATTGATTTTTTATTACATTTTTTATGGTGTTTATATATGATTTTTTATTACATTTTTTTATGTTATCATTAACATTTCAGGAAAATTTTATCTTGTGACCAGCAACATTTTCTAAGCTACAATAATTTAAAGCTATATCATAAATTTTCACAATCCATGTTGACATGATACCAAGCTTTTGATTATCAGAGAAAAGCTACCAGTTTTTGAAATAATAACCTGCATGTTAATTTTATCTAAAAATAACCAAGAAAAGTGACACAGAATTTCCAGTTGTAATGAAAGCATGCCTTTTGAATCTTTTCCAACACAAATAAAATATTTCAAAGTCATTCATTGTCAATGGAATCCGTTAAAAAAAAATGTGCTAATTTCTACAATCGATAAAACATCTAGAAATACTAATTTCTCCTACTAGCAGCTGAAAAATTTGTTGTGGAAATTAGCAAATAGTTTCTTGAAGATGAAGTAAGTTTCCTGAGACAAAGGGAATTTCAAATTGAACAGTTAGTCAGTTAATTAATTGATTTTAGTGGTGCAAGGGCCAGGCTTGGCCAAAGAGCGCCAGACACGGAACTATCAGCTAAAGATTTTTAAAAGTGTGGAAAATGATTAAGAGCAGACAGGCTTGGTAAAAGTTAGAAAAGAGGATGATGAAAGCTGTGAAGACTAGTTAGTTAATTAGGTTTATATATAAATTTATTAATTTACTATTATAATTATTATATAACTTTTTTTAATTTTTTTTTTTTTAAATAAGTTTTAAAACGTTAATCTGTTTTAAAAAGGAAAATACTGCGAAAGTGTCGCAGTGGTCGCCCAAAAGCTTTTGAAGCGTAGCTGCTGCGCCTTCGTCCAGCAGATGAGACTGAAAATAGTGAAACCAATGATTACGGAAACGAACACAACTGCACAAAACAAGAGAGACGGCGAGTAAACAGTCGCACGTCTCACACCGGGGCAGTGTCGCCACACAGCAGATAGCTATGCGTGAAGCGACAATGCCCAATGCGGAGACGCGCAAGAACAACTTCTTCCCTACGGTTCTGGCGACACGATGATTTCCAGACTCCAAGGATAGCTTTAACACGGTGCAGCTTATTCTCCACCTGTTGGTCCCACAGACCCCGCCACGTTCGTCTGAGAGGAACAGAAAATGGAGAAGCAAGTCGAGTAGAAAATGGAGAAGAAAAGAAGAACAGGTAGTGGAGAAGAAAGTAAAAACAGGAAAGGGAGAGGAAAGCAAGAGGAAAAGAAAGGGCTGGCGCATAATCACAACCTCAGCAACCCACAACTGAGGCGGGTGCTGTCAAGGTGGCGGCAACACAAAGTTGTAATGGGAAGAACCAAACATAACATGTCGGCTGGGGCCGTGGGGTCGCTACTCCCCATCAGCTGGATGAACAGCTGTCCCTGCGGTAACGTGAAAGCACAAATACAAGAAAGCAAAAAACCCTCACCAGGTCAGCTCGGGCCGTGGGGGCGCCGCTCCCCAAATAACTGGAAAACCAGTTATCCCGTGCGGGGCAAATTGAACAGTAAGAAGAGATATAGAGAAAAATGGGATGCAGTTTTACTCCATTTAGTGGAAAGATTTTGAATACTGGAAAAGGAGGAAATATGGGAAAAAGTATTCCTTGTAGCAAAGGCTATGGTGCCACCCTAGTGGCGCAGTGGTCTAAGGCAATGGCCTCTGATCATTCGTCCGAAAGGGGTCCGGGTTCGAATCCCAGTGAGGCATGGATGTTGTGTTTGTCTTACGGCACTGGCTCTCTCCCTTCCCTGGAACCAGTGACCCTAAATTAGGGACGGACGACTGCTTATAGCCCATTGAGTTGCTCACGGTGGTCGTTAAACCTCCAATTAAAAAAAAAAAAAAAGGCTATGGTAAGGAAAAATAATTTTTTAAACATGTCTCCTAGAAGCTGATAGAGAGAGAGGGAAAGATTTTTTGACATTTACATATCCTAGCCAGGAAAATTGTGCATAATTTACAGAGGATAATATGTTCCCCATCTTTACTGTAGTAAATGACATAGTAAAAAAAAAAAGAAAGAAATTTTACTACTGGATTTTTAGAAGTGGAGATACAGCTGCGAAGAGAAATACTAACACCACCTAGCATCAAAACTGTGAACTACAAAAAAAACACATGATTACATTACAGGCCAAGTTTTCCACAAGGTAAATCCGGTGCAAAAATATTTTTTTTAATTATATCATCATCATCGTCAACCATTATCAATTCACTGCTGGACGAAGGTCTCCCCAAGTTTCCTCCACAACGGTCCGTTTTGTGCCAGTCTCCTCCATGTCACTCCCGCATACTTTCGAATTTCATCCACCCATCGCCCATGTGGTCTTTTTCTGGGTCTTTTCCTGTCCCTTGGAATCCAATTTAAAATTTCGGCTGTCCATCGATGGTCTGACCTACTGGCAGTATGTCCAGCCCATTGCCATTTCAGGGATCCTCTTCTTATCTCTCCTGGTTATACCAAGCATGCACCTCTCCATGCTACTTTGAGGTGTCTGCAGCCTTTGTATGTCTCTTTTAGTTAAGGTCCACGTCTCTGCACCATACGTAAGCACACCATACGTAAGCACTGGAAGGTTGCATTGATCAAACACTTTTCTTTTAAGACATAATGGCATATTGCTCTGGAAAATTATGCTGTTTCTTCCAAATGCTCTCCAGGCAAGTTTTATACGCCGATTAATTTCTTCATCAATGTGACCCTCACTTGATATCTGCTGTCCAAGATAAACATACGTGTCTGTTATCTCCAGCTTTTCTCCATCAATCGATAAATCTTCATTTCTTGTAAAAGCATTGAACATCCCTTTTGTCTTCTGAAAGTTCATTTTTAATCCAACTTCTTTACTCTTGTCAGCAAGTTCCTGGATCATACTCTGCAGCTCTGATGGGGTGGTTGCAAAAATGACTATGTCATCAGCAAAACGAAGGCGGGTTGGATAATCTCCATTAATCTTTATCCCTTTGTTTTCCCAGTTCAGTGATTGAAAGACATTTTCCAATGTAGCATTAAAGAGCTTCGGAGATATAGTGTCACCTTGTCTCACTCCCTTTCCAATTTTTATGTGTGTTGTATTTTCAAACAGCCGAATCTTTGCACTTGCATTTTCATAGATGTTATTAATAATATTAATGTATGCATCTTCAATACCGCAGGATTTCAGAGCCATTGTAACTGCTGATGGTTTCACCGAATCAAAGGCTTTTTCATAATCGATAAAAGCCTTGCACAATGGAAGTTCATATTCCCTCGCTCTTTCAATTAGTTCTCTCAGTATGTGGATATGATTTGTTGTGCTGTAGCCACTCCTGAATCCAGCTTGTTCTCTTGGGTGAGCCATGTCCAGTGTTACCTTTAAGCGGTGTGAAAGAACTTTAGTAAAGATTTTATAAACCACTGATAGGAGGCTGATAGGTCTGTAGTTCCTGAGATCCTCAATGCCACCTTTTTATGTAGCAGGATCATTGTAGCATTGTTCCAATCCTCAGGAATCTTCCCTTCGTTAAGGCATCGAGTGAAAATTTGGGCGAGTACTGTTTTGATTTCTCCACTTGCTTCTTGTATGATGTCTACAGTAATTCCATCTTCTCCTGGAGCTTTTCCCCGTTTCATGTTCTTGATTGCATGTGCAACTTCTGCTGGGAGGACTGAAAGAACTCTGGTACTGGTACCTTTCATGATGTCTGGAGTACATGTATCATCCCTTTCATATAATTTGGAGTAGAAATCTTTCACTCTTGTCAAAATTTCGCCTCTATTTCTTGTTACAGAACCATCTTCTTTTCTCAGTGCCATAATCTGTTTTCTTCCCTTACTGAGATGTCCCTTTGCTATCTTTAGGCTTTGGTTGTTTTCAATTGCTTTCATCACTAGTTCACAGTTGAATTTCCTTACGTCTTCGGTGATACTTTTTGTACTGTCATGCATAGCTCTATATATTCCACTTTGGAAGTCACATCTTCTTTAATTGTTCTCTATATATTCCACTTTGGAAGTCACATCTTCTTTAGTTGTTCTCTTCTTTTTTGCATCAACATTTTGGTTTTTCCTGATAATTTGTTCACATGCAACTTGTTCTTGGACCCAGCTAATTTTGTTGCTGTTTCCATAAGAGCTTTGGTTACTTTTCTGTTAACTTCAGAAGTATCCACTTCTTCTGATGTTAGGCCTTCTAAAGCAGAGAATCTGTTCTTCAGTTCCAACTTGAAGGTATTAAGGTGTTTTTTAAGGTTGGTTATTCAATACATTTTGTTTGTCTTATGAGCTTGCCACGTTCGAGTTTAGTGTTGAGGTGCATCTTACATCTCACCAATCTATGGTCACTACCTGTGTTGAATTATATATATATATATATTCTATTAAGAAGAGACTGAAGCAAAAAAATAATTTTTAACTCATTCCAAGTACAACATAGAAAAGTTTATGTATTGACCGGTGTGAGTAAAAAGAGAAACAAAGAAAAAAACAACTGAATGCAGAAAGTGTCGAGAATACTGAGCCTTGGCTTTATCAAGGACCAGCAAAAACTCTGCATTTTCTCACTTCCACAAAGACCTATTTGGAAATGGGTTTCTGCAAAGTCATGGATGCAAGTATTATGCCCACCAGTAAAAAAAATTATATATATATATGCCATGACCTCCACAGAGTTGTATGACCAAGCTTTAGTTAACAATTTAGCTTGCAACCAGAACCTTCCTGGCCCAACCCATGCTCTTCATCTGTTACTATTAAACATAAAGAAGATGATTATAGAAAAGTCAAGTAGTAAGAGTGACATAATGAACCAGAAATAATGTTCAGTAATAACAAATTGCCTAGTTCGCCTGAGAGAGAATTTAAACCTGAATAGCAATACATGTATTACAAGTTCTTAACATTGCAATAAAAGAGGAAATATTAATATTTTTATTTTAAAGCACAGATTCTTGAAAGAAATCTAGATTATAAAAACCCCTACTCCACTACTTCTGACAACACAAAAACGAGAATAAAATAAAGACAATAATAAACTAAAGAAATTCTTTGTGAAGGTTATGTGACATGAACAATTAGTTGCAATATGTACAAAGTATTTCAGAAGTGCTTTAAGTGCAGAATTAAGTAGTTATTAAGACCTTAACTGCATTGAAAATACAGCGCAGACAACTAGTACAATGAAAGGGCCGGCTGCTTGGCATCACTCCACTTGCTCCGATAACTACCTTTACACATTTAGATATATTGACGATCTGCTGCTGTGTATAAATAATTCAGAAGTTATAGAGAGTGATTTTGATAATATCTATCCTAGCTCTCTTAACTTATGTAAAACCAACCACAGTAATCAGGAGCTTGAGTTCCTAGACTTAAGCATTAAACTTAACAGAGGTAACCCATCTATTAGCCTCTTTGATAAAAGAGTTAATTTTCCTTTCAAAGTAATTAAATATCTACACTGGAATAATAACATATCCACCAAAGTAATTGAGAATGTACTAATTTCTCAGGTGCTTGGAATTTCAAGAATTTGTAGCAACAATTTGGACTTCAATTACCACATTAATATACTATTAGACAGTTTTCTAGAGAACAAAATTTCTACTTCTTTCATTAAAAGAACTTTAAGAAAAATTATTCTGAATAATAGAGTAAGGTTGACAGATCTGCTTTAATTTTCTACACAGTTAATAATATGATTCTGACCAATGAAAGCCTTTTGGAAGTTGGCTAGGGGATGATATTAACTACAAAAAGGAACCTTAGTGCTATGGATAAGAAGGTCCTATTAAAAATAAAAAATTAAATATTATAGATAAAATCACAAAAAAAAAAAACAAAAAAACTTAAAAATCTGTTTATAAAATAAAATAAAAATAAATATGAAAGAAAACTAGTTATTCACTCACTAGAATAGCTATACTAAAAATAGTAAAACTAACATTAAAATTAATAGGATTCTGAATAGTCTACAGAAGCTCACTAAGGTGATTAAATACATGCAAAGATTATTAAATACACTACTGGTGTATTTCATGGTATTTTTCATGTATTCTGGAGAGTTTATTCTGCTCTTTCTGATCATACAGGTCCACAATCTTAATTATTTTTTTCTCTAGTTAAAATCTCAGCGAGTAGGATTTTTTCAGAGTTTGGAGGCCTTCAGCCCCACCCACACTGCCCCCCAGCGACTAGAGAGTGGCAGGGGTGCTTGGAAGTTTGGGTTGAAAGGTCGGCCATATTTCCTCATGAGTGGAAGAAGTTAAGTTGCATAAGAGGTAAGCTCTCTTCTTTGTCTTTGGGTTTCAGGTTTTCCAGGTTCAATATTTGAACTTCTTGAGCTTTTTTTCTTTTTTTGCTTTAAGCATTTAGGCACTAGCAAGTCTATTAACTTTTTTGCGTATTTTAACTCTTTCTTTTCTTGGTATTTTTGCGCGTTTTTAGAGAACTAAGGCCAAGCAGCCGGCCGTTTCATTGCACTAGTTGTCTGCGCTGTATTTTCAATGCAGTTAAGGTCTTAATAACTACTTAATTCTGCACTTAAAGCACTTCTAAAATACTTTGTACATATTGCAACTAATTGTTCATGTCACATAACCTTCACAAAGAATTTCTTTAGTTTATTATTGTCTTTATTTTATTCTCGTTTTTGTGTTGTCAGAAGTAGTGGAGTAGGGTTTTTTATAATCTAGTTTTCTTTCAAGAATCTGTGCTTTAAAATAAAAATATTAATATTTCCTCTTTTATTGCAATGTTAAGAACTTGTAATACATGTATTGCTATTCAGGTTTACATTCTCTCTCAGGCAAACTAGGCAATTTGTTATTACTGAACATTATTTCTGGTTCATTATGTCACTCTTACTACTTGACTTTTCTATAATCATCTTCTTTCTATTTAATAGTAACAGATGAAGAGCATGGGTCGGGCCAGGAAGGTTCTAGTTGCAAGCTAAATTGTTAACTAAAGCTTGGTCATACAACTCTGCGAAGGTCATGACATATATATATAAAAAAATTTTTATTGGTGGGCATAATACTTGCATCCATGACTTTGCAGAAACCCATTTCCAAATAAGTCTTTGTGGAAGTGAGAAAATGCAGAGTTTTTGCTGGTCCTTGATAAAGACAAGGCTCAGTATTCTCGACACTTTCTGCATTCAGTTGTTTTTTTCTTTTGTTTCTCTTTTTACTCACACCGGTCAATACATAACCTTTTCTATGTTGTACTTGGAATGAGTTAAAAAATTTTTTTTTGCTTCAGTCTCTTCTTAATGGAATGTGAATTCTGAATTTTCATAACTGCTGCGTTGCGCATTTTGATCTTCAGGTTATTTTGCAACTTTCGTTTTAAATTCTAAAGTTTTTCTTATGTTTTCGGCTTTGCTCTTTAGTAATATATATATATATATATATATTAGGGTGGTCCTTATAAACTAAGATTAAAAATGTTAATGTCTTACCTGTTAATATTGTTCACTGGGTTGAGAAAGTGATGATGTACCTTGAATTTTCAGCTGATCAAGCAATTTTAAGAGGTGCCACATGGAGTTTGAACTATATATATTTCTTTACTTAATGAAACAGTGAAACACAAGATGTTACATAAGAATCTGCCTCTTAAATTCTTTTATTGTACAAGTAAATAAAGGAATGACATTGTCCGTAAAAAACATTAAACACTCTTCAATTATTATTCAGTTTACTGTCACTTACGGTCATTTTTTGCGCATTTGTAAATTTCTTCCTATTTCCCTCCACAATCTGCAGCAGATACTGTTTCTGGACTTCGTTATTTGTGAGAATGCTGTTGTTGTCCTGCATCAGCGCCACTCCTCGCTCGGCTGAGTCGTTTACTACCTTCAGGGTTTTAACAGTATTCATTGCTGATTGATAATCAGATGATCTGTCTCACTCGCTGGGGTTGACAGACAGAAACTCGGTGTCTATGTCCAGCATTTGGAAGAAACGACGGGACGAGCTGGTCACAAAGTCGGTCACAGTCTTTTCATGAATACATTGGGCCACCATCAGATTGATTCTCTTTGCAGGGTTATCCGTGCCATCCTTATTTAACGCATTGATCATGTCCCTCTTCACTGTCAAGGATACATCAGAGTCAAAGAAAGACAGCGACACCAACAATTCGTTCAGATACCACCTTATTTAACGCATTGATCATGTCCCTCTTCACTGTCAAGGATACATCAGAGTCAAAGAAAGACAGCGACACCAACAATTCGTTCAGATACCACAAATGTCTGGAAAAGGCTTTAATAGCTGCACTTGACACGACTTTGTCATTATAAGTCACCAGTTGTTTCAAGAAAGCAAGGTCGTTGGCTGGGGCAGCAGCTGCAAGTGGGGCCATAAACCATGATCTGATGTACAGGCTGACAGCAAAAGATGTGAATCTCTTTATGGTGGCTTGCTCACGTTTTGCCATTTTAATTTGAGAAAGAAAAAGGCACATTTTTATTGCGTAAATGATGCGAGCCATCCATCTAGCCCGGTGGAGGTTTGCGGGCTGCATGAACCGGATTCCTCGGGAAGGACTGGCACCTAGGTAGATAATAGTGAGTTCTAGCAGTTCCTGGTAGTCGTTGCGTGGTTGGCTGTCAGTTAGCTGCTGCTCACAGAAATTTATAATATTTCCCCGTTCCGTGACCTCTTCTTCGATGACTTCAAAATTTTTCTGGTTGATAAATTGCCAATGCTGTTGGAAGCACTTAAAAAGCAGGATGTCAGGACCAGTAGAGTGAATGTCGCATGCGGCAAAGACCTTTTAAGCCACAATCTTCATAATGTGGTGGGGACATGCGAGATTCAGCAGGTCTCTTCTCAAATTGAATTCAATAAGTTTGCAAGCCCCTCCCCTGTGACCGGTGTTACTAATCGTTGTGTCGAATGACATTGCTTGGATGCAATCCTTGATCCCCCATTCTTCTAGGTAATCCACCACAACTTTGGCAGTTTCCTCGCCTGTTCCGGAATGAAGTTTTGAGACTCCTGCCCCAGAAACAAGAACTGGCAGTCGGTCCATTTTACCTGTCCCTGTGAGCTCTGGAAGGATTTTCCTGTCCCAGTGGACTGTGAGGGGAATTTAGGCATCGAAGGTTTCTTTCAGCAAGTCTGCGATTTTGTTCCTTGTGTCAAGTCTTGATCTATGTGTGGTGCTGCGGTTGATCAAAAATTCTTCTACATTATGTCCCAGAGTGTCAGCAGTTGCTGAGAGCACATAGACTGCATTCTGATTGCTCACCTTAGTGCGATCAAGTGCTGAGGCAAGCGCTGACAAAACAATGTTCTTCTTCTTTGCTCATTTCATTTTCTTTGAAGAACCTGCTGTTGCTGTGGTTGCTTTGTGATCTTCCTCTTCACCGCTACTGCTGCTTGGATGTGGCTAGTTCAACCTTTGCAAATAACTGATCCCTTTCTTCTGCGTGTTTTTGTTTCAGTCACTTAAAATTGTCTTCCTTCTCTCTCTCTCTTTCGGGCTTCCTGCCTTGCTAACTTTTTGTCTTCCCCACAAATGCATCCTTTCCTTCCCTTCTCTCTTTGGGCCAATAGAAACTCCTTGTCTTCAAAAATGGTAATCATGTCAAGAGTGTTGGCGTGGACAAAATCGGAAAGATTGGCCAATTCCTCAGTGAAAAGTTATTCCTTATTTATCTGTGGTTCAGATCGCTGAGAACTTCCCTTCCAAAGAGCATGCTACTGGTTGTACTCCTTCTGAACCTTCGGGATGACGTTCGTTGTAGTCAGCCATGGTAGATATTCGGGCTTTTCCCCAGATTGACAGAAGCTCTTGCGTGATATTGCTTGAAGCATTCTTAACTGTGTTCTTTTCCGTTCTTATAAGGAAGAACAACGGCGTAGAACCTCTCCTTTTGATGAGAGCTTCTTATTCGGAATAATATCAATTGGTTGCCCGACCAGCCAGACTTCGGAGTTTTTGCGAGTTACAACTGGAGCGTGTGAAGCTGAAGCCACGTTCATTGAAAGAAGCTTTTAGTTTGCATAATAGGTTTTTTTTTTTGTTTTTTTTTTGTTTTTTTTATTCAATTGACAGTGTGTATGTTTACTCTGTAACATTCATGTATCAACTTTAGTTGATACATTTGTCTTGTGTATCAGTAAAATGTCAGGTTTTGTCAGGTAACAGTAGGAAGGAGATAATCCATGGTAATATAAAAAAAACTGATGCGTACTTCCATCATAACAATGAACAGTGGTGTTCAAAATGCAATCTGCCCTCCAATGTTTATTGCCCCCACACGGGGATAACTGGTTTTTCAGTTATTTGGGAAGTAGCGCCCGACGGCCCAAGCCCACCTTGTGACGGAACGTCTTTTTTTCGTCTTGTACGATAACATCACCGAAGGGACAGCTGTTCATCCAGCTGCTGGCGGATGGCGACCCCATAGCCCGAGCCGACATTTCTTGTATGATTTTTTTATTTTTGGCTTTTGTTATTATATTGCCACGCACCCGCTCACTTGTAGGTTGCCGAGCTTTTGATTATGCGCCAGCTCTGGATTTTAGTTCCTAGTTATATTTCCTCTCTTCTCCATTTTATGTTCCCTTCTTTGTTTTTCCGAGCTATTTAGCTAGAACTACCTGCATGTTTGCCGTGTGCGGTGACCCGTTAAGGTGGAAAAGGAGATGCTTTAGGCTGAGGTTTCTTGGGGCTGGGATGTAGTTGTTTCTAGCTACCAACACTCCTCTTTGCCCTCTGCTTTACCCTAAATGGTCAGATAGGAACTAACGCACTCCTAGTCAGGAAGTCTGGCCTAGTGGAGTCCAGACTTCTAACGGCTTGTCGTTATGTACGGCAGGGTGAGTTTGGGGATAGGGTGGGCATGCCAAAAGGGTGTTCCCCAGGCACCGGAAAGTCGAGTCTGGGTGCAAGCCGAGCGCATGTCTGCACTATCAACTTGCTATATCCGCTTCCTATCCCTAGAGCCGTGTCCTACGTCCACTTGGGCTTGTGGGCCTTCTGCTCTCCCTCGTTTGGGCTTGGTTGTGGGTGGGGAAGTCGGCGGATGAATTTTCTTTTTTCTCTATGGCAAACAATGGTGTTTCCCATACTATTAATGCAAATCGCCGCATGGAGGAAGGGACACCCACCTCCACAAAGAAACTCCTTAGTACTGATTGTAATGCTCTGTTTCTTCTGATTCATTCTGTTGATCCTTCACAGTCTCTGAGTTCGAAGAGTCCCTTCTGGATTAATAAGGCTCTTCAGGCGGTTGCTGGCTCTCCGAAAAGTGTTAAGAAGGTCCCATCAGGGGATCTTCTTGTGGAAACATCTAATCCACGACATAGTGCCACCTTGGTGGAGACGACTGTTCTGCTGGATATCCCAGTACAAATAACACGTCATGGTTATTTGAATTCCTCTAACAGTGTCGTCATGGTTATTTGAATTCCTCTCGTGTTGCTCACTTGGGGAAAAAAATCTACTGGCCATCATTGGCTGCTATATTAAAAAAAATATTAGCCACTACAAAATATCTGGTTGCCATTTGGCTACTGGCATTCGCAAAGGCTAGCCACTACTGCTCTGAACAGAGCTAACCTGGCATGACAGGCTGCTGGCTTCATGCTGTTGATGCCACAACAGCACCCTCCCATCTGCTTGGTACAGCTGAAAAGAGGATTTATCTGACCACAGGATGCAGTGCCACACTGCAGCAATCCAGGTTTGACGCTCCTGGTACCAGGTGAGGCATAATGTCCGATGACAAGCAGTCAACAGTGGCACACGGGTAGAGCGTTGGTTCCTGTATCCCAGGGTATGCAGTGTGTGTGCCATACCATTCATTCACGAT
The DNA here is from genome assembly GCA_039090855.1 of Macrothele yani. Taxonomy (NCBI): domain Eukaryota; kingdom Metazoa; phylum Arthropoda; class Arachnida; order Araneae; family Macrothelidae; genus Macrothele; species Macrothele yani. The sequence goes on from CM077010.1 coordinate 56,810,551, forward strand.
CAAAGGCGCTCAGATCACCACGTTTACCCATGTTCGTCGATTGAGATACACTGTTGGAAAGTCCCGCTGTCCGCCTATTTATCGCCTGCGCTCGGTTTGGGCCTGTTCCACTCTGTGTGAGGGATGCCAATGTCAACTTCTTATCACCCGTGTCTTTAATGTTTTGTCTACTGAGTGTATATGCACAGTATTAAAAAGTTATTAGCAGTAGGTAGATATGGTCTACCATATGCACATGGGAAATGATTGGATAGACACATTTTCCATCCCCTATGCATTTACAATTTATTGTTAGAATGAATACTGAAACAAACTGATATATAGAAAAAGGCTCATTGCAGAATTCCTTGTCATGTGATCAGGTTTGGGTACATAAATGTGCTGCGAGATAAATTGATAAAAAAAAATTAGGATTGACTAACAAATTAAAAAAAAAATTAAATTGGGATTGACAAATAATTTGAAAAATTTAAATGCATAAGCACTTGTGGTATTAAAAAGCATATGTTGGGAATGTTATTTTAGTAACAGGTTTTGTATGGCTTTGTATTTGTTGTGGTGTAAAGAATGGTCAAAGGTGAAGTGATATGGCCATAACCTTTAATAGTGCAATGGTTTTTTGGCTGATTAGGTTAGAAACCAGCATACGAGTGCTTTGTGTGGGGATGTTTTCAAACTAGATAGTGCAGACTTAAAAAAGTTGCTAGAATTGGCAATGGCAACTGGGAAATTGAAGATTTAATGTTCAAATTTGAAGAGAACTGCATGACAAATGTGAATTGGAAAAGACTCACTGAGGTTTCTAACCTAACAATCTTGGTGGTGGACTCTTAATTTCTACCTTTAGGCATAAAAGCGTCTGTGAATTTTCTTTGTAGGAAAAGGCTGAAATTGGGGAAAATATAATTGATTATGTTATACTGGAACGGCATCAGAAGAAGTAATTAAGAGTATTACAGTTTTCTGAGGACTTAAAATATACAGTGATCACTTTTTACTAGTACCTCGTGTTAGCTAACTATTGAGTAGTTACAAAATTAGCAAAGATATCATCATGGTTGATAGATTATTATTTTTTTTTTTTTTTTTTTTAAGTGAGGCTAGATTAAGAAGAAAGTGCTGGAGAGGTTATATCAAAATAAAAGCCTTATCCTGCAAAACCATTGAGATTGGGTGGAACAAGTATAAAATGTGTCTAGAATTCTATGGTGGATAATGGAAGTGAGTAGAGTTGTCAAGAAAGTGAAAGCTTATTAAAATTATGTTACCTGTTTATCACAAAGGAATATTATAAAACAGTTTGCCAGAAGGCAAAGATGTGTGTTTGAGGGGTAAGTATAAAAGCATCTGTAGGTCTAAGAACATACATGAAACAATGCTTCAAAATGTTTGAGTCTTGTTAAGCATGTTAAAATATGTGGAATAGACTGAATGGATACTTCAAAAAGGTTTGTTGAATGATGTGGAAAGACTGAATGAGTACTTCAAAAAGACTTGTTGAATGATGTAGAATAGACTGAATGGATACTTCAAAAGACTTGTTGAATGATGTGGAAAGACTGAATGGATACTTAAAAAAAGACTTGTTGAATGAAAATCCAGGCACTAGTGAACAAATAACAATGACAAGGTGATGATGAGCAAGAGAACTAGGGACTGCAGGTGCTGATGAAGTAAGAGATGCTATTTTGTCACCAAATGTAGTGTCCTAGGAAAATATCACCAAGCATTATACCCTTTTCGACAGCTGCCTTACCTATCACATTCTATCCACTCGATGCAGTGGGAAACTTGAGCAATCAAAGAAGGCAATTTTCTTCTAATCTTCTCCTGTCCACTCTCGATGTTTTCTGACAAATTCCAAACCTGGCCACCAATGGTGCATACATACATACATATCACTAAGCTGTTCCCTGAGATTCAGAGGTTAGCTCCAAAAAGAAATACAAACTTCCAGACATTTTTACTTATTGTTGTCGTATCAAACTTTGCCATTTACAGCGATCTTGACATACAACTCGTACTTCACTGATATCCATTACACGCCATACACAAGATCTTTTATACTTCATACTCATAATCTTTTTCTCATGCAGACACACCTGAATCTGATCCACCTATGTCTTCCTTGGCCTTCCTCTGCCTTTCCTTCCTGCCAATTTGGCTGAAAAGATTTTCTTAGTAAGCATTTCATCACTCATTCTTTCAACATGGCCAAACCACCAAAGCATATTGGTCTCCACCTTGCTAACAACATTTTGCTTTACATCACACAACTGCAATACATCTTCATTCCTCACACAATCAGATTGTGTCTTGCCACAAACCCCACGTAAGTAACGCATTTCTCCAGCACACAAACGACTCCTATGTTTCTTCTGCAATACCCAGGTTTCACTGCCATACATCAGAGTAGGAACAATTACTGTTTCATACACAGCCATGCGGGACTCTCTAGAGAACCCATCATTCCTGTAAAAACCTCCCAGAACAGCTATGAATTTCAAAGAAGAATTCACTTGCCTACTGATTTCACCATCCAACTTGTTCTCTCTGTCAAACATGCTTCCTAAATACACAAACTCACTCACCTGGCCAATCACAGTGCCATTTATACTTACATTACATTCAGTGCTACCCATTCCTCTCTCAAACACCATAACTTTGGTTTTTCCCTTATTTATACTCAGTTTGAATTTCATGCAAACTTCGTGCATCCGAGTCAACATACTCTGCAACTCACTTTTGCTCTCTGCCAACAGGACAATGTCATCAGCATACAGCAATATGCACACACGGATATCACCAAGACATAAACCACTATTATCTATTTTGGCCTCATGCATGCATGCATCCATAAATATATTAAACAGCCATGGTGACATTTTTTTTTTTAATTATTGGAGGTTTAACGACCACCGTGAGCAACTCAATGGGCTATAAGCAGTCGCCCGTCCCTAATTTAGGGTCACTGGTTCCAGGGAAGGGAGAGAGCCAGTGCCGTAAGACAAACACAACATCCATGCTTCACCGGGATTCGAACCCGGACCTCTTTCGGACGAATGATCAGAGGCCATCGCCTTAGACCACTACACCACCGGGGCGGCCCCATGGTGACATTACACAACCTTGTCTAACTCCTGCACCAATGGAAAACCATTTTGATAAAACACCATTCACTCGTACACAAGCTCTACTACCAGCATACATGGCTTTTACAGTATTAAGTAGATTCCCAGTAACACCATATTCATTCAATACCTTCCACAAAAGTGTCCTATTCACTCGGTCGTAAGCTTTCTCTAAATCTATGAAGGCAGTAAAAACTTTCTTCCCAACAGCCAGATACTTTTCAATCATCATGCGTAATGCAAAAATCTGGTTAGTGCAGCCTTTACCAGGCATAAAACCACTCTGAATATCCCACACTTTCTCTGATGTAAGACCCCGTACTTTTTCAATGACAACCTTACCAAACACTTTCCCTGGCACACTCAGTAGGCTAATACCACGATAGTTCTTGCATTCAGTCTGATCACCTTTTCCCTTATACAAGGGAACAATAATAGCATCCTTCCAATCCCGAGGGACCATTCCTAACTCCCAGCACAACTGGCAAATTTCAGTTAACCAGTCAATTATAGAGTCACCACCATACTTCAACATCTCTGCAGTTATGCCATCAACTCCTGGAGCCTTACCATTCTGAAGAGATTTTAGAGCTTTACACACTTCTTCTCTTGAGATCCCTCCTGTGCTTTCATCTCTCATTGTGACATCATCTGCATCTGTCTCAGAATCGTTTTTGCTCTCCTGATCTAATAACTCACAGAAGTATTTGCCCCATCTGTCATTTAACTCATTGGGCTCCCATATCATTTCCCCAATCTCATTCTTCACACTACTTACAACTTCCCCCCCTATTTTTCCTGAGTCCCATGTACTTCCAGAAGGACTTTCTATCTTTCCAAAAAGCCAGTTCATGCCTTTCCACTTTCTTCTTTCCTATCTTTTGCCTTACTGTGGCAAACCAGCTTAGCAGCTTCACGCTTCTTACAGCGATATTCATCCACAGAGACTCTACCTTGCAACATCCCCAAATAGGCTTCCTTCTTTTTCTTTACTGCCTCATCAATCTCACTGTTCCACCAAGCATCACCTCTATTGTTACCCACTATTGTGGTGCCACAGACCTCTTTAGCAGCAGTAACAACACAGTTCTTAAAACATTCCCACTTCTTTTCTAAATCCCTCTCACAAGATTTCAGATCCACCAATGGTGTGCTGTGGTTATGCATTTACATCGTAGGGCCTTACAGTGGAGAGATAATTCCACTATAGCTGTGGATACAAAAGGTTTGTTGCCAACCTAAATTCATTGTGTGTGTGTGTGTGTGCGCGGCGGCGTGTGTGTATATTACACCCGCAATACATAAAATAATGTATTATTATATGTATTGTGGGTGTAACATGCTAGTATGCAAATGTGAGACACAGCTGTTGCTCCAGTTTTGGCAGCCCTGTTGCAATGATACTCTCATGGGCTCCATCTGTATATGAAACTAAGGATGTCAGTAAAGCTAGTGTGGAAGGGTTGAAGAAAATCAAGGAAATTTAAGCATCCAACAAGGATAAAATATTCTTTGATACAACAATAAAAAATAATAGTAATAATACAAAGAACACTAAAGGCAATCAAATGGTTAAATAGAATAACATATGTGAAGCTTATGTTAAAAATTGTCTGAATAAAGCTTTCTGAATAAGATTCTTGCCATGTTTTAAATTAGAAATTTGGTTTATTCTCAGAATATTACTAATATTGTACATGTTCACTAAGGAACTGTCAGAATTTCTAAAGTGCTGTGAAGAAAGTTGTTGTGAAAGAAGGGTCTTTTATATTTTATCCTTTAGCTAACCAGCCGTTTTGATCAGTGAAATAATTTTAGAGTCAATACCTTCCCCTTCACTAAGTGTTAGTGAATTTAGACATGGATTATACAATTTAAGACACCTACATTTTAATAAGAACAAGAGGTGTCCGCTAAAAGATAAGTTGTGTGCGAGATCAAGGAAAGATGAAAAACCGCACAAAAATTCTGGACTATAAGTTGTTTTTCAAATGAAGTGTAACATCCTTGCTTTAACAATGTGGCACAAAATCATCTTATCAGTTCATCATACTCCAGTTCTTCAACTATTTCTCACATTGTAATTTACTATATATTCACCGTTAAAAACACTGGGCCTGACTGATTCACTCAAACTGATGGAACTACTTTTGCTGCTGCAGCCTTGATGTGAGATGATGATGAATCAGCAATCTTGATACTCCTTGTTTGGGGTGAATGTGAAGATGTAGTTGGCAAGGTAGAGGAATGTTTTTTTGTGTATGTGGTCTTCCTGTTTGCAACTATGCTGGGAAATTGTGATATATCAAGATCTCTGCTTTTTTCTCCTGGTGTGTATAAAATTCCTATCAAGACAAATGTTGGATTAACTGCATGCTTAGGAACTTCATTCCGAATTCTCTCAAGACTTCAGAAACATAAATCTGATGTGAAATTCGGAAAACCTTCCCCTTCCTTGTCTCAATTTACCATGGCTGACACTTCTGCTATTCCATTTCAGTCCAATACACAAAAGTTGGCTTCTTTCCAAGATCGTTTTTGCTCAGAGGTTTAGAGAAAGTTTGGAAATTTTATTTTCCAAAAATTGTAACTCTGAACTCCCTCATTCATGCCCCATAGATCTGGAAATCTCTCATTGCATCACGTCACCCGGAGTTACCGCTACGGAACTTACCTTTCCGATCTGGCCACGAAACAAATCGTAGTCGCACTGATGAAAGCCATAGCAAGGACTGAAATATATTTGCCTTAAGACTATTATACGTAACGTAAGCCTGCTCTCAACTACCATCAACTTGTTTTTAGTTACATGCATTGCCTACCAGTCATTTATTATTGCCGTGGTACCTAATTTTTCATAATACCCTTCTGTTTTGTATTGTTGTAGAGACTTCCTGTTTGAATTTTTCATCAAAATGGGTGGGTTTGTGATTTTATGCTTCAGCAGTTACAGGGGGTAGACAACGAAACTGGAACACCTGCCCAAATAGCACCCCACGTATCACGCTGCTGTACGCTCTACCTGGTGACCAGTCTGCAACTATTTCGCAGTCTATCAACGAGAGCGGAGTGTGAAGGTTGCGGTAGCACAGCTGGACGTCAAGAAGTGCAATCCACACGACATGATGGGAAGCATATCCGAGTTTCAAAGAGGACAGATTGTTGATGCGCGTATCTCTGGTGCGTCTGTATCCAAGACAGCAAGTCTTTGCGGTGCATTGCGAGCCATGGTATCCAGGGTCATGTCGGCATACGAGCAAGAGGGAAGAGCCGCATCCGATTAGGAGTAACTGTCGAGGTAAGAGGAAGCTGTCTTGAAGGGACGTCCGGTTTCTAACACTCATAGTGGCCAAAAAATATAACCACAGCTGTCCAACTCACAGCAGAGTTGAACACGCACCAGGACTCGCCTGTTTCTATCAAAACTGTTCATCGGGAGCTTCACCGGGTCAACATTCATGGTCTTGTTGCTATCGCCAAAATCTGGATCAGTGCGAATGCCAAACATTGGTTGCAGTGGTGCCAGCAGCTTAAATCGTGGCTGTTGGACAACATGAAATGTGTATTGTTCTCCGACGAATCGTCCTTCACTGTCTTTCCCACAACCGGGAGAGTTTACCTGAGGAGACATTCCTCCCAGGCTTACCACCTGGACTGTTTATTGCCCACGGTGAGGTACTGAGGTGGATCGGTGATGGTTTGGTTCACAGTATCGTGCAGTCTGTTGGCCCGCTGATTGTTCTTGAGGGGCACATCACTGCCAAGGACTATCGGACAATTCTGGAGGACCAGGTGCTCCCCATGGTTCAAACATTGTACCCTGACGGTAGTGCAGTGTATCAGGATGATAATGCACTGATACACACTGGTGAAAGAGTAGTTTACTGAGCATGAAAGTGAGGTTGAACATATGTCATGGCCTGCAGTAACCCAACTTGAACATTATTGAGCCACTCTGGGGTATTCTGGAGGAGCGAGTCAGGAAAACGTTTTCCTCCACCATCATCACGTCGTGAACTAGCCACTGCAAGAGGAATGGCTTAAAATCCCTCTAGCCACTGTACAGCACTTTTATCGCTCCTTTCCACGACTAATTGCAGTTGTATTGGCCTCCAAAGGATGCCCTACGCCCTACTAATAAATTGTTGTGTACTAAACCCATGTGTTTCAGTTTTGTTGCCCATCCCCTGTAGGTCAAGGACAAACTAATATACACCTTCCCATGAATCATTGTCTTCATACATCATAAAAAAAATATGTAAAATTGTATGTATTAGCAGTTACCATTTCTATGTGTGACCACACCAAATATACAGGGTGTTTCACTCTCTACTTTACCTGGCATTTTTGCAATAACTGGAAGAGGAATGAAGATATCATAATGAAATTTGAACTGGATTTACCTTAGGCTGTGCGAAAGGAAATTACATCATAACATCTGTTGAAAATGGTCACCATTTGCGTCCAGGCAGAGCTGAACACGACACTCGATATTTTGGAAGGTTCGGGTCAGCATGTCCCCAGGAATTGCCTGAATTTCTTGAATGATGTTGGATTTCAATGCGGCGATGTATTGTGGATTATTGCCGTAAACTTTACCTTTCAGGTGGCCCCAGAAAATGCAATCGAGCGGCGTCAAATCTGGCGACCGCGGAGGCCAAAGTCCCTTCGAAATGACTCAATTTTGGTCCTGCTGGCATGGGAAGTATAGCATGTTGCTCCATCCTGCTGGAAATATCCAATGGATAATTCCTCATCTTCCAACGGATTCACGAAGGCCTGAAAACTTTCCACGTAAGCTGCAGTCGAGATGGTTGTTTCAAAGAAGATTGGCCCAATAATGTGCCGCTGTGACATTGCACACCAAACACCGATCTTTGCTGGATATAGGGGTTCTTCGTGTGTCACGTGGGGATTGTCAGTTGCCCAAAAATGGGAATTTTGGTCATTGACATACATATCCAGAAAGATGAAACCAGGCCTCATCTGTGAACCAACAGTATAATCCAAGTATGCCAGAATTTTGCTGCAGGAATGTGAAATCACTGACAATATGCCACTCTTTTCGTGTGGTCTGGTGTTTTCAATGCGTGAGCAATGCTTACACGACATGGGTGAAGGTTACCTTTTTTCGCAGCTCTGTAACAAGTTCATGTGGATAAGCCGGTTTCCTGTGACAGATGTCGTAGGGACTTTTTGGGAGACAGCAATAACTGCTGATCACATTCTCGACTGTTTCTTCTGGTATTTGTCGCCAACCTCCTCCATGCGCTTCACACAAACTTCCTGTTGTTTCCAATTTCCGTGACATGGCCAAAATGCTAGGCTTTGATGGTGGTTTCCGACCTCCAAACCTCTTAACAAATTTCATTTTGACACGACTTCAACGATTTAGTCTGCCAGTACTTCAGCACAATATACACTGACTCAGTAAACTGACAGACTCCAGCGCATCTGGCAGGCGATGAGGAGTCGTGATACACTAGCGCCACCACTTCTCTCTGACCACGCCCACGATGCCGGCGCAACTACACATTGCTTCAGTTTGCTTTCTCACAGCCTAAGATAAGTCCAGTTCAAATTTCGTTACGATTTCTCCAGTACTCTTCCAGTTATTGCAAAAATGCCGGGTAAAGTAGCGAGTGAAACACCCTGTATTTAAAGTGCTTTCAGTACAGATTATGCTCACGATTTTTGCCCTCTCTATTGTAAACGCACACACCAGGACTTGAAAAATATCATGCCCAAGATCATGGTCAGATCGGTCGTGAATTTTAGTTTTACAGTCCACTATAAAAACACAGGTACTTACCTGATAACACCTCATAAATTCTCCCATGGAAAAAATTCGGTTAGATCCTGGATGAATGAGAACTGTTGAAATATGCAATGTAAAATTAATTCAGTTGTGAACAAATTTTAACAACAATTTAAACATGAAAGAATTATAAAAATCTGCTTATGAGCGAATGTAGTAGCATGCCATGTTCAAAATGGAGTACTGTACCAGGTTATTATCCTTTGAAAAATTTGGTTTTGATGATAAAAAAATAATCACGACTCTCTTGAAGACCCCAATCTTTAACCAAGTCACCATAAAGATTTTCTGAAAGCTAAAATGGGCACTTGCAACATAAGTTTTTGTATGCAATTTTTATATATATTTGGTCTCTGATTGCTTGTACTGTGAAATGGTATTTCCTCCTTTAGTAAACGTCTTTTTTTAAGTCCACCCATTAATTTGGCCCGAGAATCAGTACTTGTAAATCATTGGTGCTTTTAAGTAAATGTGGGGGGAATACAAATTTTGTATCTCTGCAGAAGAATTGTTTTGTGCTCTAATGTCATTTTATGGATATGAATATGAGAATGATGGGCCATCACAATGGCTACTATAGGGGACCTAACAAAAGTTCTGCACACTGTCTATTTTTGAGAAAAGCTTGAAGTAATGGAGAAAACTTTATTGCCGTTCAATGTACTTCCTCCGCTACTAATGACAGCTTACCAGTGGTGAGGTAGGTCCTGGATGCCCCATAGTACGCCATTTTTGTTCAGTTGTTGTATTATTCTGGTCACGTCCAATGTTAGTTTGCTCAGTGATTCATAGTGAATGCCACGGAGCCAATTTTTTAACTTTGGGAAAACATCATAGTCGGGTGGACTGAGATCAGGGCTGTATGGTGGGTGGCATAAAGTTTCCCATCCATATTTTGACAAAAGTCCCCGTACCGACACTGCCCTATGACACGATGCATTGTCATACAGCAAGATCGCTCCTGCTTCTAACAAGTTGGGGTGATTTTGACGAATCTTCAGTCTTAATTTTGTCCTCAGAAAGTCACGATAATATTGTGTTCACATTTTGGCCTACTGGCGCTCAATCAAAGACCACAACACCCTGGGCATCCTACACAAAAATCATCATTTGCTTCACTTTGGATTGTTGCGGGCGATACTTTGAAAAGCGTGGGGAACTTAGATGCCTCCATTCCGCTAATTGTGATTTTAGTTCCGGCTCAAAATCATGGGTCCAAGTCTCGTCAATTGCGACAATCCTGTTCAGGAAGGTGTCGCCCTCCCGTTTGAACCTGTGAAGGTGATCCTGTGCAACTCTCACTCTGGCTGCCTTCTGCTCGGGGGTGAGTTGATGTGGCATCCAGCATGCAGCAATTTTTCTTTTCCCCAGTGAATCGGTCAAAATCCGGTGAACAGACATGGTGGACAAAATTTCATGATGAGCAATCTCCTCAACTCTCAAATGGCGATTCTCTTCAAGAAGCATTGCAACAATGGTGACAGTTGTTTTTCTTTTGCCATTTGAGGTCAGCCTGAGTGGTGATCATCTTCAATGCTGCTTCGGCCCTCCCGAAAGCGTGATGCCCAGCGAGAAATTGTGCTTCGATCAAGAGTTTCTTCCCCACAAACTTCCTGCAATGCAGTGTGGATCTGTGTTGGAGTTTTCCCCTGCAGTTTCTATTTTCATGTACGAGTGCTGGTCTAATGCTGTAACTTGACCTGAGGAGCTGCACGCTTCCATTTCCAGACCCTCTCACATTCACTCAGCAAATGATGGCGTGTCGTTCTGGCACCACTGTGTTGCTGAGAGTCTGACCTGGGCATGATACAATCATTTGCCTGATTGTATCATCCACTTCCATTTTAGATTAACCTGTGTGGAATTTTTGTTAGGACTCTGGTAGTATATCCTTTACAATTGCAAAAGGTGGGTAGGGCATACCAATGACCCTGGGCTCCAAGTCTAATAACTTATATATAACTATTGTTAGCTTTTGCTTAATCAATTTGCAATAGTCTGCATTCTCGGGCAGTACTTTTTTTCATGTAAGTAAGGTAATTTTGCTATGTCATTTGAGATCTAACGCTCTACAAGTAGGCAGGAGGAAATTTTTTTTTTTTTTTAAAGGAAATAACTTGTCAGACAGAAATAAAGCTCAAATGAAGTTAATGATTATTTTTCATAAGTACCAAAATGATTATTCATTCATTAAAAAAATTCCAGACAAAAAGATTATGAGAAAGTATGCCATTTCTCAAGTGGTCCACCAGGAAATGTCCCAATGTGCCTTAACCTGGGACATGTAAATTGTCATCTGCAGGGGGCGGGGGGAATTAAAATTCTAGTTGCATGGTTAGGGTTCCCTATCACTTCGTCCGTGTTCACTTTGTCCAGTTCATTTTGTCCAACATTCACTTTGTCCACTGTTCACTTCGTCTGCTGTTCACTTAGTCCAATGTTCATTTCGTCCACCGTTCACTTTGTCCACGTTCATTTCGTCCTCAGAATGAATGGAATACCGTGGAAATTTTTTTGTTTTCATGGAGTTTTTGTTATAGGCAGAAGAAAAGGTCAGTGGAAGCGATTTTTTTCCTGTCTGAATTTCTCGATTAAAATATAAGGATTTTAAATGTTATTTAAAGTAAAACAAGGAACTTAACTTTGAAGCGCTTTTTAACTTTTTTGTGTGGTACGATGTCAATCACTACAGCATGACTCACGCTATGTTCCGAAAAGGACTATAATGTGGGATTTTTTAATAACGCTGCACTTTTATTTAGGCACTAAATATTTACATAAGATGCCAAGCTATTAATATTTCTCTTTTACTTACTTAGGCACTAAATACTAATTACTATGCCTCATGTGTAGGCTCTTTTGACAGTTTTTATTCTGCCGATGTCATATTCAAAACGTTTACGTATCCACTCAAGGTAATAATATTGTGCTTTTACTGAGGCACGAAATATTAATTCATAATCCCTAGGCTTAGGTAGTTTCAAGAGTTTTTATTCTACGGATCTCATATTCATAACATTTACCTATCAACAAGGTAATAATATTGCACTTTTACTTAGGCACTAAATATTATTTCATATGCCTTAGGCGGTGTCCTTTTTCAAAGTTTTTATTCTAATCACGTCATATTCATAACATTTATGCATCAAATCAAGGTAATAATAATACTGCAAATTTGCTCAGGCACTAAATATTATTTCATGGGCCCTAGGCCCAGGCTTTTTTAACATATTTATTCTACGGATGTCGTATTCATAATGTTTACGTATCAAGTCAAGGTAATAATATTACGCTTTTGCTCAAGCACTTTATATTATTTGGCCTAGGCCTTTTTCACTGTTTTTATTCTAAGTACGTCATATTCCTAACATTTTCACATCAAATTAAGGTAATAATATTGCGCTTTTGCTCAGGCACTAAACATTATTTCATAGGCCCTAGTAGGCCTAGCCCTTTTTTCACTGTTTTTATTCTAAGTACGTCATACTCATAACATTTTCTTGACGATTATGGGCAAAACACGTAACAATATTAACAAATAAAGGTAACTTGATCACGCTAGTTACGTTAACTGAAAACTTTTACAAAAAGTTCGTAAGTTGGAAGCTTTCGACCTTATCTTAGGTCTTCATCATGCCAATGGAGGACTAAGATTGTTGCCAGATTCTACATTTGAATTTTTCCTATTTTTGTTGCCAAAACTTAGAATTGATCTCCAGATCAACGGAATGTAGAGAGGAGATTCGGAGTTGCAAGTCATTGAGTTGAAAATAATTTCTATGCTTTCACGGTAACGGAGGGCAAAACGATTGTCAAAAGAAGCAATTCGTTTTGCTTCGTTCCAGTGGGGAACTGCAGATGTGTCTTCCATTGTCAAAATAGACAAGGCAGTATTAGGATTGGCTTTCGAAACATCTTTTCTATGTTCTAAAATTCTATGGTTAATGCTCCTGTATGTGCTTCCAATGTATAAGTTATCCCCAGTAGAAGAAGAGATAGGAATGCAGTAAACTCCTGGGAGGTTCAGGCTTTCAACTTTGTCCCTATCCCTTTGTAGAAGTTTCAAAATGTTTGGGGTAGATTTAATGGCAAGATGGTAACCAAAACTTCTAAAAAGAATCTGTAACTTATAAGCATAGGAAGGATCTTAAGGAACAGAACCTCAGAATTTCAGGTCTTCTTTCTTGTGAGGAAGGAGGCATTCGATTTTCGAATGGTTTTCATATTTCTTTATGAGGGAGTTGACTGTAACAGCAGGGAAACCATGAGAGAGGGCTATTGTAGACATTTTGGAGAGTTCTTCTTGAAGAGAGAGTTGGTTGTTGCAAATGATATGAGCCCTGTGGATGTAGCTTGTAGAGATGCAGGGTGCAAGATTTGTAGGGAATGATGTTAGTGGCCGTAGAAGGTTTTCGATAGACGGAACGAGTAATGGAGAGATCAGCGCCGTCTATCGAAAACCTTCTGCGGCCACTAACATCATTCCCTACAAATCTTGCACCCTGAATCTCTACAAGCTTGCAGCATTGAAGTCCTACATCCACAGGGCTCATATCATTTGCAACAACCAACTCTCTCTTCAAGAAGAACTCTCCAAAATTTCTACAATAGCCCTCTCTCATGGTTTCCCTGCTGTTACAGTCAACTCCCTCATAAAGAAATATGAAAACCATTCGAAAATCGAATGCCTCCTTCCTCACAAGAAAGAAGAACTGAAATTCTGTGGTTCTGTTCCTTACCATCCTTCCTATGCTTATAAGTTACAAATTCTTTTTAGAAGTTTTGGTTACCATCTTGCCATGAAATCTACCCCAAACATCTTGAAACTTCTACAAAGGGATAGGGGCAAAGTTGAAAGCCTGAACCTCCCAGGAGTTTACTGCATTCCTATCTCTTCTTCTACTGGGGATAACTTATACATTGGAAGCACATACAGGAGCATTAACCATAGAATTTTAGAACATAGAAAAGATGTTTCGAAAGACACATCTGCAGTTCCCCACTGGAACGAAGCAAAACGAATTGCTTCTTTTGACAATCGTTTTGCCGTCCGTTACCGTGAAAGCATAGAAATTATTTTCAACTCAATGACTTGCAACTCCGAATCTCCTCTCTACATTCCGTTGATCTGGAGATCAATTCTAAGTTTTGGCAACAAAAATAGGAAAAATTCAAATGTAGAATCTGGCAACAATCTTAGTCCTCCATTGGCGTGATGAAGACCTAAGATAAGGTCTAAAGCTTCCAACTTACGAACTTTTTGTAAAAGTTTTCAGTTAACGTAACTAGCGTGATCAAGTTACCTTTATTTGTTAATATTGTTACTTGTTTTGCCCATAATGGTCATGTTTCAAAGCTACGCAACTTCCGGGCATTTTATTTTGGACTGGACGAAAGATTGGATTTCCTTCCGGAAACTTCGGACTCAAGTCACTAATTCTCTTTGCAGTCTTCGTTTTCTTGTTTCCTGCAAGACTTCTGGCATTCTTCCCCAAGCTTTTCAGATCTGCAAACCCATCTTCAAAGGACGGTGCCGTGCGTTACTACAGCAGACCAGCCATAACCTCCCATCTGCCGTTATCCGTGACCTGCGTTCCTCCATTGCTAAAACTGAACTTTCCTGCTACATTAGCTACCAATCACTGGCTGCTACCACTCATCCTGCTTTGCTTGATATTTTCATGGTTCGCATCAACCAAACCCTCACAACAATTGAAGTAAATGAATATGCTCGCCATACAAAGAAATTCAATTTTCTACTCTCCAAGCAAAAAAGTCAAGCAACATCTCCGTCATCAGCCTCTACTGACAAGCCAAAGTATGCAAATCTTTCTTCTGTCACTATTCCTCCTAGCTTGGATAAATTCTTATCATTAGGCCCAAAATTTTCACCTGCTCTTGCTATCAATCTTCCACAAACTGTTTCTGTTATAGAATCAGCCATCCACAGAACTGAGACTGTTCAGCAGCCTATCCTTCGTGCCAACGCTGCTGTTATCTTATCCAAGCAAAATTCTGTGCCAATCAAGTACTCTTCTTCTTGTTTAAAAGAATTCAGGTCATTTATTCAGGAAAATGACCTAGCTGTATGCAAAGCAGATAAAGTTGGTTGCCCAGTCATCATTGGTAAAGAAACTCTAAACCAAAAAGTGCTTTCTTTTCTTACATCTGCTAACTGCATCCCTTTACAGTCAGACACCACCAACTCACTCAAAAACTCAGTTGACAGATTAGCTAAGAAAGAAACTCTTCAATCCTTCCTTGGTGATATATCACCCCCTCCTTACTTTAGAACTCCCAGGCTCTTCCTGCAAGTGAAACTGCATAAAGCTGGTAACCCCATCAGACCTTTAGTGGAATATTCTTTTTCTCCAGCAGTAAACCTTGAAAAGAGATTCTTCCTCAAATGCAAATCCCTGGCAGCCAACCATCCTCATACAGTTGTCTCTACTTCAAACTTCATCCACAACCTTCCTAATTCTTTTTCTCCTTGTGATAATCTGTATATTCTTGATGTAGAATCTTTGTTTCCCTCTGTACCATATTTTGATTCCTACATGCTCCTCATGAAGAAATTGATTCTTCATTTTGAACCCCCCGGTCCTCTTATCAAAGATCTTTATGATTGTTTCCACACTATTCATCAACACAGTTGTTTCGTTTTCAACAAAATTGTGTATAGGCAACAATCTGGTCTCCCCATGGGCTCACCTCTTTCCCCTCTGCTTGCTGAAATCTACATGCAACATATTGAAGTTTCCATCATTCCTCTACACCCTTTTCAACCTTCCCTATGGTTAAGATATGTAGACGACATTTTCATTAGCTGGCCACATTCCGAGTCTGAACTACAGATACTGATCAACTCCATTACGGAAAAATTTCCTTCCATTAAGCTCACTATATCTAAGGAAGTAAATCACAAAATTGATTTCCTGGATGTATCTATCTGCAGAAACGCTGATCTCTCCATTACTCGTTCCGTCTATCGAAAACCTTCTGTGGCTACTAACATCATTCCCTACAAATCTTGCACCCTGCATCTCTACAAGCTTGCAGCATTGAAGTCCTACATCCACAGGGCTCATATCATTTGCAACAACCAACTCTCTCTTCAAGAAGAACTCTCCAAAATTTCTACAATAGCCCTCTCTCATGGTTTCCCTGCTGTTACAGTCAACTCCCTCATAAAGAAATATGAAAACCATTCGAAAATCGAATGCCTCCTTCCTCACAAGAAAGAAGACCTGAAATTCTGTGGTTCTGTTCCTTACCATCCTTCCTATGCTTATAAGTTACAGATTCTTTTTAGAAGTTTTGGTTACCATCTTGCCATTAAATCTACCCCAAACATCTTGAAACTTCTACAAAGGGATAGGGACAAAGTTGAAAACCTGAACCTCCCAGGAGTTTACTGCATTCCTATCTCTTCTTCTACTGGGGATAACTTATACATTGGAAGCACATACAGGAGCATTAACCATAGAATTTTAGAACATAGAAAAGATGTTTCGAAAGCCAATCCTAATACTGCCTTGTCTATTTTGACAATGGAAGAAACATCTGCAGTTCCCCACTGGAACGAAGCAAAATGAATTGCTTCTTTTGACAACCGTTTTGCCCTCCGTTACCGTGAAAGCATAGAAATTATTTTCAACTCAATGACTTGCAACTCCGAATCTCCTCTCTACATTCCGTTGATCTGGAAATCAATTCTAAGTTTTGGCAACAAAAATAGGAAAAATTCAAATGTAGAATCTGGCAACAATCTTAGTCCTCCATTGGCGTGATGAAGACCTAAGATAAGGTCGAAAGCTTCCAACTTACGAACTTTTTGTAAAAGTTTTCAGTTAACGTAACTAGCGTGATCAAGTTACTTTTATTTGTCATAACATTTTCATATCAAATTAAGGTAATAATATTGCACTTTGCTCAGGCAGTAAATATAATTTAATAGACCCTAGGCCTAGCATTTTTTCACAGTTTTTATTCTAACCATGCAATATTCGTAACGTATATGCATCAACTCAAGTTGATTATACTGCATTTTTACTTTGGCACTAAATATTATTTCATAGGGCCCAGGCCTAGGCCTTTTTCACAGTATTCCACGGATGTCATATTCATAACGTTTACATATGAAATTAAGTTAATAGTATTGCGCTTTTGCTCAGTCATTAAATATTATTTCATAGGCCTGAGGCCTAAGCCTTTTTTACATTGTTTATTCTACAGATGCCATATTCACAATGTTTACGTGTCACGTCATATTAATAATATTGCACTTTTACTTAGGTACTAAATATTATTTCATAGGCCCCTTACCTAGGCCTTTTTTACAGTATTTTTTTGTACGGATGTCATATTCATAACCTTTAACTGTGAACTCAAGGTAATAATGATGTGCTTACTTAGGCACTAAATATTTCATATGCCCTAGGCCCCTTTTCACAGTTTAATTCAACCGCACCATATTCGTAACGTTTGCGTGTCAAGTCAAGGTAATAACATTACGCTTTTGCTCAGGCACTAAATATTATTTCATATGCCGAAGGCCTAGGCCTCTTTCACAGTTTTTATTCTAACCATGCGATATTCGTAATGTTTACATATCAACTCTAGTTAATAATACTGCGCTTTTACTTAGGCATTAAATATTATTTTGTAGGCCCTAGGCCTTGGCCTTTTTTACTGTTATTAATATTATCTTAACTTGATATGAAAATGTTATGAATATGACGTACTTAGAATAAAAACAGTGAAAAAGGGCTAGGCCTAGGACCTATGAAATAATATTTAGTGCCTGAGCAAAAGTGCAATATTATTACCTTAATTTGATGTGAAAAATGATGTACTTAGAATAAAAACAGTGAAAAGGGCCTAGGCCAAATAATATTTAGTGCTTGAGCAAAAGCGTAATATTATTACCTTGACTTGATACATAAACATTATGAATACGACATCCGTAGAATAAATATGTTAAGAAAGCCTGGGCCTAGGGCTCATGAAATAATATTTAGTGCCTGAGCAAATTCGCAGTATTATTATTACCTTGATTTGATATATAAATGTTATGAATATGACGTGATTAGAATAAAAACTTTGAAAAAGGACACGGCCTAGGGCATATGAAATAATATTTAGTGCCTAAGTAAAAGCGCAATATTATTACCTTGTTGATAGGTAAATGTTATGAATATGAGATCCATAGAATAAAAACTCTTGAAACGACCTAAGCCTAGGGATTATGAATTAATATTTCGTGCTTCAGTAAAAGCACAATATTATTACCTTGAGTGGATACGTAAACGTTTTGAATATGACGTCGGCAGAATAAAAACTGTCAAAAGAGCCTACACATGAGGCATAGTAATTAGTATTTAGTGCCTAAGTAAGTAAGTAACAGAGAAATATGAATAACTTGGCATCTTATGTAAATATTTAGTGCCTAAGTAAAAGTGCAGCGTTATTAAGAAATCCCACCTTATAGTCCTTTTCCGAACATAGCATGAGTCATGCTGTAGTGATTGACATTGTACCACACAAAAGAGTTAAAAAGCTCTTCATAGTTAAGTTCTTTATTTTACTTTAAATAACATTTAAAATCCTTATATTTTAATCGAGAAACTCAGACAGGAAAAAATTGCTTGCAAGCAATATCCATTGACCTTTTCTTCTGCCTATAACAAAAACTCCATGAAAACAAAAAATTTGCAAGGTATTCCATTCATTCTAAGGACGAAATGAACATGGACAAAGTGAACGGTGGACGAAATGAACATGGACAAAGTGAACGGTGGACGAAATGAACGTGGACAAAGTGAACGGTGGACGAAATGAACGTGGACGAAATGAACGTGGACAAAGTGAACGGTGGACGAAATGAACGTAGATAAAGTGAACGGTGGACGAAATGAACGTGGACAAAGTGAACGGTGGACGAAATGAACGTGGACAAAGTGAACGGTGGATGAAATGAACTGTGGACGAAGTGAACATTGGACTAAGGTAACAGCGGACGAAGTGAATAGTGGACAAAGTGAATGTTGGACGAAATGAACATGGACAAAGTGATCCGTCGCCCATGGTTAGGCAACTAGAGTTTGAAATTTGGGAAAAGAGATGGGTATGCGTGCTGAATGTGCTACCATGACAAAAAAAAGATGATTACACCGCAAGCCAACTATTTTTAGAGCGTCTTTTGTAAAAAAAGATCGTGCTTATGTTATCGGTTTGTCCGTCCGTCTCTCTGTAGACACGATATCTCTGCGACTATTAGTCCGATTGGAAAAATTCTTTTTGCATTGGGAAGCTTAAAATATACGAATGATGATCCTTCATTTCATTTTTTTTTTTTTTTTACGATATACAATTTCGCCGCT
Organism: Macrothele yani; assembly: GCA_039090855.1. NCBI lineage: Eukaryota > Metazoa > Arthropoda > Arachnida > Araneae > Macrothelidae > Macrothele > Macrothele yani. The sequence continues at coordinate 56,829,882 of CM077010.1, forward strand.
AGAGGTCGTAAATGCAAATGATGTTGAATTCAAAAATGCATTTTATTCCACATATTTGCGACTAAACATCCAATTGAAAAAGTTATTTTATCTTTCGATTCCATTTATGTTGAAGAGTATTTTAGGAATAGTTACTTTTCCAAATTATGCATAGATTTTCCGCTAGGGGCGTAAAAATAAATTACGTTTCCCCCTATATCTCTTCTTCTAAAACTCCGATTTGAAAAATGTTTTCTTTAGTGGATACAGCTCCTGATGGAAAATCTTTTTCATATAATTTTTAATTTTTGGTAAAGAATACTTTGGCCACCAGGGGGCATAAGTGTTAATTTTTGCTTCTGATGTATTTGCCATAAAATCTGAGCTTCTAAAATCTCGACTGAAAAATTCTTTCTTGGACCAATGCCATTCACATCAATAAACCTTTTCGGAATATTTTCTTTTTAAAATATTTCATGATTTTCCCTCCTGGGGTGTTGATGTACATCTTATTTTTGTCAACATCTCTGCTTCTAGTTGTCCGATGTGGAAAATTCTTTCTTTATTAGATAGAGTTTCCAATGTGACATGTTTTTCAAATAATTTCAAAAATTTCAAGTAATTCATAGACTTTCCGCTAGGGGTGCAAAGGTAAATTGTGTTTTCTGCGTTATTTCTGCTCCTAAAACTCTGATTTGAAAAATTCTTCCTGTATCGCATACAACACCTGATGGAAAATATTTTTAATATAATTTCTAATGTTTCGTAAAGAATGGTTTGGCCACCAGGGGTCATAAGTGTTACTCTCTCTTTGTGACGTATTTGCAGCAAAATCTGGGTTCCTGAAAACTCGACTAAAAATTAATTTTCTCTTGGACCGATACCGCTCATATTGAAAAACATTTTGAGAATACTTTCTTCCTAAAATAATGCATGGTTTTCCCACCAGGGGCGTGAAGTCACATCTAATTTTTGTCGATATCTCTGTTTCTAAGAGTATGATTTAAAAAATTCTTTCTATGTTGGAGAGCATTTCCGGTGCGAAATGTTTCTCATATAAATTTATATTTTTCTTAACACACAAGTCTTCAACAAGAGGGCTTAAGCTCATGATTCCGTTTATAGCAATATCTGAGGGATTAAAACCGGATTAAAAAACTTCTTTCTTTCATCAGATACTATTGTTTTCCATATTGGTTGAATACCTTTGATAGATTTAATTCGCATCAGAATGGATTCAAAAGACGTGCTCATTACACCCGAAAATTCGATGCCATCTTTCTTGTATATTACTGTTGTGGTCAGTATTATATCACTTCTGTAACTGTCTTGTGATCTAAGTTTGCATATTGTGCAACAAAATGCTTTTCTGCAAATGTTATTGGTGACGGAAGTGATGAATTGCTAAAAAATCTGATTGTAACATTTTACACTGCTATCCAAAATTAAAGACAGGAAGACAATAGGGGACAAATAATCCAAAGCTCTCAATGAAATGTTACGATGTTTACAGGACACATACAAATGAACAGGAGAAGCAAATGCCCACAGTGAAATTTGCGTATCTGCAAAATGATGTCCAATATGTAAATTGAGTTACATTCTTAAAGCCAACAGGTAACTGTAGTGACATTTCTGTTCCAGTGTTTCCTTATGTCTCATGCACGTGTATCCAACATTGCACAGCGACAAGCAATAGGATGACTCAAAGCAGGCCAGTCAGGCCCAGTTCGGAAGGAACTTGAATATCCACCCCAGTTTGTTTTCACGGGAATGGCAGCAATTCAACAACTATGGTGATATGTCATAAAGACCTGGCAAAATTTGTCCAAGGTGTATGTGTGACAGCTTATTAAGACTGTTATGTCACTTTGACCACACAGTGTCATAGATCCTACACCCCTGGAAATTGTGTTTGGAATTCTTCGCGGCCACTGAGACTATGATATCAAAGCGAACAATATGTGTAATGCTTAAATCATTTGGTCTTTATGCCAGGAAACCCATAGTTTGTGTCCCAGTAACTTCATCTCACAAGAGAGCTCACTTGAACTAGTTGCTGGCAACATTATTTCTGGATCCCAGATAAGTGCACCGGTGTTCTCTTTACAGGCAAGTTAAGATTCAGTCTACAAACGGATTCTCGTTGGTATTTCATATGGAGGAAACGGGGAAACCAACCTTTAATGTAATTATCGTGCAAATGTCCATGAAAGAGCTCCTTCTGAGGCAGTGGGATGGAATGTTCAACAGCCACACATGCCACTCCCATGTGTTCATGGGAAGCTATGTGAATGCTGAGTTCTATAGGAATGAAATCCTAGAGCCCTGTGTCATGCTTTTTGGGGAAGAGCTTTTGGCCCTCAGTTCCTTTTAATGGATGATAATACTTGCCCACAGAAGGCTGATCTTGTTGATGATTTCATGCAGAGCAAGGGCGTTCGGCATATGGACAGGGCAGCCAGGTCTTCGGACCTGAACCCTATAGAATGTGCCTGGCATGTGCAGAAACAACACGTAGCAGCTCGTCAGCCCCCTCCCAGAATCCTTCCCGAGCTACACACTGCCCTCATCGAGAAATCAAATTCTTTGGTTATAGAATTCATCAACAACCTTGGTGATGCTCATGTATTATCATTGTGAGAGTTGTCTGTCCATATGAGGTGATCACATTTCTTATTAAGACATTTTTAGGTTGCATTCTTACATCTCCCTTCGTGGCATTCGTAGAGGTGATCCTGTGTATGCAAAATGTGTACATTTTTGTCTGTTGTTATGAATTTTTTATTGCCCTTATGATTGTATCTTTTTATGTGCCAAATAAATGTCTTTACCTGTTTTGTGTTTTCCTTTTGTATCCCTGTGTATGCTTTTTTTATTTTAATTTTGGACACTAGTATAAATATTTTTTCAGGATGCATGCACACACATGTGCATCCAGTGCTGCTGAAGTAAATATGAAAAAAAAAAACAGTTTTGTTACAAAATGCCTAAAATGTTGGCACTGTTTCTTAATTATTCTAAAGATTTTTACATGATTAAATATGTTTAGGTCATTTGATGTAGTTTACCATGGAGATATAATGTGATAAAAGAAATCATATTTTAACTTTATGTTCTGCTATTTCAGATCCATTTGCTATACTTGTGAATGAAGTAAATTACATTGTGAATATTAGTTTAGTAAAGTCAGACAAAGTTAGGAAATTTGATATCTTCTATTCTCAAGGTAATGATTATTATTTTTTCTTTTAAGTTTCACCTGTGTTTATAATGTGAAATTGTACATTCATAATATTGTATTCCACTTAGCAGTGGTTTTCACATTTCATGTATTTATTATGTGAGATTGTTTAGTAAAGTAATTGCTAAGATGTTTTTATTCTCTTTTCTGCATTTTATTGTATAAAATAAATTAGTGAGGAAAAATTAAAAACTAATTTCTTCCAGCTTGGAATAATTAAAACAGGGAACTAAACTTTGATCCAGCAGAAAATTGCATTTTTATGTAGTTGATAGGCTGTCACAACAAATAATTATCAGAATCAGTTAATGTTAGGTGATAGCAATATTACTTATGAGTTCTTTTGTTCTCCATAACATAACTCTTATCCTACTTAAGCCACCTGCAATGTTATTCTCACTGGTCAAGGTGCTTTTGTTTATGAATAACCCAAACGTGATTGCTGAAAATGTGATGAAGCGTTCAGTTAATTAAAAATTCTTGTTAAAATTGTGTGCAGTATTGCAGAAGGGTGGCTTCTTATTTTTCAAGAATTTCCTTTTAAATTTTGTTATTTCTCTTTCCTTGCAGTATCTCCTCACAGGTATGGTTCAACAAATCAAGCTCATTTTCTGGTTTAAGCAAATTTAAAGTTCTGAACTGCTCCTTGGCATATCTGCCATCATATTTCATGACTTATAAAGATGTTTTAACTTAACTGCTTGCTGAGGAGAGGCAGTAATGATTGTGAACTTTAATTCAGCTTATTATTTTTAAACAAACAAGGCAAAAAAGCCCCCCTTCCTCCATTGGTCGAGCAGTCTCAGGTGGTGACTTATGACCAAACATCCTAGATGGGCTGGACTCCTAGATGAGGCATGAGTGGTTGTGTTTTCTCAGGCAGAGATACAAGGGGATGGCAGCAGAAGCCAGGGCCTCCCACTTGAGAGGTTACTGAATTAAATTTTAATGTGCTTAACTTTGTGCAGTCAATATTGCTTTCATACTTGTAGTGATTTTAATTTTGATAGTTTTCTGTGCATTTGTTGCATGCTATGAACAGACTGTTAGCTGTAAAATAGAATTTTATTGAAAAACGCCAGACCTTCCAGGTTTTACGATTCGCTCGTAAAGTTTATGGAAATGTAGCTTGTTTTATGGGCAAAATGTTAATTTTACAGATTTAATGTTTCTCCCAGATTTTTTTCTTGGTGATTTTGCACCCACCATTAGAATTTTTTTATTAAACTTAATCCATTTAAAATAAAACATGGATGTAAGTTGAGAATAAACTTCTTTTTAGTTACATGTGTTTATGTGGAAACAATTTGTCTAGTTTTCCCATGTCTTAGGTTACATTTTGCATTATTTCAAACACAAGCTTCTAGCATGCATGAACTGACTGCCCCAGCTTTGGGCTTGTTTATCTTTTGCTATGTTGACCCCTTCCCCTTTTCAGATAATGCATTGTTTGTCCCCCCAAGTAGCAACTTCCCAGTAGGATGGTGTGGGGTGTCTGGTATTGGAGCACCTGTCTTTACTACTCCTGGTTAGAAATCTTATATCAGAACATAGTTATTACAGGGGAGGGGGAATTCAAACAGATTTTATATCTGTGAAATTTTTGAGTCCAGATTGATACCCAACATGACGACATTAAACAAAAACTGCCAGTTCTGTAAAATTAAAAATACATTTGGGACATGGCTTTGTAACTTTTTCTTTGGCATTAGATTAGATTTAAAGAAAGAATACAGTATAACAGGAAGTTAAAAAAAAAGAAGTCTAATGTTCATTCGATTCTGTGCTCCTTGAGCAGTGATTTATTTTGCTGGTTAGTCCATTAACACAGTCGCTGCATTACGACCCACCCGTGGGTCGTAACACGTTGTGGGTCGTAACGTGTTAACTTCTACGTTTTTCAAAGGAGGAAAAAAAAGTTTATATACATAAATCTGTAGTGGATATCAGTCACTTTATGTATATATCTTTAAACAACCCACTGGTGTCTCATACAGCACTGTATTGAAACAGTTATGACCCCACCGGTGGATCATAATGTACTACAAAAAAAAATTGCTGAAAAATGTCGCCTCAGCAAACATGTTAATCAGTAAGTTTTCCACACTTTCCAACTGTAGGTTGAGGTAGTGTATGTGCTACAGCTTTGTCCATTTGCATGATAACTTGCATAAAATTGCTTGACTTGATTTAATGAAATTAATACATTGGGTATAGCTGGGGACAAACCCTATTGAATATGGTCAAAGGTCAGGAGTGCATAGCAGCAGGATTCATTCTATTGCCCTTCTGCATCATTACTTGTCAGGCATAAAAAAGTCAGTTGTGATGAAATTTTAGTATATCGTTCCAGAACAATTGTGGATTGAAAATAATTAAAATGAGGTCAAAGATTGGGACACAGGAGCTGGATTCATTCTTCTGCCCTTTAGCATGATTACTTTCATAAAATCAAAGTGTGACAAAATATGTAATTCATGAGACAACCTTAAGGGTTGCCTTATGTTATAAACTTGCTTTAGATTAAATATACATAATATCTAAGGTATTATTTACCTGATATCGGCAAAGTATTTTGCATGTTGTTGCTCCATGAGGCACGTGCTCCCAGCTCGAGAGAGAGAGGTCAATTATGTTACGGGTTTTATGGTTAGTTACATTTTTTTTATAAATAAAACACTTAGGTTATATTATTATCAGTTCAACATTCATTCATTCATTTGCACAATCAAATGTTTCAAATTTACTACTAATTAAAAGATTTTACTAGAAAAAGTTATATTCATTGGGTCGGTGTAATAGAAAAAGTTATACTCATTGGGTCAGGAGACGTCTCTCAAGAGGCTCTGCTCTTCGTCACGTTGTTACGGCAAGCACTTTTGGCACTTCCTGAGTGCCATCGTCGGGCCTTCTACTACATACGTGAGGTTTTCTCGCGTATGTGTAGCCGCTGGAGTTGCATGTCGAGAAACGAAGGGAAAGTTTTGCGGCCTGTATGTGTTAGGCGATTGTTTCTCATGTGTCGCCACCTATTGGATGAGTTGGTAGGTATATCAGTCGTAAGTACAATTTTTTCCCTTTTTAGTGTAGTAGTTTTGAGCTATTGTTATTTATTTGTAGAAACAGGTGTATTATCCTAATAATTAATGACTTCATGGCTTCCTCTTATTACTTTCAGTATTATAAATATTTAACAGGAATTATTGAGGATAAATTTATTAAGATACATTACCTCTCAAATTTTTGATCTAGTGTATAGATCAAAAATTTGAGAGGTAATGTATCTTAATAAATTTATCGTCAATAATTCTTGTTAAATATTCATAATACTGAGGTGTATTATTTTTAGTCCTTTATTAAATGGTGTGACTTTTTGTAATGTTTTTTTGTCTTTTTTTATGGATTTTTTATAAGTGACTTCCAGGCTGTATCCAGGGTGGTGGGGTCTTGTAAGTTGCATATTTTATCTTTTTTTTTTTATTCAATTATAACACTTTCAGAAATCCTTAATTCTTTTTTGTTTGTGTGGGTGGTTAGTAATTTAATATTTTCAAAATCAGGATATTGTTTATGATTAATGCAGTGTTGAATAAGTGCAGTTTTTTCTTCTTTTTTTGGTCGTTTTTTTATATGTTGATGTAACCTTTTTATTAATCTATTTTTTGTGCTACCAATATAAGAGATGTAGTCTCCAGAACTCTGTGAAGCAATAGGAATTTCATACACGCCTGCTGATTGTAGTATATTATTGTTATATTTTTTTCTTCATAACTAAGTCACCTATATTCTGAACAGAATGACCAAAAATAATGTTGTGTTTCTTCATTAATCTTAAAAAATTTCCACTTAGTCCTCTAATAAAAGGAAAAGAACCTGAAAATTTGTATTTCTTTTTTGGAATGTTTTGACTAGACTCCTTTAAATTCTTTTTGTATCCAAAAATCAACTTTTTAACAGTTCTTGTGTCATACCCATATTGTTTGGTTGTGTTAATAATCCATTGGATTTCTTCTTCTCTGGCCGCCCCGGTGGCGCAGTGGTCTAAGGCGTTGGCCTCTGATCATTCGTCCGAAAGGGGTCCGGGTTCGAATCCCGGTGAGGCATGGATGTTGTGTTTGTCTTACGGCACTGGCTCTCTCCCTTCCCTGGAACCAGTGACCCTAAATTAGGGACGGGCGACTGCTTATAGCCCATTGAGTTGCTCACGGTGGTCGTTAAACCTCCAAAGAAATTCTTCTTCTCTGTACTTTCTATTTGAGAAATGTGTGAAGGCTCGTTTTACCAAATTCCTAATACTATTTACTTTATGAGTTCAGATTGATATGGAATCATTATAGGTACATATGTTGGTTTTCTAAAAACTCTGTATTCAAAATTTAAGTCTTTTTTTATTAGTTCAATATCTAAAAAGGAAATTTTTTCATCTTCAAATTCCAAAGTTAATTCAACCTCAGGGTAACAAGTAGTATATTTATTCTTCAATATTTCTAGTTCTTCTTGCTTTAATTTAGACAAAATAAAAATGTTGTCAACGTACCTACAATAAATGAGAGGTGGGTCTGGAAGTTTTTTAATAATTTTTTTTTCGATATCACACACGATTATTTCTGAAAATATATTTAAAACATATAGGCAAGAAGTAATAACCTATATGTTTTTTTTTTTTTTTGTCAAACTCAAAGTAATTGTTATTAGAAATATAGGTTAACATATTAAATAACTCTTCTAATTGTACATTATTAAATTGAGATTTATTTTACATTATTAAATTGAAATTAATGAAGAAACACAACATTATTTTTGGTAATTCTGTTCAGAATATAGGTGACTTAGTTATAAAGAAAAAATATAACAATAATATACTACAATCAGCAGGCATGTATGAAATTCCTATTGCTTCACAGAGTTCTGGAGACCACATCTTACATTGGTAGCACAAAAAATAGATTAATAAAAAGATTAATTACATCAACATATAAAAAACTGGAACAAAAAAGAAGAAAAAACTGCACTTACTGAACACTGCATTAATCATAAACAATATCCTGATTTTGAAAATATTAAATTTCTAACCACCCACACAAACGAAAAAGAATTATGGATTCCTGAAAGCATTATAATTGATCAAAAAAAAGATAAAATATGCAACTTACAAGACCTTACCTCCCTAGATACAGCCTGGAAGTCACTTATAAAAAGCGAAAAAATCCATAAAAAAGACAAAAAAAAAAAAAAAAGAACATTACAAAAAGTCACACCATTTATAAAGGATTAAAAATAATACACCTGTTTCTACAAATAAATAATAATAGCTCAAAAATATCTACACTAAAAAGGGAAAAAATTGTACTTACGACTGATATACCTACCAACTCATCCAATAGATGGCGACACAAGAGAAACAATTGCCTAACACCTACAGGCCGCAAAACTTTCCCTTCGTTTCTCGACATGCAACTCCAGTGGCTACACATACGCGAGAAAACCTCTTGTAGGTAGTAGAAGGCCCGATGATGGCACTCAGGAAGTGCCGAAAGCGCTTGCCGTAACAATGTGACGAAAAGCCTCTTGAGAGACGTCTCCCGACCCGATGAGTATAACTTTTTCTAATCATCATCATCATCATCATTGTCAACCATTATCAATCCACTGCTGGACGAAGGTCTCCCCAAGTTTCCTCCACAACGGTCTGTCTTGTGCCAGTCTCCTCCATGTCACCCCTGCATACTTTCGAATTTCATCCACCCATCTCCCATGTGGTCTTCTTCTGGGTCTTTTCCTGTCCCTTGGAATCCAATCTAAAATTTCGGCTGTCCATCGATGATCTGTCCTTCTGGCAGTATGTCCAGCCCATTGCCATTTCAGGGATTTAACTCTGATCATGATACAATCTTTTAATTAATATAACTTTAAAACATTTGATTGTGCAAATGAATGAATGTTAAACTGAAAATAATATAACCTAAGTGTTTTATTTATAAAAAAAAATTAACTAACCAAAAAACCCGTAACATATAATAGACCTCTCTCGGGCTGGTAGCACGTGCCTCACGGAGCAACAACGTGTGAATACTTTCCCAATATCAGGTAAATAAAACCTTAGATATTATGTATATTTCATCAAAGTGTGATAGTGATGAAATTTCATTTGGCTGTTCAGGACCCATAGTGGACCAATCCTATTAAAAGTGTTGTCTAACAAGGAAGTGTTTGATTTAGATAACTTTTTTAGTTTTGTGTTGTACGGTAATACTAAGCTTTACATATGTCCACTTAATGCTTTTTTTTATAACGTATGTACAATGTATTTACCTATTACCCATGTAATTGTCAACACTACACTGAAAATTGCCACCAATTGGAAGCTGCATACTTTGCTGTCTAGAAATGTTTATTTACAGAGCATTTGTTTCTGGCTTCTCAAATTGGAGGAGGAGGAATTTTCATTGGTATTGTTTTTTTTTTTATTGATTTATTAAAAACATTCTTGTAAAAATGTCTTCCAATAAAAGAAAAATTGGTACAGAAAGTGAAATAATGGTAAAATGTCACAGAAATCCATAAAATTATAAGAAAAATGGACATAATAAATATGAGGCTGGTGAGTTAAGAACTAAACTTTCAAACTCTGTGAAATGCTCTTAGCCACTCCACATATTCAACAGAATAGACAACGTACGTAAAAAAAAAAAAAAAAAGTTACCTAACAAACACACACCTAAAGTTCAACCTATGGATCAAGGAGCTATTGCAACTTTTAAAATCGTATTACTCATCACATCATGACCTAAAGGCAGCTTATTTTAGTAACCGTAAAGACAAGCAACTCACTGTTAAACAATGTAGGCATGACTACAATATTTTGCATGCCGTCCTGCAGGAGCATCGATAGTGCATGGAAAATGATGAAACAGTATTGTATGGTTGGACTTTGACGTAAACTTTTTGTTTACAATTTGTGGCTGATTTGTAAGGATTTAAACCAACTGTTAGATTAATAATACTGTTCAAGAAATTGTCCAGATGCCTGAAAAGCTTGATTTGGAAAGTGATGATGCGAAAGAATTATTAGCTTCACACTATGAAAGACTTACACTGTGTGCTTGATTGAACTGAAAAACATGGCCAAGGAAAGTGGGCCACAAGAAGACTCAGTTGAGAATAAACTGCTAAAGAAAACCTACACTGACAAACATTTTGAATAAAACTTCCAAAATCATAGAAGAGCTTGTAAATAAAATTGATGAGTGTGGCCCAATATTGAGTGCACTTTTTCAGTCATGTATATGTTTGGATGCTCTGTTCAAGAGTGTTAAGCTTGCTTTGAATAGCATTTATTTGCTGAGTAAATAGACTTGTCAAAAATTAAAATAAATTACTATTAATTTTAATTTTTGATAGCAGTATAAACCTTCATAACGTACTTCCTATACTTGCTTAACATACTTTTATGTAACATATGGGTTTTCCCAGTTACAAGTAATTCTTTATAGTGGGGTATTCTTTTACTCACACCATTTTGAGTTTTTAACTAAAAAGATAGCGTTGTTTTTGTTGCGGTGTAATTACACATTGTTTTAGTTTACTGCAAGAGATAGAGGTTGGTCCAGAGGATGATGGGTCCAGATTGTTTTTGTTTAGAAATAACTAGAGAAGCTCTTTTCAGTAAGATGGAGGGCAGTTTAAATTCAGTGCAATTTGGAAATTTAAAAGATGCCACTAAAGGGTTTCTCAGGAAGACGCTTTGACGTTTGTAAGTTCTGTTTTACACGTTATGTAAAGTGGATACAGTCCGCGGTGGTGCATTAAATTATTCAATTGAGATATAAATCGGTTAAAAGTCCTAAAAATGTTACTCACGGAGGTGCATGTTCAGTCCAACGTCAGTAGTTACTGAGAGTTTCTTTGTCCAAAGTTGTATCTTGCTTCAATATGGTCAGTTGTTAGGGTTAGCTGGAGAGCCATTTCATCAAAAGTTGTACTCTACTTCAATTATGTCCAGTTGTTAGGGTTAACTCAGTTATGGCTGTGTCAACATCATATTGTATAGGTAAAGGCTTCCACATAATAATTAAAGATTCTTGAGTTAAGAGTTACTATTTACATACCACTTGAAGTTACACGTCATACTTGGCCAATAGGGCTAACTTCAAGTGGTATGTAAATAGCAACTCTTAACTCAAGAATCTTTAATTATTATCTGGAAGCCTTTACCCATACAATATGATGTTGACACAGCCAGAACTGAGTTAACCCTAACAACTGGACATAATTGAAGTAGGGTACAACTTTTGACGAAATGGCTCTTGAGCTAATAACCCTAACAACTGACCATATTGAAGCAAGATACAACTTTGGACAAAGAAACTCTCAATAACTACTGGCGTTGTACTGAACACGCACTTCCGTGAGTAACATTTTTAGGACTTTTAACCGATTTATATCTTAATTGAATAATTTAATGCACCACCGCAGACTGTATCCACTTTACATAACATGTAAAACAGAATTTACAGACATCAAAGCGTTTTCCTGAGGAACCTTGTGGTCACGTAATGGTATATGAACTTTATGATAAAATCACATGAGATATAATGCCACTAAAGGGGCTGGATTTAGTAAAACTTTTAATGTTGCTGGCATCAGCCTGTGAGGATGTGAGGAATGATGGGGAAGAGGAGAACCTCAGAGGATGTCATTCATAACTAAAACCTAAACCTTTGTATCTAGATGACAGAGCCTTTCAGTTGATCTCATTGTAGCCAAGTGCTTTCCTAGCTAAATAGCTCATTCAGATAACTCTGTAATCAGTTGTTTTTTTTTCCCTGCAAACTGCAACTCTTTAAACTGTTAGTGTATCAATATCATCATCATCAACCATTATCAGTCCACTGCTGGACGAAGGTCTCCCCAAGTTTCCTCCACAACGGTCTGTCTTGTGCCAGTCTCTTCCATGTTACTCCTGCATACTTCCGAATTTCATCCACCCATCTCCCATGTGGTCTTCTTCTGGGTCTTTTCCTGTCCCTTGGAATCCAATCTAAAATTTTGGCTGTCCATCAATGGTCTGTCCTTCTGGCAGTATGTCCAGCCCTTTGCCATTTTAGGGATTTAACTCTGATCATGATGTCTTCCACTCTTGTCATTTTTCGGATCCACGAGTTTCTTTTCTTATCTCTCCTGGTTACACCAAGCATGCACCTCTCCATGCTTTTTTGAGTTGTCTGCAGCCTTTGTATGTCTCTTTTAGTTAAGGTCCAGGTCTCTGCACCATACGTAAGCACTGGAAGGATGCACTGATCAAACACTTTTCTTTTAAGACATAATGGCATATTGCTCTTGAAAATTATGCTGTTTCTTCCAAAAGCTCTCCAGGCAAGTTTTGTACGCCGATTAATTTCTTCATCAATGTAACCCTTACTTGGTATCTGCTGTCCAAGATAAACGTACGTGTCTGTTATCTCCAGCTTTTCTCCATCAATCGATAAATCTTCATTTCTTGTAAAAGCATTGAACAACACTTTTGTCTTCTGAAAGTTCATTTTTAATCCCACTTCTTTACTCTTGTCAGCAAGTTAATGGAGCATACTCTGCAGCTCTGATGGGGTAGTTGCAAAAATGACTATGTCATCAGCAAAACGAAGGTGAGTTAGATAATCTCCATTGATCTTTATCCCTTTGTTTTCCCAGCTCAGCGACTGAAAGATGTGGCATTAAAGAGCTCCAATGTGGCATTAAAGAGCTTGCAAGATATGGTGTCACCTTGTCTCACTCCCTTTCCAATTTTTATGTGTGCTGTATTCTCAAACAGCCGAATCTTTGCACTTGCATTTTCATAGATGTTATTAATAATATTAATGTATGCATCTTCAATACCGCAGGATTTCAGAGCAATTGTAACTGCTGATAGTTTCACCGAATCAAAGGCTTTTTCATAATTGATAAAAGCCACGCACAACGGAAGTTCATATTCCCTCGCTCTTTCAATTAGTTCTCTCAGTACGTGGATATGATCTATTGTGCTGTAGCCACTCCTGAATCCAGCTTGTTCTCTCGGTTGAGCCATGTCCAGTGTTACCTTCAAGCGGTGTGAAAGAACTTTAGTGAAGATTTTATAAACTACTGATAGGAGGCTGATTGGTCTGTAGTTTCCGAGATCCTCAATGTCACCTTTCTTATGTAGCAGGATCATTGTAGCGGTGTTCCAATCCTCAGGAATCTTTCCTTCATTAAGGCATCGAGTGAAAATTTGGGCGAGTACTGTTTCGATTTCTCCACTTGCTTTTTGTATGATGTCTACAGTAATTCCATCTTCTCCTGGAGCTTTTCCTCGCTTCATGTTCTTGATTGCATGTGCAACTTCTGCTGGAAGGACTGGAGGAACCCTGGTATTGGTATCTTTCATGATGTCTGGAGTGCATATATCATCCCTTTCATATAATTTGGAGTAGAAATCTTTCACTCTTGTCAAAATTTCACCTCTATTTCTTGTTACAGAACCATCTTCTTTTCTCAGTGCCATAATCTGTTTTCTTCCCTTACTGAGATGTCCCTTTGCTATCTTTAGGCTTTGGTTGTTTTCAATTGCTTTCCTCACTAGTTCACAGTTGAATTTCCTTATGTCTTCAGTGATACTTTTTCGTACTGTCTTGCATAGCTCTATATATTCCACTTTGGAAGTCACATCTTCTTTAGTTGTCCTCATCTCTCTTCTTTTTTGCATCAACATTTTGGTTTTTCCTGATAATTTGTTCACATGCAACTTGTTCTTAGACCCAGCTAATTTTGTTACCGTTTCCATAAGTGCTTTGGTTACTTTTCTGTTAACTTCAGAAATATCCACTTTTTCTGATGTTAGGCCTTCTAAAGCAGAGAATCATTTCTTCAGTTCCAACTTGAAGGTATTATGGTGTTTTTTAAGCTTGGTTATGTCAGTACATTTTGTTTGTCTTATGAGCTTCCAACGTTGAAGTTTAGTGTTGAGATGCATCTTACATCTCACCAATCTATGATCACTACCTGTGTTGAACTTGTTTAGCACACTACAGTCTTCTATGACAAATTTTTTGTTACACATAATAAAATCAATTTCACTTGTCGTCCCATTTGGATGTCTCCATGTCCATTTCCTGTGTGGCTTTTTCTTGAAAAAGGAGTTCAAGATGAAAAACCCTTCTGCCTCTGCAAACTCAACGAGAGTATTTCCACGCTGGTTTCTGTTGCCGTGACCGAATTTACCTACTGAAGTTTCATTCTGTTGCCATTGCCCTATTTTTGCATTGAAATCTCCCATAATTATCTTCAAATGTTGCTTACCTTTATTATTTAGATGACGAATTTCCTCATAAAATTCTTCAATTTCTTCTTCAGGATGACTTGTGGTGGGTGCATAAGTTTGAATAATCTGAGCCTGGTATCTTCTCGAGAGTTGGATAACGAGTTGTGCAACTCTGTCAGAGGAACTTTCAACTTCTACAACTTTATCCTTCAGTTTCTTGTTTATTATAAATCCAACACCACTAGTTCTGCCAGTATCTGTCCCACGATAGTAGAAGAGATGTCCACTTTTCAGTTCAATGAGATCTTCTCCTTTTCTCCTTACTTCACTTAGCCCGACTGTGTCCCACTTGATCCTTTGTAGTTCCTCTTCCAATTCAAGAAGCCTTGAATCAGAAGATAGGGAGCGTCCATTATACGTAGCCAAGGTCAGCATCAGATGGCAGCCTAGTCCGGTCCTCCGGGGATTCTTAGCACCCTCTGCCTTCATGTCGCACTGGCCGCTGCCTTGGCCAGGTACATTCCAGCTGCCGGAGACTGAGGGCCAAGATTTAAGTTGTGGAGTCATTGGGGGGGGGGGGGTTGACCATAACTCACCATGCTGGACAAGCGGGTTGGTGAGTGTGGGATAGCATTTCCTCTAATCCCGATGGTATAGTTATACCACTATTGGCAGTCGTCAGAGCCCCTTTAGTGGGAACAGGATGCACCACGAGAAGGCGGGGTTGACATTTGTCCAGGAGAGGCTTTGCTGTTACGCATCACCTGACCTTACATCCCTGTATCAATATATCTATGCCTAAAGATAGCAAAGGGACATCTCAGTAAGGGGAAAAAACAGATTATGGCACTGAGAAAAGAAGATGGTTCTGTAACAAGAAATAGAGGCGAAATTTTGACAAGAGTGAAATATTTCTACTCCAAATTATATGAAAGGGATGATACATGTACTCCAGACATCATGAAAGGTACCAGTACCAGAGTTCTTTCAGTCCTCCCAGCAGAAGTTGCACATGCAATCAAGAACGTGAAGCGGGGAAAAGCTCCAGGAGAAGATGGAATTACTGTAGACATCATACAAGAAGCAAGTGGAGAAATCGAAACAGTACTCGCCCAAATTTTCACTCGATGCCTTAATGAAGGGAAAATTCCTGAGGATTGGAACAACGCTACAATGATCTTGCTACATAAAAAAGGTGACATTGAGGATCTCAGGAACTACAGACCTATCAGCCTCCTATCAGTGGTTTATAAAATCTTCACTAAAGTTCTTTCACACCGCTTGAAGGTGACACTGAACATGGCTCAACCGAGAGAACAAGCTGGATTCAGGAGTGGCTACAGCACAATAGATCATATCCACGTACTGAGAGAACTAATTGAAAGAGCGAGGGAATATGAGCTTCCATTGTGCATGGCTTTTATCGATTATGAAAAAGCCTTTGATTCGGTGAAACCATCAGCAGTTGCAATGGCTCTGAAATCCTGCGGTATTGAAGATGCATACATTAATATTATTAATAACATCTATGAAAATGCAAGTGCAAAGATTCGGCTGTTTGAAAATACAACACACATAAAAATTGGAAAAGGAGTGAGACAAGGTGACACCATATCTTCGAAGCTCTTTAATGCTACATTGGAAAATGTCTTTCAATCACTGAACTGGGAAAACAAAGGGATAAAGATTAATGGAGATTATCTAACCCACCTTCGTTTTGCTGATGACATAGTCATTTTTGCAACTACCCCATCAGAGCTACAGAGTATGATACAGGAACTTGCTGACAAGAGTAAAGAAGTGGGATTAAAAATGAACTTTCAGAAGACAAAAGTGATGTACAATGCTTTTACAAGAAATGAAGATTTATCGATTGATGGAGAAAAGCTGGAGATAACAGACACGTACGTTTATCTTGGACAGCAGATATCAAGTGAGGGTCACATTGGTGAAGAAATTAATCGGCGTACAAAACTTGCCTCGAGAGCTTTTTGGAAGAAACAGCATAATTTTCAAGAGCAATATGCCATTATGTCTTAAAAGAAAAGTGTTTGATCAATGCATCCTTCCAGTGCTTACGTATGGTGCAGAGACGTGGACCTTAGCTAAAAGAGACATACAGAGGCTGCAGACAACTCAAAAAAGTATGGAGAGGTGCATGCTTGGTGTAACCAGGAGAGATAAGAAGAGGAACACGTGGATCCGAAAAATGACAAGAGTGGAAGACATCATGATCAGAGTTAAATCCCTGAAATGGCAATGGGCTGGACATACTGCCAGAAGAACAGACCATCGATGGACAGCCGAAATTTTAGATTGGATTCCAAGGGACAGGAAAAGACCCAGAAGAAGACCACATGGAAGATGGGTGGATGAAATTCGAAAGTATGCGGGAGTGACATGGAGGAGACTGGCACAAGACAGACCGTTGTGGAGGAAACTTGGGGAGACCTTCGTCCAGCAGTGGATTGATAATGGTTGACAATGATGATGATGATATTTATATATATTAATTTTCTTGTGTTTTGTAAGTGTTAATAAATTTAGTATTAGTGATTCACTATGTGCAGCAATATAAATTGGAAAATGCAGTACTATCGAACATTCTGTGATATAATTCCTACGTATTGTGAAATCTTTAAAAAATGAAAAATATGCATTTTGTGCTACATGCTGATGGAATGTCAGCATTTTGCATGGTAGAAGGAATGATATTACGAATCACATTTCTAGTGCCAAGCATAAATCTAAAAGTCTGTCGCTTGGGGGGGATACGAAATTAACTTCCGTTGTTAAAAGTTATCATGAACTGGATGGGATTCTTGCAGAACATTTGTTCATGTCATTTTTAGTTGAATGTAATTTACCAATTAATGTAGCTGAGCATGCTGTACTCAGTTAAAACTGTTGTCGCTAACAAGACTCCCTCAAAAATAAATTGATAAGTTATTCACAAAAGAGAAACAGAAAAATAAAACAAGCAGGAGTTTAAATTCGCTAGAAAAATTACACATCCTAAAGGTCTGTTTGAATCTTAAAGATTTAAGCAGTAAATATCATGTTAGATTAGCTCTCAATTTGGACAACAAGCTTTAGAAATTTTGCCCAAGCTTAATTCAGAAAGAAGAAAACTTGTTAAAAATGCAAGGAGTAATTTATAAAGTATCTTGCAGCTGTGGAAAATTTTACATGGATGAAAGAGGTTGTAAGGCTGGAAATTTGCATCGCTGAGCACAAAGCTGCAAAAAAATTTTTTTCGAACAAGACGGGATTGGACTAACACGTTAGAGCAACAGGGCACTACATGGACTGGGACTATCTAGCGGCCATCGGACTTCAAACCAACTTTCTGAAACATAAATTGAAATAGGACTTGAAATTGAAAAATACCAGAACTCCACCATAAATGACTGCAGATGATTAATGCTGCCTAACATCTGGCAAGATATCTTGCAGAATCACCGTAACCGCCAAGGTTAACCGTTACCGAAGACAGCGACGAAGATTAGATTGAAGGGCTGCCTAACAAAGAAGAAGAGTTTTCTCTGAAAATTTGCTGAAAATTTGTAACTTTACCTAGAAAAATCCCATAAAAAAAGTTAACTAAGCTTAAATATAGTATAATCTAGGAAGCAACAAAACGAAGATGAGTTTAATTTACACTTATTTGTGTTTATGTGTAACTATGATTATGTATTCACAAGTTGTGCTTGTGTGTGAGCTTTGTATGATCATTCTTAATTGCATGTGTTTTAGTGAACTTTGTATGGTCATGTTAGATTTGTGTGCATTCCAGTTCTCTTTTTAAAAAGTGAATTTTAAAGGTAACTTGCTGAAAAAATCTGAACCTGTGTGTGCAAAAACTTGTGTGGTTTATCTTATTTAATTTGAGAAATTCTGAAAACTGACAGTAAGTTTGTGATTACATGTACCAATGCTGCTGCTGGCTGTGTATTTTGCATTTTATAAAGTTTGCAAAATGAGTCTGATGTAAATTTATTTGTCCATAAGTATTCAAGATTAAGAGCTTTTAGTAGAAAAATACTTTCACACTGTTGAAAAAAAATCTTGACAATGTGATTTCCTCAAATTTAGCATAAAATGTGGCATTGAAACAACATATCAATTTGATTGATTGTTTAATGAAATTTATTTTTCAGAAATTTAAAGTCATGATCTATATTGTTTATTTACTGAACTTAAGTTTAGTTTATTGTAGTAAGATATAATTATTTGCTATGAAGCAGATTGTGGTGATTGATTAGAATTTACTTTTTCTTTCCAGATTGCATACTTAATATACCACCAGATATTGCGGTACTTCCAGCACCACTTTACAAAGAACAGAAAAAGATAATATCCTGCAGATACGATTTCATTAATAGTGAGCTAGAAAACCGTTACAGCTTTGTATTTACGAATTTTAGTCTAGCTCTTGGTGGGCATCTAGTTGGACATAATACAGATGATCAGGACAATGAGCCTTTTACAGGTATGTTGTTTACATTTTTAGTTCTGAGTGAAGAATTTGGGTGCTCTTGTTCACTGATTATGAGTGAGAGAGCAAAACAGTAATCTGGCATACTATCAGAACAAGTTAGTAAAATCATGCAGTGCATTGATTATATGCTTTCCAACATACCAGAAATCGTTACTCAAGTTATGAGGATAATGGCTGTAGAATAAATCTAGCTCCTATGCCCTGACCTTTGACCCCATTTCGATTATATTCAATAGAACCGGTTAAGTATACTTCCGGAACAACATGATAAAGTTTTGTCTCAATCGAAGCATTTTTATGTAAGTTATAACACAAAAGGGCAATGGAATGGATCCCACTCCTATGTCCTGACCTTCGGCTCCATTTCGCCCATTTTCAGTTGGGTTCGTTCTCAGGTTGTTACCTACTACAGGGGTCGCGCTGGCTCTTCTAAAGTTTTCGCCAATTTATTCGCAGAGTTAAATTTTTTATCGCCCAAAGTGTTATAACAGTACAAAAAGGTAATTGCCAAAGCTCTTTTTCCTTCGCCAAAACTATTCTATTTTCGCAAATTGCGAAGATGGCAATCGGCAGTGCGACCCCTGCTACCACATACTGAAATGTCATCGAAATCGAACCATTTTTACGTCAGTTATTGTGTGGACAGACAGACAGATGGACAAAGCTGCAGCATATACACTTCTTCAACCTACAGTTGGAAAGCGTAAATAAATTTATGATGTGCTGCATTGAATTAAGTGGAAAAAATCATTGAGTTTGTTTATAATGAATATAACAATATATTTAGTAAATCGTTCTAAAATTAGCCAAACAGGCTAGCAGTCTTGTCCAAAATTGCTTGAAATATCTGATGGCTTTTTAAAAATCTGGTGCATTTGCATGGCCCTGTACATGAATTTTTCAACTATTTGGCTAAAATATTTTGTTTGCTTTTGGATATAACCAGAGACTGATTTAAGGCTCTGCAGCTCCTATTCTCCTGTAAAACAAAGAATCTGATGGCTGCATTTTCATTTTGTTCATTCAGATCCTGTTTAGGAGCAAAAAGAAATGTTAAGAGAGCAGGAAATGCAGCCTGTCCAAAGCTAAGTGCAAATAAAGCATTTTTAAGCTTAAATGTGGTGAAACTAAATGGTCCAGTGGTCTAAGCTCTAGCTCTTGACCATCTGAGTAGGCCCGTAATTGAGTCCTGGATGAGGCATGGGTAGTGTGCTATCTTACAGTACTGGCTCCCTCCCTCCCGTGGAACCAGTGGCCCAATTTTACATTTGTGTACAACTTCTAAGGAGGCAGTTGTACACAGAAAAAAAAGTGACCGAGGGTCACCTTCACTGAGGGTTGTTGTGGAAGGAGCGAAATAGCTGATAGTGCTAAAATTCCACCCCTGCCTCCCTACTATTGTACTCATTTAGAGATGAGATGGTATATCTTTGGGTGAATATCCTGCAAATGGCCCCCTCTCCAAGGCCCAACATAATCTTCCTTTCTCTAGGCCAAAAAACTTTTAATGGGCTCCAAAGAGCATGAACACCCCCTTGTTCACCCCTCACATGTCAGTATTTATTTCAATTCCCTAGTTGAAAAGGGAAGGGGATTACATTACTTTTGGAAACAAAATCATGTAAACAGTAGTTTTCAGACTAAATCTTACTTTTCACTTTTATTTTAATTTTTAGTGGTAGCAAAAATAAATAATTTGTTAAAAGCCCACAAAAAATGAAAGGAAAATTTAATTTAAACATTTTCTTTCATTTCTTGTGGGCTTAACAATTAATTAATTACTACCACTAAAATTGTCCACCCCTAAATTTCGCTGCCCTAAGTTCAGGCCTAAAGAGCTTCTTAGAAAATTCATCTCTGGATATACGCTTACGGACAATAAAATTTTTGCACCTAGAAGAAGAAAGCATGCTACAACTGCGAAACTTTGCATATAGCTAGAGTGCGTGCTGGTATGCAAATAATCCACGTTTGGTACGAGTGCGCATGACAGCACACCTTGTGGTGGCGCTGCAAGCACAAACCAACAGCCTTATAAAATTTTCATTTGGCGTGTAGTCGATACCCCATGAAAGCGAAAAGCACTGGCCGAAGCAAGCAAGACTACGGAGTGACAAGAATGCCGGGTAGACGTCAGAGATGTCGATTTACGCAACTTTTGGACTTTGAGAGAGACCTGATCATCGGGCTGAAAACCGCAGGGTGGTTGGCGAGCTGTAAAGCCCACCACGTGGATCGTTCTGACCATACCATCCGACTGTGTTGGGAGCAGTGGACACGTGACGGCATTGCCACACGGCGGAGCGGCTCCGAATGAACCAGGATGACCACCAGTATAGAGGATCGACGGATCGTGATCGTGTGCTAGGCACAAACGGATCTGACGGGGACCCAGTCCACTATACAGGCAGATGTAGCGGTTCCTGTGTGCCCACAAACCATTTTCCGACGCCTCACGGAAGTGAATCTGCAATCCCAACGCCCCTTAACACCGGAACATTGCCGGCTCTGTGTGCAGTGGTGCCAGGCAAGAGCAACATGGAATGCCACAGAGTGACAGCATGTGGTGTTTAGCGATGAGTGCCGATTCATTTTGGGGACAGATGATCATCTTGTCCGGGTGTGGAGGTCCCCGGGTCAATGGCACAATCCCAACCTTGTTATCATGCGCCACACCTCCCCCAGTGCAGGCATTATGGTCTGGGAGCCCTTGCCTATGATGGCCGATCAGCTCTAGTAGTAGTACGTAGATCATTGACGGGCCAGTGGTATGTGGATGAGATCCTACGGCACCACGTGCTCCCATTCCTGGTCGGGATTCCAGGTGTGCTATACCAGCAGGATAATGCCCGCACGCACACAGCTGGGGTTGCCCAGGACTGCCTACATCATGTCCAGACACTTCCATAGCCCACCCGTTTCCCGGACATGTCCCATATCGGGTATGTGTGGGACTAGTTGAAATGCCAGCTGCGGCCGTGCTGTACTATCCGAGATTTGGAGCACACTGTTCAACACGTGTGGGCCAGTTTGCCACAGGACAACATCAGGTGTCTGTTCGCCTCCATGCCAGACTGTATTGCAGCATGTATCGCCACATGAGGCGGTTTGGCGTGCTATTGAAGATGACCGGACTGCATGCCACAGATCTGTCTGTAATTGTCCTGCAGCTCTGTTTTTGCCATCATGTGTATCATTTATCTGTATCATTATGTCCATAAAATTTCAGTTCAATCCGATGCTTCCTTCTTGGTGCGCAAATTTCATTGTCCGCGAGTGTATCTAGATTCAAGCACCTATATATGGATTAGTTGGTGAAGCAGATGAAGAAAAGGGAGAAGTAGATTGAAATTTGGTTTCAAACTCTGTACTTACTAATATTTTATTAATTGTAGTAGTCAATGTTATGTTTTGTTATTGTTGGTTATGAGGGGGGGGGGCGAATCCCCCTGCGTATCAATAATGTTCGACTACATGTGGTGGTTTCAATTCCACTCACATATTATTCTTTGTAGTAGCGTTGACCAACATATGTGGCCCTTGTTATGACCAGCCGTTCCTCATCATGGCAGGTCAGTGCAAATTAACATAAGCATTGTTCCAATTAAAAATGCAGGAAGTTAAATTAAAACAAATGGTTTTTAATAAAACCAGACAAACACAAAAAGACTGTACAACACATAAACAGAAAACATTTAAAATTACAGCATACTGCTTCCTCCGTTTGTTAAAAAAGAGGAGCAAACGCTCAGATGCGCAAGTAACATTCATCTGCCAGTGTCCTTCCAAGAAAACCCACTCCCCTTTCATCGCTTCTCCCTTTCAGTTCACCCCTCATTTGCATGTGCCTGGAGCAAGGAGGTTCCTCCCGCTGCTGGGGGGAGGGGCGGGGGCTTGCGCAAAGGACACATAGTTCTCTCCCTCGCTCTCTTATCTTTTTCTTTTTCGATGGCTGTTCGCAATCATCACAGTCAACTCTTCTCAAAATGTTCTCTGTTTGTTTATAGTTGCTGTGCATTACCTGAATATCAAAAATTTTGTAAAACTTAATGAAAGTTGCCACTGTGTCTTAATGTTATTCATGATTATTAAGTGACGTTTCTTAATTTCAAAATTAGTAGCCATTTTAGATTGTGCTGCTGATAAGGTGGGCAAATTTTTAATAGCACTGCTGATCTCAGATTTTGTTGAACTCATTTATTTCATACAATTAAATAAAAGCTGGCTGGTACTTACCATTTGGAAGCGCTGTATTTTCCTGACACTGTGCAGTATATCCGGGTTGAAAGGTCAGTGCCATGTGTTGTGTTATGCACTCAATCTTTTCGTAAACTGCTTTGTGTAGGAGCTACATTTGTTTTTTAGAATGGCATTGCTTCTTAAAGTAATAAAAAGCAATAATTCATTTTCTTACTGCAGAGGGGGTGTCATAATCCGTAGGCAAATGGTTGCTGTTTATGGCGACCATAGTCATAAGACAGTAGATTATCCTTATATGGGAGGTTTCCTCCTTAAGGATGATTTATGCTGTAGGCAAGCACACATCATCATCACCACCTGTGCAAATGTTTTGAAGATGAATGAGGCCCATAGAGACATCACTGAGAATGAAGTTGCAGAGATTGATGTCAGTCATGGAACTGTTCTTGCAGTATTGCAGAATCATCTTCACTGCTGAAAAGTTTGTAACTGGGTGCTGAAAAAATCTCAGCACACTTCACTGCACAAAAAGGGGAATGAATGGCTGCCTGTTTGGTGCACCTGCAGTAGTACTTCAGGAAGGGAAATTACTTTTTAATAGCATAGTCTCTGGTGCCATTATCAGCTTGAAAGCAAGGAAACATGCCTGCCTGAAATGGAAGCAAATCTCATTGCCACCTGCTAAGAAGTTCAAGGTGCAACCTGGAGCACACAAAGTTGTGTGCACCTTTTTCATTGTCCACTGTGGACCTCTCCTCACCAGTGGTGCAGTCGTGAAAAAGAAGTGGCTTGGTGGCTTGGTGTTCCGAAGACCGGCAGCCTAGGGTTTTTTGACTTAAGCAGGTATGCAGGGGGGGGGGGCAAGAACCTCCTCCCTCTCCCCGTGGGAACAGGGAAGAGGTTCTTGCCCCCCTAAAAATAATGTCAAATGTCAATTTTGATGGGCTATGATTGAATAAATAAATTTAAAAAATGTCCAATTCATCTTGTGAATTAATGAAGCCATGACAAATCCTAGTGAAGAATTATTGTAGTTAAATTGTGCATTACGGGGATTACTAGGATATAAGCTTCTCAAATTTTTGGGTTGTACCCCAACCCTTCGTCAGGACTGACTAAGACAGAAGGTGCTGCCACTCAAGTGGTAATGTCATACCGCTATGTTCATTAATCGTGGAACCTCTTCTTCTCTCAGTGTGTAGATTTTCTTCAAGTTTTCATTTTAGGTAGTGTTATTGGTGTGCAAGAATTTTTAAAGATTCACAGTCCATTGAATGTCCAGTACTTTGTACATGTTTATCAAGGCCTGTTTTACTTGTAATGTTCCTAATTGCGGCTTTGTGTTCTGCTACTCGGGTGCGGAGTTGTCTTCCAGTTTCTCCTACATATATGTTACCACAATTGCAGTTTACACTGTAGATAACTCCTTCTTGTAGCAGCATATTATTTTCTTTTTGTTTAATCTGTGGAAAATATTTTTTTATTTTATTGTGTAAGTGAGGAGCAAGACGAATATGGAAGTTAAGGCTAATTCTCTGCAGCCTTTCAAACAACCCTTTATGGTAAGTTATTTTTCTAGTGAGTTTAATGGTTTTATCAGACTTTTTGTGGCTCGATTTATCTTTTTTTTCTCCTTAAAATTTTTTTCTATCCAATTTTTCGAGTAATTGTTATCTGTCAGCAATTTCTTAATTCTTTTTATGGATTTCTTTGGAAGTTATTTCAGAATCTAAAGTTTCTATTTTTCTGTGAAATGATCAGAAAATTTCTGCGCAAAAGCTTTGAAAATAGATAACGTTCTGCAAACTGTCATCAAGGCTGTGAATTTCATATGGGCCAAGGGATTGAATCATCGCCAATTCCAAGAATTCCTTATAAAAGTATGGATGCTGGCTATGGCAACATCATTTACTTTTCGGAAGTAAAATGGCTAAGTTGAGGCAAAATGTTGAAAAGATTTTATGATTTGCGACATGAAATCAAGTTGTTTATGGTATGAAAAACAAAATTTGTGCCAGAACTTGACGATGAAAACAGGTTTACAGATTTAGTATTTCTAGTGGATTTGACCGCACATTTAAATGTGTTATAACGTGCATCTTCAATGTAAAACCCAACTTATCAGTACAATGTTTCAAGTCATAACTGCATTCCAAATGAAACTGAAATTATGGCAAGCTCAAATTAAGGCAAACAATTTTATTCATTTCGACACGTTAGCTAAACACGATCCTGTAAACAGGGGTAAAATATGTAGCCTTGCTTTTCGATTTCATACAGGAATTTGAAAACAGGTTTCAAGATTTCCGTAAAAATAATCAATATTTTGATATATTTGCGACTTAATTTTCAGTCGACATAAATATGTTACCTGCCAATTTTCAAATGGAATGCATAGAGCTGCAATCTGACAGTCAACTTGAAGAAAAATTATCATGTCTCTTTACTGGATTTTTATATGACCTATCATCCCAGAGAAAAATATCCCTCACTTCACAAACACGCCTTATTCATGTCGTCACTTTTTGGCAGCACCTACATTTGTGAGCAACTATTTTCACGGATGAAGCACACAGAGTAAAATTAGAACCAAAATATCTGATGAGCACCTTGAGAACTCGCTGAGAATTGCAACTACTTCCATCGAACCAGATATTGATTCATTAGTTTCTCAAGAACAATGTCAAATATCCCACTGGTTTTATGTTGCCCTCTTTTTCTATTTTTTTTTTTTTTTTTTACTTTTATAAAAAAAATATCAAAAAAGATTTATGAAGTTTTATTCTTTAGATATATATGTACATTTTCTATATCAGTGATCACAAACTTGTAACCTCCTCGGCGATTTTAAAACACCCTGCGAACGGTAGGGCGCATAATTAGGATTGCTATACGAGGACTTTTTTTTTTTGCTCATCAGCTATCGTTAGTGTATTTTTATGTATGGCCCAGGGAAGCAAAAATATTGGACACCCCTGATTTACACAATAACAAGTCCAAACTATCTTTCGTAATATGCTCCACTCCAGCATCTTGACCTGCCCAATGTAACTCCAAGGTTCTCACAGTCCTAGTGTAAGTTCAACAAAGCAGACAGCCAATGTAGTCCCTTATGTGATATCTGTGGAAATTTTCATTTTGGAGAATAACAGGATGAAGATGTCTCCAATCATGGAATCTTTTTTGTCGGTCTGAAAGATTATGCAGTTGGTGTCCAAAAAGTATGCACAGAAAACAAAATATTGCATTTTGATTATTAGAATATAACATCCATTAACTTTTAACTGTTTCTCCATTATTGTTTAAAACTAGTCCTTTGTAAATTTTTGCCCTGAATTGTCTGATACCAAGGTATTAAAATTCATGCCACCTTGATCTGGACCATGTTTGACAAGAGTATATATTAATTTATATGTAATAGCAGGCCAAGAGTGAGGATTCTTGTAATTTAGCAGTATGTTTTTTGGAATATCGTCGTTTGAAACAGTAGAGCGCAAATTTAGTACAATATTATCGACATGTGAAGCAGTAGTCTGTGTAGGCTTCTCCTCCAACGTATCATCATCCCTTAAAATATCACAGTGCAATTGTAGTATGGTATCTTGTGAAGCAGTAGATTTCTCATCTTGTGCAGGCCTCTTGTTTTCCTGTATATTATCGTCTGTTGAATCAATTGTAGTATGGTATAATTATCTTGTGAAGCAGTAGTAGATATGTACTCATGTGCAGGCTCCTTGCCTCCAGGTGTATCATCGTCCTTTGAAATAGTATAGTGCAATTGTACTACAGTATTATCATCATGTGAAGCAGTACTAGATTTGGGCTCTTACGCAGGCTCTTCACCTTCTGGTGTTTCTGTTCTCAGCCATTTAACAATTGCTGCAACATT
This sequence comes from Macrothele yani, assembly GCA_039090855.1. Lineage (NCBI taxonomy): Eukaryota > Metazoa > Arthropoda > Arachnida > Araneae > Macrothelidae > Macrothele > Macrothele yani. Next base: position 56,856,973 of record CM077010.1, read on the forward strand.
GATTTGTGTAACTCTAATTTTTGCTTGTTTATTTTTCTCTTTTGTGCCCCCACAGTTGCTTGGACATTTTTGAACTAGGAAAAAAATAAATAAATATGTACCTATACATTAGAATGTATTGGATGAAAATCTGAAATTCTGTTTCCTTAAAAGCTCCAAAACTCAGAGTTTGCTGGTCCAACTAGAGTATCAACAACTTTAGTATGAACAACTTTTACTCTGTGGTGCCAACTACTGAATGATTGTGCATGCAGGGCTAGTTCATTGACATAATCCTTGCGCCTCTTCTACTCAGTAACATCACAGGTGTGGATGCTGAACCATAAAACAGCCGGCAAAGCAAAGAAGTGCGTGTGCACCCAAAGATCACTTCTTTACTAACCTTAACAGGAGCTCTTCTCGCATGAGGAGGGGATAAGCTTAATCTTTGGATGAGCTTTCCCTTCCTCACGTAACCAGACATGGATCTTTAAAAAGAAGCTTTTAAGCATCCTTTTAAAAAGAGGCTCTTCTAATCATGACTGACTGATACAAGACTGCTTCATAGCAAACATTTTTAACTGGACACAATGTAAAAAGTGTTTTATTTCATTTACTGCTGATGAAATTTTATTTTTCCCTCGTCTCTTACACATTTTCGCTAGACAATTTTAGTTTTTGTCGGATCCATTTCAGTGCCCCCTTTGTCCTGGGGCCTGTGCACCTGTTGCATCTGCCTAGTTATTGCACTGGTCTTCATTATCCTCAATTTGTTCTGTTTGCTCTTTTTGATAATGAAGGAGAATGATGATAGTGTAGTGAGAAGCATTGAGAGAAAATATTGGAGTTGTCTTATTTTCTATCATTCCCCTTCTTCCTCGGCCCTGTGCACCTGTTGCATCTGCCTAGTTATTGCTCTGGTTTTCATTATCCTCAATTTGTTCTGTTTGCTGTTTTTGATAATGAAGGAGAATGATGATAGTGTTGTGAGAAACATTGAAGCATTGAGAAAAAATGTTGGAGTTGTCTCATTTTCTTGTAGTGGCCAACACCACAAGAATATAAAGCAGCTGAATTGCTTGAAAATGCATAAAGTTTTAGGAAAACATATATTGTAAATAAAAACAGATTTTTTTTATCTCTCCAAGAAACATGAACCATTTTAAATTGCAGTATTTGTGGAAGTTCAAGGACTTTCTGCAAGTTAATCAAGCTGAAATGTGTGCTATGTATGAAGATTCTGAGAAGAGAGGTAACACTGTTAGTGTGATAATTTTTTCAGACTTAATTATTTCATAATTTTCTTTTAAGGATTTTGAAAAATTCCTAATCTAAATTTTTAATTTGTGTTTTCATATAACTGTCTTTTTTGTATGTTCTTATTACTAAAAACAATGTTAAATTCCTAACTTAAACTTTTAATTGTAATATTTTTGTACAGTATTGCATGTGTGTTATAGTAAAACCCAATGTAAAAATTTATCCTGTCATAAACATCAAGATGTCTTTGAGTTAATTTCTTTTCTTTTATTTCAGAAACTCCACCTGATATTTTTAGCAAGAGTTCACCTACATCATTTAATGTTACTTTAAATGCAACAACCAATGAAAATGCATTCACCATTATCAAGAGAACTGTATATGGCTGTAAGTACTTTCATTTGCCATATTTTTGTTTGAATATCGTATTTCTCCTATTAATGGCCATAATTACAGAATGGTTGTACCATTTTTGCAGCTCAGAAATTGTTTTTTTTTTTTTTTTAATTTCATCGCATAATGGTGTCATGATAGATTGTTGTTCGTCATGTTTATTTAGAAGGCCAATAAGCAAAGCGGTGTGGTGCAATATGTGACCTTGCTCGTGTAACAGGAGATGTGGGTAAACATTGTGATCTTGACTACTGGCTGCTGCACAGCATGGCTATTGTGCAATTCATGATTCCCAGTTGCTCTCTGTCCTATGTTGGTACCTAAGATTTCTAATTCACTGTGTGTTATAATATCCTAGCCTGCTGTTGATACAGGGAGAGGCAAAGTAACAGGTTGATCCAATTATTGTGCACATCTGCAGAGATGATCATGTAAATCATGCTAATATTATTCTACACTGATGAGCCATTGCATTATGACCACCTACCTAATAAGCTGTAGGACCCTCTTTAGCCTGCAAAACAGCGGCCACTCAGCGAGGCATCGATTCGGTGAGGTGGCGATAGGTATCCTGGGGTATCGGTACCATAATGTCAACAGCAGGTCCTCCAGTTCCCGTACGTTTTGGGGTGGTGGTGATTTAGCGCGAACCCACTTTTCCAAGTCGAACCTCAAATGTTCGATTGGGTCAGTTTGTCAGGTGAATTTGAAGGCCACGGCGCTAACAGAAAGTCACCAGCATGTTCCTTGAACCAGTCCTTGACGATTCTGGTAGTATGGCATAGTGCATTATCCTGTTGGCAATGGCCATCACCAGCAGGGAACAATTTCCATGAATGGGTGAACTTGGTCCACAACGATGTTCAGATACTTGACAGCTGTCGGGGATTGTGCTATTGAGATAATGGAGCCTAAAGTGTCCCAAGCAAACACTGCATAAAAATCACCAGACTGTTTCTGCCAAACAGTTCATCCAGGTGCCATAGCCTCCTTTGGTAATCAGCATATTTGTGCTCGGTCGTCTACGTGATGCATCAGGAATCTTGATTTGTCAGATCAGGCCACTCTCTTCCAATCATTCACAGTCCAATGTCGATAATCTTGGACCCATTTCATGCATTTTTGGCAATGACTTGCAGTGAGCATGGGGACCCGGCTGGGTCTTCCGCAACGCATGCCCATGCGCAGAAGGCTGTGAAGATCTGTGTGCTGTGACGCATTGCACTGATTACCACTGCATACTTGCCAACTTTTACGGATTTCTGCTTAATTTTACTGATTTACGGATAGAAGTCTTTTTTTACGGATTTTTTTAATATTTTGATTGCTCAATTGAAATATTTCAATCCCCTGCAACCATCCACTTAGATTTTGTATCGGACCTTACGAGCACTGTGTTACGCGATGATGTCATTTTTGATTCACCAGCTTCGTGCGAAGCCATCAAGTATAACGATGGCTCCGCTTCGTGATGTCGTGTGGTATGTCTCTCTCCATGGGATTGCTCAAGTGACATGCTGACCAGAGTTCTCCAAAATGTGTAATTGCCTGTCTAGTATGCATCAAAGAGTGTGTTGGTGCATCGAAATCTTACCAACACGTAAAAATACTCATCAGGAATTTTTCTCTACGTGTAAAAATACGCTTCAGGGATTTTTTTTTTTACGTGTAAAAATATGTATCTTGAATTTTTCTTAGCGCATAAAAACTACGTATCGAAGAATTTTACCAATTCGTAAAGATACGCATCGGGACAGTATTTCTTCTTTCAGAGACGGAAGTAAACGAAATAAAGATTTTTTCCGTAATTGTAATTTTCTTTCTCCTGTGATGTCTCTGTCCAGTATTGCTGTCATATATCATTTTATTCCATAAATATTTGTATTTCAGTTTGAAAATGGAGGGAAAATTTTTGAAAACAGAAATTCGACTGCTAGAAAGTTTTACTGTAATCTTTAGGCATGAGAGTACGACGGCTTTGAGGAATTTTTCCTTTTCCGTCATAATTTGGGTTATCCTGGATATCGATGCATAACTGAACAGAATATTTGGGGCTATTAGTAGTGGTGAAGGATGTTTTCCGCCTGAAACTTTCGAAAGAGGAAGTTTAGTCTTTCAAAACTTTCGAAAACGGAAGTTAGATGCAGTGAATATTTCTCCCGTAATTGTAATTGTATTTTTCACATAATATTTCCTCTGTCTAGTATTGTTGTTAAGTATCATTTTATTTCATAAGTATATTTGTATTTCAACTTGAAAATGGAGGGAAAATGTCCGAAAACGGAAATCGGGCGTAGCAAAGATTTCCCCCATGACTGTATTTTTCTCCCAACGATGATCAGAACATGTATCCAGTATTCTTAAATACCCCCCCCCCCCCATTTTTTTTGCATTTCAGTTTCATAAACGGTGAGGGGTTCCAAAAACGAAAGTGACGAAGCTGAAAGTTTTGTTGTAAAAATTGCATGGTGTTCAAAAGTATTTATATTTTCAAAGTTACACTATTCATCTTTTATCTAAAATAGTGAAAGCTGTAATGCATTCATGATGGATAAAATATTGTCGTCCAAGGGCATTGAAAAAAAAAAAAGACAGTAAAGGAATGGAAAGGGAACCAAAGATATCAGCAAATGAAAATTTTAGTTTAGTATTGAATCACCACAGGTTTGCGAGGCTAACATTGAGCAAAATTCATATTTTAGTTTATGGTTTTTCAAGTTATTATTTTAAACACAGATAATACTAGTTTAGTTATTGTGGCATATGCAGATATTTTTACTGCATATTTATTAATATAATTATGTTTTGTTTTGTGGTAAATGGTGTTCGCGCAAAAGTTTTACTGATGCACATTTTCCAAAGTTGGCAAGTATGTCACTGTTGTAGCCAGGGGCGGTTCGTCATTAGGGGCCAGAGGGGCCCGGGCCCCACCTAAAAATTTCTATTTCTAGAAATTTTTTTTTTTTTTCCCTGATTCTTATTCTTTCTCTTAACTTCTTAACTACATGGTGATAAACCTTTCCCTTCAAAAACCATTATCTAAGGGAAAAGTTTCCTTCAAAAACGAAAAACTATGAGGAAAGAGATCACGTTCAGAGTGTGAGGTTATTGGGGCCAGCTCCATCAGGCCCCAGTAACATCACTACGCAAGCGAAGAGAAGACGGTTTCCTCCCCGTCTCATTCAGTATGAAGACCTACATACAACACTGTCTTAACCGCGTGTGCAGAAAAAGCTTGGGGCCAGATCTACCTGGCCCTGTGCTAATTTGATTGGCCAGGAGTGTATCCATTTCCTTAACGCCGTGGGTTGACAGAGAAGCTTACCCCCGACCAAGCTCAAAGGTTGCGGAAGGGTTTTAAATGTCGTAGCAAAGTTCAGTTAGTTGCTTTTACTGTTGGTGTGTCTCTCTCAGTGATGTGTTGTTCCTTCGTATCGTGACTTTTTTGCTTGTTAATATCTCCGTTCTTTGCTTTAAATCTGGAAGAAAAGCTTCACTTAAAAAAACCCAGTGCTTATCACCCCAAGAATGTTTAGTTTGAGCTTCACTTAAAAAAAAAAAACAGTGCTCATCAGCCCAAGAATTTGAATCGAAAAGCTTCACTTAAAAAAACTCTGTGCTTATCAGCCCAAGAATTTGAGTTTCCAAGAGTATGAAGTTTCCAAACACTTTGCAAAACTAATTTCAGTTTTAACTAAGATGATTTTCTATGTTAAAAATAAATAAATAAATGAGAAAACATGTAAGTATAATTTGCACATGAGTACATATATGTTTTTAGGTTTCACAAGTTCTTTAAAAAAAAGGTTAGACCTTTCAAATAATGCAAATGGTAGTATGGTACTCATTCTATATGGGACGAAATTCATGAAACGTTCCCTCCCTGCATATATTTGGAGTTATTATTTTTTCACTACATTTTTTTTATCCTGTGAATCCTGTGATTATTCCTCAATTGAGAAATCTGAAGAAACACAAAGCACAACTAACACAAATTAATGCTCATATGTTTTAAGGTAAAAAATTTATTTAAGGAGTTTTAACATTTTTCTGTTAGTAGTTATGCATTCTATTCTGGGGACATTTTTTTCGTGTGCAATACAATAGTTGACACATTCGTACCTTATTTGGGCATTATTGTGAGTCAAGGGGGTAAACAGAGGCAGACAGAGTAAAGGAATCTTAGAGGTGGGGGGTCTGAATAGTTGGCCTAATAATGACAGTTTTTTTTATTTCATTGTTTGACTTCGGCTACTGGCCCCACCTGTTTCAGTTGCTACGAGCCGCCACTGGTTGTAGCTGCAGGCGATTTGTTGTACTGGTGCCCTGGGGACACTGAACAATGTGCAACAGTCTCTACTCCCCTCTGACATCACCGAGCTGTGGACGACACACAGCTGGACAATGGTTCATCATTTGGCCATCTGTGCTTCACTTATATGTACTCACTACAGCACAACCCACAAGCTGCACCATTTACAAGATTGTAGTTCTGAGGCACAGTGCCATGCAATTTGTCCTGTGTCGAACTCCGATAAATTTGCAGTTTTTCCCATTCTGACTCCAAACTCTCTACTAACCGAAAATCGGCCCTCGGGTTGTATATATAGGCTACTGCTCTGTGAACTTCACCTGCTTCACTGTTTGGTCTCCAGGCGCTCTCATTTCTTTAGGTTGGGGGTGGTCATAATGTAATGGCTCATCAATGTAGTTCTGCAACCTGCCAACAGGTGACAAGCCAAGACCTTCCAAATGGAGTGTCTTGGCTACATGCTCAGTGACACGTATGAATCATCTTCAGTGTATTGTTGTTCATGGAAGGAACAGCATGTTTTTTTTTTCCCAGGAGCAGAAAATTTTTATTGCTGAGGAGTATTTTGCCCCCTAGTGATCTTATGCACATGTTACCGAGTTTTCATCAGAAGTGCCTGGATACTGCTGTTTCGAATAATTCAGCCATTACAAGAATCATAACCCGTTTTCATGAAACAGGAAATGTGGGGGATAGGAAATACAACAGAAGGTGCAGTGTGTTGATGCAGCTAAACTAGACGAGGTGGAAACTGGGCTACAGCATTCCCCTCATGTTGTCACATTGTTGGTCCCGTTTTTTTCAACATGACATTAAATAGTGAACCAGGACATAATCTCATAGTTTATTGCCCTGCTTGGGGAAGAATTTAACTACTGGTTCCAACAAGATGGTGCCACATGCCGCTCGTCAAACACAACCGTGGCCTTCCTATGGGAATTTTTTGGAGACCATCTGATTTTTTGAAAACTGTGGCCTCCAAGGTCTTCTGACTTGTTTCCAGCAGATTTCTTTTTATGGGGTACTTGAAAGGTGTGGTATACAAAAATTAAGCATGCACCCTGCAAGATCTGCAAAACACATTATGACTGTCATTGCCATCATCAATATACAACTTCTATGCACGGTGTCTAACATGATGAGATGTGCTTGCACCTGTATTCAAGTTAAAGGTGGACATTTCCAGCACCTGTTGTAGGAGGTTGTTACATCAGATGTGTACTGTACATTAAATGCGTTTTTGCATGCATTGAGTACATTGTACGACAGTACCACCGAGTTTGATGTGCATTCTAATTGGGTCCGTTTGATGTGTGTTTTAATTGAATCACCATGTATTTCTTATCAATTACAGACTGTCCAGAAAGTATTCAGTCATTTTGTGTCTCTCTAGAGTCTGTCTTGCAGTCTTGATGTAACTTGGCAGCCAGCAAGAAGGGACCTTACTGCTGGTGTGTGAACACTCACACTGTTGTGGAGCTATGCGGTCAGCAGTGATACACCATTGAGTGAGCTTGTGTACTGTGTGACCATCACATTCACAATGACCAAATGAGTAGATCAGCGAACCTGTGTCAAGGTTTGCTTCAAACTCAGACATTCTTCTCCTCTGCAATTAGGCCCTGTGGCTGACATATCACAGCCACAGGGCCTAATTGCAGAGGAGAAGGAAGGGAGGCCCTCAAAGTGTTTTTACCATCTGTACACTTTGTGGCTTGTTGACAACAAAAAAGATTCGACCCCTAGCGAGTATGTGTGTTGTGTAGAGTGGGGTACGGAGGGTGTCTGCAGTGGCAGTGGGGTGAGGGTGTGTGTTGTATAGAGTGGGGGACCGAGGGTGTCTGCAGTGGGGTGGGGTGGTGTGTTTGTTTATGTGTGTGTGTGTGTGTGTGAGAGAGAGAGAGACGGAAGGCATGACAGCACAATAGTGAAAGTTAAAACTAAACAGTAATTTAAGGTTATTTAACAGACTTGGCACACAGACTCAAGGCACAGTGTGATTTGCTTTAAAGCAATAAAAAACCAAGATGAAAAACAGTGACACCCAGTTAGCCGGAAATAGTGACACCAGATCAGCAGGCAGGCTCTCTAAGACAGCTAACACCACAATGTCTCCATCTTTGAAGGTGAGCGTGGGAGTGTCTTAGTAGCGTATTATAGTCTGTCAAGTAACCTTGTGGTTTCTCCTATCCCTAATCGCTATAGGGAATAGACCTTTGTAGTGTTACCACTTATTATTTTGGAGAAAAGGACATTTTATTACCCTCCTGCACCATTTCATTGGGAAAACTTATCGGCAGCATACCCCTGTCGATGTCTCTGTGTACTCATAGTTAAATGTATCTTCTTTTTTTAGCATGGAATTTAATAAATCAAAAGAATTGCGTGAAAAAATTGCCACAGGAGAATACATCCTAATAGAGAATGTAAGTAGAAAAAGTGACATTTGGGCACATTTTAAATTGCTTATCAATGTAGAAACCCATCAGCCAAAAAACTTTGTGCAATGTATTAAGTGCAACAATTTTTTTTAGCTGTGAGATTTCAAAATCTGGACATCTTAGAATCTTAAGAGACATAAATGCATTTCTGCTGCTACAAGTTCCTCATCTAAAATGTTTGCATCGTCATTAATGTAACACGTTATTAGTCGAAAAAAAAGGAAAAGCAAGTAATTCTTGAAGTTGTGTAAGTATGTGCAGCAAGGACTTGAGATCATTCGACATTGTTAGTGGAGATGGATTACTTCAACTTGCTCAGTCACTAATAAAAATTGGTTCTGTGCATGGAAATGTATCAGCTGCTGAAGTACTACCCCATCTAACCACGATTTCAAGGCACATTGCTGAATCAGCAGCTACGGAATAAAATCATTCCAGCTGTAAACGAAGCATTGAGCAATGGATATGTGGAAGGATGATTTTAAAAGATCTCTTACACCGCTGTAACTGCTCATTATTTTGATGAACAGTGGAATTTGATCAACCGACTGCTCTTCACATGCAATTTTCGCAATTAATGGAAAACTGGTGAAAACATCAGGAAGGAACTTCAAAGACGATTTTTGCAAATTGGTCTGGCACCTGAGGCAATTGATAAGTTGATCTTTGTAACAGATCAAGGAGCAAATATAGTAAATTCTCTGCAGCCGTTTCAGCGACTTGATTGTACTGCACATGTAATAAACACCATTCTGCACAATGTTTTTTAACATGGAATACTTGAAAAAATCAAATCAAATAGTGTTTGAAACACTGAATGCTTCAAAGGCATTAGTAATTTATTTGAAGCAAAGTGGACTGATAAACCGCTTTGTAAAGACAGTTCACCAAGTGTTGAAACATGATGGAATTCAATGCTCAGACTGCTGTTGTCAATCCATGACCAGCATGATGAAATTTTTGAAGTTTTAGCTGAAAGAAATGAAGAATACTGCATTTCTGACTTGTGTAAATATTTTGAAATATTTAATTAATTTTCTGCAGCCATTTCATGATGCAATGGAAGCATTAGAATGCAAGAAATGCGTAACATTGCCTTTCATTTTATTGTGGTACAAAAATTGCTTGCCAAATGTGAGGTACAGAATGGAGATCCCTCCTTTATGAAGGAACTAAAGGAAAGAACCCAACAATCTATCGTCAGGAAAATTTCCATTAAAATGCAGCACAAAATTGCTACATTTTCATGTCCCATCTTTTTGCCAACTAAGAATGCTGAACGAAGTAGAAAAATCAGAAGTATTAAATGCTGTACGAAAGGAACTTGCTCATGGCGATGACGAAAGACTTTTTCGCACGAGTCTAAAACTAACCATGAAACTAATCCGGAGTTATGACCGACAAAGAAAGGCAAATATGATTTCAGTTATTCGGAAGATGAGTCTACTTTAGTCCACTTTAAGTCCACTTAACCATCTGAAATGAGTGCAAAATAAATGTGTGGTGGAAAAATCACAAAAAATAATTGCCCAAACTTTCTTAAGTTGCCCAAGGGTATCTTTGCATTCCTGTATCTAGTGCTAGCAGTGAACAAAACTTTAGTGCTGTAAGTTTACTTGTTCAAGAGCGTAGAACAAGACTGAAGGCCGAAATAATTGATGCAACACTGTTTTTGCACAACAATTTGTGATGTTATTTACTGTGAGTTCCAATTTTATAGTGCTAAACACTTCAAATTTTCTGTTTATTATATTGCATAAGAGGAAATGTTTCCTGTTGCAATAAGATATGTTAATGTAATTATATTTATTTGGAGTTTGTATAAAAATTAAATCATTTAATCATATTAAAACCTCATGAATTAGCTCATGTTTAGACTAGAGGTTAGAAACATTACAAAGAACTTTTTTTTTTTTTTTACTTTTCTCTCATTCTGCGTGCCAGATTAACTGCAGGATTTTCTTTTTTTTTTTTTTAAGAACACCACTATACTTTGAAAATTTATTTTGAATTTATTTTGTCTTTTCTCTTTTTTTAAGTTTAGTTAAATGTTTTGGCTTGCATTTAACTAAATGTTTTCACATCCTTCAAATTTTCAAGTTTTCTGAGAGATATTACAGGAATGACCAAATAAGTGTGACAAGCAGATTCAGGATTTATAATCTGTTTGCTTTAAATATTCTATCGATTTTACATGTATTAAGAAGAATATTTCTTCCTTCATTGATTCATTGGCACTGTGTTGGCTCTTCAGTTGTGGTTTCCTTCTATCCATGCAGGTAATAATTATAATAGTGGATGACTGCATCTAGCCTTCAACATTCATAGGGGTTATCCAACTGCTAGTGAAAATTTCATAATAATAATGATTTTGAAGCATTTTCTACTTTATTTAATTTTGTATTTGTAAAAATGTTGTGAAAATACAGTAGAACCTGCTTACATGCCTGTATTTAGCAAAATCCCAGATTTAATGAGAAAAATAGGAACTTTGGTATAATGCTTATTCAAAGCTAACTAGATCACTTTTAATGAAAAAATTTAATGAAATCTCCAAATTTAATGAGAAAAAGAAAAGCTAAGATGATCACATAGCAAACAATGCAACAAAATTTAATGAAATTCGATATATAATGAAGACTGTCCTGGAATTGAAGGAATAGAAATGGTGGCATACAAGATGAAATTGCAGCCATGCAGGGAAATCTTGGTGTGCCAGTGGAAGCATGTTAATAGAAATTTAATAGGGAGGAGTACATCAAACGCTGAACAAAAAGTTGTGCAAGAGACTCTCTCCACTACTTTCTCCAAGGAACTATTTATTGCCTTGGGAGTATAAGTTGAAAACAGGTGACATACTCTTAGGCAAAAGAGGCAGATTTATGCACATGTACCGTAATTTTCGTCGTATTATCCACAGACTGCGAAATTCACATTAAAAAATTTTTTTTGCCTTCGTATAATCCGCAGACTGTGACATTCAGGGAAAAAAAATTGCTGTATAATCTGCACATCATAGATGTTGAACTGGAAGGGGAATTTCCGACAGAAAAATCAGTCGCATAATGACCCAAAAGTCCAAAGAAGTAAGAGAAGAAAAAAAAACGATTTTATTAAACGAAGAAATTCATTTTTAAAGGTTACTTTTTCATATTTTTTATCTTCAGACAGATAAAGGGTGTGGCATCCATAGATCACGCCAATGCAGCTCCAGAGCATTATATTACACCTTGCCAATGATGAAAGGCTCATACAGAACAAGTAATAGAAATACCATATGTACTCCCGTATAAGTCAAAAGTTTTTTGAGGAAATCCTGCTTTCAGAGTTGGGGGATTGGCTTATACGTGGGCCAGTAAAAAACTCTGTGAATTCTCGTGCAGAATTTACTGACAGATTTACTTAAGTTTTAGATGGTGGCACAGCGGCTTTCCGCATGTTACTGCACGATTGTTTTCTGACCTCCAGAAAATTATCCTGCAGTGACGCAATCATATCTTCAATTATGTCTACCACTTTTAAGTTTAAATTTGGCAGTGTAACTGAAACGCTTCTTTTTCAAAGGCATGAATAGCAATGAAGGAAAATAGCAGCAACAACATTGGTCAAAATGGCGAAAGACAAACACAAGGCAGCACGCACAAGATCCAAAAAGAAGAATGCATAGGTTTGTGCAGCAAATGCAGCGTGTACGTTTATTGGCTGATTGACAAAAACAGAGACTGCAGAACAGCCAGAGTTGTCCTTCTTAATGATTAAAAATGACCCCTGCCGTCTCTCCCCACAACTTGCCCGATCGTTCATTATGACATTCCTTCCCCACTCCGTACAAACTTCTGAACTGAGGAAATTTTTTTGTAGGGAGTTCCTTTCCCAATTATACCCTTTCTCCTGCACAATTACGCTGCAGATTTTCCGTAAAAACTTTTTTTTTAAATCGGCATATAATCTGCAGAACCCGTATTTTTAACTTTGGATTTCCAGGCGACAGTTGCACATTAGAACATAGGTGTAATGGAATGCAGGGATGATATCAAGTAATGCAAGTGTTATGCAAAGAAAATGAGGGTAACTTAAATGTAAAACAAAACAAAGAAAATTTTTTTTTTTTTTAAATGTTTCCACATGATGTCTGCTTCAAGATTTGCTAGTAACATGTATTCATGTAAGAGCTTACTTTAATATGTACTGCTTAAGTTGATTAATTAAGTTTTGCATGTGTATCCAAGTGTTATGGATATATAATATAAACATATCCATATTATATCATCATCATCATCATCATCATTGTCAACCATTATCAATCCACTGCTGGACGAAGGTCTCCCCAAGTTTCCTCCACAACGGTCTGTCTTGTGCCAGTCTCCTCCATGTCACCCCTGCATACTTTCGAATTTCATCCACCCATCTCCCATGTGGTCTTCTTCTGGGTCTTTTCCTGTCCCGTGGAATCCAATCTAAAATTTCGGCTGTCCATCGATGATCTGTCCTTCTGGCAGTATGTCCAGCCCATTGCCATTTCAGGGATTTAACTCTGATCATGATGTCTTCCACTCTTGTCATTTTTTGGATCCACGAGTTCCTCTTCTTATCTCTCCTGGTTACACCAAGCATGCACCTCTCCATGCTTCTTTGAGTTGTCTGCAGCCTTTGTATGTCTCTTTTAGTTAAGGTCCACGTCTCTGCACCATACGTAAGCACTGGAAGGATGCATTGATCAAACACTTTTCTTTTAAGACATAATGGCATATTGCTCTTGAAAATTATGCTGTTTCTTCCAAAAGCTCTCCAGGCAAGTTTTGTACGCCGATTAATTTCTTCATCAATGTGACCCTCACTTGATATCTGCTGTCCAAGATAAACGTACGTGTCTGTTATCTCCAGCTTTTCTCCATCAATCGATAAATCTTCATTTCTTGTAAAAGCATTGAACATCACTTTTGTCTTCTGAAAGTTCATTTTTAATCCCACTTCTTTACTCTTGTCAGCAAGTTCCTGGATCATACTCTGCAGCTCTGATGGGGTAGTTGCAAAAATGACTACGTCATCAGCAAAACGAAGGTGGGTTAGATAATCTCCATTAATCTTTATCCCAGTGTTTTCCCAGCTCAGCGACTGAAAAACACCCTCCAATGTGGCATTAAAGAGCTTCGGAGATATGGTGTCACCTTGTCTCACTCCCTTTCCAATTTTTACGTGTGTTGTATTTTCAAACAGCCTAATCTTTGCACTTGCATTTTCATAGATGTTATTAATAATATTAATGTATGCATCTTCAATACCGCAGGTTTTCAGAGCCATTGTAACTGCTGATGGTTTCACCGAATCAAAGGCTTTTTCATAATCGATAAAAGCCATGCACAATGGAAGTTCATATTCCCTCGCTCTTTCAATTAGTTCTCTCAGCACGTGGATATGATCTATTGTGCTGTAGCCACTCCTGAATCCAGCTTGTTCTCTCGGTTGAGCCATGTCCAGTGTTACCTTCAAGCGGTGTGAAAGAACTTTAGTGAAGATTTTATAAACTACTGATAGGAGGCTGATAGGTCTGTAGTTTCCGAGATCCTTAATGTCACCTTTCTTATGTAGCAGGATCATTGTAGCGGTGTTCCAATCCTCAGGAATCTTTCCTTCATTAAGGCATCGAGTGAAAATTTGGGCGAGTACTGTTTCGATTTCTCCACTTGCTTCTTGTATGATGTCTACAGTAATTCCATCTTCTCCTGGAGCTTTTCCCCGCTTCATGTTCTTGATTGCATGTGCAACTTCTGCTGGGAGGACTGGAGGAACTCTGGTACTGGTATCTTTCATGATGTCTGGAGTGCATATATCATCCCTTTCATATAATTTGGAGTAGAAATCTTTCACTCTTGTCAAAATTTCGCCTCTATTTCTTGTTACAGAACCATCTTCTTTTCTCAGTGCCATAATCTGTTTTCTTCCCTTACTGAGATGTCCCTTTGCTATCTTTAGGCTTTGGTTGTTTTCAATTGCTTTCCTCACTAGTTCACAGTTGAATTTCCTTACGTCTTCAGTGATACTTTTTCTTACTGTCTTGCATAGCTCTATATATTCCACTTTGGAAGTCACATCTTCTTTAGTTGTCCTCATCTCTCTTCTTTTTTGCATCAACATTTTGGTTTTTCCTGATAATTTGTTCACATGCAACTTGTTCTTAGACCCAGCTAATTTTGTTGCTGTTTCCATAAGAGCTTTGGTTACTTTTCTGTTAACTTCAGAGATGTCCACTTCTTCCGATGTTAGGCCTTCTAAAGCAGAGAACCTGTTCTTCAGTTCTAACTTGAAGGTATTATGGTGTTTTTTAAGGTTGGTTATGTCAATACATTTTGTTTGTCTTATGAGCTTGCAACGTTCGAGTTTAGTGTTGAGGTGCATCTTACATCTCACCAATCTATGGTCACTACCTGTGTTGAACTTGTTTAGCCCACTGCAGTCTTCTATGACGAATTTTTTGTTACACATAATAAAATCAATTTCACTTGTCGTCCCATTTGGATGTCTCCATGTCCATTTCCTGTGTGGCCTTTTCTTGAAGAAGGAGTTCAAGATGAAAAACCCTTCTGCCTCTGCAAACTCAACGAGAGTATTTCCACGCTGGTTTCTGTTGCCATGACCGAATTTACCTACTGAAGTTTCATTCTGTTGCCGTTGCCCTATTTTTGCATTGAAATCTCCCATAATTATTTTCAAGTGCTGCTTACCTTTATTATTTAGATGACAAATTTCCTCATAAAATTCTTCAATTTCTTCTTCAGGATGACTTGTGGTGGGTGCATAAGTTTGAATAATCTGAGCCTGGTATCTTTTCGAGAGTTGGATAACAAGTCGTGCAGCTCTGTCAGAGGAACTTTCAACTTCTACAACTTTATCCTTCAGTTTCTTGTTTATTATAAATCCAACACCACTAGTTCTGCCAGTATCTGTCCCACGATAGTAGAAGAGATGTCCACTTTTCAGTTCGATGAGATCTTCTCCTTTTCTCCTTACCTCACTTAGCCCCACGATGTCCCACTTGATCCTTTGTAGTTCCTCTTCCAATTCAAGAAGCCTTGAATCAGAAGATAGGGAGCGTCCATTGTAAGTAGCCAAGGTCAGCATCAGATGGCAGCCTAGTCCGGTTCTCCGGGGATTCTTAGCACCCTCTGCCTTCATGTCGCACTGGCCGCTGCCTTGGCCAGGTACATTCCAGCTGCCGGAGACTGAGGGCCAAGATTTAAGTTGTGGAATCATTTTGGAGGGGTTTGGCCATAACTCACCACGCTGGCCAAGCGGGTTGGTGAGTGTGGGATAGAATTTCCTCTAATCCCGATGGTATAGTTATACCGCTATTGGCGGTCGTCAGAGCCCCTTTAGTGGGAACAGGATGCACCACGAGAAGGCGGGGTTGACATTTGTCAAGGAGAGGCTGTGATGTTACGCATCACCTGACCTTACATCCCCCATATTATATACATCGTTTTATATGGGGCGATTTTTCACCCCAAAGCAGATTTAGTGAGCACCCAGATATGGCGAGGATTTTCGTTGGTCAAGCTCTTCGTTATAAGTGAGTTCTACTGTAGCAAAACTATATTAATAATCCAATTTATTGGCATAAAAACAGAAATGAATTTTTAAACTTTCGCACATTAACTAGATGGCTTTTTCAAGGAAGGTAGACAGAAAACTGCAATCCGAATAATAGAAAGCTTCAACAGTTTTCTCTTTTTGTCTACCTTTTTTAACCCTTTAATGATCATGACCCTAAAATCTAGTATCCCTCTAAATACCATAATGCCAGAAACTGTCTGTTGTTTCACTTTTTTGTTCAGTAAGAACAATGGTGACTGATGGTGACTCCTGCTGACCTCTCAGTGATCGTGCAAATTTAAAGAACAGGTAAGGGTAGGAAATCTGACTCACTCTGGACAAGCTTTCGGGCAGCTATAATCGTTTGTTTCTATGGGCATTTGGGGCGTTATGGTTGTTAAAAGGTTAAAAAGCCATCTGGTTGATGTGCAAAAAGCTTGATAAGTTGATTTTTATTTTTACACCAATTAATCAGATTACTTAATGTAGTTTTGCTATTTTATGTATAGTTGGTGTAAAGTTCCTTGCTATTAATTAGTTTTTGTAAAAATAATGCTGTATGTGATTTTTTTTTTTTTTTTTTTTTTTTTTTTGCTGCACGATGATCTTTTTTTACAAAAGTATCTTCTTTTCCACAGCTTGCAGTTCCTTTATAAAAATTACGCCTGATGCAAAACTACCCCTGACTTCTCCTCCTGTTGTAAAGGCACATAATGATAGCATCATGTTTGAGTGTCGGTGGCTAATCAAATCTGACAGTGGGCAGGGTGCCATAGGATTGTTCTTGAAGAACCTTCTGTTCAGCAATGTGTTTGATATGCTGACTGTTAATGATGGGCCCAGCGAGTTGTCGACTCCAATTCTTCAAGCTTCTTTGGTCAGTCAGAATGTGACAAAAGGTAATATGTTGTACTATTTAGTTTGTGCTATTTATTATGTGGTACTGTTGAATATGCTTTTACAAGAAATGAAGATTTATCAATTGATGGAGAAAAGCTTAGACAACCAATACCTACATTTTTCTTGGGCAGCAGATATCAAGTGAGGGTCACACTGATGAAATTAATTGGCATATAAAACTTGGATGGAGAGCTTTTGGAAGAAACAGTGCAAATTTTAAGAGCAGTATGCCATTATGTCTCAAAAGAAAAGTGTTTAATCAATGTATCCTGCCAGTGCTTACGTATGGAGCAGAGACATGGACATTAACTAAAAAAGACATACAAAGACTGCAGACAACTCAAAGGAGCATGGAGAGATGATTTCTTGGTGTAACCAGAAGAGATAAGAAGAGGAACTTGTGGATAAGGGAAATGACAGGAGTGGACGACATCATGACCAGAGTAAAATCACTGAAATGACAATGGGTTGGACATTAGTGTTCTCCCTAGAGCCTTTTTACTGGGTGGCCCACCCAGCTAATTTTCTCTGCCACTCAGCTAAACTTCCTTTAATGAACATTTCCATAATGTACATAATAGTAAAAGTGGAAAACTTATTTGCACATATGCCATAAATTTTTATGAAAATTGGCTGAAATCTGTGTCGAATATCATTTATTAGTAAGTACTCACTTTTTTTATCATTTTTGCACAATTTTCTAATATTATTTATCATTTTATGCTACATTAATGCCTACCACACTGCTAAAGATGTTTAATAATTATAATAATGTCAAGCAAAACATCCTTTTTTTTTCTTTTTGTTTTATCAAAAGGTGAAGGGTTCTTAAATGTACCATCCAGCTTAAATTCCTTGCCACCCAGCTGTAAAAAAAATCTAGGGAGAACACTAGGGCATGTTGCCAGCAGAACGGATCACCGATGGACAAACAAAATTTTAGACTGGATTCCGACGGACAGAAAAAGACCCAGAAGACCCCATGGGAGATGGATGGATGAAATTCGAAAGTTTGTTGGAGTAACATGGGGGAAGACAGGCTCAAGACAGACAATTGTGGAAGAAATGTGGGGAGACCTTCATCCAGCATTTGGAAAAATTACTTTGTTTTATCTACTGTATGTAGTTCAAAGGGCTTAATGATAATTTATATGACGTGGACACTTTTAAGTAAAAGTGGAGTGCAATAACTGACAATTTTTTTAAAATCGCTTTTTATATTCTACAGAAGGTGAGTTGAAAGTTTTGCAATATTTGCATAAATGCATGTGCTGCGGCAGGTATGTCACATGTTTAAACAAGTTCAAGTTGTGCACTGCAGTCAGTCAAAAGATATATGCTGTTGAAACTAGTATGGTAACGTACGGATGCTGGATATAAAAAATGTGCTTTTTTCAACTATTTTTAATATTTTAATGGGACTGTTACGATCCCTTAGCTTCAAATTGCAATTACATGATTTGGCAAAGTGGACTCCCCTTTATAACTGCTAATCATCGATTTTGATAGAACATTTGCAGTATATGGAACATCGGAGTCATCAGGGAAAGATGTTTAAGCGCCGGATCGAATGACAAGGACAATCGGACTTCATTGAAAATAAGAAGAAAATTAATTATCATAGAAGAAACCAAAAGTTTCGACATGAACGTTCAATGAAATATTTGAACTTTGGATAAAAAAGTGAATGATAAATCAATAATTTCGGAACGTAGCTTGTCTAAATCAACAAAGGAAGCCGTTTACGCACAGGATCGGATGAATCAGAATATGGAACATCGGAGTCATCAAGGAATGACGTTTAAACACCAGATCGAATGACAAGGACAATCGGACTTTATTAAAAATAAAAATAAAATGAATTATAATAGAAAAAACCAAATGAACGTTCAGCGAATTACCTTGAACTGTGGATCAAATAGAAGTGAATGATAAATCAATAATTTCCGAACGTAGCTTGTCTAAATCAACAAGGGATACAGTTTACTCACCGGATCGGATAAGTCAGGTAGTTGGATATATACAAAAAAAAAAAAAAATATCTGAAAGCGTAAACCAAGAGTACGAATAAAAATGACAACCTAAAACATTATCATGAGTTAGTTATTTAGATAATTGTACTATATTATTCTATTATACAATAATTATATGAATGCATCCAGTACCAAATAACATCATCACTTACAACGTGTATAACAGTAATGTTTGAGCAATAACATAATGTTGTTCGAAAGAAAAGAAAATATAAAGTGGTAGTTGTTGCTGTGAACAGCATTGCATGTTGTCGTTCTGTCTGTGATTGGGACGCCTAAAGATGAACAGCCACAACCGGCTAATTAGAAAACTTTTGCTTTATGAGTTTGAACTCAGCCATAACACTGCTCAAGCAACACGGAACATTTGCCATGCGTTAGGGGAAGGTTCTGTGGACCACAGCACCGCAACCAGATGGTTCAAGAAATTTTACTCTGGTGACAGAAACCTCGGCGATCAGCCAAGGTCAGGTAGGCCTCTAACCGTGTATTTAAAGGCCATGCGTCAACCAGCACTCTGAGATTATCAGGCAAGCTGGGCATATCACAGACCAGCGTGGTTCGCCACCTTCAGAATTTCGGTAAGGTCTACAGGAGCTTCCACATTATCCCTCACAAGCTGATGCCAGCTGAAGCAAACCGCTGAGTGGAAGTGTGCACGAAACTCCTAGAAAACCTGTGCGATGTACGTTTCATCAAGAGAATTGTTACATGCGATGAAAAGTGGGTCTGTTTACATAATCTTAACACAAAACAGCAGTGGGTTAGCCCAGGTCAGCTTCCAGAATCTGTTGCCAAACGTAGGCGCTTCAAGCACAAGGTGATGCTCTGCGTCTGGTGGAATTTCGAGGGGATAATCCATTACGAATTTGTTGCAGACTGTCAGACCATCAGCACCAACCACTACTCTGAACAGCTGGAGCAGAGGTATGTGGTTTTGAAGGAGAAGTACCCGGCACTGCCGAACAGAAAGCGCGCTCTCTAACAGCAGGACAATGCTCAGCCTCATATCGCAGTAGTGCCCCGGGCAAAACTCCAGGAACTTGAGGGCATCGAACTGATGCCACACCCAGTATTCCGTACCTTTCCCCCTTCGAATTATTACTTGTTCTGGTCCATGTCCCACTTCCTTTTGTGGGCGGTACTTCAACAACCAGGAGGAGGTGACAGCTGGGGTGAAGAAGTTCTTCACCTTGAAGGACAAGAACTAGTACCATCGCGAAATCGAAGAACTGGCAGACCGATGACTAAAGATGGTGCAACATGAGGGTCTATACTTACAATGGTAGTCAGCTTTTGTCAGTATGAAGATATAAAGTGATCCAAATATTGCAAAACTTTTGACTCACCCTAATAAAGGGAAAGACACCGCCATTTGCCATTAACATCTTGTGATTCATATATTGGCTTCTAATGTTATTAAAGAACGAACTAGTGATAAGTACACTGCTGATAGAAAGTTAATAAATTGAAAAGTGAGAAAAGAAAAGAAACTTCAAATTTTGGACAGGCTATTTATGCTTCAAGAAAAAAACCCCTCAAATTTCCATATTTTAAAACTTTATTATGATCTGAATCTTTTCTGATAGATACATATCATTGACAAAAAAAAAAAAAGCATGTGGCATCAAATGCCATAGGCAAATAATGAGCTAATGAAGTGCAGGTTTCCCCCGCTATCCGAAAGCAGAGTGTTCCTATGAAACCTTTCGTTAGCTGAAATGGCGTAAAGTGAAGAGGCTATTACCATTCATTTATATGAGGAAAATTATTTAGCGTTCCCAAACTAAAAAATAACCTACCAAATCATACGAAATAACACATGAAACCCAAAATACCAATAACTTATAGTAAAAACAAGCAGGAATGTTATGATAAGTACACAGCCTAAATGAAGTAGAAATAATGTATGTACAGTTTCACTCATTAAAATCAGGAAGACAGCATGCACACTAAAATGCTGAGAGGTGATGATGGAGGTACTATTGATTTCTGACATTACTAATAGTTCTGCTATTAGCAGTAGCTTCGGCAGCTTTCAAGATTCCTTCTCTCTGGTGTAAATAGTTCGAATGTTGGATGTAGGCAAGTTCAACACACGCACAGTGTCTTTATTTCGTTCATCACAATCGAAATGCATAATTATGTCCTGTTTTATACTAAACATAACACCCTTACGAGCAATCTTGGGCTTTTCTGATATCTTAGGATACATTTTGTTAACGGATGCACAAAATAAAATGAGGTAAAGTAGAGATGCTCACAGAGATGCAGTTTAAAGCTATGGCGGCTTGATGCTGAGTGTAGTTCCTGGGAAAGTAACTTGGTGGTGCCACTTTCGCTGCTTGGGGTGCACACTGCCTCTAGGCTTGCTGCAAAACAAATGCTGAAAGCTAATTTCACTTTTCGCCTTTTTATGTTAAAGCAAAATTCCTCTTCGGATTTATTTTGGTTAGCAAAAGTAGGTACTAAATGTAAGTCTTTCATAAAAGCAAAGTAGCATAAAGCGAACTTTCAGAAAATAGGGAATGCCTGTAACAGTGTTACTTACCACCAGTTTGCTTCTTTCACGTAAATGGGGCATGCACTCTCCTCCAAACTTCCAACCTCATGTTATAAGGTAATTTTATGTATTTTGCTATGTATTGTACTAATTTAATCCCAATAATATTTATTTATGTTTAAATTTTGCTTGAGTGGTATTGTTAACAATATTTATTATAACATTCCAACTATGTCCACTTAGTTGCTAGTTTGAAAATTCACATAATTAAAAATACATTTAAATTGTGCTTAAAATGTTACTGTAATTTGAAAACACATATTTGCATTCATTTAAAAAACACAAGGCTAAAAAGTTTTGTTTGGCTCCTACAATCTGTATATGAAATGAGCACACTTTCATGAATCACTACTTTAAATCTTTCTTGGCCATTCTGGTGGTGCAGTAGTCTTAAGCCCTGGCTTCTGACTATTCACTCGTGGGTCCGGGTTCGATGATAGGCATGGGTGGCTTGCTTGTCTTTTAGCACTGGCTCCCTCATCTACTTGGAACCAGTAGCCCTAGATTGCAGATAGGACAACTACTTATAGCTGTTAGAGTTGTTCATGGTAGTTGTTAAATCCCAAAATAACAGCAACACATCTTGGTCTCAGTTGTACACAAGGTGCTGAATGAAAACCAGGTTTAAAGGTGTTAATGTCTTCCACCTGGATCGCTACAAAAAAAAAAAAACAAGTTGAGGTCGCACTCTTTGAGCTAGGCTGGATATTGCAAAGCATGTGCATCACAAAAACACTCATTCAGGTCATTTGAGATCTCTTTTCATGTGCTGCCATCTATCAATATCACTGTAAACACATTGCTGTATCATATTTTATTTTATATTTTTCATTCCTATTTTTTTCTGTCTATTTAATATGAATGCATTTCAAAAGAAAGATGCCAATATTAATTATGTGCTAAACATACATTATTCTTTGTTACATCAAACAAAGATCTTCGCTCTTTCCACGTTTACAAGTGAGCCACGGAAAAATTCTCATTGGCCGCCACCGGAAGTCGAACCCAGGGTCTTCCAGTTACGCGCCGGATATGCTTCCGCTACACCACAGCGGCCTCGAATTCCTCCAGACTTGCACACGCTAACTGCCAAGCCAAGTTGGTAGGTTGCTTCTTGGAGCCCCGCACAATGCTGGGGATTCACCAAAGATGGAAAGCAGCAACTGAAGAAATAATTAGAAGGCGAATGAATAATTAATACAGACATTTAACGTGGACCTGGAACATCAAACAAAGATCTTTGCTCTTTCCACGTTTACAAGTGAGTCTCGGAAAAATTCTCATTGGCCGCCACCGGGAGTCGAACCCAGGGTCTTCCAGTTACGCGCTAAGAAGCAACCTGCCAACTTGACTTGGCAGTTGCTGCTTACCATCTTTGGTGAATCCCCAGCATTGTGCGGGGCTCCAAGAAGCAACCTGCCAACTTGGCTTGGCAGTTAGCGTGTGTGAGTCTGGAGGAATTCGAGGCCGCTGTGGTGTAGCGGAAGCATATCCGTCGCGTAACTGGAAGACCCTGGGTTCGACTTCCAGTGGCAGCCAATGAGAATTTTTCTGTGACTCACTTGTAAACGTGGAAAGAGCGAAGATCTTTGTTTGATGTTCCAGGTCCATGTTAAATGTCTGTATTAATTCTTTGTTACTAGGGCCTTGGTATGTAAAGTGGGATGCACTTCCATACCTGGCTTGTGTCATCTGCTGCAACAGAGCAACACGGAATCACGGGTAATATGATGTTTCCTGAGTGATATAGTGCTGCCATCTATCAGGTGACATGAGAAACACAGCTTGTGGTGTATTCACGAGATGAATGTTTCTGGGGTATTCTTGCTGGCCCTTAAAGGGGCCTTTCGTGAAGTATGATTTTGTTCGTATTCTGAAACATTTGCAGGGGCAGTAGAGATGTGTTTTGTGCAGAATTGAAACCTATCTTTCTAGCATATAATTAAATAAATGAATTACGTCCAGGAAAGAACTGTTTTATGATCCGAATCATGACTTCAAAGCAATGTTCTGACGAAAGGCGACAGTTCCGTCTGAATAAATATACCAGAATATGGTCTGGCAAATGAAGTTTGCGAGTTCCATAACTACATTTGTGTTTGAGAGGTCGTCAACTGCTCTCAACACCTTGGGTATGAGCCCCAGTACTAGGATCCACAAAGTCCAGTGAGTGGCTAACTATGAGATTTTCGTGTCCTCAGCTTCCGAGGTTATGTTATGCAGCCCGCTGATTTGTCATGACAGTAGTTCATGGTTGTGTATGTTTATGTATGAGCGGCAGAATATGCTTGCAGATCTGTCATTCGCAGGGCAGATTTCAACCCTGAATTGCTTAGTATCACATTTAAAGATATCAAGGACCCAGGCGCCTCATGTCTCAAGTACACGGCAAGACTGCTCAGATTTCCCTGAAACATGATTCCTCTGACACCTGAATTCTCCATAACGATGAGATCTATCGACTCTGAGAGTCATTGAATGACCTTCCAAACATGTTCTACTGGTTGGATTGATTACTAGGATCCACTCAATGAACTTCGTTCACCACGTAACGCAGGTCTCCTCATTAGGGTGGTCCTTATTTACATAGTAAATTGTTTTTTTAATTTTTCTTAGTCTTCCCCCTCATATTGTTTTGTCTGTGGAAAAAAACGTTACATAAAAAAATTGGGGTTGATTAGAGATTTTTATGACGTGTCACACCGAATCCAAACTTCGTAGTAGGTTGTATCAGCAGTTAACATAAGGAATTTAAGGATACGACAACACTCACGAAATATAAGCGCACACGGAAGACAAAAGAGAAGTCCACAGGAAACATCCATCTTTCTCGCTTCATAACCTTGCAAGCATGAAATTCTCCTCTGTAGATTTGCGCATGCGCCATTGGAACGTAGTACGGGAATTCCCCTTATGTGATTGCGCGCTCTGCAGCAATTGAATGCGCTGGTCTCCAGTCACCAGTAAGTTAGTGAAACGTAACAGCAGAACAAGTGTGAACATTGAACATGGCTTCAGCTTCACATGCTTCAGTTGTAACTAGCAAAAACTCCGTAGTCTGGCTGGTCGGGCAACCAATTGATATTATTCCAGATAAAAAGCTCCCACCAAAAGGAGAGGTTCTGCGTTGTTTGTTCTTCCTTTTAAGAATGGAAAAGAACACAGTTAAGAATGCTTCAAGCATTATCACGCAAGAGCTTTTGTCAATCTGGGGAAAAGCCCAAATACCTACCATGGCTGAATACAACATCATCCCTAAGGTTCAGGAGGAGTACAACCAGTGGCATGCTCTTTGGACGGGAGGTTCTCGGCGATCTGAACCGCAGATAGATAAGGAAAAACTCTTCACAGAGAAATTGGCCAATCATTTCGATATCGCCCATGCCAACGCCCTTGACATTATTACAATTTTTGAAGACGAGGAGTTTCTATTGACCCAAAGAGAGAAGGGAAGGAAAGGATACATTTGTGGGGAAGACAAAAAGTTAGCAAGGCAGGAAGCCCGAAAGAGAGAGAAGGAAGACAATTTCGAGCGACTGAAACGAAAACAGGCGGGACAAAAAGATCAGTTATTTGCAAAGGTTGAACTGGCCTCATCAAGTAGCAGCAGCGCTGAAGAGGAAGATCACAAAACAACCACAACAACAGCAGGTTTTCCAAAGAAAATGAAACGAGCGAGGAAGAACGTTGTTTCACCAGCGCTGTTAAAGCCCTGAAGGTAGTAAACGACTCAGCTGAGCGAGGAGTGGTGCTGATGCATGACTACAACAGCATTCTTACAAATAACGAAGACCAGAAACAGTCCTGCTGCAGATTGTGGAGGAACACAGGAAGAAAGTTCCAAATGCACTAAAAATGACCGTGAGTGACAGTAAACAGCAAACTGAATAGTAATTGAAAAGTGATTAATGTTTATTTACGGACAATGGACAATGCCATTCCTTCATTTACTTGTACAAAAAAATAATTTAAGAGGCAGATTCTGATGTAACGTCTCGTGTTTCACCGTTTCATTAAGTAAAGAAATATGTAAAGTTCGAACTCCGTGTGACATCTCTTAAAATTGCCTGATCAGCTGAAAATTCAAAGTACATCACTTTCTCAACCCAGTGAACAATATTAACAGGTAAGACATTAACATTTTAAATCTTAGTTTATAAGGTCCACCCTACTCCTCACCTTGGGAAACTTCTTGGAAAAAGCGGTTCTAATTGCACATGGTAAAAACGCTCGCAGAAAGAACAACAGCAGAAGAAACACAACAGCAGAAGAAACACGAAGCAGCACTTACAGAATCAGGGGAAACACAAGCAAAGAATATCTAAACATAAGTAAGCGAAGGGACTGCACGCACGGAGCAAACAGCAGTGACATAACGCAGTTACCAGCCTCGGCGGCGAAACAGCGGAAGCGCTACCTATCAGCACGTTCTTTGTTGTAACAGACGACGCAGGCCAGATACGGAAGTATAGCCGTAAAGTGCAGATTACTGGTACAACAAAATACAAACAATATGCAAGAGTTTTCTCTTGTTGGTATTTTGTCAGGTTAGTGTTTTGAGTGTTCATGTTCTCACTAGCACCAGTAGAATAGTGCCTCATGGAAGCAACCCTGTCTTCTACTAAATGTTCCCTCAGTGGGAGAACACTTTGCCTCATTGGAAGCAAACACACTCCTTCAATTGATACATCTTTAATACCATGCAGCTAGATTCTGCAGGGATCGCATTCCTCCTAAAATTCCTAATATTTTGTGACCCTCCTTAAATTCCTAAAATTATACCTAAAATTTGCTATTCATCCTAAAATTTTCGTAAGCTTATTTATTAAAAACGCAACCGTTATCAACACCAATAAATTTACCATTACGCAGGGTGCGCACGCGTGCTTGAAAACCTGGAAAGTCCTGGAAAATCATGATTACGTTTTCAAGGCCTGGAATATCCTGGAAAAACGGTGTTTTTTTAATGCCGTCTTGAAAAGCCTTGAAATTTGAAATTAGTGCTTAAAAAATGCCCTTTTAGGAAATCGTGTTACTGTTACCCCTTCATTTTTTAAAGTTCCTTTTCTCTGTTCTCAAAGAAACCACCGGCAGCGGTTTCCGATGTGCACCAAATCCTAATTTGGCTGGGGGGAAAAAAAGAAAAAAAAAGGCACTACTTCCAGTGCAATAAAATTGGATGATTACTAGTAGGTCGAAGGGGAGCTTGATGTCCGTCCGACAATTGAGAACAGAAGGGGAAAGAAGAGGCATTTAGCATTTGCAGGGGTCGCGTATGTACCAAGTCAGCTGGCATCCACCAGTGAGGAGTATGCCTGAACAACACATTCATCTTCTTCTTGTTTATGTGCATGCCACCCTCCCTCCCCTCAAGAGACTTCCACTACTTATGATAAAAAATAAGAAAACTATCTTTGCGAATTTTTCACGAAAGTGGCTGAAATTTTTACATTCACTGTAATTGGATTACAGAAGCTCACTTCCAAAATTCCAGTTGAATCGGTTTAAAACTTTAAAAGTTAGCATTGGTAATTTTTATTATGGACAAGTATGTGTGCCTCTTTGGACAGAGTGAGCCTCCAGCAGAAAGGGTGTTACCATAGCAATGGTTGATTGACAGCTGGGAGCGCTGATCTGAAGCCCTTGTTTGGGAAGAAAGCAAACACCTGTTTATCACTTCCACAGCACAAAAGGACTAGGAGAATATTTTCAGAAATCCATTTTTCTGAATTTTGAAAATAACACAGTAAAATTTTTACAGTAGTTAAGATACATCACAATAAAGTTCTAGTGCAAATTTCGCCAAATTCCGTTAGGAACTTTAGCAGATGCAAAAAAAAAAAAAAAAAACGTTGCATGTGGTGGAAGCAGAAAAAGATAGGCTAATCAGGAAAAGGTTAAAACAATAATATGAAAAAAGTAATTCAGTGAACAATTGTACATAGTTCTTGGTTTTCAATTACCTTTTTAGGATATTATAGTTTAATGTGAAACCTGAAAACTTTACTGTGAAAATCGTGAATTGCTTCTGGTTCAACAGCATATTAATGTTCAAAGTGAAACTTGAATGTGGTAAATATACTTGAATATGATAATAACACGTGAAAAGATAAGAACTGAACATTAGAAGTAAATCATTCTTAAACTTTAGACATTAGACGTTATGCAAAAAATTTGGGTGTGAACTTCGACCATATATACTAATGGACTGCGCATTGGCAATAGCTGCATCAAAGCCGCCATGGCTCAAACATTGGGCACGTCATCATCAGACTCCAAATTTCGTGTACAAATGCTGTTATGATTACTAATTTACGCTGCAGAACTTCAGTGTTTTCGGTGTATTATGTGAATGCACCTCATATATAATGAAAACTCTTCAGGTAAGTTTACTTATGAGCTATATACATGCATGATCGTGTTGTTTACATTTTGTGATTTATAATGTGATGAACATTTGCGAAGAATTTGGAACATGCATTCCATTTTTTTTTTCTTAAGTTACTATATTTTTATATCAATAGCTGCAAGTTTCTGGTTAAGTAATTGAACTTTATTGACTTAGGTATTTAATTCGTTTCTTACCCATGAAAAATCATAGAACTTTCTTTACTATATCGGTCAGAGCAACCATAAGCACAGCAGGTGTAACCCATCTTTTTGACTGTTGTCATGTGATTTTATGTTGGAGCCAGAAATTTTGATGTCATGCGCAGTCTATCAGTATATATGGTTGAAGGGTGTGAAGCAAACTCTTTACAATGTATACAAAGTTGTTTTGCTAGATGTATACAAATATACATCTAGTTTTTATTGAAATACACTCCTAAAATTTTTCTAAAAATTCCTAAAATTCCTAAAATTCTTACCTAAAATTTTCCAGAAGTATGCTATGATCCCTGATTCTGTAATGACACTTAACTCAAAAAGCCAATGTTTGTCCCAAAGAAATGGCAGATTTTGTCTGAATATTTGTTTGGAGCATTAGTTGGTATCATTCCATTGCATTAGTTTGTTGCCATTCCTTTCCCTGGGAGATAATAATTACATTTATTATGTAACATGACATTTTTTTCATTGATAAGAAATTAAATGTGGCATTTTCTTCTTAACAAGTATGTTTTTTTCTCTGCTAACACAACAAAAGCCCTTTTGTCTGCTATTCCTTCAAAAAAAAAAAAAAAAAAAAAAATTAAAGGAGTGCCTCTCAGGACTTTTACAGCTGACCATCTCAATGCACAGACATGGCACAATCTAGTGATTCCCTGTGAGAAAAAGAGAGAGAGAGACTTGGTTTGGTAGCTGTGTGCTGTAAATGAACCAAACTAAAACTTTCCCCAGAAGACTTGGGTATTAAACAGAAGAACTGTTAACTCTGAGAAATGCAAAACTAAATTATTAATCATAATAAATAATAATTATATAAAGGGAAAATGAGAAAAATATTTTTTTAATTAATGTTGAAATTATAAAAAAGACACAAGTGATAAATTAATAAGGAAATTAAAAAAAAGTATTACCACAAGAAGTAATTAAAGCCACTCTTGCAATAAAATCAATCATTCTCGAAGTATTTGGTAACTTCAAAACCTGTATAGAAAAAGAAGCAGTGCAATTATAACATTGGAGTCTTTATTAATCCCTAATTCAGATAAAGAGAAATATATGCATTTATGTAGATGCTTTATATGAGAGTGGAAAACACACTATCCTTAACTCCTTTTGAAGTTAACAAAAATAAAAGAATTTTTGCAAAATCTGAGCCAGCATCCTTACCAGTTTTGACATAACTTCATTATTTCCTAATAAATCTAATAAATACATCAGTGGTAAAGTGATAGATTGATTAGTGTCAAGTTTAATTGTAAAAAACCACCTGTCTTGAGAGCAAGTGAATCATCATGTTGAGAGTTTTAAATGAATAGCAAACAAAAATTGCTCAGTTTTCATCAAGTAGTAAGCTAACCAAAATAAAATAAATTGAAAATAAAGCTGCTATGGGTTTGCCACTATTGTTTCTTTTTTTTTTTTTTTTTTTTTGTAGTAGTCATTATGCAGGAAAAGGATTTAACAATGTCTTATGCAAAGCACTATTATACCATAAAATATGTCGATGGCATCTCTATAATATGACCACGTACTAGAAACTATCCAACTTCAGTAATATGTGAAGTGCTGATGTTTATAATAGAAAAGAAAAGCATCTTTGCTAGATGTTAGCTTTATCAGAAAGGAAAAGGGAAATTACCTGGAATATTAAATATTCAAGAAAAAATGGGTATAACTTCAGTTTCTACCTATTAATTCATAGTTAACATCGTTTTATTCATAAAATAGCAGCAGTTAAGGATTTTGTACTTAGCTTTCACTCTTTAATAGAAATTTATGAAGAATTCAATGCCCATTAAAAATTGATTTAACCTTTAGGGTATAGTTAAACCTGCGAACCCCCATAGCAGAAAGTTTCTGAGCAGTCTGCGATGGATGTTGTGGTGCCACAAAATAATTTGCAGTGTGTTCGCTGGGCACGAAGACTGCTGGGTGCAAAGATTAAAAAAAATTGAAAATGAAAAAAAGGAAAAAGAAACTGACCACCTAATATTTTTTCTTCCTATAAAAAAAAAAAAAAAAAAAAAAAAAGTAAGCCTGGCCTATAGCTCAAGCTCAAATTAAGCTTGCTGCTGTATTATGTGGCAATCGTTAATACTATCATCGAAGAGTGAAGGCTATTCTAAATCTTCTGTTTTGAATATTATAATTTTAACGTTTTGACAAAGAAAGGCAGTGTGCAATCTGTTACTTATAAGAAGTGGTATTATGCATTTTATGCCAATGTAAATGTTAACTCACCTTTTCTTTTGTTCAATACCCCACTTGCTGCAGCTTCAGTTGAACACACATTCTGTGTGTTCAACTGAAGAATTTTATAATGAACTTATAGAAAACAGAATTTTATAATGAACTTATAAAAAACTATTTTTATAAATAGTTTTTTATAAGTTCATTAGATGAAGTGATGTACATTCTGTATGTTTAACAAGCTGCAAGTAAGTGGGATATTCCACAAAAGAAATGGTGAGTTAGCATTTACGTTGTCATTTTACAATGCATATTTACCACATCTTATAAGTAATACATTGCACACTGCCTTCCTCAGTCAAAATGTTAAAATTATAACATGTGAAATAAAAGATTTAGAAGAATAACATTTATTCTTCGATGATAGTACTAGTAGGTACTGCAGTTGTAATGATAAAAAAGATAAAAAAACACTCTGCCCTCCTAACCAAAAATTAGAGCATGTAAGCACAGAATGTGCATCCTTGTTATAGTTTTCAAAGCTCTAAGTGTGAAGTAAGATCCTTTAACTAACCGTCTTATTGAAATACCAACATTTATCGAATAAAATATTAACCACAATACATAGTAGAAGAAACGCCGTAAGGGGGAAGAAAAAGATATTTTGGAAAAAATAATCACTCGGTTTTAACTTTCATTGTCCGAAATTTTTGCCTCTATTTTCAGGCTAAAACACGAATATCTATGGAATAAAATTATACTTAACAACAGTAAAGGGCAGAGAGAATGTTGTAAAAAAAAAAAAATGCAATTGTGGGAGAAATCATGTAGTTTTCAATTGCAAATGCAAACATCTGTGTAATTACATGATATTTGACAACAGTTAGAAGTTAAATAATGTTTGACAACAAATAGGACAGGAGGAACACTGCTGGGAAAAAAATATGTTTACAGGCAAAATAACCCAAAACTATCACATGATGAGTGCTTGTTGGGCATTGGATGCTTTGCGACAATATCAGACCATGTGTGAACGACAACATTCAATCTTCAATAAGCACATAATCAGGGTACTCTTAGCCACTAAGACAGTTCATTACCTTCATTGAAAACAGCACCAAGGACACAGCATTTGAAGCCTAAAAATGGCACTATCAATTATGAAGAGGTGATTGTGGTATAGTATTCTCTCCCTCCTTCCTTCCTTTTTATGGAGGGAGGGGAGTTAAGCATTATTTTCTGATTTCATCCCCTTCTTTTGAAGCATTACCAGAACAATATTATGCAAGCATGTGTTATAGAGTAGAGCCTCATCAAACTTCCACCTTTAAATCACCACCACCCCGCCTTCCACCCCATTACACATGAGTTACAGATCATATCCTATTCTACTAAATAGAAATTTCCCCCTTTAATCCACCACCTCATGAACTGCTATCCACCATGTCATTCTAGCAACATTTTAGTGTTGGAGAATCCATTGAGCAGTCTCTCAAAATTTGTGCATTAATTTCCAGATATTCATTGCAACAAACGTTCCGTAAGGGAGTAAAAAGAAATGAGATGAAGGGAGGAAAAGGAAGATGACAAAAGTGAAAAAGGAAAGAAACAGGGAAAAGTGGGGTGGGAAATATAAAAGAGAAGACTCATGGAAAATTATTTTATTTTGTACATAATAATAGCAGTGTGCTTTGTTCCATGCCATTTGTTTTATCCATAAAATATAGATATTTACCCACATGTGCGATTAATTACTTACGTGAGTTGTGTTGAAATTTCCTAATTTTTTAAAGCATATATAGTTAACTCCACTTACTGTAGATGCATGCAAATGGTTCTAGTTGATTGTATATAATTATACAGGTTATTCAATTAAGCAAGTTATCCTCAGTGCGTTCAGGTCAGTACGTGCTGTAATATACTTCTCATATACATTTGCGAATCTGCCCCTGTGGCACTGTGGTCTAAACGCTGGCTTCTGATCATTTGTCTGAGATGGACCCAGGTTTCAATCCTGGGTGAGGCCATAAGTAGTGATTTTGTCTTACAACACTGGTTTTCTCCCTTCATTGGAGCCAGATGCCCTAAATTAAGGAATGGGTGACTGCTTATTTATAGCTCATAGAGTTGGCCATAGCAATCGCTACTCCCCTACCCCCTCCTTCCAAAAAACGAAAAGAAAAAAAGAAAATTTCATAAAAAACCAGCTAATAATTTAGGCATTGATTGGGAATTGTTTCTGCAATCTTTAAAATTTCAAGCAAAATTACCAATTCGGTTGTTGACAGATTTAAAGAAGCAAAGTATGTGAAACAAGTTTTAGCTATTAAGCAGTGACTAATAAAACAAAAAAACAGGAAATCAGTGCTCGCCCTGGGCTATGGTGCCATTTATCTGGAAACTAATTTACCATACCGTTATATTTTCAATGCCTCCATCGCCGACCTCTCGTGGGTACAACTTTGTTGTTCCTTGATGCGGTTCAGCAAAAGTTAAAACTAAATACGAAATGGTATGTTGTAAGTGTGTGTTTTCCAATGTTGATGAAGTTTTTAACTTTTTGGTAGTGTGTTTTGCAGCCAGAGTTCATGACCTTTGTTCCATGCCATTTGTTTTATCCATAAAATATAGATATTTACCCACATGTGCGATTAATTACTTATTATCTCATTGATAATTACCGAATAAGAAAAACTATACCAAATTGGGAGAGTGTGACTCACTCCTATAGCTATGTCCTTGTGTGTATATGATTTGGTTATTGGGTTTAATGTGATCACTATCATTTTGTGATAATTTTCAAAGGTGTAAAATGTATTAATTGAAGTGATTTGTTTATTCTTTTCACGTTCTCATATTTTAGATCAAGTGATAAGAACCAGTCAGCCATATATGTGGGTTTTATTTACATCTCGGGAATTTGTATCCAAATTTGCTGGAGAGGTTAGTCTCGATGGTAAGTTATATTAAGCATTTTGTCATTGTTGGCAGTTCAGTTTTTGTGTATTTAGCTATTGAAGAACTTCATGCTGTTATATATTCCAAGTGAGTATCAACCTTTACCAGATCAGCTGTGAAGACATAGCATTCCGTGTGCAATTTAAGTAACAAAATTAAATTGCAATATCTTTGTGATTTTTAATCCAGAATACAGTGGAGCCTCTATATTCGTCATTAATCCGTTCCTGAGGGACAGACAAATACTGAATTGGACGAATATACAATAAATTTTTTCCATAGGATTTAACTGAAATTGGAATAATCCATTCCCAGCCCCGAATCTCATACATAAATACTATAAATAAAAATTTAACCAGAACTTTACCTTTATGGAGGAGCGATGATGGCCTGAGCTGAAGAAGAGGAAAGAAATTATTGTTTTGAAGGGGAGTCGCTTTCCATTAAAACATCAGGTAACTCCAATTCTGGTGATCAATGTCTCTTTTTGTCCCTTTCCCAATTTTTACACCTCTTGCCACTTCAGCTGCTTTAAATTGCTTCTTTATTTTTAATTATGGTGCTTACCGTAGTTCACGGCATGTTGAATTCTAAAGCTAAGTTGAAAATATGTGTTCCACTTTCAAACTTAACAATGATTTATTTTTTCAACTCAACTGTGGTTCTCGCAGCTTTTCTTTTTTGGTTGTTTTTCTTTAAGACACTGTTTTGGGGCCATGGTCTCTTCTTTTTACAAAGATAACTGCAAAAAATTGCAAAATGAAAAAACACATTCAAAGAGATAATAAATAGCAGGTGATGCGCACTAAACTATCTCACAAGGCAGACTGCTGGGCTATCACACGAGGCTAGGATGGCCATGTGGTGAGTGACTTTTCGTGACGAATATCGGAGCATTTTTTTGCCAAAAAAATGTTAAGAATATAGGGGATCCACTATATTGTTATTCATGGTAAATTTTCTAAAACATAGGCCAAGGTATTATGAAGTCCCTCACCATTACATACTGTCATTACTTTGATTACAGGTAATAATAATAGCATGAAATCAGTCTTGGTGCTGATGATCCACATGATCATTTTGAGCAGAACGTTTTTCTATAAAATATTATGAAATATATACGAGATTGTTGTTCTGTGAGTTACTGTTTCACGCATTACAGAGTTCTTTTAGCCGCACAGGAGTATTAAATCTTGCATATTAAAACAATATATATTATTAACATATTCATATAAATTCAGCATGGGATATTGCAATTCTTACCTTTTTCAACACACAGGTCCCCATCATATGACCAGCTCACATCATGCTGTGCCTGGAATAACCATACCTGCCAACTTTTACGGATCATCCGTAAAATATACGGGTTTTGATACTGTTTTACGGATGTACGGAAGACTCTAACAGTTTTACGGATTTTTGGCGATTTTAATGTCCTGAGATTTTTTTTTACTTCTGCGTAATTTTCCCTTCGCCTCCTCGCTCAATTCACCGAGGAGTGAGTCAGATTCGATCTCTACCGTACTCCTGCTTTTTAGGTAGGTAACGTGATAATTGGCGCTTCTCGTAACGCCGTCGAGGTTGCACGGGCACATCGTACAGGATCGAGCGCTTCAGCTTTGGTATTTTGGCTCAACTTCGGTTCAGCACGGAAAGTAACGCATGTGCTTGCTTGCTTGCGGTTTTTGTCTCTTAATCATGCAATGGCATTGAGTAAAACAAATAAATATTTCCAAGCGTTTAAGGACAGTTATACTAAAGAATTTGCCTGCATAAAAGATCGCAAAAGGTCCAAAGTTTGTGTTTTGTGTAGTGTGCTGATCTGACTTCAACATTTCCCATGCTGGGAAAAACGATATTTTTCAGCATGCGAAAGGGCCTAAGCACATTGCACAATGTGCCGAAAAAAGTGGGAAAGTGGACTCTTATTTCAAGGCTAGCGACAGTCAGCCTTGAAATAAGAGTCCACGCGCTGAATTGCTGTTTACGTCATTTTTAATTGAACATAATGTTCCAATAAGTGCCGCGGACCATGCCGGTCCATAATGGTTTTAGGAAATTGTACAAAGGAACCTAAAGGTAAGTTATCATACAGAGAGGTGTGCAGATTTTCTTTACGCATAGTTTTTTTACTGATGTGATGTGCAATTTTACTGATGTGCACGTATAATTTTACTGATGCACATTTTTTCAGATTAGCAGGTATGAATAACTATTATTCTTGAAGAAACATTCTACATACATACATATCACTAAGATGTTCTCTGAGATTCAGAGGTTAGCTCCAAAAAGAAATACAAACTACCAGATTTTTTACTTACTGTTGTCATGTCAAACTTCTCCATTTACGGCGATCTTGATATACAACTCGGGCTTCACTGATATTCATTACACGCCGTACACAAGATCTTTTATACTTCATACTCATAATCTTTTTCTCATGCAGACACTCCTGAATCTGATCCACCCATGACTTCCTTGGCCTTTTTCTGCCTTTCCTTCCTGCACAGCACTTGGGCTAAAAAGATTTTCTTAGTAAGCATCTCTTTACTCATTCTTTCAATATGGCCAAACCACCGAAGCATATTGGTCTCCACCTTGCTAACAACATTTTGCTTCACATCACACAACTGCAATACATCTTCATTTCTCACACAGTCATATCGTGTCTTGCCACAAACCCCACGTAAGTAACACATTTCTCCAGCACACAAACAACTCCTATGTTTCTTCTGCAGTACCCAGGTTTCGCTGCCATACATCAGTGTAGGGACAATTACACTTTCATACACAGCCATGCGGGACTCTCTAGAGAACCCAGCATTCCTGTGAAAACCTCGCAGAGCAGCTATGACTTTCAATGAAGAACTCACTCGCCTACTAATTTCACCATCCAATTTGTTCTCTCTGTCAAACATGCTTCCTAAATACACAAACTCTTTCACCTGGTCAATCACAGTGTCATTTAGACTTACAATACATTCAGTGCTACCAGTTTCTCCCTCAAAAACCATAACTTTGGTTTTTCACTTCTGTCAAACCATGTTGGAGGTAAATATAGGGTTGCTTCTCACATTCAGCATTGAAACCACTGGGGCAACTGCCCCTGCGCTCATTTGCGTGCAGGGGCAAAATATCACATTTGCCCCCTCACTTTTCTTAGTCAGAAATCAGATTAACGCTTGTTTGTTTGTTTTTTATTTCCCGCCATTTAAAATTCCTTCCAGAAAAAAAGTATTATTTTCTGCTTTAAATAATAATTAGAACTCTGAATTCCTGAGACGTCGGGAACTCTAAATTCTCTGGAATCTGATGAGAACTCTGAATTCCTGAGATGCAAGACGCAGATTAAACTCTCTCCCCTTCTCCAATATGATTCCTAAGACACAGATTACTCTCCTCCCTTGTCCAGTATGCGAAAAAAAAAAAGTTACTAAAAACAGCTATCCTAAAATTCTTGAAAATTATTGTGTTTTTATAAAAAAAAAAAAAAAAAAAAAAAGACTGAACGAATGAAAAAAGCAGGAGCGTTTTCTATATTTTAAGTATAATAAAATGAGTATTTCTCTAAACAAGAAAATGGAAGATGGAGAAAGGAATGAGATATATTCTTACATTGTTTGATGAATAACACAGGGCTACGGTTCTTGTGGAATTTGAACCTGTGCGGAGGTGTTCAAATCGATCAGTTTTACATCGCTTATAATACATAGCGGCAAAACGCTTGACATCAAAATACAATGTAATATACACTGGCGGAAAGTGAAAAAAGAACACCAAGCAGGAATTGGCGGATGATCATGAAATTTACATATGTTAATGGGGTCGAGTTTACGTAGGTATGATGTTAATTTTGGGACCAACCGGTCAGTGCTTACGCCACAGCACGGCATATATATGCAAATTATCGTCGGTGGTATTTAAGCAATACGGCAAAGTGAATGTAATCAGTCATCGGCGTACAGACATGTGTGAAGACCCTGAAGAAGCAGCAATGCCTTGACATGGAAGACGTGTACGGTTTCAGCAGTTATCGGACTTTGAGCGAGGTCGTCTAGTCGGACTCCACGAGGCCGGGTGGTTGTATTGCGGAGCGAATTGGACGGGAAGTATCGGTGGTGTTACGATGGTGGCGTAGATGGTCCGAGGAACATTCCCACACAAGAAGACGTGGAACCGGGAGTCACAGACAGACTGATGAGCGGACCGATTGACGCATAAGGAGAGCGGCGTTGTCAAGCAGAACATCCACTGTGACGCAAATCCGAGCTGCCATTGCACCTGAGGTGACTGTGCGAACAATCCGCAACCGTCTACTGGATGCAGGACTACGTGCACGTGTGCCTCTGGCATGTGTACCTCTGACTCCAGCCCACCGTCAGGAACGGCTGCAGTGGTGTCGCCAACGTCTGCACTGGAGAACGCAATGATGGCGATCTGTCGTGTTCAGCGATGAAAGCAGATTCTGCTTGGGAGCCTCCGATGGCCGTATGCGTGTTTGCAGACACACAGGGGAGCGTCTCCACCCTTCTTGCATCCGCCAGCGACACACAGGGCCTACACTTAGTCTCCTGGTGTGGGGAGTGATCAGCTATCACTCCCGTACACAACTAGTGTTTGTACCGGGCATGTTAAACAGCACCTCCTACATCAACAACATCATTCAGCCCATTGATGTGCCATTTGTAAGGTCGGTCCATCATGGTGTTTTCCAGCAAGATAACGCATTCCCACACACGGCACGTGCAACGCAACATGCACTTCAGGGTGTGAGACAACTTCCATGGCCTGCACGTTCACCGGATTTGTCCCCCATTGAGCACGTGTGGGGTTTTATGGGACAACGACTTATCCGGTCTCCACGGCCAGCCACGACCATCCCCGATTTACGCGTCCAGGTTGAGGATGCTTGGAACTCAATACCCCAAACTTACATCCAACATTTGTACGACAGACTCCATGCCAGGATTTCACAGTGTGACGCAGTTCATGGCCGTTCAACCTTGTACTAACCATGCTACATGGAAATGTTATTTTTTAGTTTACCAGCAAATACAGCTGTATTTTGCCATAATGTTTTGATCACGTTATCCTCTGTATTCCGTTATTATGCTGTATAAATTTCGTTGGTATCGGACGTCTCCTTCTTGGTGTTCTTTTTCACTTTCCGCCTGTGTAGATGTAAAATTCAAAGTGTATATTAATTAAGATTTTATCGATATAATCGTGTTATCTGTAGCATGTTCAAATGACGTCATCACACCCTGTTTTACAACAGCGAAATAAGTTTTACGATTTGACTAAAAACTGCATGTGCTGATTTCTTGCCCCCGTGGGCGAAAAACAGTTCCAACGCCCATGTCTGGATTATAGAGGTCATTGAGGTGTGCAAAAAAAAATCAAACTCAGATAAATTTTGTCATTCTTATCACCAAGATTCAGAAAATGACTTGAATGAAAACCATTAAATGTGATTGAATATTTAAAGGAACTTGGATGTTGTCTTAAGAGAATTGTCAACAACTCCCTAAATAGCCCAAAACAAGAATGAAAGGAAATGTTACAGACCATCTATCACCTAAAAATGCATTTCTAAAAAATTATAATACCTTGAAAAAAAAGTATAAATAAAAAAAACCTCAAGTAAACTATCACTCCCGCCTAGCTGTACCCATACTAGTTTCAATACCTTGAAAAGAAGCATAAATTGTAAACCTTGAGTAAACGATCACTCCCGCTGAGCTATGCCCATACTAGTTTTAACTAACAAATTGTAGTTGTCCTCGGTGGGTTCCGTAGCTTTCACCGACCACAACATCTGATGTTGAACTGATTGTATGAGATGTCCACCTCACTCACCCATCTCACTACGCCACGTCAGCTTT
Source organism: Macrothele yani (assembly GCA_039090855.1). Lineage (NCBI taxonomy): Eukaryota > Metazoa > Arthropoda > Arachnida > Araneae > Macrothelidae > Macrothele > Macrothele yani. The sequence continues at coordinate 56,896,086 of CM077010.1, forward strand.
CCCTTGCATTTCGGTGTGCAATTTTTACTGTTCATCTGTACCTAGGTTTTTTCTGTTTGTCATCGCAAGGTTCACGTGTGTAGTCATCAACCTCCAATTGTGTACCTCCACCTATTTTACTTTCATGTGTTTCTGCAGTAACTTCCTTTATTGTGTAGTTCTGTAGATTCGAGATGGTTTCCACTCCATTTTTTTTATTTTTCTCTGCTCTTGTATTAAATATCGCCACGCACGTGCCACACATTTTTTTCATTCATTCTTAATGGTTTAGTTAGTGCCCATTTAACTGATAAATTCAGAACTTTCTGTGTGGCAAAAAAAAAAAAAAAAAAAACTTCTAATGGAACATTGAAAACAGAATTGCAAGTGGAGCTGAGACTTCTTTAAGTAATTTTGTTTTAAAAAGTATGTGTGAATTACAACAGCTGTACATAACTTCCATGATGTTATGGTTTTCGTGCTGCAGACGATCAAAATTGTTTAGCATAACATGAGTAATGGGAAACTGATACATATCACTAAGCTGTTCTCAGAGATTAGCTCCTCAAAGAAAGCACATTTGCCAAATAAGACTTTTAAAATTGGAGGGGCCAGTTTTTACTTAGGATCTGTCAAACGTTTCCATTTACAGAGATCTTGGCCCACAACTTGAACTTCACTGGCATCCATCACACATCTTGCACAAGACCTTTTGTACTTTATACTCATTATATTTCTTTCATGCAGACATTCCTGGATCTTGTCATCCCATCATTTTTTTGGCCTTACCTTTCTTTCCTGCTCCTTAGACTGACTAAATTCTCTTAGTAAGCATTTTACCACTCATTCTTTCAACATGGCCAAACCACTTCAAAAGATTTGTTTACACCTTACAAACAACATTTTGCTTCATATTACAAACCTGCAACACATCTGCATTCCTGGCATGACCAGAACATGATTTGCCGCAAAGCCTTCTAAGTAATGCATGTCTCTGGCTCACAAACAACTCCCATGTCTCTTCTTCAGTACCTAGGTTCCACTGCCATACAACATTTTTTTTTACTTTCATGCGCAGCTATTTAGGACTTTTTCAAGAATCCTCCAAAGTCAACTATAACTTTCAAGGCTGAATTCACTTTCCTACTAATTTCACCATCTATTTTGTTTGCTCTACTAGACATGCCTCCTAAATATACAAATTGATTCACTTTGTCTATCTTTGCTCTGCCAGACATGCCTCCTAAATATACAAATTGATTCACCTGGGCTATCTTTGCCCTGTCAGACATGCCTCCTAGATATACAAATTGATTCACCTGGTCTATCCTGTGTCTCACTTTTTCTTCTGTTTACCTTACCATTAACTTTTCTCTTGAGGTAGAAGTGGAGGGCTCCCTCCCTTTTTTAGACATTTTACTCTCTAGGAATCTTCAAGCCCATTCTTTACAGTTTTTAGTTTACAGGAAACCAACAACTACTTCTTTAATTAGTCTGGCTTCTTCTTTTCAGCCTATTACTTATAAATTGTCCTCTTTGAGGTTCCTAGTTTCTCGTGCTTTTACCCATTCATCATCTGTTAGAAATCGCACACTTAAATTAAGGAAGGTGAGGCATCTTGCTCATGACCAGGGTTATTCAGATGGAACTATTAGTGCCTTTATTAAGAACTACAAGCGTAGAAGTATGACTTCTCTAACCCGTGAAACTTCTAATCTGGGTTTCATTGGATCTATTGATTACATTCCGGACATTGTGAACGTCTTGAAGAAGAGGATCTGTAGGACTAATTCATTTGGATTTGGCATTCGCACCTCTAATATATTTAGCCTGGTACGAAGGGATAGAGATGCCATCCCACTTAGATTCAGAAGTGGCGTCTACTGCATTCCCCTTGTCTCAATCTCACCCAACCATGGAAACCTTGTGTACATAGGTTCTATGTCTCGAAGCATTGGGAGCTGAGTCTCTGAACATAAATATTCAACACGGTCTACTACAGTTACCTCAGCACTTACTAAAGTGCTATCTACTGGACTATATTATCCAGACTGGGATGGTGTTAAACTTCTTGAGTCAGCCACAAATAGACAATCATTATTGCTGTCTGAGACTCTATTCATTTCCCATTTCGGACACCAATGTTGTAATGATGATTTCCCTGCCTTTTTTAATCTTATTTGGAGGGACCTAATTCAATCTCTACCTACGCCAAGCATATGATGATGTCAATCTTCAGAAAACTTGAGAGGTGAGTACTTTTGTAATCTGGCAATCCCGTAAGGCACCCATGGACTCTTGGGAATGTTTATGACATATAACTTTCCGCTTGCTTCTGTACTTTTGGCAAACCATTAGACCTGATGATGCGGCCTGCGAAAGTTCTTGCCTTTTAACCTTTTTAGCCTTTTAGAGTGTAAATAAATTCATTTTTAGTTTACTTCTGAACTAGGGCTTAAATGATTTTTGAATCGTGCTTCAACAGTATAGTTGTTTAATACACGTGTTTATCGTATTAGCACGAAAACTTAGTCCTTATGATATTTTTGTACCATTTAGACATTTTGATTTAGTACTAACAGTTACTCACTCAAAAAACATGATTTTGGTTTTTCCCTTATGCTCACTGTGAATTTTGTGCGAACTGCTTGCATCTGGGACAACATACTCTGTCATTCACTTTTGCTCTCTGCCAACAGTACTGTGTCTTCAACCTACAGCGATCTGCAGATACAGAAGTTACCGAGACATAAGCGAGTGCTGTCTATTTTGGCATCACGCATGCAAGCTTCCATAAATGCAGTGGTTTCCATAAGTTAAAGAAAACAAGAGAAAAGTTATGACAACTCAAAAAATACATGATGAAATGTTATGAAATTTTGGAAAAAACCTGTATCAATCATATGTTAAAGAAAGAACCTAAAATATTTCATAAACACTTGATTTTAATGTAAATGACTGCATACAGAACCAAGTGAAAAATAAGGTGTCAAAATGAAGTTGCCAAAGTACCTCAATAGGAAGTGTGGTCACTCCTCACAGCAATCAATGTTTCATGCTGTTGATGATGGCATCTAAGCACTCAATAGGTAGCAATGATCATTGCTCGTGCGAAGCTTCTCTAAGCCCACAGAACATCTCAGATGTGCTCAATTGGATTAGGGTTATGAGACCTGGCTTCCAATTCATATGAATAATGGTTCCGGTGCATCGCACATCTCTGATGTAAGACATTTATAGTGACTTTGATTTCACTCATTCATAATATATCGTGCTGAGCTTATTAATTTACATGTTTTTATTTCTTGTTCAATAGTAAAGATTTCTTATTACTATATTTTCTGTTATACACATTCTTTTTTGTATCTTCGGGTGCAATTTCAAACACTCCAAGAGGAAGAATCTTTTGTTGTTGGAAGAATCTCTCGGAGTGTTTGAATTTGCACCCGAAGATACAAAAAAGAATGTGTTTAACAGAAAATATAGTAATAAGAAATCTTTACTATTGAACAACTTATAGTGACCTTTCCAAATACTTTCCCTGGCACACTCAGCAGGCTAATACAATAATAGTTCTTACATTGAGCATGATCACTTTTTCCCTCACACAAAAAACAATTCCTACAATCCTGAAGGACCATTCTTAACTCCTAGCAGAATTTGCAAATTTCAGTTAACTAAGCAATTACAGAGCCCACTGCCATATTTTAATATCTCGGCAGTTATGCCATCTATTCCCAAAGCCCTACTACCACTATCCAATAATTTTATACCTTTACAAACATCTTCCCTTGAGACCCCTAATGAGTAATGTGATGTGATGAGTGTGTAACCCTTTTAGTGCGATACTGCCGATTCATCGGGCGTGCATATTATGCTAAAAGTGCAGTTGGCCGAACGATCGGCCTTTGATTTTAAACTGAGTAGTTCCCAAATCAGGCATCAATATTGCTGCGAATGATCATATCATTTATCAGTCCTATCATTTTGAAACGAAATCTCTATAATGCGTATAATCAAACAGCGATATTACTGAAATTTTTTTAAGAACGTACAGTAAAAATCATATTGTGAATAAGTTTGCATTCGCTGTCAGCCAGTGACCAGAGAAAGGCAGGGTGTAAAAGTTTGCCAGAGCTCACCAGAGCGCTGCCCCAGTACTTTGTCATTTTTGCAAATATTTAAATATTAGCTGGAGCTCCAAAATACATGTTTCTTTTCCATGCCTGTTCAGTCACTAATTCTACCTTTCATAAGAAATACTGATGGGCAAACTTTGCCAGTTCCAATGATTGTGGCTTCACTGTGGTAGTACTGCATGTTGGTGTCATCCTGCACTTTTTTGTGTTGGAAATTAAGCTCCAGAGGAAGGCTAATTTTAGCCAAAACTTTTCCTAATACTGTTGAGGCAGAGTTGTTCACATGATGTTGTGTGTGAATTATATAACATGATACTACTGGGAAGCACTTTTCCGAACGCCATTCGAAGTGCAATAATGTGCAGCTCGTTCCAACTCGTGGTCCCGTGACAATGCCCTGTTCATTTTTCTTGAGGACTTTTGCCATGCAGAGAAACAAAATATGATGTTTTATTGTTAAAAAATTATTTATTTATTTTCTCATAAACAATACAACACAAATGCAAAACTTCACAAATCTCCCCCTCTTTTTCCAAACTCGTGATGCCAGCTGAAGATGAACTTTGTCATTTTACTACAAAATTGAAAATTGTTTGCTTATCATAGTCTCATTTTCCAGCACCTGTAGCTTGGTGTATCCATTAATCATGATGTCGCCCCACACCATGACCCTGGCGCTGCCATATCTGTCTCTTTCACGCCAGATCATCTGACTTCTAGAATCTGAGGATAGATTAAAATGACTCTCATCTGTCAAAAGTACATTAGCCCATTGATGACATGTCCAATTTCTGTGAATACGGCACCACTGAAAACATGCTCTACATTGACCTGGATAAAGAGATGCAGACTACAGGCCTTCAGGCATATATAGGCCTATATGTTGCAGACTTCTTGCCAGTTTGTCAGGATATCTGGGTTCCTGTGCTGGAATAAAGGCAACTCACAAGCTGACCAGTAGTGGTGCATTGATTACATTTTGCTGTTGCAACTAAAAACCTGTCTGCATGTGCCATAGTAAAGCAAGAGTGACCTCCTAGCATGTTTCTGGAAGACATTCCTTTGGTTTAAAATGCTTCCCAGAGCCTGGATACCACACTATGCAGAATTTCAAGCTGCCTGGCAACATCAGTCACTGGGCGGCCTTCTTCCAGCTTCCCTATAATTATTCCCTGCATGAAATCATCTATATTTGGGGCAAAGCTAACCTGTTTATGCACTTAAAGCTGCAGAGTGTGTACTTCCACTGCATAATACACTGAAGAACAATTGAATTAGAGATACCTATTCAGTAACGTGTAGCACCACCATTCGCCCTGATGGCGGTGGCAATTCATTTCGGCATGGACTCGACAAGACACCGGAAGCATTGGGAAGCCGTACGGATCCACGACCCCTGAACAAGCTCCCACAGTTCACGAAGATTTGATGGAAGGGGGTCAGAGCCTCGAACATCTCTCTCGATGGCATCCCAGATGTGCTCGATGGGATTGAGGTCAGGTGACCTAGCTGGCCAAGGAACCGAGGTCACGTCTGAGGAGTGTCCATCCAACCATTCAGATACAATTCGGGAGCGATGGCACGGTGCATTGTCTTGTTGCAGGTGAGGTCCCCAGTGGGATGTTGAAAACGCACAAACGGGAGCAAATGGTCGTCCAGGATATCCCGGTAGCATTGACCTGTGAGGAACGATGTCACACGTACCAGGGGTCCCATTTCAGTCCACGTAAGCAGTCCCCAGACGAGAATGCCATCCCCACCAGCTTGAAGAGTTCCCTGCTGGCAAGAAGGATCCATCGCTTCATGTGGTTTGCGCCGTACTCGTATCCTGCCATCCGCATGTACCAATGTGAATCTCAACTCATCAGTCCAGGCAACATTTTCCCACAATGTCTAATGTCCAGTGGCGATGTTCCTGTGCCCATGCTAATCTTTGCACCCTGTGATGTGCGGTCAGCAGTGGTACCCTCGTGGGAAGATGGCTTCTGTACCCCATAGTGAGGAGATGGTTCTGGATGGCGTGGCAGCTTACACGTTTTTGCGCACCAGCGTTAAATTGCCGAGTGATTTCTTGCACTGTGGCCCGTCTATCCGCTGTTACAATGCGAGCTATACGACGATGACCCAGCTCATCCACACGCTGTTGTCCACGGCAGTTGGCCCTTGCAGGGATGGTTTTACCGGATTCGATGTACTCATGGTGCACCCGTGACACAGTGACTTGTGAAAATCCCAGTGCCTGCACGACTTCCGAGATGGATGGACCCATTCGTCGTGCCCCTACATCCCATACAGTATACACTGGGGATTTTCCCACGATCAAATGTGCTTAGATCCTTCGTCTTACCCATACTGCTCCGACTCTTACTGATTCTCGTCACATCACTCTTTATATTGTCGGATCGCTGCATACGTCATGTCGTTTCCGTTTACAGGACCTCCCACAGCGCCACATTTACATAATGCCAGCTGTCTCTAATTCAATAGCTCTTCAGTGTATAGTTCCAGCTTAAAAACTCCTGTTCAAGCTTCACCTGAGACTTAAAAAAGTGCATGGATATATAGATGTTCTAAATGTCATACGTATGTACATTGAAAAACAAAGATCCCATACAGTATACACTGGGGATATTTACTGCGAGCGGGAGAGGAGAATTTGTGTAGCCTGAGGGTAAAGGGGAGATAATGGCTTGTTCTTTTCTTCGTGGTTACTGTTTTAAAATACTCATTCAGAAATCGTTTTTCTGGTGGTCAGCAAGGTTTAGAAGGTGTGGGATTTGAAGGGGGCATCATGATCATACATGAGATTCTTCTGCGAATTCACGGAATTCCGCTTTTTTCTGCATCATTTTGGTCATCCTCGAGGTCATTGCAAAAATGAAGAGAATTTTTTAGGGGGAGGGTCGTCGTTCTATAGAAGAATCCTGGAAAAAGCGGAATTCCGCGATTCCGCTTTTGTGGAGTAAAAGAACTAAGCGCTTTCTAGCTGAAAGCATTGTTTTATGGAGCAGGCGCTGGGGGGCAAGAAGAAATGTTGGAGGGTGGAGTCAGGAGCTCAATTCGTTTACTGCTGTCAACAATGGATGGGATGTCAGTCACTTGAGCATCGCAGCAAGAAGGGTGGAAGCTCCGCCTACTTTGTGCTTTAGGGAAACTGCCGCAGCCCACGAGGAGACAGCCATTCTGTGTCTTGCGGGAAATCGCCACTCGGCATTCTATTCGTGACGTCATCGCCAGGAACTGTCTCTCTTGTAATTTGCAATGTATCCGAATGCGTTCCTGCTTTTCTGAGATCGTTCGAGAATCGAAGCTCTCGTGAAACCTCTTTCTACGGAGGACGCACAGAGATGACAGAATTGGCAATTACAGGGATCGCATTCGTCCTAAAATTCCTAAAATTCCTAATATTTTGTGACCCTCCTTAAATTCCTAAAATTAGACCTAAAATTTGCTATTCATCCTAAAATTTTCGTAAGCTTATTTTTATTAAAAACAACCGTTATTAACGCCAATAAATTTACCATTACGGTAAGGTAAAAAGACCTGTTATTGTAGAAACACAGCCTATATGCTGTGCTGCTGAAGGAGGGAAAAATGACGCCATCGAGATGCACTTGCTTCGGGGCGGGCGTTCCATTTTTTGCCTTCGAACAGTTTTCGAGAGTAACAAGAGATCTAAGGGAAAAGGGAGGGGTCATTTTCACCCTGGTTTGCGCTTTGCAGACGAACTCCGTGGCACGCAGAAGATCGTACTTTATTTTTGTACATGCCTTGTGGAACCTCCTCTTTCTGCTGATGTTTTGTTATTGTAAACCGCAGGTGGGTGGAAGCAAAGAGGAAACATGTGGTCTTTTTCCGTAACCTCCGGTAATGACGATGGGATGGTAGCTGAGTTATCTTGGCAGGCAGTAGAGCACGTGATCATTGACCTTCGATCATGCGTCGGCGACAGCGACCTTCGATGCGCAATATATCTCGGCTCCGACTCGCTTTGACTGAACTTGCGTGAGATGCGTATGATAGTTTCTGGTTTTACGTCTTTTATGGTGTTCTCTGTGCAGGTTCAGTTCTCTAGTGGTGACCTGCTTTTTTTTTTTTTTTTCATATCTTCTGACATCCTCGCAGCCAAATTTCGGGAAGTTGTCTGGTTTTGCAATATTGGAACGTGTTTTTGTACTTCCCTTTCATTTTCTGGTTAGTAATACAAGTGTTTAAGATGCCTAAATCCAAAACGAAATTTCAAGATGCGTGGCTCGCCAAGAATTGGACGGAGTGAAGTTGAAAGAATGGTGTTCTGCAACTGAAACAATATTTTCTGCTAAGTGTATATTGTGTTCAGAAATTTTCAATATTTCTAATAGTGGCTTTTCACAAGTAAAAGCGCATCATAAAGGAAAAAAAAAGTTCCCATAACAAGAAATTCCCATAACAATAAATTTGTTAAATAGTGTTCGTGATTCACATAAATTTTATAAAGAGTATGTTGATAAGCTGAAGGAAGAACAATCAAAAAAGGTAAAAGAAAGGAAGCAGAAAGAGAGGGAAAATAAGGAAAAGCAGCTAGAGAAAAAAAGAAAAGCTGAGTTTGATGACAAAATAAAAGAAAATGATGCAGAAATAAATAGGCTTAAAAAAGATAAAGAAGCCTCCCTAGCAGTAATTCAAGAGGGAACAGAAAGAATGCGAAAAGCTGTAGAAAAACAAAAATACTGTTGAAATAGCAGTTGCCTCTAACTTGATCATACAAGGTTCAGCTGAAATAAAGAAAACAAAGTAAATTAGTTGTGGTGGAAGCAGAAAAAGATAGGCGTATCAGGAAAAGGTTAAAACAATAATATGAAAAAAGTAATTCAGTGAACAATTGTACATAGTTCTTGGTTTTCAATTACCTTTTTAGGATATTATAATTTAATGTGAAACCTGAAAACTTTCTGTGAAAATCGTGAATTGCTTCTGGTTAAACAGCATATTAATGTTCAAAGTGAAACTTGAATGTGGTAAATATACTTGAATATGATAATAACACGTTGAAAAGATAAGAACTGAACATTAGAAGTAAATCATACTTAAACTTTAGACATTAGACGTTATGCAAAAAATTTGGGTGTGAACTTCGACCATATATACTAATGGACTGCGCATTGGCAATAGCTGCATCAAAGCCGCCATGGCTCAAACATTGAGCACGTCATCATCAGACTCCAAATTTCGTGTAAAAATGCTGTTATGATTACTAATTTACATTGCAGAACTTCAGTGTTTTCGGTGTATTATGTGAATGCGCCTCATATATAATGAAAACTCTTCAGGTAAGTTTACTTATGAGCTATATACATGCATGAACGGGTTGTTTACATTTTGTGATTTATAATGTGATGAACATTTGCGAAGAATTTGGAACATGCATTCCATTTTTTTTTCTTAAGTTACTGTATTTTTATATCAATAGCTGCAAGTTTCTGGTTAAGTAATTGAACTTTATTGACTTAGGTATTTAATTCGTTTCTTACCCATGAAAAATCATAGAACTTTCTTTACTATATCGCTCAGAGCAACCATAAGCACAGCAGGTGTAACCCATCTTTTTGACTGTTGTCATGTGATTTTATGTTGGAGCCAGAAATTTTGATGTCATGCGCAGTCTATCAGTATATATGGTTGAAGGGTGTGAAGCAAACTCTTTACAATGTATACAAAGTTGTTTTACTAGATGTATACAAATATACATCTAGTTTTTATTGAAATACAATCCTAAAATTTTCCTAAATTTTTTCTAAAAATTCCTAAAATTCCTAAAATTCCAACCTAAAATTTTCCAGAAGTATGCTATGATCCCTGCAATTACGGAATCTCCATAATTATTACGGATTTCCCCGGGATTACGGGTGACTAACAAAAAATTATGAATATTCAGATTTTCGCTGTTATAAAGAAAGTTTTAATGGTTTTGTAAATAATCGATGTAAAAGCCTCTGAACAAAGTTCGTAACACAGCCCTTTGCATCTTTTTTTTTTTTTCTGAGGTGGCGGAATTTGTTTTGCTTGTTCGAAAGTGTGAAAAAAAAAGCACGGCACTAGGATTGCATAAGCCCAGCGTGCTTCTTTCGCCATGACCCGTTATTACGTGCTTCTTTCGCTGTGGCCCGAGATTACGTCGGCCTGAAGCATCTGAATAAAGTTCGTGACGCAGCTTTCTTTTCCTAAATCCCCCCCCTTCGAAGAGATTTATTTTGCTTGTTTGAAAGCCAAGTGGAAAGGAAGCACGGCGCCGCGCCAGGATTACGTAGTAGGCCTGGCGTGCTTCTTTTGCCGTGATCCGGAATTACGTTGGTTCGGACGTGCTTCTTTCGCTGTGGCCCGGACTTGCGTCAGCCCGATGACTCTGAACCAAGTTCGTGACGCACCTCTTTGTTTTTTTTTTTGTTGTTGTTCTTTTTTCTAATTAGGAGGAATGTGTTTTGCTTGCTTGAAAACTTAGTGGAAAGGAAGCACGGTGCCCGGCCAGTATTACGTCAGCCCAAAGCTTCTAAACAAAGTTCGTGACGCAGCTTTCCGTTGTTGTTGTTGTTTTCTTTCTGAGGAGGAGGAATTGTTTTGCTTGTTTGAAAGCTAAGTGGAAAGGAAGCACGGCGCCACGCCAGAATTACGTAGGCTTCTTTGCCGTGATCCGGAATTACGTTAGCTCGGACATGCTTCTTTCGCTGTGGCCTGGAATTGCGTCGGCCCGATGCCTCTGAACCAAGTTCGTGATGCACCTCTGTGTTGTTTTCATTTTTTCTAAGGAGGAGGAATGTGTTTTGCTTGTTTGAAAACTTAGTGGAAAGAAAGCATGACGCCCGGCTAGGATAACATCGGCCCGAAACCTCTGAACAAAGTTCGTGACGCAGCCCTGTTTCTTTTCTTTCTTTCGTTTTTTCCTAAGGAAAAATGTGTTTTGCATGTTTGAAAGCTAAGTGGGAAAAAAAGCACAGCTTTGGGCCAGTATTGCGCCGGCCCGAACCCTCTAAACAAAGTTCGTGGCGCAGCTTTATGTTGTTGTTTTTTTTTCTTTCTTTCTTTCTGAGGAGGAATTTGTTTTGCTTGTTTGAAAGCTACATGGAAAGAATGTGTATGAGCGGCCCAAAAACATGGTTAAAAACAAGAATTTGGCAGAGAAAATCTCCCTCTTGCTTGACATTGATGCAGATTCATGTCACCATATTCACAATGCAAGTAAAAAATTTTGCAGACCATTTTAAGCTAACATTGAGAAATACTTTATTGACTTCTTCAATGACTTTAAATGGTCGGCAGATCAACATGATGCCCTTGCTGAAATTTGTGAAATTATAGGGCTAAAATTCTCTGAAATTAAGAACATGGTGCAACGCAGGTGGTTGTCATTCTATCATGTGGCATTAAACAGTTTACATATCCATGATGCCCTTCTGCTCCTGTATTATGGATTTGTGCAGCCTAATGAAAGACCAATATACATGGATGTGATAAATAAAATATGTAAAGATTAGAAAGAAAAAGTTAAAATTCCAGGAGCTTTGTAAGAAATTACGGGGGGGGGGGGAATCTAACAGAAGATGGAAGAAAATGGAAATCTAGAATTGTTGCAAAATTATTTGAAAGCTCAAAAAGAACCTTGCTTATATTAAATTTTTATGTTGCAGCTCTACCTCTTTTGAAAAAATATGTATGCTTATTTCAAACAAAGGAGTCATTAATTCATAAAGTTTTTGATGAGCAGAAGCAACTATTCTTGGATTTCTTAACTTGTTTCTTAAAACAAGAGATACTGAAAGGCAAATATGTGAGAGATTTGATAAGGCAAACCTGTGAAAGATTCTTGGATCAGGAACATTATTATGGAAAGTAAATCAAATGACATTGTGGTGAAAAATTTTTTTAAGCCAGGCTGCTGAAGCTTATATTCAGCATTCAAAATACATGCAAAAGACACTACCATTATGTAGTGATCTTTTAATGTACATATCAGCTATTGATCCTTCTATAAAGGGACATAATTTAACTTTAAAGAGACTGAAAATCTTCCACAGTTCATTTAAAATATATTGAATTCAGAGGAAATGGAAAGCTGTGCTCTAGAAATTCACCAGTATCAGGTTGATTAACGACTTCCATCTCCTGTTGATGAAGTTGGAAACTTTGTAAAAATTGATGCATGGTGGGCAAAGGTGTTTAACCTCTACAAATACACTATGCTATCTAAAATAGTAAAAGCCTTGATATCATGCTTTCATGGTCCACAGGTTGAAAGTTCTTTCAGCATGATGGTTGAAATCATAGATATAAAATTAGGAAGAGTGAACATTGAAACCTATTCAGCTATACAAATTGTAGTATAAACTTAAAGCACAGGGTAAGTCTGCAGTTAATTTCTTCAGTAAAGAAAATTTTTTGCAAGAAGCAGTTGATGCCAACCTCTGCCAAAATCTTAGGACATCAAAAACAAGTTACACCAACGAAATGTAGAGGAAAAGAAAACAAAGTTAGTTAGCAATGGATGCTGTTCAGCTGCAGAGTCAACGTAAAATAAATATGGCCGTGCAGCTTGCTGAGAAGAAAGCCAGGCTTGCTCAGAAGAGGAAATTCGAATTGTTGTGCAAGCAAGTACAGCAAAAAGGGGGCAAAATATCTTTGAAGCAACCTGTTTAAAAACCATAACTTCTAGTCATGTTTTTTTTTAATTTGTACATATTCAAATACATATTCCAATTATCATTTAGTAAGAATCTGTGAATTTAACTTATTTCCACACACATTTCATTTTTGAAAAATTTGGTACATTATAGTGCTACTAAGCCAACAAGACTGACTTATCTCTTGTACTATGATGTTTGACCAAAACTAATCTGTGGATATGTTTCTAATTCTTGCAAGTTTCTAATTGCTTGACTAAATGCACAAACTTTCCTAGACAAATACTTTTTACCTCAGGATTTAGCTAGTAAAGATTTACATGTATGTTTTAAATCTGATTTTTTAAAATATTTCATTTTATTTTGTTCTTGATTCCCTACTTTTCTATTGTGAATATAATAATGTGCTTCACTTTAATATTTACTTACATAATTTACAGAAAATAATTCCATATGGCTTGTGCAATCTTAAATATTGTATATGCTGTATTTGAATTTGCTCACACCGCGCATTCTCGTGTCCCAATTTTCCACCCAGTTAAAAAGTTCAGCTTTTTTTGTCATCGGCCGGTCTCATGTATGCATGATGGAACGCGGGAAGTTCCCTTTTGTCTTGCCTTAAGTCACCCTTAGGGGGAAGGGTACATGACACATGCCACCCCATTAGTGCGCGGAGAAATACTGGAACACCAGAGATATCTTGTCGGTAAATTGGTTAGCTTTGCCCAGAGTAAAGATGATGTCTTTGAGACATGATGTAAATTGCACATTCATATCTTTATGCCTTCATCTGGAGATTTTCCTTCAAACACGTTTCCTGCTGCACCCGTTTCTCTTTTATCCGTTTAAGTGATACTATGTGACTGGTGCACATAATTCGACACTTTTTCATATACACAGGCTTTCTACTGATTGTTACCAGTTACACAAATTGCCACAAGCTGTTGCCTCTTAATATTGTGGTTGTAACCTTTCAAAATAGTGTTTGTCCTTAGGTTTTGGACAGCAGTGTACTACAGATTCTTCTTAGTCACTACGGAAATCATCGTTCTCCTACAGAGTTCTACTACAGAAATCATCAGTCTGCTACAGGGTACAGTTACAGAAATCATCAGTCTTCTAAGAAGTATTGCTACAGAAATTGAAAATCTCGATGAAATAATGTTATTAAACATCTGTGTAAAGTTTATTTTTTGTGTTTCCAAGATTCTGGCATTTGTTAAATATTTGGGGGAGTGTTTCTTGGATTTTTTTCAAATAACATAACATACATCCTTCAATGTTTTGTTTTTTCCAATATTTTTTTAGATGTCTTAAGCTTTTGGCAGGGACGCGCCAAGCAGGGGTTTCAATGGGTGCACTGCACCCGGGTGGCAGCTTCCAAAGGGGCGGCAGAAAGATCCAGTCAAATTTTACGAAAAATAAATTAATATGAAAAACGTGGAAGAAGTTTTAAAAAAGTTTTTCTTGAGAAATCGCAATCCTTCGTGGTACCTTTATTTTAAAAAAAAAATCGTTATATATTATCGTGCTTTCATTCCCACGGTGCAACATTTCATTACACTGGGAGTGAACCAACACGTATGGGTGATTCAGGAAGCTTTATACAAAGCTGCTGTGTTTGTGATCAACACAAATGTACTCCCTCTGACGTGTCGCCCATGGCTAGTTGGAATAACCATGGCCCTTGTCAAACTGCTTTGATTCCAAGGGTCTTTTTTTTTTTTTTTTTTCTTTAAGAAAGCGCAACAACATGTATTTGCCTGGAACATCTCTTTCCCTCCTCCCCACCTAGTACGACCTAGCTCCCAGTCCCAGTATCCCACATTAAGAAAAGAACTAGCTTCTTGAGTAATGCATGTCTCTGGCTCACAAACAACTCCCATGTCTCTTTTTCAGTTCCTAGGTTCCACTGCCATACAACATTTTTTTTTTTTTTACTTTCATGTGCAGCTATTTGGGACTTTTTCAAGAATCCATCAGTCTTCTGAAATCCTCCAAAGGCAGCTATAACTTTCAAGGCTGAATTCACTTTCCTACTAATTTCACCATCTATTTTGTTTGCTCTACCAGACATGCCTCCTAAATATACAAATTGATTCACCTTGTCTATCTTTGCTCTGCCAGACATGCCTCCTAGATATACAAATTGATTCACCTGGTCTATCCTGTGTCACACTTTATCTTCTGTTTACCCTACCATTAACTTTTCTCTTGAGGTAGAAGTGGAGGGCTCTCTCCCTTTTTTAGACATTTTACTCTCTAGGAATCTTCAAGCCCATTCCTTACAGTTTTTAGTTTACAGGAAACCAACAACTACTTCTTTAATTAGTCTGGCTTCTTCTTTTCAGCCTATTACTTATAAATTGTCCTCTTTGAGGTTCCTAGTTTCTCGTGCTTCTCATCTGTCAAAAGTGCGACCTAGCTGCACTTCCCTCGCTAAAAATTTCCCGAAGCACCTTTTTTACGTGTGAATAAAATACAGTGAACATTGGGAAGTGATTTGTGTATGTTTTTCTCAGTCTGGGATCATGCTGAATCAGGCAGTGCAAACAATAAAATTCCCCCCACACCACCTGTTTTCAGCTTGATAAGTCGCAGGGAAACGATGTGAATGGCAACTTCTTCAAATGTATGAAGGAAGTTAGGTCAGTGAGTGTTCGAGCTAAGATACACTGATACAGCATCTACATCTTCCCCATTGGGTTAGATTATCCTGGCCCACCCATAATGTTCGTTCTTCGGGATGGACGCTTCTTTGTGTTTAGAGATGGACGCTTCTTTGTGTTACGGGATGGACGCTTCTTTGTGTTACGATTGAGGATGAGATCCCAAGGGTATTCAACGTGTCTTTAGAGCGACAAGCCATCCCCGACACCCAGTGAGCCAATTTCTTATTATCACACCTTTCTGCCATCCCGTTGTTTTACTCGTGAACTTTTGGCATTGACAAAAAAAGGTCGTGTTTTCTAACATCTGCCGATTGGAGAAGATATCCATTGCGATTTTGACGGTGTGATGTGGTGGGGGTTACAACTGCAAGTGTTTGAGCTGTATGGAAGCTGTCGGGTTCTGCTCTTCCTTATCGTGCTCTGATGTCACTAGGCGTGTGAATCTTTACCCTCAGCTTCGTACAAGATTTCTTTATTTAGTGTATGTACAACTCATAGTGGATGCTCCAGAGATGCATTTTTTTTTTAAGGTGCAGTTTTTCAACACAAGTTTTGGGAGTTAATTAGAAAATGAATTGAGATAGTCCCTCCATAACGGCATGTACAATCAGAAAGTGTTTTATATTTTCTGTAGTATTTTCACAAACATTAAAATCTGCCTTAATGTAATATGAAACTATAACAAAGCATGTAAAAAAAAATCCTAGTCAGTTGTTCTGATTAGGTGATGCATAACACTATACAGTAGGGCCATGTAAAAGAGATTTCCTCAAATAGTATGACCGAAAATAAGGCTTTCTTATTAGTATGATTAAAAAGCATCAGGGGCGCCAAAAAACGGGAGTGGGTAGGTATGTGAATCTTGTCCATTTAATAGTTTTAAGTGTGATCAGTGTCATCTATCCAATATTTTACGTCCTGTTTAATTAAATAATTTTTTGCACAAGTGCATGCCATTTTCAAAATATGTGAATTAAAATATTCCTGAAAACAAACCCCTATAAAATAAAGGCAATGGTGGGATGATTTTTTCTCTCAGTTGTTTACAGTTACATTCCTGCTGACTTCCCGAACTGAAGCCCAGTGGCGGATTTCCAACTAGGCGCACGCCTAGGGCCCCACAGCTTAAGAGGCCCCAAAAATGCATTCGTTGCCAGTACTGATTTGGTTTTCACAGACCAAAACAAAAAAATGCGGACCTTCTTAATTTTCCTATGAAAACAATAAGAAAAAGTGCTTTCAAGAAACTCTTCACATTCTCGCTTTCCTGCAGTGACTGATGAAATTCTTACTGTCCACCTTTCTTGGTCCATGGCATTCGTCTATGTCAAAACTCCTCCACGAAAAGTCATCCATCCTTTTCAAGTGAAGCACTGTGCATAAAATAAATTTTACCCGTATTTTCTAATGTGGAGGACTCTTCCGGTTGCCAATGTCTTCCAGTATTTTATTTTTGCTTGATACTATGCTCATTTCCTACTTTAGCTCAAAATGTAAAAAAACAAGATGATTTTCCAAAGCTGAAGCAATGGAAAGAGCACGTTTTATAATTGAAATGCATTCCAATTTTATAAAATTTTATGACAATTTACACGCAATGTATGAAATTTTAATTTTCAGCACCCTTAGCAATAAATTTGCCAAGAAACTTGCAACTGAAAAGGTGTTAAAAGTTATCAATTTTGCCTAACGTATGAAACTCAAAAAGAATGTTTTGCTGTAACTGAAATAATCTCCTCGTAGCGCAAAGCTAAAATTTACGAAATTTCCACATTGTGAACTCCTAGCAGGAAATTTATGAACTAGCAAGGAAATTTAAAATGGGAAAAATATAAAATTTAAAATTTTTGAAAAATCTGTGAAAATAATTTTTTTTTTTTTTGCCTTTGGCGAGAAATTAATGAAGTAATTGGAAAATTTAAATATTTGAGAAGGAAGAGTTAAGCCTAATCTGAGAGGCACGAAAATAATATTTTCCTGTAAGTTGAATAGTTTCTTCACAACAGAACTTGATTTTTTTTTATTTTCGACTTAACAGCCCTTAGCGTTATTTAAAGTGCCGAACTTAATATCCTTAGATTTCCTATTGGTCACAAAAATAATTTTTGAAATATCGATGAGGGATCACCCTAGCACTGTTTCTTACAAAACGTTCCAATAGTAGGTAGAAAAAAATGGAATTTTAAGCATAAAAACTTTTTTCTCTACTTACTTTCTTCTTTTTTCTTTTTTTTTGTTTTTTTTTGTTTCTCTTTTTTTGGCTAATCTGACAGATGAAATTTCTGAGGCAATAAGAAGGGAAAGGGGGCCCGTTGAATTGTTTAGTGCCTAGGGCTCCAAAATATCTAAAGTTGCCTCTGCTGAAGCCGATCGGAATTTCTCTCCTCCAAATTTTCTACACTTTGGTTCATTTTTTGTTTGAGTAAACGTGCTAATTTTTCATATTCGACAAACATTTGGAAATAAAATATTTCTGGATATTTTATAAAACCACAAGAGGTGCATATTTAGGAAGAATATCCGGGGGTTTTTTTTTTCACTTTTATTTGCCCATTATGAGCAAGTACAATTGCATTCTCAAGTTTAAAACATACATTGAATCTTATATTTTGCCTTTTTCGCATTGTTTTTCATTTTTTGTCTGACAACGGAATAAACAGAAGTGTGTTATCTTCCTCCCAGATCTGATATGTACGTCTGCGCTCCTCCTCTCCTAATAATTTGGCTAATTCAGCGCCCCCGAGAAGCACTCT
The DNA here is from genome assembly GCA_039090855.1 of Macrothele yani. NCBI lineage: Eukaryota > Metazoa > Arthropoda > Arachnida > Araneae > Macrothelidae > Macrothele > Macrothele yani. Next base: position 56,914,280 of record CM077010.1, read on the forward strand.
GTTGTGTGTCGTTCGATAGTTTCAAGCACAGTACGAGCCGTTGTAGCTCGATTCTTTGCTTCCCCACGACTTAAGCGTCTTAGAACATGTGCACAGGTTGGAACAAATACCATTCTGCTAAGAGAAATGGCATATTTTTTTCATATTTTCCTTTACTTGAGTTTTGCTCAGACCAGAGTGCCCCATCATTTTTATTTTGGGAGTGTGGGGAGGGGGGGGAGAGAAATAGCAAAGCCTCCAGTTTTTGCGCCCTTGCATCAGCGACTTTGCATAAGCCACCTAGCTGGTGACTGTTCGGAAAGAAAAATTACATTCTTAGAAAATGTCACAAAAATGATGATTATTTTCGTTTGACGCAAAAAAAAAAAAAAACCACAAGCATTTCATACAGCCAAAATTTTGTACAGCTACTGGTCGTATAATGAGGGATTTCTGTACAAGCGGTTTAGGAAAACTGAGCATACATATTTCAGGAGGTACTGTAAAAATAGCACTGCACATTCTTGGCCAATTTTCATATAGCCATTTTCCTGCACAAGGAAACCAACACTTTTTTTTTTTTTTTTTTTTTTTTTTTTTGTAAATCTGATTTGTGCGAGCGCGACAAACATCAATGAAAAATGAACTGAGAACTCCATCAAAATAAACAATGTATTCTTGTACCAATGGAAACATGCGCAAAAACGTAGGGGAGCATGGGATCCGTGCTTCCCCTGTTATTTTTATACAAATTTTAAGTTTGTGCCTAAACAACTGTTCTTACTAAAGAAAAATGTCTCCCAACATTTAAAAGAAAAAGTTGAAAGTTTTTCTGGCATACAGTGTATCAATATTTATTCAGTCACAAAGTATGATCGGAACACTGTGCCCTTTAGCTCACTATTTTAAAGGTTGTCCAGATGGTAATCGCAAAAAGTCCCCCACATTCAGAAAAGTCTGCCATAAGAAAACTCCCCAACAGAAAAAGTCCACCACCTTTTTCAGTCGGGGACCATTCACAAATTGCAGTTTACACAAAATATCGAGTGTGGGGGAGATTTCCGGGGTCACCATTTCCATCTTCACGCTTTAAAACAAGATGCAGTTGTACAACAAGCACAAAAATGTGGGGGAAATTTCGGTGGTCATCATTTCATTTTTTACCGATGTTTATAGTAAAAATAAGACTTACAATTAGCTGGACAGGGTGGGAGAAATTTCTGGGTTTGGCATTTTCGACTTTTACGCAGTTTATAGTAAAAAAAAAACAACGGTCTTGCAAGTAGCTGGATAGATTCGGGAAAATTTCTGTGTTAGTATTTCAACTGTTAGCACGGTTTTTAGTGAGAAACGGTCTTACAATTAGCAGGCTGACAGGGTGAGGGAAATTTCCAGGGGCGGCATTTCGATTCTCACCGCAGTTTACAGTGAAAAAACTGGTCTTACGATTAGCAAGATGCGGTGGGGGAAATTTCCGAGGTCGGCTTGCGAGTTTAACGAAGTTTAAAACAAGATGAAGCCGTACAAGTAGCACAAATATGTGTGTGTGTGTGGGGGGTCGGTATTTTTTATTCCATCATGCTCATGTTCGTAAATAATGTTTACGTAACATGTCAAATTATTAATATTGCGATATTACTCAGGCAGAAAATATTCATGGGCTACCACCCCCTGCTTAGTACGCCACTGGTATGTCACAATTCTCCTCCCTCCTCTCCGGTAGAGGCACCTGTGATATATTCAGATCATCTGACACGTTCTGAAGTTTTTACCGGCAAAGCGGACATCTGTAAATTGACAGAATGGAAGATTTTACGGTCGCATTTATTAAACCAAAGTTTCGAAGATTATTATAATTTTTTTTTTTTTTTTTTGAGATGTTTATGAGGCATTCGTATTTTATAAAAACTGTAAATTTGAGAGTAACAGAAAATTAGGTTCTTAAAAGTATTTACTTCTTACACTTTTTAAGATGAAGAATAAAAATTTCAAATTTTTTCACTCATTAGGGGGGGGGGGGCTGCAAATCTGGGCTCGCACCCGGGCAGCAAGTGCCCTCGGCGCGCCCCTGGCTTCTGGTCACATGACAGTTGTTCACACAACCTCCGAAATCTTTGGAAAAGTCCTGACATTTTATTTTTATTTTTCTCCAGGAATTGGAAAGTCCTTGTTTTGTTTTATATTTACATTTCGTTGAAAGGTTGAAGAGTAATATCAGAATTCTTCCCTGCAATGAAAATTTTTAAGAGAAAATTAAAAAATTTTGGGTTGCTGGCCAGGATTTGGGAAAACCAGAAAAAATTGCAAATCTCACAAATGTTTGCAACTGCGGGAAATCGTTGGTCTGGCAGCAATAAGAATGTTCCGTTATTTGCTGTTTATGCATTTTGAAGTTTTCTGACCATGTTCCATTTTTTTTTAGTTTCTCTCCTTGAATATATATTTTATTTTATATATATTTTTTTCTGATCATATTCCTCGTTTTTAAAATCTTCAGTAATAGTGAAAAAGAGTGACTTCGTATTTTTTGAGAATTTTTTTCTAATGAAATGAATGTTTCCCTATTTATAATATTTATCTGCCAGATTGTGCAAACCATCTGTATAATATACCAGTTTTGACCACATTGTACGATTTACTAGATAAATGTACGAATTTTCCTGAAAGTGCTAAAAAATAAATTTTAATTTCTGTGAGTGTGTAAAAAAGAAGGAATCATACATAGATGTATATTTTACAGAGTTCCACCAAAAGCTGGAAATCCGTCACTTTGTAAATCATCTTGGGTGTTCCTGAGACTAGTACAGAAATTCAGATTTTTTTACTTGGGGTAGGATCAGTACTTATTCCAATACTAGACTGGGGGATGACTCCTACATCTGCAAAATTGACAAGAGCATCAGTTTCTCCTGGCCAGGGAATTCAAAGTCCACAGCCAAAAAGCTTAGTCTGACCCCCCCCCCTCCTCCTCCCCAACTCTTTCCTGTCAGCAGAATTAAAGAAAATAATTCTGTCCCCCTTCCCCCCAGGAATTCGTTTCAATTAAACGGTTTTTAACAATTTCAAAAAAATATAAATGTATGAACAGCAGTACCAGTTTCTTTGTTTTCTGCTCACAGACATCAGCAGTGCTTGAGTTTGTGTGTGTATAGTTTTTAGAATCGTAAATGCACTACAGATGAAATTATTTTGGCATGTGCCTGTATGGGAAAAGTTTCATCCCCCCCCCGCATTGATCACTTTCATACATGAAAAAAGTTACTCATTCAATAATGCAAAAATTTCCATGCATGTTTTATTATGTATTAAACATTACAACAGTCAGATTTGTAAGATCTTTTGGCTGCAGCATGAGCCTTGTTCACACTAAAAGCAAGCACTAATGTGGTTGACATCGTTTCTTTAGCTGTTGCCAGTAGAGATTTCCAAATTTTCGGAATACTAAAGAGTGGTGTCTGAAGTGCAAGAGTTTTTATTGAAGAGAATTTAATGCTTTCTCTGTAGCATAATGAAAATTTGTTTGAAAAGGGTGCAATCCTTTTGGTACAATCCCAAGTTTAGAGAGGCAGAAGTATCTTCAATAGTCAGAAGAGAAAATGCGGAAGTCGGAAGACTTTTTCTGACATCTCGTTTTAAAAGAAAGCATTGAAATTCTCTTCAATAAAAACTCTTGCAATTTGGACGCACCCTTCAGTATTCTGATAATTTGGAAATCTCTATGGGCAACAGCTGAAGAAGCAATGTCAACCACATGAACGCTTGCTTTCAGTGTGAACAAGGCTGATGCTGCAGCCGAAAGATCTTACAAATCTGACTATTCTAATGTTTAATACACAATAAAACATGCGTGAAATTTTCTGCGTTATTGGTTTCCTCATATTACGTAAAATGGCCTTCCTACCAATTACTCGTCTAATAAGATCATATTGCTGAGTTATCACAGCATCTAAGTAGTGCTAACAGTCTGAACAACTCTATGCTAAAAAATGGAACACTCCCAATGGGGAAGCAAGTCAAGTTGCATCATATGAAATCACCGGACCAAGTGGAGAAAATAGATAAATCACGCCTGTAGTGATTCATCACTGGTATGTGGCAAATCGCAAAGCTCATTTTGTTTCGTGTACAAGTATGTTTCCACAGTTTGTTTTGTTTCAAATCCTGTGTAGCATTGTTGATACTGGAAATGTGTCAGGCAAAATGACAAAGCAATATTTACAGATATTTTTAGATTTATACACCAATGAATTTCCATTCATTTTGAAGTCGTGGAGAGGTGCAAATTTTGCTCTGTAGGGACAATGGGCCCCAGATTCATAGAAGTGTACATCTCAAGTCAGGTTAAAGCTACACTTCAGACAATTTAAGAAACTTGCAACAAATACTTAGTCACATCATGGTATTTTATTACCATTTGTTCTCCAAATGTAAATATGGATGAAAATCATTAACACAGCAGATGCAAAAAGGTTATTTGTGCATCATACATACAACACCATATCTCATGGCTGTCAGTGGCACAATACAAGATGAACTGAAACAACAACAAAAAAAAGAAAAAAAGACAGACAACCACACCCCACTGCCCAACAGACAACAATTGTTGCAGGTGCAGTAGAGCTCATTTGGATATTGAGCATAAATGAGCACAATACTTCTGTGCATAAAAGTAACAAATTACACATTTTCTTCATTTGTTTTTATACAGGTATGCATTAAACAATTTCAATCCATTTAACAAATTACGAAAAACAGTATCAATCATATGACAGAAATCATAGAAACTAAGGTATGCATTAAACAATTTCAATCCATTTAACAAATTACAAAAACAGTATCAATCATATGACAGAAATCATAGAAACTATTTAAGAACATGGAACATGTCTAATATGCTCTTTATTTGGTCTGTATTGCAATTTGAACATTTCCCATAGAGGGATTAATTACATTGAAGTGTATATTAAATCGAAAAACATCGTGATTATGCAGCATGTGCCGCAAATAACGCAAATATTTGAAAAAACTTTAATAGGGCTAATGATAATAACAGGAAAATTGCTGTTATAAATGCCGAATGCTTTTTTACAACTTTTATTTATTGAAAATAATTTACCTATTCGACAGGTAAATACTGTGCTAAATTTAATGAGGAATTGTACTAATTTTAACGAATAATTGTGCTAATTTTAACAACCGTAAATTGGCAAGTATGACAATAGTATCTTCTTCAAAGTTAAACAGTAGAGAGCAAACATTTTTGCCCCTTCCCTTTTTTTAAGTGAAATTAAATTTCAAAATTACTGTATTTTTTGGCATATTATAATCTGCAGCAGCATATTATCCACAGACAGAATTCATAGTTAAGGTTAAAAAATAGATGCATAATCCACAACAGAGTTTTATAATATATAATACAAAAAGGCAATTGCCAATATTTTCGCCAAAACTATCTTTTTTTTTTTTTTTTTTTTTTTTTTGCAAATTGCGAAGAATGCGATCGGCAGAAGAACGACTCCTGCATATTTATGAGGCGTTGATACACAAATTTTCGTTAAAGTTACGTGCAAGTACGTGCTTTACGTAATGCCCATTACGAAATTTTCGGATAGCTTCAGAAATCCAAAATTTCCATAAATCCTGCACTCGTCCGGTCTCGTCGATGCCGCATTTTTTAGGTTTTACTGTATATATATATATATATATATATATATATATATATATATATATACTTTCTTTCCATTTAATGTGTTTAACAAAATATAAAATCGCTGAATTTTTTTGAAAATTTAAAAAATTTACTGTTATGATACCCCTTAACTTTCAAACGGTTGTGATATATATTTTTAATTTATATGGCAATCGTGCTGTAACTCTGAGTAATTCTTAAATTACATCAACAACTGAAACACTGGATTTTAGGCCGTAAGTAATTTGTGATGGTGTCAAAGTTCTCCCCTTCAGTCTTGGAGCTGTAGCGCCAGGCATTCTCTTTGAAATGGAACAAAATAAACAAGTGGGAGTGGGGTTGGAACCTAAGGAAGAGTGGCGGCGGGGGGGGGCTTACAGAGGTCACTGGTCAGAGTGGCATGGAATGGACACGACGCTCCCCTGTTCAAGGTCAACACACTTTGCTGCAGGCAATGTTTTCTCCCCTAACTTTTACAAAGCAGCAATCTGCAGAGGGGAAATTTCTTCACACAGTCATTTTTGTCAAAGCCGAGAGGAAGATATGTTGGCAGTAACTGCACATTATCGTCAAACACATGGAATTCTTATGAAGAGCAAAACTGTTTCATTTTTGAAGTTTACAGGGATGGGGAACTCCATATTATCCGCACCGTTGTATAATCCGCAGTGGCTTGAATTTAAACTTTTAGGAACAGATAATCCGCTGATTATGTGCCGGAAAATATGGTAATATGTTCTTAATCTGTCCATGGTTGAATCTGCACCATTTCCATGACCTCTAAAATTGTTCCATTTCCATGACCTCTAAAATTGTTTCGCGGAAGGATACAAAATGCAGTACTGATTTTTCACATTTAATTTCACTTAAAATGCATGTTTTCCAATTTTTAGTCACTTATTGCTTCATCAAAGATCAGAACAATCATGCTTTCTTTTGGTTAAAGCAACATTAAAGTTCTAAAATGCTGCTGCTCACTCATTGTCTCATTGTGCACAGCAAATGAAGAAATGCTCACTCTTTGTTTCTTGATGTTCCAAGGAGTGATGGAAAGTCATGCATTTTCAGTGTAATTAAATTTAAAACTCAATTAATCTGCTGTGAAAACAACTGTGCAGATCACTAAAATGGTGCAATTTCCAGTAGCCAAGGTAAGTAGAATTTTCAATTGGAATTTCACCTTAATAGAAACAGTGATGCTTCTTACTCCATTGATTAATGCTGTAAGAAATAAGAAAAGGTGCATTTAATTAAGAAACTTTTCTAAAAAAATATGAAGCCACTTTTCTGCACTTTTACCAATTTTTATGATAATGTTCTGTTGTTTTTTTTTTTTTTTTTTGTTGTTGTTTAGTGGTTTAAATACCACCTTAAGTAATTTCCAACTTTTGTAGGCACTTACTATGTTTGCTGCCAGATTCCCATTGGAACGTACATTGTTTTTTGAGAAAAACTAGAAAAAAAAATTGCTGGCACCGTTTAATGTTCCCCATAGAAAATCTTCAATTTGTAGATAGATTTTTAAAGCAAAAATTCACTTTTTTATGAATTTACACTGTTATTTTGCTGCCCCTCCCAATTTGTTTGTTACAGAGTGTGTAGTGCAGTTTTATTCATGAGTACTGAAAAAAATGAAATGAATACAGATTTTTTTAGTGTTTCCTACTGAAAATGTCCAGCGAGGGTTTTAGTCTCTGCATATCTACTTCATTATTTGTCAGTCTACTTGCTTTGGATTTATTTAGAGTGTGTGCTTGTTGTAGATGAGATGTTTTCAATAAAGAACAGGGTTCAAATAGTGTATGATGTGATGTTTCTTTGTAGTTAAATTACTCTGCTAGATTTATTGATATTGCAGTCTGCAATATGAGATTTAGAATATAACTGCTTATTATGTTATGCCAAATATTTTTTTATTGCAGTGCATGGAGGACATCGTACTGGTTCTGGACAAGTTACAATGGCAGGTGGCTCAGATGCTGTGTTTTTATTAGAAGTTCCCACTGATCAAAAGGTGGTCTTATCCTTTATTTTGTCTGATTTTAAAATTCCAGCATATATTAGAATCTATGATGGCTTTACAACAACATCCAACCTGATAACACAGTTGAATGGGAACGTATGGTATCCCGTAGTTTCACCAACTTCGAAGATGATGGTTGATGTACAAAAATTTGAACCAAAGTCAAAGTTTTACTGCTGACTTTAAGGGTACAAAATCAGGTTAGTTTACTTTGTGATTAAAATTTTAAATTGTCTCTTTAATTCATTAAAGTATGTGTTTGTTCAACTCTTTCACTTTATTGATTGCATGTCTACATACTCAATGGGGAACTCACACTTTATCCATCTTGAACAGTTATTCCTACAAAGGCAAAATATAAATAAAACAAGTTAGTAAAATCATACAATGCATTGATTATTATACGCTTTCCAACATACCAGAAATCATTACTCTAATTATTACTCAAGTTATGGGGATAATGGCTGTAGAATAAATCTCGCATCTATGACCTGACTTTTGACCCCATTTTGATGATATTAAACAGAATTGGTTCAGTATGCCTCCGGAACAACATACTAAAGTTCTGTTGCAATAGAAGCATTTTTAGTCAAGATATGAGAATAATGGCTGTGGTATAAATCTTGCTCCTGTGCCCTGATCTTTGACCCCATTTCAATGATATTCAACAGAACCGGTTCAGTATACCTCCAGAACAACATGATAAAATTTTGTCACAATCGAAGCATTTTTACGGAAGTTATGATGCATAAGGGCGATGGAATGGATCACTCTCCTATGTCCTGACCTTTGACCCCATTTCGCCCATTTTCAATAGGGTTCATCCCAAGGTGATCCTCTACCACATACCAAAATTTCATTGAAATGGAACCATTTTTACACGAGTTATCATGCGGACAAACCTGGAGCATATATGCTTCTTCAACCTATGGTTGGAAAGCGTAAATGAATTGAACTGCATTTTTTTCTTTCATGAAGACTGCTTATGTTTTACACCACATTCAACAGCATACGGATTCCATATATATTACAGGCTTTTTATTTTTTAAGGAACTGATTGGTCAAGAATCTGGATTTCTTCGTGCAGAATACGACAATATGATTTGGAGACACTTCTTAATTAATGATGTAGTAACTTGTGATGCAAACCTTCATCAGGTTTTAAAAAAGAGGTTTATTAAAATATAGACTAAAATATTACATAAGTTAAAAACACAAATAACCGAGATCTTTTGACCTGACATTCAGGTCATCATCAGGTTTTGCTGAAAAACACTGCAGTTACTGATGGTCACCCCATGTTATATATTATATACCAAGGCAAGAATGACGCATCGTGACACTGCACATGCACACAAATGAACAAAATACATCACCAAGAACAAATAATATGTGATCTACATTAAAAATATTGTATACAATGTAAGATAGTTTTAGTTGTGCTTAAGTTGTAAGTCTGTTGCTCATTCTATATTTATTAATGCACGATTTTCATGCGGTAGTTATCACACACGACATATCATCGTTACAACATTTGTCTTGCATGAGATGAATACATATGCTTTCTGCGAATAATCTCATGTTTTTATTGTCCGCTGTTGTTGTTATTTTAACTGCATCCCAGTTTGGATCATATGTTCCAGTTTCGACAAGACATGCTAAAGCCATGGTTCTCAACCTTGAACGAATATCATACCTGTGCTCCAACATGCGAATTTTAATACTTCGCTGCGTGGAGCCTATATACTTTGTCGACCAGGTTGGGATCCTATGGTGTGAGAAATACGGAGTATACTTCATATTTTTGTTCCAATGTTATTAAATCACAATATTGCCTAATAATGAAAAATAAGTTTTTTGTTCTTGCCCCATAGTCCAAAGTAAATTTCTTACATATATTTTTCACCGTGATCACACATTCAGGTATATATTCCATTGCACCAAAGAATCTCGTAGTTCTAAAACTAGTAGATTCATTGTAGTTAAACTAGAACTACAAGATTCATTGGTGCAATAGACTGTATACCTGAATGTGTAATCACGATGAAAAATATATGTATAAGAGGTTTACTTTGGACTTTGTTGTGAGAACAAAAAACTTATTAAAGATCATGATTCAATAACGTTGGAACAAAAATGTGGAGTATACTCCATACCTCTCACACCTCGGGACCCCAACCTGTTCGACAAAGTATATATAGGCTCCACGCAGCGTAGCGTTAAAATTCGCATGCTGGAGCACAGGTATGATATTCTTTCAGAGTTGAGAACCACAGCTTTAGCACGTCTTGTCGAAACTGGAACATATGATCCAAACAGGGATGCAGTTAAAGTAATTACAACAGCAGACAATAAAAACATGAGATTATTTGCAGAAAGCCTATGTATCCATCTCGTGCAAGACAAATGTAACAATGATATGCCATGTGTGATACCTACCACATGAAAATCATGCATTGATAAATATAGAATGAGCAACAGACTTACAACTTAAACAAAACTCTATCTTACATTGTATATGGTATTTTTAATACAAACCACATATTATTTGTCCGAGAATTATTGGACACATTACAAAATAATGCACAAAAAAAAAAAAAAACTATGAGCATTGTCTGTTTTTCTATGTAAGTATTACTAACACGGTTTCTATACTTTTGTTTTGCAGAATTGTTATTCCCAGAATCCGATAGATGGCTCTAGATGTGGCCTGATGAGAAATGTATGAGAAATGCGCAATCAGTAGTCATGTCATTCATACAGCAGAAGGCGATGTGTGTGTGTGTTATGGCTTGCGGAATTAAAGTCTGTCATTAAAGTTAAAAGACGGTACTGTTTAGAGTACGGTTGTAATTGTAATCCTCCATCAATGAATTTGTCATGATCCTTCCAAAATGTAAAACTTCTGTAATGCCATTCATGATGTAAATTTCTTTTCTGGGTGACCATGACACTGTGAGAAGGGTAAAGCAATGTCAGGGACGATATAAAAATTGGGATGGGAAAGGGGGTTCTTCGGAGAATCGCCAAGGTTGGTAAGGTTGGACGTGCCCGAAGGTGGATGTTCGGGGAGAGAGTTGTAAAAAGGGAGATGAGTGCAGGACACGGGAAGGGCAGGATGCAAAATAGACGCTGCTCGTTGGTCACCCACGGAAAGTGAAAATCAAGTTATAAATAAATGTATATATATGTTCTGATGGGATTGCTTAATAAAGCTCTTGTCATGAAATAATGAAGCCATCTTATTTACGAAAAATGTTATGGATAATGTAAGGATAAAGTAAGAATCATGAATGCGGAAAAGCAACGAAAGAACGGCATTCTCCTGGCTGGTCATCACAGTGGTGCGGTCACGACAGCATATCGGATCTGGGAAGAGATGGAATTCTTAGTCGGCTACCAACGAACTGGACAACAGTTCTAAAGGACTCTGATCAATGAAAAGATCAGAAGGAGAAGCCAAGGAGGCTAATTTAGAAGGAATACCCACGGAGGGCAATTCCGAAGAAAAAAAAATTAAGGAAGTTCATTCAGTAAGAATATTCAAGGAGGATAATTCCAAAAGATTAAGAAGGTTAAATCGGAAAGAACAACCAGGGATTCCAGTAACGAACTATGATCAGACAACGAGTAGTGCCAGATGATTCTGCTCAAGGAAGAAATATGAAGGATCGGTCAAGGAGATATTAATGTTAAAGAACAGCAAAAAAGAGTGCTGATATTTTTGCCTAGGAGGGAAAAGGGATTGGATCGACTATGAAGGTGATTAAGGAAATTGCATGAGGACTGTGCGAAAATAGAAAAAGGACAGTGAAAAAAAAAAAAAAAAAAAAAAACAGGTGAGAACTCCTAAAAAGAACTCTGGGATGGCAGCACAGGTCTATAGAACTGGAATAAATGGAACAAGGAAGACAAAGTGACAAAGTGCAATGATAAATAGTGACTGGCGGCATATAATTCTAGAAACACTAAGGATACACATTGACGGATAGAAAACTACGGCGGGGTAAGTCATTCTCTTTTGAACTTGCATGCTAAGCAAATACCTTAGTAATATTTGGGTATGGCGAATAATGAAAGCCAACAATTTCACTTTAAAAATAAGAGTAATTCTAATGTTTTAATGGAAGGAAATAGAGTAAATTCAATTAATCAAGAAATTAACATGAGTGATAGAAATGGAGAAGATACAGAAATTTATGAAATTGATAATATGGAGGGGAATGCAAATAGTGATAGGATGTCAGACGTAGAAATAAATATCAAAATGAAAGAGATGGAATTCGAAACACTAAGATTAAAAACTCAGTTAGAAATAGCTAAGATTAATTTAGAACAGGCTAAATTAGGAAATGGGACAAATAACCAGAGAGTAAGTATGCCAGAGAATGATAACCTAGAGGGATATAACAAGATATTAAGAGCTACAGTGCCTAAAATTCCTAGCGATCCTAGTAACTTACCTGTTTACTTTTCTAGTGTGGAAAAGATATTAATTACATATGGTATACCAGAGAGGCTTCAAGGATCGTTGATATTACCATTATTGGGTGAGAGAGCACAGGGGATAATAGCACAGTTAGATATAGTAGGGCTAGCAGATTATCAAACAATAAAGGAAACTATTTTAAGAGATTCAAGGTTAAGTCCAGCCGAATGTAAAAGAAGGTTTGACCAAGTTTATAAATTACCAACAGAGACTTTGGATCAATATGTAACGAGAATGAATGGGCTATGGAAGTATTATGTAAAGAGTAGGGAAATTGACACTCTTGAAGGATTGAACGAGTTAATTGTTGCTGATAAAGTGAGGAGTTCTTTGACTGATGAATGTAGAAATTGTTATGTTACAAGAAGGAAACTTCTGGAAAAGTGCAAGAGAAATTGGTGAATTAGCAGATGCTTTCATGGAAGCACAGTCAAATTCTAAAAACCACCGATTGGCGAGGGATAGAATACAAAATTTTGATAAATATAATTTTGGAAGGAAAGATTTTTCAAATTCTAGAGAAACAGATCAAAATTTTAATAGCAGAAAATATGGAGAAGAAATGGGAGTTAAGAATAGAGTGGAAATAAAAAAATGTTTCATTTGTGACAATACTAAACACCTTGCAAAAGATTGCCCGAAATGCCACAAGAGTACCGTAAACAATAAGAATGCAAGAGCCCAATTGATTCAAATGGAGAATGATGACATACAGAGAAAAAGAGATTACGATGTTGTAGTTGCGAGAGTTTTCCCTTTTAATGATATTCGTAATGACAGAACAGACTTGAAAATAGAAGAATTATCGCAAGTTGAAGTTCGTTGTGGAAATTTTAATTGGAAGGCTACTATTGACTTAGGTGCACAAATATCAGTAATTAAGGATGATCTGGTTCCAGAAACATTTAGAGAACCTAGGGGAACCATTCACTTGATTCCAGCTTTTGGGAAAGAGATGGAAGCAAACTTGGTAAAACTCCCTTTGAAATTGATAGAAAGAAGTGAAAGGAAGTTTAATGATGAAGGGAAGGTGGTGGATATTCTATGTGCAGCCATAGAAGCATTAAATGTAGATATGCTTTTATAACACCACAGGCATATGAGGAACTACAAAAAGATGAGAATGTATGTGTGCAGGATACGACGAGGATGGAAAGTAATGGAATAAATGAAGAATTTACAGGAGTAAATGAAGTGCAAGGAATGACTGAAGTAAATGGGGATACTCAGAATGGGAATAGAGAAATCCAGGAGGAGGGGAAAGAAGAATTAGGAAATTCAAGTGAGGAGAAGAGAAATATTGAAGAACATATGTCGAAGTCGAATATGTTTAGAGAAGAACAAAAATCATGTAAAACTTTAAAACAAGCCTGGGAAAATGCGAGAAAAGGAAAAAACAAATATATGGTCAAAGATGGAGTGATGTATAAAGTAGATGAAGTTTTAGGGCTGAAGGTATGGCAACTTGTTATTCCTAAATCGCACAGAAAAGAAATATTACAGTTGGCACATTCGTCAATATTTGGAGCACATTTAGGAGTAAGGAAAACCTCAGAAAGAATAAGATACTCATTTAATTGGCCAAAATTAAAGAATCATGTAAGGGAGTACTGTAATTCATGTACTAATTGCCAGCTGAAAGCTCCTGTGAAAAATAAAGTGTACCTATAACACCTATACAGTGCCCCAAACATCCATTCATGGTGCTGAATGTTGACATAATTGGTCCAATAGAACCACCATCAGCACAACAGCATAAGTATATTCTATGTGCTATATATAGATATTCATAGTAGGTGACCGGAAGCGATTCCTATAAAATCACTCGCAGCGAAAGCCACGTGTGAAGCCCTATTAGAAATATTCATGAGGACATAAGTTCCAAAAGTTATTGTGACAGACAGAGGGACTAATTTTACATCTCAAATGACGCAGGAATTTTTAAGAATAATGGGGATTTCTCCGAGAATGTCTACGCCTGGCCATCCAGAAGCCAATGGATGTTGTGAACGATGAAATGGCATCCTGAAGAAAATGTTTTACCATGTGATAAGAGACAGCCCGAAACAGTGGGATAAACATCTGCAATATTTATTATGGGCTTATCGGGAAGTGCCTAATCAACAACCGGAGTTAGTCCTTATACTCTTTTGTACGGAAGACAACCTACTGGACCACTTTCTACTTTAAAAAATAATTGGGAGGGTGATGAGTACATCCCTAAGGATCTGGCAATCCCAACATGTGAATATTTGGAAAAATTGAAACAAAATTTAGAGAGGGCAGTTAAAAAGGCAGGAATTTTGGCAGAAATAAAACAGGAGGCCTATGCAAAGCAGTTCAACAAGAGGGCTAAAGATAAGAATTTCGAAGTGGGAGATACAGTGATTTTATTAATTCCAGAAAGTACAAATAAATTATATGCACGATGGACGGGACCTGCCACGCTGATTGAAAAAAAAAATCCCAACATAGTTTCCTGGTAGAATGTCTGGATGGTACGAAAAGACATGTGCATATTAATAAAATACGTCATTTTCAAGCACGAGTACAAGCAATTGGGGTGATATTTGAGGGTTGTTTATTTGGAGAAGTGAATCATGTACCTGGTTCTACTAAAGTTGAAAAATCGATTAGTGAAGTAAAATTTTCTGGCATAGAAGAGTTGACAAATAAACAAAAGAAACAACTGCAGGATATTTTGAAAAAAAGACAGATTTTCTTTTCTGGAATACCTGGTAGAGCAAAAATTAAGGAGCATGAGAAGTTGGAGGAAATTTTTAAGCAAAGTAAGGTGCATTTGTACAAAATACCAGAAGCCTTTAAGGAACCAGTAAATAAGCAAATTGGGGAATTATTAGAGAATGGTATGATTGAAGAAAGTAATAGTGAATTTGCACACCCCGTGGTTTGTGTATTACGGAAGGCTTCATTTGTGTGTGGATTCATCATCATCATTGTCAACCATTATCAATCCACTGCTGGACGAAGGTCTCCCCAAGTTTCCTCCACAACGGTCTGTCTTGTGCCAGTCTCCTCCATGTCACCCCTGCATACTTTCGAATTTCATCCACCCATCTCCCATGTGGTCTTCTTCTGGGTCTTTTCCTGTCCCTTGGAATCCAATCTAAAATTCTCGGCTGTCCATCGATGATCTGTCCTTCTGGCAGTATGTCCAGCCCATTGCCATTTCAGGGATTTAACTCTGATCATGATGTCTTCCACTCTTGTCATTTTTCGGATCCACGAGTTCCTCTTCTTATCTCTCCTGGTTACACCAAGTATGCACCTCTCCATGCTGCTTTGAGTTGTCTGCAGCCTTTGTATGTCTCTTTTAGTTAAGGTCCACGTCTCTGCACCATACGTAAGCACTGGAAGGATGCATTGATCAAACACTTTTCTTTTAAGACATAATGGCATATTGCTCTTGAAAATTATGCTGTTTCTTCCAAAAGCTCTCCAGGCAAGTTTTGTACACCGATTAATTTCTTCATCAATGTGACCCTCACTTGATATCTGCTGTCCAAGATAAACGTACGTATCTGTTATCTCCAGCTTTTTCTCCATCAATCGATAAATCTTCATTTCTTGTAAAAGCATTGAACATCACTTTTGTCTTCTGAAAGTTCATTTTTAATCCCACTTCTTTGCTCTTGTCAGCAAGTTCCTGGATCATACTCTGCAGCTCTGATGGGGTAGTTGCAAAAATGACTACGTCATCAGCAAAACGAAGGTGGGTTAGATAATCTCCATTAATCTTTATCCCCTTGTTTTCCCAGCTCAGCGACTGAAAAACACCCTCCAATGTGGCATTAAAGACCTTCGGAGATATGGTGTCGCCTTGTCTCACTCCCTTTCCAATTTTTACGTGTGTTGTATTTTCAAACAGCCTAATCTTTGCACTTGCATTTTCATAGATGTTATTAATAATATTAATGTATGCATCTTCAATACCGCAGGTTTTCAGAGCCATTGTAACTGCTGATGGTTTCACCGAATCAAAGGCTTTTTCATAATCGATAAAAGCCATGCACAATGGAAGCTCATATTCCCTCGCTCTTTCAATTAGTTCTCTCAGCACGTGGATATGATCTATTGTGCTGTAGCCACTCCTGAATCCAGCTTGTTCTCTCGGTTGAGCCATGTCCAGTGTTACCTTCAAGCGGTGTGAAAGAACTTTAGTGAAGATTTTATAAACTACTGATAGGAGGCTGATAGGTCTGTAGTTTCGAGATCCTCAATGTCACCTTTCTTATGTAGCAGGATCATTGTAGCGGTGTTCCAATCCTCAGGAATCTTTCCTTCATTAAGGCATCGAGTGAAAATTTGTGCGAGTACTGTTTCGATTTCTCCACTTGCTTCATGTATGATGTCTACAGTAATTCCATCTTCTCCTGGAGCTTTTCCTCGCTTCATGTTCTTGATTGCATGTGCAACTTCTGCTGGAAGGACTGGAGGAACTCTGGTACTGGTATCTTTCATGATGTCTGGAGTGCATGTATCATCCCTTTCATATAATTTGGAGTAGAAATCTTTCACTCTTGTCAAAATTTCGCCTCTATTTCTTGTTACAGAACCATCTTCTTTTCTCAGTGCCATAATCTGTTTTCTTCCCTTACTGAGATGTCCCTTTGCTATCTTTAGGCTTTGGTTGTTTTCAATTGCTTTCCTCACTAGTTCACAGTTGAATTTTCTTACGTCTTCAGTGATACTTTTTCTTACTGTCTTGCATAGCTCTATATATTCCACTTTGGAAGTCACATGTTCTTTAGTTGTCCTCATCTCTCTTCTTTTTTGCATCAACATTTTGGTTTTTCCTGATAATTTGTTCACATGCAACTTGTTCTTAGACCCAGCTAATTTTGTTGCTGTTTCCATAAGAGCTTTGGTTACTTTTCTGTTAACTTCAGAGATGTCCACTTCTTCCGATGTTAGGCCTTCTAAAGCAGAGAACCTGTTCTTCAGTTCCAACTTGAAGGTATTATGGTGTTTTTTAAGGTTGGTTATGTCAAAAGATTTTGTTTGTCTTATGAGCTTGCCACGTTCAAGTTTAGTGTTGAGGTGCATCTTACATCTCACCAATCTATGGTCACTACCTGTGTTGAACTTGTTCAGCACACTGCAGTCTTCTATGACGAATTTTTTGTTACACATAATAAAATCAATTTCACTTGTCGTCCCATTTGGATGTCTCCATGTCCATTTCCTGTGTGGCTTTTTCTTGAAGAAGGAGTTCAAGATGAAAAACCCTTCTGCCTCTGCAAACTCAACGAGAGTATTTCCACGCTGGTTTCTGTTGCCGTGACCGAATTTACCTACTGAAGTTTCATTCTGTTGCCGTTGCCCTATTTTTGCATTGAAATCTCCCATAATTATTTTCAAGTGCTGCTTACCTTTATTATTTAGATGACAAATTTCCTCATAAAATTCTTCAATTTCTTCTTCAGGATGACTTGTGGTGGGTGCATAAGTTTGAATAATCTGAGCCTGGTATCTTTTCGAGAGTTGGATAACAAGTCGTGCAGCTCTGTCAGAGGAACTTTCAACTTCTACAACTTTATTCTTCAGTTTCTTGTTTATTATAAATCCAACACCACTAGTTCTGCCAGTATCTGTCCCACGATAGTAGAAGAGATGTCCACTTTTCAGTTCGATGAGATCTTCTCCTTTTCTCCTTACCTCACTTAGCCCCACGATGTCCCACTTGATCCTTTGTAGTTCCTCTTCCAATTCAAGAAGCCTTGAATCAGAAGATGTGTGGATTATAGGGCATTAAATAAAGGTACTATAGCAGATGCCTTTCCCATGGAAAATGCGTCTGATATCATAAGGAAAGTTGGAAGAGCTAACTTTATTAGTACCATTGATTTATTGAGAGGTACTGGCAGATTCCTATGGCTGAAGAAAGTAAGCATTTAACTGCATTCGCGACACATAATGGTCAGTACCAATTTACAGTAATGCCATTTGGTTTAAAAAAATTCTGCCTCTACATTTCAAAGAACCATGAATACGCTTGTGCGTATATAGATGATGTGACTGTTTTCTCAACCACATGGGAGGAGCATCTTAAACATTTACATTTGGACTTAGTTCTGAAAGAATTAGAAAATTTAGGCTTTACTGCTAATAAGGATAAGTGTTGTTTTGGAAAGAAAGAAGTATTGTTTTTAGGCCATTAGGTGGGATCAGGTAAAATAAAGCCTGACCTGAATAAATTGAAGGCAGTAGAAGACATAGCCCGACCAATGACAAAGAAAGAAGTGAGAAGTGTTCTAGGTCTTTTTAAGTATTATCGGGACCATATAGTGAATTGTGCTGAAACAGCGCATCCTTTAACTTGCCTTACAGCCTAGAAAGTACCCAATAAAATTCCATGGTCGGAAAGTGAAGAAAACGCATTTGTGTCAGTAAAGGAGCAATTATGTCGAGCACCAACTTTGTATGCTCCCGATTTTGGAAAACCATTTTATTTCAAGGTTTCCACAGGATTTTTAGGAAGAAGTTTGCAATTGGTGGAAAGGAGGAAATCATTGACTTTTTGATTAAGGGTATCCTCTTCGATAATGACTGGAAGGCCGACTTTATCTGCCATACATACAGCTAAATTATTAGCTTTTAGGAACTGTTTAATTTTCAAGAGCTTTGAGGCAAACTTAGTATTAGTGACAGTACTGGGGTGTGCTTGCTTAATAAAGATGGCAGCAGCCTGAGTACGTTTCTTACGCTCACAGTCGGATTTTGTCAACCACTCTCAACGGGTGTCAACCATGAACTCTCCCACCTCGGATGCCGCTAAATTCATCAACTTGTCTACGTTTGTTCTGCCTTCCGTCTTCAACGACTGTCTTAACCAAGGCCCAAAATTTGCTCCTCCTTCAACTGAGAATCTCATGGAAACCACCCCCTTGCTTGAATCAGCTATTCATAACACCACTTCCGATGCTCAGCATAAAATACGTACTCAGGCTGCGGCTATCTTTATTAAGCAAGCACACTCAAGTTCTGTCACTAATACTAAGTTTGCCTCAAAGCTCTTGAAAATTAAACAGTTCTTATAAGCTAATAATTTAGCTGTATGTATGGCTGATAAAGTTGGCCTTCCAGTCATTATCAAAAAGGATACCCTTAATAAAAAAAGTCAATGATTTCCTCCTTTCCACCAATAGCAAACTTCTTCCTAAAAATCCTGTGGAAACCTTGAAATCATCTGTGGATTGCCTCAATAAGTTACAGTCGTTGAAGGTTTTCTTGGGAGATTTTTCTTCTCCTTCTTTCTACAATTCTCCTAGATTATTTGCCCAAATTAAATTACACAAAGCTAATGCTCCAATTAGACCTCTTGTGGAAAATACTCACACTCCTGCTTGTAACCTGGAAAAATGTCTTGCCAAAAAATTCAAGATTATTACTAATAACCACCCCTTCAATATCTCATCCACTGCTGAATTCATCTCTAGACTTCCAAACTCCATTGATGGTCATGCAAGTATGCTTACCCTGGACATTGAATCACTTTTTCTTTCTGTGCCTCAATTTGAAGCACACATGCTTCTCATTCATAAATTCAAAGAACAATTCCCCATGGATGGCACTTTAACCAAGGATTTGTATGATTGCCTGTATTCTCTTCGTCAACACAGTTTCTTCATTTTTAATAATCAATGCTATCAACAAAACCAAGGTGTACCGATGGGGTCACCTCTTTCCCCACTTTTGGCTGAAGTACACCTGCAAAATATTAAACAATCAATAGTGATGCAACATGACCAACAACCTACCTTATGGCTCCGTTATGTCGACGATATTTTTGTCATCTGGCCTCATCCTAAAAAGATCTATTGCAACTCACAACTTTAATCACTGAAAAATTCCCGTCCATTAGATTCACTATTAATGAAGAAATTGATGGCAAGATAAATTTCGTGGATGTTAGCATCTCAAAATGTAATAATCTTCTTTCGACTTCTGTCTACCAAAAACCAGTTTCTACCAATAGCATTATTTCTTTCAATTCTCATACCTTCCACCAATATAAACTGTCCGCTCTCAAGTCTCTCATTCATCGAGCGCATTTGCTTTGTAACACTGAAGTTAATCTAACAAATGAATTAGCAAACATCCGCTTGATCGCTACTCAACATGGCTTTCCCCCTCTCTTGGTTTCTAAATTAATTCAAAATGCTAAGAAAAAACCAGTTGTTGCTCTTCAACCTGTTTCACCAAAAAAGGAACTAACGTTTGCTGGCTCAATCCCTTTTCCATGAACCTTCTGCCTACAAACTCATCAGTATCTTCAAAAGAGAAGGATATAGACTTGCCATTGGTTCTTCCCCTTCAATTTCTGTTATACTACTTAATGACAGAGACCAAATACCTCCGCTTTCTTCGCCTGGAGTGTATAAAATTCCGATCAAGACTAGCGTTGGATTAACCGCGTACATAGGAAGTTCATTCCGGAAAATTCTCTCAAGACTTCAGGAACACAAATCTGATGTGAAATTAGGAAAACCTTCATCTGCCTTATCTCTTCTTACCATGGCTGACTCTTCGGCTATTCCACTTTGGTCCAATACTAAAAAGTTGGCTCCCTTCCAAAATCGATATGCTCTAAGGTTTAGAGAAAGTTTGGAAATTTTATTTTCCAAAAATTGCAACTCTGAGCTCCCCATTTTCATTCCTTACATCTGGAAATCCCTCATTGCATTACATCACCCGGAGTTACCATTACAAAACTTACCTTTCCAATCTGGTAACGTAAACCAATCGTAGTCGCACTGATTAAGGCCATAGTAATGGCTGAAATATATTTGCATTAAACTTTTATACGTAACTGAGCGTGTTCTACACTACCTTCTTCTTAATTAGTTTGTTAGTTACGTGCATTGCCTACCACTCATTTTTATCGTAATTTTTCTCATGAAGTTGCCTTTGGGCTTAGTATTCTTCGTAAATATCCTTTTATTTTATAAATGTTTGTTTTTTTATCTTGAAACTGTAGGCAACAATTTGCAAAAATGGAAGTTAGACGGTGTGAGAGTTTCCCCGTAATCTTCAGGCATACGATTCTTCCGCGAATTCGAGGAATTCAGCCATTTTCATTATTACTTTTGGTCATTTGTGGGATCGATGCACAATTGAACAGAACTTGAAGGGAGGGGTGATGGAGGTGATGTTCGTCGGAGGGCAGAATTTCATCTTTATGAAACTTTTTAAAATGGAAAGTCAACAGAGTTCAGATTTTTTCCGTAATTGTAATTTCTTTTTCTTGTGATGTTGCCTCTGTCTAGTGTTATTGTTAAATAACATTTTGCTGTATAAATATTTTTATTTCAGCTTGAAAATAGGGAAAAAATTTCCAAAACTGAAAACAGAACAGAGCAAAATTTCTCCCGTAATTGCACACACTCACACCCTCTCCCACCCTGCAATGTTCCCACTCTCCTGTATCAGTAAATATCCCCTGTCCCATAAATTTTTGCATTTAAGCTTGATAAGGGATGGGGAAATTCCCCAAAACAGGAGTAACAAAGTTGGAAAATTTGTAAAAATTGATGCACTTTTAAAAAATTTTGGATTTCCTGTCTGTCAAGTGTTGTTGAATTCTGAACGCATTTGACTGATTTTTACTGGTGGAAGTTTTGAACTTTTTTGTGTTTCACACCTAAGTTTGTTTCATCGGTGTCCTTGTTTGCTGTAATGTTTTGTTGTGGCACATATCTTTTTTTCACAAAGAGATGGATTGTTTTGTAAAAAAGCGCCTTATGTGTGCCGTGCAATAATACTAGTTACTACTGACAAGGTTCTTGCCAATGTTGGCAGGTATGCAGAAGCAAATGCAGATGTCCCTCATTTTATGTGATCTGGCTCTACATTTTTGCTGTAGCATGATTTCAAGAAAATCAGAATGAAGACTGCAATTGCACAAGTGATGGTACTGGAGCAATTAGTAATTTTGTATGTGCATAATGCTGTTGATTATGGATGGGGTTGGATACTTACTTGTGCCAAATGTACAAGACAGATAGATCACTATGCACATGCATCCTTTATTAGGGGGCACATAATATGTATTGTAATTCCTTGCATAATGGTTGCAAATTTGATACCTTTTTGTATAAAAAGGTATCAAATTAGCAACCATTTTGTGTAAGCTTTAAAGGGTGCAATTGTTATATGAAGATGAAATTGAAAAGATGGAATAAAAATCAGTTTCAACTTGAAGCTTTCAGAATATTTTTATATTTACCCGTAATTTGGGTTGAAATGCTTCTCACTGGACTGTATTACTAACGGGCTTTGGATAGTATGATACACATTAAATTACGAATCTGTGGTACTAAGGTATATAAGAGAGCAACTATGAATAACAAATGAGGCCAATGGTCAAGGTCACGATTTTGGCATATATCTACAATGTGAACAAAGCCAAGTAGTTAGTATGATATGATGGTGCTGCTGATTTTAGTGTCTCTGCTGCTGTTGAGTCTGAGGCATCACAAATGTTATTTTCCCTCTGAAGTTTGCCCAGCATATTAATGTAGTGTGGTGTAATGAATAGTGTGTATATCAGAAACTTAAATCTAGTTGTTTCTTAATATTTTCTGAACTAACTAATCACTTTCCATCTTCTATAATTAGTTTTCTAATCATGCCCAGTTAAATTGCCTGGATCGCTAATGTATGCAGCTGTACACATTGCCTTTTAATTTAAAGTTTGCCCATTTCTTTCTTTCTTTCTTTCTTTTTTTTTTTTTTTTTTTTTTTTTTTTTTTTTTTGTTTTATTTTTGGAAATTTTTGTGCACACTTTGTTTAAAAATGTGAAAATTTAAAGCATATGTAGTGCATCAATATGAGAAGCATATATTATGTTGAAAATTCCTTCTCAAAATAAAATGTAACACAAATCTCCTTATTATTAAATTTCCAATGTAAGCATTATTTCAAAATAATTAATTATGAATAGTGTTTGCAGTAGAGCACCGATTATCCAGATCAGTGGAAACCAGGAGTGATCCGGATAATTGAAAATTCGGAAATTTTGTAAAAATATATGTAATAACACAAAAACAAACGTGCAAAAATAATTACGGTACATATTCACTAAATTTTTGTAGAAATTATGTATGTATATTAAATGATGTAATACATATTAATTTTTACTTTGCCTCTTTACTTGAAAAATTCATCTATCGTTTTCTACTTCAAAGATAAAACTCGTTTTCATACTGCTAAGTCCCGCATTCTTTTTCAATGTATTAAGTCAGTAAAATTTCATTCTTCCTGCCTGTCAATCCATTTTATCACTTTTTTAAGCATTCAGATGCTTCGGAATGTATAGGCTCCTCATCTGCATATGTATATTGGGTCAGCCCTTCATCATCGCCTCTGTTTCTTCATCAGCTTCAAGCCCTACAATGATTTCATCTTCCATTAAAAGTTGATACCCTGGATCTTCCTCATCACTCTTCAACCATCCTTACACAATGTAAGGATTGCACTTGGAGCACCTGGGAATCTGTTTTAAAGTTGGTAACAAATCAAACGTTTTGTTATTTTCGATCACATCAGCTTTCGACTTCTGCAGCAAGTTATTCAATGATTTGCAAAGAGCCTTTCACAGAATACTATGCATCAGCCACCATAAGACAACCTATTTTTGGATCAATCGCTTTTATAAATTTAACAACCTGTTCACCATCGTCATCTGACATCAAAAGTTCCCAAAGAAGCTGTTTCCTATACAATTGCTTATAGGTTTCCAACACACTCTGGTCCATAGGCTGCAAAAATTGTTGTCACATTCGGTAGCAGGAAGATGAATTTAAACGTGCCACCTTCCCTTTCTAAAATATCAGACGAAGGATGTGGTGGTGCATTGTCCAAAATCAGTAAAACTTTTCCAAAACACTTTGCCTCAGATTCTCTGTTACTCCTTTACTTCAGGAATAAGAGTTTTGTTGTACCAATCCAGGCCAGCTGGACCATAGGATAGGGGTAACTGAGCCCTGCAGTTTAGGGAAAAAATAAGTTTTGGTAGAATTTTTAATAATTATTACTGTTTTTTTATAAGTTTTGGGGCGCAAGGCCCTTAAAGATATTTTTTAATTTGTTTTCAATCCCCCCATTTTTGAATACTTGTTATTGCTCTTCACATACAGAAACTGAGATTTTCAGATTTCAAATGATTATTATAACCATTACCTTAATATTTTCTGCATTCATGAGATAACAAATTTCATCATTTTGTGGTCGCTACTTTTGTATATTCAACAATTTGTGTTTAAGCCAGATACTTAAATAAAAAGAACAACATCAGAGTTGCTTTTGGGCTATGTATGGAGGCCAATTATTTAGTGACTTTCAAAACATTATTAGAAATTTTAAAAAAGGCAATTTTCATACATGAGCAAATATAAAAGTTTAAAAAGTCACTAATTTGTTGGTTACTCCACTTTGCATTAAAAATCAATCACTAAAACATGTATCAAAGGGGAAAAACTACTTATACGAATTTATTTTAGATGGATCCTTATTTGTTAAAATCTATATTATAAATTTTAGACATTTGTGATTTTTACACAAAAATATTCACAGTGCAAAAATAATTGAATAACTGCTACGCAGGTATCTGTTTATCATTTTGTGAGGAAGTTTAAAAGTCACAATATTGCCTCAACCTTCCTCCCCCCAGAAGGAAAATTGTAGATTTTAACCCCCCCCTCTCTCTCTCTCTCTCTCTCTCTCTCTCTCTCTCTCTCTCACACACACACACACAGTTTAGTTGTGCTCCTAGCCCCCCAATTAAAATTTGCCCCGAGCCTCGCAAAAGATCAGTCCGACCCTGTACCAGTCTATGAAAATTGTAGCAATCATTCGGGCATTTCTCTAATTGGCATAAATTACAGGCAATTTTTTCACTTAGTTGAAAGCCCTAGATTTCTTGGATTTCCTGATGATCAACAAAAGGAACCTGTGTTTTGCACTAGCTTTAGCACAAGCAAGAATTGTCACTCTCTCTTTGCACTTTCGTAGCCTGCTCCAACATCCCCTCCCGAGGCCAATGTTTTTGCAGGAAGACTTTTCCAATTCAACCCTGTTTCATCAGCATTGTAGATGAAATTGAAATCATAATTTTCTTGCTCTATAAAAACTCTTAATTCTTGTGCAAATTTGTCTGCTTCTTCCAAATTTGCAGACAGTTTCTCACCATGGATTTCTCTCTCACAAATTCTGTGTCAATCTTTGAAGTGCCTAAGCTAACCAGAACTTGCCTTAAATTCCAAATCTCCTCCAATTTTTTCATTAAATAGAAGAGTCTTTTTGCAAAGCATAGGGCCAGAAATTGGCTGACCTGAAGAACACTTCTGTATTAACCACATGTAAACAGCATCTTCCAATTCTTGGTTGTTGGAATGTTTCATTGGTGTCTTTTTCACTGTCTCTTTCTTCAAACGAGAAACAAAATTTAAAATGCTCTTACTGTTTTTCTTTATGTCAGGTATTGTTGATGTTCCAACACAATAATCTGCTGCTAATTTTGCACCCTATACACCATTCTTTAATGTTTTTAATGATCTGTACCTTATCACTTATTAAAAGAACCGCAGGTTTTCATTTCGCAGACATTTCTTTGCAAGAAATAAAAGCACGTGTCCGAAGAAGCAGCATGTTTCAGAATGAAATCATTTAAACTGGAAAGACTAAAGAACAAGAAATAGCGAGGTTGCATTTGATTGGCTTGGCCACCTTCTCCACCGTAAATAATAGGGGGAAATGCAGTGAGGAAGGGGACTTTCAGAATTCTAGCAATTTGTCACTCTGCTGACTTGGCCTCCTTCACACTTGTGCTCAAGGTCATTTAAGAGGGAAATGCCTTGCAGAAACCCATGCGCTCTTTAAGTTGAAAATTGTAGCTGATACGTCGTGCACACCCCGAGTTGAACCAGCTTCATCTTTGAAAATATACAGGGTGATCAAAAAGTCTCTGTGTATATGTACGCATAATTAAAAAAAAAAAAAAAAAAAAAAAACAGGTAACCACGATCCGGGTAATCAGTGTGCAGATATTCAGTGCTCTACTGTAGTTTATATATTGATTGTGTTGTACATGAAAGCATTTCAAGAGTAATGATACATTTATGTTCTAACTATAGATTTTATACCTATATATTTTATACCTATATATTTTTGAACTTTATGGGTTTTTTTTTTAATTCTATGATTTGCTTCAGTAATCGAACTAAAGCCAAAGTAGAAATTACATCTGGTTGCATTTTCAGTGACAGTTTTGGTATTTCAGTGTTTATCTGTGATTCTAAGTTTATTATCTTCAGCACTCTTCATTGTAAGCATTCTGCATTAAGATTGTTGAAGCCTGTCGGGAATAGTTTGTTGTTGGTTACATGTTGAACAGACTTATGGTTTCACTGTATTTTAAATAGGAGCATTTGGATCGTATGTCCTGGAAAAGTATTGGAATTGTGTGATTGAAATAGTGTATGAACCATGATAGTAGCTATAAATAATTTTGGAATTGCCAATTTCGTAGTAGCAAACTTTTAAAATGAAACAACTTGAAAAAAAAGTCCCAACTTTTTTTTACACCACAGTGACCCCCTTCCCTCCACCCGAAAAAGGGAGGGAGAGATAGGGGGAAAAAAAGAAAGCAAGAAGAAATATTCATCATTTTGAAACACCTGTGCAATGGGTTTTAACATAGTGGTATCTACCAACAGCCATTTTGCATCTTGCTCTGGGGAGGTTAAGTGTGGATGTCTTTTTCTGTCTTGCTCATAGTATAGTTGTTGAGCACACAACAAGGAAAACCACAAAGTTGTACTTGTTCTCACAATTGTACACTTCCTTACACATGAAATTAGAGATGTCTCTTTCTTTCAAAACACAGAAACCATGCTGTAGGTGTGAACCATAGACCAAACATTCACCTACTGGATTCCAATTATCAATAACAAATGTCCCACTGTGAAGCACAATCTTACCCCTTCCCTCTCCCATGAATGGTGTGTGAAGGTCTTTTACCCTTAGGAGAAAGAGTTAAAGAAGTACAGCAAGGTAATAGTGGTGATGACTTCCATTTTAGAGTGTCACTTCTGTCCATTCACAGCTCTTTCATCTCTAATGTTATTAGATGTTAGTCCAGCAGGTGAGTCAAAATGTATTTAAAATAAATGTTTTTCAACAACTTTCCTCCCCATTGCTTCCTTTGTTTCTGATGAAAGACTTACCATGTACTCTGCAACCATTGTCGGGGATGGTGATTTATCTCAACAAACAGAATATGGTCTTCTGAAGTCCTTTATAATTATCATTGACCATAATTTAAGTATCAGTGTGGGGGGTGAGAGAGGAGAATAATTATCTCAAAAATAAAAATTTCTTCATGATATATTTACCTGTGCCTTTAAATTTGGTGCAGTGTTATTCGAGATGACAGAAGAATGAAATAAATGGAATTGTGGCATTATATTTAGTGCTGCTTTATTCTTTGAAAATGTGGTATGTTTTAATGGAAAAACTAAAACAAGAGTAAGCAGGACCTCATGTGGGTGTAAGCCAACTTTGGGGGTCGGCAGGGGCTTCTGTTTTGGGTCCAACCTAGGACTCGATTTCGACCTGTAGTTTGTAGCAAATTGCTAGCAAGCAAGTGCATTTTGCTAGTGATAAAAAGTGGTTCTAGCAAAAGTTGCTAGTGGAAAAATTTTGAATGTTTTAGTGTGAACTGTAAAGCGCCACTGCATTGCACATGTGGAATATTTTAGACACACAAAAAGGAACAACTGCTTTCTTGAAATGAATGTTTCTTGAAAATTACAAACATTATGAAAACATTTTGGTACTCGTAGAAATATCCAGCATATTTCCCTTATCTACTTCTGCATGTAAGGTTGAGTTCAGTTTCATGAAGAGAATTCAGGGTGATTGGAGGAGCAGTTTAAACTGACAAACATTGAATGCTCTCATGTGTATTGAAGTTGAAGGTCCATCCGAAGACAAGTTTGACCCCATGCCTGCTGTTTTAAAGTGGTATGATGAGAAGACCCGAAACCCAGATCGTAAACTATACGGAAAATAACATAAGATTTTGAATACTGTTCTTGAATTTTGTGAATAAATTTAAATAAAAAAATGTTTTTTAAATATTTGCATTCAAATTAAATTGTTAGAATTGATCTCTCAGGTCACGAAAAGGTGAGTTATATCTAAATATTTGTAATCTTTTCAGCATTATGATGTGACTGTTACAGGGGTGAAATCAAAATTTGTTATGATTGGCAATGGAGGGGGACATATTAAAGGGTTTTTTTTTTGTACACAACACAATGAAATGCAAATAGCTTTCATTTGCATAGATCATGCTTTTCCAGCATTAAAGATAGATTCCTGCTTAATAATATTGTCCTGTTTTCTTTCAATCTTTAGGTTAATTCAATTTAACTTATAATATGTGATTATCCCTTTGTAAGTTACTTCATGCTAGTATAATTTGTTTTTCAGATTGTATTCACATGAGCATGTCGCTTAATGATGCATTTACCTTGGCTGGAAATTGTAACAGTTCTTGTGCATGGATTGTTCCACCTCAAAATAAAACTGGAGGTAAGCTGGGGTTTTTTTTTCCTTTTATCATACAAAAGTAAAGAAAATTAAATAAGCAATATCCAGTGTGGTGAATTTCAATCATATAAAATCTGAGTATCATGTAAATGGTTGAATCATTTGAACTGTAATCTACTTTGTATAATACAGTGGACTTAATAAAGATATTTCATCTGTCAGGTTGCAGGAAAGGTATTGAATTTTTACTATGAATATGGCATTTTTAAGGCATACTTAAAATTTGTGAATTTTCTGGTTAGAGGGAAATATGCATAGTTCTGTCTCAGGAGAAATTATATGTAATTTCTGCAAAATTGTGCTGTTGTTTAATTTGGTGTATGTTATGTTTCCATTCTTGATTCCGGCACTTGACCCTTGCAGTTGATTTATAGCACTCAGGTGTGAGCACAGTGGCTAATGTACAGCTTCATGTCATGGCACTCTTCAGCTAAATTGTACTCAAAAGGTTAAACAAATAAATTCATGTCTTTGTGCACTTCATAAGTTATGTTCACTGTTTCATTGGAATTGCGCATGACATTCTTGCCTGCAAGAGCAAACTCAATCTAACCTTGTATGCAACAGACACCTCTTCAAGATGGAAAATTATTTTAGCCCTGACAAAATGTATAGAAAGTTCTATGTTATGTACATATCCTTTATAAAATGGAAGCTGCCAAATGCAGAAATGAACTCCATAATTCACATGTTATGAATGGAAATCTGTTGTATCAAAGTTCTTAGCTCTCTCTATTTTTTTTTCTTTCTCTTAACTTATACAGCCCTTTCCAAGAAAATATTCTGTTTACTCATAAGGCACAGCATGAAGAAAATAATTGTACTGTTTGTATGTGATGGAAATGGTACCAGTGAAAGCGCCCTCATAAGGAGAGTGCAGGAAATTTTACCTTCTGAGCTTTCTTCTCTGCTTAGAAAGGTATGATATACCACGAATCAAAACCTGAATATCAAAATACAGGCAGATCTATTTAACAACAGTATTTTACCATCATTGACATACTGCTTCAAAACATGGAATGCAACAGAAAAAGAGAAAGAGTCAACCTGGATGACCTAAGAATATGACACTTTTTTAGGTATTTTTTCATTTCATGTATGACACAAATGACCAAAACACTTCAGCATGTTTACATTTTATGAAGTAGGTTCTTGCTTAATTCTGATGAATGCCTTACAAATGGTATCTGTAAATTATTTATTTCATTTGTTTGATTGCTATTTCCAAAATAAATAAAAATTGGTTAAAACTTATTTAGTTTTCTTCATTTGATTTAATCTTCATTGAGAAGAGTGTATAGCATTTTCCCTTGATGTCTTTGTCAGTACAGTAAACAAAAAGAAATTTGTGCCATCCTTTCACACTGTTTCCTGAACTAAACCTAAGCATCTGATAGCAGTGTTGCAGTTTCATTGAAAGGGCTTTTATTGCCCATTTAAGTGAGGGAAGCTCTCAAAAATAGCATATAAATTGAAATTAAATGAAGAAAGTTGAAAAGTTTCAGGTTACAAATAAAAGTTAAAAGAACATAAGGAGTGCCCAAACAGACAACAGTAGAACTTTAACTGTTTGACTTTCAGACACTTTACTTTTTTCATCTTCAGTGCAGCACCCAATTAGACAACAGTAGGGCTTTGATCCTATGAATTTCAGACGCTTTCCCTTTTTCCATCTTCAGGGCCCTGATATAAATAATTCACTGATAGTGTCCCTGACTGAAATTCTCTCTCTTCTTTTTTTTTTTTTTTTTCATGAACTTTTTTTTCATTTTTAAGCTTTTTTTTTCTCTGAATATCTTTTTGACATGGTGTCTCCATCATATGCTTGATTGTTTCGTAATGAATTATCAGTGTTTTCTTGTGGCATGATTTCTTTACTTTTATGTTTTGTTCTTTGGCTCTCATATGCCATTAACAGTTTCATTGGGTGTAAAGATTCTTGACTAGGTTGCTGCTATTGCAGTTATTGCATTTGGTTTACAAATCTTATTCCTAAAAGCATAACAGGAATGCAAATCAAGAGGGGAATAATGTGAGAAAAGTTTTAATTTGATTATATCTAGTGCATTTATTGTGTCATAACCGAAAGATAGTTTGAGACTTAACAACCAATTTAGTTATCAAGCCAATCACTACCACCCTTATTCTTACTAAAAACAAATTTCATACAAATGTTGATAGAGAAGAGTTATTTTCAACAGATTTTAAATTTGAGTGGAGACACAGCTTCAGTAAGTGTGCTGATAAACATATTACTGCATGTTAAGGTTTGTATTTCTAGTTCATTCCATTGCTGCATGGCTTTGTAGTTGCCTAGATTTATGTGTAGGAGGCCTGAATCTGTGTCTCGGAATGAACAAGATCATACTTTTATTATCATTATTTATTTATTTGGTTTTCCCTGAGGAATTAAGCTGTTATTTATAATGAAAGTACCTTAATTCTTGTTAATTCAGTCATGGTATTTCCTAATTTGTGTTTGTGTCATAAGTTTTTTTGTCTCTTCAAGTTTTAATGTTGTGTTTCTGTTCAGCATTAATTATTTTGCTTTTATTTTCAGTTTTAAAGCTGGGTTTCCAATTGCTGTCATTAAACATCAATGATATTGTGCAAGTTTTTCGTCTTGGAGACAGCAAAACACCAGTTGCAAAAATTGTGTATGGCATGAATTCTGTTCCACCTGTGATTTTCAATCCACTGGAGGGATTTTACATGAACATCTCTCGAGGGGAATGTAGCTCAATGACAGAAGAAATTATTTTGGTTGCCTATTCAAATTATTTACCAGGTGCATACATTTTCAGTACTAATTCATTCCAGTATATAATAAAATTAATCTGCTTTGTATACTACATAAATTTAGATAAACATAATATAGGTTACCTTGTTGTGTGTTTACAAAAGTTAAATAATTGCAGGAATTATCTTCGTAATGTTTTTAAAATAATCATAATCAGACAATGTATAATGTTGATCTGCTGCTCATAATAACTGGATTAGTAGGATCTGTTATAAAACTAGGCAGGCATTGCATTTTGGGAGGTTGTTACCAAATTGTGTGTGAAATTACTGAAGTGCATAAATTTTTGCTTTTTATTTAATATGTGCAGTTGTTTCTAAACAATATATATATATATATATATATATATATATATTTTGTCAGTACTTAATTTGCTGCAGCAGTGGAAATGCATTGTTCATTTCAACTTTACATTGAATTCATTAGCTATTGGGAAAATATCTCATTACATGCTGGTGCTAGATTGCTTTGTATGCCTGCCATGTGTATCAAGATTTATTCCTCTTTAATCTGTAAGAACATTTCCCGTAAAAACAGGAACATCTGATTCACCAGTTGTTTATGAGGGTAATGTCAAAACCACATTATGTGTAAAAACTTAAGGCATATGACACCATGCACATTGGACCATGAATGTTCAGATCACAGATGTCCTAGTAATTGGTGTGCATTGATTGTATTGAATCTTGGAGTGTCCTTTCAACCTCGCTGTTGCAAAAAATCTACTGTGGTTTACTTGGGCTGTTCATTAGCTGTTAGTCATACTGGTGTTTATTATAAACACAACCCCCTTGACATTGCATCCTGAGCCATTTTGCCCATAGTTGTAAACTCAGGGTTTAATGCTCAACAAACCACAAGCATTCCCACTGGCAGGAAAGGAGAACACAAGACAGTTTGCTCCTTGCATTGGTTTCGGTCATGTCAGTCAGTAATGGAATTTCTGGAAAATGCTGTTTACCATGGTGCTACCAACTAAAATAATAATTACTAATCAAAAACTACTATTATGGGAATTCTTACTAGGAAATATTTTAATTTCAAATTTTTGGAGAAAACTCTTCTTCTTCAGGCTGTCTTTTGTAGTCACTTATTCCCGTCACTATCACGGTTACGGTTATTTTTCATCAAATCCTGCCAGATGTTAGGCAGGGAAAATCCTCTCCAGTCATTGATGATGGAATTTTGATTTTTCTCTATCTCTATTCCTTCTTTTATCTTTCTTTTTTAAAAATTGCTTTGGAAATGGATGATTTTAAGGGAATTCCATTCCATGCTGTGACTAATTTCTCTAACATGCCTATCTAAGCCAGTCTTGTTGGAGCAATTTTTTATAGCAGCTTTATGCTCTGCTATACGAGTTTCTAATCTGCTACCTGTTTCACCTAGGAAAAATAGTCCACAACTGCATTTTACTTCATAGACTACACCTTGCATTTTTAAAATATCTTCTTCTCTTTGAACTATTTTTGGAAAAAATTTCTTAACCTTGCTCTCTAAACTTGGAGCTAGCCTAATATTGTACTTCTTACTAATTCTCTTTAAAGACTCAAATAAGCCTTTGTAATAAGAATTTTTTTTAGTGAATTTTACTTGTTGCTTTTGCGGGTCCTTCGTACCATTAAAATTCAGAAGTTTCTCAATTTCTCCTGTAGGATAGTTATTTTCTGCAAGTATGACTTTAAGTTCTTTTTTATGGGCTTCTTTCTTATCTGCTAGTTGTGGACTATCTTACATAGGTGAAACAGGTTGCAGACTAGAAACTCATATAGCAGAGCATAAAGCTGGTATAAAAAATTGCTCCAACAAGACTGGTGTTTAGATAGGCATGTTAGAGAAACTAATCACGACATGGATTGGAATTCCCTTAAAGTCATGAGTTTCCAAAGCAATTTTCAAAAACAAAGTTAAGGCTGTCTTTGAATGAGTGTTAGGCTTCATCTTCTGCGATAGATGGCGCAAAATATCACTCCTTGGGCGTGGCTTTTACGTCTTGAGGGGTTGTCCCAGAAGTTGGCGTCAGCGAATGAGTGAAGACCTTACCATATTCAGAATGGAAGCGGTCTCTCGTTGGCTCCACAATGAAAAGACAAAATACGCGCTGTTACGTTTTAACCAATGACATTGTTTGGGGGTGGAGCTTAGCAGGTAGGCGTAGTTTCAGTCTCAAATTCAAGTGTTTTCTGGTAATGTACACATTTTCTCTTCAAAAAATGAACGTACAGTAGAATTTAAGATGATCTATAGAAGACAAGATTCCAATCTCAATTCAGTGCCCATTCTTTGATTTCTATTTGGCCTAGATAATTAAAAAAATCAGACAGAAATGAGAGATTTCGTTTCTTCCACACAGAAACACTGCCAAGCTAACTTCTGGGGCCATCTAGCGCCACATTGGAATACTTTCAAGTCAGATAAATTGAATTAAAAAAAAAAAATTCTAGCAAATTTTTTGGGAAAATAACTGTGACATGTATTAGCTATGGGTCATTTTTATTTGTGCTCAAAATTTCAAACTCTACAAAGTAATAGTTTTCGAGAAAATGTGTACAAAAGAATTTGAATTACAGATATGGGACAGAATTTCTGTTACACTCATTCAAAGACAGCCTTAAAAGAAGGAATAGAGATAGAAAAAAAATCAAAATTCCATCATTAATGACTGCAGAGGATTTTCCCTGTCTAACATCTGGCAGGATTTGATGAAAAATAACCATAACCGCAATAGTGACGGAAATAAGTGACTACAAAGACAGTCTGAAGAAGAAGAGTTTTCTTCGAAAATTTGCAATTAAAATAAAACATTTCCTAGTAAGAATTCCCATAATAGTAGTTTTTGATTAGTAATTGAATTAAGAAACTACGAAGCCATTTCTCAGCATGGGCTTTATTCAAAGAAATAAAATAATAAATGTTACAGCTAGTATTAAGTTTTCCTCTCTGTTTATTTTTATCATTTGCGTAATTTTGTCGCTTAGCAATCCCATTCAACTTCAGAAAAAAAAAATTCCGTCTCTCTGAACAGTCAAAAGCTGATAGGTGCTCACAGCATTCAACTTACTGTTGAGTTCATTCTCATGAATTCATATCACTAGACAAACAGTCAGGTGGATGCACAACATAAACCCAGATAATGGGGGATTGTGTGGTACCTTCATCCTCATTGTTCTCTTGCTGTGCTGTGGAGCAACTGATCTAGCAATTTGAGGAACAATGATTGTGAAATAAACTGGTTGGCACAACATTCATTTTCTTCCTATAATTGAAATGCCTTTTCTGCTCATCGCAGTTTAAAAAATTAAAAATTATGCACAAACTCAATGTGACAGGAAAATTCAGCTGTGGTGTTTTCTCAAACCATTGTGGAGAAGTAAATTATGTAATCATAATGAAGCACTTGTGAAAGTTCATCATGTGATTTCACTCAAGGGCTTTCACTTTACTAGAAAGCACTCTTAACAGACCTGGAATTAATAGATGTAAACAAAGCTGAAATGAGAAAGGCACTTCACATTTTGTGATTTTGAGTGCAGTACAAATTAGATAAATTTATAAACAGTGTAAAAGAATGATTGACCGTCAACTGTGAACCAGTTTTTGTAGTTCTTATCTCTTAATTTATTATTTATTACAAACAAAAAATAAATAATAAATTTTTGTAAACATTCAGCTTTCAGTTGGTGTACTTGCAATCCAATATCAACAAATACATGATTGTAACTGCCAATTTTTAGTTTACCAAAGTGACTCTGTTACAAAAGTGATTGCATTATGTTGCATTTGCAGCATTGATGAAAATAGCAGGGCAGTTTTTAAGGCGTAATACATAGCTGAGGCTTGAATAACACAATCTGATGTTTTATTCCTGTATAAGTTGGCATCAGTTGCTTGAACAGTCACAGTGTCCTGAGTGATGTAGCATTCTTGAACAAAAACATGGGAACTGTTGGTTCAGTTTCTCCTTTTAGAACAATGAAGTTCTGAAATTTTCTGAATTGTATTGGAAAAATCATGACTTAGCCATGTTTTGCAAAGGTCATTTATTGATAGAAAGAACAAAGATCAATCAATGATATAATGCCCATTTTGTTCAATAACCTTTTGCCATCTTTTAGTGAGCTGCAGAATGCCATATTCATAGAATGACCTGTCTTTTGTGGCGAAAACTGTACAAGTTGCTGATTTACAGCCTCATCTGAATTGAACTTTATACCATGCAAGGACTGTTGAAGAGAGCAAAACAAGTGGAAGTCTGATGGTGCAAGATCAGGCGAGCATGCTGAGTGTGGAAACACATCCCACCCAAGCTCCAATAATTTTTGGCGGGTGATCAAACTTGTGTGAGGTCTCGCGTTGTCGTGATCAAACACAACACCTTTACGGTGAACGAGCTCTGGACGTTTCTGGATGATGGATTCGTTCAAACTGTCTAATTGCCGACAGTACACATTCGAATTGATTGTTTGGTTCCGTGGTAGGAGCTCGAAAAACACGACACCTTTAAAATCCCACCACACTGAGACCAGAACCTTCCGCTGATGAATGTCTGCTTTGGATGTCGTTTGAGGCGAAGCAGCACGTCGGGACCAAGACCGTCTGCGCAGCACATTGTTGTACACAATCCACTTTTCGTCACCAGTTATCAGTCGCTTCAAAAAAAGATCATTTTCCTCACATTTAATGAGCATATTGCAGATGTTTATATGCGCCGTCAATTGAGCTTCTTTAAGTTCACGAGGAACCCACACATCGAGCTTGCTTACATATCCCAGCTTCTTCAGGTGGTTGTGAACGCTTGAATGATGGATGTGCAATGTTTCTGCAATCTCTCGTGTCATGTAACATGGGTTTGACTCGATCAATGTCTTGATTTCGTCGTCATCAACCTCGGTTGGCCTCCCGAACCGAGGAGCATCGTTGAGGACAAAATCACCAACACGGAATTTTGCGAACCACCGCGGGCTCTGACGTTCTTGTAGAGCAGTAACACCGTACACTTTACGTAATTTTTCACAAGCTCTACGCACCTTCTTTCCTTCACGGAAGTAAAACAGTAAAATATGGCGAAAATGCACAGTTTGGTCTTCCATCTTCAACTTGATGTCAAATCTCCGCAAATCAACCAAATCGCTCACTATTCCTTTTAGACTGCAGCTAGAACTGGCACCTGTCGAATGCCATAGCGATAGCAAAGCTGCGCATGCCTCTAGTACTTTCAAAACTGCCCAACCACCATCGGGTGCCAAAATACGTCACAACTTTTCCCACAAACCAATAGCTATATTGAGGGCCATTATTCTGTGGCATCTCTCTGCAATAAGAAGAGAATGTGTGCATGCCTTATCTGTAGCTGCCGTAAGCCACCATAATCTTTCAATGCTGTAAAAATTGGAATACAGGGATTGCTTCTTGAGTGTTATACCCAGGCAGTGCTAGGTGCAATTCAGTTAATATGCCATAAAATAATGTTTCATAGAATATACACTGCTGGACAATTGCAAGGACGGATCATAAACGGCTATATAGCACATAAAAAAGTAAGTGTGGTTGGATGCCAAGTGAAAAAAAATAATGTCAGAATGCCAGGACATCACAAGAAAGACAATTTATTGTGCTCTGAAATCCAGAAGGCTTTGGAACGTGTTCAAGGGACAAACAGGCCATTTTGTGCGGAATACGTAAACGTGAAAAAAATGCAATTACCGTCCGCAGGCGTTCCGGCGTAAGATGCCAATACGGGATATGGCCACCATGGAGGGCGATGCAAGGTTCCACACGTCGTGTCAGGCTTTGCACAACATTATCAAGCAGCTGTTGGGGTAATTTATCCCATTCCTCTGTCAGTGCACGGATGAGGGTGTCCTTGTTTATTGGAGGGCATTGGCGACCAGCAAGACTCCTCCCCAAAGCATCCCACACATTTTCAATGGGATTCAGATCTGGAGAACGTACTGGCCGGCCATTGAATATCCTCGCTCTCAAGACACTCCTGGACAGCGACTGTTCGATGACATGTTGCGTTGTCGTCCATGAAAATGAATCTATCACCGACCGCACCACGGAACATGCAAACATGAGGTAGCAGAACATCATTAATGTATCGTTGGCCAGTCATAGTCCCAGTTGGAAGCACATAGAGGGACGTACGGCCATTGATCATGATACCAGCCCATACCATGACACTACATGTCGGATATCGGTCCCTTTCCTGTATGTTTGCTGGACAATATGTAGTACCACTATCACGCCAGATCAGTTGTCGTTGACAATCAGACTATAGACTGTATCTACTCTCATCTGAGAAGAGGACAGCAGACCAGTCGTTATCAGTCCAATTGCGATGTTGATGGCACCATTGCAAGCGGGCGGTACGGTGACGTCTGGACAATGGGATGCACACAGCAGGACGGCGGGCGTATAGTCCTCCTTCATGCAAACGTCTGGCGACAGTTTTTCGGGAGATCCGCTTGCCAGTAGCAGCCATAAACTGATTTGCTACCTCACTAGCTGTGCTGCGCCGGTGTCTTTTTGTTGATAGCACTATGTACCGGTCTTCTGCAGGTGTCGTATTGCGAACACGACCTCCCCCGTGACGTTTGCTACACTCTCCATTTGTTTGAAATGATTTCCAAAGCCTTGAAACAACACTGTGGTTGACGTCGAACTCCCTGGCAACATCTGTTATTTTTCGCCCTTCTTCAATCTTGCCAATAATACGGCCATGCGTAAAATCATCTAGGTGATGTCGGGAAGACATACTGAAAATTGCAAGTTCGTCAATTGATTCTTTCCCTTTCAACTTTGCATTTGAACAACAACGGTCAATACGCGTCAAATCCTTTATATCTCTTATCAGCGCTATGACGTCACGAACAAGTTCGGCAATCCAAAATTTGCATGTGCACAACACGTCTTACCGTATCCCGCACTTATGCTAATTTCCACATTTTCCTGCCTTCCATTTTATGGTTGCTATCGTAGCTATTGTCATCTGTCCTTAGCAATTATCCGGCAGTGTATATTTTTTTAATTTAAGTCTTCATTTTTCAATGTTGGAGCACTGAGATTTTACTTCATCAAAGAGATAAATCTGTGTCATTATGAAATATAATTTATTTACTTAAGCCTGGCATTTTAATTTTCTTTTCTGTCTTGTACCTGTTAGAATTTTAAATACAATGCATTGAAGTGTTATGAAAAAGTTTGAATGCCAAAACTGCTCCAATATGTTGACATCATGTGGCAAACTGAAGGTATTAAACTATTCAAATATATATACCAACCCGCTTGGCCAGCGTGGTGAGTTATGGCCAAACCCCTCCAAAATGATTCCACAACTTAAATCTTGGCCCTCAGTCTCCGGCAGCTGGAATGTACCTGGCCAAGGCAGCGGCCAGTGCGACATGAAGGCAGAGAGTGCTAAGAATCCCGGAGGACCGGACTAGGCTGCCATCTGATGCTGACCTTGGCTACTTACAATGGACGCTCCCTATCTTCTGATTCAAGGCTTCTTGAATTGGAAGAGGAACTACAAAGGATCAAGTGGGACATCGTGGGGCTAAGTGAGGTAAGGAGAAAAGGAGATCTCATCGAACTGAAAAGTGGACATCTCTTCTACTATCGTGGGACAGATACTGGCAGAACTAGTGGTGTTGGATTTATAATAAACAAGAAACTGAAGGATAAAGTTGTAGAAGTTGAAAGTTCCTCTGACAGAGCTGCACGACTTGTTATCCAACTCTCGAAAAGATACCAGGCTCAGATTATTCAAACTTATGCACCCACCACAAGTCATCCTGAAGAAGAAATTGAAGAATTTTATGAGGAAATTTGTCATCTAAATAATAAAGGTAAGCAGCACTTGAAAATAATTATGGGAGATTTCAATGCAAAAATAGGGCAACGGCAACAGAATGAAACTTCGGTAGGTAAATTCGGTCATGGCAACAGAAACCAGCGTGGAAATACTCTTGTTGAGTTTGCAGAGGCAGAAGGGTTTTTCATCTTGAACTCCTTCTTCAAGAAAAAGCCACACAGGAAATGGACATGGAGACATCCAAATGGGACGACAAGTGAAATTGATTTTATTATGTGTAACAAAAAATTCGTCATAGAAGACTGCAGTGTGCTAAACAAGTTCAACACAGGTAGTGACCATAGATTGGTGAGATGTAAGATGCACCTCAACACTAAACTTGAACGTGGCAAGCTCATAGGACAAACAAAATCTATTGACATAACCAACCTTAAAAAACACCATAATACCTTCAAGTTAGAACTAAAGAACAGGTTCTCTGCTTTAGAAGGCCTAACATCGGAAGAAGTGGACATCTCTGAAGTTAACAGAAAAGTAACCAAAGCTCTTATTGAAACAGCAACAAAATTAGCTGGGTCTAAGAACAAGTTGCATGTGAACAAATTATCAGGAAAAACCAAAATGTTGATGCAAAAAAGAAGAGAGATGAGGACAACTAAAGAAGATGTGACTTCCAAAGTGGAATATATAGAGCTATGCAAGACAGTAAGAAAAAGTATCACTGAAGACGTAAGGAAATTCAACTGTGAACTAGTGAGGAAAGCAATTGAAAACAACCAAAGCCTAAAGATAGCAAAGGGACATCTCAGTAAGGGAAGAAAACAGATTATGGCACTGAGAAAAGAAGATGGTTCTGTAACAAGAAATAGAGGCGAAATTTTGACAAGAGTGAAAGATTTCTACTCCAAATTATATGAAAGGGATGATATATGCACTCCAGACATCATGAAAGATACCAGTACCAGAGTTCCTCCAGTCCTTCCAGCAGAAGTTGCACATGCAATCAAGAACATGAAGCGAGGAAAAGCTCCAGGAGAAGATGGAATTACTGTAGACATCATACAAGAAGCAAGTGGAGAAATCGAAACAGTACTCGCCCAAATTTTCACTCGATGCCTTAATGAAGGAAAGATTCCTGAGGATTGGAACACCGCTACAATGATCCTGCTACATAAGAAAGGTGACATTGAGGATCTCGGAAACTACAGACCTATCAGCCTCCTATCAGTAGTTTATAAAATCTTCACTAAAGTTCTTTCACACCGCTTGAAGGTAACACTGGACATAGCTCAACCGAGAGAACAAGCTGGATTCAGGAGTGGCTACAGCACAATAGATCATATCCACGTGCTGAGAGAACTAATTGAAAGAGCGAGGGAATATGAACTTCCATTGTGCATGGCTTTTATCGATTATGAAAAAGCCTTTGATTCGGTGAAACCATCAGCAGTTACAATGGCTCTGAAAACCTGCGGTATTGAAGATGCATACATTAATATTATTAATAACATCTATGAAAATGCAAGTGCAAAGATTAGGCTGTTTGAAAATACAACATACGTAAAAATTGGAAAGGGAGTGAGACAAGGTGACACCATATCTCCGAAGCTCTTTAATGCCACATTGGAGGGTGTTTTTCAGTCACTGAGCTGGGAAAACAAGGGGATAAAGATTAATGGAGATTATCTAACCCACCTTCGTTTTGCTGATGACGTAGTCATTTTTGCAACTACCCCATCAGAGCTGCAGAGTATGATCCAGGAACTTGCTGACAAGAGTAAAGAAGTGGGATTAAAAATGAACTTTCAGAAGACAAAAGTGATGCTCAATGCTTTTACAAGAAATGAAGATTTATCGATTGATGGAGAAAAGCTGGAGATAACAGACACGTACGTTTATCTTGGACAGCAGATATCAAGTGAGGGTCACATTGATGAAGAAATTAATCGGCGTACAAAACTTGCCTGGAGAGCTTTTGGAAGAAACAGCATAATTTTCAAGAGCAATATGCCATTATGTCTTAAAAGAAAAGTGTTTGATCAATGCATCCTTCCAGTGCTTACGTATGGTGCAGAGACGTGGACCTTAGCTAAAAGAGACATACAAAGGATGCAGGCAACTCAAAAAAGCATGGAGAGGTGCATGCTTGGTGTAACCAGGAGAGATAAGAAGAGGAACACGTGGATCCGAAAAATGACAAGAGTGGAAGACATCATGATCAGAGTTAAATCCCTGAAATGGCAATGGGCTGGACATACTGCCAGAAGGACAGATCATCGATGGACAGCTGAAATTTTAGATTGGATTCCAAGGGACAGGAAAAGACCCAGAAGAAGACCACATGGGAGATGGGTGGATGAAATTCGAAAGTATGCAGGGGTGACATGGAGGAGACTGGCACAAGACAGACCGTTGTGGAGGAAACTTGGGGAGACCTTCGTCCAGCAGTGGATTGATAATGGTTGACAATGATGATGATGATGATATATATATCATCATCATTGTGAACCATTATCAATCCACTGCTGGACGGTCTCTTCAAGCCTCTTCCACAACGGTCTGTCTTGTGCCAGTCTTCTCCATGTTACTCTCGCATACTTTCGAATTTCATCCACCCATCTCCCATGTGGTCTTCTTCTGGGTCTTTTCCTGTCCCTTGGAATCCAATCTAAAATTTCGACTGTCCATTGATGGTCTGTTCTTCTGACAGTATGTCCAACCCATTGCCATTTCAGGGATTTAACTCGGATCATGATGTCTTCCACTCTTGTCATTTTTCGGATCCACGAGTTCCTTTTCTTATCTTTCCTGGTTACACCAAGCATGCACCTCTCCATGCTGCTTTGAGTTGTTTGCAGCCTTTGTATGTCTCTTTTAGTTAAGGTCCACGTCTCTGCACCATATGTACGCACTGGAAGGATGCACTGATCAAACACTTTTCTTTTAAGACATAATAGCATATTGCTCTTGAAAATTATGCTGTTTCTTCCAAAAGCTCTCCAGACAAGTTTTATATGCCGATTAATTTCTTCATCTGTGTGACCCTCACTTGATATCTGCTGTCCAAGTTAAACGTACGTGTCTGTTATTTCCAGCATTTCTCCATCAATCGATAAATCTTCATTTCTTGTAAAAGCATTGAACATCACTTTTGTCTTCTGAAAGTTCATTTTCAATCCCACTTCTTTACTCTTGTCAGCAAGTTTTTGGATCATACTCTGCAGCTCTGATGAGGTAGTTGCAAAAATGACTGTCATCAGCAAAACGAAGGTGAGTCAGATAATCTCCATTAATCTTTATCCCTTTGTTTTCCCAGTTCAGTGATTGAAAGACATTTTCCAATGTGGCATTAAAGAGCTTGGGAGATATGGTGTCACCTTGTCTCACTCCCTTTCCAATTTTTATGTGTGCTGTATTCTCAAACAGCCGAATCTTTGCACTTGCATGTTCGTAGATGTTATTAATAATATTAATGTATGCATCTTCAATACCACAGGATTTCAAAGCCATTGTACCTGCTGATGGTTTCACTGAATCAAAGGCCTTTTCCTAATCGATAAAAGCCATGCATAATGGAAGTTCATATTCCCTCGCACTTTCAATTAGTTCTCTCAGTATGTCAATATGATCTATAGTGCTGTAGCCACTCCTGAATCCAGCTTGTTCTCTTGGTTGAGCCATGTCCAGTGTTACTTTCAAGCGGTGTGAAAGAACTTTAATGAAGATTTTATAAACCACTGATAAGAGGCTGATAGGTCTGTAATTCCTGAGATCCTCAGTGTTATCTTTTTTATGTAGCAGGATCATTGTAGCATTGTTGCAATCCTCAGGAATCTTCCCTTCATTAAGGCATCGAGTGAAAACTTTTGCCAGTACTGCTTCAATTTCTCCACTTGCTTCTTGTATGATGTCTACAGTAATTCCATCTTCTCCTGGAGCTTTTCCCCGCTTCATGTTTTTGATTGCATGTGCAACTTCTGCTGGGAAGACTGGAAGAACACTGGTACTGGTACCTTTCGTAATGTCTGGAGTACATGTACCATCCCTTTCATATAATTTGGAGTAGAAATCTTTCACTCTTGTCAAAATTTTGCCTCTATTTCTTGTTACAGAACCATCTTCTTTTCTCAGTGCCATAATCTGTTTTCTTCCTTTGTTGAGATGTCCCTTTGTTATCTTTAGGCTATGTTTGTTTTCAATTGCTTTCCTCACTAGTTCGCAGTTGAATTTCCTTACGTCTTCAGTGATACTTTTTCGTACAGTCTTGCATAGCTCTATATATTCCACTTTGGAAGTCACATCTTCTTTAGTTGTCCTCATCTCTCTTCTTTTTTGCATCAACATTTTGGTTTTTCCTGATAATTTGTTCACATGCAACTTGTTCTTAGACCCAGCTAATTTTGTTGCTGTTTCCATAAGAGCTTTGGTTACTTTTCTGTTAACTTCAGAAATATCCACTTCTTCCGATGTTAGGCCTTCTAAAGCAGAGAATCTGTTCTTCAGTTCCAACTTGAAGGTATTATGGTGTTTTTTAAGGTTGGTTACGTCGATACATTTTGTTTGTCTTATGAGCTTGCTACGTTCGAGTTTAGTGTTGAGGTGCATCATACATCTCACCAATCTATGGTCACTACCTGTGTTCAAAATGTATGACATCATAAATGGTGTTTACAGTACATGTTTTGGTTAGATGCTTCCACGCGCTTTATAGAAATGGCGTGGATGCCATGTCATTAACAAGTTGCGAAGACTTCTGATATACAGGGTGTCCGAGAATTATTGGACACATTACAAAATTATATAAGACAAAACATTAAACAGATAGAAGGAAACTGACTGTACTAACTTACAATGTAACTACACAAGTTAATAAATTTCTATGTGAGATCCCTTGGTTGCTTGTAGTACATCCAAGTGATACTCGACTTCATGCCATGTATTGGCAAGCATCTGAGGAGTTATGGAATTAATAGCAGGTGTGATACGCTGCTTCAGTTCCTGCAAATCAGTACAAGGCATCTGATAGACACGATCCTTCACATAACCTTGCATGAAATAATCCAATGGAGTTAGATCTGGATAGCGAGGTAGCCACGGAATGGGACCACCATGCCCAATCCATCTGTTGGGGAAATGCTCATTTAGGCACTTACGTACACACATTAACCAATGCGAAGGCGGCCATCTTGTTGGAAAACTACATTGTCATATCTTTTGATCTGGGGTATAGCTAAATTTTCTAGCATATCCAAGTAAATGTCACCATTTATGGTTTTTTCCCTGAAG
Source organism: Macrothele yani (assembly GCA_039090855.1). Lineage (NCBI taxonomy): Eukaryota > Metazoa > Arthropoda > Arachnida > Araneae > Macrothelidae > Macrothele > Macrothele yani. Next base: position 56,959,001 of record CM077010.1, read on the forward strand.
AAGAAAGGATCAATCACTTCTTTTTTTGATAGGGCGCACTACACATTAACTTTTGGAGAATCACGTTCCAGTTTAATGCAGCATGAGGTGGGTCACTTCCCCATATCCTACAGTTGTGACGGTTCACAATAAATGAAATGTGGATTCGTCACTAAAAATTACAGTACTGAGAAAGTTTTCGTCGTTTTCCACTCGATTCAGCTTATCCACAGCAAAATCGGATCACAGAGTGTGATCATTTACATGCATCTTTTGCACTATTTTAATTTTGTAAGCATGGAACTTTAATTTCTTGTGCAAGATATTTTGAACTGTCGATTTCGGAATGCACAGTTCTCTGCTTGTTTTACGAACGGATTTCCTGGGGCTTTGTCGGAAACTTTCATTAACTTGGTCAACCATCTCACCACTGACGCTAGGCCTATCAGCTCCTCCACGATGTTCCACATTGCCAGTTTCTTTAAACTGTTTCATCCACCTCTTAATTGAATTCATTGACGTAGGATTACAACCATACTCTAAACGGTACTGTCTTTTAACTTTAATGACAGACTTTTCATTCCGCAAGCCATAACGCACATCGCCTTCTGCTGTACAGATGACATGACTACTGATTGGACATTTCTCATACGTTCCTCATCAGGCCACACCTAGTGCCATCTATCAGATTCTGGGAATAACAATTCTGCAAAACAAAAATATAGAAACCGTGTTGGTAATACGTGACATAGAAAAACAGATAATGCTCATAGTTTTGTTGTTGTTTTTTTTGTACATAATTTTGTAATGTGTCCAATAATTCTTAGACACCCTGTATATGGAAAGCTTCCAAAATATTAAGTTTGGTGGTTGAATCTGGCCTGTCAATTAGTCTTGCTTCTTTAAAAAGAAATTTATGGTCCTTTTCATAACAGTGTTTAGCCATCAATGACTTCTTTAGGTCACAATTCCAAATGTAGGTCTTGTGCTTCTTCAATCGAAAACGCAAGACTCTACGGGACTGTCCTATATATGAAGCGCCACATTCACATGGAATTTGACAAATTCCCCACGAGTTTTTGTCTTCAACATAGTCTTTTGATCCTAAAAATATCATTTTGTTTTTGGGTTAAAAATCACCTTAAAATTAAAGGTTTTGAGAATTTTTGAAATTTTGAAGGCAATGTCACAGGAAAATGGAATAATGTCAAAATTCTCTCACAATGGGCGCATTACAGGATTGTAACCTAAAGAAGTCATCGATGGCTAAACACTGTTACGAAAAGGACCATAAATTTCTCTCTGAAAAAGCAAAACTAATTGACAAGCCAGATTCGATCACCAAACTTGATATTTTGGAAGCTTTCCATATACACTGACGGGGGAAAAAAATTCCAACACCATGAAAAAATAGTTGTAGAGAAATGAAATGGCGGCAATACATTTGTATAGGTAACATATTTAATCGATTAAGGTTTCAAGATCACAGCTTAATGTAAGCGCGAGAAGAGCCATTTTAAATGTGAAATGCTGGTACATTAATAACCGGTGTAACCGCCAGAATGTTGAATGCAAGCACGCAAACGTTCATGCATTGTGTCGTACAGGTGCTGGATGTCAGTTTGTGGGATGGAGTTCCATGCCTGTTGCACTTGGTCGGTCAATACAGGGACGGTTAATGCTTGTTGGGGGTGACGCTGGAGTTGTCGTCCAATGATGTCCCATACGTGCTCGATTGGTGAAAGATCTGGTCATCTAGCAGGCCACGGCAACATGTCGACACTCTGTAGAGCATGTTGGGTTACAACAGCGGTATGCGGACGAGCGTTATCCTGTTGGAAAACACCCCCTGGAATGCTGTTCATGAATAGCAGCACAACAGGTTGAATCACCAGACCGACGTACAGCTGTGCCGTCAGGGTGCATGGGATAACCACGAGAGTGCTCCTGCTGTCATAGGAAATTGCTCCCCAGACCATAACTCCAGGTGTAGGTCCAGTGTGTCTCGGCCGCAGACAGGTTGGTTGCAGGCGCTAACCAACACACGGCCAACCAACACACGGCCATCACTGGCACCCAGGCAGAACCGACTTTCATCAGAAAACACAACAGATCTCCACTCCGTCCTCCAATGAGCTCTAGCTTGACACCACTGACGTCGCAAACAGCAGTGGTTTTGAGTAAGTGGAATGCACGCTACAGGGCGTCTGGCTCGAGCTGTCCTTCAAGTAACCGATTTGTTACAGTTCGTTGTGTCACTGTGGTGGCAACTGCAGCTCGAATTGCTGCCGCAGATGCGGTATGATGCACCACGGCCATACGTCGTACACGGCGGTCTTCCCTCCCAGTAGTGCCAAGTGGCCAGCCGGAACCGGGTCTTCTTGAGGCAGTACCTTCCCTTGCCATCGCTTCCAACAATCATGCACAGTGGCTACATTCCTGTCAAGTCGTTCTGCAATATTGCGGAAAGAAAATCCACCATCTCGTAGCCCTATTACACGACCTCGTTCAAACTCCGTGAGCTGTTGATAATGGCTTCTTCGTCTTCTTAAAGGCATTCTTGACTAACATCAACACACTATGTCGAATCTCGGCGATAACTAACGCTCACAAACGTTACAGCGCTTATTTTCAGCAAACCTGCTTTGCATGTTCCGAGGGGCGCTACTAGCACCACACGTATGCGCCGAGCGCGAAATTTGCATAGACATCATCTTACAGATGTACTCTCACCACCTACTAACTGTCATTTATCTAACACAACCCCTTCTTGGTGTTGGGATTTTTTTTTCCGTCAGTGTATATCACAAGTCTTCACAACTTGTTAATGACATGGTATCCACGCCATTTCTATCAAGTGCGTGGAAACATCTAACCAAAACATGTTACTGTAAACACCATTTATGATGTCATATACAATTTGAATATTTACGTGCCATTCGTCCTGATGAAGCTAGGTCAATACCCAGCGAAACCATGGTCGGCTTGAAAAAAATATATATATATTTTGACAAACTATGTTGTATTATCTTAATATATATTATACTTTATATGTCTTCCTGGATCAATGGATCAAATGTACGCTGAATGGGGGCAGGGGTGGGGTTCAGAATAACTCTTTGGTGTTGTAGTATTTTTAATCAAGCTTTTTCACCCTCATGAATTCTAAATACTTACACTCATTATGGTTATATCTGTCTTTATGAACAAATATGTTTCCCTGTCCAGTATTGTTGTTAAATATAATTATATTCCATAAATGTTTTATTTCGTCTTGAAAAACTGGAGGAAAATTTTCCGAAAACGGAAGTTAGACGGCGCGAAAATTTTCCTGTAATCTCCAGGCACAAGACTCTTCCGAGAATTCGAGGAATTCCGCCTTTTCCATGATCATTCCTGTGGTTCGCGAGATAGATGCACAACTGAACAGAAATTTTTGAGGGATTGGTGGTGATGGTGGGGGTCGTTTTTGTCTGAAGACAGAATTCCAGCTTTCAAAACCTTCACAAACAGAAGTTGGACAGAGTGAAGATTTCTCCCGTAATCGTAATTTTTTCTCTCACAATGGTCCTTCTACCCAGAATTGTTAAATACTATTTTAGTCCATAAATATTTGTGTTTCAGCTTGAAAATGGAGTAAAAATTTCTGAAAATAGAAGTCAGAAAGGGCAAATATTTCGCCTTTAATCATATCCCCCCCCCACACACACACACACACACAGACACGATGTTTCTCTGTCCCATGTTCTTTTTTTGTTAAGTGTCAGTAATGTTACATTTGATGTGCTCCATTTTAATGTTTACATAAATAAACTTCAGCGAACAATTCTGTCTTGCTCATGCTGCGTTATATTCATACTTTCTTGTGGCGCGTTCCGATTTTTCACCCGGTGAAAAAGTTCAGCTTTTCTTTCATTATCAGTCTCATGTATGTATTTATCATGCTGATTACAAATCTGCTTGCCAAAGTGTGCTATCGACCATAGTTCTTGAGTAACCTGTGTTTTCAGTATATCGGCCTGACTTTTTGCTAAATGAAGGTCATGAACCAGATCATTTAATTCTTCTTGACTTATAAGGTGAGACACAGAATCTTCCGAGAAATCAGAGTCTTGTTGTACTTCAATATCTTCTTTGCTGTGAGGATTCATTTCATCACTATCACTATCATCCATGAGTGTGGAGGTACAGGAACAGGAAGATCTGGACCATGAGAAATAGGTCTCATGGCCAAAGGAATACTGAGATAGTGAATCGTGTCTTAGCTGTAATTCCAGATATATTAGTGATGCAGAAGTAACAGTCTGTTGAGTGGTCTTTCGGTTCTCCCCAAACCATGGGTACCACCAATGGCATTTGAAGTGATCCCTTCAACCAGCCAATCAACAAAATTACACATGAATTACAACAAATTGAGGTGCTCAAGATTTATCTTCATCACCCATTTTGCACTGGAAATAAAGTTCTTATGATTTTATAATCAACGGTGTGAAATTTCACCTTTGAGAAATTGTCCACAAATGTAGCAGAAACTATTTGGATGGTTCACAAGTACACAGCATTATTTAACGTATACTTTGCACAATCCACACTACTTTTTAAAACAGATGAGAAAATGCATGTCCTTCGATACCAATTAAATGCATTCGAATGACAAAAATTCTGCTTTGTTCTCCCGTCCCAGAAGGAGTTGCACAACAGGAAGTAATGGTGCCAGTATGTCTACTGTCAGAGACACAGCTATCCTGACTCAGACAGATGTCTCCGTTAGGAAACATAGGGAATTCCTTTAAGTAACACAACATTTGCACTAATAGATAGTTCCATTAGAAGAAATTGAAGCCCAGTGGAGCAATTGAAACTTCGTATTTGGTTTCAGCACCCTTAAAAACTTACAAAACGGTTAAAGTTTTTTTTTTTTTTTTTTTTTGTAACAAAACTAGTGTTGTTTAGTGTAATTTTCCCCATGCACATCTTGCACATGGTGATAAAAAATAAAATTTAAAAACCTGTGAATCCTCCTTCAACAAAAACTAAATTACTTTACTGCCCATTAAGCTTATCATTAACTTTACTGCTCATTTGCTTGCTAAGTGTTCTTGCTTGCAATTTCTTTTCACACTGCTCATCAAATATGTAACCTCGTGGTTTTGCTTGCTTTTATATTTTTCTTACACTAGATTGATAGAGTACACTCCTCAGTGCACCAAACCTTTTGTCAACAGTATTCTCACTTTAATTTGAACAAGCCTTATACAGGGATCGCATTCCTCCTAAAATTCCTAATATTTTGTGACCCTCCTTAAATTCCTAAAATTATACCTAAAATTTGCTATTCATCCTAAAATTTTCGTAAGTTTATTTATTAAAAACACAACCGTTATTAACGCCAATAAATTTACCATTACGCAGGGTGCGCACGCGTGCTTGAAAACCTGGAAAGTCCTGGAAAATCATGATTACGTTTTCAAGGCCTGGAATATCCTAGAAAAACAGTTTTTTTAATGCCGTCTTGAAAAGCCTTGAAATTTGAAATTAGTGCTTAAAAAATGCCCTTTTAGGAAATTGTGTTACTGTTACCCCTTCATTTTTTAAAGTTCCTTTTCTCTGTTCTCAAAGAAACCACCGGCAGCGGTTTCCGATGTGCACCAAATCCTAATTTGGCTGGGGGAAAAAAAGAAAAAAAAAGGCACTACTTCCAGTGCAATAAAATTGGATGATTACTAGTAGTTCGAAGGGGAGCTTGATGTCCGTCCGACAATTGAGAACAGAAGGGGAAAGAAGAGGCATTTAGCATTTGCAGGGGGTCGCGTATGTACCAAGTCAGCTGGCATCCACCAGTGAGGAGTATGCCTGAACAACACATTCATCTTCTTGTTTATGTGCATGCCACCCTCCCTCCCCTCAAGAGACTTCCACTACTTATGATAAAAAATAAGAAAACTATCTTTGCGAATTTTTCACGAAAGTGGCTGAAATTTTTACATTCACTGTAATTGGATTACAGAAGCTCACTTCCAAAATTCCAGTTGAATCGGTTTAAAACTTTAAAAGTTAGCATTGGTAATTTTTATTATGGACAAGTATGTGTGCCTCTTTGGACAGAGTGAGCCTCCAGCAGAAAGGGTGTTACCATAGCAACAGTTGATTGACAGCTGGGAGTGCTGATCTGAAGCCCTTGGTTGGGAAGAAAGCAAACACCTGTTTATCACTTCCACAGCACAAAAGGACTAGGAGAATATTTTCAGAAATCCATTTTTCTGAATTTTGAAAATAACACAGTAAAATTTTTACAGTAGTTAAGATACATCACAATAAAGTTCTAGTGCAAGTTTCGCCAAATTCCGTTAGGAACTTTAGCAGATGCAAAAAAAAAAAAAAAAAAAAAAAAGACGTTGCATAATCGGATTGAAAAAAAGAAACAGTAATTATAAATTACGGGAAAAGCAAGTGAATTATTTTTTTTAGATGCCATGGTTTATTTAAACAGAGTGATCCTTAAATTTTTTTCTGTGATGATATGGACTCTATTTGAATTACAAACACGTTTTTATTCAGACGTCTGAGTTACTGTTTTAATAAAAAAATCATCTATAATTAAAAAGTTTTCAATGGATTTAAGCAATATTCAGCAGATAAACAAACTCTACCATCCCTAATAATTGAGAGTGCATACATTGAGAGTGTTTCAAATATTCTATTTATGAGCTAGTTTTCGCGCTGTTTGTTATGCTTTTATTTTCGAAGAAAGAGAGGGAAAATAAGGAAAAGCAGCTAGAGAAAAAAAGAAAAGCTGAGTTTGATGACAAAATAAAAGAAAATGATGCAGAAATAAATAGGCTTAAAAAAGATAAAGAAGCCTCCCTAGCAGTAATTCAAGAGGGAACAGAAAGAATGAGAAAAGCTGTAGAAAAACAAAATACTGTTGAAATAGCAGTTGCCTCTAACTTGATCATACAAGGTTCAGCTGAAATAAAGAAAACTGAAAGTAAATTAGTTGTGGTGGAAGCAGAAAAAGATAGGCTAATCAGGAAAAGGTTAAAACAATAATATGAAAAAAGTAATTCAGTGAACAATTGTACATAGTTCTTGGTTTTCAATTACCTTTTTAGGATATTATAGTTTAATGTGAAACCTGAAAACTTTACTGTGAAAATCGTGAATTGCTTCTGGTTCAACAGCATATTAATGTTCAAAGTGAAACTTGAATGTGGTAAATATACTTGAATATGATAATAACACGTGAAAAGATAAGAACTGAACATTAGAAGTAAATCATACTTAAACTTTTAGACATTAGACGTTATGCAAAAAATTTGGGTGTGAACTTCGACCATATATACTAATGGACTGTGCATTGGCAATAGCTGCATCAAAGCCGCCATGGCTCAAACATTGGGCATGTCATCATCAGACTCCAAATTTCGTGTACAAATGCTGTTATGATTACTAATTTACGCTGCAGAACTTCAGTGTTTTCGGTGTATTATGTGAATGCACCTCATATATAATGAAAACTCTTCAGGTAAGTTTACTTATGAGCTATATACATGCATGATCGTGTTGTTTACATTTTGTGATTTATAATGTGATGAACATTTGCGAAGAATTTGGAACATGCATTCCATTTTTTTTTTCTTAAGTTACTATATTTTTATATCAATAGCTGCAAGTTTCTGGTTAAGTAATTGAACTTTATTGACTTAGGTATTTAATTCGTTTCTTACCCATGAAAAATCATAGAACTTTCTTTACTATATCGGTCAGAGCAACCATAAGCACAGCAGGTGTAACCCATCTTTTTGACTGTTGTCATGTGATTTTATGTTGGAGCCAGAAATTTTGATGTCATGCGCAGTCTATCAGTATATATGGTTGAAGGGTGTGAAGCAAACTCTTTACAATGTATACAAAGTTGTTTTACTAGATGTATACAAATATACATCTAGTTTTTATTAAAATACACTCCTAAAATTTTCCTAAAATTTTTCTAAAAATTCCTAAAATTCCTAAAATTCTTACCTAAAATTTTCCAGAAGTATGCTATGATCCCTGCTTATATATGCATGCACACACTACAGTGTTGAACTAAGTAGCATCTTTTTCTTTGTAGATACATTTTTATCAGTTATATTGAATGCTTAATGCATGAAAATTGGTGTTATATGTTTTTTTTTTTTTTTTTCATTATTTTTTCTTGTATAGGTTGCTCTGGTAGCTTTTCCTTAGTGCCATCAACTCAGCTTCAGTTATCCTCTCCAAATTATCCTGATAGGTATCCACTTTTCACCAGCTGCAAGTGGGACTTAGCTTCCTCAGGAAATACAACCCAATTCCACCTGTCATTTGTTAGTATGCATTTGGCTCCAAACCACTGTATTCAAATTAATCAAACGACTGGTGGAAAAACATCTGAAGTCTTTATGGGTGATGGATTGCCAGGCGATTTGCTTGTTGGAAATTCGCAGATTTATTTTGACTCTTCCAACTGTAACAAGTCTGGTCCACCTCTTTCTCTTATCTCAGATGAAGGTTTTGTCTTAAATATTACAAGCTCAGGTAAGTGTTCTGTTAGATGTAATAGTTTTGAACAGGGGTAGACAAAAACCCAAAATTTTCAGGTTCCAGCTCCATTTTTTCAAGAGCCAATCGAATTTTTTAGAAAGATACTAGGAAAACACCACGCACTATCTAAATAAAAATGACACATTCAGAATTATGACCTTCATCAGTCCAAATTAATATACTTCTTACATATTGTTCAAACAATTCAGTGCAAAATCTGCAACTTAAACTAGGAAACATATTATGTACTTGAATTAAAAGCGCTGCCCCAGTGGCACAGTGGTCTAAGCGGTGGCTTCTGATCATTCGTCCATGAAGGGTCTGGGTTCGAATCCCGTGAGGCATTAATGTTGTGTTTGTCTTGCGGCACTGGCTCTCTCCCTTCCCTGGAGCCAGTGACCCTAAATTAGGGATGGGTGACCGCTTATAGCCCATTATGTTGCTCACTGTGGTTGTTAAACCTCCAATCAAAAAAAAAAAAGAAAAGAAAAGTTGCACTTCAAAATAGGTTTTCATTGCAAATTCAGCTTTGCTTTCTGGTGTACCACATTCAGTAACAGCACTAATGAATAAATACACTCATAAGCACCTCATGCACAATCAATGCAATGACTAAAAGTGCCCACATGCACACGTTCTTTAGTGTTACACCAAGGTAGGGAGATTAAGCGCTGACCACTTGGGGTCTCTGTTTTGACCACAGACAGTCGTGACACTTCTGTGAACACATCTCATTTGCGTATCTATTCTTTAAAGAGTAAAAATGTCTTTTTCCTTATAAAAAAAGACAAAATTTTATCTATGACTATTTTGATAAATGAAAAGCTCAAAACAGATAGAAGAAACTTCCGCACTACAGTTCTGTCCCTCTCAAGGTCAAAAATTCAGGCAAGTATTGATTAGCTTCACTCCTGCTTCATTCTACACCACACTTTGCCTCTGGGCACCAAACTCCCCTATTTTGCTGATATGACACTCAAGAGCATGTGTGTGTGTGTGTGTGTGTGTGTGTGTTATGTGCGTGTGTGGCGTGTGTGTGTGGTGTGTGCGCACCTTAAGAACATTCTGATGCACACTCCAAATGAGTGCAGGCACCTCTCTTGGACTGCACTGTGGAACTTCAGCCTGAATCGCTACTGACAAGATCTCTGCAAAATGCGTAACTCTGCTGATGGTGGTACCAAAAATTTATGTTAGCAACTTCTTCATTCTGATTGTACGGTAATTAGTGTATAATAAGAGCACAAACATAAAAAATCTGTATCCTGTATTTGTTGTTTTATTAAAAATATGCTTCATTATAGAAATTCAAATTTTGAGAATGGAATTTGAAATAACATTTTCAGAACGAAATTTGGAAACTCAGGCGCCAGGTGAAAACTTTCAGTTGCAGTGGCGACTGGGCGCCTTGGATTTGTCTACACCTGGTTTTGAAAACTAGAAAAACTGTGAATGGCCAACAGTCAAGTGGTCTCAGGGATGATTGTTTTCTGAATATTTCCGTCATTTTTAGAGCTGTCAATTCCGGAAATCAGAAATTTTGAAAAACTGTATTTTTATTGGGCTTCCATTTCCAAGTTGGAACAAGGTGGGAAAGAGTATTATCCTGTTCTTATCAAGACTATGCTGCCTCTGCTAACTTGTTGTGATGGATCCTTAGTAGAGAGTGCTTTCAGTTTAATAGGAGAAATAATAGCAGAAGCTAGAAGTTCTTTGAATGTTGCAAGTTAGGATTGTGTGTAGACAGCAAAGTATTACCTGTTATCTTTAAATGCTACAAGCTTGGAAGCATTTGGCTCAAAAGAACCTACCAAAAACTCGCTTCAAAAGGAATTCGCTCAAAATATGACCAATAGTTAGAGTTCTTAAAAAAAATTTCTTGAACTGGGGAATCAGCTGACAATTCTTGATGGTGATCAACATGTATGCGAAAAACAATAAAACTTGCTTGCAATATCCAATACCAATGCCCATTCAGTTGCTCATGGCAGTTACTTCAGATCTCTAACTGGAAAGACAGATGATTTGAGCCTTCCTCAGATGTTCTAAACATTTCTGAAAATATAGCTAGAGTTTGTGGGTTACCAGAAATCACAAACAAAGATAATGACATTTCTCAAAAGTGATAGGTATGCAAAGTTTTTAGAATATATTTTTATTTATGATTGTTGATAGTATGGATACTTTCAAATATTAAGTGTCTATGTGCTTGAATGCACAATTTTTTATTTTTCATGATTTTTATAACCCTGTATGTACCTACTTCTATAAAATATCTTTGGAATTTTGGTCTCAGGTTGTATTCACCCCAGTGGTGTAATAGTCTAAACACTGGCTTCTGACCATTCGTTTGAGATGAGTCAGGTTTGGAATCCCAGTTAGGCATGGATGTTGTGTTTATCTTGCGGCACTGACTCCTTCCTTTCCCTGAAACCAGTGGCCTTAAAGTAAGGATGAGTGATTACTTATAGCCCATTCAGTTGCTCATGGCAGATGTTAAACTCTCAAATGAACCCTGTGGTTTAATTTACGTGCTTCTGGCTTTCCTCAGTGCTGGATCTGATTTTGAATCCAGGGTAAAATGCAGATCAAATGTTCTTTCTTTGTTTTCTCCTCCCAGAATCAAATGTCCTAAATAAAATACACACAGTTTTAGCCTTGTAAATATTCATAAGAATCATAGTTGTATTTTTTTTTCAGTTTTAATGTGTTATTTCAAATGCAAGTTTGTCAAAAATAATTTTTTTGAATGTTAGTTGTACTTTGGGGAATGGTGGCAAGGTTGAGAACAAATACATCACTATTAAGTGCACAGTAACAATGCAGATCATTGACAAACCTCTGCTAGCATGTGATACACCTAAGCAAAGCCATTCACATGGGACCAACCGAGGTCCAAGTATTGTGCTGAAAGCTAAATGACACTGGGGCCAAACAGTATAGCACTTAAGAGATTTATTCAGGTTTTCTAATAAAAAAAATATATGCTAATTTGTTACACTTAAAGTGAGAAACAATGCATTGATCACTATCTGTAGTTGCAACTATTTTTGTCAGCCATAGAATGAGTAAGAAGTGTTAAGGATTGCCTGTTGGTTCAAAGTGACCAATCTATAGAATTATATTTCCAAATGAAATATTTTTAAAATTTTCTAAATGTTTAATGTTACCATAAGAATTCAATGCTTCTTCAGTTCCCAGTCTTAGCATAAATGCTGTTACAAACACTTGACAGATGGCCTGCAACAGGTGTGCAACGTTACCGACCAGCCAGGAGACATGAAGCAGCTAATGAATCATTGTGCGTTCAATCACAGAGGAGATAACATGTTTCGTGAAGTACTTGCCATGGAGTGGGGTGATTATGAGAATCGTGTTACTGTAATAGCACTGCACAAAGTTGGAAAATCAGCTTCAGAGAGTTTTAGCATGCTGAAAATCAGCCAAATTTTTGTCTACCGACCATAAAAGGTTCTCTGAAACTGGGACCATTGCTGATCACCCCAGAAAGTGTCGGCTGCGTACCGTGAGGACTGTGCACCTGGTGAAAGCAGAGGCAGCCCATATTTCACAAAATCCTGTCAGAAAACAATTGGTGATGATTCAGGAGCTGAACATTTCTAGAATGGCAATGTCACACGTGCTGTGGAGTGAGCTAAGGGTTGAGAGCTTAGCGGCGGCATACAAGGCACTTCCTCACCTCACAACTGAAGCAGCAGAGGGTGCTAAAGGCGAAACATTTGCTGCAGCATTACGCAGACAATTGCTAAAGACAGATTCTTTCTCTGATGAAAAAATTTTCACTATTGAAGAGGCTTTTTCAACTGCCAAAATGAGAGTGTATCATCAACCTCAAAAGAAGCTCAGGAGAAAGCTCCAAGGATCATGACGGGCCATCATCCTGCTTCTGTCATAGTTTGGTGAAGAGTCTGCTACAAGGGTACCACAGAGCTCCATTTCTGTGAGAAAGGAGTGAAACATCTGCCAAAGTGTACCAGGACAGGGTTTTGGAGCCAGTGGTAAAAAATGTGAGTCACACTCTCTTCCAAAACCAACAGTGGAGTTTTCAACAGGATTCCGCACCTGCCCACAAGTCCAAGTCAATGCAGGAGTGGCTTCAGGCAAATTTGCCAAAATTCATTTCTACAGCTATTGGCTTTCAAGCAGCCCAGACCTCAACCCATTGGACTACAAGCTGTGAGCCACACTGGAGGACATGGCCTGCAGAAAGAGACACCCCAGTATTGACAGTCTCAAACACTCTTTGGTGCGGGCAGTTGCAGCTTTCCCTGTGGAGACCCTGTGTAAAGCTATTGATGCGTGGCCACAGAGACTGAAGGACTGTGCGAAGGCAAAAGGATGACATTTTGAAAAGTGATTGGGGCCATGTATTCACAAATGTACTCCTTATGTCATATCACAGGTATATTAAAATATCTTGAAATTTGTTTTGTTATTTCATTGAATACTTTGTAATGGTATTTATGGTAAGACTAGGCATACTCATACCTACAACCAGTCCTAATATCATACCTCACCATTCATATACCCTCATGAAGTGCAAGGTAGCTTCTTTCAAATAAAATGTCCACAAAGCTAATTTTATTTGTAACAGTCCAAATTTTCTTTACAACAGGAACCTAAAAACAGTATTAATATTGGAATTTCACATAACTCCTGTAATCTATAATATGAGTCACGTAAATTGGTCACTTGTTTACAGAGTGAAGAATTGCTAGTACTGGGAAGCAAAAATCAGTCTGAATGGTACAGAGGTAGACCAGGTAAATGTGCTTGTGTACTTAGGAAGCCTATTTGGCAGAGAAAACAGATTATTAGATAGTTAAGAATTAGTTTGGCAAGTGAGTTCGTGTTTGAAAGCCATAGCTGCCTTAGGAGGATTTCACAGGACTGATGGGTTCTGTGAAAGGTCCTGAATAGCTGTGTATGAAAGTGTAAAATGCTGCTCTAGTAAAACCTGTTACTTCTGAAGAAACATGGGAGTCGTTTGTGTGCTGGAGAGATGCATTACATATGGGAGTGGTAAGGCACGTTCCAATCATATGAAGAATAAAGATGTGTTATAGATGTTTAAGGTGAAGCGAAATGTTGTCAGTAGGGTAAAGACAAATATCCAGAGGGGATTTGGCCATGTTGAAAGAATGAGTGGTGAAATGCTAACTAAGCAAGGTTTGTACAGTCTTTAAAAGTCCTTAAGAACTTATTTTTTTATTTTCATTTCTAAGGCCTTTAAAAGTCCTTATTTTTTCAAAACAAGTGCTTATCCCCCCCTCATCTTGCTTTTGCACTGCAGTAATGGGCATCACAACCCTGCCCCCGTTTTTTGTATGTGTGTCTGTAAATATGCTAACCCATTTACCAGGGGAGCTTTCTTCTAGGTTATTGAAGGGAGATAATCCCCTGGAATGTTCTTAGAAATTATCTCCCTTCAACACACACACACACACACCATTGTAGCCTGCATGACTTACCTTGTGTTTGACCTTACCAGTGGGATCAGCATCTGTGTTGTGTGTCTTTTCAGGGGTTGGAGGGGTGGGGGTTCTGTTTGACTTCCTCACAATTTATGGTGTCAGTTGTCTCATGTGGTCTGATCTATCTAGTGTCTACTCAACTCACCTTGCTTCATTGTTGCTGTGTCTCCTGTTTGTCCTTTTTTTTTTTTTTTTTTCAGCGTGTATTTAATTTTGTTCTTTGCAGGCAAAGTAGTTTACATTTGGAGCAGAATGCCTGGTAAATGGCCACTAGTGCTGTTTAATCCCCTACATATGTATACATACATACACACACATCTGGTGATATTCCAATGACGCAAAGTATCAGTTGGAGTGTAGGTCCTTAGAAAGTTCATTTTTCCACAGAAAAGAGTATGAACCCTGGTAAGAGAATTTAATCAGACCAAGTGGAAGGAAAGAAAGGTACAGGAAGGCTAAGAAAATCATGGGAGAAACAAATTCAGGAATGTCTGCATGAGAAAAAGATATTGTAAGAAGTATAAAAGGTGTGCAAGACATTCCAGTGAAGCTTAAGTTGTGTGCTAAGATTGCTGTAAATGGAGGCATTTGATACATCAACATTAAGTTGAATCTAGCACCAACAGTTTTAAACTTTTATTTGGCTGATGAGCTTTCTTGCCGCCCCGGTGGCGCAGTGGTCTAAGGCCTTGGCCTCTGATCATTCGTCCGAAGGGGTCCGGGTTCGAATCCCGGTGAGGCATGGATGTTGTGTTTGTCTTACGGCACTGGCTCTCTCCCTTCCCTGGAACCAGTGACCCTAAATTAGGGACGGGCGACTGCTTATAGCCCATTGAGTTGCTCACGGTGGTCGTTAAACTTCCAATCAAAAAAAAAAAAAAATGAGCTTTCTTTGAGGAGCTAACCTCTGAATCTCAAAGAACAGCTTAGTGATATTGTATGTATGTACCATGGGCTCCTAGTCAGCATCACTAATGTCTGTATCAGCTACCTTGCCCACTAATGCCACAACTTCTATTCACTGTGTCTTAAAAGCATTTGTGGTGATGTAGTGGTCAGAGTTCTGGTTTCTGGCTTGTTGTCCGAGTTGGGACTGTATTCCAGTACATTAGTTCTACTACACTGGCTCTGTCTCTCTTTCCTGGACCAGTTACCCCAAAGTAGGGATGTGTGACTGCTTACAGCATTAGGAATTGCTCATTGTGGTTGTTATCCTCCTCCTCAGGGGAAGGGAAATTCACATGAACCTTAGGATGCAAACTCTCACTGTTTTTGAGATATGCATAATAATACTGTAAAACACTTGGAGGGAACCATCACATTGCTTTAAAAGCAATTCTCCAGATCTGTGGATACCTTCCTTTCGTCATCTTAGGCACATTGTGGTGCCTTTTATAAAGTCCTTTTTATCTTTCTTCATAGTTAGCCTATAGCAAACACCTTAAACTTCATGAAAGGCTTGTACCAAAAGTAATGCAAAAGTGGGCATAACTGTTTTATTAACTGACAGAGGTCGTTCAAATTGCACATGTTGGTAGAGTAACTCTCTATACAAAGGTACTACTCAGCATAGTCTCCATCGCAAGTGATGCATTTGCACCATCGTTAAACCCAACTCTCAAATCCTCTTTAAAAAAAGTTAAGAGTGGACTGTTGTACCCACTTCTTCACAGCTACTTTCACCTTGTCTGTGTCATCAAATCGTTGTCTCCGGAGACTCTCCTTCATTGGACCAAAGAGGTGGAAGTCGGAGGGCACCAGATCTGGGCTGTATAGTGGATGGGGGACCACTGACCAGCTTAATTTGCTGATTGCCTGATTTGTTGCCAAAGATGTGTGTGGTCTTCCATTGTCATGGTGAATGTGGATTCTTTTTTCAGAGTCTTGTTCAGTCTCTTCCTCCCTTTTAGCTTCTCTAAGCTTCTTGAGTTTCTCAATGTACCACTCGCTGGTTATGGTACAGCCAAATTCCAGAAAATCAAGGAGAATGACACACCTGTCATCCCAGTTGTGCTGATCCCTTAGCTTTTGAACTTCTTAGGCCTTGGTGAAGAGGTGCGACTCCATTCCATGGAGTGATTCTTTGTTTCCTGATCGTAAAGATACGCCCATGTTTCATCCCCTGTCACCAGATCAGAAAAAATGTTTCTTAATTGGCTTCAAGTGCTCCAGCAGATCAGAGCAGACTTCCATCCTTCTCTCCTTCAAGTCGGGCATCAGCTGCCGAGGTACACACTTTGCACACACTTTCCGATACCCTAAGTCTTCTACCATCTCCTGTATGGCATTGTGGCCACAGTCCAGTTGTGCAACAAGCTAATGGATTGTGACTCATCTCTTCATGTGAATCAATTCGTCCACTCGCTGACGATTCATGTCAGTGGTTGCAGATTGAAGACAAACCACGCTGTCTCCCACAGTGTGGTTTGTCTTCAATTATGGTTTCCTCTTTTGATTTTTTCATCCATCTTTGCACATTGCTCTTGTCAATGGTGTCATTTCCGTAAACATTCTGTAGTCTTCTGTGGATGTCGGACAGCCTGCATCCTTCCTTCGTCAAGAACTCGATGACAGCATTCTGCTTGGAATCCATTTTTTACCTGCAATGAAGAAGAAGGTTTATTATTGAGGAAGAGTTACTGTACCAACATGTGTAATTTGAACACCCTCTGTCAGTTAATAAAAAAGGTACACCCACTTTCACATTAACATATATATATCATCATCATCCTCATTGTCAACCATTATCGAGCCACTGCTGGATGAAGGTCTCCCAAAGTTTTTTCCACAACAGTCTGTCTTGCACCAGTCTCCTCCAAGATATATATATATCTTGGTGGAGACTAGTGCTAGACAGACCATGGTCCTCCTCATGATGAGATAATGGCATCAACACAACAGGTCATGGACTCTATGAGCTCTCTCTAGTACTCTGGAGACGGTGCACACTGTAATTTCTGAAGAGACTTCCTTCCACAATTTACTTTCCCCAATTATGTAATATTCGCCAGTGGAGGATTCCTGGCATCGATGGCACGTTGAACAGCATCCCAATTGTGTTCGATGGTGTTTAAATCCAGCAAACGACGGGGGCCCGAGTCAAGATGCCAAACTCCGTGGAATGTTCCTCCAGCCATAATTGGGCAACTGTGGATGTGTGTGGTGGCGCATTGTGATGTTGAAAGAGGTTGCAGCCATCAGAGTGGTTGCATGACATGAATGGGTGCAAATGATCCCAAAGGTTGGTTACGAAGTCTCCACTGGTCAGGGCAGTATGCAGAAGTATGAGGGGTCCTAATGCGTGCCGGCTAAAAACACCCCACACCATAACAGAGCCACTGCTGGCCTGCACTGTCCCTTGTAGGCATGCTGGATCCCCTGCCTCGTGAAGTTGTTGCCACACCCAGAGTCGCTGTGTGCCCGAAACAGTATCGTGATTCGTCGGACCAGACTACATGTTTTCAATAATCTTGCGTCAAATGGTGATGTTCTCGAGCCCAGGCGAACCGCACAGCCTTGTGTTGTCAGGTCAGCAATTGCACCCGGGTGGGCTGTTGGCTTCTAACATAGAACCATAAACAATGTTGCACTGTCCGAACGCTGATGCTATTATTGGCCACAGCATCAAATTGCACTGTGATTTACGGCAATGTTGCACGCCGGGCAGATGTTACGATGAGTGCCACACACCGCTGTCCACACTATCACCCAGGGCTTTTCTGTGGCCACCCCCACCCCAACCCCCACCCACCGGAGTTTGTGTAATTCAGGTACACCCTTGAAATTGTTGACCGTGTAAATCCAAATTTTGTGGTAATTTCTGTGAAGGAGTGACCCATCTCCCAGGCGCTGATTATGACACCACTTCGAAATTGCTTAGATCCTGATAAGCTCCCGTCTGAACTGCGAATGCTACTACAGCTTGCAGAGATATCTGCTTCTGTATATACATCGTTTGCAGGTGATACCATTAACTCCATGGATGTGGTGCCATGTAATGGAAATGGTAGCTTCCATCCCACTATTTTTGGCACCTCAATGTGTATATACAATGGCCATTCCATAAAAACATTGAGAGTAAAATCACTCAAAATGAAGAAATATAGGTACAGCAAAATATACAGGGTTCTTAGGAAAGTCCATTTATCGCCCTCTAACTTTTAAACCGTGTATTGTACCGCCACGAAAGTACCCATGCACAATCAATTGGACGTGATTGTAGCGCCCCTAGTGGTGAAATACGGAACTTAGCAAAACTAACTCGGAAACCAAGAGAAATACGCAAAAAGGTCCAATTACAAAATGAAAGCCGGTGTTTAATTACTACAAAGTGACACTTGGTTCAACAGAAACGCTTACAGAAAAGACAAAAAATGCGAACAAAGCATCAGATGTGCGGCTGCCAGCACTCAACAGCAACAGAAAAGTGGTTACGTGATATAACAGGTAGTTATGCTAATTTCAAGTTTGACGAAAAAGGATGGCAGACAGCCGAGGGGCTATAAATGATGGGTCGGAATTGAGAATGAATCTGAGTACGAGGTCGGCAGGTATATGGCTATCTTCACAAATGGCGAGTACTGTGATGTTGTCTTGCTGTACGGCGAATGTCAGCAGAATGCAAAAAGGCTGTGAGGTTGTACAGAGTACAGTTGCCCACCTGTCAGCATCCAGCTGCACAGACAATTGCCAAATTTGTCCGGCGCCTGTGAGAAACAGGAAGCATTACTGAGCGTCATCATTCCAGTCGTCCCATTGGTGCCTGTGTGCAAGTACATCCTGCAGATGTTTTGGGCTATGTTCTTGCAAATCCCCGAAGTAGTACGACAGCAGTGAGCTGTGCATGTAGATTATCGGCATCATGGGTTTGCCAAATCTTGAACAAACATGGTGTGCATCCCTATCGTGATGCTGTTGTGCAAAACCTGATGCCTGGAGACTTTCAAAGGCGGTATGACTTTTGTAACTTCATCTTGAACACCTTACAGGAAAAGCCATGGTTTGTGGACAACATCCTATGGACTGATGAATCAACATTTACAAGGGGCGGGATCATCAATCACCAGAACTCCCACTATTGGGATGTGAGAAATCCACACATGAGACAAGCATGCCATCAATTATGCCGGTCACTTAATGTGTGATGTGAAATGTGGTAAACATCCGTAATTGGACCAGTGTTAATTGAGGAAAATTTAACAGGTCAACATTACTTGCAGCTGGTATGTGGTCCACTAAGCCATTGGTTTGATGATGTTCCTTTGATTACGTTACCACGCATATGGTTTCAACACGACGGTTGTCCTTCCCACAAAACCTTTCCGGTTCGCTCGTTCTTATCTCGCACGTTCAGCAACAATATTATTGGGTATGATGATTATACGGAATGGCCGCCACTGTTACCCGACCTAACACCGATGGACTTCTTCTTCTGGGGATACCTGAAGGATCAAGTGTACTCTACAGAACCTTCCAGCATCGCAGATTTAAAAGAACGCCTTGTCAGGGCCTGTAATTCTGTAAATGCTGCGATGCTGCATGCTGTTCGAGATGCATTTCTGTCCTGAGACCAGATGTTCGTCGTCACTGATGGTGCACACTTTGAACAATGTACGGTAGACTACTCACCAGGTTAGTTGCACCTGTACTACATGAACTGTGTGTTGCATCTGTGTTGTTTTGTGTGTAATTTAAAGTTTACTACTGTAAGTGTTTCTGTTGAACCAAGTGTCGTTTTGTACTAATTAAGCACCACTCTTTCATTTTGTAATTGGACTTTTTTTTGTGTCTCTCTTGGTTTATGAGTTAGTTTTGCTACATTCTGTATTTCGCCACAAGGGCACTACAAGCACGTCCAGTCGATTAAGCATGGTGACTTTCCTATAGGTACAAATTACTTCCGTGGCGGTACCTTACATGGTTTAAAAGTTAGAGGGGGTAAACGAATTTTCCTAAGAACTCTGTATGTTATTCTTTCTCAAAGTATCTTCCCTCGGATGATATGCAATGGCCCCATTGTTCAGTCCACTTTTCAAAGCATGTAGCGAAAGCATTTTGTGGAAGCTGCTTTAACGACCAATGTACAAATTAAATAACGTCAGAATCTGTGTTGAATGTTACGCCACGGGACTTCTCCTTCATTGTTGGAAACAACCAGAAATCGCACAGGGTGAGGTCAGGACTGTAGGCAGGCTGTGGCATGATTTCAATACTGCATTTCATAAGAAACTGTTGAACACAAGCAGCCACATGTGGTTGGGCATCATAATGGTGTATGGGCATTATCATGGTGTGTCTTGCCCATCAGTTCCGGTCGCTTAATCGATATGTGTCGTCGCAGATGCTTCAAGACTGAAATGTAATACTCAGCTTTAACAGTAATTTGTGGAGAAATGGCAGGCTGGTAGACTACACCTTTATGATCTAAGAAAATCATCATCATCACCTTCCCAGCTGATTTGGTTTGGCGGACTTTTTTCGGAGGAGGTGAGCCTGTGTGTTTCTGGACACTTGTTGCACGCTTCAGGAGGGGTTGAAATAGTGGACCCATGTTTCATAGGCGGTTATTACTATGTTTAGAAAGTTTGGATCTTTTGCAACAATTTGTTTCCACTCATGACACACCTGAACTCTGCTGGCTAACAATTGTTCTCTTGTCAGGTGATGAAGTACCCATCTGGAACACACACGATGCAGAAGTAATTTCTCTCTTAAAATGTGGAATGCCAAAGTTTTTGAAACATTAGTTGGCGCCTCTATGTCTTCACACGTCATTCGATGATCTTCTTGCAGGATTACCCAAACAGTGTTAACAATGCGTTCTATAACTACACTTTCAGGTCAACCAGGCCTAGGAGCAAGTTCTGCTGACAAACACCATTTTTTAAAATCATGGTGCCATCTAAAAATCGTTGTCTCACCCAAACATTTATCTTTGTAAGCTTTTTTCATTAAATCAACTGTTTCTGGAGCCGTTTTACCCAAATGATAGCAAAATTTTATCGCACAACGCATTTCACTTCTTAACTTTGAATCACTCACTTCCCTAGCTGTATGGTGAAATGCAGACGTACCTTAAACAACTGCGCAATAACAAATCCAGAATCTTCTGCGACCGCTAATAACTGTTGCCATAGATACTTCCTTAATTCAGTTAGTCATCTACGTGGTTATTTTCCTCCTTCGCAGTGTTGCCAACTCAAAAAAAATTACTCTCGGTTTTTATGGAACTGTCTTTGTATATCGGTTCATTTCATCACATTAGAAAAATTCTTCAACCTATCACGCAAAAGTTACGTAAAAATTACAAGTGATGGGACGTTTCGGTAGTGACTTCTACCTTCCTCAGCCACGGAATGAAACATGCGGCATAAGCATCAGTTGTTGCCAGATTTCAAAATAGCTTTCCAAATGATAGGTATGTTAAAAGGAGCGTGTGCATCGCAGATGTTAGGAGTAAGGAAGATTTCAATGCTTTCTCAGAACCTGAGGGTTTTCCGATTGCTGAACCTGGAGCAATACGTTTAACATTTTGCCAATGGGGAATCGCGGACATATCGCTGATGATTAAAATTGAAAGGGATGTGGAAGGGTTGTGTTGCCTTTCTTAACGTCAGCAATATGTTCCACCAATCGCCTGCTGATGCTTCGGTAAGTATTACCAACCTTATCCTTAAAGACAGAGGTCCCAATAAACCCCTAGAGTTACAAGGTATCTACTCTATCCCTGTCAACACTTCCACTGCCATTACCTACTGTTTCGGTAGTGCTTACTGAAGCATTAACCGGCAATTGGTGGAACATGTCGCTGATGTTAAGAAAGGCAACCCTTCCACCTCCCTTTCAATTTTAACCATCAGCGATACGTCAGCGATTTCTGATGGGCAAATGTTAAACATATCGCTCTGTTCAGCAATCGGAAAGCCTCGGGTACCGCAAAAGCATTGAAATCTTCCTTACTCCTAAAACCTGCAATACAGATGCACCTTTTAACATACCTATCATTTGAAAAGCTTTTTGAAATCTGGCAACAACTGATGCTTATACCACATGTTTCATTCCATGACTGATAAAGGTAGAAATCACTACCGAAACTTCCCACCACTTGTAATTTTTACGTAACTTTTGTGTGATACGTGTTTCACTGCCAATTATTCTCACTATGATTCATTTCATTAGTAATGGAAAACCTGTTTTATTAATGTGCATGTCTGTCCTTGTGGAATTAATGAATGTTTTTTATTTATGAAATTGATGTTGTGTATTTGTTTATTTTTTGTTGGAAGAATTTGTTATTTATTGTAGTTCTTAAAATTGTATCTTTGGTGTTTTATTATTGTTATTTTTTTCATGAAATTCATGTCACATATTTGTACTCAGGTCTTGTTTTATTCTAGCGATGATTATGGTCATGATATATATATATGTGTTGCTTGTAAAATATGATTTATAATTGTTTTAGATTGTGGTGGCATGAAGACCGAAAACACTGGAACTTTTAATACCAGTTTACCAAGTTCCAATATAAGCAGTACATGCTTTTGGATTATCAACGTTCCATTCAAAGAGAAAGATGGATCTTCCAATAGTATAAGCTTCACTGTTGAAGAAAAAGGACCCAAAGGAAATAAGTAAACAAAAGAACTTAATTGTTTTTATTCTTCTTTGGTTAATGTGTTTTCAATATATTGCATACACTATTTTTATTATTATCTGGTGCTCAGTTGTCTTATATATAGGTAGTTCATGTCTTTTCAACTGAGGTAAATTGTACTGTTTCATTTCCTCAACTACTCCTTCCTCTTAATTCTCACAATGCTGTTAGTAGTAGTCATTCCCAAAGAGTTTCCTTCTAGAGGCAGGGGTGGTTTGTTCCTAAAAGATCTAATAGATGCAAATATTTTCATAAACCGTTGTGTTCTATTTGGTCTTTTTGATTTTAAGCAATGTGTTGTTTAAAGCTTTGTCAAATGAAGTGACAAGGAAATTATTCAGTTGGAATGGGAAACTTGTTTTTTTTTTTCCCCTTCAGTGACTAGTGTTCATTTATAGTGCTAATTTATAGGAAGTGGATCAAGGGAAATTGTAGTAATAAAAAACAACTACCACAGTATCTCTTTAATTTGTGTCCTTATGAAATTTATGCAAGCATTTTTTTGGTAAGAGACTTACCAAGGTGGTGGCAGATCAGCAGTTTGAAAAACAGTGTGACTTTAGAGATAGTCCCATATGCCAGGATAATATGTATGAACACAGGTAACTTTCTGAAAAATTTCACAGAGTGAATCCATTATTGCATGTGGTTGTTCATTGACTTTGAAAAGGCTTCTGAATGAGTATGTAGAAACAAGTGCTGTATGCTAAGAATTTATGGTGTGAAAGACAAGTTATTGAAATCAGTCAGAGTCTTTACACTGAAAGTGTTGCAGTGGCAAGGTGCTAGAGAAACTGCTTGGGAATACTAGTAAGTGGTTTGGGATTAACTCTAGAATTTGGTTGGTATGCAGGTTATTTTTGTTTATGTTTTATATAAAATGTATGTGGATAAGGTGGGTAGACACCCTAAAAATGTTATCTTTGTTAAAAAAAATGGGTTAACTTTTTTCTATATCTCCCACTTACCTGCTTTCCAAAAATATTAAATGTATGCCAAAGAAAAAAAATTAGATCATGTGATGTGATTTTTTAAAGTTGTTTTGTTTAAAATTTTCACCAGAAATGGTCTTCCATTTTTTACCAAAAGTTGGGCAATTTTGTCAAATTCAATTAGTTTTGCTTTTTATTAAATGCTATTTAGTTCCTAAAATAGCAACATGGTATTTCTAACCACAACTGAGCTTCATATACAGAAAAGAGTTAGGACGCGTCTTTCTAACCTGAAGAAAAAAGTGAAAGGCTTATGTGGAAAAGACAGGTTTTAAGAGATGCTATGATTAACAAAATTCAAAATTATTAGGGTATTACAATTAGGGAAAATGTGAACAGTTTAGAAATTATAGTGGGAAACACTATAGCCGCCCTTTTTCATTGTGCATCAGCAAAAGAAAAGCCACGGCATGAATGGTGCCCAAAAGTAAGAACTGCTATCTAGTGCAAATACTAAAAAGTTCCTAGTTACACCAAACATCCATTCAAGGATAGAAAGGGTCTCCCAAAGATGTACTAAATCAAGTGAAAGCTACATACATGGAACTGTGCAGTGAAAAGCTGTTACTAGCATCTCCAAAAAAAAAAAAAAAAAAAAAACTAACATGCTAATGAGTTGTTTTAATGGCCTTTTATTATTATTTATTTTATTGATCTACCACATTTTGATGTTAATGCTGCAGTTATCGCCTTCAATAAGGATTGTGAAGGACTCCAAAAAGTGTGTATAACGTTTAGTTGCACGTCAGTTCATTATACAACCAAGATGCTGAGGTTCCTTGATATTCAGCATTTAGTTCAAGCCAGCAATGTTGCAACACCTGAGGCAAAAGAAAAAAAAATCTCTCATTCTAATAAAACAAGACATGCACCAGACAAATGAAGGAGGGACCCACGAATATGGTGGGTTTTTTTAAGTTCATCCATTGTTGTTTTCAATGAAAACTACTTTTATTTTACAGTTTTCTCAAATTTGAAAATTGTCATGTTTTGAAAAAAATAAGTGATATCTTAATAGTAAACGGTTCAATCTTAATTTTTGGGAGGGGCGAAGGGAGTATTACACCTCTGTTGTGTCTGTTGTGCAATGAACTAAAGGCTGTGTTTTGAAACAAGTACATTTTTATGATACATGACGTTGAATTTGGAACTCGAACATTTTTTTCATAATTTTGGTTAAGTTTTAATAAAAAAAGTTGTGTCAGTTAGAATTATGTAAGAAGTAATGCTGTAGATCATTGCACAGAAAGTATCTTGATTTATTGAATTCTAAAAAAGAATATTTATCCTGCATTTAAAATCTCTCAAGTTATTATTGTTAGAAAATACCATTAAATTAATTAATAAAATATAATTAACTGCATATTTCTAAACTTTTTTTTTGATCAAATAGCACTAATTAACTGCTAAACTTCTAATGTTTAAAATTTTGAATTGATAATTGAACAAGAGAACAAAAAAGTTTTTAGGGTGTATACTTACCATAAACAACTTTGTGATGGATGTTGAAATTTGCAATTCTAGCATTAGCAATGTCACTGCATACTGATGATTTTTGGTGTTTGTGTTGTAGAATGTTAGTATCTTGCTCAATTACATAGCTTTTGTTAGGATTTGGAAATGAGGATGCATATAGAAAAGTTTATATCAATGGTTTTAACTTGGAACAGCTAAAGATGTTAAGTAATTCAGTGGAAGGTGCTTGAACAGGTGACAGATTTTAACTAATAGCATGTAGTAACGGTCAAGACAAAAAAATTATAATTGGACAGTAAAATTAATAAAGCATGTAAGTTCTCAAAGCAGTTGTATAAAACTATTTGCAATGAGAATGAGGTTGGCCAAAGATCATAGGTGCATATACAGTACGTTATCTAGACCTAGCCTCTTCCATGACGACTGCAATTTGTTAGGTGTACAGTTTGAGTGTCTCATCATTAAATGGCTAGTGGCTCATGTGAGAGTAGTAAGAGGAATATCAGGGGAAAACAGTTAGATTCAGTGGTGTGACAAAATTACTACTGCGGTAGATTCAGTGGTACAACAAAATTACTACTGCAGAAAAACAGGTAGGTTCAGTGGTGTGACAAAATTACTACTGCAGAAAAACAGGTAGGTTCATTGGTGTGGCAAAATCATTAGATCCAAGTTGGGTAAACAACAAAATTAATGAAATCATACTTATTTTGGGCATTAATGGGGATAAAAAATATTGCCATGTCTGATGTTACATTCTAAAGTAGCTGGTCACAGGTCAAGGGGAAGGTCTAGAACAAGATGAATTGGTAGCATTAAATGAGGGATTCATGATAGCATAGTAATTTGTAAATCTGTATTTATGTTTTGTGCCTAGCCAGCTTCGACACCTTTGGTATGCTGGTACAGAAAGATGGCGATTTGAAATCAAAGACCAAAATAACATATTCAGGAGTGAAACAATAAAATGTGGTTTATTTATTGAAACTGCTACTTTAATCAAAAGGATACATGTATAATGAACTGCAGAATGGTGTGGAAGGGTCATTGTAAAATATAAAGACTAAAGGAAAAGGCTATCTCCGTGTGCGTGTGTGTAGTAAATCGATCGTGCATTATTTTGTGAAATATTAGCATCGTCACCACTGTACTCTACAAAAATCCATAAAGAATCTGTATGTATGAAATCTACATATGTAAAACAATGCAGAACTTTATAGTTTATATACACTTGGTGCTGTTGTCTGGTTGTTATTGAATTTTGACAATATCCACATTCATACAGCTTTTTTATTAACTTTATGTGTGTGTGTCCTGCATTCCTGGGCTTTTATTTTAATAGAGGAACCCCAAAATTTGTAGTTTGTGATATCTTAATGACAAAAGACTCATGGGCTCGTGTCAAGCCCACTGCACTTCTTAGTCTATTGACATCTGCATGCAGTTTGAGAAATGCGCTGATGAGCCATTACTTTATGATCATGCAGTTTGAGAAATGCGCTGATGAGCCATTACTTTATGATCATGCAGTTTGAGAAATGCGCTGATGAGCCATTACTTTATGATCATGCAGTTTGAGAAATGCGCTGATGAGCCATTACTTTATGATCATGCAGTTTGAGAAATGCGCTGATGAGCCATTACTTTATGATCATGCAGTTTGAGAAATGCGCTGATGAGCCATTACTTTATGATCATGCAGTTTGAGAAATGCGCTGATGAGCCATTACTTTATGATCATGCAGTTTGAGAAATGCGCTGATGAGCCATTACTTTATGATCATGCAGTTTGAGAAATGCGCTGATGAGCCATTACTTTATGATCATGCAGTTTGAGAAATGCGCTGATGAGCCATTACATTATGATCATGCAGTTTGAGAAATGCGCTGATGAGCCATTACATTATGATCATGCAGTTTGAGAAATGCGCTGATGAGCCATTACTTTATGATCATGCAGTTTGAGAAATACGCTGATGAGCCATTACATTATGAGCATGCCTGGAGATTGAACAGTGGTGCAGGTGAAGTTCACAGAGCAGTATATATATATGTTACCGTTAAAGTGCATAATTCAGTTATTTCATGAAATAACTGATCAAGTTAGTTAAAGCATGTAATAAATTAATAATTCCACACTTTAACTTGTTATTCTATGAAATAACTAGGTATTATATAAATTAACTAATGATGACGGTTAAAGTGTAAAATAAACAATTTGACTGAATTATACAGCATACAAAATGTTATTAATGTTATAACTGCACAGATGTTGAAGTATGGTGGTGACTCTATAATTGACTGGTTAACTGAAATTTGCCAGTTGTGCTGGGAGTTAGGAATGGTCCCTCGGGATTGGAAGGATGCTATTATTGTTCCTTTGTATAAGGAAAAAGGTGATCAGACTGAATGCAAGAACTATCGTGGTATTAGCCTACCGAGTGTGCCAGGGAAAGTGTTTGGTAAGGTTGTTATTGAAAAAGTACTGGGTCTTACATCATTGAAAGTGTGGGATGTTCAGAGTGCTTTTATGCCTGGTAAAGGCTTCACTAACCAGATTTTTGCATTACGCATGATGATTGAAAAGTATCTGGCTGTTGGGAAGAAAGTTTTTACTGCCTTCATAGATTTAGAGAAAGCTTACAACCGAGTCAATAGGACACTTTTGTGGAAGGTATTGAATGAATATGGTGTTACTGGGAATCTACTTAATAGTGTAAAAGCCATGTATGCTGGTAGTAGAGCTTGTGTACGAGTGAATGGTGTTTTATCAAAATGGTTTTCCATTGGTGCTGGAGTTAGACAAGGTTGTGCAATGTCACCATGGCTGTTTAATATATTTATGAACGCATGCATGCGTGAGGCCAAAATAGATAATAGTGGTTTATGTCTTGGTGATATCCGTGTGTGCAGATTGCTGTATGCTGATGACACTGTCCTGTTAGCAGAGAGCAAAAGTGAGTTGCAGAGTATGTTTACTCGGATGCACGAAGTTTGCATGAAATTCAAACTGAGTATAAATAAGGGAAAAACCAAAGTTATGGTGTTTGAGAGAGGAATGGGTAGCACTGAATGTAATGTAAGTATAAATGGCACTGTGATTGACCAGGTGAGTGAGTTTGTGTATTTAGGAAGCACGTTTGACAGAGAGAACAAGTTGGATGGTGAAATCAGTAGGCAAGTGAATTCTTCTTTGAAAGTCATAGCTGCTCTGGGAGGTTTTCACAGGAATGATGGGTTCTCTAGAGAGTCCCGCATGGCTGTGTATGAAACAGTAATTGTTCTTACTCTGATGTATGGCAGTGAAACCTGGGTACTGCAGAAGAAACATAGGAGTCGTTTGCATGCTGGAGAAATGTGTTACTTACGTGGGGTTTGTAGCAAGACACGATCTGATTGTGTGAGGAATGAAGATGTATTGCAGTTGTGTGATGTAAAGCAAAATGTTGTTAGCAAAGTGGAGACCAATATGCTTCGGTGGTTTGGCCATGTTGAAAGAATGAGTGATGAAATGCTTACTAAGAAAATATTTTCAGCCCAAGTGGCAGGAAGGCCAAGGAAGACATGGTTGGATCAGATTCAGGAGTGTCTGCATGAGAAAAAGATTATGAGTATGAAGTATAAAAGATCTTGTGTAAGGCGTGTAATGGATATCAGTGAAGCACGAGTTGTATGTCAAGATCGCTGTAAATGGCGAAGTTTGATAGGACAACAATAGGTAAAAATATCTGGAAGTTTGTATTTCTTTTTGGAGCTAACCTCTGAATCTCAGAGAACAGCTTAGTGATATGTATGTATGTATGTATGAAACTCTTATCATACATACCTAATGTGTTTTAAGTGCGTTTTTACAAATGATGTGTTTTGAACAGATTTAGAATCATAAAGAAAAACACAACTCGAAAATACATAGATATTCCCGAAAATTGTTCTTATTGTACGTGCAAATTGTATTTAAATTCATTAATGGAAACTCACCTAAAAGGTTGTTATTCCTTTTCAACATTTACCGCACCTATATTTCCGGCTGACTTGTCATAATGCGTGATGGACTTTTCGTGGTCGTCGTATCTCTTCCCTGTGTCTTTACATATACTCTTGCCAGTTGTTTTTAAGCCAACATATCACTATTACATTCACATTTTTCTCACATACGCACCACTTTCATTATCTTCAACATACATTTAAAAAAACTAAAAACACTATACATAACTTCCATTCTATTCATCAAAGACATTTAACCCTAATTCTCTTGGTCATTAGTTGCTGCCCACGTCCTAATATTCACAACATTTATACAAACATTCATATTAAAAACACTATATACATTATTTACAGAAGCCTTATTCTTTCAACTAAATTCGTTTACACTAAGTAGGTTGCCTCAACCTTCATTTTCTAACCCCCATCGAAAAACTTAATTTCCCATCAAAAAACTAAGTATTGTTAGAAGATGAAGGTTGGGCCATTGTGTAAATGAATTGAGTTGAAAGAATAAGTCTTCTGTAAATAATGTATATAATGTTTTTAATATGAATTTATGTATAAATGTTGTGAATATTAGGACGTGGGCGGCAACTAATGACCAAGAGAATTAAGGTTAAATGTTTTTGATGAATAGATTAGAAGTTATGTATAGTGTTTTTAGTTTTTTAAAATGTATTTTGAAGATAATAAAGGTGGTGCGTATGTGAGAAAAATGTGAATGTAATAGTGATATGTTGGCTCAAAAACAACTGGCAAGTGTATATGTGAAGACACAGGGAAGAGATACAATGACCACGAAAAGTCCATCACGCATTATGACAAGTCCAGCCGGAAATATACGTGCGGTAAATGTTGAAAAGGAACAACAACCTTTAGGTGAGTTTCCATTAATATATTTAAAATCTTCTTTTACAAGCAGTGCTTCTGAGTTTCACTAAACACATGTACAGAGATGCCAACCACTCCGGAAATTCCAGAGTCAGTCCAATATTTCTATGAAAATGCGGATCGGCAATATTTTTTTTTACATATATAAATGCTTGTGTTTGTGTGTGTGTGTATTCTATGTAATTGTACAAATTCTGCTTATCACTGAAGTTGCGATGTAGTCTCAGTTTTTATTTCTGGCGGCAGGCATCATGAAAGCCACACGCTTAGGTGCTAGAGCCTTAAAAAATAGTTGCTCATGATTTGTTTGTTAAGCGGTACATCCCTTTAGTAAAGGATGGATCTGCTTGGGGTGGAACCGCAACTGTGCATGCGTGCTGTGGTAGGCAACTCAGCTGAA
This sequence comes from Macrothele yani, assembly GCA_039090855.1. Taxonomy (NCBI): domain Eukaryota; kingdom Metazoa; phylum Arthropoda; class Arachnida; order Araneae; family Macrothelidae; genus Macrothele; species Macrothele yani. The sequence continues at coordinate 56,989,436 of CM077010.1, forward strand.
AAGTAGCTCTTCTTAATTCATGCTCTCTGCTTATAATAATGATGGCTGACTTAATTTCTAAAAGAAGGGGAATAAGAAATCAGGAGTTCTTACTGGAATATAGTGTGAAATGACCATGTTTGAAAAAAGGAAAAACATATAGTAGTGCACTGTGTATTGTTTGTAGTAGTGATTTTTCAGTAGCGCATGCATGGCGGTCGTGATGATTGTCATTGACATATTGCTGGGCCGAAGCATGAGAAACTTGCTGCTGGATTTGAAAACTCAAGTACAGTTAATTTTCTCTTTAAAGTTGATGATTCTGAATCTCCATAACGAAGGCCGAAACACTGTTTGCTAATTTCCTTATTGATTATAACATTCCAATAGTGTGTAGTGACCATGCGGGACCGTTATTTCGTCGTATTTTCCCGGACTCTAAAATTGCGGGAAAGTACAGTGCTGGCCACACCAAGATGACAGCTATGGTATCAACTTTAGCTCATGCAACAACTCAGAAAGTAGCCTTTTTTATGCAAAATGGTCCATATGCTGTTTGTACAGATGACTTGCTTGCAAAGGTAATGTTTTTAGTACTAGTAATTCCTCACAGTAATGCAGAAAGTGAATGCATATTGAGCATTGTGAGAAAAAACAGGACTGACTTTTGTCCAAATCTTTCTGACAAGGTTCTATCAAATTTGCTGGTGGAAAAAAACTAGAATGATTTCTGCAGAAGAAGTGTGTTATAAACAAGAATTTTCAAAAGATAGTTCAAGGAGCTCTATGATCAGCTACTTCTGCTTCCTTTGCAAGGGATTCAAATTTATTAACAGCACAAGTTCATTTTATCTCTCACTAGTTGCTTGATTTTTCTGCAAAATGAGTTAATTGCAATACAATATAAAAACTTAATATTTTTCAGTTATGTGCCAGGAATATGTTTATGTGCACTGTATTTTCAAGATTGAAATTTATGAGCAGGAATATTTAACTGAACAAAATGCTTACCTGCTTATGAGATTATGTTAAAAGTTTATATTTACTAATTTCAAATCATTTATACATTAAATTCAAAATACATTGCTGTATTTTTTATTAAGTTGTAATTATTTTTAAAAAATTATTTCATACTTTTGTAAATAATGTGTAAAATATCAGGCACGTTAGTACTCCTGAAGTTATGCTCAAAACTCCTGAAATTTACCTAAACACTACTGATATGGAGTCTGTAGGGTTGGCATCTCTGCGTGTGGATTGACAGTTTGTAATTTAGTCATAAAGATTGTCGAGCCACTGTTTTTTAATCAGAATTTAATGCACTTTCTGCAAATCTAAGTATTGCACTTCTAAAACTATGATGATGTGTTGTGTGTCTGGTGTTTTTTATGGATGCAGGAGATAACAATGGATGCATGCATGTGTGATGGCAAAATAGATAGTACTGGCTTTGGAATTTCCATTTATGTAGGTTGTTGTATGGTGATGGTGCAATCTTTCTGTGTGAGAGTAAACAGTGAACTTCAGAGTATGTTTGGTAAAATGAAGGTTGTATGAAATTCAAACTGAGTAGGAATAACAGAAAAAACAAATGAAGTTGTGGTGTTTTTAAGTCAGGAACTGTAGTACTGATTGCAAGTTCAGTCTAAATGATAAAGAGTTGGACCAGGTGAATGAACTTGTGTATTTAGGAAGTATATTTGTCAGAGAAATGGATTTGATGGGTAAATTAGTAGGTGAGTGGATTGAGCTGTGAAAGTCATGGCTCTGTATTTGGAAGATTTTGCAGGATTGATGATTCTGGGAAAGACCCTGAATGGCTGTGTACGAAAATATAATTGTTCCTACTGCTATGCGATAGTGTAGCCTTGGTATTGCAGAAGAGACATGGGAGCTTGTGTGTTTGAGAAATGCATCATTTACCGGGAGTTTGTAGCAAGACTCATTCTAGTCATGTACTAGTACATAATGATGTGTTGCATATGTGTAATATGAAGGACAATGCTTTTAGTAGGGGTACATATTCTAAGGTGTTTTGGCCAGGTTGAAAAAACTTTAGCGATAAGATGCCGAGAGAATTCTGTCTCCCAAGTAGCAAGAAAGAAAAAGGAAGGCAAAGGAAATCATGGGAGGTGCAGATTGAGTTATGCCTAAATTAGAAAATGAGAATGAATGTGAAGTACAAAAAGTCTTTTGTGAGATATGTAGTGAATGTCGATGTTTGAATTTTGTGCCAAAAGTGCTGTAAAGAAAAATGTTTGATACATCAACAGTAAAAAAATCTAGCACCATCAGTAGCTTTGATTTGGCAGATGAACTGGCTTTGAGGAGCTAATATTTGAATAACAGAAAACAGTTTAGTGATATGTGTGTGTGTATTTATCTGTTCATTTCAGTATATTATTCACTTAGGAGTGGCTTCTTTGTAAGTACAGTAGAATTAGCTTATAATGAGCTTGTAGTTAGCAAGATCTCTGATTTAATGAGCAAAACAGGAACTATTTTGTGGTATAATGTTAATTAAAAGAAAATGTGATCTTTTTTAAGGGAGAGAAAAGCTACAAAGTAACAAAAATTTTACTAACTTATATATTTAATGAGGCAGAAAAAATCTGCTGCATACTCTCCTAGAATGAAGGAATAGAGTGACATACAAAATGAAACTATGGCTGTGTAAGAGAGTCCTTGTGAGCTAGTAGAATTTTTATACAAAAGCAATGAGGAAGGATTACATCAAATGCTCCAGAGGCCAATTTTGCAAGGAACTCTCCATCACCCACTCTATTGCATTAGCAAAGTAAGGCAGAAAGAGGATGGGTGAGGCTCTGGTAAGATGTAAGTGGATTTCTGGGCGACAATTGCAGACAAGAATAGGCGAGAAAAGTAATGGGGTTGTCGTAGGAAAAGAAATGGGAGATAACAATTTCTGGAAATGTCCATTTCCCCTTCCAAGCGAGTGTTGCATTGAGTGAATCGGTGCTGCCTTTGGTTCATGTGTGTTGTGTAGTTGAACACATTTGAAAGATTTAATTATCTATAGTTCTAATGTAGTTAATTCTTTTAAGCAAATCCAATTGTTACCAATATATATTTTATAAATGTGCATGGTATCTCGTGTGCATATTTTTAATTGGTGAAAATTTCCCCCAAAAAGCGGATTTAGCAAGCTCCCGGATTTAACGGTGGTTTCTGTTGGTCCCAAGCTCCTCCATACAGGCGGGTTCTACTGTATTGGACCGAGAACAAGTTAAGCCATTGAACAAAAAATTGTTTTGAAGATAATTACTTACTGTTGTAAGTTGTGTTTATCACATACTGAATTCTCTGAGGATGTAAATATCTGAGGTGTTGCAAAAAGTGTTCTGTTATGTGCCACACTTCCACAAACTGAGGTCAAAAGTTGACTGTAACTTGTGTTGCCAGCAAGACAGTTATTTATAGGAATGAACGGTTGTTTGAGAACTGCCTTCAAATAAAACTAATGACTGTATTAAGAGCAGTTGGATAAGATTTTCACTCTCATTCCTCTGTTACTGTTGCAGGTATTATAATCCCTTCGTGGACTAGTCTTTTAAACAAGTTTACCTTGTTTAAAAGAAAGATCCAAAATGACAAAAGACCTTGTTTTTTAGATATACTAAAATGTGTGCATGTATCACCTTACTTTAGTTTACATTGTGTTTCTACAGACAAAATTTCTACATATGTAGTTTAAACATTGCATGTGCCTGGCTTAAACAGCACTACACGATAATATAGCGTTATTAGCTATGTACATATTTTGCAATATCTATTACATAATTTTGTTTTGCACATTTAAAGTTAGTGTTAAAAGCGTGACATTTGTATGTAAATCAATTATTACCTCAAAAATAACTCCTTGAACAATGCATAAATTGTAAGAACACAGCATTTGCTTACCATATGAAGTCAGCAGTATCTTGATAGTTGTTCATTCCGACTGCTGTTCCCATGCTTTCTCATTATGGTCTTCATACTAATACATAGGCTTTTTTTTATTATGAATCTGAATAAAATGTTGGGATGAATCCAAAATAATCGTTTAAAAAAACCTCTATATTAGTATGAAGACCATAATAAGAAAGCGTTGGAACAGCAGTCGGAATGAACAGCTATCAAGATACTGTTGACTTCATAGTGATAAGCAAATGCTGTATTCTTACAATTTATGCATTGTTCAAGGAGTTATTTTTGAGGAAACAATTGATTTTGTCCGAATGTCATGTTTTTAACGCTAACTTTAAACATGCGAAACAGAATTATGTAATATATATTGCAAAATATTTACACAGCTAATAACATTTCTACTTTGCATAAATATTGCTTTATCTTTGTGTGAATTTTTAGCTGACATATGCCTTTTTTAATGCTTTTTAGTTCTGAATTCCTTGTATACGATGGAGCTTCTGTCCGTGATGCACTGATTACAAACTTAACGAACGCCTGGAGTTACAACAGCACAGTGACTTTTGTGTATAAAAGATATAACTCCTTGGCCCAATCCTCTGTCTTCATTGTGAATTACAAAACTATCAGTAAGAAATTCCAAAATCATTAAGTAATGATATGTATACAGTTTTCTTCTTCCTAATTCCTGGTGTAATGCAACTTTGTTTATATTTATTTCACTGTAAAATTGTTAATGTAAAATTCAGTCATGCAGCTAATGGGTTCAATTTCAACTCAGGCAGGGTCTTCCATCGTGGTTTCAGATTTCTCTGAAAAAATTAAGGGGTGTTCCTTGACGGAAATAAGGAGAACCATTTTTTTTTTCTTTCGGCAAGAAAAAATTTCCCCTTCGAGATAAGGGTTTCAAATCTTTCACGGTCAAACAAGCTCTCTAGAAAACCGTTATTTTTCCTAACTTCAGGGAGTCATTGCAGCAGAATTAAAAAAGATATTGTGTTACGGTATTTATTTTTTTACATTGTGTGTATAACGTATAATAATATAGGATGCTAATATTTTTTACACATCATATGATTACAATTTTAAAAATCGCAAACTTCGTGATTTTTTAAAGATTTGTTTTTAACAGGTTCGGATGGAGTTTTTCCTATACTCGTTTTTTTTGTTAAAGATATACAAATGTGCACTTTATTTGCAATTTTTTACATGGCTGTGAAACTACTAGTTTCCACGTTTCGGCAGCATTAAAAACAGCCGATTTTGAAAAATTTCTAACTTTGCCAACAATTTTCTCAAAAACCCCATTTTTTTTTAATTCTGAAAATTAAGTCATTGTTTTATTGTCAACAGGAGAATATCTGTAAATTTTCATGTACCTAAAAATGCCCGTTTCTTAGTTAGAGGCATTTGAATTTGGTTTGAAAGCCTGTGATTTCCTGTGTTCTAAAGGCACCATGTTGGGAAATTCTCAGGTGCAAAGTATTCCCTTTCCCGAATGAGAGTGTTTGATCTGCTGGCCTTGGTTGGATTTGTATACTTCACCCTTCCCCAAGCGATAACATGCCTAAAAAACGAAAAAAACGGTCTTGGAAAGAATAACAAATATATATATATATATATATATATATATATATATATATATACACAATATTTGAATGTTTGTTTGTATGTCCGCTATACAAATCTATAGTTTTCAATTTATAACCACCAAATTTGGTATACTGTCTCATTGTACCCTAACTTAGTCCGTGTACGGTTTTTAAAAGAGGTCGGTACCCAGAGTCAAGGGGGCCCCATACAAAATTTTCATAAAATCTAGTTTTCAATTTAGAACCACCAAATTTGATATACAATGTCAATGTACCCTCACTTAGACTGTAGATGGTTTTGGAAGGGGTCGTAGCCCAAGGTCAAGGGGCCTGCACACAAAATTTTCGTAAAATCTGCAGTTTTCAATTTAGAACCACCAAATTTGGTATACTATCTCATGGTACCCTAACTTAGATCGTAGATGGTTTTTTGGAAGAGGTCGGGGCCTTGGGTCGGTCGGAAACCAGGGTCAAGGGGCCCCATACAACATTTTTGTAAAATCTACAGTTTTCAATTTAGAACCACCAAATTTGGTATACTAACTCATGGTACCGTAACTTAGATCATAGATGGTTTTTCGAAGGAGTTGGAGCCCTGCAGGGAGGTCAAGGGCATTGTACCCAGCCCTCCTCCTCCCATACGCAGAGGACAAAACTCTCCTGTGAGAATCTTTTTCTATTACAAAAAAAACAAACAAAAAAACAGAAGTTAATTTTAGCAACTATAACATAACAGCGACTGCTCTTCGGACAGTAGTCTACAGTTAGCAGCTCCCAGAAAAACACGAAGGTGTTTAGCCCTCGAAAATTACTTACAGTGTGTGTGCCCACATTTTTTTTTATTGAAATTATTTCACAACAATAGCTCTCTACTCGTTTATACGCTATCTACCAACAAGTAATTGGACACCTGTGATAGAAAACGAAGTTTATTCACCTTCAATAGTTGGTGGAGCCTCCACGAGCGGCGATTGACGATTACAGCTGTGACCCTCCGGGTCATACTCTCAACCAGGCGTTGTACGACGGCTAGCGGTATTTTCTTCCACTCAGCTTGGAGAAGACAGGTCAGTTCCTTCACCGATTTCGGACAGCGGGGGCACCCCTTAAGTCGACGCTCCAACTCGTCCCAGAGGTGCTCAATAGGGTTAAGGTTCGGGCTCTGCGCAGGCCAGTCCATTCGATTAACCCCATTGTCACCATACCAAGCCATGGTGGACCTCGCAACATGACAGGTGGCATTGTCATCGGGAAAGTAACATGGGTTCACCCTGTAAAACTGCCACAACGTAGGAAGCGCATGGTCATCCAAAATGGTGCAGTAGGTCCCAGCGTTGAATCTGCCAGGAATTGTGACCAAGGGTCCCATGCCATACCAGGAGAAACACCCCCATAGCATAATTCCACCTCCGCCGAACTTCACAGTTGGCACAATACATTCCAGCAGGAAGCGTTCTCCAGGCAGATGCCAAACCCAGACCCTGCCATCCGAACGGTAGAGGGTGAACCTTGATTCGTCGCTCCAGAGAACCTGTTTCCACTGTTCAACAGTCCACTGTCGACGTTCTTTGCACCATGTTAGCCGAGCAGCGCTATTGGACTTGGTGATCAAAGGTTTGTGGGCGGCAGCACGTCCATGATAACCGAGCAGATGGGCTTCCTTACGGATGGTATTCATGGAAAGAACACTCCCGGATGCCTGTTGAAACTCCTCGCGGATGTGGCCCATCGATTTGGTGCGGTTCTTCCGAATTTCTGTGGCCAGCACCCGTCGGTCTCTAACTCCCAGTTTTGTGGGTCTGCCGGGTTGGGACACATTCCGACAGTCACCTCTCATCTTCCACTTGCCAATCACGTAGGCCACTGTCGATTTTGGGTACTTCAGCTCGCTGGATATGTCACGTATGGATCGGCCATTTCTGTGATACCCGACGATTACACCTTTCTCGAAATCGGAGAGCTCCGAACTGCGTGGCATCTTGCATGCGACTGGTTGCGTTGTTGTTTCCCACACGATATTTAACGGCAGCGGCCGTGACGTGTATCAGGACCGCAGATATCGTCGATTGCAGGGGTGTGCAATTACTTGTTGGTAGATAGTGTAGTTTCTTATGCAGTGTTTAAGCATATACATAAACAAGCAACTATTTTTCGCAACTCAACTTTATTAGTGGAGCAGCAAGAAATTTATTTGTTGTTATTTTTCTTCCAAGACCGTTTTTTAGGCATGTTATCGCTTGGGGAAGGGTGAGGTGGACGAATCCAACTAGGGCCAGCTGATACAATGCTCTCATTTGGGGAAGGGAATACTTTGCGCGTGAGAATTTTCCAAAATGGCACCTTTAGAACACAGGAAATCGTAAGTTTTCAAACCAAATTCAAACACGTCTAACTCAGAAACGAGCGTTTTTAGGTACATGAAAATTTACACAGATATTCTCCTGTTGATAATAAAACAGTGACTTAATTTTTAGAATTTTGAAAAATAGGGTTTTTGAGAAAATTGTTGGCAAAGTTAGGGATTTTTGAAAATCGGCTGTTTTTAACTCTGCCAAAACGCGGAAACTAGCAGTTTCACAGCCATATAAAAAATTGCAAATAAAGTGCACATTTGTAAGTCTTTAACTAAAAAACGAGTATAGAAAAGCTCCGTCCGAACCTGTCAAAAAAAATCTTAATTTTTTTTTTTTTCGATCACAAAGTTTGTAATTTTTTTAAATTTTAATCATACGATGTGTAAAAAATATTAGCATCCTATATTATTATTATACATTATGCACACAATGTAAAAAAATACCAGAACACAATATCTTTTTTAATTCCGCTGCAATGACTCCCTGAAATTAGGAAAAATAACCATTTTCTAGAGAGCTTGTTTGATGGTGCAAGATTTGAAACCCTCTATCTCAAAGCGAACATTTTTTCCTGTCAAAAAAAAAAAATTTGGGTCTTCTTATTTTAGTCAAGGAACACCCCTTAATTTTTTTTAGAGAAATCTGAGACCATGATGGTACGACCCTGCTCGAGTTGAAACGGAACCCATCAGCTGGTGTTTTGATAGTTCGTATTCATTGTAAAAAAAAAAATGTTATAAATAGTGTGCTAAATATTTTAAAAGGGTTTCATTGAGCATTCAATACTATAGTTGCACATTATGGAAACAAAATTAAATAAAAAAAAAGGATGAAAGTTGTTGCAAACTGCATATTGTCCTTATATGAAAATGTCTTCACATTTAAATCACACTTTTTTTTAAGATTGTGTTCTTGTGAAAAGTCCAGTTATAGCATGCTCACTGCATATGTTTAATTTGCTGTGTTGATTTAAAACTTCTTCTGTTTGCCAAAATTGCCTAACTGGGAAGCACATTGTGGTAATTTCTTAAATATGAAGGTTGTTGTGTAAACACACTATTTGCGTAAAGAAGAATTGAAAAACTCAGTGGACTAATGGCTTAGCTTGAATCTTGATCACCTGTAAACAGTTGGAGTGAGATTGGTTGCCAGATTTGGATTTTCAGGTGCTTAATTATGGTTGCTGCCAAACAATAGGAGGGATTTCTGAATGGTAGGGATAAAATAAGGACTAAAAATATTGCAGTTTGAAGATGTAGGCTCTCACAAAAACATGGGGCCTTTCTGTTGACAAAAGGAGCAGTTTTCTCAGTATTCTTCCAAAGAGGCACTGCTGGTCTATCCAAGAATGTCAATAATTCCAAGAAAGAATTATGTCTTTCTAGGGAAACATCATCTTTATGCTCAGCCAGACATTTAGTAATGTTAAAACAATGTGCTGCCAATGCAAACTGTGTACCAGCAGAAGTGGAAATGGGAATTTTGTACTCACCAGGAACATTAAAGGCATTTCATTTTTTATCTCTGTCCAAGAGGATTAGTTTAAGGATGGTAGAATTACAGTTGATACCAATCAATAACCCAAGGATTTGAGGTAACAACCATAATGAAACACTTGAAAATCCAAATATGGCAACTAGTCTTAGAAACTCTTTTCACCTGATTGGACCCATAGTAATATTGCCATAAGTGGATCAAATTATGCAATAACTGGACTACTTAGTAATGCCCTCATCAAGTCTGAAACAGTTGCAGTTTATTTCACCAGTCTTTTTTAATTGCTCCTGCATTTCTTAACCCCCATTTACACTTGGCTGTGTTGAAATTATTGCCTGTTTGTGGATTATGCTTTTGATGCATGCACCTCGATGGAAAGAGTTTTGAAGTTGTCATTTCCAGTAATAAATGCTATTTATCACCATGATTATATTTTTGCAAAGCGAACAAAACCTTTTGTCTGCTTGAGAATCGTTCTGTAACAAACTAAAGGTCTTCAGCCACTGCTGCTGAAATGCATGTGATTGCCAATCACAATCATATTGTCTATCCCAGATACTTTTGGATTCACATGCTTTCCTGCTTTTTTGGTAGATGCCTTAAAACCACTCATTAATGGAATCTGAGTGCCATTCATAAATAAAAAAAATAACCTGGGTTGCTACTTTTTAAACTGATGCTTCCTAGTCTGCCACTGCAACACACAGAATGCCCTTCCCAAGATTCTTTGCACTAAAGTGAGAGTTACCTTATTTTACATGCAATATTCCCATGGTGTAAGAGATATTCTTAACAATGCCTTTTACTGGCTGCCAAATCTGTAGCTTTTCACGTACCTCACTTAGGGATTTGCCCTTGCCATTGCATAGATTTCAAAACTTTTCATCCTCTGGACTAAAGAGGGTAGTACTAACCAATAAGTCATTTGCTATCTAACATGAATGAAAAATATTTTGCTACTTTCCTTAATGAGGAAAAGGAAAATGCTGTAGCTTTTTTTTTATTATTATTATTAAATAAATGGTGTTACTTGAATAAGTGACTGTCCCACCAGATCACTCATTTTGATTGTTCGACTCGTTTTAGTGGTTTGGGACCAGCAGACCATCAAAGAATGCACACACTAGTGTGTATGTGTAAATATACTTATTGTTACGTTTAAAGTATTTCTTATCCATGTCGAATGCTTAAAAAACTTGTAGAACTCTTGACAAAAGTCCTTGAATTTTATTTCTTAAATCATTTGCAAACCATGTGTGTGAAAATTATTTATATAGCTTCCAGTTTTTGTCATTTTTTATGGTACATGAAAATTTTGTTGTTTATTTTTATTTAGGTTGTAAGAAGCACGAACAATGTGATAATGGAATATGTCTTCATCCTGACTGGCTGTGCAATAATGTTAATGATTGTGGTGACTTTACTGATGAAAAGAACTGTAAGCCTAGTCCCCATCCTCCTGATACTGGCAAATCAACAAGTAGTGGTATGTTGTCTAGTAATAATTTGTTAAACTTGAAACTATCTGAGATATTTTGTGGGAGGAGAGGTGCCACACTGGCAAGCTAATTTTATTAAAATAAAATTCAACACTAGGTTATTTAAAATAAGAGCTTTCATTGTTGTTCAGATTTTTAGGGTCGTGCATACCACAACTTGTTTTTCTAGTCTTGTTTCAGCATTTTACCCCCACAAGCATCTAAGGCTTTAAGAAGTAACCAGCTGGTTTCAAGCTAAAGAAGAAAACCAATGCTGGAAGAACTAACACAGCTTCAAGATTTGAACCCATCCTGTGTTGAAAATCAGTAGCCAGCACCGTGGACCACTCAATCACTGGGGAACCTAATCTAGTGTGTGTGTGTGTTAACCCTGACATTTCAGGCAAATGTATTAGTTTCAACAATTTAAATAAGCCCATTTAGGTTAGGGCATAGGAAAGTCCATCAAATAAAAGGTATGGTTTATTTAAATGATATCATCATCATCATCATCATTGTCAACCATTATCGATCCACTGCAGGACGAAGGTCTCCCCAAGTTTCCTCCACAATGGTTTGTCTTGTGCCAGTCTCCTCCATGTCACTCCCGCATACTTTCGAATTTCATCCACCCATCGCCCATGTGGTTTTCTTCTGGGTCTTTTCCTGTCCCTTGGAATCCATTCTAAAATTTTGGCTGTCCATCGATGGTCTGTCCTTCTGGCAGTATGTCCAGCCCATTGCCATTTCAGGGATTTAACTCTGATCATGATGTCTTCCACTCTCGTCATTTTTTGGATCCACGAGTTCCTCTTTTTATCTCTCCTGGTTATACCAAGCATGCACCTCTCCACGCTTCTTTGAGTTGTCTGCAGCCTTTGTATGTCTCTTTTAGTTAAGGTCCACGTCTCTGCACCATGAGTAAGCACTGGAAGGATGCATTGATCAAACACTTTTCTTTTAAGATTATGGCATATTGCTCTTGAAGATGATGCTGTTTCTTCCAAAAGCTCTCCAGGCAAGTTTTGTACACCGATTAATTTCTTCATCAATGTGACCCTCACTTGATATCTGCTGTCCAAGATAAACGTACGTGTCTGTTATCTTCAGCTTTTCTCCATCAATCGATAAATCTTCATTTCTTGTAAAAGCATTGTACATCACTTTTGTCTTCTGAAAGTTCATTTTTAATCCCACTTCTTTACTCTTGTCAGCAAGTTCCTGGATCATACTGTGCAGCTCTGATGGGGTAGTTGCAAAAATGACTACGTCATCAGCAAAACGAAGGTGGGTTAGATAATCTCCATTAATCTTTATCCCTTTGTTTTCCCAGTTCAGTGATTGAACGGAATTTTCCAATGTGGCATTAAAGAGCTTCGGAGATATGGTATCACCTTGTCTCACTCCCTTTCCAATTTTTATGTGTGTTGTATTTTCAAACAGCCGAATCTTTGCACTTGCATTTTCATAGATGTTATTAATAATATTAATGTATGCATCTTCAATACCGCAGGATTTCAGAGCCATTGCAACTGCTGATGATTTCACCGAATCAAAGGCTTTTTCATAATCGATAAAAGCCATGCACAATGGAAGTTCATATTCCCTCGCTCTTTCAATTAGTTCTCTCAGTACATGGATATGATCTATTGTGCTGTAGCCACTCCTGAATCCAGCTTGTTCTCTCGCTTGAGCCATGTCTAGTGTTACCTTCAAATGGTGTGAAAGAACTTTAGTGAAGATTTTATAAACCACTGATAGGAGGCTGATAGTTCCTGAGATCCTCAATGTCACCTTTTTTTGTAGCAGGATCATTGTAACATTGTTCCAATCCTCAGGAATCTTTCCTTCATTAAGGCATCGAGTGAAAATTTGGGCGAGTACTGTTTCGATTTCTCCACTTGCTTCTTGTATGATGTCTACAGTAATTCCATCTTCTCCTGGAGCTTTTCCCCGCTTCATGTTCTTGATTGCATGTGCAACTTCTGCTGGGAGGACTGGAAGAACTCTGGTACTGGTACCTTTCATGATGTCTGGAGTACATGTATCATCCCTTTCATATAATTTGGAGTAGAAATCTTTCACTCTTGTCAAAATTTTGCCTCTATTTCATGTTACAGAACCATCTTCTTTTCTCAGTGCCATAATCTGTTTTCTTCCCTTACTGAGATGTCCCTTTGCTATCTTTAGGCTTTGATTGTTTTCAATTGCTTTCCTCACTAGTTCACAGTTGAATTTCCTTACTTCTTCAGTGATACTTTTTCATACTGTCTTGCATAGCTCTATATATTCCACTTTGGAAGTCACATCTTCTTTAGTTGTCCTCATCTCTCTTCTTTTTTGCATCAACATTTTGGTTTTTCCTGATAATTTGTTCGTATGCAACTTGTTCTTAGACCCAGCTAATTTTGTTGCTGTTTCCATAAGAGTTTTGGTTACTTTTCTGTTAACTTCAGAAATATCCACTTCTTCCGATGTTAGGCCTTCTAAAGCAGAGAATCTGTTCTTCAGTTCCAACTTGAAGGTATTATGGTGTTTTTTAAGGTTGGTTATGTCAGTACATTTTGTTTGTCTTATGAGCTCGCCATGTTCGAGTTTAGTGTTGAGGTGCATCTTACATCTCACCAATCTATGGTCACTACCTGTGTTGAACTTGTTTAGCACACTGCAGTCTTCTATGACGAATTTTTTGTTACACATAATAAAATCAATTTCACTTGTCGTCCCAATTGGATGTCTCCATGTCCATTTCCTGTGTGGCTTTTTCTTGAAAAAGGAGTTCAAGATGAAAAATCCTTCTGCCTCTGCAAACTCACGAGAGTATTTCCACGCTGGTTTCTGTTGCTGTGACCGAATTTACCTACTGAAGTTTCATTCTGTTGCTGTTGCCCTATTTTTCCATTGAAATCTCCCATAATTATCTTCAAGTGTTGCTTACCTTTATTATTTAGATGACGAATTTCTTCATAAAATTCTTCAATTTCTTCTTCAGGATGACTTGTGGTTGGCGCATAAGTTTGAATAATCTGAGCCTGGTATCTTCTCGAGAGTTGGATAACGAGTCGTGCAGCTCTGTCAGAGGAACTTTCAACTTCTACAACTTTATCCTTCAGTTTCTTGTTTATTATAAATCCAACACCACTAGTTCTGCCAGTATCTGTCCCACGATAGTAGAAGAGATGTCCACTTTTCAGTTCAATGAGATCTTCTCCTTTTCTCCTTACCTCACTTAGCCCGACGATGTCCCACTTGATCCTTTGTAGTTCCTCTTCCAATTCAAGAAGCCTTGAATTAGAAGATAAGGAGCGTCCATTATACGTAGCCAAGGTCAACATCAGATGGCAGCCTAGTCCGGTCCTCCGGGGATTTTTAGCACCCTCTACCTTCATGTCGCACTGGCCGCTGCCTTGGCCAGGTACATTCCAGCTGCCGGAGACTGAGGGCCAAGATTTAAGTTGTGAAGTCATTTTGGAGGGGTTTGGCCATAACTCACCACGCTGGCCAAGCGGGTTGGTGAGTGTGGGATAGCATTTCCTCTAATCCCGATGGTATAGTTATACCGTTATTGGCGGTCGTCAGAGCCCCTTTAGTGGGAACAGGATGCACCACGAGAAGGCGGGGTTGACATTTGTCAAGGAGAGGCTGTGATGTTCTGCATCACCTGACCTTACATCCCATTTAAATGACATACCCTTTTTTTATTAATGTGCTTGACAATTTCTAGTGAATATACATTTAATATATTAATTATATTTCAAGGCCTTAGCATTTAATTTTACTTGCTAAAATACATTAAGCAATTAATTTACCTTTGCATATTTTTAACACTTTTGTATTTAATTTTACTTGCTTAAATACACACACACACACACACACACACACACACACACACACACACACACACACTAAAATTGGCGATAATAGTTTTTGATTTTTGCGTTTGTCACATTTATTTTATTTATGTGTATCTCGGAACAGCTTCTGTCATTTTCAGTTAATTGGATGCTTAAACAATCACATGCCTGTATTATTAATATACTGAGTGTATTTTCTAATGGGAAAATTCAAATTTCGAGTAAGTGCCTCAGAATTCACAAGCATTCTCCTGACCAATTTTCATAACTGGTCTAATTACTCAACATTTTGGAGGAAGTTTTTATGCTACAGATCACATTTTACTGAAATGCTGATGAACGGCTTTATTTAGAGACAGAATTAGCCAGCTTTTAAAGTAAAAAGGGTTAAGAAAATTTTGCTAATGGTAAGTTAGCATTACCATAGTTTTGTAAGGAAATGGATCAGGAGATGGTAGCACACAGAACACCGTCTACTTTAGTGGATTACATCAAAGGCGACTTGTAGGCTTATAAAGATTCTGGGGATTCTAATGACTGACAAGGTCTTTAGTTCTTATAACACTGGTATTTTGTTTAAAATAAGATCAGTGTTAATTTATCCAGATGTAGTTGGAAAGAAATCTGCCTGAAGAAGTAATTCTTCACAAATACATGGAAAACACATATGTACAAGTGTCATTATCAGAACAAAATTACTTGATTGTTTCCCATATGGCCATCTCTCCGGGAAAATTGCATCATTGTGGAGCTTAAATCGAACCGGCATTTTCCAGTTTTCATTTACCATTGCACCACCCAGAACAAACAAGTTCCAAGCAACTGAAGCTAAGTAGATGTAGCTTAGGAAACTACATCCACTATGAAACTGAGGAAATGTTCGATTACTTTGACTTGCACAAATCTGAACAGTATTTGATTCCTAAGCTATGTATTAGCTTCAGTTGCTTGAAACTTTGTTGTCTTGGTTGGTGTGATGATAGTTGAAAAATGTGTTCGATTCCCGCTCCAGGGCAATGTAATTTTCAAGTTTTCTGAAGATGTGGCTGCGTAGGAAATAGTGCAGTACACCATCTTAGTGCTATTAAGGAATTACTTTTCCAATCAGATTTTGTTCTTGATTGGCCAGTCACTACACTAGTGTGGAAAAAAGAAAGAAGTGTGGTAATTACAGTGGCATCACCTTCATTAGTGTATGTTGTGAAATTTATTCAAATATATTGGTATTCAAATAACTTTCTCTGTTTAAACAAAGAATTTACGTATAGTGTTTGTTGACTTTTGAAAAGGCTTTGACAGTATTCCTAAGAACAAACAAGTTGATCAGTGTATTTAAAAAGCTTTGCAGTAGAAGTTAAGTAATGTTGCATGATATCTAGTGCAAAGCATTTATTCTAAACATCACGCGATGCTCAGGTTTATGGAAAGTACAAAAAAGTGATTGAGCATTAACTCTGGGGCACAGATTGTTGTCACTCTTGTTTTTAATTTATAAAAGATAATCTCACTGAAGAAATTAGCTTAATACATTTGAAGAAGGGTTACAACAATTTTTGCTTATTTCCAAAGTAACTATGAGTTTACTAGAACATGTTCATAGGCCTCAATGAATGATTTTTAGTTTAATTCCAAAAGATATCAGTTGATGATTCAAGGGAAAGCACTTTATAGGTAGTACATAAGGAATAAAGCAGCAGATCAGGGAAAGTCTTTCATTGTGGATCTAAACTATTTTCACAAAGGAAGAGAACATTTGTGCAGGTTTTAGGACTAAACCATTTAATAGCAGTATTTGGTGCAAAATTAATTTTGTATTAGCCAAATTCGCTCAAGTCGCACACTCAGTTTCGCTGACACAGCACAACTTCAAAAGAAAACCCCAAACAATAACATGGCCAGCGGCTGAGGATCACTCATCAGGGAAAGACTTCCCCAACCACCGACCACACCTCAAACTTCACGTTGTTAGAAACCTGAAGTTTGAGGTGTGGTCCTCAGCCACTGGCCACGTAATCGTTTGGGGTAGTTTCATGTATAATAACTGTCCTTAATTCTAGCAGCTAAGTGCAGTTTTAGGATAGTGTGGATTAAACATATTTTTCTGATGTATTTCTTTAGTGATATATATGAATGAGGTAACAATTCAGTGGTATGATTGGACTAGTGACACAGATCATATTAGATTTAAGTTGGGTACTTCAGTAGAATGCAGAGTTAATGGAATATGGAAGTAGTTTCATTATTTGGGAAATGAAGTATTGCCAGGATAGATATGTTACATTCTGGCATTGCAGATCTTGTTACAGGTGGAAATATTATGGGATGACTTTGAAGATATAAAAGTAGTCGATAGTTACATAGGTAGCAATTTGTGCAATGAACTGAAAGTTGATAGCAAAACAGAATGAACTTCTTTTCCATTATCTCCCACAAATTTGTGCATCATTCCACTTAAGCCAAAACATTATATACATGTGCAAGTGTGAGGATTCGTTTAAATACCATATTACAGGATTCGTTTAAATACCATATTACTATACTGCAAGATATTTGTTGATGAACCACCAAACTAGTAAGTTTTTCTTTTGTCAGTGCTTTTACTTTCCAGATCCTTGCATACTTTCATGCATCATTAATAATTATGCATAATTGCCAGAATCCAACAACTATTTTAGCACCATTTGCTAAAACTGCAGAAAAAATATATTTTAGGGTTTGAAGCAAAACCAGTAAATTTTTTAAATCAATGCTCCCTCAATTTGTGGGGCATGAAGAAATCCAATAGAGGCCTAAGATTCTCATAATGAAAGGATATCTGTGTTAACTTAAAAAAAATACATTTTAGAATTTCATAACATGAAATTTGTCTACAGATGTATAGACATAACATTCTTCATTCAGTAGGTAAGCTGAAGTACTATAGGAATTTGGCATACATCGATTCATTATCAGAAGCACTGAAAAAAAAATGTGTTGAAGATAATTTTGAAAACTTAAGCCTGGAGAAAATTTGTGTAAGATATTTCCTAATTTATCCAAAAGTTGGAGAAATGCTACATAACATTATTCTGTTTTCATTTATATACTCCTGTGAATTCTTTTTTCTGGTTGAATAACAATTAAAACAAAAGAAAGGAATCTACTGGATGCAGAAAACGATTTGCAATTTTGATTCTAGGATTTCCCAACTCATAAAGAAAATCTATCATCCTTCACATTAAATTCATTTTGTTTCTGCTGATTCCTTAAACTGAAATTTTATTAACCTTTTCTGATTAGAAAAATTATGTGTGTTTATTTTTAATTTCTTTACAAAATGAATTTTTTCACCTAACTTTACAATAAATTAATAAATCTCCATGATGTGCATCAACTTCTTCCAAAAAAGATTTGATATGCTTTAAAGGCTTGAATGGAATTTATAATTTACTTAGTTTCTGTCACATAACATCATCAAAATTTAGCAAATTCCCCACAAAACTTACTTGTGGATTATGCAATGATAGGCAATAAAATTTAGAAAGTCATTGTATTGGGTTGATGCACAAGTTCATGCCATTTTATTTCACGAGTGTTTCCCAGGTCAGTAGTGACAGTGCGGATGGCCAGTTGTATATCAAAATGCAGCCAGCAATATCATGTATCTAAATCATATCATATTGTGTTGTGTGATTGTGGCTAATGGTTTTTGGTTTACAGGTCCAGAAAATATGGAGTGTCAAATAGAGAGGAATGAATGTTTCCGACATCTGCTCCTCTACAAGTTTAACAAGGGATCCTCAGCCGCCGGGGCTACTCTATAAATTTGTGCTGTGTATGGGGAGGATGCTATTACTCCGAGGACAGCCCGCAAATGGTTTGAGTTGTTCTGAGATGGCAATTTTGGCCTCAATGACTCTCAATGCTCAGGTCGTTCATCTCACTTTGATAAGGATTGTTTGAACCATCTCATCCACTTGGATCTGTGTCAGACCACACGCAAATTGGCCACTGAGATGGACTGTGATCAGGCCACAGTGGTGCGACCCCTGGAACGTATGGGAAAGGTCCAGAATTTGGGGTCTTGGGTGCCTCACACTCTCACAAAGGACAATAAGAATCAGCGTGTTGCCATAAGTGGTTCCTTGCTCGCAGTTATCGTGAATGTTCTCAGCAACATAAACTCTTTCTGTCACGTATTGTTAGTGGAGATGAAAAGTGGTGCCTTTACGTGAATTTCAGGCATCGAAGAGAATTGTTAAGCCCAAACAAGACTCCCCCACCACGTCCAAAACATGACCTTCATCCTGTGAAGATCATGTATGTGTGGTAGGACATAGAAGGCATTATTCACTAGGAAATGCTGCCGAGGAATCGGACCATCAACGCTGCACTCTATTGTGAGCAACTCTGCCATGTAGAGGGAGAATTCAGCAGAAATGGCCACATCGGCACCATTGTGTCCTCCAACATGATAACACATGCCCTCACAGTGCAAAATGGCCATTCAGGACATGAAATAGGAGATCCTTCCACATCCGGCTTATTCCCCAGATGCGCCGCCCCTTCAAACGATTACCTGTTCCAATCTCTGTCGAATGCACTCGGTGGCAGAACGTTCAACAATGATGTTGATCTCCAAAATTTCCTTAATGATTTCTTTGCAGCAAAACCAGCACATTTTTTCAAGAATGGCATTGCAGACCTATCCAAATGTTGGGACACCATCGCACCCCTGCCAACTTTGGAAAGTTGGCTTCAGTAAAATTTCAGTAAAATTTTCATGGCATCATTTTACGCGAACTTCACACAATTTACAGCAATTGTCGGCAACTAAAATATTGACTTCACAAATATAGTAGCCACATACTTAAAAAAAAGAAGAAAAAAACTCACCCATGTACTTTTTTTTTTCTGCACTGAATTTCCCAAAGTCACCAAGTATGCACTAAACTTATTTGATGGAAGTCATTACTGTCTAAAAGTTGTCAAAGTATGTGTTTTACTGATATTTACAGTTTTAAGTTTAAAACTTAAGCATCACTGGGAGGCACTGCTGAAGCAGAACCAACACTACTTGCACTGGCACTTTTGGTCTTTTTCAGGAACTCTTCACTGAACACTTGCTCATAACATGGCTTTGATTCTTGAGTCTTTATAACAAGCAAGTTTTCCAAAGTCTTGTTTGACTTAGAGGAGCAAAATTCACTGCGATTCTTCCTTTCTAAGCTAAATATTCTTTCACACTCAGCATTGCTGTGGGGAATAAGCGAAATCCAAAGCACAACACTGGCTATTCTGTTAAATTTAAGGCAGCCATCAGCTCCTTTTATTTTAGCAATTTCATTCCACTGAACATCAATTTTTTCATTTGTTTTCACGATGCTATCAATGTCTTCAAGTTGCAAAGAATTGGATTGATTTTCAAGCTGATCTAATGCTTGACTGCGGCTCTCTGTTTCACTACATGTTCTTTGTAACAGAAATCGGAACAAGTCCGGAAAGTATCTAATGCTAGCAAAACTAGAAGTTTCAATTTTGCTTAAGTCTGCAACTTCAGCAAATAATATTTTGCTCTAATATTTTGCTACGAAGAGGAAATTTATTGACAATGTAATCACATGAAGTCACGAAATATCTGATTACTGCAGAGAAAAAAAAAATTATCTTCTTCTGTGAGCTGTGATATAGTATCTAAAGTAGAATTTCCTATTACCAAATTGCAATAGTCCTTTTGATTTGAAGAGGAATGGTAATCCACATCAAGCAATGAATTTTGTTTTATCACTGAAGGTTTCACAAATTTTGAAAAAAATTCTCTTAATAAGCCATTCAAAACATGGATAAATGGTGATATAGATTGTAATATTGTGTTTGCTGTCTCAAACACAGGTATGATACTCAACAGAAAGAGACAGTAAGGCTTTGTTAACGGGAGATGACAGTAACATAAATATGTTCTCTTCCCTGCTTAACATTGCACTATGACTTAATGAACATTTCTTTACCAGCAGCATTTCAAACGTGTCACTTTTTCTTTTGCTAGCCAGCTTCACTTCTTTAACTTTGGGGCTCTTGTCAGATAGTTTGTCACTGCAGCACTTGTCGGCAACTTTTGGAATTTGGTAGGATGACAGGGTGGTAGGCAATCTAAACATCTGGGCTTGAACTGTCTCTTCAAAGAAGTTTGTTAGGGGATCCCCACTGGTTCACAAGTCTAGTTAGACTTCATCCAAGAGAAAGCCAACAGGTGCAGACATGTTTTAAAATGTTTTGAGCCTCCTTTCCATATAAATTCTGAAATTTCTGTAGCATTTCTTTTCTCTTTACACTCTTATTTGGATAAAATATATTGATAAGAATGTCACCACATTTAGCTGGAAGTGTTGCTGCACCTTTCTCAGAGGCAAGGTTTATTAGGTGACAAGTGCATCCAATAAGAAATGAAACTGGATTGCTTTTTCTTCAGGAAAGCAACAACCTCATTTCTTTGGTCTTGCATCACAGCGGCATTGTCTGAGCTAAATGCAATGCAGGGTCAAATGGAATTTTGAAACGTTGAAATTCATTTATAATCAGCTCACTGATATTTGCCCCAGTGCAATCTCCTACTACATTTGGCAAGCTCAATAGGTTACTTTTTATCATGCCTTCACCTGGGTTGAAAAAGGTTACAATGATTGGATACAACTTGTATTTGCTATCACTGCTCCGTCACAGGCCATAGAAAATGGGCCCATTTGCAAACACTCAACAATACTGGAAGTTTTTACCTTTGCCACTGCATTAATAAGTGTGGATGTTTTACTTCTAGCACAACCATAACATTTAGCAATCTCGCACTTCGGAAACATTTTCCGGAATAATTGTTCTGCATGATCAACAGCACTGATCGGCACATTGTGCTCTACGAGAAAAGCAGTGAATAGCAACTCTGATCGGGTTACATCTAACTGAGAGTCAACTTTAGAAATTTGTTGCGCACATTTTGCATTATTTTCATGCTTTGGACCATTAACAGGACGGGAAATATCATAACGGCCGGCATGCGAAGTGTTAAAATCACTCCGGCAAACTTCACAAAATGCGAACTTTGCACCCTTGCTTGATCGTTTTATACTTGGAAAATCTTTTGTATACGATTCCTTAAATACTTGCAGCCGTCTTGATTAAAAAGTGATCAGCTTAGAATAGTACAAACGGAGTCAGTCATGAACGACAATGGCTGCGCATGAATTGCAAACGGTAACATTTGTTAAGAGGAGAAAAATGCGTCGAAAGAAGAAGAAAGTAAACGTAAGGAATCCAAAGAGATCGAACAACCGTACCCCAGGTTTTACTTGCCTCCAGAATGACAACAATGTTCTATTGCAGCTGGTTTTCACCAAAACCGGTTTTTCCTACTCCCGACACGACGCATGGGGAGACTGGAGCCTTTTCGCTCCGCACGCTGCAAAATCAAAAATGCGTAAAAACATGAGATTCATCAGTAAACACGTAAAATAAAGTGAAAATACATACATTTTACGCATAAATCATAAAAAATGGCAGGTGTGCCATCGTAAACAATGTGTGTGTGTGTGGGGGGGGGAGATACATAATTGATTGATTCAGTGTTCTCTTCTTTCTGATATAATACCTTCCTATAGTGCAGTGAAAAAAATGGCATGAGATTGTGCATCAACCCAATATTTTCTGCAAAGTAAAACAAATGTGTCACAGGCATGCTGTCTGTCATAATTGATAAGTTTTTAGTTGCAAATTTTCTGATGATAAGAAGCTAATTCTTTCAAGGGAATAAGTTTGAGTACTAGTTCTTTTAAAGTAAAATCTTCAAATACTATTTATATAAACATAATTAGTTGTTCCACATCACCAATAGTGCCAGCATCTAAATTAAATTTTGCTGATATCTATGTCCACTGATTCTACCCATGTAAACACATTTTTTTTTAATTCATACACATTTGTCTTCAAGGAAGAAAAATCTGCTTGATGAAATCTAGTTAATATACCCAAAATGTCACAGCACAAGTACAGATATAAATTGCTTCCATGCATTAACACAGGGTGTGTACGGTCCTTAAAAGTCCTTAGGAACTCCTTATTTTTGATGTATGCTCCTAAGGGCCCTTATAAAGCACTTAAAAACTCCTTATTTTTGTTTAAAACTCCTTATTTTTGTTTAAAACTCCTTATTTTTGTTTAAAACTCCTTATTTTTTTTAATGTTTGTAAGGGCCCTTAAAAAGTCCTTAAAACAGGTGTGAAAATCTTTCTGAAATTCGGTTTTCTGCTGGTTTTTTTTTTTTTTTTTTTTTTCTTTCATTTTCTAGTAGGAACAAATGCTACTTATCTTGCCCCCCCCCCCATGTCGCTTTTGTGCGCATTCCCGATCTTTCTGTCAGTGTTGACTGACGTTCTCCTCCCTTGGGGCGTTGGTTGAACCAGTTGAACGCAGCAGCAGGTGGTAGAGTACGCGGGAGATCGAGCCTGTTTCTCTTAACTTTCATTCCACCTAATTGCATTCATTCGCTCGTGAGGTTTTCGGATTGTCTGCTTTGTCATTAGGTTTCTTCAAGCTTTATTTGATGCGATGTCTTAAAAAATATTTTGTCGTACAGAATAATATGAACATGCCCGGTAAATGCATCTTCAACCCATTGTGGTTAGGCCAACCACGTTATCAGCAATGGCTGGCTATCTGTTCAGCGGACAAACATAAGGCCCGATGTACGTTGTGTAACAAAGTAATTGATCTTGGAAGAATGGGAGAGTCTGCTCTGAAAGCTCACATGGCAGGTAAGTCACAACTTAATTGCATTTTACTGTTGTAAATTCAATGCTGTAAAAAATAAACTTATTTTTTATTTTTATTTTTTGCTTTAATTAATATACCATAATTTCCGGGCTAAAGTAAGAGCCTTGGTTCATCGCGTGCATGTGCGGAAATCAGGCTCTGCCATTTCATGCGATTTCTGTACATACTGTACCGTACAACTTAAAGTGATTTATGTATTAAGTTATGTACTGTATATGATTTGAGTTTAAATAAGCATCAAATTTCACAATGATTTCATAAAAAATTTCAATTAACTTGTACTGTATTGTACACAGAGCCTGATTTTTGCACGTGCATAGGGCTTCAGAATATGGGGGTATTAAAATAAAATAAATTATTATTTTCAACTGTGGAAATGAAAATTTTAACCGAGGGGGCCCCAGCTACGGATGTGCACAGGGCCTTGACTGTACGGAATTCTTTTTAAACTTGTATGGAACTTGCACGCTGTTAAAAAATGTTACTCCAAATGTACCGAAATCGAACGAAATGGCACAAGTTGTACAGAAGGCTCATGCATGAAAGTCGGCCATCACCTTTTTCATTCTGTTTGAACAGCAGAAAGAATAAAAAAAAAAAGTTTATAAAAAAGGCAAGAGCATCGGTTTTTGAGCTGAAAGAATGCGCCATGGGTGTTCGAAAGTTTTCGGGGGGGGGGGTGAAATCTCTTCCCTTTGCCAATGAATCACTTCCTTGCAGGTGGTGGACAGCTCAACTGCTGTAAAAAAAATAATAATAAACGTCGTACTGGGAGAAATATTTACAATAAAAAAATTCTCCAATTTCGTAAATAACCTCATGCAAATTTTACAGTAGCCAAGACGTGTCAGAATAAACTCGCATGTGAAATTTCATCAAAATCCGATGAAAACTTTAGAAGTTAGGCATTTTCTTTTTATTATTTTTAATGAATGTTCGCTGAAAGTCTGCATAGTCGTACTCACTCTCTCTCTCTCTCTCTCTCTCTCTCTCTCTCTCTCTCTCTCTCTCTCTCTCTCTCTGTGCCGTATCCCATGTTGCATTTAGGGGCATCTACTACCTGTGGGCATTTGAGTGTCGCAAAGTGGCGGCTAAAAAGAACATTATTTTACGAATTAATCCTGACCGAGTTTCCCCATCCGCTTTAAATCAAAACAAACTGAGCGGCGGAGATGATAAAAGTGGTGACGGAAAACGTGGAGAAATAAAAATACCAATTGATAATCTTTTGCAAATACTCGATGATGCAATTAAAGGTCTTGAACAAAGAAACTTCACAACTGAACCGGAAATAATGTCCGTCTACAGAATAAAAAAAATTGCTTTCTCATAAACCAAAATTAATTAAACAACAATCGTTAGTTGAAATGTTTAAAAGAAATGATAAAATGTAGTCTTTCGTATGTGTATATTTTTTCTTAAAATTTCTTTTCCATTATTTTTGTACTAAATATTTTTAAAAATAACTTGACTTTTTGTCATTTTTTACCAAAAAATAGTGTTCTTTAGTGTATTTAGTTATTAATAAGTTTGAATTTTATTCAAACTCTAAAATTCGGAATCAGCAAAGTCCGGATTTTCGAGGTTGTATAGTAATATAAATACCGTATTTTCGTGCGCATAGTCCGCCCCGTAGATAATCCACACTTCCAAACTTTAAACAAAATAAGTAACTTAAATTTGTGACTTACCCATTTTTCTTTTCCACTTCACCAACCTTTAATCCATAAATGCTGGTAAAAATGCTTCGTACTGGCAAACGATTTGGCAAGACATACGATACCGTATCTGTCTTTAGAATTTAGCGAATAAAAACAGCATACAGTTACAAATTTAATATGTACAATACATGAACAAAACGGTAGATAGATATTTTTTCAATTAATGAATTGCCTGACAGAAAAAAAAAAAGATATTCTTAATCGTCGATTTCCGTATCGCTGTCACAGTGAAAAAGATTGGAATTCTCAGCCAAGTGTTCCCCCCGCCATCAATTTCACAATCAGACTGCTCTTCTGCTTGGGGTGAATTTTCATTGTCGCTTTGAACTGCGCTTTCATAGGCCCGTAGGAATCCATTCTAGATGACAGATGTAGGGCATACCTGCCAACTTTTATGCATTACGTATAAAATTTATGCATTTTAACTGTTTACGATTTTACGCATCGATCGCGTTTTTTTACGCATTTCCGTATATTTTAAAAAAAATTATAGATCTTCATTGAGAAATATTAATGTTTCAGTTAAATCATACCTGCCAACTCCTCCAGATTTTGAGGAAGTTTTTTTTTTTTTTGTTGTTGGTTTTTTTAATACAGTCATCCGGTTTTCCTGCCAGAAGAACTTTTCTTCCAGATTTTTAAAATTTTCTGTATTTTTTTGTTAAAAAAATATCCCTATAAATAAAATATATAACAGAGATGGGAATTTTGCGCCATTGTGCGCCAGAACACCCGTGCCTCGTCGGGACTTTGGCACAATAAATTCTTTGTGCACACTGTTATGCTTGACGCTGAATAAAAGATCCGGTGGGAAGAAAGATTCTGATGATTTACGTAGTTACTATGGAAATAGTCGATCCTCTATACGAACGATGGAAAACATCGAGTATGCTATGATAATCGTAGGTCTGCTACGGACAACGGAAAACATCAAGTATGCTATGGAAATCGTCGTTCCACTGCGGACGACGGAAAACATAGAGTATGGTATTAAAATGTGACATAATTTGTTTATATTGTAAACATCTAAAAATTGTCAAATGCACATATATTTTCATTTATTATACTTGTACTGTTATGTCGTGCAGAGTCTGCAGTGCGGTGTGGATCTGGCACCATCTATTAATCAAAATGTAAGAAGATTGAGAATTACAAAAAATGTACATGTTTTATTAATTACTTGTCTGTAAGTGATAAAAAAAATCTAATACTGGGCTTTCTTTCCATAGGTCAACGACACAGATCCATAGAGGAAACAAAACTGAGGACTACATTGATGAAGTTTTTTTCAAGGCCACAAAAAGTTACAGAGCAACCTAGTCCTGCTATTGCATCAACATCATCCCATTCAAATATAATAACTGCAGAATCAGCTTCTGAAAATACAGTCTCTAATTTTGTATTGCAACATGATGTTCAAAATGCAGAAATCATGTGGACTTTAAAATGTGTAAACAATCATTATTCATATAGGTCTTGTGAAGGCATTGACAAATTATTTTCGAAAATGTTCTCTGATAGTTCCATCGCAAAGCAGTTCTCTTGTGGACAGAAAAAATGTGCATACATATGTTGTTTTGGGTTAGCTCCCCATTTTCAACACCTCTTGTTGAAATGCCTTCAAGATTTAAATTGTTATACATTGTTGTTTGATGAAACTTTAAACCTTGGCACTCAAACAAAACAAATGCATTTGTATGTCAGGTTTTGGCACCCAGTATTAAATGAAGTGTGCACACGATATCTTTCATCTGCATTTATGGGCCATGGAACTGCCACAGATATCTTGAAATCATTCTATGACACTGTGAAAGAGCTGAATCTGTCTAAAACTATTCAAGTATCAATGGATGGTCCATCTGTCAATTGAGCTTTCTATGATTTGTTGCAGGCTGGCCTGAAAAATAAGTATGATTGCCAGGTTTTAAACATTGGCTCTTGTGGACTGCATACATTACATAATGCATTTAAAAGTGGAGATACAGCAACAGAGTGGGATATCTCTTCTGTTTTAAGTTCTGTTTATTTGCTCTTTAAAGATACACCAGCTAGAAGAGATTACTTTTTAAAAGTATCTGAGTTAAAGAAATTTCCTTTGAAGTTTGTGAAACATAGATGGATAGAAAATGTTCCTGCTGCTGAGACAGCCTTAGAAATCTGGAATGATCTCAAAGTTTTTGTTGCAAGTGTTGAAAAAAGGGCAATTTTTAAAGCAGCAAAATGACAAAATCTTTACGTACAGTTATAGATGCCACAAAAGATGAACTAATGCCAGTTAAGATTAACTTTTTTTTGTCTGTGTCAAAGTTACTGAAACCTTTTCTGACTTTTTATCAAAGTGATGCTCCTTTGTTGTCATTTTTTGCATCTGACATATTTAAACTTTTCAAACAGTGTCTATCAAATTTTAACATATTGAAGAAAGACTATCTGAACTCAATAAGCTCTGTCATTAAAATGTGTAAAGTAGATTTTGATAACAAATCTGGCTTTTCTAGAATTAGTGATATCAGTTGTGGATTTGCAGGTGACAAAATTGTAAATCATCTACAGAAAATGAAAAGGGTTACTGAAAATGATGTTCTTTCACTAAAACATGATTGCCCAAAATTTATTGTAACTATGTTATCAAATCTTATTGAAAAATGCCCAGTGAATTATTCAATTGTACGCAATATAGTTTGCTTAGACCCCAAAAGAATGGCAAACAATGATAGTGATTGTTTAGCCAAGATGAAAAAAAATGCTTTTCCATCTGAGTGAAGTTAAAAAATTAGAAGAGCAACAATGTGAAAATATTTTATTGCAATTTTTAATAAATGAAGTAAAAAGAGACTTTACTAATTTTTCTGACTAATGCCTCTGAAACCAAATTAGATGCTTTCTTAGCTAAATACTTGTCAAAAGGTTTTGATGATCTTTGGAATGTGATAAAAATGTTTTTAGTGTTGTCACATGGCCAAGCAACAGTCGAAAGGGGTTTTTCTGTTAATAGGCAGATACAAGTAGAAAACTTAAAAGAAAATTCTTACATAAGCCAAAGAATTGTTTATGATCACATTAATTTTTGTGGGGGAATTCACAATGTAGAGCTTACAAAGGAGTTGCGAGCTTCAGTATCTTCTGCTCGCCATAGATATATGCAACATTTGGAAGAGCAAAAGAATGAAAAGAAAGATGCAGTAATCTCAGGAAAGAGAAAAAAACAAAGTGATGACCTAAATATGTTAAAAACTAAAAGGATTAAGACAGAAAAAGATTTAATCCAATTGGAAAAGTCTGCTGATAGCATGGCTGAACTAGCAGAAGATTTTTTTAAAAGATGTCAAATCTTTTTATAAAATGCAGCAATTTTCAAAAATTACTGAAAGAGAAAAAATTAGAACTTGAAGCCACTGATTCAAAGATAGAAGAACTCAAAACAGGACTTAAAAATTAATTTCTTCTTTATTAAAGGCTTGTTGACAAATAATTGTACCTTATAAATTTTTAATTAAATACAGTAATTACATGCAAAAATTGTCTTTGTTTATGAATATGTGATAATTTATTATTATAAATGATTAAAAATCATGTTACTTAAACGATCTTTGCTTTTTTAAAAGTGTGTTTTTTAATATGAATGCCCTTTTAAAATAGTGGTAAAAATTGAAACTTTTTATAAAATTAAGGTCCTTAAAAATTGCTTTTAAGGTACTTAAAAAGTCCTTAGAAACTCCTTATTTTCAATTTCTGAAAATGAGTACTAACCATGTAACATCGGGCATAGCGAGGAAATTGTAGCGATTCATTTTTGGATTACAAAACAGCAATATTACTGAAAAATACAATGCTAGCATTTTTATTTCCACAATGTACATTGCAATTCAAATTGTGTTCAAGTGACATAAGTAAGGTGGGCAGAAAACTGCAGTGAGTTTTTTTTTTTTTTTTTAATGCTACTGGCTTTGATCATCAATATCAAGAGCAGAAAGGAACAGGTGAATAGAAATCTGTAGTGTAAAATAACCTTACATGTACAGTAAACTCCCTCTTATCTGGCACTTGAATTGTGGTTTGTTACCAGTGATCAGTCATTAGCTCATGTGTTTCATTTACAGTTTATCCATACTCCGGTATTTACGTTAATTTTCTCGGAATGCAGCAACCCATCTATAGCAGTGTCTTCAGCTGGTAAATGCAAGAGAGGAGTACTCATCCTTAAGCAGAAGATGGATATATGTTCTCGCCTTGAGAAGGGTGAAAGTCATAAACAGTTGATGAATGAATATAACATTGGATTGCCTACATTGTGCAACATCAAGGCACAGAGCAGCAAAATGAAAGCATTCTTCCCAAAGTCAGAGAATCAAAAGGCAGTCAAAGGATGTCACACACTGCATCAAGCACAAAGTGAAGACCTCAACAAAGTATTGTATGAATGGTTTTCAATTAAAAGATCGGAAGGAGCATGTTTCTCGGGCCCCACGAAGATCGAGAAGGCGAATAATTTTGCAAAGAAAATGAATATTCAAGAATCGTGTATGTTCTCATCTGGATGGCTTACGAGATTTAAGGTGCGTCGTCTCGATGTTTCAGAAGAAAAAAAGTCTACTGATTTGCCTTCTGCAGAAGAATTTATGGACAAGTTTTTGCAGCTAGTTAAAGACCAGAATTTATCTTCCCATCAAATTTATAACGCCGATAAAACTGGACTGCTTTGTTGGTGCTTTCTGTCGATGACATTGGCAAGTTGGGGTGAGACTAGTGCTTCAGGCTTCAAGCAGATTGAAGGTAGATTAACTGTGTTGGTGTGTAGTAATGCAGAAGGAACCCATAAAGTGAAATTATGTGTTGTTGGAAAATATAGAAAACCAAGGTAGGTGCTTCAAAAACATTACTAGTTTGCCAGTGTTCTATCGTTCACAGCCAAATATGTCTGGATGGCATGCGGAATATTTTTAGTGTGGTTTAGAGAAGTGTAAAAGAAAATTTAAAGAAAAATGGCCATCCAGATGACAGTAAAGTTGTGTTAGTGTTGGATAACTGTACGGCCCACCCATCTACTGAGGAGCTAGCTCTCCATAGGAAATATTGTTTGCATTTTTTTTACCTCCAAATGTGACAAGTTTAATCCAACCTATGGACCAGGGCCTCATCCAAAATTCGAAAATGCATTATTGTCGTTCACGAGTCCCCTGGTTAACTATGATAAAGGAACAATCTAATATTTTTAGAAAATGTTCAATGTAAAGGATGCCATATTTACGATATTCCTTGCATGGA
Source organism: Macrothele yani (assembly GCA_039090855.1). Classification (NCBI taxonomy): domain Eukaryota; kingdom Metazoa; phylum Arthropoda; class Arachnida; order Araneae; family Macrothelidae; genus Macrothele; species Macrothele yani. The sequence continues at coordinate 57,019,902 of CM077010.1, forward strand.
ATAGTGTAAAAACTGAGATTTGTCAACATTGTAGGAGAAAATTGTGGCCGATGGCAATTTTTACGAATGAGGAGGGTGAGACTGATTTTGAGGGTTTTCGAACCAGATCCTTACACAAAGTGGTTAGGGAGATATGTGAATTGGCGAAGACAAAGCAAGACATGAGTGAGAAAGAGATTGATCATTGGATTAATAGTGATAGCGACGTTCCTATCGCCATATCTTTGGACGATGAAGAAATAATTTCGAATGAATTGACTCCCAACACTGAGGAAGAGGAAGCAATGCTTGAAGTTTTGTGTGAGGCAGTGAGTGAGGTGCTGGGTACGTTTATTTCTTTTGCAAGGCAATCAACGTACACGAATACACATGGCGTCGTGCAGCTTCATATCATTAAGAATGAATTTATTCGTGAAAGAGCAAAGGTATCTAGGCAAGGTGATGAACAGGAGATGCTGAAGAAATTAAAAAAAAAAAAAAAAAAAAACATCCACCATTATGGACGCTGATGTTGGAGATCCTTCAACCGCACCAGTCGACTAACTCAGAATAATTTATTATTTTTATATAATGCAGTTTAGTGTTTAAAAATTTAAGTAGTAAAGATAATTTTAATTTCATTAGGGTAATAAAACATGTTCTTTACTTAAATTACCTTCCGGTCTCAGTGGTGCCGGATAACCAAAATTATAACTTATTCGTTTTTTTAAGAATCATTCATTTCTTTGCCCCAGGATCAGATTTACTGAAAAGATTAATTGATTCTGTGACATTTAAGCACTTGGTTATCTATTAACCAAACATCTCTTGAAACTGTGACAAGATCAGCTGAAAGAGATATTTTTTTACTCTTAAAGCTAAAGGCACTGCTATTTCATTTGTAGTTCAAAAATGATAGTTACTAAAGGTTAACTACTTAGCATATGATGGAGATACCTTCTGACTGATAAATCCTCCCAATTTAAATTGGCTGTTTAATCCTAAAACACTTTAATTACATCATTTTGAGGCCAATTTTGGTGAGTGTGTTTCATTTAAATAGTGACCCCATTGCAGTTCCAACTTGAAAATTGGCATACTAGTAAACAAAACTAATGATGCCATATAATTTTTTTCAAAATATTTGAGGTCAAAGATTATTTTTATGACCTTGGTCAACTTAATTTATTTTTATTTTTCAGCACATGATTCAAAAGCTGTTATAAAAAGACACAAATTTCAACCTTCTAGCCCAATTAGGTAACAAGATACAACTACTCAAAGATTGTCCAGAGGTCCTAATTTTCAAAGCAATTTAAAACCCTGTGGGTGGACAGAGCTAAAATTTGGAATTTATGCATAACAATCGCCGAATTTCAAGGAAATCAAAAGGGATCAGGTTGAAAATGGCCATTTTGTTGGTTGATTTGACACGTAATGGTCCATGTAACTTTTGTCAGATGAAATACCTCACAATCTGTGATCTTATGTGGTAGTTATGCTTATCACAAATTTCTTTTCTTGTACTGTAATTTTCATGTTTTACTGCATATCATAAGACGAAAGAAAAAAAAATACTGTTCATGAAAATATATGCATGTAAAGTTTGAGTGCAGTTCTCTGAAAAAATGTGATTTTTTAAATGGATGGAAATGAACTAAAAATATTTAATTTTACAGGGATTAATTACTAGGACAAATTATTTTACAGTTTGTCAAAATTTTTGGTAGGATTCCACCCATTGTTGCAACCACTCCTGTGATTACCAGCCTTTCTGCTCATTAATTGTGGCTCCTCTTTCAATTTCTACACCACCTTCTTTTTGTGATGTGACAAGAATTTTAACAAGTCCCAGTTAATTGAATGTGTGTCCATAAAGTCCTGTTTTGCTGATATTTTTTTTAAGAATAGCATTGCATTCTGCAACTCATATCTTAAGTCATCTCTTAGTTTTACCTATATAGGTTCCTCCACAATTGTAGACTACACTTTCTTGTATCAGGACATAGTCTTCTTTTTTGCTTTATGGGAAAGATTTTCTTAATTTTATCATTTAGGTGTGGAGCAAGTTGAATGTGAAATTTTTTGCTAATTCTATGAAGTTTTTCAAATAAACACATATGTTAGGTAACTTTCCTGGTTAGCTTCATGTCATTGCTCAATCATTTTCAATTTAATAACACTACTTTTTTTTTTTTTTTTTTTTTTTGAGTCAAAAACGGGTTGGAGTTCAACCTGAAAATTTGACAATGCAATAAATTTAAATGATCATTCATCGCTAGAATTTGCTATTACTTCATTAAAACTAAAAAAAAAAAATTTTCTTTTTTTCCAGTGTCTTCAGTAACGTTTGGAGTGGTTATAGTGTTGTTCTTCATTTTTGGTGTGTTAGGTGCTATACTTATTCCCAAAGCAATTAGCAAGTACCGTAGTGGACGTTATCATCAATTTCAAGACTATCCTGGTGCTGATTGAGCGACAAAAATTAAAAAACTGATGCATTTTACTCAAGGCTCTCAAAGTGTGATTCCCTGCCCCCTTCCCTTGTTTTGTGTATATAACATCCTTGACATGATTTAATTACTACAACAGGAAGTTATGGGAATCTTTACAGCTTTTTTTTTCCTCATGTAGCAACTTTATGTTTAGCACTGATATCAGTTATGTGATAATCTCAGTACTAAAATAAACCTTACATGTCATGATAAACAATTATGTGCAGCCCTCGAGGTAAAGATTCAGTTAAAGAAAAGACTTAAAATTTCACTGTGCGATTGTAATGTATTATATTGGGAATTGTATATTTTATATCAACTCCTTGTTTACGTAAAACATTTATGGCAAATGGATAAATTGCTCATAAGGTGCTTTTAATATCTCAGCATTTTTATTTATCATACTTTTTTCAGAAAGTAAATGTTTTTGTTGTTCTTTCTTAGTCTTTTAAAATAATCATTTCCATGTATTAGGAGTTGCTGTATGTTTGTGGCTGTAATTACTGCAAAAATGTTCACGGAAGTTTTACATGTGGATATTTATTTGTCTAGTGGCAACATTATGTAGTATTTTTTTTTATGTGAATTTCACATAAAGACTGCATTGTGATGATTTTTTTTTTTTTTTTTTTTTTTTTTTTTGGCCTTTTCCAGGCAAAGATTAGGTTTAAAAATTTTCAGATAGCATTTTATTATGCTTGGTCATGTGTTGGGGAATATATTTTTTTGATGCTTGACTCCATGTTGGTCATTTATATATATATATATATTCATTTAGTCTGTTATCTGTTTACAGATGTCTCTGTATTTTTGTCCTCACTATTTTCAAACTAATAAATATATTTTCAGTGTATTTTCGATGTCCTGATTGCTAGCTTCTCATTTTGTACAAAGTAGTAATAATCACGAGGAAACAAATTTTTACACGTTTGCAGGTAAATACAGTGGAACATTGATTATATATCTTTTCAGGGACCAACTCAAAAAGTTGTGCATGCTAATAGATGGCAAAAATATGTATTAGGACTCTTTTTTTCCATCTGGGCTTTTAAAATGACATTTGAATAATTTAATGTTAACTTATTAAATTACGAAGAACCTGTGTATGTACATGCCTGAGAATGATTTATCACTTGAAAAAGAAACAAAACAGTTTCTCAATGATTTTGATGACTGATGGGTTACTTCACTGCTGCTTAGGTCTTCCTCAAATTTATCTTCTAATTCTTCAACTGAGCATAGTTTTGACATTTCAGAATCACAATTTACATATTCTTCAAAAGTGATGTCAGTTAACAGTTTCCACTCCTCTTCATTGAGAATTAGTTTCTTCATCATCAGCCTTTGTTTCTGTTCTGGGACTGAAAATCCTACTTATTGTTTCCAACTTTACATGAGCCTATGCTGGGAAGATTATGTTCAGTGCCTCAAGTACATTTAACTTTTTACTTGGTGCTCTTTTGGCTGTATTATGAACTGCAAGTTGAACTAACCTTTTTTTATTGGTGGTGCTCCGACCTTTTAAGTTCATGATTATTCCCAGATTTAGGGGCTGTAGTCAGCTTATAGTTTGGGAGAAAGAAAAATCACTTGGATACTTTTTTTAAAAGTCAATTTCTTGAGGATGAGCAGCAAAATGTTGAGATTTTGTCATTTCATCACCAGATTCAATGTGAATACAAGTCATCATCCTAATGTTTCACCTTCTTGAAACATCAGGGTTTTCCTAAAACCACCCGAGTCAACAACAGTTCTGTCCAGTCAGCATTTGTACATAGCAGAAGAGTTAGTCTATCTTTGTTATTTTTACCTCCATGACATTATTGTTCTTCGAATGCAAGAGTTCTTGTTGTAGGTGATAAAACAGACCAGTTTCACCAACGCTGATGTTTCTCAGTAGATTATCAAACCACTCAACAGTTTCTGAAAGAACACCTTTTGATTCACTGTGTATCACTTTACAAGAAATTCCATGTCTTATTTTAAATTTATGGAGCCATTCTGTAGAAAAGCTAATGTTGACCACATTTAGCTTTAATGCAATTTCTTTTGCCTTTTCCATCAGCAGATGTCTGCTTACCAGGATATTGGATGCTTGGCATTGAGTGAAAAACTGCAGCAAAATGTATATAGACAAAGTCATCACTCTTTTGACGTTTTTCTTTAACTCGCAGCAACTGAAAAAGTGTATTTTGACACCACTGGAATCGAACCCCAGATCTCTCAATAACTAGCAGAGTGCATTTGCCTTATGCTGCGGTGCCAACAATCCACAGTGCTATGTGTGTTTATCAATCAGCATCTGACTTCAGAAATCCGTAGGGGTGGGCTCAGCAACTGAGACGTTTCCATCTGGTGAGGCTTAACGGCACAAGCTATTTAATTATAGCTAATAAATCCAAAAAGTGAGAGAAATGGTGAACATCTTCCAAATATGTGGAGACGACATAAATGGACAACGTCATTGCTCTTTCCACGCTTTTCTTTAAAATCGAACGCTGGATTTGTGAAGTCAGATGCTGACAGATAAACACACATAGCGCCGTGGATTTTTTGGTACCATAGCGTAAGGCGAACACACTCTGCTAGTTATCGAAGGATCTGGGGTTCGATCCCAGCGGTGTGAAAATACAATTTTTCGGTTGCTGTGTGTTAATTAAAGAAAAGTGTGGAAAGAGCAATGACTTTGTCTATTTACATTGTCTCCATGTATTTGGAAGATTTTCACCATGCAGCAAAATGTCAATTTTCCTGTCTGCACACACATCTTTTTAGAAGCTGATGCATTGTCTTTAAATTTTCTCCTTTTGTATACAATGGTTTTACGTGTGGGTATTAAACTTCTTTACTAATTCCACTTTAGTCATCACTTTCTTTTTAACTTCATTAAAAATTTCTTATCCTTTAAAGACAGCAGCTTTCACTTTTGCGAACAGTTGATTTAACTAAGACTAAAGATAAAACCACATCACAACAAGCAATGTGAATGACAAAACAGAAATGGTCCTAGAAACTACATTACGTATAGAGTTGCTTATCTGCCAACCTCTCCTCTCCGTTGACGATTAAGGAAGCACGTGGTCAGTTGGCCAGTGAGAGATGAAGGTACCACCCCATTCCACTGTAGCATTCTCCCCACCTGCTTCAGGGGATATCACCAGAGGAACCGCATAAGACAAAGAATGATTCATAGAAACATTGGTGAGAAATTTTCTTCCACAATGAATTCTGACTTGGAAGCCAGAAAAAAAAAAAGACTTATAAATGAGGCTAAGAATTAAATAACATACAAATGAAATGTTTTAACATTAAAATTTATACAAATGAATCAGGACCTTAGTTAGCTAAATGATGTATAAATGAGAAACATAAACAGTGTTCCACTGTACATATTTTCCAAAATTCCTCAATACATACATAAATTTGAACATTTCCTCCATTTTTAAGTGTAAATAAACCAAAATAGAAAAAAAAAAAAAAAAGGAACAGTATTATAACAAGCATGTGGAATGTTATCTACTGTACAAACAAACTATTTTCAAAAAGTTTATCTACTGTTCGAACATTGATCCCCTGATAAATTGATCCTAAGGAAAAATACTTTTTTTTTCCAAAATGTCCAAAATGTTATGAAGAAACATTACATTATACACTGAGTGGCCACTTTATTATGACCACCCCCTCAATACTTCGTTGGGCCACCTTTTGCCTTTAATACTGCGTCGATTCTTCGCGGCATGAACTCCACGAGATGTTGATAGGTGGTTTGTGGAATCTGAGACCATGCTTGATGAATAGCACTTTCCAGGAGTGTGAGATTGCAGGGTTGGGGATCCAGCTGTCTGATGGCTTGTTCAACTTCATCCCACAAATTCTCAATGGGGTTGAGATCTGGAGATTGTGGGGGACACCCAAGCAAAGTAAACTCACCGGCATGTTCCTGAAACCAATCCTGTGCAATTCAAGCACTATGGCAGGACGCATTATCTTGTTGAAAGTAGCCATCTCCATTGGGATAAACCATCCACATGACAGGATGCACTTGGTCCACAACGATGTTTAGATATGATGTGCCAGTCAGACGTTGATCAACACGAATTAAAGGGCCCAAAGCATGACAGGAAAACATTCCGCAAACCATAACGTTGCCTCCACCAGCTTGAAGGGTTGTAGCAATGCATTTGGGGTCCATGCTTTCGTGTTGTTTCCGCCAAATTCTCACTCGCCCATCGGCATGGTGCAACTGAAAGTGTGATTCATTGGACCACATAATTTGTTTCCAATTCGCGACTGTCCAATTCTTGTACGAACTGGAGACATTTTCTCTTGTTAACTGCAGACAGCAAAGTTGCTCGAACGAACCTTCGGCTTCCATATCCCATCCGATGCAGTGTACGGCAAACAGTTTGTGCAGAGATCATTTGAGGGGATCCTTGATTATTAAGATGGTCTGTAATTTGCTGCACTTTTGCCCTTCTGTTGTCCGTTACCAGTCTGGACACTCCGTTCCGCCCGAGCAGTCACTAGTCGATGACGACCACTCGTTGCACGTAGAGAACCAGTTTTTTGGCTGACAGTCGAGTCTTTAAACACTTTAACAACAGCTGCTCTGGAACATTTTACGAATGTGGCGGTTTCGGTGATACTGGCTCCGAGCTCCTATAGTCATGCCACGTTGAAAGTCCGTTAAATTGCATTTTTTACCCATCTCGTCACCCAAAAATCACTTCTACTACTGTCGCAAGCACTAAGCTTTTCCTTTTTATACTAGCCTCGACCTCTGGCAGCAACAGCGTGCAGCCATAGCTCATTTGCTTAAAACTGTCAGGTGGTCATAATAAAGTGGGCACTCGGTGTATTAGGCCCATGTGTGAGAATGAAAAATCTGGGATCTAGGAGCCCTAATAGGCATAGATTTGCAATTAAAAATCTAGAGATGATATTTGTTGTCCACTGAAACTCCAAATAACTTTTTCCATTAAACGTATAGTTGTGATTTGTAAGTTGAGTACTATCACAGAAAATGACTAGTTACATTACCGTTGAAGAAAATATATTTCTATTTTTGAAAATATTCACATATAAAAAATATTTTTTATGTTTTCTTGCACTTAAAAATTCATTCCCTAGTAATCACTATAATCTGTGGCCCATAAAAGTGTTCCTGGTTTTTCAACAGCATAGATTGTGGAACGTACAAAAAAAAAAAAAAAAAAAAAAACATTCTGTATAATCTTTGAAATTAGTGAGTTTATTTATGGTTCTGTTTGTAAGGTGAAATTCAAAAGATAAAAGTTGAGTATTTTTTAAGTTGGGGATACGTAGCTTCACATTTTTAGCTACAGATGTTCATTTTCAGGGAGTTACTGCAGAAGTAAGCAATAAATGTACTGGTTCAAAAATCAGGAGTAAACCTAATGTCAACCTTGTAAAAACAGTTCTGCTTCTTAATCAATTTGGCTTAAGAATTTTTAGTCTACTAAAACAATCAATGTTTTTGAAGGACTGCATTGCTTATGTAGTTCCATAAGTGCTTGAATTACAGTTATTATTATAAAAACCCAGATCTATCTATCTTTGTCAGAAACGCTTTTGAGTCAATGTCTGCATTGTGGCGCCATCTCTGGATGCTAACAGGCTCGACAACGGACAACATATTCGTTGTGCCCTACAATCCACATCTGTGCTAAATTACGGCGCGCACATTAACGTCAAAGTTTCCACTTCTCTGCGTGCAGTTAAATATATTTATAAAGGAATACGAAAACAACTGGTCTTTACAAAGTAAATTGTTCAACAACAAATATTTTACACAGAATGTGATTTATCACAAGGTCTTTTGAAAAATGGAAATAAATTGCAAATAATTTTCAGCTCTTACATGAATGCGTTTTTACTATATTTCCTTAAAAAAGTTCGGCATCTATTTGATTTGCTTTCAGTCTGTGTCAATTAAAAATTTCATCCCGTCTTAGGACGGGCTACACAGGCTATAAAATAATGCAAAAAGTGTCCAATTTATGTTAAGTCACTTGTAGCCTCTAGAACTGATTAACAACTTTGGAAGCTTGTATGTATTTTAAGTACTGATTTAGTACTGTTAGTATTTGCTCGTGGCAATTCATAAATCGCAATTTTTGGAAAAAATTAGTTGTTAATGAATTTCACATCCGTTAATAATGATCACCATTAATATAATTTCCTTTGTCTGAACATTTGAATGTCCCACTTTGGAGACGCAGTGGAAAGAGTGCTTGCCTGTTTTACATATTGTAGAATCCTTGTCTCAACCAATATATATATACTTTCACATTTAAATATCAAAACAAAAAGAACAGGGCTTTCACCTAGTAGTATATAGTCTTTTCCAGCTCTCGCCTTGGATCATGTACACCTGAATCAATCAAATGTGAGTGGATATCCCAGCAACCACTGCCTGAACTATGTAAAAAAAAAAAAAAAATTAAATATTATTTTACATCTGAAAATCATGATGAAAGTGAAACAAATTGACTATTTGCTATTTTATCACCCCTATGAGACCATTTGAATCTGGGTTACAATAACTATTTTTTATGTAATGAATACAAGATATATATCAACATAGAAGGTTGACAATACCCCAGTTGATTAACATTTTACTCGTACTATGGCACTGCATTTCCCTTACACAGATGTCTGCATGGATACTTTTCTAATGGAGAAGTACATACATTAGAAATTTAAATGTTTCCATTCATGTTTATTTTGAACTTTAAATTCTGAATACAAAATATGTCTTACAGAAAGAAGTACTACTACTTTGTGTAAAAAGAAGTGGTAAAAGTTAAAGATTTGTTTTGGAGGAATGCAATGTATAGTGTTTAGAAGTCTCTGGGTGAATTTACGCACACATACAAAAGAAAGAACACAAAGGCGGTAGGGGGAAGCGATCCTGTCTCATAACCCTAGGGTATTAACTCAGAAACAGTGGATATTGTTATTTTCCCCTCAGAAGGTGTTCCTTTCTAAGTTTAATATCCAAAGGAACTGTTGCTGTTAAACACCACTTTTAAAACTTGCACTGCGGTGTGATGCTGAACGGCATCACACAAGACTTTCCCCAGGTGCCGATGATGCTATACAGCATCATGATCCCCCCGCACGGGGATAACTGGTTTTCCAGTTATTTGGGGAGCGGCGCCCCCACGGCCCGAGCTGACCTTTTGACTGGTCACCATCTGATGTCATGCCACCGCCTGTTTCTTATTTTGGTGCTGTTGGTGTTTGCAGGGACGGCTGTTCATCCAGCTGTTGGGGAGTCGCGTCCCCACGTTTCCGAGCTGGTCTTGTGTCTCGCTTTTTCGTTTTTATTTATTTTCTCCACTGGCTAGTTGCCCGTGTTGTATTCTCTACCTAATCGCTACCACGTTCTGTACTAACACCCCGGTCTTGTGGTTTTGTTACCCTCCACCACTAACTGATTTATATTAACCGCTCAGTTCGTAGGTTGCCGAGATTCCGTTTAGGTTCCCTGCCAGGATTTGTCTTCTTTGGATTTCTTTTTTTTTCCTTTTAGCTGGTTTGGGTGCTAGACCTACCTGCATGTTTGCCGCGTGCGGAGGACCCGTGAGGCGGAAATGGGATGTCTGGCGGCTGAGGTCGCAGGAGACCGATTAAGTGCCTCCTGTGTACCAACACTCCTCTTCGACCCCGGCTTCGCTGTAAACGGGAGGCTAGAGCCTAACCCACCTCTGGTCAGAAGTCTTGTACCAAGTTGTGTGCAGGGCTTTAGCGGCTTTTTGTCGTATTGCACGGCAGGGTGAGCCCGGGGGCTGTGGGATCATGCCAAAGGCGTTGGCATGACGGTACCCGGAGGCCGAAGTGTCCGCCGAGTGCGTGTGATCACAGCCAACGGACTATATTTGCAACTAAGCTCTAGAACTGTGTCTTGCGTCATGTGTTTGGCTTGCGGACCTCCAGTTCTCCCCTGTTGGGCTCGATTGTGGGCGGAGTACGTTGCAGATGAATTCTTTCTTACTCCCATGGGGAAACATAAACCCTCCTCAAAATTTAAAAAACAACAGGATATGGTGATTGATCAGGCGCCAAATTTGCCTCAACCACCTCCCACACATAACACACTGAAGAGAACTTTCGTTGAAAAACGACATCACCGCGACGTATCTTTAGATCCAGGTGTTGAGCCGTCAGCTCAGAAACGTCGCATTACACTTGCAGATTCGATACCTCAAGCTACTTTTCTCGTCATTTCTTCTACTGACCAGATGTTGAAACTTTCCTCAAAGTCTCCTTTTTTCATCTCGAAGGCACTTGCGGGTGTTGCTGGCTCTTTGAAGTCAGTGAAGAAGCTACGCTCTGGTGACCTGCTTGTGGAAACTTGCACTCTCTCTCAGAGCAAATCTCTTCTGCAGTTGACCAGACTTCAGGATATTCCAGTTCAAGTGACGGCACATCCGTATCTCAACACCTCCAAGGGAGTCATTTCTGAGCCCGACTTGTTGGTCTGCGATGAAGATGAACTTGTGTGTGAACTTGCTGATCAGGGTGTCATAGCTGCCAGACGCATGACTTTCAGGCGCGATGGCGCGCTGATCAAATCACGAAATGTTATTTTGACTTTTAACAGCCCGAAGGTACCTACTGAAATAAAGGCTGGTTACTTGTTATGTGCAGTTCGTCCTTATATACCAAATCCTCTACGCTGTTTTAAGTGCCAGAGGTATGGACATTCCCAGCGGTCCTGTAACAGTGTTGCGAGGTGTGCCAATTGTGGATCCCTAGACCACGAAGGGACTGGATGCACTTCAGAGCCCTGCTGTGTAAACTGTGGTGACTCCCATGCTGCTTATGCCAGGTCCTGTTCGAAGTGGAACGACGAGAAGGCGATCCAGCGCCTCAAGACCCTGGAGGGCCTCTCGTACCCTGCTGCCAAGGCCAAGTTGGGTATTCCCAACAACCGACAGCGTACTTTTGCCGCAGTGGTTCAGTCTCTGCCGCAACCCGTGCAGCCCTTTGTTCCGCGCCCTGTAGCTCTCGCCGCACTTGCCAAGCGATCTACAGTTGAACAAGCGACACAGGTGGATTTCACCGAGCTCCAGCTTATTCGACCATCTGAGTCTGCGCCTTCTCTTTTGAAGACGACCGACTCTTCCGGTTCCCAGCAGACAGCCTGCACGTGCGGAAGACCCGGCCCTCAATCCGCAAAGGTGTGCCGTGTCCACCCACCTGCCGCGGTCCACCTGACCAACATTGCAACCGTCTCGGACTCAGCGAGGTCCCCACCCTCACCCAACATTATAGAGGAACATCGGGGGAGGAGAGTGACAGTTTGTCCCCAGCCTCACCTAACATTGCAGAGGAACATGAGGGGGAGGATAGTGACAGTTCGTCCTCGCCCTCGGCCAGCATTATCTTGGAGTGTGTGGGAGAGGAGAGTGACTCATCCTATGTGTAGTTGTGTTCGATTTCGTAATGTGTTTTATCATTCTCATTCCTCAGTTTTACTTAATCGGCTTGTTTCTCACCATTGTACCATGTTTTTCATACTGTTTGTTTCATTGTCTTTTTTGGCCCTTCCTTTGTATACTCATGGTTCGGTTTTACTTGGTCAGCCAGATTTTGCGATTTATGCCCCGTTTTTTTTTTTTTTTTTTTTTTTTTTTGTTTGTCTTGTGTCTGGCGCTCTTTGGCCAACCATGGCCCTTGTGCCATTAAAATCTAATAACCAACCAACCAACCATCATGATCCAGGTTTAATATTTTCCTTTCTAAGACCTCCAGCACTTGAAGAGATTTATCTATTCTGTTAGTGGCACTGAGAATGAGTTGCCAACTGTATAAAAATGACCACCAAGATTTTGGGGTAGCAATTTTTTTTAAACATGGTTTAGGGGAGGGAAAGTAAGAACACTCCTCGTAGACAAAACACGGCATTCACTTTTCACTGAAATGTTTATTTTCCTTTGAATGTCACTGGTTTTGTGGTGAAGGGGGCTATCAATAAAATAAATGCTTGAGTGACAATAAAAAGCATTTGCTGCTTAGATTTCATATGTAAGAGGGCAGCCTATTGAGGAGGCTAAAGGGATTTCAAGGAAACCCATATAATTATTGACTTCAATACTTAGTTTTGTGGAAATAATGGATAAATTCAGACACGTTATCGCCAGTTCCTCAGTGGGCACAGCCCGCCATGGAAACAGATGATCCTGGTAATTTGTCATCAAGTATAGAAATGTATTCCTTTAGTAGCTGTAGTACAACCAGCAGTAAAAGTCATAATGAAGAATGTGACATTCTCTCTCATACTCTGGCTCAACAGATTTTGATCACACGATGGTCCCCGACGTCATAAGAATTCCATTCACTGGTGTACCAGGACTGAAAAGTAATACACTGATGTTCGAAATTAAGAGAATTTGCACATTTTGTCGAATATCTGAAAAGCTAATGGACACATTTTAATGATATCTGCTATGGATACACGGTTATATAAGAGAAAAAAATTATACCATACAACAGTCATGGTACGCACTCATGATCGTCATTAAGGCTCATCAGCGCAGGAATGTCCAAAATCCACGTTGCAAGATCGAACATAAAATGACTCTTAATATGGGGTATGGTCCCCCTCTCACAGTCGTACAGCTCTCGCAGCGCGACGTCATACTGGAAACGAAGCAGTTGACGAGTCCCTATGGCAGTCGGTCCCACTCCTGCAGCAACGCAGTTTTCAGCTCCTGGATGGTTCTCGGAGGGGGGTGCGGCGAGCTGCAATTGCCCTCCCAAGAGCGTCCCAGACACATTCGATAGGGTTTAGGTCTGGCTGGCCAATCCATCCGGCAAATATCCTCACTTTCAAGATAATAGTCGACCAGGTGAGCCCTATGTGGACGAGCGTCGTCGTTTATAAAAAGGAACCGAAGGCCAACTGCGTCCCTGAAAAGTCGAACATAGGGCTGTAAGATTTCATCCCTATACCTCTCAGCTGTCAGGGAGCCTCTGTCAAACACATGCAGCCGTCCAACATGATGCCTGTCCAGACCATGACACCTCCGCTGCCATAGCGTTCCCTTTCTCGTATGTTGGAGGAAAGGTATCGGGGTCCCGGGTTCTCTCCAGATGAAGGTACATCGAGAATCAGTGTCCAGGCTGAATCGCGACACATCTGTGAAGAGAACGTTACCCCACTGAAGTCTGGTCCAAGCCTGATGTTGTCTGCACCATGCTAAATGCACTCTCGTGTGCTGAAGTGAGCGGGACGCAAACAGTGGGTCTTCTGGCAAAAAGCCCTCTCTCATGAACCCTTCGGGAAACAGTTACCCTTGATACTCGGGTTCCAGTGGCGGCATGCAGCTCACGAGATAGCTTTGCAGCTGTAGCAGTACTGTGGTACCTCGCTGAAACTGCTAAATAACGATCTTCATTGGCCGTCGTGGCTCTTGAACGACTTTGCCCAGGCCTTCTCGATCTGTTTCCACAAATTGCAGACGACACTGAGCATCACATTGAGCTCTGTAGCAACCTGCACTTGCGATTGCCCTGCCTCCAATCTAACGACAATTCTCCACCTCATTCCGTCATCAATACGTTCGTGGCAACTCATTTTACCTGACCGCTTATGAAATTGAACCAACTCTTGCAATTTACACAACGAATGTCGCCAAGGAATACGAGCTAACTAATTGCGGAAAAAGCTATGTGTGCTTTTCATGACCTCCGCTGTCACAGCTCCGCCCACACGCACGCTTATGTATTCGACACTGCAAATTTGCATTCTTATTCGGCGGCATAATTTGTACCTTTGATTCCGTACTTTTTGTAAAAATCGACAAAATGTGCAAATTCTCTTAATTTTGAACACCAGTGTATATCAGGTACTAAACTATCAATTTTTTCATATTTTTTTGCAACTGAAGAATTTTACAATCTATTACGGAAGGCAATGCATATGCTGTAGACGTGTTTATCTGTGGAGTTACCAAAAGTTATAATTAATTAATATCAATTATTGACAAATTTTCCCATATTTTAAAATAGTGGAGTCATACATACAAAGCTACGAGATGCAAACACATGGCTAGGTTGATCCAAAAGCATAAAAGCTCATCTATAACAAATAAAGGTAACTTGATCACGCTAGTTACGTTACATGAAAAAATTTTTACAAGAAAGTTCGTAAGTTGGGAGCTTTCGACCTTATCTTAGGTCTTCATCACACCAATGGAGGATTAAGATTGTTGCCAGATTCTACATTTGCAATTTTTTTTATTTTTGTTTTACCAAAACTTCTCCAGATCATCGATATGTAGAGAGGAGATTTGGAATTGCAAGTCATTGAGTTGAAAATAATTTCCAGGCTTTCACGGTAACGGAGGACAAAATGATTGTCAAAAGAAGCAATTTGTTTTGTTTTGTTCCAGTGGGGAACTGCAGATGCGTCTTCCATTGTCAAAATAGACAAGGCTGTATTAGGATTGGCTTTCAAAACATCTTTTTATGTTCTAAAATTCTGTGGTTAGTGCTCCTGTATGTGCTTTCAATGTATAAGTTATCCCCTGTTGAAGAAGAGATAGGAATGCAGTAAACTCCTGGGAGGTCCAGATTTTCAACTTTGTCCCTATCCCTTTGTAGAAGTTTCAAGATGTATGGGGTGGATTTAATGGCAAGATGGTAACCAAAACTTCTTAAAAGAATCTGTAACTTATAAGCATAGGAAAGATGGTAAGGAACAGAACCAGAGAATTTCAGGTTTTCTTTCTTTTGAGGAAGGAGGCATTCAATTTTCGAATTGTTTTCATATTTCTTTAAGAGGGAGTTGACTGTAAGAGCAGGGAAATCATGAGAGAGGGCTATTGTAGAAATTTTGGAGAATTCTTCTTTAAGAGAAAATTGGTTGTTGCAAATGATATGAGCCCTGTGGATGTAAGACCTCAATGCTGCAAGCTTGTAGAGATGCAGAGTGAAAGATTTGTAGGGAATGATGTTAGTGGCCGCAGAAGGTTTACGATAGACGGAACGAGTAATGGAGAGATCAGCATTTCTGCAGATAGATACATCCAGGAAATCAATTTTGTTATTTACTTCCTTAGATATTGTGAGATTAATGAAAAACCTGTTGTAAAAGTTACATGAAAAAACTTTTACTTTGTTGTAAAAGTTTTTTCATGTAACGTAACTAGCGTGATCAAGTTACCTTTATTTGTTAATATTGTTACGTGTTTTGCCCATCATCGTCAAGCTCATCTATAGTGCTGTCAACAGGGGATTTGCTTGGGTTTCTTACCAGCACTGCATGCTTGCTATTAAAATAGCACAACGGCAGCAAACGTGTTAACCAATTAGAGGATACCATCTGTCCGGGAAGTCAGAGCGGCCTTGGTCAGTGGCTATGCACCGAATTGTCACTGTTAATGAATAACTCATCTTTGAGTTTGGTATTCTGAAGCTAGCTGGCAACACTGTTACTAGTTCACCATTCCTCCTTGCAGGATAATGTGAAAGCAAAACAATTGAATACGAACATTACCGGCTACATGCCAGTGGCTAAAAATCTGAAGGGCAAATTATATGGTCTCAGGGCAGAAACTCTGAGAAGTGCAAAATCAGAGACAAAAATCCTACGCAAATTATGAATGGAATTCATAGATGTAAATGAACAGCGAGCCTGAATTTCTTTCCTTGATATAAGTACAGTAGCATCCATCCCCCACCCCCCATAATTCCTACGTACCTATGTTCACAACTGTTTCATACAGGAAAATGCTGTTCCCCAAAATAAATACACTATCTACCAACAAGTAATTGGACACCTGTGATAGCAAAGGAAAACAAAGTTTATTCACCTTCAATAGTTGGTGGAGCCTCCACGAGCGGCGATTACAGCTGCGACCCTCCGGGGCATACTCTCAACCAGGCATTGTACGACGGCTAGCGGTATTTTCTTCCACTCGGCTTGGAGAAGACAGGTCAGTCCCTTCACTGATTTCGGACGGTGGGGGCACCCCTTAAGTCAATGCTCCAACTCGTCCCAGAGGTGCTCGATAGGGTTAAGGTCCGGGCTCTGCGCAGTCCATTCAATTAACCCCATTGTCACCATACCAAGCCATGGTGGACCTCGCAACATGACTGGTGGCACTGTCATCCTGAAAGTAACATGGGTCCACCCCGTACAACTGCTACAACGTAGGAAGCGCATGGTCATTCAAAATGGTGCAGTGGATCTCGGCGTTGAGTCTATCAGGAATTGTGACCAAGGGTCCCGTGCCATACCAGGAGAAACACCGTCATTGCACAATTCCACCGCCGCCGCCGAACTTCACAGTTGGCACAATACATTCCGGCAGGAGGCGTTCTCCAGGCAGACGCCAGACCCTGCCATCCGAACGGTAGAGGGTGAAGCTTGATTCGTCGCTCCAGAGAACCTGTTTCCACTGTTCAATGGTCCACTGTCGGCGTTCTTTGCACCACGTTAGCCGAGCAGCGCTATTGGACTTGGTGATCAAAGGCTTGTGGGTGACAGCACGTCCATGATAACTGAGCAGATGGGCTTCCTTACGGATGGTATTCATCGAAAGAACACTCCCGAATGCCTGTTGAAACTCCTCGTGGATGTGGCCCATCGATTCGGTGCGGTTCTTCTGAATTTCTCTGGGCAGCACCCGTCAGTCTCTAACTCCCAGTTTTGTGGGTCTGCTGGGTCGGGGCACATTCCCACAGTCACCTCTCATCTTCCACTTGCCAATCACATAGGCCACTGTCTATTTTGGGTACTTCAACTCGCTGGATATGTCACTTATGGATCGGCCATTACTGCGATTCCCGACGATTACACCTTTCTCTAAATCAGAGTTCCAAACTGCGTGGCATCTTGCATGCGACTGGTTGCGTTGTTGTTTCCCACACGATATTTAACAGCCGTGACGTGTATCAGGACCGCAGATATCGTCGATTCCAGGGGTGTCCAATTACTTGTTGGTAGATAGTGTATATCAATGTCTCAAGGGAATGTTGTTCCCACTCACTTTTACCACTGGTAAAAAGTAGACGTTTTTGTTGTAATTAAGCTAAGGCTACAACATGGAAGGTGAGGGAAAGTCATTTTGAAGCTGCAGTACCTTTCTAGCACACTTCCTAAATTGTTAATCCCCCCTCCCAACCCTTTACCAAATAAATTTCCTAGTTGGGGACAGTGTAGGATACAATTTGAATGGGCTTGACAATTTCTCTTAAAAGTCAGAGAATGGATCACCTGTTCTGTTGTCTTTCACCATAAACCAATCACTTTAAAATGATTTTTTTATGGTTGAAAAACATACTTAATTTGAGATATTTTAATAACTTTAAATCTATGCAGCTCCTTGTAACTGAAAATGCAAAGCTCATTTCATTGAGGCTATTTTACTTTCACTACTGCAAAGTTCAAAGTTCTGTGATTAGGACTGTTGTGTGAACAACTAAAATGCATTTTGCATGTGGTACTTCATATCCATTAATTTTAACTATAGTATGATGTGTTCCAGTTGTACAAATTTTGCACTGGGGGCATTGAAACAGGAATGAATGGTCTTGATCAGTTATAGGAGGAGAAAGTTTTGTGTAATAGGTCTTCATCAAACAAACTAAAATTTCATTCCCCATGCATAAATTTATATTTTGTAATAACATTGAAATAGGAAAATGTGCATTGCATCTTTTGTGTTGCACAACAAAGTCTATTCTCATTAGAGCAAAAACCAATAAAACAAAAATAAAACTGAAACCAGTTGAAAATTACAATAAGAAACCAAGGCAAGCAGTAAGTTACTCCCATTTTGGGCTACATATAAATTTGGGTCTCCATTTTTGTGCAAAACATGCACCAGCACATCTAGCATGATGACATAGAACATACGAAACTGATGACGTGCATTTAACATGGAGTCATGTTATATTATCAGGTGAGAAGAGGATGAAGGCCCATGAACATGCTGTTTGTGTGTTCCTGCACCATTATTGGAAAAATGGTTAAGCATGGGAGCAACAGTGAGAGAGATTTGTGCAGTTGAAGGAGAGAGTGTGAACAGCAGCATAGCACAAAAATGGTTTTGTCAGTCATTTCAATGCTGGAGACACCAGTCTCAAAGATAAGTTGTAGTCGGGATGACTAAAGACCATCAACACTGACACCCTGGTCGTAGCTGTGACAGCAAACCCTTGTATCAGTACACAACTGGCAGCTGCGACAGGGTCTTTCCCCATCCACCATCGCTATCACCAGCACGAGTACTCCTCTAGGAGCCATTGAATACTTCCCCATTTGACACCCCATCAGGCTGCTGACAAATTCACAGGATGATATGTTTTGGTGTTCTGTTGTCACAGGTGATGAAAAGTGGATAAATTCCTGCATTGTCATACCACTGGGAACCAGTGGCTGAGGCTATACTAGGAAGCCCAGCCAGCAGTGCAGAGAGGGCAGTTTGAGAAGAAAATCATGCTGTCCATGTGGTGGAATTGTGAGGGTCCTGTGCACTGGAAACTCATGCCAGATGATGGGCCTGTGGACAGGAACTTTTATGCTGAACACCTGCAGTGGGTTCGCAACGCTACCCAGCACTCATCAATAGGAAGCGTGCGTTACTACATTTGGATAATGCTATAAGTCGCATCTAGAAGGTGCTCAACATTGACATCAACTCATTTCCAAAAGTACTGCAAGAACAAGCACTCAAGATGAAATAGGATTCAACTTCCAAATATAATTTAATAAACTCACATAGAAAAGTTTTGCTTATAATAAATTACACCATTAGTCATCATGCAACAAAGCTGTTCAGTAATACCACTATCAAATTTCATTCTGCGAATATAACCTGTAAGGTTGATCTAGCCTTAATAGGGGTCAAAATACAAGACCATACCATCTGCATCCAGGGTTGGAAAGTTTCTGCCCAGGCGGTTTAAACCACTGGTTGTAACCGGTTAAAACCGGCATGGCAGAAACTAGTTTGTGCCATAAAAGTGGCAATAACTGGCAGAAACCCAGAAAATAATTGTCTTGTAATAAAAACTTACTGAAGTACCACAAATAGCATATAATGAATTACTGAAGTACCACAAATAGCATATAATGAATTACTGAAGTACCACAAATAGCGTATAATGAATAGCATAGGGAAATGCAATTTAAAGTAAAACAAGTTCAGTTGCAATGTTTACAGTATTTATTCAAAGGTTACATTGCAGTAAATTCACACCATTGAAGTGAACTTTTTCCACGAAGTAGTCAATAGCAAAAGACCAATTCTGAATCACTAGGTACTTCCACTTCCATAAGTTCCATGCCAACAGGTCGGCCTACCTGTTGCTTACTACTGCTGTCACCACAGCACTTTTTCTGGTGCTCTTTCATTCTGTAAAGTTTAGCACTAACAACTTTCTTGCAGTTGATACATTCAACTATTAGCTTATTATTTACTTTTTTCTGCACATATATAAACCCAAAATTGGGACTACTGGCCTACCACCTCTAGAAGCAGGCATAATAGCACAAATAGAAGTCAACGGAACAAACTACATTCAAACTTTCTTTTTGACAAAATGGCTCCCCTTGCTTAAACATGGAACCACTTCTGAAATATGTAAGACAAGCTGTGACTGGTGGTTAAAAAAATTGTGGTTCATTGGCTTTAATACAGCTGCTTATCTGGTTGGTGCGTGCACTTGAGACAGAGTCATAAGCCAATGAGGTTCTTTCTTACAGCCATTCTGCCAATCATTTTGCTTCTTCTATTATAGCCAAAATTCAAGCATGTCTAAAAAATATATGTAATATATATTAATTATTGAAATGATCAATTATTACAAATTACTATAATACTAAATTATTGTAATAAAAATATATTTACTCTAAATTTCATGTACTAATTGATACAAAAATGGTTTAAGTACTTTTTTTAGTTTCTGCCAGTTGTTGCCATTTTCTGCCGGTTTAAACCGGTTATATCCTGTTTCTGCCACCGGCACGGCAGAAATACAACCCTGTCTGCATCCCAATTGATGCCTTGGTAATGTTAATTTGTTTATTGAAAAAGTGATTGATCTACAAAGTGTATTTTTCTGACTTGTGAAGTGTTAGAAAAATGGACCCTGGGGACTTTTTAGGTTGGTTAATATGAAAAACTGAAAGTTTTGCTTTAACACAGATTCAGCTTCCCATTTGCTAAGTAGTGGCAAAGCTTTCACGGAAAAATTATGTGTGTGTGTGTGGGGGGGGGGGGATCATTTATTTAATGTCTTGCCCATTCATTATGTTCTGTTGCAGACAGAAACTTCCACTTTGGCTCTATCTCATATCTACAGCAAAGAGAGTGTTCATAAGGGCTCCAAGCAAAATTCATAAACTGAAAAATGCGCCTTTATTTGTAACTGTCCATAAAATCTATTTCAATATCACTGAGGAGCTAGTTGAAAACAGTTGCTATTCCAAAATTTCGAGTTCATAAAGCAAATGTCATATAATTAAGGTGCATTTCACCAGCCCCCCACCACGGATTTTTTTAATTTTTCAGACACCATTCGTTTGTACCACGTATGAACCGGAATGAACTCGTTTTTTTTCGTTTGAACCGCAAAAGTTTTGGAGATATTTAAAAAACAAAGTGGGGGCTGGTGAAACGATAGCCCCCACCATGGAATTTTTAAATTTTTTTTGCACCATTCGTTTGTACCACGTATGAACCGGAATGAACTCAATTTTTTCGTTTGAACCGCAATAGTTTTTGAGTTATTTAAAAAACAAAGTGGGGGGGCTGGTGAAATGGTACCCCCAAAAAATAGATATTTCAAATTTCAGCATAGCCATTCGTTAATAAATCGTATGAACCGGAATGAACTCCATTTTCATCGTTTGAACCACAATAGTTTTTGAGATATTTAACAAATAAAATTGATAATTTGCATATAAATATAGGAGGCCGACCATTTCACCAGCCCCCCCACCATGGAAATTCAAAATTTCGAAATAGCCATTCGTTAGTAAATCGTATGAACCGGAATGAACTCCATTTCTATCGTTTGAACCGCAATAGTTTTTGAGATATTTAAAAAATAATATTGAGAATTTGCATATATACAGAAAGACCGACCATTTCACCAGCCCCCCACCATGGAAATTCAAAATTTCAAAATTGGCATTCGTTAGCAAATCGTGTGAACTGAAAAGAACTCCATTTTCATCGTTTGAACCGCAATAGTTTTTGAGATATTTAAAAAATAATGTTACAGGCCTATCATTTCACCCTCCCCCTCATCATGGAAATTCAAAATTCCGAAATAGCCATTCGTTAGTAAATCGTATGAACAGGAAAGAACTCCATTTTTATCGTTTGAACCGCAATAGTTTTTGAAATATTTAATAAATAATAGAATTTACATATACGCACAGAGACCGACCATTTCACCAGCCCCCCACCCCCATGGAAATTCAAAATTCCGAAATAGCCATTCGTTAGCAAATCGTATGAACCGAAAAGAACTCCATTTTCATCGTTTGAACCCCAATAGTTTTTGAGATATTTAAAAAAGAATGTCACAGGCCTACACCATTTACCTCCCCCTTCATCATGGAAATTCAAAATTCCGAAATAGCCATTCGTTAGTAAATCGTATGAACCGAAATGAACTCCATTTTTATCGTTTGAACCGCAATAGTTTTTGAGATATTTAAAAAATAATGTTACAGGCCTATCATTTCACCCCCCCCCCATCATGGAAATTCAAAATTCCGAAATAGCCATTCGTTAGTAAATCGTATGAACAGGAAAGAACTCCATTTTTATCGTTTGAACCGCAATAGTTTTTGAAACATTTAATAAATAATAGAATTTACATATACGCACAGAGACCGACCATTTCACCAGCCCCCACCCCCATGGAAATTCAAAATTTCAAAATAGCCATTCGTTAGCAAATCGTATGAACCGAAAAGAACTCCATTTTCATCGTTTGAACCGCAATAGTTTTTGAGATATTTAAAAAAGAATGTCACAGGCCTACACCATTTACCCCCCTTCATCATGGAAATTCAAAATTCCGAAATAGCCATTCGTTAGTAAATCGTATGAACCGGAATGAACTCCATTTTTATCGTTTGAACCGCAATAGTTTTTGAGATATTTAAAAAATAATATTAAGATTTTGCATATATACAGAGAGACCGACCATTTCACCAGCCCCCCACCATGGAAATTCAAAATTTCAAAACAGCCATTCGTTAGCAAATCGTATGAACCGAAAAGAACTCCATTTTCATCGTTTGAACCGCAATAATTTTTGAGATATTTAAAAAAGAATGTTACAGGCCATTTCATCATCCCTCCCCCTCATCATGGAAATTTGAAATTCCGAAATAGCCATTCATTAGCAAATCGTATGAACAGGAATGAACTCCATTTTTATCGTTTGAACCGCAATAGTTTTTGAGATATTTAAAAAATAATATTGCGAATTTGCATATATACAGAGAGACCGACCATTTCACCAGCCCCCCCCCCCCCCCCCCCCCCCCCCCCATGGAAATTCAAAATTTCAAAATAGGCATTCGTTAGCAAATCGCATGAACCGAAAATAACTCCATTTTCATCGTTTGAACCGCAATAATTTTTGAGATATTTAAAAAAGAATGTTACAGGCCATTTCACCCCCCATCATCATGGAAATTTCAAATTCCGAAGTAACCATTCGTTAGTAAATCGTATGAACCGAAAATAACTCCATTTTCATCGTTTGAACCGCAATAGTTTTTGAGATATTTAAAAAAGAATGTTACAGGCCATTTCATCCCCCCTCATCATGGAAATTTAAAATTCCGAAATAGCCATTCGTTAGTAAATCGTATGAACTGAAAAGAACTCCATTTTCATGGTTTGAACCGCAATAATTTTTGAGATATTTAAAAAAGAATGTTACAGGCCATTTCATCCCTCCTCCCCCTCATCATGGAAATTCAAAATTCCGAAATAATCATTCGTTAGCAAATCGTATGAACTGAAAAGAACTCCATTTTCATCGTTTGAACCGCAATAATTTTTGAGATATTTAAAAAAGAATGTTACAGATCATTTCATCCCCCTCCCCCTCATCATGGAAATTTAAAATTCCGAAATAGCCATTCGTTAGTAAATCGTATGAACAGGAATGAGCTCCATTTTTATCGTTTGAACCGCAATAGTTTTTGAGATATTTAAAAAATAATATTGAGAATTTGCATATATACAGAGAGACTGACCATTTCACCAGCCCCCCCCCCCCCCATGAAAATTCAAAATTTCAAAATAGCGATTCGTTAGCAAATCGTATGAACCGAAAAGAACTCTATTTTCATCGTTTGAACCGCAATAATTTTTGAGATATTTAAAAAAGAATGTTACAGGCCATTTCATCCCCCTCCCCCCTCATCATGGAAATTTAAAATTCAGAAATAGCCATTCGTTAGTAAATCGTATGAACTGAAAAGAACTCCATTTTCATCGTTTGAATCGCAATAATTTTTGAGATATTTAAAAAAGAATGTTACAGGCCATTTCATCGCCCCTCCCCCTCATCATGGAAATTCGAAATTCCAAAATAGCCATTTTTAGCGAATCGTATAAACCGAAAAGAACTCCATTTTCATCATTTGAACCGCAGTAGTTTTTGAGATATTTAACAAATAATGTTACAGGCCTACCATTTCACCCCCCCCTCATCATGGAAATTCAAAATTCCGAAATAGCCATTCGTTAGTAAATCGTATGAACAGGAATGGACTCCATTTTTATCGGTTGAACCGCAATAGTTTTTGAAATATTTAATAAATAATATTGAGAATTTGCATATATTGCAAATAAATAATATTGAGAATTTGCCAACGGAAATCGAACCAAGGGTCTTCCAGTTACTCACTGGACATGCTACCACTGCACCAATTGCTTCTTACCATCTTTGGGGAATCCCCACCATTGTGCGGGTCTCCAAGAAGCAACCAGCCATGTGGTTTGGCAATTAATCACATGTGAGTCTGGAGAATTCGAGGCCGCTGCGGTGCAGTGGTAGCATGTCCAGCACGTAACTGGAAGACCCTGAATTCAATTCCCGGTGGCGGCCGATGATAGTTTTTCCGTGACTCACTTAAAAACGTGGAAAGAGAAATGACTTCTGTTTGATGTTCCTAATCCACGTCGATTGTGTGTATTAATGCAGGACAATTACAGAGGCATCTGTGGCACGTAGTCCGGTCATCTTCAATAGCGCGTCGCACCGCTTCGTGCGGTGATACATGTTGCAATATGGTCCAGCATAGAGGCGAACAGACGCCTGATGTCCTGCTGAAGAGGGCCCACACTTGTTGGACGGTGTGTTCCAAATCCCGGATAGTGCGGCACAGAATCAACCGGCGTTTCAACTGGTCCCACGCATGCTCGATAGAGGACATGTTCGGTGAGCGGGCAGGCCATGGAACTGTATGGACATGACGTAGGCAGTCCTAGAAAACCCGAGCCGTGTGCGGGATGGCACTATCCTGCTGGTATAGCGCACCTAGAATTCTGCCCAGGAGTGGGAGCACATGGGGCCATATGATCTCATCCACATACCGCTGGCCCGACAATGATCCACGTACTACTACTAGAGCTGATCGGCTATCGTAGGCAATAAACCATAAACTCTCCCTAGACCATAATGCCTGCAGTGGAGTAGGTGGTACGCTCGATAGCAAGGTCGGAATTGTGCCGTTGACCCCGGGACCTCCACACCCGGACACGATGATCCTCTGTCCCCAAAACAAACCGACACCAATCGCTGAACACCACACGTCGCCAGTCTGTGGCGTTCCACGTTGCTCTCGCCTGGCACCATTGCAAACGGAGCCGGCGATGATCCGGTGTTAATGGCAGAACACGTAAGAGGCGCTGGGATCGCAGATTCGCTTCCGCGAGGCTCCAGGAAATGGCTCGTTGGCACACAAGAGCCGCTACATTTGCCTGGGGAGAGGACAGGGTTCTCGTGGGATCTATTCGTGTCTGCCGTACGAACTGTCGATCCTCTCTACGGATGGTCCTCCTGGTTCGTTCGGAGACACCCGCCGTGTGGCAGTGCCGTCACGTGTCCACTGCTCCCAACACAGTCGGACGGTATGGTCAGAACGATCCACGTGGTGGGTTATACGGCGCGCCGACCGACCTGCTGTTTTCAGCCCGATGATCAGGCCTCTCTCAAAGCCCGTAAGTTGCGTACATCGACGTCTCTGGTGTCTACCCGGCATTCTTGTCACTCTATACTCTTGCTTGCGCCGGCCGGTGCTTTTCTCTTTCATGGGGCATCGACTACACGCCGGTTTATAAGGCTGCCGGTTCGTGCTAGCAGCGCCGCCACAAATTGTGCGGTTATGCGCACTCGTACCAAACTCACCCTACTATTTGCAAAGTTTCGCGGTTGTAGCATGTTTTCTTCTAGGTGTGCAAATTTCTTGTCCACGAGTGTACAAGAAGCAAGTGGAAGAATTGAAACTTCACTCGCCCAAGTTTTCACGAGCTGTCTCAACGAAGGTAAGATTCTTGAGTATTGGGAAAATGGTACAATGATCCTGCTACATAAAAAAGGTGACGTTGAGGATCTCAGGACCTACAGGCTCATCAGCCTCCTATCAGTTATTTATAAAATTTTAACTTAGGTTCTTTCACATCGCATGAAGGTAAAACTGGACATGGCTCAAGCAAGAGAAGAAGCTGAATTCAGGAGTGACTACAGCACTGAAGATCATGTCCATGTACTTAGAGAACTAACTGAAAGAACAAGAGAATATGAACTCCCATTATGCAAGGCTTCTATTGATTATAAAAAGGCCTTCGATTCCGTAAAACCATCAGCAGTTACAACTGCTTTGAAAACCTGCGGTATTGCAGATGCATACATTAGCATTATTAATAGTATCTCTGAAAATGCAATTGCAAAAGTTTGGATATTTGAGGATGCAGCACTAATAAAAATTGGAAAGCTAGTGTGACAAAGTAAAATCATATCTCCCAAACTCTTTAATCCCACATAGCAAATTAATTACTGAACTGGGACAAAGAAAAAATATTTATGCAGATAATTCAAATCACGTTCGTTTTGCTGATGACGTTGTCATTTTTGCAACTACGACTTCTGAACCGCAGAATACGATCCAGCAACTTGCTGACAAGAGTAAAGAAGTGGAATTAAAAATGAACTTTCAGAAGGCAAAAGTGACGTATATAGCTTTTACAAGAAACGAAGATTTATTTATTGATGGTGAAAAGCTTGAGACAACCGATACCTACATTTATCTTGGGCAGCAGATATGAAGTAAGGAAAAAATTGATGAAGAAATTAATCGGCGTGTAAAACTTGGATGGATAGTTTTTGGAAGAAGAAGTACAATTTTTACGAAAGGTATGCCATTGTGTCTTAAAAGATAAGGGTTTAATCAGTTCATCCTGCCAGTGCTTACGTATGGAGCACAGACATGGACCTTAACTAAACAAGTTAGTAAAATAATGCAATGCATTGAATATGATACGCTTTCCAACATACCAGAAATAATTACTCAAGTTATGAGAATAATGGTTGTGGAATAAATCTCGGTCCTGTGCCCTGACCTTTGATCTCATTTCGATGATATTCAACAGAACCGGTTCGGTATACCTCCGAAATAACATGATAACGTTTTGTCGCAATCGAAGCATTTTTACGTAAGTTATGATGCATAAAGACTATGGAATAGATCCCGCTCCTGTGTCCTAACCTTTGACCCTATTTTGTCCATTTTCGATAGGGTTTGTCCCCAGGGGGTTCCCTACCACATACTAAAATTTCACCGAAATCGAACCATTTTTACGTGAGTTATCATCCCGACAGACGGACAGACGGACGGAAAACGCTGAAGCATATACTCTTCTTCAACCTACTGTTGGAAAGCGTAAAAAAGACAAACAAAGACTGCAGACAACGCAAAAAGCCCTGGAGAGAACCATGCTTGGTGTAAACAGGAAAGATAAGCAGAGGAACTCATGGATAACGAAAACGACAAGAGTTGACGACATCATGACCACAATGAAATCACTGAAATGGTGAGGGCATGACATGTTGCTAGAAGAACGACCACCGACGGAAAACCGAAATTTTAGAATAAATTTCGAGGGACAGGAAAAGACCCAGAAGAAGACCCTATGGTAGATTGATGGATGAAATTCGAAAGCATAGAGGTGTGTCATCGAGGAGACACGCTCAAGACAGACAACTGTGGAACAAACTTGGGGAGACCTTCATCCAGTAGTGGATTCAAAGCAGTTGACAATGATGATGATATATATATCATTGTCAACCATTATCAATCCACTGCTGGACGAAGGTCTCCCCAAATTTTCTCCACAACGGTCTGTCTTGTGCCAGTCTCTTCCATGTCGCTCCCGCATACTTTCGAATTTCATCCACTCATCTCCCATGTGGTCTTCTTCTGGGTCTTTCCTGTCCCTTGGAATCCAATCTATAATTTCGGCTGTCCATCGATGGTCTGTTCTTCTGGCAGTATGTCCAGCCCATTGCCATTTCAGGGATTTAACTCTGATCACGATGTCTTCCACTCTCGTCATTTTCGGATTCACGAGTTCCTCTTCTTATCTCTCCTGGTTACACCAAGCATGCACCTCTCCATGCTGCTTTGAGTTGTCTGCAACCTTGTATGTCTCTTTTAGTTAAGGTCCACGTCTCTGCACCATACGTAAGCACTGGAAGGATGCATTGATCAAACACTTTTCTTTTAAGACATAATGGCATATTGCTCTTAAAAATTATGATGTTTCTTCAAAGAACCCTCCAGGCAAGTTTTATACGCTGATTAATTTCTCCATCAATGTGACCCTCACTTGATATCTGCTGTCCAAGATAACGTACGTAACTTGTATCTCCTGATTTTCTCCACCAATCGATAAATCTTCATTTCTTGTAAAAGCATTGTACATCACTTTTGTCTTCTGAAAGTTCATTTTTAATCCCACTTCTTTACTCTTGTCATCAAGTTCTTGGATCATAATCTGCAGCTCTGATGGGGTAGTTGCAAAAATTACTACGTCATCAGCAAAACGAAGGTGAGTTAGATAATCTCCATTAATCTTTATCCCTTTATTTTCCCAGTTCAGTGATTGAAAGACATTTTCCAATGTGGCATTAAAGAGTTTGGGAGATATGGTGTCACCTTGTCTCACTCCCTTTCCAATTTTTATGTGTGCTGTATTCTCAAACAGCCGAATCTTTGCACTTGCATTTTCATAGATGTTATTAATAATATTAATGTATGCATCTTCAATACCGCAGGATTTCAGAGCCATTGTACCTGCTGATGGTTTCACCGAATCAAAGGCTTTTTCATAATCGATAAAAGCCATGCACAATGGAAGTTCATATTCCTTCTCTCTTTCAATTAGTTCTCTCAGTACGTGGATATGATCTATTGTGCTGTAGCCACTCCTGAATCCAGCTTGTTCTCTCGGTTGAGCCATGTTCAGTGTTACCTTCAAGCGGTGTGAAAGAACTTTAATGAAGATTTTATAAACTACTGATAGGAGGCTGATAGGTCTGTAGTTCCTGAGATCCTCAATGTCACCTTTTTTATGTAGCAGGATCATTGTAGCGTTGTTCCAATCCTCAGGAATCTTCCCTTCATTAAGGCATCGAGTTAAAATTTGGGC
This sequence comes from Macrothele yani, assembly GCA_039090855.1. Taxonomy (NCBI): domain Eukaryota; kingdom Metazoa; phylum Arthropoda; class Arachnida; order Araneae; family Macrothelidae; genus Macrothele; species Macrothele yani. The sequence goes on from CM077010.1 coordinate 57,049,105, forward strand.
GAGTACTGTTTCGATTTCTCCACTTGCTTCTTGTATGGTGTCTGCAGTAATTCCATCTTCTCCTGGAGTTTTCCCCCGCTTCATGTTCTTGATTGCATGCGCAACCTCTGCTGGGAGGACTGGAAGAACTCTGGTACTGGTACCTTTCATGATGTCTGGAGTACATGTATCATCCCTTTCATATAATTTGGAGTAGAAATATATTTAACTCTTGTCAAAATTTCGCCTCTATTTCTTGTTACAGAACCATTTTCTTTGCTCAGTGCCATAATCTGTTTTCTTCCCTTACTGAGATGTCGCTTTGCTATCTTTAGGCTTTGGTTGTTTTCAATTGCTTTCCTCACTAGTTCGCAGTTGAATTTCTTTACGTCTTTAGTGATAATTTTTTGTACTGTCTTGCATAGCTCTATATATTCCACTTTGGAAGTCACATCTTCTTTAGTTGTCCTCATCTCTCTTCTTTTTTGCATCAACATTTTGGTTTTTCCTGATAATTTGTTCACATGCAACTTGTTCTTAGACCCAGCTCATTTTGTTGGTGTTTCCATAAGAGTTTTGGTTACTTTTCTGTTAACTTCAGAAATATCCACTTCTTCCGATGTTAGGCGTTCTAAAGCAGAGAATCTGTTCTTCAGTTTCAACTTAAAGGTATTATGGTGTTTTTAATATTGGTTATGTCAATACATTTTGTTTGTCTTATGAGCTTGCCACGTTCGAGTTTAGTGTTAAGGTGCATCTTACATCTCACCAATCTATGGTCACTACCTGTGTTGAACTTGTTCAGCACACTGCAGTCTCCTGTGACGAATTTTTTGTTACACATAATAAAATCAATTTCACTTGTTATCCCATTTGGATGCCTCCATGACCATTTCCCGTGTGGCTTTTTCTTGAAAAAGGAGTTCAAGATGAAAAACCCTTCTGCCTCTGCAAACTCAACGAGAGTATTTCCACGCTGGTTTCTGTTGCCGTGAGTGAATTTACCTACTGAAGTTTCATTCTGTTGCCGTGAGCGAATTTACCTACTGAAGTTTCATTCTGTTGCCATTGCCCTATTTCTGCATTGAAATCTCCCATAATTATCTTCAAGTGGTGCTTACCTTTATTATTTAGATGACGAATTTCCTCATAAAATTCTTCAATTTCTTCTTCAGGATGACTTGTGGTGGGTGCATAAGTTTGAATAATCTGAGCATTGTATCTTCTCGAGAGTTGGATAACGAGTCGCGCAGTTCTGTCAGAGGCACTTTCAACTTCTGCAACTTTATAATTCAGTTTCTTGTTTATTATAAATCCAACACCACTAGTTCTGCCAGTATGTGTCCCACGATAGTAGAGGAGATGTCCACTTTTCTGTTCAATGAGATCTTCTCCTTTTCTCCTTACCTCACTTAGCCCCACGATGTCCCACTTGATCCTTTGTAGTTCCTCTTCCAATTCAAGAAGCCTTGAATCAGGAGATAGGGAGCATCCATTGTAAGTAACCAAGGTCAGTATCAGATGGCAGCCTAGTCCGGTCCTCCAAGGATTCTTAGCACCCTCTGCGTTCATATCGCACTGGCCGCAGCCTTGGCCAGGTACATTCGAGCTGCCGGAGACTGAGGGCCAAGATTTAAGTTGTAGAGTCATTTTGGAGGGCTTTGGCCATAACTCACCACGCTGGCCAAGCGGGTTGGTGAGTGTTGGATAGCATTTCCTCTAATCCCGATAGTATAGTTATACCGCTATTGGCGGTCGTCAGAGCCGCTTTAGTGGGAACAGGATGCACCACGAGAAGGCGGGGTTGACATTTGTCAAGGAGAGGCTTTGATGTTACGCATCACCTGACATTACATTCCATATATATATATATATATATATATAAAGGTCAGGTGATGCGTAACATCAAAGCCTCTCCTTGACAAATGTCAACCCCGCCTTCTCGTGGTGCATCCTGTTCCCACTAAAGCGGCTCTGACGACCGCCAATAGCGGTATAACTATACCATCGGGATTAGAGGAAATTCTATCCCACACTCACCAACCTGCTTGGCCAGAGTGGTGAGTTATGGCCAAACCCCTCCAAAATGACTCCACAACTTAAATCTTGGCCCTCAGTCTCCGGCAGCTGGAATGTACCTGGCCAAGGCAGCGGCCAGTGCGACATGAAGGCAGAGGGTGCTAAGAATCCCCGGAGGACCGGACTAGGCTGCCATCTGATGCTGACCTTGGCTACTTACAATGGACGCTCCCTATCTTCTGATTCAAGGCTTCTTGAATTGGAAGAGGAACTACAAAGGATCAAGTGGGACATCGTGGGGCTAAGTGAGGTAAGGAGAAAAGGAGAAGATCTCATCGAACTGAAAAGTGGACATCTCTTTTACTATCGTGGGACAGATACTGGCAGAACTAGTGGTGTTGGATTTATAATAAACAAGAAACTGATGGATAAAGTTGTAGAAGTTGAAAGTTCCTCTGACAGAGCTGCACGACTTGTTATCCAACTCTCGAAAAGATACCAGGCTCAGATTATTCAAACTTATGCACCCACCACAAGTCATCCTGAAGAAGAAATTGAAGAATTTTATGAGGAAATTCGTCATCTAAATAATAAAGGTAAGCAGCACTTGAAAATAATTATGGGAGATTTCAATGCAAAAATAGGGCAACGGCAACAGAATGAAACTTCAGTAGGTAAATTCGGTCACGGCAACAGAAACCAGCGTGGAAATACTCTCGTAGAGTTTGCAGAGGCAGAATGGTTTTTTATCTTGAACTCCTTCTTCAAGAAAAAGCCGCACAGGAAATGGACATGGAGACATCCAAATGGGACGACAAGTGAAATTGATTTTATTATGTGCAACAAAAAATTCGTCATAGAAGACTGCAGTGTGCTAAACAAGTTCAACACAGGTAGTGACCATAGATTGGTGAGATGTAAGATGCACTTCAACACTAAACTTGAACGTGGCAAGCTCATAAGACAAACAAAATCGATTGACATAACCAACCTTAAAAAACACCATAATGCCTTCAAGTTAGAACTGAAGAACAGGTTCTCTGCTTTAGAAGGCCTAACATCGGAAGAAGTGGATATTTCTGAAGTTAACAGAAAAGTAACCAAAACTCTTATGGAAACACCAACAAAATGAGCTGGGTCTAAGAACAAGTTGCATGTGAACAAATTATCAGGAAAAACCAAAATGTTGATGCAAAAAAGAAGAGAGATGAGGACAACTAAAGAAGATGTGACTTCCAAAGTGGAATATGTAGAGCTATGCAAGACAGTAAGAAAAAGTATCACTGAAGACGTAAGAAAATTCAACTGTGAACTAGTGGGGAAAGCAATTGAAAACAACCAAAGCCTAAAGATAGCAAAGGGACATCTCAGTAAGGGAAGAAAACAGATTATGGCACTGAGAAAAGAAGATGGTTCTGTAACAAGAAATAGAGGCGAAATTTTGACAAGAGTGAAAGATTTCTACTCCAAATTATATGAAAGGGATGATATATGCACTCCAGACATCATGAAAGATACCAATACCAGAGTTCCTCCAGTCCTTCCAGCAGAAGTTGCACATGCAATCAAGAACATGAAGCGAAGAAAAGCTCCAGGAGAAGATGGAATTACTGTAGACATCATACAAGAAGCAAGTGGAGAAATCGAAACAGTACTCGCCCAAATTTTCACTCGATGCTTTAATGAAGGAAAGATTCCTGAGGATTGGAACACCTCTACAATGATCCTGCTACATAAGAAAGGTGACATTGAGGATCTCGGAAACTACAGACCTATCAGCCTCCTATCAGTAGTTTATAAAATCTTCACTAAAGTTCTTTCACACCGCTTGAAGGTAACACTGGACATGGCTCAACCGAGAGAACAAGCTGGATTCAGGAGTGGCTACAGCACAATAGATCATATCCACGTGCTGAGAGAACTAATTGAAAGAGCGAGGGAATATGAACTTCCATTGTGCATGGCTTTTATCGATTATGAAAAAGCCTTTGATTCGGTGAAACCATCAGCAGTTACAATGGCTCTGAAAACCTGCGGTATTGAAGATGCATACATTAATATTATTAATAACATCTATGAAAATGCAAGTCAAAAGATTAGGCTGTTTGAAAATACAACACACGTAAAAATTGGAAAGGGAGTGAGACAAGGTGACACCATATCTCCTAAGCTCTTTAATGCCACATTGGAGGGTGTTTTTCAGTCGCTGAGCTGGGAAAACAAGGGGATAAAGATTAATGGAGATTATCTAACCCACCTTCGTTTTGCTGATGACGTAGTCATTTTTGCAACTACCCCATCAGAGCTGCAGAGTATGATCCAGGAACTTGCTGACAAGAGTAAAGAAGTGGGATTAAAAATGAACTTTCAGAAGACAAAAGTGATGTTCAATGCTTTTACAAGAAATGAAGATTTATCGATTGATGGAGAGAAGCTGGAGATAACAAACACGTACGTTTATCTTGGACAGCAGATATCAAGTGAGGGTCACATTGATGAAGAAATTAATCGGCGTACAAAACTTGCCTGGAGAGCTTTTGGAAGAAACAGCATAATTTTCAAGAGCAATATGCCATTATGTCTTAAAAGAAAAGTGTTTGATCAATGCATCCTTCCAGTGCTTACGTATGGTGTAGAGACGTGGACCTTAACTAAAAGAGACATACAAAGGCTGCAGACAACTCAAAGCAGCATGGACAGGTGCATACTTGGTGTAACCAGGAGAGATAAGAAGAGGAACTCGTAGATCCGAAAAATGACAAGAGTGGAAGACATCATGATCAGAGTTAAATCCCTGAAATGGCAATGGGCTGGACATACTGCCAGAAGGACAGATCATCGATGGACAGCCGAAATTTTAGATTGGATTCCAAGATACAGGAAAAGACCCAGAAGAAGACCACATGGGAGATGGGTGGATGAAATTCGAAAGTATGCAGGGGTGACATGGAGGAGACTGGCACAAGACAGACCGTTGTGGAGGAAACTTGGGGAGACCTTCGTCCAGCAGTGGATTGATAATGGTTGACAATGATGATGATGATGATGATGATATATATATATAAACGAATTAAGAGTTACATCCGCAGGTGTGGCAGAATTAACACGCATCCCATTGCTTGGAAAGACGACGCATCCCACTGCTAGGAAAGACGACGCATACCGTCAGGAAAGAGGAACTTTAGTTTCTCCTTGAACCATTTGAATCTGTCAACATGAAAGTCACATTTTGACAGATCCGGGCTATAGGCTGGGTGGTGCAGAACCTCTCACCCTTTCCGTGCTAACGCATCCTGCATAATGTGTGCAACAGAATCACACCACGCGAAAGCATGTCAGGTCACCCATTCTTGATTGCTTTATGCAGCTTGTCCACTGTGTCGATGTAGTGTTTGGCATTGCTGTTCACGTGAGGCTCTTTAAAGTCCACCAACAAAAGCCCTTCATGGTCAAAAAATGCGGTCAGCATAACCTCGCCGGCGGAGTCCTGTGACTTGAATTTTATGTGTTTTGGTGATCCGGGATGTTTCCATTGCATGCTCGCTGGTTTGCTGGATGGCTCAAAGTGGTGGCACCGCGATTCGTCACCTGCCACTATGCGCGATATAAATGCATCACCCTCTGCTTTGTAACGCAGCAAGTGGTTCAAACTCCAACCCATACATTCTTCCTTATGGTGGTCGGTCAGCATCCGCGGGATTAATTTTAAACATGCTTTCCGATATTGCAGTATCTTCGTAACCACAGTTTGAACTGTAACAAATGTCATAGCAAAGTCCTCCGTTTGCGAACGTCAGCCCCGACGACGGTTTTACATGCATTTCTTTCTCGGTGTGGGCGCATTGTTTGTGTTATTCGCGCGCTCCCCGCCGATCAAGGAGATCGTCCTTATTTAGGCTTCCGACGCCAAGCCTTAGTTCTCTTCCCTGATATGGACTCCATTACTTCCTGCCTCACTGCTTTCCAGGTGCTTTGTGTTCATCACAATGTAGTTATAAACGTGTTCACTGCGTATCATTGCTTCTCATGTAAAACGCCTGGTCATCATCGCTTGCAGTGTCCGCTCACCTCTTCTTGTTCTTCCTCAACGGCTGCTCAAGTGCCCATCACAGAACCCCTTCTTCACTTCCGGTCACCACGCCTGCATTTGTTTCGCTTCCACCTTCTTAGTCTCCATCTCGATTGTCGTTGCCTTCCTCTGCAGGTCTTTTTCCTTCTCCACTAGCGTTGCCTCTTGTGGATACATCTGGATCTACTGCTCCTGCTTCGGTGCCTTCGTCTGTCTTGCTTTCTTCTTCGTCGTCTGTTGTCTGTGCTTTGTCACATCCCGTTGCCGACCTTTCTCCGCCTGTTCAGGTGCTGCCTTCTTTGTTTTCGCACGTCACCTCGTCAATCCCAACCACGGGATTCCCTGCTCCATCATCTTCGCTGTGTACGTCAGCCTCGCCACCCTCAGACGCTCATCCTTTCTTCAGCCGTTCCAGTACTCCGGTGTGCTCTCCGCCCGTTTCACCTTCTTCGAGCTCTTCTGATGCCTCTAGTATTGTTGCCTTCCTTTCGATTTCTTGTCCGGTGATCGGTCCCCGCTTTCCAGCACAGCTACTCTTCTGGATTTGTGTGAAGCCTCACCTTCACCAACTCCTGTTGCCCCATCAGTTGCCTCTTTGCTTGCGTTATGCGCACATGATCCATATCTTCCTTGTCAGACTTCTCACTTGCTGTCGGTTACTCTTTCTTCATCACCACGTCCCTGTTGGTACTGCTTCTAATAAGAAGTGCCGTCGTCGCTCTAATCGAGAGACTCGTACTAAGCGAACCGCAGTCACTCAGCCTTCTCTTCATCGTTCTTCAGGTTCCGCTCCTAATTCTACTGTTGCTGCTTTCGCCGAACTTATTGGTACTCCCTCCGTTTCCACTGCAATTGTCGCTCGCCTCCAAGCTGTCTCTGGGTATTCGAAGATTCTCTTCCCAGATGCTGCCAACCCTTGTTCTTTGCCTCTTCTTGTGACGCTGGTTTGGATCCCCTTCTTGACTCACATGATCCAGCTGATTACTCGAATATGATCGAGGATATTCGCTGCTTCCTCCACGTTTTCGTTGACCTCACGAGATCTTACCCCTGAGATATTTCGTTATTAAAGTTTTCTTAATTGCTACCTTGGTGATACTCAAAATCGCCTCATTGATCTGGTTCTGACCGATTAGTTTCTGTCTGCACTTGCATGATGTTTCGCTTCCTGCCGTCTTTGCCTTGCTGCTGTTCCGTCTTACTCCTTTGCATGTTTCTGTTTTGCGTTTTACCCAACCTTTTTCTTTCCGTTGTATCCTATGTACCGCCATGTTTTCTCCACATCCCGGTTCTTTCAAACATCCGCCCGGTGCCTACTTCCGTGAACCCGTCACATCGTTTTGTTCACAGAGCTTCTTCCTGTGTGCATTGTTATGCGCGATTCTTCTCTTATACCTTTCGTCATTGTCCTGGATTGCCCTATGTTGCTGTTCGCACCCAGTTAGTTTTTTCAGGTGTTCCGTGGGTTTGTTTTTCCTGTCTCGTCGAGTATTTGTCTTATGTCATGCCATGTGCCTCAGCATACCTTCTACTGTTGCGCTACGTTACTTGCTCATCCAGTGTGACTCATCTCGTCAGATACTTACCGTTATTGCTTTGCCTCATGCTAATTGATTGTCCCATACTGTTACCTACACCATGCCATCTTTGCAAGTGTTATCTGCTGCACCTCGTTTTCTGCTTTTCATGCTGCGCCCCGGAGCATGAAAAGCAGCCTCCAGTTCGATGTATTCTCCATCTCCATGTCCGTCGTTCCTTCTGCTCAGTGACTGTTCCAGTGTGCTTCGCCTATCACAGATTGCCTTGTGCTGCTCGTTCAGCTTCGTTTATCTTTGTATGTCCTGATTGGCTTTTACAGACTGCTTTGTGCTGCTCGTCCAGTACCGTTATTCTTATTGTTTTATCATGCCATTTATTTTCCGTTCTCCTGTGTACTAGTCCTCGATACCTAATAAAGCAACGTCACGTTGTTTTTGAAATGTCTTTTCAACTGCTGGGGTTCAAAGCTAGAAACGGGGAGTTCTTTCAGCTAATGTCAGGAACGAATGAAAGACTTTGTGCAAACAAATTACTTTTTCATTATCCTCCATTACCCTTATTACAAATATCTCAAAAACTATCAAGATTCGAACGATGAAGAAGGTCTTTCTGATTCACACCATGCTAACGAATAGCTATCCTGAAATGGGAAATGTCCAGGTTGGGGTGGGCGGGGGAGGCAGGTGAAATCGTGGGCTACTAACATTCTTTTTTAAACATCTCCAAAACTATTGCTATTCAAACTATGAAAATGGCGTTTATTCCGGTTCACACCATTTACTAACGAATGACTATCTTGAAATTTTTAATGAATTTACATGGTGAGAGGGGGGTGATGGTCGGTCTCGAATATATATATACATAAGTTCTCAATATTGTTATTATTTTCTCAAAAACTGTTGTGGTTCAAACGATGAAAATGGATTTCCCCTCGGTTCATACGATTTGCTAACGAATGGCTATTTTGAAATTTTGAATTTTTCCATGGGGGTGTGTGCAATGGTCGTCCCCCAATTTTCTCAAACTTTTTTTTCTAAATCTATCAAAAACTGTTGGCCGCTCCGGTGACGCAGTGGTCTAAGCGACGGACTCTGATCATTCGTTCGAACAGGGTACGGGTTCGAATCCCGGTGAGGCATGAATGTTGTGTTTGTTTTACGGCACTGACTCTCTCCCTTCCCTGGAACCAGTGACCCTGAATTAGGGACGGGCGACTGCTTATAGCCCATTGAGTTGCTCACGGTGGTCGTTAAATCTCCAATAAAAAAAACTGTTGCGGTTCAAACGATAAAAATGGAGTTCATTCCTGTTCATACGATTTACTAACGAATGGCTGTTTCGGAATTTTGAATTTCCATGATGAGGGGGAGGGGGTGAAATGGTAGGCCTGTAACATTATTTGTTAAATATCTCAAAAACTATTGCGGTTCAAACGATGAAAATGGAGTTCTTTTCGGTTTATACGATTAGCTAACGAATGGCTATTTTGAAATTTTGAGTTTCCTTGGTGGGGGGCTGGTGAAATGGTCGGTCTCTCTGTATATATGCAAAATCTCAATATTATTTTTTAAATATCTCAAAAATTATTGCGGTTCAAACGATAAAAATGGAGTTGATTCCTGTTCATACGATTTACTAACGAATGGCTATTTCGGAATTTTGAATTTCCATGATGAAGGGGGAGGGTAAATGGTGTAGGCCTGTGACATTCTTTTTTAAATATCTCAAAAACTATTGCGGTTCAAACGATGAAAATGGAGTTCTTTTCGGTTCATACGATTTGCTAACGAATGGCTATTTTGAAATTTTGAATTTCCATGGGGGTGGGGGGCAGGTGAAATGGTCGGTCTCTCTGTATATGTGCAAATTCTCAATATTATTTTTTAAATATCTCAAAAACTATTGCGGTTCAAACGATAAAAATGGAGCTCATTCCTGTTCATACGATTTACTAACGAATGGCTATTTCGGAATTTTAAATTTCCATGATGAGGGGGGAGAGGGGGGTGAAATGGCCTGTAACATTCTTTTTTAAATATCTCAAAAATTATTGCGGTTCAAACGATGAAAATGGAGTTCTTTTCAGTTCATACGAATTACTAACGAATGGCTATTTCGGAATTTTAAATTTCCATGATGAGGGGGAGGGGGGATGAAATGGCCTGTAACATTCTTTTTAAATATCTCAAAAATTATTGCGGTTCAAACGATGAAAATGGAGTTCTTTTCAGTTCATACGAATTACTAACGAATGACTATTTCGGAATTTCAAATTTCCATGATGAGGGGAGGGATGATGAAATGGCCTGTAACATTCTTTTTTAAATATCTCAAAAATTATTGCGGTTCAAACGATGAAAATGGAGTTCTTTTCGGTTCATACGATTTGCTAACGAATGGCTGTTTTGAAATTTTGAATTTCCATGGTGGGGGGCTGGTGAAATGTTCGGTCTCTCTGTATATATGCAAAATCTTAATATTATTTTTTAAATATCTCAAAAACTATTGCCGTTCAAACGATAAAAATGGAGTTCATTCCGGTTCATACGATTTACTAACGAATGGCTATTTCGGAATTTTGAATTTCCATGATGAAGGGGGGGGTAAATGGTTTAAGTCTGTGACATTCTTTTTTAAATATCTCAAAAACTATTGCGGTTCAAACGATGAAAATGGAGTTCTTTTCGGTTCACACGATTTGCTAACGAATGGCTATTTTGAAATTTTGAATTTCCATGGGGGTGGGGGGCTGGTGAAATGGTCGGTCTCTGTGCGTATATGTAAATTCTATTATTTATTAAATATTTCAAAAACTATTGCGGTTGAAACGATAAAAATGGAGTTCATTCCTGTTCATACGATTTACTAACGAATGGCTATTTCGGAATTTTGAATTTCCATGATGAGGGGGCGGTGAAATGATAGGCCTGTAACATTATTTTTTAAATATCTCAAAAACTATTGCGGTTCAAACGATGAAAATGGAGTTCTTTTCAGTTCACACGATTTGCTAACGAATGCCTATTTTGAAATTTTGAATTTCCATGGTGGGGGGCTGGTGAAATGGTCGGTCTTTCTGTATATATGCAAATTCTCAATATTATTTTTTAAATATCTCAAAAACTATTGCGGTTCAAACGATAGAAATGGAGTTCATTCCGGTTCATACGATTTACTAACGAATGGCTATTTCGAAATTTTGAATTTTCATGGTGGGGGGCTGGTGAAATGGTCGGCCTCCTATATTTATATGCAAATTATCAATATTATTTGTTAAATATCTCAAAAACTATTGTGGTTCAAACGATGAAAATGGAGTTCATTCCGGTTCATACGATTTATTAACGAATGGCTATGCTGAAATTTGAAATATCTATTTTTTGGGGGTACCATTTCACCAGCCCCCACTTTGTTTTTTAAATAACTCAAAAACTATTGCGGTTCAAACGAAAAAAATTGAGTTCATTCCGGTTCATACGTGGTACAAACGAATGGTGCAAAAAAAATTTAAAAATTCCATGGTGGGGGCTATCGTTTTACCAGCCCCCCCCCCCCCCCCCCCCACTTTGTTTTTTAAATATCTCCAAAACTTTTGCGGTTCAAACGAAAAAAAACGAGTTCATTCCGGTTCATACGTGGTACAAACGAATGGTGTCTGAAAAATTAAAAAATTCCGTGGTGGGGGCTGGTGAAATGCACCTATATAATTAACAGTTTTAGATTCCAAGGATATCCAGGTATTATGTAAAGAAACAAACAAACAAAAAAATGGAAAATTTTCACATTTATATTCTACTATGAAAGAACTTTAAAACACCAAGCAAAGAATTTATTTATGGAAGTTTGGATATGCTGATTATTTGAAAGGTTGTGTGTGTCCAAAGTTGAAAATCCAAAATTAAATAATTAAATAAACAGATATTGGGAGGGGAATTCCCATTACAGAGACATCTGCTTTATCATTAATACTTTGTGTTCTGCTTGAGACTTAAGAGCTGACAGCAGAATAGTTCATATATAATAGCAGCAATGTTGACATTTCTACCTAATACACCACTTTTTCCAAGAGACAGCACAACATTTTTGTTTTGTACTGCTTTATAAAGAGAACTGTAATGCCCTTTTCTTAGTTATCTTTGTATTTTTATGATCTTCAAACACAAATTGCTTGTTTATATATGAATACATTTTCCTGGAAAATTAGTACATATACCTGTACATATATATAACAATACTTATTTACAGTGCATAGCACTGATAATAGTACAACTATTATTGTAAATATTGGGTATGCTGGCATGCCTATAGTATGAGTACGATGGTGCAAAATCATAACATACAATGGCCACTCCATGAAAACTGACAAAATGAAGAAATATTAGCCCAGCAAAATGCATGTTTTCCTTTCTCAAAGTATCTTCCCTCGAATGATATGCAACGGTCCCATCATTCAGTCCATTTTTTCAAAGTATGTGGCGAAGACATTTTCTGGAAGCTGCTTTAGCAACACCTGTACAGCTTAAATTACGTCAGCATCTGTATTGAATGTTGCGCCATGGAACTTCTCCTTCATTGTTGGAAAGAACCAGGAATTGCATGGGGCGAGATCAGGACTGTAGGCAGGCTGTGGCATGACTTAAATGCTGCATTTCATAAGAAACTGTTGAACACAAGCTGCTACATGTGGTCGGGCATTATCACGGTGTAGGGTCCACTTGCCCACCAGTTCCAATCGCTTAATCGATATGTGTCATTGCAGACGCTTCAAAACTGAAATGAAATACTCAGCTTCGACAGCAATTTGTAGAAGAACGGCATGCTGGTAGACTACACCTTTATAATAAAAGTAAATTATCGTCACCACCTTCCCAGCTGATTTGGTTAGGCAGACTTTTTCGGAGGAGGTGAATGCGGAATGGCGACGCTTTTGAAATATTAGTTGATGCCGCTGTGTCTTCACACATCATTTATCGATCTTCTTGCAGGATTGCCCGAACAGTGTTAACAATACGCTCTGTAACAACACTTTTAGGTCGACCAGGCCCAGGAGCGAGTTTTGCAAACAAATGCCCTTTTTTGAAATTGTGACATCTAAAAATCGTTGACTCACCCAAACATTTATCTTTGTAAGCTTTTTTCATTAAAACGATTGTTTCTGGAGCTGTTTTACCCAAAACGACAGCAAAATTTTATCGCACAACGCATTTCACTTCATAACTCTGAATCACTCACCTCCATAGCTGTACAGCGAGATGCAGACGTACCTTAAACAACTGCGCAATAACAAAACCGAAATCATCTGCCACGGCTGATAACTGTTGCCATAGATACTTTCTTAATTCAGTTAGTCATCTGCATAGTTGTCAACTTGAAAAGCAAAAACAATTACTCTCAGTTTTTATGGAACGGCCTTTGTACATAAGAGATCACATTTCACAGTGTGCCAAGGATGTTTAAGGTTGTTGTTTTTTTTAATCTACCTCTATAAATAAATTAAGTGAGCAGAGTATGTTTTATTTGTTTCAAAAATAAGATAAAGCATATCAGATATTTATTTTTCAGAATGGAATAGTCTTTTATTCTTCTTGCTGACTGAATACACACACATACAATTTATACACAACTGCAACACTCATATCAAAAATGTTCAGGCTTGTCTGCTTTGGATGATTTCCATGGCTTTATACAAACAACTTGTAATTTACTGGAATTACTAAAATACAAGAATGCCATTATATGTACATATCACAATAGTGTTTCAAAGTCAGGATTTCAAAAGCTGCTGTATTGTTGTGTATACAGGCTAATTAATCCAGTTGATGTTTTGTATATTTCTACTTCAACTCCTTTGAAAGAAACAACTGGCAACAAATGTTCCAGTGGCATTAACTACTAAAGAATGTGAATAAATTTGCTTTTTATCTTGATATACTACTCAAAAAACAAACAATATAAATGCAATTTTGTGGGTCACATAGTTATAGTGTTATGATAATAACTCATATGGGACTAAATGCATAGAAACCCTAGTCTGACATGGGTTTGCTTAGCAGATTTGATCACACGTGATAAATGAGAAAAATTTTATTTGTAGTCTCTCTGATAAACGAATTGAATGTACTGACCTTACACAGTATGGTGGGATACATAACGTAAATCTTAAAAGGGATGATGGTACACGAAAAAGTATTAGGTCTATGCATGAGTTTCTGGTGCTCTACATAGCGGTCTGTAAAAGCAGCTTAATTTTTGTCAGAATTTCATGCTGTGGGGGCAAAGTGGGAACACTGCATTGAGTAACACATGTGGTTATTTGAGCTAAGATATGGTGACTACCAACGTGCATATTTGTCACTGTTTGTTATTCACGTTTAACCTTGGGAAAACTACTGCAGGAGCAAGAGTCGATTTGTTTGGAAAGCTGTAGGATGCATGCACATGTCACGAGTGGTTTGCGGAGTTCAGCAGAGGAGATTGTAATGAGGAGGACAAGCAGCATGGCCAAAGCAGATGCAGAGCAGAAGATGCCACTCAGTCAACCACAGAACTGGCAATACAGTCAAGTGACCATGTTTCAATGGTTGCATGCCATGGGAAATATTCAAAAAGTGGGTCCCATTCGAACTCACTGGACACAACATTGTTCAGAGGCTGAATACCTGTGTTTAACTGCTTGCCAGACATTGGAAAAAGGGCTTATTACATGATGAGATGGAAAATGGGTTCAACATGACAACCCCCAGCACAATAGGGACATCAGTCAGCTCACAACAGCTACAAGAAAATTTTCTGTTCTATATCCATGGGTGAAAGTTTTCCGCCCTGAGGACGGAATTCCATCTTTGACAAATTTCCGAAAACAGAAGTTAAACAGATTGAAAATTTATCTCGTAACAGTAAAAAAAAAAATTTCCTCGTGGTGTTATCTCTGTCACATATTGTTAAATATCAATTTATGCATTTGCATTTCAGCTTGATATAGAAGGTAAGTCAAAAGATTTTACTTTGCATTTGGAGTTTTGCATTCACTGATACTCTGATTTGTATCAACAAATGCATGTTCTATGTGTTGCTGAGGAAATGCTGCTGTCAATCAGGGTGAAAGCATGGGCAGGACCAGTACCTGGGCATAACATACAATGCAGCCTGTTTTCAATCTAGACAGCATGGATTTAAATATTTTAGCAGTTTATAAACCAGTAGAGAGCCCATGTTCAGCATTTTGATTCCTTTTATGCAGATTTAGATATGCAGGGGCAGCATTGCCGACGACATTCTTTACAATTTGCGAAAAAAAATCATTTTGGGGATTACCTTTTTGTACTATTATAACACATTGGTGAGAAGAAGAAAAACTAATTTGGAGAATGGCTTGGCGAAAACTTGAAAAAAGTCAGAGCAACCACTGGATATGGTAATTAAAACCAAACAAAGGGAAGTTTATTATTTGGATAATAACAGTTGAGTTGTTAATGACAACAGGGGACCTGAAGATGTAATAGACAAATTTAAAGAACACTGCTTGGCAAATACAAATGTTAAAAGACTCCAACCTTAGTTTAGGTAATGAATTCATTACTGACACTATACTTAGGTACAAAATGTCTACAAATTGGCTTTGTGAGAAGATGCTACAAACTGCAAAAGTGTGATTATGTTATGGTGGAAAGATCTCTACAAAATGTGATTAATGAAAGTCCCCCTATTTCCTCCCCACAGAGGTTCGAAAGTAAATACTAATCATTTTTTTATTCCATCTACTCTTTAAAAGACCATTGTCTACCAATGAAAAAAAATCAAGGACATGTTAGTTTGGATAGATTAAGGTAAGATAAGATATTTCAGATGCAATCTAACGAGTGCTGTATTAAAACTGAGAAATCACGAAGCTAAATCTCAGAGTAAGAAGTGTAGTAATTATAGCCAACTGGTAATGGAAGCTGCAAAGACAATATTTATTGTGGCAATGTGTAAAGATAGCTAGGTCAGCACAGTTGTTGGTATACAGATGTGATTAAAGCCATCAATAAAACAAAAAGCTTATATAAAGAATTTAAGTTAAGATTATAAAATAGCTTGTCTAAAGGCAAGCTGGCTTGTTAAGGACACTAAATGCACCAGTTTGTCTAATAGACATTGTTGATTTTGAAAATTACATGAAAAGGAAATGTACACGAGTACTGAAATCTTACTAAAAGTATGAAAATGAAATGGAAAGTTTATATCCAAGGACAAAGAGATGGCAACTTTTGATATCAAATGTGGATATAATAGAACTCGGAGTCAGTATTTTGCAGACCACTTTCACTGAAAATCCAGGGACTAGCAGGTAGATAACTAATTATGTTAATGACAGGAGGGATGTTAGTACAGATTTCCATAACGGGATGACAATGTGTGTTCATGAAATTTGCTTTGACATGTGGTAAGCTGCAGGTTACATAGAAATTACTGGGGAATTGCTAAGGCATAGCAAAATGTCAGGTGTCCTTTAGTTACACAAAGATGGTATGAGAAACTAATCTGGTTTCTGAGCACCAGCAGAAGTCATTCACTAGTGTCGTAACAATTTAAAATTTAAAAAAAAATACAAAAAGTCTTATTAATAACTACCTATGCAACTCTTCAATTAGTGCTGCTGCTGAAGTTTAATCAAGTATATCATGTAACAAGCTTAGAAATATGATGGGAAATCAACTGCGTGAAGGACACTGTGGCTTCAAAACTAGAAATGGCAGGATATTATACCTGTGCTTAGACACTTTCTGAAATGGCTTTTTGGCAAGGTATGTATGAACAAGTTATCCAATACTTGTTTATAGGTACTTAAAGAGTAAAAAGGTAAGTCACTGGAGTCAGTTACAGGCCTGTACACTGAGATTCTTATTACACGCAGGATAAAATGAAGTGTGTATTTTGAAATGAACCCGTAAGTTAGGAAAGAGATGTAGACTATTCCCTATTTTCTGTGAGAGAGAGAGAGGTTTATATGAATAAAGGGCTCAAAAGAAGCAATTTGTATCAGATGCTAAATGACATGGTCTTAGTATCAGTAGTTTGTCCTATACTGATGCTAATTTCTAACAGCTGAACAGGATGCATGAAACGTTTGAGATGACAATAAATGTTGGGAAATTTAAATCAGTGGTCCTGCACTGAACTTCAAAAATTAATAACTACATAATACTAGGAAAGAATGTAGACAGGGTAACAGATTTTAAATTATTTGCCTGTGATCAGTGATGATACAAGAAATCTTTATAAGGAATAGTCAGTCAGTAAAGCAGGGAAATTCAGGGTCATACTCATTTTAAGAACAAAAACAATTTAAGAACTCCCAAGAATATTGATTTCCAGTCTCCAAATAATAATAGATGGTGGGACTTTCGCAAAAAAATTAAAATAATAATACAATTTAAATGGACGATGTCATCGCTCTATCCACGTTATTTTATAAACAACGCATAGCAACTGAAAAATTGTGTTTCGGCACTGCTGGGATCGAACCCCAGAACTCTCGATAACTAGTCGAGTGCGTTCGAATTTACGCTACAGCGCCAACAATTCTCAGCGCCATGCGTGGTTTATCAGTCAGCATCTGACTACACGAATACGTATTGATGGTCTCAGCAACTGAGATGTCGTCATCTGGTGGTATTTTAACGCAACAGCTATTTAATTGCAGCTGATAAATTCAAAGGGCGATAGAAATGGTTAATATATATTAAATACGTGGAGATAATGTAAATGGACGATGTCATCGCTCTATCCACGTTATTTTATAAACAACGCATAGCAACTGAACAATTTTTCAGTTGCTATGCGTTGTTTATAAAATAACGTGGATAGAGCGATGACATCGTCCATTTACATTATCTCCACGTATTTAATATATATTAATAATACAATTGCTGGAGAAAATTTTGTGTCTAACTTACACCGATAAGCCATTCCATTATGACCACCCTCAGCCTAGAGAAATGAGCACACCTGAAGACTGAACGGTATGCATACAACCCATGGACCAGCTTTCGGTTAGTACAGCGTTCGGTGTCAGAATGAGATAAGCTGCCAATTTAACGGAGTTTGATAAAGGACAAATTGTGATGGCATTGCACCTTGGAAACAGCACGGCTTGTGGGTTGTTCACATGCCGCTGTAGTGAGTATACAGTAGCGAACAAAAGTATTTGGCAAAACACTTTTTCGACCATAATTTTTTTCCTGCTGGACCAAATCAGGTCATTTTGGGATATGATATGTGTTGATTCGTGGGTTACAATGCCGCATAGCTTGTATTTCGCTCAGAGCGAATTTGTCGTTCGAAATGGGCCATATTCAAGAGTCGCCAATTATTACCCATTTGTTTGCTGCAAGTATTAATGTTTTTCTTGTGATTTTTGTGGATTTTGTGATGTGTAGTCTGATAATAAGTCAATCTTAGGTTTCCAGAAATGGGTAAAAAGGCGGAGATCCCTGTTGGAGCTCGCCAGGCGGCCGTGAACATGATGGAATCCGGAATGCGTGTCCCCGACATTGCGAGGGCACTGAAGGTCCAACACCAGTCCATTTCAGCTATTTTGCAACGCTATAAGAAGACTGGGACCATCGAGAACAATCCGCGATGTGGTAGGCCTCGTTCCACTACGTTGCGTCAGGATAGACGCATCCTCCGTCAATCTCGTGCTGATCCCACCTCGACTGCTGTGGACATCGCCATCGAATTCCGCGACAGCGACGACCTGAACGTCAGCTGAATGACCATCTCCCATCGTCTCTTTGCTGATGGATTGAATGGAAGACGCCCCACCAAGAAACCACTCATTGGAGTCAAGAATCGAAAAACCAGAGTCGCGTTCGTGCGCTGTCATCGACACTGGACCGCGACGGACTGGAGTAAGGTGCTTTTCACCGACGAGAGCAAGTTCAACTTGTTCGGAAGTGATGGCATCCGATACGTACGTTGTCCGTGTGGCCAGAGATTCAACCCCCAGTTCATTCAGCCGACTGTCAAGCACGGAGGAGGATCGCTCATGGTTTACGGCGCCTTCTCTCGCAATGGAATGGGCCCCATCATCAAGATTGATGGAATAATGACCGGCCAGAGCTACACGAGCATGCTCATCAACGATGTCTTCCCATGGGCAAACCAGAAGAACATGCCACCCGGATGGATCATGCAGCAAGACAACGACCCGGAGCACACCTCCAGAGTAGCAAAGGCAGCCTTCCAGCAGCAACAGGTCACACTTCTAGACTGGCCAAGCCAATCTCCATACCTCAACCCCATCGAGCACATGTGGGAGAAGCTGGAGAGACGATGTGCGAAGAAAACCTGCCGGAATAGGGCCCAGAAGTTCAACCAGCTGTCTGCAGAATGGGCGCAAATTCCGCAGGTCACCGTCGAGAAGCTAGTGGACTCTATGCCGGCCCATTGTGCAGCTGTTATTAAGTCTCGTGGTTATCCCACTAAGTATTAGTTATTGTTTTGTCGTTTTCTCGTACTTGTTTTCTGTTGCTGTTGCATTAAATGAATGTGATACACACCTACTTTGTTGGTCAATTTGTATGATCTTTGCGATTAAGCTGGGTACCTGATCTGTGTTAAGGTTTCCGATCCATCTGCATATGGGTCATGTTTACAACTGAATAACACATATCATACCCAAAATGAACCGATTTGGTCCAGCAGAAAAAATATTATGGTCGAAAAAGTGTTTTGCCAAATACTTCTGTTCGCTACTGTATATCAAAAGTGGTGCACAGATGGCCAAACGATGAACCGTTTTCCAGCCGTGTTGTCCACAGCTCATTGATGCAGAGGGGAGCGGAGACTGTAGCGCATTGTTCACAGTGACTGCAGGACCACAGTGCAACATATCACCCACAGCTACAACAGTGGTGATTAGGGCAATGTGTCGCAACACACAGTTCGTCACAGCCTTCTGCACATCAGCCTGCATAGCCGAAGACCCAGCCGGGTCCCCATTCTCACAGCAAGTCATCGCCAACACTGCATGAAATGGGCCCAAGGTTGGACCATGGATGATTGGAAGAAAGTGGCCTGGTCTGACGAATCAAGATTCCTGGTACATCAAGTAGACAGCCAAGCACAGAAACGCTGATTACCAACGGAGGCTGACACTTGGATGCACTGTTGGGCGGAAACAGGCTGGCGGTGGCAGTGTTATGCTGTGGGCAATGTTTTCTTGAGACACTTTAGGCCCCATTATCCCAATAGCGCAATCCCTGACAGCCGTCAGGTATCTGAATATCGTTGCGGACCATGTTCACCCATTCATGGCAAGTGTATTCCTTGCTGGTAATGGTCGTTACCAACAGAATAATGCGCCATGCCACACTGCCATAATCGTCAAAGAGTGGTTCAAGGAACATGCTGGTAACTTTCTGTTAATGCCCTAGCCTCCATATTAACCTGACATGAACCCAATGGAACATTTTGTGGTTCAACTTGAAAAGCGGGTTCACGCTAAATCACCACCACCCCGAAATGTATGGGAACTGGAGGACCTGGTGTTGGCATTATGGTACTAGCTATACCCCAGGATACCTACCTTAATCTAATCAAATCGACGCCTCGCCGACTGGCTGCTGTTTTGTGGGCTAAAGGGGGTCCTACAACTTATTAGGTAGGTGGTCATAATGTATTGAAAATTGTCATCTGGCTTTCCTCATCAACTGTAGAGAGCTGTCTATTATACCGAGATTTCTAAGAATCAGGACATGCCCTCGATCAAAACAGGATTATAATGTGCTACATTCAGCGGAACATAAGAGACTGATAACAGAAATCCATATAAAAAGAGGTTACCTAGATTATCTCAATAGGAGAGCGTATTCAGCTTACATCTGGTTATCAAGGCGACTACACCACATTACTTTGGACAAGTTACTAATTACCTTCTTTATGTCACTACAAACGGAGACAGCTAACATTTAAGGACGACACATTCATAAACTGAGGGTGTTAATGACTGATTATGCCTCTGGATACTCTCGGACACCCAACCAAATTACTTCAAGGCTTGATGAAACCCACCCACCATTTCTTGATTTAAGTTCGACCCAATTGCCGAGCACCCAAACCTCTGCTATTATTAGAGGTTCGAAGTTCAATTATCCGCCCTTTAGAATGAACCCCATTAGGGTAATCCCACAAGTTGAAAATATTATCTCTTTTTTACCGTCTGAGGTACAAGAATCTACTCTACATTCTATTTCCCAGGTTTTACTCGCAAAAACAATAGCCAAGTTGACAAAGCCACTAGAATTCTAAGGTACAAGCGAAAACAACTATTAGAATTATCTAATAAGCCAGACTTAGCAATTATTTTGGCAGACAAGTCACAACAGATTGTTCTTTTGGACTAAGTCACATATCAGGATAAAATGCTGGAAGCACTGAATGACATACCTTATAAAATTATCCATTTGGACCCTACTGCGGCTACCATTAGGGCCTTAAGTAAACTGAGGAACCAGGGACATTTACCACAAGCCATCTCTTCACATATGAACCCCCCCCCCCATGGACCTGGTGTACCAAGGGTTTTTGGCAAAATTAAAACTCATAAAGAAGGCCTCCCCATCCATCCCTTAGTCTCCGGATTCAATAACCCAACTAGAGCTCTTGAAAAAGCCCTTGCAACTCTTCTGAGCAAGTACTTCAGGGGTTCTAGGTACTCTGTATATGGAACACTTCAAGCACTCAACACTATAAAAGCCTTTAATTCTGGCGGTCAAAAATTCATAATGGCATCGTTAGATGTTACTGCACTATTTCCTAACGTTCCCATTCATCAAGCTCATAAGATTATTGAAGAGTGTCTACTAACTGCTCCTGACCTATCCCCTGTTGAAGCGCTCACAATTATGGAAGCTTTAAAACTTATTGCCAAACAAACGTACATTCTTTAAATTTAATGATGTCATTTACCAACAACAGGGAGGGACCCCTATGGGGTCTCCATTATCTCCTATTTTGGCAGAAGTGGTTCTACAAACTGTTGAAAATACTGTGATACAAAATAGTTTTTACAAACCAGCACTTTTTATCAGATATGTCGACGACATCTTAGTCTTCTGGCCACACTCATCTGAGCGCCTACAACAATTTGCCCACGATTTATCCTCAGTCTACCCAACTACCAATTTTACTATTGAATTCGAGGATCAATGTTCATTACTCTTCTTAGACTTCAGGCTATGCTGAATCCCAGCTGACAATAGTATAACCTATTCAGTTTATAGGAAACCCTCGCACATCCCAAATCTCATTCTATTTTCTTCTAATCACCCTAATAGAAATTTTTTTTTACAAATTTTGAAGATGACAATCCGATTTTTGGCGTAAATGTGACAAGGATGGTAAGTCAGATAATATTTGAAAACTTGAAAATTTTCATCGTCCTGGAGCGATGAAAATTTTACGCCAAAAATCGGATTGTCATCTTCAAAATTTGTATTATATGGCGTAATCCCGTACTTCTTTCATGATTTATCTGCTTCTCCGGGCAATCACGGGATAGGATTATTAACCTCCAGATTCGCTAAACATGAATGCCGGTTGCTTCGACTAGCGAATCCTGTGATGGTTAAATTCAAATTGATCGGAAACTTGAAACTTGGTCGTTCTGGGTGGTGTAGTGGTTAGCATACCTAGGCGTTTTCTGGGAGACGCGGGTTCGAGTCCCGCTCCAGGACGATGAAAATTTTCAAGTTTTCAAATATTATCTGACTTACCATCCTTGTCACATTTACGCCAAAAATCGGATTGTCATCTTCAAAATTTGTATTATATGGCGTAATCCCGTATTTCTTTCATGTTTCACCCTAATAGGTTTAAATTTGCTGCCTTACGCTCATACATAAGACGAGCTTTCACCCATTCTGCGTCTTTGCGTTTGAGGCAAGCGGAACTTGATTATATTACCTCAATTGCTATGAAATTTGGCTATCCGGAGTACTGCGTTCATAACTTGATTCAATCAATACAACGATTAGCATTTACAAGTTAACGACGCGAACATGTTAATAAAAGATTTGTTGGCTCTTTAGATTACAACCCAAATGTGACTTATTTCCTAAATCGAATCTGCAATAAACATCAACTATCCTTTGGAATACGGACTTCGAAAAGTTTTTCAACTATTAGACAAGATCGTGATCAAGTAAGCAAAGAGCAAAAATACGGTATATACTATATACCCCTACAGCCTAATCAACCTACTGATCAAACAGTGGTTTACATCGGTTCCACATTACGGACATTGGGGGTTCGAACGTCGGAACACGAATATGATGTTCGAACGGGAGTAACTACTACAGCACTCGCTCGTCTAGTGTCAACTGGTCAATATACACCATGTTGGGCGCATGTTCAACATTTAGCTTCCACTAAAAATAAAAGGAACACTTTGTTCACTGAAACAATGTTTTTTTATGTGGTTTAATGACTTATGCTGCAATGAGGAATTACCCACCAATATGCCACTAACTTGGCGGCAATATATTAAGACTTTAAAACCTCCTAGTTTGTGAATTACTAGTTTGTTCCCCATGCCGTACTGTCTTAAAATTGTCAATTAGTTGCTCACATGCTTTACTTAACTCCTGTTGTACTGAGGTGTGCTGTTTATAATTGTATCTATGGTAACGAATGTATGACGTGTCTCTTCTGCTTGTATAAGATGCATTGCGCGCCCCACTCGGGTGGCACTCTTAGGCTTGACAATGGTTCCCGGGGGAGCCGAAAGATCTCGCCAACTTGGTTTTCGAAGCTTTTATCTGTACATACTGTTTTTAAGTGTAAATAATACATATATTTTAATCTTGCAAATGGTGGTGTATTAGATAAGAGTTCTTTAAATCGTGCAAAGACAGTTATTTGAGGACGTAAACATTTAGGCACGAAAATTAAATATTTGATGTCATGTAATGGCTCATTGGTGTATGTACTCAAAGACAGAAAACTTTCACCCATGGATAAGTACGAGCTCACCAAAACGAAAAAAAAAAAAAATACCTGCTATTCTCAACAATAACCAACGAAATTTTACCATATAAATGGCCTACATGACCATGAAATGGGCTAGGAACAGTTCTTTTTATTTGGAGATAAAAAAACTTTAAAAAATACCAAACTGCAAAAAGAAAATGTATCTTTTTATGCTCATAAACAGAAATTACATAAAAACTGGGAGATTTTGACAATACATCAGGAAAAAACATGTTTGGCAGCTAGGTATATAAATACAAAGGCTGGCATGACAACAAGGTGACTGTAAGACATAAGACATGCTCTCGTACCAATTCTGACAAAATAGTTTTTTTGCTTTCTGATCAGCGAATTCATATGTGGAATGTTCCACTCAAACTGTTTCCAATGTTCACATGCAAAAAGCCCAGCTACCAGAATTCAACTGCAGGCAAGTATGACCAATTTAAACATGTTTTTGCACACAACACAGTAAACAGATAAAACTTAAGCACCTGTTTTAAAAAGTAAGGACTTTAAAAGGGGCCTTAGAAATGCAAATTCAAAATAAGTTCTTAAGGACTTCTAAACACTGTATGAACCTAGAAATTTACTAATAAGCTACATAAAATATTTCACAAAAGTAATAATTGGTCAGAGAACTTAATTGTTGTGTACAACATAGATGTATCATCTTTATGATAGTGTGAGCAGGTAATGAACAAGTTGCTGAGATCAAAGAGATAAGAATATTATTGGGAAAAGTAAGTGGATTTGGTATAGCAGAATAGAAATTATTAGGGGTATGCAAAAGTTTCTGCCACCCCTGCTAGCGGGCGCTTGTAGGGGTCTAACCAGTCGGCAACCCATGCTGCCAGTTCATACATGAAGCCAAGCATGGCGGTCAATAAAGTTCATTTGCGGCACTGTTTGTTATTCATGTTTAATTTAGGGGAAAGTGCAAGTGAAGCATACGATTCAATATGTCAGGCGTATGGCGAAACAGTTATGGGTGAGCAGACGTGTTGAGAATGGTTTGCCAGGTTTAAGAAAGGTGATCTAAGCTTGGAAGACAAGCCACATGCAGGTAGACTGCAGGAACTCACAGACAAGGAGATGGAATTGCTGTTGCAAGAGGATGCCACACAATCGACCATGCAACTGGTGAAACATTCGAAAGTGGCTCAATCGACGGTGGTACAGCATCTACAGGCCTTGGGGAAGATCCAGAAGATTGGTCAGTGGTTCCGCATACTTTAACAGAGCATAATATTGGTCAACAATTGGGCATCTGCATGCCTTTGCTGAAAAGGTTTCAAGGGAAGAATTTCTTGTGGAAGGTCATTGCCGGGAATGAAAAGTGTGTCTATTGCAACAACCCAGTACGCAAGCATTCCTCGGTCGACCCAGGCCAGCCATCAACATCCACTGCAAAACAGGATATCCACGGGGAAAAGGTGCTGTTGCGTGTGTGGTGGGATATGCATGGAGTGCTGTACTTTGAACTGTTGAAACCGGGTAAAACAATCACTGCACAATGATATAGCAATCAGTTGATGAAACTGAATGCCACAATCAAGCAAAAACACCCATGGACAGGTAAAGGATGCCACCCAGTCATCCTGTTACACGATAATGCCAGACAAAATGTCGGTGCCACCACGAAATCAACCCTTGAACAGTTACACTGGGAGGTTTTACCGCACCTGGCTTACTCCCCAGACTTTCATCTGTTTCGCTCTATGCAACATGCTCTAGCCCAACAGCAGTTCACCACAGCTCCAGAGGTGGAAAATTTCATCACTGCATTATTCAGCTCAAAACCCGAGTCCTATCACAGGGGCATTCATTTGTTGCCTGAAAAATGGCAAAAGATCATTGATGCTCATGCCCAATAATTCATTGAATAAATGTGTACTGGTTTCCTCATTGTTCCCATCTCCTTAAAACGGTGAAAACTTTTGCATACCCCTAATAGAACTATGGTGGGTACTTTGATCAAGGAATAAATTGGTACAAAATATATTGAGATGTATATATGTACAGCAGATGAAAAATATTTAGACAAATATTATGAGCAATGCCAGACTACAGACTGACAAGGTGAGTCAAAGGTACAAAAATCAGCCACTACTGACAAAAAAAATTGTTGGCAGAAAAGCCCACAATGGACCACTAAACGAAATAATGAGAAATTTGTCACAAACCACACAACATCAGCAATTTGTTTTTATTGGTGTATGTAAATAATATTGCTGAAATCTCAGCATCAACCACCCTGGCAGGCAGGTGGAATGGTGAGATCCTAATTAACACAATATGATGTTTCATTTATTAAATACAGCATTTTCAAAATATACATCCCCACATTTGACAAATTTATAAGACTTTACTGTACTTCATAATTGGATATATACCTAAGTGGATTAATGAGAAAGGAAAAAAATAATTGTTGACAAAAAATTTGTACGTCTAAAAGTTTACTGCCAATGAATAATGATGATGCAGAACTTGTTTCAAGCATCGGGCACAATTGTTTCTTCTTTTATCTTAAATGGCAGTAGACTGATTGCTGTTGGTTCAGTTCTGCCCTGAAGTAGATCCTGGTTGAAAACCATATTTTCTTCTGTATGGGATGGACTCTGCTCATCCACTGGTTCTGTCTTTATATGAATAGTAGATATTCGGTCTGCTTGCCCTTGAACGACGACAGCTTCTTCATGAGGAAGAGTGTCTGAAACA
The DNA here is from genome assembly GCA_039090855.1 of Macrothele yani. Classification (NCBI taxonomy): domain Eukaryota; kingdom Metazoa; phylum Arthropoda; class Arachnida; order Araneae; family Macrothelidae; genus Macrothele; species Macrothele yani. The sequence goes on from CM077010.1 coordinate 57,075,449, forward strand.
GGTGTATTGGCAGTTTCCACAGTAATGTGACTATGTGGCATACATGTAGTTTTATTATTTACACTTTGTGTAATAGACACACTTTGCGTTTTGCACTGTGTAATCTGTTCGCCAGTTGCTAATGAGTATGAAGCAATTATCTGTAGCTTTTTAGTTGTGTCATCTCCCAAAGAATTTTTTCGCTTGCGAATTTCAGCAGTCCGAGTGTCAAGCACACTATTCTGAACAGCAGTAATAAACTTATCACGAAAGCTTTTAATTTTTGCACTAGATGTCATCCCACACACTGGAGCATCGAAAGTCATAACACCATGTTTATCTGGCACATGTAAGTCTAAAAACGGTTTTATTTCCTCTTCATACAGCACACCTGATGGAAGATTTTGTAAATCTTTGAATGTGGATATTTCCAAGTTAGGTCTTCTACTAAATAAATCCTGGAAAGGTGTACTTACATGGGAGGCGCTCTGTTTAACAGCATTGTTTACTTTCCACTGTACTTGCGGTAGCCCTCTTGTCCATTTTGTGCTTAAATTAGATGCCATCCACTTCACCAGTTGCTCTTTAATTGACAGACTAAATTTTTTGTGCTCTTCTTTATATTTACCACTAATGATCAAAGTTTCTGGTGATAGTTTATTTACTAGTTTGATGATATCAGAGGTAAATTTCCTTGAATGGGACTGAAGGACATCTGGATATCCAAAATCTACAAAGATGCAATAAAGTGCAAAAGCTATCTCATCATTAGTGTTACTTCTGATTGGGCGTAGAATGCAGAAACCAGTTTTGACCAAAGTACAATGCAATATAAATCTATATATGCCATCAGATGGCATGTCGATAACATCTATATGTCCACGGTTTTCAAGATCTGGTTTATCTACTTTAAACAAAGTCTGGTAAATTAAATGTTTATCTGCTATGCACTTTTGGCACTTCTTAATGTATTCCTGAACTAATAACCTTGATATGTTTCCAAACCTTTCTCTAAGCTTGAACCATGTCTTCTTATCATCTGCATGTTCTAATTTTTCATGCACTGCTCTAATTATATCAGGTGCCTCAACATTTGAAGCAACAGCTCTGCCATCAGACTTTCTCACTATTCTCTCAATGCCATCAATTAATTCAAGCCTGTACCTGAAAAAAATTAAAAGACACAGATTTGAACTTTGATCTGAACTAAAGAAAAAGCAAATCACAAACTGAGGAAAGGGGAGGGGGTTGCTCTGCTTACAGGCCAAGCCCCAAATGATGTAACTGATTCAAGAATTCAAGAATAATGTTGAAGGATAAACTCCCCTCAATACTTTTATCTTATAGAAACTTTTTATTGGTTTTACTAGTTTCTTTAAATTGTTTTAAACAAACTTTCAAAGTGAATATGGGGTTCACACACATTTACAGAAAATAAATTCTAGGAGGTCAAAAAAAATTTCCAGGAGCTTAAATTTTTGCTAGAATCATAGTTACTTTTTCAGGTAGAACCATTTAATGGTGGATTTAACTGCTGTAACTTTTTACATGTTATATTTCCTTCAAGTGAAAAGCAATTTCTCAGTTGGAAGTTATTAATATTCGCTGCAAATATATATAGCAGTAATCGAATGTGATTATATAGCGAATATTAATAACTTCCAACTGAGAAATTGCTTTTCACTCAAAGGAATATAACATGTAAAAAGTTACAGTAGTTAAAACCACCATTAAATGGTTCTACCTGAAAAAATAACGTATGGAAAACATGTTTTTTTAAATCTCGATACATCAAGAAATATGTGCGTATCATAGAATCATAGTGCTTTCAAAATAGTATAACTGTGCTAGTAATCCGAATTCTTGGCATAGAATAAAAATCAAAGTTTCCAAGCTTTCGCACATCAAACAGATAGCTTTTTCAAGGAAGGTAGATAGCAAACTGCTGGCTACCTTCTTTGAAAAAGCCATCTGGTTAATGTGCGAAAGCTTGGAAACTTTTGATTTCTATTCTACGCCAAGAAATTCGGATTGCTAGTACAGTTATAATAATGAAACACATAAGCGTATTAAATCCATTTATTTTTGTGGTGTAGTCAGCACAAAGATTTGCCAAGCTTTTGCACTCTACTGGGAGGCTTTTTCAAGGCAATGGTAGACATAAAAATGCAGAGAACTGTAACATGTAAAGAACAAAGATGATTTTTGAAAATAACGTGGAAGACATCACGAGCATATTACATGAATTTTTATCATGCAATTATATGGTGTGCCGTGATGTGTTTCCATCTGTTAATAACGCATGCCAAACCATTGGTAGTTCAGTAGAGAATATATCATTGCATGCCAGTCTGCTGGATAAATGGAAACATATCACAGCGCACCGTATAATTGTGTGATAAAAATTCAGGTAATATGCTCGTGATGTCACCCACATTATTTTCAAAAATCATCTTCGTTCTTCACATGTTCCAATTCTCTGCATTTTTATGTCTACCATTACCTTGAAAAAGCCTCCCAATGGAGTGTGAAAGCTTGGCAAATCTTTGTGCTGACTACACCACAAAAATAAACGGATTTAATACGCTATATATGCGTTTCATTATTATTCATGTCTGGTGTATTTAAAATAAAGTAGTACAGTTACACTATTTTGAATGAAATTGCTGTATAGTTCCTTGTTATTCATGGTTTTGTTTTATAGTTTGCAAATTTGGATGAAATTTGCTATGCATTTAGAATTCTTATGAAGTCCTGTGGCTTTCACCATCAGAGTGTTCTTCAGTGTGTGTTAGATCTTCAGTGAAGTGGAAAAATTTCCCCATATAAAAATTACTCTGTGCAAAACTCATGTGAAGAAATCTGGATCTTAGCACAAAAATGATTTTGCCATGGCACTGAAAATTCTCCATTCCATAGTCATCTATTCCCACAAACACTGGTGACAGAGAGATCAGATATCAATCTCCTTCAGTGAGAAAAGCACATGCTAGAATAGAAGACATGGCCACCTTGGATATGCTGGAAGGTTTCTACATGCTGTTGTGACTCCAACTGCTATGCCACAAACCAAGGTTGCCAGAAATACTGCACTTAAATAACTTGAACTGCAGCATCAAATGAGATGAAAGAGATGACATCCTGTCTACACACTACATGGAAGGAAGCGACATCATCGTTTGCTGACACTACGGGAAGCTAGAACAAAAGCAATGCAATCAATTCAAACATTTCAACCATTTTTTTTATTTATTTATTTTTTTTTTTTCATGCAAAGAAAAATTCCAGAACCTTTCACAAAAAAAATTTTTTAATCAAGGACTTCCCAGGCCTGGAAAAAAGGAAAACCAAATTCCAGGAGCCATGCAAACCCTGTGAATGTCACTTCATCAAACTTTAACAATCAGTAGCATGTGGTCATCGTACGCAACGCATGCCCTAACTGCGTGCAAATATTTGCTCTCTGAAAAAAAGAAAGAATTATACTAAGAAAAGCTTTGTGCTGCAGTCTTTTATGGGAAAATTTAAACTAAATATAAACTAAATGAATAGGTTTTTGGGTTTTAGAAGTTATTTAAAACCAAATTCACAGATTTGTGTGTTTTAGCCTGAACTGAAAGTGCAAATGCAAACCTAACTTCGTATCATGAAGTCCGTACTCGTGAGATTGTGCCATGTGGTGAGCTTATCCTTGCCGTGTGAGTAAGAACAGCAATGAAGAGAAAGCATTGCATGTAAAATTTCTGTTGCATTTAGAACTAGAGCAGTCAACAAATCAGAGAACTGGAGTCCATTCTCTTTGTCCCCACTGTTTATTCCCACTCAGTTTGGGGCCTTCATTATCTGCTTTTTAATAACTTGCCAAAATGTGAAATAGACTGCTGCATCAACCAATAGAAAGCTCATTTTCTTTTGATGGTGAGTACCTGCTTCTATAGTGTGTAATATTTCAGAGGAATCCTTTCTTATTCAGGTGCAAAATTGTAAGGCTACATTTTTGTATATTGCTTGCCTTTGTAAATCACCCAAATGCTTCAAGATAACTTAAGCAAATTACAAAAAAGGACACTACAAGTAATGGAAGTCATAGCTGCTTTGGGAGATTTTAGTTGTTGACACTCGTGTGATGAGAGGTGTAGATGCTGGCTCTGATCATTACTTGGTAGTGTCATGAGTGAATGTTGGTTGGAGGAAAAGGAATAGGCCTAGGATGAAAAGAATAAAGGTTGAAAGGCTCCCTGAAGATCATCAGCGTTACTCTAACTTACTCAGAGAATGATTGAAGGGAGCTGATGTCATGTGAGAGGGATGTAGAAAAGAAGTGAACATGTTTTAAGAACTGTGTTGTCACTGCTGCTAGAGAGGTCTATGGCACCACAATAGTGGGGAATAATGGAGGTGATGCTTGGTGGAATGGTAAGATTGAAGAGGCAGTAAAGAGAAAGAAGGAAGCACATTTGGGGATGTTACAAAATAGAGTTTCTGTGGATGAATATTGCTGAAGAAGCGTGAAGCTGCTAAGCTGGTTCGCCAGAGTAAGGCAAAAGATAGGAAGGAGAAGGTGGAAAGGCATGAATAGGTTTTTGGGAAAGATAGAAAAACTTTCTGAAAGTACATGCGACTCAGAAAAAATAGGGGACACAAAGTTGATAGTTGTGTGAAAAATAGGATCGGGCAAATGATATGGGAGCCCAATGAGTTAAATGAAAGATGGGGTGAATACTCCGGTGAGTTATTACATCAAGAAAGCAAAGGCGATTCTGAGACGGAAGCAGATGTCACAGTGAAAGATGGAAGCACAGGAAGGAGGGCTGGCTCTCAAGAGAAAAGGATAAAGCTCTAAAATCTCTTCAGAATGGTAAGGCTCTGGGAGTTGATGGCATAACTGCTGAGATGTTGAAAAATATGGTGGTGACTCTGTAATTGATTGGTTAACTGAAATTTGCCAGTTGTGCTGGGAGTTAGGAATGGTCCCTCGGGATTGGAGGGATGCTATCGTTGCTCCCTTGAATAAGGGAAAAGGTGATCAGACTGACTGCAAAAACTATCGTGGTATTAGCCTATTAAGTGTGCCAGGGAAAGTGTTTGGTACGGTTGTTATTGAAAAAGTACTGAGTCTTACATCAGAGAAGGTGTGGGATGTTCGGAGTGGTTTTATGCCTGGTAAAGGCTGCACTAACCAAATTTTTGCATTACGCACGATGATTGAAAAAGTATCTGGCTGTTGGTAAGAAAGTTTTTGCTGCCTTCATAGATTTAGAAAAAGCTTACAACCTAGTAAATAGGACACTTTTGTGGAAGGTATTGAATGAATATGGTGTTAGTGGGAATCTAATTAATAGTGTAAAAGCCATGCGTATGCTGGCAGTAGAGCTTGTGTACGAGTGAATGTTTTATCAAAATGGTTTTCTATTGGTGCAGGAGTCAGACAAGGTTGTGTAATGTCACCATGGCTGTTTAATATATTCATAGATGCGTGATGCCAAGATGGACAATACTGGTTTATGTCTTGGTAATATTCGTGTGTGCAGATTGCTGTATGCTGATGAAACAGTCATTTTGGCAGAAAGCAAAAGTGAGTTGCAGAGTACGCTGAAGTGCCAGAAAATCTGGTACAGACGAGCTTTGCAAAATACATAGCAACGTCACCTATGCACCTACTCAGTTGCATCTGCCAGTGTGTATATAAAGCGATCGACATCCTTGCCAGCTGTCAGACCTGTTTTCAGCATGAGAATGACAAGTAATAACGATTTAAGTGATTTTCAACGCAGTGTCATAGTTGGCGCTCGCGAGATGGGTCATAGTGTTTCAGAGGTAGAAACGAAGTTCGGATTTCCACAGACAACCATTGCAAGGGTGTACTGTGACTACAAGAATTCCGACAAAACCTCCAACCTATACATCCTTGCCAGCTGTCAGAGCTGTTTTCGGCATGAGAATGACAAGTAATAATGATTTAAGCGATTTTCAACACAGTGTCATAGTTTGCGCTTGCAAGATGGGCCATAGTATTTCGGAGGTAGAAACAAAGTTCGGATTTTCACAGACGACCATTGCAAGGGTGTACCATGACTACAAGAATTCCGGCAAAACCTCCAACCTACGATACCAGTGTGGCTGTAAAAAGACATTGGGCGAGCGTGACCATCGTAGGCTGTCAAGAATAGTTTCCTGCGATAGACATGCAATACTCTTGCAGGTATCATTGGAATTCAAAGCTGGAGCCTCAACAAGCATCAACATCCGGACTGTGCAACGTACCCTGCGCGATATGGGCTTTGGGAGCCGACGCCCAACTCGAGTCCTTTTGATGGGTGCACGACACAGAGCTATGCACCTCGCTTGGACAAGGCAACACCACCACTGGACATTTGATTACTGTAAACAAGTAGCCTGATCTGACGAGTCGGGTTTCCAACTGTATCGGGCAGATGGAAGGATTTGTGTGTGGCGCAAACCCCACGAAGCCACGGATCCTGCCTGTCAACAGGGAACTGTACCGTCTGGTGGGGGTCCATAATGGTATGGGGTATGTTTAGCTGGACTTCACTGGGACCCCTGGTACATCTACAAACGTCTGTGACCGGCCAATGCTATGTGCGCATCCTTTCTGACGAGGCACCCCCTTTCATGTCCTGCATTCATGCTGATGGGTTGGGCCTGTTCCAACAGGACAATGCATCTCCACACAAGTGTCGGGACACCACATTATGGTTAAAGGAGCATTCATCTGAGTTTGGGGTGTTGCCAATCCCACCCAAGTCCTCAGATCTGAACATGAGAGAACACATTTGGGATGCCATGCAACGTGCTATCGAACACAGGAATCCGAGACCTCGGAATACACCCGAATTGTGGAACGCTCTGCAGGAGGAAGTATGGTGTGCATTGCCTACAGCATATTTCTAGAAGCTAATGGAGTCCATGCCCTATCGTATTTATGCAGTCCTACGCTCTCGTGGGAGACCTACTAAGTATTAGACTGGTGTACCAGTTTTTCTGGCACTTCAGTGTTGTTGTCCCAGATGTACTAAGTTTGCATAAAATTCAAACAGTATAAATAAGGGAAAAACTAAAATTATGATTTTTCAGCGAGCAGCTGTTAGCACTGAATGTAATATAAGTCTAAATGGTACAGTGATTGACCAGGTGAATGAGTTTGTGTACTTAGGAAGCATGTTTGATAGAAAGAACAAATTGGATGGTGAAATTAGTAGGCGAGTGAATTCTTGATTGAAAGTCATAGCTGCTTTAGGAGGTTTTCACAGGAATGATGGGTTTTCAAGAGAGAGTCCTGCATGGCTGTGTATGAAAGGGTAATTGTTCATACTCTAATGTACGGCAGTGAAACCTGGGTAATACAGAAGAAATTTAGGAGTTGTTTGTGTACTGGAGAAATGCATTACTTACGGGGTGTTTGTGGCAAGACACATTCTGATCGTGTGAAGAATGAAGATGTGTTGCAGTGGAGTAATGTGAAGCAAAATGTTGTTAGCAAGGTGGAGACTAGTATGCTTTGATGATTTGGCCATGTTGAAAGAATGAGTGACGAGATGCTTACTAAGAACATTTTTTTAGCCCAAGTGGCAGGAAGGGAAAGTCATGGGAGGATCAAATTCAGGAGTGTCTGCATGAGAAAAAGATTATGAGTATGAAGTATAGAAGGTCTTGTGCACATCAAGTGATGGATGTCAGTGAATCCTGAATTGTGTGTCAAGATCACTGTACATGGAGAAGTTTGATACGACAACAGCAAGTAAATAATCAGTTGAAAATTTATCTGGTAGTTTCTATTTCTTTGTGGAGCTAACCTCTGAATCTCAGAGAACAGCTTAGTGATATGTATGTATGTATGTATGCAAAAGGGGAATAAGCAAATGCACAATGCAAATTAATGTGTTTCGATTCTCTAAGTTCTATAGAAAAATCCGAATGTGTAAGCAACGAAAGGCCAACCTCAAACGTCGTTAAGTATATGCAGGTTAAACATACAAACTTATTGCATATTTCAGTGCTTCTATTTACCGAACAGACAAGATGTTTCAAATCTACAAAGATGTTTCATTGGCCATGTCATGTCTATTATTTTGTAATGAAACTGTTATATATTGTTTATTTTTACCTAATGATAAAAAATGCAAAACTCAAAAATTGTCAAAATTCAGATTTTAAACAATAGGGACTATACTAGTAATCCGAATTTATTGGCGTAAAACAAAAAATCGAAAGTTCCAAGCTTTTGCACATCAACCAGATAGCTTTGTCAAGGAAGGTAGACCCCTCCCCCCCTTTCCCCCAGAGGGTAAAAGCCGTTCCACTTGGTAGTTTTCAAATCATAATAATCCCCATAACTATCCTATATGGAAAGCTTATGGGCTCAAAATATTGTGGTACAAAAAGCATAGTTTCCCAAAGATAGCTTGAATTCACTCCAAGAAACGTATCCCACTCGTTTAGATTTAGATAAAAAAGTAAATTAAGTGGGGTTTTTTTTACTCTTCCCCCTTCTCCCAGCAGTAAAACAGTCTGTAAATTGTTCAAATCTTCACATGAACTTGGTTTGGATAAATGCTTGAGGGAACTAAAACATTTTTTTTTTTTTTTTTTTTTTTTACTGGAGGTTTAACCACCATCGTGAGCAAGTCAATGGGCTATAAGCAGTCGCCCGTCCCTAATTTAGGGTCACTGGTTCCAGGGAAGGGAGAGAGCCAGTGCCGTAAGACAAACACAACATCCATGCCTCACCAGGATTCGAACCTGGACCCCTTTTGGACGAATGATCAGAGGCCATCGCTTAGACCACTGCGCCACTGGGACGGCACTAATAATACATTGTGCCATCAAACTGTGGGAATCAAAACTTATTCAAGCAATATATGCAAAAACGACATTATCTAAAAAACATTTTTATAACAATTGAGAAAGTTCTGCTGAAGATTTTGATGTTGAGCCGATACTATATTTTAAGACAAAGTAACGGAAGAATAAAAAAAATCGCAGAATGGAATCCTGCTGTTTTTTTTTTTTAGTTTTTTTTTTTTTTTTTTTCATGCCGACACACAGGGTTGTGCAATTACGTGTAAAAAAGGTTTTCTACTTGACACGTAAATAACGAGTAAAATACGTAGGAAACGTGACTTTGTGCTGTTAATTAACTTGCTATGTACGAATACCACAAAAAATGGAGATCCTTTAAAAACCAACATACCCTTCGGTATTTTTATATAATCTTATTGGAACAGTGCAAACTGCCACGTCCATGTGACATACCACCAGGATACCACATACACATCAGTATCACGTCATATTGTTTTTTTGTTTTGTTTTTTAATAGTCTTCATATTCACATGGGGAAATCCTTTTCTTTATGATAATTAGTGTGGGGCCCACTTTAAAATATTATGTTCGGCAAAGGAAGTCAGAAGCCACGCCGCGGTGTAGTTTAAAGTGAAACGAGACGATAGGAACAATCAAAATGAGACGTTGCGTCGCGGCTTGCCTTTGATATACATGCGTGTGCTGCCAGCCCCTGTCTCTATAATGATTCACTACTAGGCAGATGCAGAAGTTCATCAGCGTCGGCAACTTCTCATTGAGTCGGCGGTAAAACTATAACTATGGGAACTACACATGTTTTCTGTTATTTAAATACGGGAGGTTTTTAGTGTTGGCTTCAGTTTAAATCTGAGAGCATTCTTATTAAACACCGGTTTTTTCATCCTCACTAGTCGTTGAAGGAGGCTCAACATTCTAATTGAAGACTCTTCCCACTATGAATCACGGCGGTCGACCTCTTCATAATGTGTACGAGGAACTCGGATTTATTCCACTTAAAGTGGAACACAAGAACTGTGCCAAGTGTTGTGAATGTGGATTAACTGTCAAGAATACAGCAAGGGAGCGTCTGAAAGCCCACAGGTAGGCCTGCGCCCGAACTTCTGCCAAAGCTCCTGAACCGCTGCCACTACCACCACTGGCGAGTTCCAGTTCAACCCTGCATCGATCGGACTCGGAAATGTCTATAGACATTGACGATCTTCTGGTTCCAGTTGCAAGCCCCAGCCCCAGTTCCTGCTCAATCGTGTCCGTGGTGATGAGTGCACCCTCCTCATCTCATGAAGACAGTTTCTACCTTGAATCGCCCATCACTGTAAGTTCTACACCTTTCACGGTTAAACGACAGATAACCGATTTTTGGACAGGATGAATGCCTCCACAAAGCAGGAAATAGATCTTGCTATTGCCAAGGTTTTCTATGGTTGCAACATCCCATTCAGTGTGGTAGAATCGGTGCATTTTAAACAGTTCTGTCAAAAAATGCGGCCTGCCTATAAACCACCAACAAGAAAAGCCCTTTCTGATAAACTTCTGGACGAAGTTACTAAGATCACTATCAGTGCTGCAGACACAGACTCCGTTTTGCTTATAGACTGTTGGAAAAATGAATCGAACAACACGAAAAATGTTGTAACACTTTTCACAATCTCTGTGGAAGTAGCGGCAGAGCTGAGTGTTTTTAGCACGTCTTTTGTAAAAAAAGATCGTGCTTATGTTATGGGTTTGTCCGTCCGTCCGTCCGTCTGTACCCACGGTATCTCTGCAACTATTAGTCCGATTTGAAAAATTCTTTTGCATTCGAAAGCTTGAAATATGCGAATAATGATCCTTCATTTCGTTTTTTTTTTTTTACGATGTACAATTTCGCCGCTAGAGGGCGTAAATGCAGATGATGTCGAATTCAAAAATACGTTTTATTCCACATATTTGCTTCTAAACATCCGATTGAAAAAAATGATTTATCTTTCGATTCCATTTATGTCGATGAGTATTTTGGATATAGTTTATTTTTCAAATTACACATAGATTTTCCACTAGGGGGCGTAAAAGAAAATTGCATTTTTTCCGATAACTCTTCTTCTAAAACACCGATTTTGAACATCTCCTGATGCACAATCTTTTGCAGATAATTTCAAATTTTTGGTAAAGAATACTTTGGCCACCAGGGGACGTAAGTGTTAATTTTTGCTTCTGATGTATTTGCCATAAAATCTGAGCTTCTAAAATATCGATTGAAAAAATTCTTTCGTGGACCGATACTACTCATGTCGACAAACATTTTAGGAACATTTTCTTCTTGAAATAATGCATGGTTTCTACGCCAGGGGCGTAGATGTATATCTTATTTTTGTCAATATCTCTGCTTTTAAAAGTCCTATTTGAAAAATTCCTTCTTTGTTGGATAGTGTTTCCGATGCGAAATGTTTTTCCTATAAATTCAAAATTTTCAAGTAAATCAGACTTTCCGCTAAGGCGCACAATGGTAAATTGCGTTTTCTGCTCCTAAAACTCCGATTTGAAAAATTCTTCCTTTATCACATACAAGACCTGACTGAAAATATTTTTCACATAATTTCTAATGTTTGGTAAAGAATGGTTTGGCCACCAGGGGTCATAAGTGTTAATTTCTACTTCTGATGTATTTGTAGCAAAATCTGGGCTCCTGAAAACTCGACTAATTTTTTTCTTGGACCGATACCGCTCATAAGGAGAAACCTTTTGTGAATACCTTCTTCCTAAAATAATGTATGGTTTTCCCACCAAGGGACGTAAAGTCACATCTTATTTTTGTCGATAACTCTGTTTCTAAGAGTTTGTAAGCTCACGATTCTGTTTAGAGCAATATCTGAGGGATTAAAGACCCGATTGAAAAACTTCTTTCTTCCGTCAGATACTATTGTTTTCCATACCGGTTCCATTGACTCTGAAAAGCTTTGATAAATTTATTTTGCGTCAGAACGGATTCAAAATACGTGCTTATTACACCCGAAAATTTGGTGTCATCTTTTTTGTTCTTGATGCTTTCGACATGTCTGGTTCGCCAGAAACAGGTGAAGCACTTGTGATGTGGTCAGTGAATCAAAAAAGCTAGCTAAAGAACGATACAATGTGAATATTTATTATACAGTTTCCGACAATGCCAGTAACATGGTTAAAATGGGTAAAAATCACAGCCTGTGGCATTCTGCCTGCAATGCCCATACTGGAAATCTTCTAGCTAAGGATCTTCTCTCGAAAAACATTGTATCTCGTGTGAACATGGTGTTGAGGTCTTTCAAGCACCCTGATCGAGAACATGAACTGACAGAAAATGGTGGCTCTAAAGTATGCCTTGCTGGAGACACTCGCTGGTGTTCTCAGAGGGATGTCCATTTGTCCTTCTCTAACAATCTAAGTGCAATGAGGAAAGTTGCTGCCACTGATGAAGCTGAGAAAATGTCTTCTCAAATTAAGTCCCTCCTCTATGATAGTGCCTTTCTCAAAGAAGTTGCCGATACAATCGCAGTGCTTAATCAAGTAAGTCAGCTAATAAATATATGCCAGAAAAAAGAAGCAACACTGCTGTAGATGCAGTTGAATTGTGGATGGACTTATTTTATGTCTACCTGAGGACCATAAGGACCTCATGCCACATGTAGAAAAAAGGAGAAACCAATCGCTAAATGTATACAGCCTTGCAGCCAATGTTCTCCATCCTGTGTACCAGGGGCAGAAAATGAATGAGAAACATCATGAATAAATAGAGGAGCTCATTTTAGAGAACCTCTACCCCTTGGGGATAACCAGTTTTCAACAGTATCGAGAAAAATCTGGAAAGTTTAGAGCGCTTATGAAGAAGGGTGTTAAATCACCACGGACATTCTGGTACTTCGCCAGTTGGCACCATAAGGAGGTGTCAGCAGTTGCTTTGAAGTTAATCAACATTCCAGAATCTTCAGCCAAACTTGAAAGACTTTTCTCTAATAGGCATTTTGTCCATAATACTACAAGAAACCGGCTCAGCTTCGAACGTTCGAAGAAATTGGTTGAAATATATTTATACTCTTAAGTTACAAGATCATAACAGTGAGGATTATTAGTGTGATTAAAGGTACGTGAGAACTGAGAGTGACAATTATAAACATTTAAAGAGTTACATTTAAAACAAGTAGTTTAATGTTTTGTCAAACCTACAGTTTTTTTCCTTTAAGGGTATAAGTGTAGAACAATCAATATGAAAAACGTTTATAGAGTTCTAAAAGGGTAAAATTCTGATTTTGAAGTGTACACCTGGATAACATGTCAAACAAAAATATTATTAAATGAAAATATACAATATTTTGCATTATAGACATGCCATAGACATTCATGTCAAAATATTATCTTTGGTGAACAAACTGAACATAAAATTGTTTATTTTGTAGAATTACATAAATATGAAAATACACTCCACAAATTTGAAGCTGTTAAATAAAACCTTGAATTCTATTCAATATACATTGTGATTTTTATCGATGCTAGTGAAAGAGGTAGATTATTTTCTCCATTTTTAATATACAAGAAAGAACAGATACATTATAATTTCTAAAAAAAAATATGTTTATAGGTGGTTGAGCTGTATGAACAATCTTAAGATAATACTGATTTCATAGAGAAATATACAAGAAATTTTAAGTTTAAAACGTAATATAATTAAAGTGGTTTTTATATTATATTATTTATGCACACACATGAAAGAAAATTAGTTCTTTACGTCTGCGTAAAAAACTGGTTTTCTACGCCAAGTAAATTACCTGTATATTACGCATAATTTACGTAAAATACGTAACAAGTAAATTACATTGCCAACCCTACCTACATAACATTCACTGCACACCACTGTCAACAATGTCTCTTCCATGACAGTTAACAGAAGTACACATCATGACCTGAAGTAGTCATACTTGCTTTGCAAAGTTGCCTGAAATAATGCAAAACGTCTAGGAACAAGCAATTCAAAAAGCTGTAATACAAGTACTAATGTTTGTAACATTAGAGTATCCATGGAACCCATTGCTAAATTTTATGTATTACTACACTGAATTTAAAATATGCTAGAAACAAGGCTTATTTATAGGTTCCCAGTTATAATTCTGTTCTGCCTGATAAAAATGGAACTGTGCTAAATGTTATCAAAACAATTTGCCTTGCATATTGTTACATAGGCCTATATATATATATATATATATATATATATATATATATATATATATATATAAATTCACTTTCAGCAGAACTAAATACAACATAAGAAAATTGCCTTCATTTCTGCACTTTTTCACAGAAAGTTTTCTACTTTCTCAAAAATGTTTTCAAAATGATGGGCTAAAAAACATTCATCTTGAGGGGATACTTCTGTGTTTCTCTCAGGATTTGTTAAAGACATTACATAATTTTACTGGCAAACCTTTATTTACATTCCAGGGGTGTGCTGCCGATCACATTATTCACAATTTATGAAAAAAAAATCATTTTGAAAATAGAAAAAAGTGATTACCTTTTTGTACTATTATAACACTTTAGCGAAAAAAAATTTATTTGGCGAAAACTTTAAGAAAGTCAGAGCAACTGCTGCATTCTACATTTGATTCAGGTACTCCACTGAACATCTGAATTTTGTCCACAATTTTTTTACTAACAATATAAGGTTTAGGCATTTTTTATGAATACTAAGGTGTAGTTTCACACTGTGTTCAATTCTTTTCATGATCATTGACTACAGATTGTCATTGAAGATAATACAAGTAATATATGACCAAGCACTAATACGTAAATACTTATGAAACTATAACAGGCTGTGGCTCCATGAAAAAAATTTGGTAGAAAATTATTTCATTTCATTCATCACACCAACAAAAGTTTGCTTATTATCTATGTATCTGAAAACATTAATTCATATACTTTCACAAAAAGAAATATTGCTAACTTGGCACCAATTGTCTTTTGCAGATTCTAAAAAAACCATCTTTTCCTGGGATTTTGTCAGCAAGTTATTTTGAAACCTATTTTATATTTAACCTAATTCCATACTTTAGGTTTTATTTGATTTTTACTCTGGCACTTTTATGACAAAATATTAAACACAAAAGTTTGCTGTGAATTTATGGAATACTTCAGTAATTATGGATTAAATTCGCCAAAATCTGCAGTTGTTCAGAGTTCAAAACTCTTCAGAGAACAGAATAGTGTCTTACCTCATGGACTCTAATGGCCATTCACTCCTCATGTTCATCCGAGGAAGTTAAAATAAATGGAGTAAGAAGCCATTCCCCTCGATTAATCAAAGTGAAGCCACCAAAAAGCCAAGATGATAACGTCACAGCCAATCACAGCCTCTGCCACCATGTTGGTGAGATGATTGAGAATTAAAGTTGTAAAGTGCTTCAAATTTGTGATGTCATCCTCACGCCATCTATTCTAACCTCCTTGTGTTCATCCAACTAAAAAAGAACCATGGATCTAACTGACACCTACAGTCCTTTATCCAAATGACCAAGAGTCATTTGTCCACTTATACCAGGATTTTCATTCAGCAAAGCTTCAAAAAGTGTACTCCATTTATTCAGGTTATTTTCTGTCAAGGAAGCCTAAAACTATACACTTGTTTTTTTTTGCTGTTTCACACAACAAATTTCATTTCCTCCATGCTTTCTTTTATGGGGAAAAAAAGTACTGATAAAGTTTTCTTTAACAGTAATAATTTCCCTACAACTTGTAGGAGTTAAAATTAATTATAATTTTTGCATTGATGTAAGCAATTTTTTTTTTGTTCTGGTTAGCAGATAAAAACTTTGAAATAATATTTTTTTTTTTTTTTGGCTCAAACTTTGGCTAATACATTAATCTTCTTAGTGCTGCCTGCCACTGATTGATGATCATGTAAAGTTTTTACCAAGTATCTAAGGTTTTGCAATGGAAGGAAGATAGCTTAGTGACCCAAGTAACCCCCATCTAGTATGAGATTCCATTTGTAAAGAAAGTTGCACAAGATTTCTCAGACTAGTTAGTAAGAAGTTAGACTTAATGATAAGTAGTAATAGTATTTAGACTGCTGTGATTAGTAATATCTGCACTGGACAAGTGAGTTATGCTCCTCACCACAAAGAGCAAGGTAGAACAATCACGATATATGTCTGGAAGATTCCAAGTCATTCTTGAAATTTAACACTTGGGTTTCCACTGTGAATGCATGCCACTCTTTTAAATTTATACCTGCCTATTACATACATCCCAAATAACATGAGCATGTTGATTACACAATTTATTGAGCTACATTTTAAAGGAGGAAAAGAATTGTTTTTTTAGGCTAGTATCAATGAAAATTGTGAGAAACACTGGCTATACCGTACCCACAAATTTAATTTATAAGCACATTTGCATTTCGACATTTTGGGGGTAGGGGAGAGAAAGGGGTTGAACAAGCACCACAAGCATACATAGCTGTAAGTCATCTGTTCCTAATTTACAGCCACTAGTTCCTAGGAAGGAACACCACTGTCATAGGGCAAACAAATTATCCATGACTCACCTCAGACCCAAACCTGAACCCAACTTGGATGATTAACAAGAAACTGCACCTGTGAGGTCACTGTTATTGATAATGTGAAACACAAGTACCACTCTTAAAATTTGTTGCTGCATCAGGTCTGTCTCATAATGAAAGAACCAGAGTAAAACACAATAAATATGACAGAAATTTGTAAGGAAAAAACATGAAGTTGCAAATTAAACTACAGGCAGTCCCGGAATTACAAACGGGTTTCATTCCTAAATCTGTCAAGGTCGAATTTGTACGCAAGTCGGAACAGTTAGGTACGGTTCATGTCTAACTGTCTAGCGTCAGTTAGTCAAATGTTTGTCTTAGTATGCAGTGCACCTTTCTATGCATAAAAAACATTAACAAAATGCTTCCAGATACACTAAAACATCTTTAACGTAATAATAATAAATGCAAGTACAGTGTTTATAATGGAGTGAGACATAGAAAGAGGTAATAATAAATGTTTTTACAGCATTTATAACAGAGAGAAAGGATACAGTAACACATGAGACACTGTTAAACAGCAACATAGTCTGACTGAAACAGTCTGTCAACATTGGGCCCACGCTGCCACGAGTCGACGAACAGCTGTAGGTGAGCAATGTTTTGATGTGCATCACAAAGTAGTGCCTGTTTGTTATTACAAACCATTGTAACTCAAATTTTTAATTTAATATAGATAGGCTTTATGGGGGTTGGTTCGTAACTACAGGTTGTACTTAGGTTAGATGTTTGTAATACGGGGACTGCCCATACATTTACCTCCTGCAAAAGAAAAGAAAAAGAAGAAAAATTGAGAGTATCATTTCTCTGAAAAATAAAAAATTATAGCATATTTCTGCACATGCAGAAAACAGACAAATATTTTAGCAATCAATTTGCCTTGCTTATTAATAACTTCTAATACTACTGTGGGGTCTATGAATTTCTGGCACTGTTGCTTAGAAATTTCTTCCTATGCAGCACTTCAGATAGGCACACTGCTACATTGGCAAACATCTTTGTAAATCTGTCATTCTATTTCTCACATATTTTTCATATGGTTTAAGTTAGGAAAGCATGGCAGCCAGTTAGCTAGAAACCACTCCCATGTGAAATTTGCATCATAAATTTTGATGCTGAAATTACGAACCTCTTAGTGAGGCAATAAAAGTGATAAGATCATGGCCCAAAACATTCAGATACATATATATATATATATATATATATATATATATATATATATATATATATATATATATATATATGGATTCCAAGGGACAGGAAAAGACCCAGAAAAAGACCACATGGGAGATGGGTGGATGAAATTCGTAAATATGCGGGAGTGACATGGAGGAGACTGGCACAAGACAGACCGTTGTGGAGGAAACTTGGGGAGACCTTCGTCCAGCAGTGGATTGATAATGGTTGACAATGATGATGATGATGATATATATATATATATATATATATTATTTTGCAACCTTCGTTTTAAATTCTAAAGTTTTTCCTTAGTCTTCAGTTTTGCTCTTAAGTATATATATATATATATATATATATATATATATATCCAATTCAAGAAGCCTTGAAAAAAAAAATATATATATATATATATATTCAAGGCTTCTTGAATTGGAAGAGGAACTACAAAGGATCAAGTGGGACATCGTGGGGCTAAGTGAGGTAAGGAGAAAAGGAGATCTCATTGAACTGAAAAGTGGACATCTCTTCTACTATCGTGGGACTGATACTGGCAGAACTAGTGGTGTTGGATTTATAATAAACAAGAAACTGAAGGATAAAGTTGTAGAAGTTGAAAGTTCCTCTGACAGAGCTGCACGACCCGTTATCCAACTCTCGAGAAGATACCAGGCTCAGATTATTCAAACTTATGCACCCACCACAAGTCATCCTGAAGAAGAAATTGAAGAATTTTATGAGGAAATTCGTCATCTAAATAATAAAGGTGAGCAACCCTTAAAGATAATTATGGGAGATTTCAATGCAAAAATAGGGCAACGACAACAGAATGAAACTTCAATAGGTAAATTCGGCCACGGCAACAGAAACCAGCATGGAAATACGCTCGTAGAGTTTGCAGAGGCAGAAGGGTTTTTCATCATGAACTCCTTTTTCAAGAAAAAGCCACACAGGAAATGGACATGGAGACATCCAAATGGGACGACAAGTGAAATTGATTTTATTATGTGTAACAAAAAATTCGTCATAGAAGACTGCAGTGTGCTAAACAAGTTCAACACAGGTAGTGACCATAGATTGGTGAGATGTAAGATTCACCTCAACACTAAACTCAAACGTAGCAAGCTCATAAGACAAACAAAATGTATTGACATAACCAACCTTAAAAAACACCCTAAAACCTTCAAGTTGGAACTGAAGAACAGATTCTTTGCTTTAGAAGGCCTAACATCGGAAGAAGTGCATATTTCTGAAGTTAACAGAAAAATAACCACAGCTCTTACGGAAACAGCAACAAAATTAGCTGGGTCTAAGAACAAGTTGCATGTGAACAAATTATCAGGAAAAACCAAAATGTTGATGCAAAAAAGAATAGAGATGAGGACAACTAAAGAAGGTGTGACTTCCAAAGTGGAATATATAGAGCTATGCAAGACAGTACGAAAAAGTATCACTGAAGACATAAGGAAATTCAACTGTGAACTAGTAAGGAAAGCAATTGAAAACAACCAAAGCCTAAAGATAGCAAAGGGACATCCCAGTAAGGGAAGAAAACAGATTATGTCACTGAGAAAAGAAGATGGTTCTGTAACAAGAAATCGAGGCGAAATTTTGACAAGAGTAAAAGATTTCTACTCCAAATTATATGAAAGGGATGATACATGTACTCCAGACATCATGAAAGGTACCAGTACCAGAGTTCTTCCAGTCCTCCCAGCAGAAGTTACACGTGCAATCAAGAACATGAAACGGGGGAAAGCTCCAGGAGAAGATGGAATTACTGTAGACATCATACAAGAAGCAAGTGGAGAAATCGAAACAGTACTCGCCTAAATTTTCACTTGATGCCTTAATGAAGGGAAGATTCCTGAGGATTGGAACAACGCTAGAATGATCTTGCTACATAAAAAAGGTGACATTGAGGATCTCAGGAACTACAGACCTATCAGCCTCCTATCAGTGGTTTATAAACTCTTCACTAAAGTTCTTTCACACCGCTTAAAGGTGGCACTGGACATGGCTCAACCGAGAGAACAAGCTGGATTCAGGAGTGGCTACAGCACTATAGATCATATCCACGTACTGAGAGAACTAATTGAAAGAGCAAGGGAATATGAACTTCCATTGTGCATGGCTTTTATCGATTATGAAAAAGCCTTTGATTCGGTGAAACCATCAGCAGTTACAATGGCCCTGAAATCCTGCGGTATTGAAGATGCGTATATTAATATTATTAATAACATCTATGAAAATGCAAGTGCAAAGATTCAGCTGTTTGAAAATACAACACACATAAAAATTGGAAAGGAAGTGAGACAAGGTGACACCATATCTCCTAAGCTCTTTAATGACACATTGGAAAATGTCTTTCAATCACTGAACTGGGAAAACAAAGGAATACAGATTAACGGAGATTATCTAACCCACCTTCGTTTTGCTGATGACGTAGTCCTTTTTGCAACTACCCCATCAGAGCTGCAGAGTATGATTCAAGGACTTTCTGACAAGAGTAAAGAAGTGGGATTAAAAGTGAACTTTCAGAAGACAAAAGTGATGTTCAATGCTTTTACAAGAAATGAAGATTTATCGATTGATGGAGAAAAGCTGGAGATAACAGACACGTATGTTTATCTTGGACAGCAGATATCAAGTGAGGGTCACATTGATGAAGAAATTAATCAGCGTACAAAACTTGCCTGGAAAGCTTTTGGAAGAAACAGCATAATTTTCAAGAGCAATATGCCATTATGTCTTAAATGAAAAGTGTTTGATCAATGCATCCTTCCAGTGCTTACGTATGGTGCAGAGACGTGGACCTTAACTAAAAGAGACATACAAAGGCTGCAGACAACTCAAAAAGCATGGAGAGGTGCATGCTTGGTGTAACCAGGAGAGATAAGAAGAGGAACTCGTGGATCCGAAAAATGACAAGAGTGGAAGACATCATGATCAGAGTTAAATCCCTGAAATGGCAATGGGCTGGACATACTGCCAGAAGGACAGACCATCGATGGACAGCCGAAATTTTAGATTGGATTCCAAGGGACAGGAAAAGACCCAGAAGAAAACCACATGGAAGATGGGTGGATGAAATTCGAAAGTATGGGGGAGTGACATGGTGGAGACTGGCACAAGACAGACCGTTGTGGAGGAAACTTGGGGAGACCTTCGTCCAGCAGTGGATTGATAATGGTTGACGATGATGATGATGATATATAAGTTAATTAAAACTAACACTAATAACCAGGAACTTGATTTTTTTAGGTTTGTTATTAATTTTAATGAAGGTAACCCTGTTATTAGCTTGTTTGATAAGAGAAATAACTTTAATTTTCAAATTTTCAAATTCATAAATTGGTCAAGAAATATCTGTAGCAAGGTTATCGAGAATGTGTTTATCTCGCAGATCCAGGATTTGCAGTTTGGAGGAAGATTTATACACCATGTTCAATTACTAATCAATCAATTCAGTGATAAACAGGTTCCAAGGGCTTTCCTCAAAGCTACACTCAAGAAAATTGTTCTCAAGTATAGTGTCAAGATTGTAGACCTACTCTAGTTTGACAACCTAGTGACTGAATGAATCATCTAAATGAAAGCTATAACATAGAAATTTAGATGATGTAGTTACTAATACTTAATTAGGAACCCAACGTGCTCTCACTACTCTCTTCCCTTTTAAATTAAAAAAAAACGTAAAACTTGAAAAACATTTACGAAAAAAGTTTTAAAATACGAAAAATTACAAAAAAATATATATAATATAAAAACTAAGGAAAAAATAGTATATTTTAAACAATTAAAAGGCAGGAAGTGTTTTAGTTTTGGGGGTATTTTAATACTTTTAAAGCCAGTTGGGAACAGTTTAAACTGTTCCCAACGGGTATTTTAAAGTGTTCTGTCTAGTTTATAGTAAATTTAAAACTGTTTGGGATTTTTACTATCTTAACCATAAACCACAGCATGTTCTGGAAAAATGGTTACCCTCTTGTCCGCCAGGTAGCGCTGCTTTAAGGAGCATCATTTTGAAACTTTACAGTGGCAGATCAAGGAATCTTCTCCTCTGAGTAAGTGGTTTTATTTTGCATAATTTTGCTTATTATTGATATTTCTTTCCAAAAAATTTTTAGGTGTGAGGTTCGTCCTTTTCTCCTTAAGTATCTACAAATTTGTCTGCAAGTTTTTTCCTCCATTTAGAGGTTAGCAGGTAATTGTTTAGTGTCACCTTTTGTTCAAGCCTCGTTTTAGTTTGCTTTAGGCCGTGTGCCTTTTGGCTTGCTCTTTTCTCTTTCTTTAAAACAGTTTAAACACTCCTTTGGCAGTTTCTTGTAAATAGGCAACTAATCTCAAGCTTTCTTCCACATTTAGGTTATGTGAATATGCTTGTAAATAATTATGTTTTTTGTGTATGGATGTAATAGTGTTTGTACTTGGTACTCAGCATTTTTACTTCTTGGGCTTTGTTTGTTGGTTGTGTTTTCGCTTGGGTCGATTGTGTGAGGTCGGGTTTTGACTATTTCAGTCTGCTGGGGGGGGGGTCATCTTTTGGGGTAGCTTTCTTTTTTTCCATAATTTTTTTCTTTTATTTTATTTGGGGGGGGGGGCTTTGATGGTTTGGGATCGGGGGGGGTATTTGTTTGGGGTGGGTAAATTTTTTTTTATTTTATTAATTTTCTTTTGCTTGTGTGTTTTTTTTTTTTTTTTGTTAGCTTTTTGCTGTCTTGTAGCAGACTAGATGGTGCAGAAACCCACTTTTTTGGTCTCTATAGAGGTATGAGAAGTGTTATCTGTACCTGGCCCTTGATGAAGCCATAGATAACAGCTTGCTATTATTCTATATACCTCTTTCTTTTCTCCCTGTGGTAGTTAAATCTCTTTTTATTTTCTCCAAATCAGTTCATCCAGCTTTTAGTATTAATGTGATATCTCTAATTGTTTTTTATTTTTCTTACCTACAGCCTATGGCGCTTCAGAATTTCAATATCTGTTTTGTATTTTTGCGTGTTACCTTTATTGTGCAATATATATATATATATTATATATATATACAGACCGTTGTGGAGGAAACTTGGGGAGACCTTCGTCCAGCAGTGGATTGATAATGGTTGATGATGATGATATATATATTAAAATCTATGGTCACTACTTGTGTTGAACTTGTTCAGCACACTGCAGTCTTCGATGAGTAACAAAAAATTTGTCATCGAAGACTGCAGTGTGCTAAACAAATTCAACACAGGTAGTGACCATAGATTGGTGAGATGTAAGATGCACCTCAACACTAAACTTGAACGTGGAAAGCTCATAAGACAAACAAAATGTATTGACATAACCAACCTTAAAAAACACCATAATACCTTCAAGTTGGAACTGAAGAACAGATTCTCTGCTTTAGAAAGCCTAATATTGGAAGAAGTGTATATTTCTGAAGTTAACAGAGAACTCACCAAGGCTCTTATGGAAACAGCAACAAAAATAGGTGGTACTAGGAACAAGTTACATATGAAGAAAATTTCAGGAAAAACAAAAATGTTGATGCAAAAGAGAAGGGAGATGAGGACAAATAAAGATGTAACTTCCAATGTGGAATATATAGAGCTATGCAAGACAGTGTGAAAAAGTATCACTGAAGACATAAGGAAATTCAATTGTGAACTAGTAAGGAAAGCAATTGAAAACAACCAAAGCCTGAAGAGAGCAAAAGGACATCTCAGTAAGGGGAGAAAACAGATTATGGCTCTGAGAAAAGAAGATGGTACTGTAACAAGAAATAGAGGAGAAATTTTGACAAGGGTGAAAGATTTCTATTCAGAACTATATGAAAGGGATGATATATCTATTCCAGACATTACAACAGGTACCAGTGCCAAAGATCCTCCAATCCTCCCTGCAGAAGTTACATATGCAATTAAGAACATGAAACAGGGAAGAGCTCCAGGAGAAGATGAAATTACCATGGACATTATACAAGAAGCAAGTGGAGAAATTGAAACTACAGTTGCCCAAGTTTTCACCAGATGTCTTAATGAAGGGAAGATTCCTGAGGATTGGAACAATGCTACAATGATCCTGCTCCATAAAAAAGGTGATGTTGAGGATCTCAGGAACAAATGCTAATGTATGCATCAGCTAATGTACCCATCAGCCTCCTATCAGTTGTTTATAAAATCTTCACTAAGGTTCTTTCACATTGCTTGAAGTTAACACTAGACATGGCCCAACCAAAAGAACAAGCTGGATTCAGGAGTGGCTACAGCACTGTAGATCATATCCATGTACTGAGAGAACTAATTGAAAGAACAAGAGAATATGAACTCCCATTATGCATGGCTTTTATTGACTATGAAAAGGCTTTCGATTCTGTGAAACCATCAGCAGTAACAATGGCTTTGAAATCCTGCGGTATTGAAGATGCACAGACTAGCATTATTAATAACATCTATAAAAATGCAAGTGCAGAGGTTCGGATATTTGACGATACAGCACAAATAAGAATTAGAAAGGGAGTGCAGGGATCGTAGCCATCTTTCAGAAAAAAGTAGGAACAAAAGTAGGAATTCCACATAAAAAAAAAAAAAAGTAGGAATTTTCAAAATGTACTGCAAAGAGCAAATTAATGCATGCTAGCACAAACCAACTATCAGAAGGTATTATTTTTCACTATGTAGTATGCTGTGCATAAATATTAACCAATTCCTTCCACTCTAGAATTTTTGAAGAGTAAAAATATTCAAAATTCTCCTTTTCTGAAGTCCTATGAAAAGTAATATTAATGATTCATCAATAAAAAGTGGTTGCACTTTTATTAAAAAGTTTAGCATCTCGACATGTTGCAGTTATACTATGTAAAACAAACATCTCAACATGCTATCATCAATATCCAAAAATGTAACATTGTTGCTGATATTTGAAAACAGAAACTTATATATAACACTTAAGATTTTATTTTAAAAAATGTCATACCTTTCATTTTGCTGCAATTTGCTGTTGTCCTGGTTGAACATGAAGCCCCTTTTGTTTACCAAAGATGGATGCTTTATAAAAGCAGGGTATTAAGCTGAGTTTTGAGAGTTGTTTCCATTAACAGTTTTTTTTTTTTTTTTTTTGTTGGATCTCAGAAGCTTGTCTTAGACAATTCCATTATAATCCCACCACTAACAAAGCATAACCTCAAGTTGAGCTTTGGAGTAGGAACTGGCGTTCGTCCTGCTTCACAATATTCTCTTTTTTATTGCACATCATTGTACAGAACCCACTTTCAATAATCAATAATCTCTTAATCCAAAAGGACTCTGCATGATGGCGGGCATGATGCATATGTTCTAACCTGATCACACAAGTTCTTTTAAGACAAATATTTTAGTTCCAAGTGCTGCTCATATTAATAATAATAATAATAATAAGCCATTTAATACGAGTTTCTCACCAATTTTGGCATTTTCCAGAGGTTTGTGGCAAGGATAATCTTGAATGATGGTTCATAATTCACTGACAACATTGGGCCATCCAAATAGTGATTCATCCTCTAAACTGAAGTTTCCAGAATGAAATCTGGTACACAGTTTGACATGCATGAACTGTAACAGTGTTTTCTACAAACACTTCATATAAGTTTTGACTTGTGATCGTTGCATTGTTTCCTTTCTGAAGGTCCTGAAGGACACTGTCTCAAATGCACTTTATCCACAGATATATTTAATACACAGGTCCGCTTTATACTGAATAGTTAAACTGAATGCCTAACCAACATAAGCCACAACCTTATCTCGAACTGATTTGCATAAATATGCACAAGCTTGGTTTGCATGCCGCCATCAGAAAAAAACAGAACTTTTGCTTAGACCCAATATGATCCTTAATTTTTAAAAATTTACTTATGTTTTTTAGTTACTGATCCAAGTTCAGTCTCAATATCTTTTAGCTTCTGCTGAGTTTCGTCCATAAGCTCCATATTTTCTCTTAATTTCTTTGTACCAGCTTCAATAATTGAATTTGCAATAGGTGCCTCTTTTATATTCTTAGCAATTTAAGAACTGAAAGGCCTTCTTGAGCCTTTCAGTTCCTTCATCAAGCAATTTTTGCCCAAGCTGAGACTTCAACCTTAAGCTGGCCTTTTTTTACAGTTAAATTTTTAATTTCCAACTCCAAATCTATCTTTCTTTTCAACTGCACATTTTTTTCCCTTTAATTTCTTCTGCCTCTTTTTGCTTCCTGGCTTGCTCCACACATTTTTTCTGATATTCTAAATAAGCCTGAGAAAGATGCACGAGAGTCTCTAACAAATTTCAACATTAGCTGAGTAATTGGAATATTAGAAATGGAATTCCCACTTCTTCTGATTTTGTCCTTCACAATTCTTACACCCACAATGGTTTTTTCATTTAACCGACATCAATCTTTGGCTAGTAAAGCATTATTCGTGGAAAAGACACGCTCTACATCAGCATTCCCATGGAAAAGGGTAAGCCAAGTTGTAACAAGTTTGACTAAATTTCCATACTTTGGTTTCCCAGTATCAGTATCTATGATCTGAAAATTTTTATCCCAGTATATGTCAGCTTGCTGGTATTTTATATTTTGCATTGGCACACCACTGATAATCTCTTCAGATTTGATAAAATAATCATCGATCTTCTCTAATTACTAATGGCCCTTCTGTTTGGAAAAGGGCAAGACATTCAACATAGATTGGCATCAGAGATAAAATAAACCTGAGATACACCAATGTTGTTGAATCCTGGAGACAACTTCGAATTCTCCTACATCGAGGGGAATTTAGAACATCCTTAGACCCTTTCTTCTAAATCAATTTAAAGTACTCTTTCAGTAAATCAAACTGCTCCACAATTCTGTGGACCACAGGTTCTAATATCAACCAGCTTGAGTTAACATGATGAAGAAGGAAGTGCTTGCTGTTCAACATCCAAGAGTTGCTGAATAGATCTGAAATCCTCTCGCCGTGCTGCACTTGTTTTAAAGAAAGAAAATATGTCACTTGCAAATTCATCTACATTTACCACAAACAAACCTTGAGAAAAGGCATTAGGCGCAGTATGTAATAGACAAGTGCCAATACTAACAAGTTCTTCAGCACCATGCAGCTTCAACTCTTCACCTTCCTTTGCAGTGCTTTGTTCACATTTGGCCCATCCATTGAGAGCATAAGTTACTTATCTAAAGGCAGTATTTTTGTTTCATAGTACTGTCAACAGGCAATGCTTAATAGTCTCTGCATCTGCATGGCCTAAAAATTCACTTGATAAATATGCAGTTTTGATCCTGTTTTCTAAGGCCCAAAATTTAACAAAGACATCAAATTGTTTTTTCACCTGAATGGTTGTTGTTTCATCAAAGGCGATGCTGTACATACCTTTATTATCAGTACATTTTCTTATTTCACTTGTTAACTCTTGATCAAAGTATTTGACAAGACCACAGGAAATTATGTAGGAAACTTTCCTTTCACTACGACGCATTTTCCCAGCAATAGGATCACTGGGAAACATCATCTGGAAGACATCTGTAACATCTGTGCAAGAAACAAATGAAAACTTTGACCTTGCTACTTTTAAACACCAAATGGCTTCAGCCTTGGTAATCTGTTGGTCCAGGCTGAACTGCAAATGCAAACTAGATGCAGCGCCTGCCTGCTTATGTGTGTCCAGTAGCAAACGTGTTCCTTTACCTGCATTTCTCTTCTGAATATGTTTTTGTTTCGATGAATGACTTATTATCTGATGCCTTCCACAATTTGCTATGGAAAACGATGTGTTACACAACAAGCAGTATGCTTCATATTCATTATTTCCTTGTGTGCACCAGGATACAATTTTATCTTTGTTGAAATCATCAGTGTTCAACCAGGATGTTTGAAACTTTGTCTTTCCACGTGGCATTTCACTAAAAAGAGGAAGAAACAAAGGATATGTAATCAACTGTCAGTAATACCATAAATAAATATCAAATAATATCGTTTTTTAAACATGTAAAGAACATAAGACAATTATTGCACAGCAATAGTAAACTCAGGAACATTTAAAATATATCTGGACTACACTGTGAAAGTTCCGACCAATGAATGAATGCATTGAGGGTTTAGTGTAATTTTACACTCAATTGTGAAATGCTTTTCAACATGCCAGAAGAAGGTCACAGAAAAACACCTTGCTTTTGGGGTGGGGAGGTTTTAGCAGACAGAAGGACAAGGTGTAAATAATGGCTGAAGTAGACAATAATCAGTATCATATGTTATATATCTGTGTTACTACTTCATTAAGCAAGCATGCACCAATAATGTAATATAAAATTTCATTGAAATCAGACCCTTTTTACTGAAGTAATTGGGTAAAAGTATGTTAACTAAAAGCCAGAGCATAAATGCTTCAACCTACAGTTGGAGACAGTGACCTGATAGGCTCCGTAACTCCCGCATTGTGGAAGAGGGCCTCTGGCCTCAGCTGAAAAAAAAAAAAAAAAATTTTTTGAAAAACTTTATATGAAACAGAAGAGAATAGCCCCAGAATTTTGCCAGCATCTTTTAAAAAACTACTAAAAAGAAAAACACTTTTTTTTCTAGATTTTATTTTCAATAAATAAGTAAAATCTTCAGCCATCATTTTTGCAATTTTAGAGTTTATATTAAAAAACAAAACAAAAAAAAAACAATGACGGAAAATCTCATCTAGAAGACTTGAAGCCCCTTTTCACAGCCATAGCAATAATTCCTATACATTATATTAACCAAAGAATGTGAAAGAAACAACAGTTCCATAAATGAAGTTTTTACAGTAATGAGGGTAAGGAATTATGTGTTACAATAGTTTGTACGTAACTACAAATCCTTCAGAATATAATGTATTGAAAAGTGTTCTTCACAGGGACAAAAAAAAAAGGAAACTTTTTTTTTTAACAACATTCAAAAGGAAAAACATATGACGCGCAAAAAATTTTGATAACTGTATTCAAGAGTAAATAATTAAAGCACAGGAAGCATTTTTTTCAAATCTGTGTTTTAGAAGCATAGATATTGGGGAAAACGCGATTTACCTAAACATCCACTAGCACAAAGTTTATGAACTACTTGAAAATTTTTAAATTATATGAAAAACATTTTGCACCGGAAACACTATCCAACAAAGAACGAATTTTTCAAATCGGACTCTTAGAAGTAGAGACATTGATAAAAATAAGATATACATCTGTGACCCCCATGGCGGAGAAACCATGCATTATTTTAAGAAGAAAATCAAAATGATTTACCAATGTGAGTGATATCGGTCCACGAAATAATTTTTTTCAGTCGGCATTTTAGAAGCTCAGATTTTGCTGTAAATACATCAGAAGCAGAAATTAACACTTACGCCCCTGGTGGCCAAACCATTTTTACCAAAAATTAGATATTACATGCAAAAGATTTCCCATCAGGAGCTGTATCGGATGCTGGAGAAAGAATTTTTCAAATCTGAATTTTAAAAGCAGAGGTATCAAAGAAAACCTATACTCTTATGCCCCTAGAGGAAAATCTATGTGTTCATCAAACATCCTTTTGCGAACTCTGTCCAAGTCCTATTACTATACCTAAAATAGTCTTCGACATAAATTGAATCAAACGGTAAAACCATTTTTTCAATTGGATGTTTAGAAACAAATATATGGAATAAAATGTATTTTGAATTCTATATCATCTGAATTTACATCCTCTATTGGCAAAATTGTGCATCGTAAAAAAAACGAGATAGAGGATCATCATTTGCACATTTCAAGCTTCCAAAATTGGGGAGTCGAAGGCATGTCAGGCCTTTTCCCTCTGCATCCAAGTTGTTGCAGAAGATACTGACTGTCAAGATGTGAAACTTCATTAATTTAATATAATGATTATGCATGAACTCTGTAACAACTAAATTGCATTAATAAAAAAAAAATTGAATCGGCCTAATAGTTGTATAGATATGGTGTCCACAGATAGACGGACAAACCGGTAACATAAGCACAATCTTTTTCTAAAAAGAAATACTAGAAAGCTTGAATGCAAAAACTTAAGAGACCCGTAATATCGCAGGAGAGCTGGAACATTGTGCAGAGGTACGGGAGAAATCTTTGCTATGTCCACCTTCTGGTTTATTTAATTTTCTCCCTATTTTCAACTTGCTGAAATGCATATATTTATGCAGTAAAATGTTATTTAACAATAATACTAGACAGAGGCAACATCGTGAGAAGAAATAAATTACGATTACGGAAAAAATCTGAACTCCGTCGACCTTCCGTTTTCGAAAGTTTCGTGAAAATAAATTCTGTCCTCAGACAACCCCTCCCACCACACCACCACCACCCGTCGCCACTAACTCTCCAAAAATTTCTGTTCACTTGTGCATCAATCTCGCAAATTCCCAAATGGCCAAAATAATAACGAGAAAGGCAGAATTCTTCGAATTTGTGAAAGAAGATCACGAGGAAGTTTTTGCGGCGTCCAACTTCAGTTTCCGCAAATTGTTGCCTACAGTTTCAAGATGAAATGCTAACATTTAAGCAATAAAATGATATTTTACAAGACTACTGGAAACACAGGCAATATCAGGATAATAAAATTATGATTATAGCAAAAACTTGTACTCCGTTTAACTACCATTTTTGGAAGTTCTGAAACACGAAATACCTTCACCAGATGGAAAACGACCCCCTCCCCCCCCAATTCTCATTAGTTTTACACTGATTTAAAATTACATTTAACAAGAATACTGGACACAAACACACCGGGGAGGGGGAATACGATACGGCAAAATGTTTTACTCCGTTTAACTATCATTTTCCAAAGTTTTGAAATGCGAAATACCGTCGTCCCAAGGCGGTATTTCGTAACAGCATTAAATAAAAATAAAAAATAGTAATAATAAAATAAAAAACATGAAAATCGTAGAATCCGTAGTGTCGAC
This sequence comes from Macrothele yani, assembly GCA_039090855.1. Lineage (NCBI taxonomy): Eukaryota > Metazoa > Arthropoda > Arachnida > Araneae > Macrothelidae > Macrothele > Macrothele yani. The sequence goes on from CM077010.1 coordinate 57,105,938, forward strand.
AGTGAGTTGGGTAGTTCCGTTGTCAAACAGCTATCTGTAGGAACTATGCCATTCCGTAGTAGTTGGTAGGTATACATTTTTTTTTTTTTATTATACACTGAAGAGCAATTGAATTAAAGACAGCTGGCGTTATGCAAATGTGGCGTTGTGGGCGGCTCTGTAAACGGAAACGATATGGCGTATGCAGCGATCCGACAATATAAGGAGTGATGCGACGGGAATCAGTAAGAGTCCGACGCAGTATGGGTAAGATGAAGGATCTAAGCGCATTTGTTTGATCGTGGGCAAATTGTCGGGGCCCGGCGAATGGGTCACTCCATCTCGGAAGTCGTGCAGGCACTGGGATTTTCACGAGCCACTGTGTCACGGGTGCACTGTGAGTACATCGAATCCGGTAAAACCATCCCTGCAAGGGCCAACTGCCATGGACAACAGCGTGTGGATGAGCGGGGTCATCGTCGGCTAGCTCGCATTGTAACAGCGGATAGGTGGGCCACAGTGCAAGAAATCACTCGGCAATTTAACGCTGGTGCACAAAAACGTGTAAGCAGCCACACCATCCAGAACCATCTCCTCGCTATGGGGTACAGAAGCCATCGTCCCACGAGGGTACCGCTGCTGACTGCACGTCACAGGGTGCAAAGATTAGCATAGGCGCGGGAACATCGCCACTGGACCCTAGACATGTGGGAAAATGTTGCCTGGACTGATGAGTCGAGATTCACATTGGTACATGCGGATGGCAGGATACGAGTATGGTGCAAACCACATGAAGCGATGGATCCTTCTTGCCAGCAGGGTAATCTTCAACCTGGTGGTGGTGGCGGCATTCTCGTCTGGGGACTGTTTACGTGGACTGAAATGGGACCCCTGGTAAGTGTGACATCGTCCCTCACAGGTCAACATTACCGGGATATCTTGGAAGACCATATGCTCCCGTTTAAGCGTTTTCAATATCCCACTGGGGATCTCATCCTGCAACAAGACAATGCACCATGCCATCGCTCCCGAATTGTATCCGAATGGTCGGATGAACACTTCACCGACGTGACCTCGCTTCCTTGGCCAGCTAGGTCACCTGATCTCAATTCCATCGAGCACATCTGGGATGCCATTGAGAGAGATGTTCGAGGCTTTGACCACCCTCCATCAAATCTTCGTGAACTGTGGGAGCTTGTTCAGGGGTTGTGGATCCATATGGCTTCTCAATGCTTCCAGTGTCTTGTCGAGTCCATGCCAAGACGAATCGCCACCGTCATCTGGACGAAAGGTGGTGCTACACGTTACTAGACAGGTATCTCTAATTCAATTGCTTTTCAGTGTAAAACATCTTACAATATAGGTACGCGTTTTATGAGTAGGGGAGGGGAATTCTTTCTCAAAGAGAGAAAGGTTTGGTCTATTCCGTTTTAAGAACAAAGTAAATGAAATCTTTCAGTTACCTATCAACATCTACGATAAAATATCGATGTTTCCAATAGTATAAAATATATACCAATTTCATGAAATTACAACTTTCACACACAAAAACTTCAATTACTCTCATTTTATAACACAATCAATAAAATCCAAATTGTTTATAAAGAAAAGTATTTACCTTCTTTAATTCCATGAACTTCAGATTACAAACAGTTCGTCGGCAATCAATCCAAAATGCACGAACCTATAGGTTGAGAAAACAAACCATAAAACTTTCCAGAGCACACACCACAAGCCAACGTTTTAGTTTCGATGGAGACTCCTCCTCCCTCAACCAACTGTCAGTGATTGGAGTCAGCCGCAGGAGTTTACCCAGCATTGCGTAATCGCATTTTGCCGACGACGTACGAATATCCTGATGACGCGGCGGCCAGAGCAATCGCGTACAAAAAATTTAAACAAACCAAGACGGTGAAACAGGTCGTTAAAAAAAAAAAATTGCCTTTTGCTTTGCAAAAAAGTAGGAAAATAAGGACAGGTTTTGAAAAAGTAGGAATGCTGCGATCCCTGGGAGTGAGACAAGGTGACACCATATCTCCCAAGAACTTTACTGCCACATTGCAAAATGTCTTTCAATCATTGAACTGGGAAAACAAAGAGATAAAGATTAATGGAGATTACTTAACTCACCTTTGTTTTGCTGATGGCATAGTCATCTTTGCAACTACCCCTTCAGAGCTGCAGAATATGATCCAAGAACTTGCTGACAAAAGTAAAGAAGTGGGATTAAAAATGAACTTTCAGAAGACCAGACTCCAAACAAAAAAAAGAAATGAAAATTTATTGATTGATGGAGAAAAGCTTGAGACAACCGATTCCTACATTTATCTTGGGCAGCAGATATCAAGTGAGGGTCACATTGATGAAGAAATTAATCGGCGTATAAAACTTGGATGGAGAGCTTTTGGAAGAAACAGTACAATTTTTAAGAGCAGTATGTCATTATGTCTCAAAAGAAAAGTGTTTAATCAATGCATCCTGCCAGTGCTTACGTATGGAGCAGAGACATGGACCTTAACTAAAAAAGACATACAAAGACTGCAGACAACTCAAAGAAGCACAGGAGAGATGCATGCTTGGTGTAACCGGGAAAGATAAGAAGAGGAACTTGTGGATAAGGAAAATGACAGGAGTAGACGACATCATGACCAGAGTAAAATCACTGAAATGGCAATGGGCTGGACATGTTGCCAGAAGAATGGACCACAGATACACAGCTGAAATTTTAGACTGGATTCTGAGGGCCAGAAGAAGACCCAGTGGGAGATGGATGGATGAAATTCGAAAATAGACATGGAGGAGACAGGCCCAAGACAGACAATTGTGGAAGAAATTTGGGGAGACCTTCATCCAGCAGTGGATTGATAATGGTTGATGATATTAAAAATATCCTTCAAAACAACACGAACACGGAAACCTAAAAGCAGAAATCAGAAATTTGATTATATAAACTAACTAAGCCAAAACTAGACTCCAAACAAAAAAAGGAAAGACCACTCACCCTATGAAGACAGTGCCCGGCCATCAAGGCTCTAAGACTAAATAAAAATACATGTATACAGCAAATTATGGCGCTTTCATCAAGAGAACGCCCGCATAAAGGTGACTTTTCTGGATTCCGCTAAAAGGCTGGAGTCGCCAAAAGCCTGTGGATTTCATAAGAAACCTGTTTCATTTAGACTCAGGCAGAAACTGTTACAACACAAAAGCTGGTAAGGTTTTTGAGAATCTTCTCAAAAGGATATTGTTAAATATTGGTACTTCGTGGATTATTAACAACAGGCCTGTATTACATTTGGTGAGTTCCATTCAGCCTACAACTAACATAAGTTTCTGTACTATCGATTTTCAGAACCTGTTTTCTTCCATCAATCTCCAGGACTTGGACAGAGTTTGAGGTTACAAGGGGATTCTGGAGTAACTCAAAATCATTATGTCTCCTCAATAATTACATTTGTATGGGTGAGGAGTTATTCCTGCAAGATACGGGGATCCCTATGAGAACTTTGTTCTCAAGTATACTAGCCAACCTCTACCTACACTTCTGTATGAAAGCCTTCATTGGAAAAAATGAAAGTGGTGGTAAGGTCCTGAGATACGTCGACGGTGTACTTGTGCATCACTGTGAGGAATTTCCAATTATTGCAAAGGAAATATATCCGAGTGAGCTTATTGAAAAGAACTGGCGCTGAAGTAGAGAGTAATCAGTATAAACTACCTGGACATGGATATACATGTTGGTGAAACGTAGTTAATCATGGATATTTATGATAAGCGTACTACTTTTGGCTTTGGTATTTACTTCTACACTAAGTGGGAATCTCAGATTTCTAGAAGAGTACATAGAAATATTGTTATTTCCCAATTTCACAGATGTCTGCATATCTATAGTTCTGTTTTGCAGTTAAGTGACACACTATCTAAGCTGTTCGATAAATAACAGGCTAATAATTACCCATTACATTTTCAACATCAACTTTTCAGACAGTTAGCTCTCAGTTCCAAACTTAGATTACAATTTCCTTTACTAAGGTTTATAAACTACAAATACATCCACTAACCAAAGATCCCACAATTTTAACTGATTAGGTTGCTAAGTGCTATTATGTGGATCTGTAATAGCTGAAGATTTCAATTAACCTCATTCTACTCTATTCAGTCATTAGTTTATGGGCACTTTATATACATTAATCATGACCGTGGCCTGTGACCTCAGTTGCTATTTAGGGGTGACTAACGTTTTATGCTCTTTTGTTTTTCAGAGATGGTGACTTCGAGAACACATCCGCAGGATTTTGGCGACTCCAGCCTTTTAGCGGAATCCAGAAAAGTCACCTTTATGCCGGTTGTAAGAGCGAACGTACTGGTCACGTGTTGTAGCTCCACCTCCTACTTATGGATCTGAGGCGTCCACCCTATATGGTCTCTCACAACAACAAGAAAGGGTTTGTGCTTCTCAGAAATACTCCCTCCAACTCTGTTCGAGCGAACAAACGAAGCCTTCCCCACTTTAATATTAGATCTGTGATTCGGGAAGGCAGAGTGACAACGGCTGAACGTACAGAATAATATTCACCTTTAGATATAATAATATCAAGAGGAAACTATATTGAAAACATACGAACATTTATTTCATAACCAATTAGAAGTTAGACGGCGGCGGATTACTTGTTCTCTAACCTCAGGCCTCACTAAGGATTGGACCTGACAAGAATCGTGAAACGCGAAAGCTAGTGTGATCACTTCCTGAGGAAATCTCACTCAGCGCTGAATTTCTAGCATAGAGTCTACCTGACACTAGGTAGATCTATATCTCGGAGACTCTTAAGAAATAGTATTCTAACTACTCTTCTCTACCCAATGTTCCAGTCTTAGCCTGTGCTAAGTTCATATTCTCTGTAGTGAACTATCTACTACACCAACAGAATCCCACTGCAGTGGTGATCTATCTCTTCTAGGATAGATGCTCACTAACTCCCCTTGAGCTTCGAACAACTCTCTCTCCTGGAGCGTCCCTCGGCCCACACACAATAAAAGGCAAATGCGTCGTGTCTCCTATCGGAGAACTTTCCACTCTGCTGACCGAAAGCAGACTAACTCACAGATCCTCTTCAACGGACCTGCTAGACTCCCCCTTCCACGCTGCGCCAAGACATCGGCACTGGCCTTGACCTCACGCTGACCTGTTGATGTCGCTCGCCTCTCAGGTCACGTGGGTCACCTTTGGCGCCCTTCACCGACCACACCCATGGGCGTTGGCCCAACTTCTTGCTGATGGATTTTAATCCTACCTTCCGCGTCTTCGCGGCCTTCCTCAGGTCTCTCATTGGGGAGTGCCCCTTTGAGAAAGTAATCCTATCGCTGAAGTACATTCTTATAGTAACACAATACACATTGTTATGCTCATTCAAAGGTGGATGGCTGTTTTCCAGACTTGTAGGCGTCTGGACGACACTAACAATGTACAGCGAAAGTCACCGTGTCATTGACGATACTATCAGTTCGTCGAAAAAGGCCTCGCCCTTCTAAGGTGTGAGAAACTGAAGTCCTTTGTTGCAGCTCTCGACTTCTGAAAAATAAGTAATGTTTGCTAACTTTCTGTCGCCATTTTGGGGCTTGTAACGCTTCTTTCGTCATGAAAAAGCAACATAATGCTCATCATTAATATTAATTAACATGGTTAATGTGTTTGTTCTTACACCGGTGTTCACTTGATAAATGCGGCATAATTTGCTGTATACATGTATTTTTATTTAGTCTTAGGACCTTGATGGCCTGCCACTGTTTTCATGGGGTGAGTGTTTTTTTTTTTTTTTTTTGGAGTCTGGTTATTGCTTAGTTAGTTTATATAATTAAATTTCTGATTTCTGTTTTTAGGTTTCTGTGTTGGTGTTGTTTTGAATGATAATTTCAATATATATGATGTGAGGTTTGGACTGTCAGCTATGCGCAGCCTCAATTACATCCTATGACATTTCTTTGTTTTTAACTTATGGAATTTTTTTCTTAAGGTTCTTTTGTTGCATTATATATATATATATCATCATCATCATCATTGTCAACCATTATCAATCCACTGCTGGACGAAGGTCTCAAGTTTCCTCCACAGCGGTCTGTCTTGTGCCAGTCTCCTCCAAGTCACTCCTGCATACTTTCGAATTTCATCCACCCATCTCCCATGTGGTCTTCTTCTGGGTCTTTTCTTGTCCCTTGGAATCCAATCTAAAATTTCGGCTGTCCATTGATGGTCTGTCCTTCTGGCAGTATGTCCAGCCCTTTGCCATTTCAGGGATTTAACTCTGATCATGATGTCTTCCACTCTTATAATTTTTCTGATCCACGAGTTCCTCTTCTTATCTCTCCTGGTTACACCAAGCATGCACCTCTCCATGCGTCTTTGAGTTGTCTGCAGCCTTTGTATGTCTCTTTTAGTTAAGGTCCATGTCTCTGCACCATACATAAGCACTGGAAGGATGCATTGATCAAACACTTTTCTTTTTAAGACATAATGGCATATTGCTCTTGAAAATTATACTGTTTCTTCCAAAAGCTCTCAAGGCAAGTTTTATATGCCAATTAATTTCTTCATCAGTGTGACCCTCACTTGATATCTGCTGTCCAAGATAAACATACGCATCTGTTATTTCCAGCTTTTCTCCATCAATCGATAAATCTTAATTTCTTGCAAAAGCATTGAACATCACTTTTCTCTTCTGAAAGTTCATTTTTAATCCCACTTCTTTACTCTTGTCAGCAAGTTCCTGGATCATACTCTGCAAGTCTGATGAGGTAGTTGCAAAAAGGACTACGTCATCGGCAAAACGAAGGTGGGTTAGATAATCTCCATTAATCTTTATTCCTTTGTTTTCCCAGTTCAGTGATTGAAAGACATTTTCCAATGTGGCATTAAAGAGCTTAGGAGATATGGTGTCACCTTGTCTCACTCCCTTTCCAATTTTTATGTGTGTTGTATTTTCAAACAGCCGAATCTTTGCACTTGCATTTTCATAGATGTTATTAATAATATTAATGTATGCATCTTTAATACCGCAGGATTTCAGGGCCATTGTAACTGCTGATGGTTTCACTGAATCAAAGGCTTTTTTCATAATCGATAAAAGCCATGCACAATGGAAGTTCATATTCCCTCGCTCTTTCAATTAGTTCTCTCAGTACATGGATATGATCTATTGTGCAGTAGCCACTCCTGAATCCAGCTTGTTCTCTCGGTTGAGCCATGTCCAGTGTTACCTTCAAGCGGTGTGAAAGAACTTTAGTGAAGATTTTATAAACCACTGAGAGGAGGCTGATAGGTCTGTAGTTCCCGAGATCCTCAATGTCACCTTTTTTATGTAGCAGGATCATTGTAGCGTTGTTCCAATCCTCAGGAATCTTCCCTTCATTAAGGCATCGAGTGAAAATTTAGGCGAGTACTGTTTCGATTTCTCCACTTGCTTCTTGTATGATGTCTACAGTAATTCCATCTTCTGGAGCTTTTCCCTGCTTCATGTTCTTGATTGCATGTGCAACTTCTGCTGGGAGGACTGGAAGAACTCTGGTACTGGTACCTTTCATGATGTCTGGAGTACATGTATCATCCCTTTCATATAATTTGGAGTAGAAATCTTTCACTCTTGTCAAAATTTTGCCTCTATTTCATGTTACAGAACCATCTTTTCTCAGAGCCATAATCTGTTTTCTTCCCTTACTGAGATGTCCCTTTGCTATCTTTAGGCTCTGGTTGTTTTCAATTGCTTTCCTTACTAGTTCACAGTTGAATTTCCTTATGTCTTCAGTGATACTTTTTCGTACTGTCTTGCATAGCTCTATATATTCCACTTTGGAAGTCACATCTTCTTTAGTTGTCCTCATCTCTCTTCTTTTTTACATCAACATTTTGGTTTTTCCTGATAATTTGTTCACATGCAACTTGTTCTTAGACCCAGCTAATTTTGTTGCTGTTTCCATAAGAGCTTTGGTTATTTTTCTGTTAACTTCAGAAATATCCACTTCTTCCGATGTTAGGCCTTCTAAAGCAGAGAATCTGTTCTTCAGTTCCAACTTGAAGGTATTATGGTGTTTTTTTAAGGTTGGTTATGTCAATACATTTTGTTTGTCTTATGAGCTTGCTACGTTCGAGTTTAGTGTTCAGGTGCATCTTACATCTCACTAATCTATGTTCACTACCTGTGTTGAACTTGTTTAGCACACTGCAGTCTTCTATGACGAATTTTTTGTTACACATAATAAAATCAATTTCACTTGTCATCCCATTTGGATGTCTCCATGTCCATTTTCTGTGTGGCTTTTTCTTGAAAAAGGAGTTCAAGATGAAAAACCCTTCTGCCTCTGCAAACTCTACGAGAGTATGTCCACGCTGGTTTCTGTTGCTGTGACCGAATTTACCTACTGAAGTTTCATTCTGTTGCTGTTGCCCTATATATATATATATATATATATATATATACTTTAAGAGCAGAGCCGAAAACATAAGAAAAACTTAAGAATTTAAAACGAAAGTTGCAAAATAACCTGAAGATCAAAACGCTCGACACAGCAGTAATGAAAATTCAGAATTCACATTCTATTAAGAAGAGACTGAAGCAAAAAAAATTTTTGATTCATACCAAGTACAACATAGAAAAGATTATGTATATATATACACTGACGGGAAAAAAAAATCCCAACACCAAGAAGGGGTTGTGTTAGATAAAGGACAGTTGGTAGGCGGTGAGAGTACATCTGTAAGATGACGTCTATGCAAATTTCGCGATCGGCGCGTACATGTGGCGCTAGTAGCGCCCCTCGGAACATGCAATGCAGGTTTGCTGTAAATATGTGTTGTAACGTTCGTGAGCGTTAGTTATCGTTGAGATTCGACGTAGTGTGTTGATGTTAGTCAAGAATGCCTTTAAGAAGACGAAGAAGCCATTATCAACAGCTCACGGAGTTTGAATGAGGTCGTGTAATAGTTCTACAAGAAGGTGGATTTTCGTTCCGCAATATTGCAGAACGACTTGGCAGGAATGTAGCCACTGTGCATGATTGTTGGCAGCAGTGGTCAAGGGAAGGTACTGCCTCAAGAAGACCGGGTTCCGGCCGGCCACGTGGCACTACTGAGAGGGAAGACCACCGTGTACGGCGTTTGGCCGTGGCGCATCGTACCGCGTCTGCGGCAGCAATTTGAGCTGCAGTTGCCGCCACAGTGACACAACGAACTGTTACAAATCGGTTACTTGAAGGACAGCTCCGAGCCAGACGCCCTGTAGCGTGCATTCGACTTACTCCAAACCACTGCCGTTTGCGACGTCAGTGGTGTCAAGCTAGAGCTCATTGGAGGACGGAGTGGAGATCTGTTGTGTTTTCTGATGAAAGCCGGTTCTGCCTGGGTGCCAGTGATGGCCGTGTGTTGGTTAGGAGGAGGCCAGGTGAGCGCCTGCAACCAATCTGTCTGCGGCCGAGACACACTGGACCTACACCTGGAGTTATCGTCTGGGAAGCAATTTCCTATGACAGCAGGAGCACTCTCGTGGTTATCCCACGCACCCTGACGACACAGTTGTACGTCGGTCTGGTGATTCAACCTGTTGTGCTGCCATTCATGAACAGCATTCCAGGGGGTGTTTTCCAACAGGATAACACTCGCCCGCATACCGCTGTTGTAATCCAACATGCTCTACAGAGTGTCGACATGTTGCCATGGCCTGCTAGATCACCAGATCTTTCACCAATCGAGCACGTATGGTACATCATTGGACGACAACTCCAGCGTCACCCCCAACCAGCATTAACCGTCCCTGTATTGACCAACCAAGTGCAACAGGCATGGAACTCTATCCCACAAACTGACATCCAGCACCTGTACGACACAATGCATGAAAGTTTGCGTGCTTGCATTCAACATTCTGGCTGTTACACCGGTTATTAATGTACCAGCATTTCACATTTAAAATGGCTCTTCTTGCGCTTACATTAAGCTGTAATCTTGAAACCTTAATCGATTAAATATGTTACCTATACAAATGTATTGCCGCCATTTCATTCCTCTACAACTATTTTTTCGTGGTGTTGGGATTTTTTTCCGTCAGTGTATATATATATCACATACTGAAGAATGCTAATGAAATTTTTCCACTGCTACTGAATCTTCTCCAGATCATCACACAACCACCACTTTGCTCACACTTCAAAAATTCCAGTCTTCTTTCCAAAGATCATTGCAAAATCTGCCCCGGTGGCATAGTGGTCTAAGTGTTGGCTTATGACTATTTGTCCGAGATGGGTCCGGGTTCAAATCCCGGTGAGGCATGGAAGTTGTGTTTGTCTTATGGCCCTGGTTCTTTTCCTTCCATGGAGCCAGTTGCCATAAATTAGGGATGGGAAACCCCCCAATAAAAAAAATCATACCAAAACCATTTCCAATCATTTGGCCCATCTGAATTAAACTTTTCGTTGCTCCATATAACTTCTTTCCATTTGTCAATTCAGAATATGTGATAGTAGTCCAACTTTATTCTCCTTTTCTTGTGCAGCTTACTTAAAGGAGGATGAGACTTCATTTTCTGATGATGTACACATAAACAGTGAAACCTGTCTAGCCAGGTCATCCACAGGTCTGTGTAAAAATGGCAATCTTAACATTTAACAACCAAATAGTGGTTTAGCTTGCCAAAACATCTCCCAGCCACACTTGAAAATAAAATAAGACAGACTTGTCTTTTCTAATGCCGCCTGCTATGAAGTGCTGGTTTTTTCACACGCTCCCTGCCTTTTGTTATTTAAGAATGTTATTAACTAAATCTGTCACTAAGAGCCAGAAGTAAAGCAAAGCAGTGGAGTATTTTGAACATATGCACGTTGTTGCAAAGCGCATGTTTCTACCACGTTACCCCAAGAGAAATGGAAAGGTAAGGAGATGCCAAATGCAATAGCAGCACTATTGCATTCTGGAAGTGGCTTTGAAGCCATTTCCACTCTCTCTCTCTCTCCTAAAAGTCAGAGATATGTTCTTTTGTCATTTGGAGAACACCTTTAAGCCGTCTCGTGCAACACTGGCACTACACGAGAAGTCTAGATTCATTGGATGAACTCCTCCATGGGATTTACACTCTCATTTAAGACAAAGATCAAACATGCCTACCGTTGTTAGCAGAAAACCATACCATTTGCCAACAAAATTCTAAGAATCTGGCAGATCCCAAGGACTGTTTACCATTTACGATCTTGTAAACGATGATGACAGACAGAGAAAAAGAAACGTATTTTATAGTTTTAAACTCGCAGCCTTTTTGTTTCCTTTCTGCAACTTCCTAAACAAGATTTCTGCATGTTGGTGACCACAAAATACAGGTGTATTCTCTCGTGTGTTTTAAAAATAGCTGCCCATGGTAGTGTCTTGCAGGTGAATGCCAAACAAAGGACTGTTATACAGTACATTTAGGGTTCATACAAGTTTACAAAAAATATAATTCCAGAACTTTTCCAGGAGCTCATCAAAAATTTCAGGAGCGTAAATATTTTGCTCGAATTGTAGTGCTATAGAAACTGCTCTGTATAAAACTTATGTGAAGCAATCTGGAACTCAGCACAATGATAATAATGCAAAACAATTTTGCCATGGAGCTAAAGATTTCCTATTCCATAGTCATCTATTCTTACACCCATTTGGCAGCAGGGAGGGCAGATATCAATCTCCTTCAGTGAAGAAAGCACATGCTAGATGGAACAGCCATCTTGAACTATCAAAAAGGTTTTCATACACTCTTGTGACTACCTGTACACAACTGATATACCACAAACCAAGGTCACTGAAAATAAGGCACTCAAACATCTTGCACTGCAGCATCATAGAGATGACATTATGCCTCCACAGTCCATGGAAAGAACTGAGTTAGAATAAACTGATTCAGTCAATCCAAGCGTTTTGACCAACTGTTCATTGCAAGAAAAAATTTCATTGCTATTCCAGGACCTTTCCCAAAATTATGAAAAATCAAGGGCTTTTCAGGCCTGGAAAAAAGGGAAATCAAATTCTAGGATTCCTGGGTCAACCCTGTACATTGTTTTCATCAGTGATAGCATCTGTAGCCACGTGAAACTGACCACTTTGGCAGGTGACTACAGAATGCAAATGACCACCAACATACATTTCACTGTATATAAGAGCTACACAATTTAATGAGTTGGTGAAGACTAGACTTTGATGCACTTATTAATATCAGGTGGCATAACTGCTTATTGAATAACGGTACAGTAGAACTGCTCGTATGTTGCAAAAGCACATTTCTGAAGTATAGGTGCAAATTGGAATTTTAGCTAAGTGGCCGGTAAATCCAAAAAAGTTGGCGGCCAAATAAAAACTGGCTGGAAAGTTAACAAATCTTAGTGGCCAAAAAGAAGTCTTCAGTATAAAAAAAGGGGCGGGGTGGATTAATAGGAACTTTACTGCTATATTTACATGCATGGCTTTATCTGAACATAAAACCCACTCAATGCGCAAAATAAAAACATTTTGTAATTCCCCCCCCCCTCTGGATTTGCATTTGCTCATTCCCAAAATATCGATAGTGTCGGTGAAAATTTACTATGTATCAGTGAAAACCTCGATATTTCAATGTTTTTGCTAATTACCAGATGAATTCGTACTTTTCCATCTGCAGCAGTAAATGGATACATTGGTGGGTAAAAATTGCTGCCCAATATAACTGTGATTACTCACCAATTCAAATCGAGTAACCAATAATATCAGTCAAAACACTCCATGTATCAGTGCAAACCTCGATGGTTTTTTTATGTATCGGTTCCTGTTGCATCGAGTAAAAGAACTCGATTTAGTCAATGAAACATTGGCCAAAACAGCCAATTCACGACATAAAAATACGATTCAGAGTTGAAGAAATATTCTTCTCATAGCAAGTATCTCATCACTCATTCTTTCAACATGGCCAAACCACTGAAGCATATTAGTCTCAACCTTGCTAACAACATTTTGCTTCACATTACACAACTGCAACACATCTTCATTCTTCACATGATCAGAACGTGTCTTGCCACAAACCCCACGTAAGTAATGCATTTCTCCAGCACACAAGCAACTCCTATGTTTTTTCTGTAGTATCTAGGTTGCACTGCCATACATCAGAGTAGGAACAATTACACTTTCATACACAGCCATATGGGACTCTCTTGAGAACCCATCATTCCTGGGAAAACCTCCCAGAACAGCTATGAATTTCAATGAAGAATTCACTCGTCTACTAACTTCACTATCCAATTTGTTCTTTCTGTCAACATGCTTCTTAAATACACAAACACATTCACCTGGTCTATCACTGTGCCATTTAGATTTATAATAATATTACATTTAGTACTAACAACTCCTCACTCAAAACCCATAATTTTGTTTGTTTTTTCCTTATTTATACTCAGTTTGAATTTCATGCAAACTTTGTACATTCGGGACAACATAATCTGCAACTACTTTTGCTCTAGCTGCCAACAGGGCTCTGCGTCTGAAACACTTAGAAGTATCACAAGTGAAACTGAATGTTGGTTGGAGGAAAAGGAACAGGAAGAGCCTTAGGATGGAAAGAATAAAGGTTGAAAGGCTCCCTGAAGATCATCAGCGTTACTCTAATGTGAAGATGCAAGGAAGCAGAAAATCAACGCAGGCCTATTGCAAAAGATACATTTCGTATCTTCATCATGGAATAGCCTGACAAGCACTTGCATTTCTCATTCTTTTGGGAAATGTGGATTTCCAACATCACAGGAAGTTCCCAAGGACACAGAGGATGATTCAAATGGACTTGATGTTCCGATTCCGCCAGAGGATGATTACATCAACTAACTTGCAATTGATTTTCAAGCTTATGTTGCATGTGATGAAAATGTGCTAACTTCAGAGGTTCAAACAATCTCTGATGTAATGGCTTGCTCATCAGAAGAAGATAATGATAATAACAATGTAGCTGAAATTTTGGAACCTATGCCTTCTTTCAACACAGCATTACATGGGAAAAACTTTTTCCTTGGTCACAATGCCCAAGAAAAACACTAGCAAAGCCTTTCATTTATTGAGAAAGCTTTGCTTCAGCTAAACATTAAAAATACATAGCAAATGAAAATTAATGATTTTTTCCAAACCAACATCCTATAATAATGTAAGTACAAAGATAGTAATACTGCATTTTTTATTCTTACATAAATGTGTTTACAATACATAGTACATACTATGCATAATACAGTACTACTAGAATGCATTGCATTTCTCCCTTTTTTTTTTTTTTTTTTTGTACACAATATGTATGCCTGTAGAGTTTGTTTTACCTCGATCTCAGTTTTACATTTTCCCGCATCATGCGATATTTTATGCTAGTCCACTGAAAAGCGTAAAATCAGGGTTTCACTGTGCATAAATATTATTTCTTTTATTCACAATCTACATGCGCAAATCAAGATTTTCGCTTCAGAGTTGACACAATACAGAAATTCGTAAGAAACTGCAAGTCAAACCTGACTTGGAATTTACAAACCTACACTTTTGTCAATGGGAGCTATGTCATGGCATATTTATTTCACCTAAGAGGCATATTTATTTTTTCGGAGCTAAGAGGCATATTTATTTCGCGGTCTTCCATCTTTTATTACATATAAACTTCTTCATTTTAAACGAACATTTCATTTAATATTTATTGAAATTATTTGGGGAACTGAGCCAGAGCCAGATTGGGGGGGTATGATGGGGCTATATAGCCTAGGGCCCAGGAGGCATGCCATTGCACCACAGATTTGTATGGAGGGCCAGACTGATAAAAAAATTTATCAAATAGTTTCAATTTTGCCTTGCATGATTTCTCCCTGTATCACAAACAAGAGACTAGAAGACTAACATATTTCAAGATAGTGACTCACTAAGGGTCAATGCTTCATGGTGTTTGTGTATAGCACAATTGGTGAGATAGTTTCAGCCTTTGGACTACCACCAACCCACGCCTCCCTACTTGCAATGGGGACTGTTAATGGTTAAAGTCCCTTGTGGCTTTACATTTCAAAACAAAAAAGATGCCCTGCCAAAAAAGTACAGAATGTTAAATTATTAAAAAATCCAGTAAATGTGTAGATTAGCGTCCTAAATTATTTCGTCGGAAAAATGTTAGTACCTGGAAAAAGTGTGACGCACAGATTTTAGATTATGGAAACTAATGGCAAATGGAGCAGAAATTTCATGTTTTAAATGTCTTTTTTACAAAGATTTTTGTCATAATATATACCTGTTAGTGCGATGCTGTGAAGAGACACTGCGGTAGGCATAATGCATCGCTACCACGACTTCAAGCTTTGCTCCATTGAAAGAAAGTTTCGCTACTGCGTGTAATTCACGTGTCGAATACTACAAATGCAGCCGCGTACGTTTTTGCCAGGAGAGCGAAGCATCATGTACTCATACAGAATATAATTCGCTCATGAATTGTCATTGTTTTTAAAGCAGATGTCGAGAAATGTTTCGTTCTTTTACACATGATTCCCTGATTCCAAATAGAAAGTACAAATCATCATCATCATCATTGTCAACCATTATCAATCCACTGCTGGACGAAGGTCTCCCCAAGTTTCCTCCACAACGGTCTGTCTTGTGCCAGTCTCCTCCATGTCACTCCCGCATATTTACGAATTTCATCCACCCATCTCCCATGTGGTCTTTTTCTGGGTCTTTTCCTGTCCCTTGGAATCCAATCTAAAATCTCGGCTGTCCATCTATGGTCTGTCCTTCTGGCAGTATGTCCAGCCCATTGCCATTTCAGGGATTTAACTCTGATCATGATGTCTTCCACTCTCGTCATTTTTCGGATCCACGAGTTCCTCTTCTTATCTCTCCTGGTTATACCAAGCATGCACCTCTCCATGCTTCTTTGAGTTGTCTGCAGCCTTTGTATGTCTCTTTTAGTTAAGGTCCACGTCTCTGCACCATACGTAAGCACTGGAAGGATGCATTGATCAAACACTTTTCTTTTAAGACATAATGGCATATTGCTCTTGAAAATTATGCTGTTTCTTCCAAAAGCTCTCCAGGCAAGTTTTGTACGCCAATTAATTTCTTCATCAATGTGACCCTCACTTGATATCTGCTGTCCAAGATAAACGTACGTATCTGTTATCTCCAGTTTTTCTCCATCAATCGATAAATCTTCATTTCTTGTAAAAGCATTGAACATCACTTTTGTCTTCTGAAAGTTCATTTTTAATCCCACTTCTTTACTCTTGTCAGCAAGTTCCTGGATCATACTCTGCAGCTCTGATGGGGTAGTTGCAAAAATGACTACGTCATCAGCAAAACGAAGGTGGGTTAGATAATCTCCATTAATCTTTATCCCTTTGTTTTCCCAGTTCAGTGATTGAAAGACATTTTCCAATGTGGCATTAAAGAGCTTCGGAGATATGGTGTCACCTTGTCTCACTCCCTTTCCAATTTTTATGTGTGTTGTATTTTCAAACAGCCGAATCTTTGCACTTGCATTTTCATAGATGTTATTAATAATATTAATGTATGCATCTTCAATACCGCAGGATTTCAGAGCCGTGGTAACTGCTGATGGTTTCACCGAATCAAAGGCTTTTTCATAATCGATAAAAGCCATGCACAATGGAAGTTCATATTCCCTCGCTCTTTCAATTAGTTCTCTCAGTACGTGGATATGATCTATTGTGCTGTAGCCACTCCTGAATCCAGCTTGTTCTCTCGGTTGAGCCATGTCCAGTGTTACCTTCAAGCGGTGTGAAAGACCTTTAGTGAAGATTTTATAAACCACTGATAGGAGGCTGATAGGTCTGTAGTTCCTGAGATCCTCAATGTCACCTTTTTTATGTAGCAGGATCATTGTAGCATTGTTCCAATCCTCAGGAATCTTCCCTTCATTAAGGCATCGAGTAAAAATTTGGGCGAGTACTGTTTCAATTTCTCCACTTGCTTCTTGTATGATGTCTATAGTAATTCCATCTTCTCCTGGAGCTTTCCCCCGCTTCATGTTCTTGATTGCATGAGCAACTTCTGCTGGGAGGACTGGAAGAACTCTGGTACCTTTCATGATGTCTGGAGTGCATATATCATCCCTTTCATATAGTTTGGAGTAGAAATCTTTCACTCTTGTCAAAATTTCGCCTCTATTTCTTGTTATAGAACCATCTTCTTTTCTCAGAGCCATAATTTGTTTTCTTCCCTTACTGAGATGTCCCTTTGCTATCTTTAGGCTTTGGTTGTTTTCAATTGCTTTCCTCACTAGCTCACAGTTGAATTTCCTTACGTCTTCAGTGATACTTTTTCGTGCTGTCTTGCATAGCTCTATATATTCCACTTTGGAAGTCACATCTTCTTTAGTTGTCCTCATCTCTCTTCTTTTTTGCATCAACATTTTGGTTTTCCTGATAATTTGTTTACATGCAACTTGTTCTTAGACCCAGCTAATTTTGTTGCTGTTTCCATAAGAGCTTTGGTTACTTTTCTGTTAACTTCAGAAATATCCACTTCTTCCGATGTTAGGCCTTCTAAAGCAGAGAATCTGTTCTTCAGTTCCAACTTGAAAGTATTATGGTGTTTTTTAAGGTTGGTTATGTCAATACATTTTGTTTGTCTTATGAGCTTGCCACGTTCCAGTTTAGTGTTGAGGTGCATCTTACATCTCACCAATCTATGGTCACTACCTGTGTTGAACTTGTTTAGCACACTGCAGTCTTCGATGACGAATTTTTTGTTACACATAATAAAATCAATTTCACTTGTCGTCCCAATTGGATGTCTCCATGTCCATTTCCTGTGTGGCTTTTTCTTGAAAAAGGAATTCAAGATGAAAAATCCTTCTGCCTCTGCAAACTCAACGAGTATTTCCACGCTGGTTTCTGTTGCCGTGACCGAATTTACCTACTGAAGTTTCATTCTGTTGCCGGTGCCCTATTTTTGCATTGAAATCTCCCATAATTATCTTCAAGTGCTGCTTACCTTTATTATTTAGATGACGAATTTCCTCATAAAATTCTTCAATTTCTTCTTCAGGATGACTTGTGGTGGGTGCATAAGTTTGAATAATCTGAGCCTGGTATCTTCTCGATAGTTGGATAACGAGTCGTGCAGCTCTGTCAGAGGAACTTTCAACTTCTACCACTTTATCCTTCAGTTTCTTGTTTATTATAAATCCAACACCACTAGTTCTGCCAGTATCTGTCCCACGATAATAGAAGAGATGTCCACTTTTCAGTTCAATGAGATCTTCTCCTTTTCTCCTTACCTCACTCAGCCCGACGATGTCCCACTTGATCCTTTGTAGTTCCTCTTCCAATTCAAGAAGCCTTGAATCAGAAGATAGGGAGCGTCCGTTGTACGTTGCCAAGGTCAGCATCAAATGGCAGCCTAGTCCGGTCCTCCGGGGATTCTTAGCACCCTCTGCCTTCATGTCGCACTGGCCGCTGCCTTGGCCAGGTACATTCCAGCTGCCGGAGACTGAGGGCCAAGATTTAAGTTGTAGAGTCATTTTGGAGGTGTTTGGCCATAACTCACCACGCTGGCCAAGCGGGTTGGTGAGTGTGGGATAGCATTTCCTCTGATCCCGATGGTATAGTTATACCGCTATTTGCGGTCGTCAGAGCCCCTTTAGTGGGAACAGGATGCACCACGAGAAGGCGGGGTTGACATTTGTCAAGGAGAGGCTGTGATGTTACGCATCACCTGACCTTACATCCCAGAAAGTACAAATATGGCTTTTTATGTTGTGCAGGAAACTGGGGAAGTATAACTTTCGGTTCTGCTTTGAACGACTTCCATTTGTAGCTGATTTGCTGTGCCACTGTACATTTGGTTTTCCTGTTAATACTTTCTTTGCAGGTCAGTTTCTATCTCACTGATAGGTATATTTTGCAAACCAAAGAGGTTTTTTCCGGTTTTTCCTGCCACAAAATAAATAAATAATAATAATGAGTAGGTAATGTGGACCTATTTTCTGTAGCGTATCACTACAACATGTATCACTCTTCTGCCAACAACGTAACCGCTTCTTTCTCTTGTACTCTTCCGCTCGTCATTTCGGTACAGCAACGAACCTTCCTTTTAACAGAGCAAAGCTTGACATCATCGCAGTAGCAATTTGTTAGGCCTACCGCAGCGTCTCTTCACAGCATCGCACTTACAGGTAAATATTACGATAAAAATCTTTAAAGGACATTTAAAAAATTAAATTTCTGCACCATTTGTCATTATTCTCCATACTCTAAAATCTGTATGTCGCACTTTTTCCAGGTACTAACATTTTTCCGACGAAATAATTTAGGACGCTAATCTACACGTTTACCAAAAATCCAAGACAAAATCTAAGAATTTTAAGCTTTTAACTGATGTTCTTGTGAGAACAATGAAAAATACAGTGGCTCTTGTTATAAAAACTACATATAATTTATTAAATTGAATGCACTACGTGTTATTTATCACAATCATATGCTACAGTTTCATGCTTTTATGGACTTCACGATGAACCTCCGTCAATTCTTTGCTGTCCACTCGGATGTCTTAGCCTAAAAGCCCACTCAAATGTCCACTGAGGTCTTAATCTGGCCCTGAATGGTACTGGCATCTTGATTTGATACAGGTGCGGACTGGGCGACCGGGATAATTCCAGGTGGGCTGCTGTATTCTTGGCTGGTAGACCTTATGCTAACTCAAGAGAGAGAAAAAATAAGTAAATATATACTTGTACTTTAATATTCTTGTACAAGAAAAGCTAGAGGCGCTAAAATGACAAAGTTTGTCAACCACTTTGATGGCTTCAAAAAGAACTTAAGTAGCAAATGTTCTGTTGAGCCAAACCCTATTTCAGTACATCCCCTTCCTATTTTTGGAATTCCAAATTTATGCCCCGTCACTTTGGGCTAATATCCTCTAATTCAGGGATTCCCAACCCAGTGTGCTGTGAAATTTCGTCATCTGAATTAAAAAAAAAAAAACACTATTACTTGAATCAGTAATGTTATTAGTTCATTCAATGCTACCATAATTCTGTTTCACAATAGTCAACTACTACTCCCGCTTCCCTCACCGGTCAACCAATTGACAACAATCTCCCGCTAACCTCTGTATTGTTTGAGCTTTTGGTCACAAGATGAAAGCAAACGCTATTTTGCCTTCGGTAACTGTGCCTGACAGAGTCTGCCAGATGCTGTTGTTATACGTGCAGTGCCCGTTGTTTGTGTGTGGATCGCCTCGTAGTTGCATCTACAAGTCTCCCAGACTTCGTCGCTTCATTTGTCTGCATTTGTGATTGATTATTAATTATTGAAAAGATTTTAATGAAGAGGCGAAAAACTGGAAGATGTAATAATTACATTGTTGCTACCTTTTGCAACATCGTACTTCTGTAAGCAGGAATTTTCGGCATTGAACAACACAAAATCAAGTTGCAGGGTTCATCTGCCTACCGCTGAAGCCGATTTATGAGTGTCATTTTCAAACATTCGCCCCAGGATTGACAAGATTTGCTAGCTACATCAATCCCATGTGTCGCATTGATGGAACTATTTTTATTTCACAATGAAGTCCTTAAATTATTTGTTTTGTAATAAGTTTTGTTATAAGGTAATAAATGCAGTTTCTGTTAACTGTATCTGGACATTAATAATTTTAATTCAAACTTAAATTTAATAGAAACCTTTGGCAGCAACAGTCCATCATTGCAAATTATTGGCATTATATAACAACCTTTAGACAAGTGTCCCGTGAAAATATTTCGTACGTTACGTGTGGAGTGATGTTGAAAAAGTTGGGAACCCCTGACTAATCAAATATGTGGTCAACAGTCTGGGATAGAAACTCGAAATTCATTGTGTACATTAATGTGTGGAGGTTTAAACATTTTGGGGTTGCTGCTTTTT
Source organism: Macrothele yani (assembly GCA_039090855.1). Lineage (NCBI taxonomy): Eukaryota > Metazoa > Arthropoda > Arachnida > Araneae > Macrothelidae > Macrothele > Macrothele yani. Next base: position 57,126,824 of record CM077010.1, read on the forward strand.
TTATATGTACATTCTTTTTATGTACGAGATCTACCCCTGATTTACTACTTTTTGGACCTACCAGTTACACAAATTCTTGAACTGCAGTTCTGAGAAGTCTGTTTCAGCTGCAGCAAGAAGGCTTTTTCCAGTTGAAAGTAATTAAATAAAAATTAATTTTCGCATTCTTTAATTTCTCTCACTTCATAAATTTGTACTGAAATTCTGGACATTTTCAATTTTCTCCAAGAGATTTTTTTGTAATTGTTTTATTAAAGATACGCAAGTCTTCAAAACGAAATTAATTTTCGACACATTTGGATTTCCGTTCACATTAAAATCGAAGAAAATATTACAAATTCTGAATTCAGTTATCATAGTAAAATTCATAAGAATGGAATAAAGTCTTCCACAATCCCTATCAGAGAACATCTGTTGCTTCTCAACAATGGAAGCAATTTCTTTCTTACACTAAAATTTAATAGAGAGCTACTGTGTCCAGGAAAATGGGTAAAATGTGTTGATTTAAATATTATTTCCTCAATACGGAAAACCTCAATGATTTGAAGACTTGTGTTGAACAGATGTTTAAACACTAAATACTGATGCTAACATAACTTTTTTTAAGGAATGGGGGTGTACCTTGATCATTTTTCCCAATGCTCAGAATCAATTTCCACGGCCGTTTATGAATCTCCAGTCTGCCGTTGATTTGATATTCGGACAGCCTAGTCATCAATTTTGAGCCGCGGATGGCCTAATGGTCATTCATGACTGCTACGGAGGAGCCTCAGGTTCGATGCCAGGCAGGTACAAATGCTCAAACCACTAAATATCCGTCATGTGCCGGATGGGCATGTTACGCTGTCGAACCCTGAGTGCTGGCCCCTTGGTAATAAATATGAGCGTCTTCCTCTCCCTTTCTACCTCACCTCCATGTCACTTTCATATCGGGCACTCTAGCTTCCTATTTCTAAGGGTTGCTTAAGACCTGGGATCAGACACTCCCTTCCTAAAATCCTCTACACATGATCTGACCTGATACCAGTTCCAACGTGACATACGAATTTTTTCATTCAAAATCAATTTGGATTTCAAAAATCAACTTGAACAAAATCTGTGGATTTCAACTTTCCACTTGATTTTTTTTTTTTTTTTTTTTTTTGTACGAACACATAACAGTAAAGCTGAAACAAAGAAATTGGCCTTTCCATTGACGTAATGCATGGTTCCCAATTCCATACAAACATATATTTAAACACGTTATATTTATATGATCACCCCCCCCACACACACACACACACACACAAAAGAAACCTATGAGAAGTCAGACACAATTTTCATGCTATCAGACGTTTTTTTTTTTTTTTTATGGACGATTGTTACATTCCCTATGTTCGTTAACAAAATACAAGCTGTACTTCCAAAACAAGTCAGTAGTCAAAATAGTATAACTATACTAAAAATCTGAAATTTCTTGGCGTAGAATACAAATAAAACTTTGCAAGCTTTCGCACAACCAGATGGTTTTTTCAAGGAAGATAGACAGGAAGGAGTATTACCTTTCTTGAAAAAGTCATCTGGTTGATGTGCGAAACCTTGGGAGTTTTATTTGTATTCTACGCCAAGAAATTTCGGATTTTTAATATAGTCATACTATTTTGAGTATAATTTGGTATACAGTTCCTACTTATTGGTCAGTAGTCAGAAAGAATTTTCAGGAAGGGGCGTCTGAATTTGAAAATTAGTTTTTAGGGCACGTATGCATACGGTAAATTTTTGTTATCACATTTGCACACAAAATTCTTCTATTTAACACTCCCCATTTTTCAAATACTGAATTATATGCTGTACTACTTATAAAATATTTATTTTACTTGTGAGACATTTTAAACATTTCCGAGAGGGTTTAAATCCTCAAAACCCCTCCATGGCTACGGCTCTGTTACAAAATATGAACTAGGCAGGTAAAGCATATATACTTTAGCTGTTAACAACGATGTTTTATTTCTAACAGCACTCATCATTTTATTTACTCGTTATATGCCTCCGACATTATTAAATTAATATAGGGCTGATGAGGTTGTTTTTAAGATTTCTTGTTTTCGTATCTGCAGGCTTAATTCATGTACTTTATAAATAAATCGCAGACTTACTTTTTAAAAGCCCAGCTCATGTACGCTGGAAGTTTTTCTTGATAACCTAACTTTAAAACTGAAAATATCCCATACCACTGACTAGATGTTAGTAAACGTCCTGTAACAGAAGCTTCTTCCATAGTAGCCGCCATAATGTAAATAACAGCTACAAGCCGACAATCGATGATTCACAGACGCTTCGGTTTGGAAAAGCGTGAATACCAAAGCCCATGGAGGTAAGAATAAAGGGAGAAAGTTTGACGTCACAAACATAAAGCTTTCTTAGCAGACGACGCTGAAGGTGTGACGGCCATCTTAAGATACTGATAGTTGTTTTGAGCCACTGAATTACGTACGTGACAAGTTTGATTTTCGAAATTTGAAGTCATTTTTTTTTTCAGAAATAGTGTGTTGGTGCATTTAGAAATGTCACAACAATTCCGCGCGATCACCTCCTGGAGTTACGTTTCACAGATAAGTAACAGATAAACATTTAATATGATTTTCTTTTTCATTTCCGAAAAGCAGATAGAAGTCAATTTAGATATGACCAGCTTAATTTCCCATTTCGATTGGCAGAATGACACTGAACAGCGTGACATTTTGTTGTGCTAACAGAGGGAAAAAATTCTAATAAAAACTCGGAAAAGTCATCTTTCAGAGCATATGCCTATGCACACAGGTGAAAAGAAGCTTTACCAATGTGAAGTATGTTCCAAGCAATTTGCGCGAAAAAGTGATCTTCCGAAGCATTTACTCATTCACACGGGGAAAAGCCTCACCAATGTGATGTATGCTTCAAACGATTTGCTTGGAAAAGTCTTTCACAGCATATGCCTATGCACGCAGGTGAAAAAGACTTACCAATGTGATGCATGTTCCAAGCAATTTGCGCCGCCCAGGTGGCGCAGTGGTCTAAGTGATGGCCTCTGGTCATTCGTCCAAAAGGGGTCCGGGTTCGAATCCCGTGAGGCATGGATGTTGTGTTTGTCTTACGGTACTGCCTCTCTTCCTTTCCTGGAACCAGTGACCCTAAATTAGGGACTAGCGACTGCTTATAGCCCATTGAGTTGCTCACGGTGGTGGTTGGATGAACACTCCACCGACGTGACCTCGCTTTCTTGGCCAGCTAGGTCACCTGACCTCAATCCCATCGAGCACATCTGTGATGCCATCGAGAGAGATGACCATCCTCCATGAAATCTTCGTGAACTGTGGGAGCTTGTTCAGGGTGTTCCCAACGCTTTCGGTGTCTTGTCGAGTCCATGCCGAGACGAAGCGCCGTCGTCATCAGGACGAAAGGTGGTGCTACACGTTACTAGACAGGTATCTCTAATTCAATTGCTTTTCAGTGTATATAGTGAGTTCATAGAGCATTTGTGGATTGTATATATTGTATAATGAAGTTTTGTGTGTGTGTGTTTGGTGTGTATGTATGACGAAAAAAACGTTTTTTTTTTATGTTGCTATGTAAATAGGACCGCAGGTGTTCCTAGTGAGTAAATTTGGCATGACTGCGTTTTTTTATGAAAATGAAGGAGGAATTAAGGATGACTACATAACACATAAAAAAAAAAAAAAACTCCTACACGACCAGGAACAGAATATAATAAAGTGAATGATCTCAGATACGAAAAGTGAATAGCCCCCATGCTACCACTAAAAACATGCGACATTTTTATCACAAACCACGTGCTGGAAATGTTGAACTGGGAGCAAGGCCATGAAATGGTAAATTGCCCTGAATGTATTAAGAAATAACTCGTACTCAAATTCAGCGTTAAGTACGCTACTGCTTGCTGTACACAGGCCTTTCTTGGAATTTTGCGACATAGAAGATAAACGAGCTTCGACGAATATGACTGTACTTTTGCTGCGTAAACAACTATTGTCGAAATAAGGAAAAATAACTCATGGATCAGGAAAATGTTAAAAGTTGATGACATCACGATCAAGGTAAAATCCCTGAGATGGAAGTGCGCTGGATATATTACTAGAAGAACAGGCCACTGTTGAACAACTGAAGTTTAGATTGGATTACCAAGGGGCAGGAAAAGACCCAAAAGAAGACCCTTGGGAGATGGATGGATGAAATTCGAAAGAATGCTGCAGTCACACGCTCCAGACAGAAAGTAGTGGGAAGCACTCTAGGAGACCATCCAGTAGTGCATTGATAACGAATGATGATACATGTATATACTATTACATACTGAAAATACACCGATGAGCCATCACATTATGACCACCTACCTAATAAGCTGTAGCACCCCCTTTAACCCGCAAAACAGCGGCCACTCGGAGAGGCACCCATTCGATGAAGTGGCGATATGCATCCTGGGGTATTTGGTACCATAATGTCAACAGAAGTCCTACAGTTCCCGTACATTTCGGGGTGGTGGTTATGTAGCGCGAACCCGCTTTTCCAAGTCGAATCATAAATGTTCTATTGGGCTCATGTCAGGTGAACTTGGAGGCCAGGGCATTAACAGGAAAGTCACCAGCATGTTCCCGAACCACTCCTTGACAATTCTGGCAGTGTGGCATGGCGCATTATGCTGTTGGTAATGGCCTTCACCAGCAGGGAGCACAGTTGCCATGAATGGGTGAACTTGGTTCGCAACAATGTTCAGATACCTGACAGATGTCAGGGATTGTGCTATTGGGATAATGAGGCCTAAAGTAACCCGCAAAAACATCGCCCACATAATAACACCGCTCCCGCCTGCCTATTTCGACCAAATAGTGCATTCAGGTGCCATAGACTCCGTTGGTAATCGGAATCCGCGCTCGGCCATCTACGTGATAGACCACGAATCTTGATTCGTCAGACCAGGCCACTTTCTTCCAATCATACACGACCCAATCTCCATGATCTTGGGCCAATTTCATGCGTTGTTGGCGATAACGTGTAGTGAGTACAGGACCCAAATGGGTCTTCGGCTACGAAGGCCCATGCGCAGAATGCTGCGGTAAACTGTATGCTGTGACACATTGCCCTGATCACCACTGTTGTATTTCAAGAGTATTTATTGTTCTAAAAGAATACAACATAACATTTTTCCACACAACATTATAAAAACCTAAAAGCTAATTGAAAAACTTAAAGCTAATAAATAACTTTTTAAAACTTCAAGCATAAACAATAAACAAAGAATCATCTTCGTAGGTTTAGACAGCTAGACATACATTATGTAATTCAAACTGGAAGGTATTCTTCCACGTAATACTTCTTGGCAATGAAATCAAATTCATTTATCATGAAACTCTCCACACTGGTCCATTACGCCATTAGTGACAATCATATTTTTACAAACAATTCAAAGCATGAAACCTTTTAGAATTTCTTACAATAAATTAAAGAGATAAAAAAACATTTTTCCAGCATACATTGTAAGTGTGCATTTCCTTGGCACTATTAAAACAATCACAGTTCACACAAATTTACGATTACATTGCATCAATCTCAACTTTATCAAGCATTATACTCGTAAGTAACTATTTATTTAATATATACAGTATTACTGTAATGAAGTCCGTCATTAGGTTATGAATCTCTTCGTTACTTTCTCTATGATTCCGGTCTTTAGTACATTTTTACAATAGTACTCACAATATGCCAATTAGCCGCCCCGGTGGCGCAGTGGTCTAAGGCGTTGGCCTCTGATCATTCGTCGGAAGGGGTCCGGGTTCGAATCCCGGTGAGGCATGGATGTTGTGTTTGTCTTACGGCACTGGCTCTCTCCCTTCCCTGGAACCAGTGACTCTAAATTAGGGACGGGCGACTGCTTATAGCCCATTGAGTTGCTCACGGTGGTCGTTAAACCTCAAAAAAAAAAAAAAAATATGCCAATTATTCAAAGATACTGTATTCTATACATCCACAGAAAATTTGACATCATATGTAATTTCTGCTTTAAATTAAAAGAACAAGCCGCACCTTTTATATTCATAAGTCTCTTATTAAAACAGACCTACACGCTTAATTTAATTTTTGCACGTCCTGCACTCCTCAAGTCAGCTTTCCCGCGAAATCCACCAGAGGACAAAGACGCAGCCGCCTTCCAGTTTCCTCAAGCCGTCTTCCACTACGAAAGCCGGTAGAGACAAATTATTGGAAATACGCATTTTCCTCTCTATTACTCCTCAAGAATAATATTTAACATGGTCTCTTCGACGTTTAACAATATAATTGCATAAATTACAAAATGTCTTCAAGATTCTAAACTATACCTTGTACACATTTGGACTCATATTACCTTTACATTATAAACCTGAAAATGCCAGTCCACACTCATTAATTCTTTTAGTTGCCTCGAAGCATATACAACATAAACAACAGTTATGCTGTATGTCGCACAATTGCTGCAAGCTGACTTTAATCAGAGTACACACTTGACTCCATAATTCAACAAATTATAGTTCTCACAAATTTACAACTACATTAATCTCCACCATATCAAATATTATACTCGTTATTACTATTTATTGAGAATAAATAAAATGACTGAAGTGAAGTCCAACATTAGTTTGTGATCTCGTCATTACTTTTTTTTTTTTTTTTATTGGAGGTTTAACGACCACCGTGAGCAACTCAATGGGCTATAAGCAGTCGCCCGTCCCTAATTTAGGGTCACTGGTTCCAGGGAAGGGAGAGAGCCAGTGCCGTAAGACAAACACAACATCCATGCCTCACCGGGATTCGATCCCGGACCCCTTACGGACGAATGATCAGAGGCCAACGCCTTAGACCACTGCGCCACCGGGGCGGCCGTCATTACTTCCTCTCTGATACTGGACTTATTACAATTTTTACAATATTCTCCATGTATAGCACCAAATCAAGGAAACACTTTATTTACACCCAAAGTAAAAATGTCTTCCCTATATATTTGCTTCTTTGAAAATGAACGAACATCACACTCCTTTAACATGCATAAAGAACACTTGTAGAAAACAGACTTAAAAAAAACAAAAAAAAACTACTTCCATTCTTTCTCATCCCATATCCCCAAAATCCGCTTTCCCTTGAAAGCCACCATAGTCCAAGACAGCAGGCAAAAATATACATCATGGGTAGACGCAGCCCGCTTTTATACCTCATGAATATAGTAATTGATGCAAACACTTCAATATTCAGCGATATAGCAGTATAACCATAAAAAAAATAATGACTGCTATATTCCAAAACGCCTTTAACATGCTTAATCTCTTCCTACTTTGACATGGAAAACCTAAAGCTCTCAATCTACTCTTATCAATTCCTGTAATTGTCACTTGGTAAATTTAACTTAGACCAACAATTGGGCGGTCCGTCACACAACTAACTGTCACAAGCTGACTTTAACCTTGAGTTCATTTTGACTCCACTATTCAACTATTACAAGCTCTCACAAATTACAATTACATTTCAACATTCTCAACACATCAATAATTATACTAGAAAGTACCTATTTGAATTAAAATATACAACTGATCTGTACACCTACATAAAAACACATTCATGATCTCACTTCTGCTTCATTCCTCTTTAAGGAACCTGAACCACTCTACACCACAGCTCTCAGCCTCTCGCGCTCTCAAAATTAAATTACTCACCTTAATGCAACAACTAAAATACTCAATTATCTTATCTCAAAAACTTCCACATCTTGTAACACTGCGTAAATGAATAAATGCTTATCTCCAGATTCTGACTCCTTACAAAATCTGTAACTTAAAGTATTGTTATACATCGCACTTCGTCGCACAACTGCTGCAAGCTGACTTTTTACTGAAGTACACACCCTGCCCTTCTTTTCTGCTAATATCCCACTTGCTCACTTTATTAACTTAAGTAGTGGATAAATGATTAACACGTGATTTGACAACAAGAAATCACGACATTACGTATTTGTTAAATTATAAAGAACACCACATTATGCAGCATTAACTCTAATTTTTATATTATTCTCACTTGTTCCCATGAAACCTCATCGTCATAAATCGTACCCGTCAATCAATAGTGTTTCACCAAGCTCGCATTATTCTTTTCAACCCAACCGAATTCCTCATTCATCTTATTTACACAATTACACTGAATATAAGCCATCATGCAGAAAAGTCTAAAGTTCAATACTGATAAAATGGAAAACACTATTTCTAATTCAAACATATTGTTACGCGGGGTCAAAAATGAGCTGAGAGAAGCAGCAATTTTTGAGAGGACAAATAAGTGTTTGGATGCCTTATTACCCCATTCGGGCCTCTCAGGGAAAGACTTCGCAAGTGGCAAAAACAAGGTAATAAATTTCCTTGTCTTGACTCCCTCGGCGTTAACCGAATTCCCGTGTAGAAACGTCGCTCTTTGGGAAGCGAAGCTACTGACCAGATAAAGCAGCGCGCTTGTTGAGGGGCTGGCCAAATATTTTAAGTTGCATGCGGGGGACGAACATCATGAGAAAGATCAGATGACATTCAGCACCGTTGTGGAGAGTCAGAGGCTTTACGAAGCTGAGCTCGGGACGAAGAAAAGGAGTGCACTGAGCAACAGGGAGACCGGGGACACACGCTGGAGCGAAGACACTGATATTTCAGTGGCGGCTTTTCAGGTGAAGTAGGTGAAGTCAAGGTACTTAGAAAGAGGGGAGGTAGGTCCAATCGCCTTTGTTTCCGTGCCGCCGGCGAGCTGTCACCCTACGAGCTGGAGTGTGACGTCACAGGGGCCATAAACGATCTCTTGAGCATTCCGAGCTTGTGCTGTAGTGTCGATTACTCGCTGCATTTCTTTGTCAATTTTAGACCTGCTTTGTAGTTTCATTCATTTTTTTCTTCATTTGTTTTCTGCGTACAACTATCTCGAAAATACCCGGATACGCTGTTGCACTTTGTCGTAATAACAGTTCAAAGAAAAGGAAGTTACATACCATGTTTTCCCATCGGATAAAGATTTCTTGAAGCAATGGGTAGCGAAATGTTGTCAAAAGGATGTATTCGATGCAAAGAAAGCTCGAATGTGTTCAGAACACTTGATGTCTCGAAGTAAGAGCGAGATCTTAGAAATTAATTGCTGAACTTGCCTCCCATAAAAAAAATTGAAAAAAAAATGCTGTGCCTACAAAAAATATGCCTTAGCAGATGGAGCAGCAAACTTCTGTTCGAAGTGAACGGTTTAAGATCGGAGAGGTCAGAAAAAAAATGCACTAAGTCGAATTGAAAGTATATCTCCAATTAAACGTCAAATCACAGGTCACAATGAAAGAGACATCATTCCTGACCAACATTTATCATACCGTCAACGTTATGTGAGAAGTGCGAATGTATGAACAAAACTATAATGCAACTGTAGAGTGAAAATAATTCACTACGGGAAGAATTATCAAATGTAAGAAAACAGTTGGTAATGGTAAATCAATGCTTTTGCCTCGAGAAAAGAAGCCTGAAAACGGAAATTAATGTTATAAAACGCAAATGCAAGAATAGAAATTTGCTCAGCAACAGTGAAAGTTGTCCAGCTATCATAAATTTGCTTGACCATTGTTTCACTGAAGTGCAAATTCAAACTCTTGTGTCAAAAAAGAGACCAGCAAAATGGAATGAAGAAGATATAATCAGTCAAGCACTTGTTTTGCATGCTATTTCTTGAAAAGCATATCTTTTCATCAAAAATAAAATGCACATACTGCTTCCAAGCATTTCCTCTCTGAAACGGTGGTGTGGTAAATTTCTGTTGCCGATGGTTTAATTGAGTCCGTTTTAAAGGCAATGAAAATAAATGCTATACACCTAACCGAATTCGACAAAGTTTCAGTTTTATCTTTTGGTGAAATGAGCGTTGATTGCCGCTATTGTTATGATGCTGCTGCAGATAAAATTTTAGGACTGCATAGTAACGTTTTAGTAGTTATGCTGAGAGGCTTCTGGAAAGCTTGGAAACAACCATATACTGTATTATTCCTTTGATAAGCAGATGGATCAAAAGCTGTTAACTGACATAATTCGAGTCGTTGAGCAATTGGGTTATTTAGTGCATGGAGCAATCGTGTTATTTAGTGCTCATCTGGGAGGGGGGGGGGATATCAAGGTTTGGAGGCAGCTTGGAATAACCCCAATATTGTCTTCTTTTCCAAATTCTGTAGACGAAAATCGAAAAATATGGATGTTTGCCGATGTGCCCCATCTAATTAAACTTCTCTCATATATTTGATCGCGGAACACGCTATAGTGTGTAACGATCACCAGATATTTGACCTTTTGCTGGAACGTAATAACTCAGAATTAAAGGTGTTTTATAAAATAAAATGGATTCACACAAATGTAAGAGGCCCCATGAGACAGAGAATTAGTTTTAGCGCCCGAGATGCAATCTAACAATTAACGTAAGCAAAGCTGTAGTGTTTTTTTCCTGAAATAAAACAAATTGCTAATTTTATAAAATTAGTAAATGACTGATTCGACGTAATGAAATGTAGATTTCCCAGCTCTAAAGAGCCATTGCAGTGTGCTTTTGGAAAAAAAAAAGATATTCAGCAAAAAAGCATCGAACAGTATTCATGTCATATTCCCGTTTTTTCCCAGTATATATATATATATATATATATATATATTATTTTGAAAAATAGTTGGAAGTTTGTACAATTTTTACTTAAAAATTATTTATTCAAAACTAGCTCTGTTATTTCGATTGAAAATTCACAGAGCACACACTTTCTCGGTATGGCTCCGTGCGCGTTACAGCTTCGCTTATGGCCATCGTGACGTCACAGCGCAGCGAAGCGAGGCTGACGAGAAAGACAGGCTTCGGTGCGAAAGGGCATCGACGAGATCACGTGACCAACTTAGTGCTGTTGCCTCTGCTTGGGGCTGCCGAGAGCAAACGGTGACCGAGTAGAGAGCTATATTTTCCAACACGCAGCGAATATAAGGTGGCACATCTAATCATTGCATATTAATTTAAAACTATTAGAGAAGAAAACGTTTAAAAGGAACATTATTAAAATGGGAGTTCTACTGAACTTAATCGTTTAACACTACTGAATTAATTTTTTTTTTTTCGTTTTCCGTGTAGTGTGGATTTTTGCGTTTAGCCGTTCCTTTAGCAAAGTCGTATCAAGAGACATATTCGAAAGTTTTGTTGCTCGATTTAATGAAATTAACTATATTTTCTTCGTTGTCCGTGTAGTTCATTTTTTTCTTTTTGCCTTCATGATTTTCTAGCAACAATGAAAAGCAAATTCGTTTAATAAATAGCGTACAGAATATTAATAGCAAACGGAAAACGTCAAGCGAAATCATATTGAGAGCGAAGAAAAGTGTCCCCTCATATATATATGTATGGCTAAAACGTTCCTTACTAAATTAAAAAAAGTTCTATTTTTTTCTTGTTCTGGAAAAAATATTTTTTTTGATATTATTGCATGTGTTTTGTTTAATGGGGTTATTTCTAGGACAATGCTTCTGTACACTAAAAGTACATAATTTGGAAATAATTCCTTCCTAAAAAAAGTGCTTAGGATCCCTTTTAATACAAATCATCTCTGTGCATTACAGTTTATTTAACTTATTTCTACTTGGGGGAAGAAAAAAAAATTAATCCTTATCTGTATATATTTCAACACTTTAAAATTATGTGACAACACATTCTGGCACAAGCTATTTTCTTGGTAATTGAAAAAAGTTGAATGAAGGACACTGTCACAAAAAATGTTCTCATTGTTTTGTGAAAAATTAATGCAAGAACTTTTTTTCATAAAACTATTCATTTTTGTCACTATTAAATTTTCCTTTCATTTGTAAATTTACAATTACTATAATTGAACACTGTTAGGTAAGCCAAAAATTGAAAAAACTATTTCCATACTAGAATTTAATTCAAACTGTAGCTCAGTAAACAGAATTCTTGCTCACCATTAACAGAAATTTAATTGCATTATGAGCCAATAAGCAATCTGAAATTGCAGATTTAGTGCTACTGACTAACTCTTTCATACCAGAAAATTTGAAAAATCATTGCCGTGGAGCGCATTTCCCGATTTCCATTCGAGCATGCTACCGTTACATCATCCAGGATGAGGAAGTCCCAAACATCCGAGTGATTTAATCTGAATAATCACAGATTTTCGCCAGTCAAAGCGAGCCCTGCTTCATCGTAGCTCAGCTATTTAGAGTCAGGTCGATGCTTAGCAAATTCCCAGTTATTCAGGTAAACATTGGGGAAGAAATATTTCTTCTTATTATACATGGGAAATATATCTGTATAAGTAATCTGAAATCACATATTTACTGTTACGTAACTGAAATCAAACGATCGTCCATGGAATGGAAACATGTCACCTTTCCAACAAGGAAGACGTGAAAAGTCGAACTGTCTGTCTGCGGGAGAGGTCATGGCGACTGTGAATCTGTTGTTTACACAGAATTTCTGTCAAAAGAGACAACCATCAGTAGTGACTCATATTGCCAAACACTATTAAATTTGCGAAATTCAATTAAGGACAGATGCCGGGGTAAGTTGAGCGAAGGTGTCATTCTGCTGCCCAACAACGCTACACAGCACGGAAAACAAAGGGAACTGCTGCAGTCATTCAAGTCGGAGGTGTGGCAATATCCACCTTACAGCCCCAACTTATCCCCATGCGGCTACCATTTGTTCGGTAAAATAAAACAGGACCTTAGTGGACAACGATTCCCAACCGATGAGGATGTGAAAAGTGCGGTCCTTAACTAGTTGCACCAAACTGGACTTTTTCTGTACAGGTATGGGAAAGTTAATCGCACGTTCCGATAAATGTTTACAGTCCTTAGGCGACTATGTCGAAAAATGAATGAATGTTGTACCTTTAAACCAACATACATCCCCTGAGTATATCTTTGTTTGATTGTTTTATTCAACATTGTAACTAACTTTTTGATCCACCCTCATATTATTAAAGCACTTTGCTGCAATTCAGAAATCCAATTTTTAGTTTGCTTTAAAAATTAGCATAAATACTACATTTGAAAAAAGTATCAACTTACCTACTGGCTATCAATTTGTCTTGTATCTTCAAGCGGAACGAAGTAAAAAATACTATTAAAATAAACAAATGGGTCCATTTTGTTACATAAATGTACCTCAAATGTCTGTTTCAAATAGTTTGAAAGAAGGAAGTTATCACAAGCTGCAACTGTATTCAGCTTCAGATTGTTTACTCCAACTTGCCTTATGTGATAGAATCTGCAACAAAGTTATAGATACACACAACAAAATAAATAAAGAATTCTTGCCAACCAATGGCAGAAATTAAGACATCTGTTTCAAATAGTTTGAATCATCACAAGTTACATCAAAATTATCTCAGCTTCAGATCCTCCAGTATGTGTTACAATCTGAATATTTTATGTGTGAGTTGTGTTCATTATTTTCTTTACCTAAAATCTACTTTTGTAATGTTCATACCTAACTGTGATCTACTTTTTTATAAAACATATTTGATATCACATATTGGATTAGACAACATTTCAACAGTATAAATAATTATTTCCCACATATTTCTAAAGGAATTAAGCACAATTGGTTAGTAGTTTTTCATAACACTAGGGAATTTATACATTTTACTAACATTCTTTACTAGAAGCCAAATTTGCTCATTATGGTAAAATTAAATTTTTACTTTCAATATACCTACTATAAATGTCAAGCTAAGCACTAGTACACAGACACACCAGTGCTGAGACGGGCCGAACCCAAACCGGGTGCTGGCTGCATAATACTTACTGGAGTTCGAGCTTGGAGAGAGGGGAAGAATTTTCTTCCTTTTTTTTTTAATGTGATTTTATATGATTTAGCACACGAGGCTTTTTTATACTTTCTAGTTGTTAAAGAGAATTCTTCAGCAACTGGGTCTAAATGGGGAGTAGGAATTCTGCAGGGCTATCCATTCCGGGCTTGGATAACAAAATACCATAGGCCATGAATTACAGGATTTCTGCCATGGATAAGTTTTAAGAAGTATAGATAGTAGATAGCAAGCTGACGGAATTTTGCTCCCTACCTCAAAGGGGCAGCTCCCTGCTAATTCTATTGAGCAAAATACGACGTAGTTTGTTGTGCCACCAGATGTTTCCTGATACACCCCCCCCCAAAAAAAAAAAACATTTCAGGAAGAAATGAATGGTTAAAGAAACTATAGAAATAGACAGACATCCCTTCCCCACTCTGCAGTTGAGAAAGACATCGGTTAATTGCATGGGTAGGAAAGAGTGGAAGGTTTAATCATAGTTTTCGGGCTGACATACTTCAGGCTCGGGCTCTTAAAATTGAGCCTGAACTCAGCTATATTACTGCTAACATTTATTAATCTGGAAATAAGTGACATGGAACTCTTACGGGTATGGTGTCTTTGAGGGATTAGCCAGACCCCATGACGTGAAGGAGTACAGCATCATCTTCCATGGAAAGAAAATAGTCCATAGATTTTCAAATGAATTTGGACTGATGAAATCAAAACTGCTATTAAAATGAGGACCTCTGGCCCATTTTGCTGTGAAACAGCTTGGCAAATTAAGATGCATATCTTGGGATAGGAGAATATAAAAAAGGTATATCACAGGCACATTGTGTAACACGGGCAACAACTGCACAAACAATATTAGTTCCAATTTGAAAAAAAAAAAAAAAAAAAGACCACCACCAAAAATTAAATACAAATCTTCAGTACATAATGCCACCACCACTCAGCATCACTATGTGATGAAGCAGAAAAAAGATCAGAAATATGTTACGAGACACACTAACTGAAGTACTGCTTCCTGGTATATAAGTTTCAAAGATAACTTTTCAGAAATGTTATCTTCATTTACTACAGACGAAAAATACATTTCAATGCTTTAACCAACCTGGCTAAACACTTTACATGCATATAAAATATTTGATAAGTTTGAACTCTTTTTCCTATCTCAGGACTTTATGCACACTATGCACTAAGGAAAGACACGGAAGAAAACTTAGCGTTCAGACTTTCAACTTCTTAATTTTTCTTTCATATGATTTCAAATCATTTCGGTTATCATGTTTGGCTTTTACTAAATTGTTCAAGAGTATTTTGCAGCTGAGGAGTTATGTTTTCCTATTTAGTTTTCAAGCTACTCATACACAAACATTCAACAGAAAATGAATAAAAAAATCTAAAATCAGAACTTTGTTTAAACATATGCAGCAGATTTTGTATAAGACAATGTTTGTCTGTTTGTCTTATACAAAATCTGCTGCATACATTACTTTGGTATGGCAAAAGTTGTAAGTCTCCTTTTCACTTCTATAATTTGACTTGCGGCCACTAACACTGTGACACCGTGGCATGGCAATTCCTCTAAAAATCATTATACCTTTTAATACAAGTGAAAAACTAGATATGAAATTTTTAATAGAAAGTAGTTCCCTATGTTTTGTACAGTTAGAATAAAATTGATCATGCAGTTTTTCAACATAATCTGTCGACACTGTTCAGACAGCTTTAGTAAATTCAATCAGACAAATGCTATATCACAGTTGCATTAAGTTACGAAATTAAAAAATGTCCTCTTTAATTCAGAGACACATTACAATGCAACAGTTCAAGCATTAATTTCGTAAAGAAAGGACTAACGATTGTTGGAGATGCAAATGTTATACAAATTTCGAAGGCTAATTACCTGAAAAGTTGCCCGATTTCTGGTAATATTCAAGTTCTATGTGAATCGGCATTGGCAAAAAATATTAATTATTCTATTTGAAATAAGAATTCAACACCACAGAATAACTCACTTCTTTATACTTCACTATTCACGAGACATGAACAGATTTCAACACGTGTGAAACTAAGATCTACTCATTAAACCTATAACTATCACTAAAACTAAATAAAACGTTTACTAAGAATTAACCTTATCTTAGAAATGTACAAATACCTACCTCACAAAACTATACGTGTATCCAAATGACAATAAACGGAACACTCACTCAATACAAATAACTGTGAACAAACGATGCAATGGCTGTTCAACCGATTGACTTGGCGACAGCACTAAGTTGTGCACGTGACTATTTCGCACCGTAGCCTATCTTTTTCGTCAGCCTCGGCAGCGAAGAGAAGCGGAAAGACGGCGCGGTTACGATGGACCTACCTCTAATCCTTCTAAGTACCTTGGGTGAAGTGCTCTTCACCTATTTCATTGAAATAAGGTTTTATTTAATAATTTCGTATAATATATTCTTTTTTTCCTTTATTGAGTGCCAAAATACATAACGTTTTGATTAGATATCAATTCACAATGCGCGTTCAATACGGAAAACAAGTCCTTATACGCAAACCAGTTCAAGTGGAGAGCTGAAATGAGAATGCTTGCAAGTCTGCAGTTTTCGTCCGAGTTGCCATGGTAACTGTGACGTCACTCTCCCCTATCTGCCGGGCAAGTGAAGTGTTTTGGCTTGAGACGCCAAGGCTCTGCACCTGCAGTCCTGACCTTCCGAAGAGATCGCAGTGGAACTGGACGGATTGCCAAAGGTTCTTTGCAATCCACTAGGGGTTTTCCTTGCGGTGTTTTGGTACATACTTTCCGAAAGAGATTTGTTTTTTCGTGTTTTGTGATTGTTATTTAAAAACTTCATTAGTTACTTTAGTTTCGTGCACAGTTTACCTGATAGTGATAGTTTTAGTTTTCAGTATGTATCCTGTTAACGACATTATCTGTAATTTATTGCAAACTCCGTTCAATCGGTGGAAAGATGAAAATAAAAGAGACATTTTACCTCAATGACGACCAACGGATTCACTGACAATTGTCGCCAAGAAAGAAATCAAGAAAAGCAGTAAATTTTACAATATTAATTTTAAAAATTGTTGGTTTACTGAATATAAATGGCTTTGTAGCTCTTCTGTGTTACAAATTTTTTTTGTTGGCCCGGCTTATTTTTTAGTAATAAAATTAGGCGTGGAATAAAGACAATTTTCGGATTTCTTAAATATAAAACGGTCACTTCACAAACGTGGTGATTCTAGCGAACACCTGAAATGCGAATTAATGCTAAATAATTTTGAAAAGAATCAGAACACCATTGCCGATGCCCTGATGGAGAATGCTAGGCTTTTGAATTGCATTTCAACGAAAGTGTTCGTTTAAATAGACTTTTCCTGCAGACCTTGATTGATGCAGTACTGTATTTGAGTAAACAAGAACTAGCATTCCGTGACCATGACGAAGCACTGACTCGATAAATCGTAGCAATTCAAGGAATTTCTTTCACTGTTGATATCAAGAAGTCCTTTAAAAATTCAAAATCAATACGAAACGATAAAAAATGTCTTCACAGGTGACTCAAAAGCTATTCAAAACGAATTAATTGATGTATTTCTGAATATATAAATTATCTCGTCAAAAATGAAATAAATGAAGTTTCATGCTTTTCTATTCAAGTAGATGGGAAGACATAACCAGACATCCGAGTGCTCATTAATAATAAGATCTGTTGATTCGGAAGGTGTATTGGTTGAGCAATTTTTGGGTTTCCATGATGTGAGTGAAGATAGAACGTCAGAAGCTTTATACAAAATGCTAGACAAAAATTTGGAACAGTTTGATTATCAACACAAGTCAATAGGACAATGTTACGATGGGGCAAGCGTAATGTCTGGACACTTGACTGGGCTCAAGAAAAAAATGAAGCATAAAACTTCTCAAGCTGTTTTTTTTTATTGCTTAGTAAATCGTTTGAACCTTGTATTACAGCAGAGTTTTTCTAAAATTTCTAAGTGTCGAATATTTTTTGCAAGCCTCAGTGTAATTCCTTTGTTTTTTCACCACTCAGCGAAGCGATCGCTTTGCTGTGTGGTGAAAAAACAATACACTCACATCAACAACCGCAAGATGCATGCCAACCATAACAGAAACTCGATGGTCCTCCACTTCGAAGTTAGTAAGCGTAATAGTTGACGATTGGGATAAATTGAAGGAAGTATTCAAATTTCTCACAAATAGGGACCAATCAGACAAAAAATCAATTCAACATGCCCAAAGGTTTTTAAATGATATGAGCACTTTTGAATTTACATTTTTGGCAATAGAATTTAATGAAATATTTGGCTTCACTGATCTACACAGCTGGCCACACAATATGCAACACCAAGAAGGAATCATCCGATTGGCCTGAAATTCGCAGCATGCGTCGCACGCGAGTACACATGCAAACGATTAGCATTGCAGGGCATACGCAAATCATGTGCGCCCGGCACGCTACTGAGAAGCACTATAAGAAGGGTGCACAAAAGGCGGGGTGTAAGTAGTGGAAGTGTGTTGTGCTGCCGGACCTGTGCGTGGGAAGCTTCCTGATGACTCGTCGCAGAATACGGCAGTCATTCCAGCACGTTTCGGAGTTCGACAGAGGACGAATAGTGGCTTATAGCGACAGCGGTTTATCGTACCGAGACATCGAGGCCCGTGTGGGACGACATCCAGCCACAGTGAGGCGAGTATGGATTCGGTGGGTGCAGGAGGGACGGACGGACCGACATGAGCAATTGCCGCAGCCGCGGCACACCATCGATCGAGAGGACCGGCATGTTGTGCGGTGGGCATTGACGGCACGAACCGCCACATCACGAACGTTAGCGCAGGAATTAGGGTGTGTTGCGCAAAAACCTGTGTCAGCACGTAACGTTCGACGTCATTTGCAGGAGCGGGTACTTGTCGCACGTCGCCCGTTGCTTCGATTACCATTGACGTTACACTATCGGCGAGTGCGGCGGCAGTGGGCCATTGAACGCCGCCCCTGGACTACGGAATGACATGACATTGTCTTCTCCGATGAATCCCGCTTCTGCCTGCAACACCACGACGGTCAGATCCGCGTGTGGCGGCACCGCGGCGAGAGACTGTATGACGCCGGCATTATGCATCGCCATTCCGGTCTGTCGCCTGGCGTTATGGTTTGGGGTGCAATTGGATATGACACCGGTACACTCAACAGCCACCGCTACATCTCCGACGTTTTGGAGCCTGTAGTCCTCTCTTACTTGCAGGACCTGCCAGCGGCTACGTTTCAACAGGACAATACGCGTCCGCACGTGGCACGCATCGTGCAACAATTCTTCACGGCCCACCAGGTGTCACTTCTGCCGTGGCCCGCCTGTTCTCCCGATATGTCGCCCATCGAACACGTCTGGTCGCTGATCGGCAACCGAGTGGCCCGGCAAGCACCACCCGCGGCTGAGCCTGATGAACTGTGGCAACGTGTGGAAGCATCCTGGACCGACATGCCACAAACTCACATCCAAAGTCTCTTTCGTTCGATGCCGCGGCGTGTGGCGGCAGTTATTGCCAGCCATAGGGGCCACGCGAACTATTGATGTCTGCGTGTTCCGCAAGTCGCACGGGCCTGTAAGCTCAATCGTTTCATATTTGTATGTGTTGTTATGTGTCCAGTAAATCTGGCTTTGCTATCTCGTGTCCTCCTTGGTGTTGCATTTTGGGTGGCCAGCAGTGTATTATTCGAAATTTTGCAGAACAAATCACTAGACATAAACTACTGTGTTACTCAAATAATAAAAAAGAAACTTATGAAATTTTGAGCCATAAAAGGAACGATGAGGTATTTGAAACATCGTTTGGAAAAGCTAGCAAAATCACAGAAATAAGCAGATCTAAACGGGAATATGCTGCTCTTACACAAGAAACAATGTTTCAAAATTATAGACAATTGTATTTTGAAATTTTGTACCACATTCTTATGAAAATGGATATAAGATTTCAAGACTGAGAAACTTAAACTTCAATTTGCCTGTCTTGTTGACACAACCAAATTCGACCAATTTAATCCATGCTTTCCCTCTCACGCTTTTGAAAATCTTCAACATTTTTACGGAAAAATATTTACTAAACACCAGCGCCTTAAAAACAAACCGAGTCTTGTATATGCTGATGAAAAATTAAGGAATGTATCTACTCATTAACTTCTTCGAGTGCTTCATAGAGATAAAGATATTTTTACAGAATCTTATATACTGTGTTGGTTTCCCTGATTTTAACAATTGCATCTGCAAGTGTTTCAGTGGAAAAGAAATTTTTCTTGCTTTAAAAGAATTCAAACTTACTCAAGAAACACTATTTCTCCAGATAAACTTGCTTCTTTGGCAAAGATTTCTATTCAGAAAGACATTTTCTTGATGCCACGAAGAAACAGCCATTTTATGACGACATAATCGACAAATTTCCAGCTTTAAAGGGAGGAAGAATTGATCTAATATACGTATAAAAAAATAAGCAAGTTCTCATTAACTGACTTTCATTGAAGACAGTAGATATCTTTTCATATTATTCTTGTAGCTCTTCACCTATTTTTCTTACCACGAGCCGCCACTGTGATATTTTCGCTCGGATCACCGTGCAGCAGAAAACAGAAGGAACGAAGGGGAATAGCGGACGCCAAGTCCAGAAATGACCAGCCAAATTCGAGCAGCAGGAATGCGCTATTCCGAAGCCTTGTGGAGGAACAAACTGAGAAATGAAACGACTGCCGTCCGATCTCAGGGCAAAAAGACACGTCGTCAAGAAGAGCGCGGAAGAGACGCTCTTGAGACCAGCAGCTTTTAAAAATCCAGAGGGGACCACTACTGTGCTCCACCACCCTCTACCCCTCGCAATCGGTGAGAAGAAGAGAAAAACATAGGGGGAGATCGACGCTATCTCGTGGTGAGAAAGATTCATACGCCATCAGACCGATTGGCTCACACAGGTGATGAAACCCAGAGAGTGCGCCATTCCCCGGTGATTACTTGTGCGTGTGTGTGTGTTTCTCCAAAGCGCTAAATTGGGGCAAAAATGCAAAAGGATTACCTTGAGGGCATGTAAGTACATTTTTGTCTCTCATTGTAAGAACTCTGTGAGTGGATCTCAAACTAATGCCGGACACATGAGGTGTGAACTCCTTCGCAGAATGTTCATCTGGTCAGGAGTGATGACGATTCAGATTAACACCTCTAGCTAATAATGGTGCAGGGTATTTCTTCTCTTTAATTCTTATCCAAGATGTTAACGGTGTAATTAAATGTTGTGTTCGTGCTAAGTCCTTCTGATCATTATTTTGAGTGTGTGTTGCATGGTTTCCAGCCAAACAGCGGAATCTAAATTGCCTCTTATTTTCTTTATTCTCGCTGCATTGCAACGAATTCATGATCAGTTACGCAACCCTGGTATAGGGGGGAGCGTAGCAATATATTCTCTTTCCTTGCATCATAACTTTACTTATTTGACAAAAACCAGTAATCAAAACCAGAACACACATGTACTATATTTAACAGTATAAGCCTAACGCAGTGGCGGCGGAACGGCGGAACCACCCCGGCTGCCAGGGCCCGGTCAATAATTTCAGCCAAGATTTTTTTTTTTTGCATGTGTGCGATTGCTGTGTTGTTCCTTAAAAAGCTCCTCTGTGTTGTTCCTTAAAAAGCTCCTCTTCGTTAGGATTAGGACCACCAGTGGTCTGGTGGTCCTAATCCCTAACGAAGCCCCTTAGGCATTGTTTTTCTTCTGTTTGTTCCAGGAAACGCGAAAGGGAGCCGGCGCACCACGATTTGAAATTTCGGGCCCAGTCAACGAACTTCACTTTCCGCCGCCCCTGGCCTAACGTATTTTCAGTATCATTTCTGGTAACACCATTTTTTGTTTTTTGACCACTTCGTCCTGTGAGTAATTCTCAGCTTTTAACTCTAATAATTAATAATCATTAATGTGGTCTTTTCCCCTATACAATGTACATGAACCATTACAGCACTCTTTCTTCCACTACTACGTGTCATCGTCTTCTAATTTCATTTCATACATTTTTACATTTCAATTACGTTTCTTGATTTCCTATTCTATTTCCTGCGTGAATCGTAAACGAATGGCATACAAATTCAAAAGCTTTTAAGGTTGCAATTCCTTAATACCATACAAAATATACTGATACCATCAGACAACTTACTTACATCCGAAACCAACATGGAATAATACACTAATTACACTCTGTTTGGTATGTTTACTTCACAATGTGACTGAGCAGCAATTCTTTGCTCTAATGAGTCATGCCCTCAACTTTTATTTTACAAATTGCATTATATTTTTAGTGATATCAGTCCATTAGTAATATCATACCAGTTCTTATTCTGGTTCCACTTATTATGGAATTCTTGATTCTGTCCTCTCCGTTTCATCTCCTCATAGTCATTTTTCATGGTAGCAATTAAGGCTCCTCTAAAAGTTTGACACAGAAAATCCCGCGCAAGTGAATAACGTCTCAATGATCTTTTTTCAATTCCAAACTTATGCAGAAAATAGATTGTGTATTTTGCCTGTAAAATAATCGTTACACACACTTCCCCATGCCTTCTCTCTGCTTGCTGGTTATTATACAAAATATGATTATTAGTCACTGTATGTGAAAGGGTACATACCTTTTCAAGGAGTGCAAACATCATGGAGAGCAATGGTTGTAGCACTATACACATCATATATGAATGGCTAACATTTCCAACTGTGGCACAATATGAACAATTTGGTGTAGAGCGCAGATTGAACCTGTGTATTTCGTGCGGTGTCAATAGCCGATTATGTAGGTGCAGCCAATGTTGGTCTCGTGCTTTGGGTGTGGAGCAAGATTTTAATCCTGTTGTCCAGGTCTGTTCCAGCTTTTCTGACGAAACTCCTTGAATCGGCCTCGGGGCTTCATTAACTGTAATTATGTGACGATACATATCTCTCACTCCAATAGCAGTCGGGTTAAATGACTTATCATTTAGGTAAATTTGAAACAGTAAAAGTAGTGATGCAGATGATACAACTTTCAACTCCGTTCGTTGTACTAGGTGTGGGTACAGGCATCGTAGTGAATTTTTGATCAAAGCATGCTGGGCTCGATATTCTGGAGTGATGAGTAGCGTTGGTGTTATTTCTTCAAAAGATTTTCACGTAAGATCTTGATGTACGAGTTGCTGCACCAAGACAACACCGCGAGTAAACCAGTGCGAGTAGTGAAAATAAGTGCTATTGATAGGATGAATAACTGAGTTGAAAAAAAGAGGCTCTGCGAGTAACTCATTAGTACAGGAGGGAGGGAGTCGGGTTGGTTTAAGGGAAGTTCAAATGGATAGTGAGGTTTTGTAAATCTCAGGGATGTCACGGAGAGTCAATGGGTATAGGTCCATTCGCAGAAATGAAATGGGAGTAAGAAACTGATTTTTTTGGGGGGAAGAAGAGAGTGTTAATACTGGTCTGAGAGGCAATAGAAGCGGCAGATAGTTCTCGTAAGAATGAAACAAAGTGAGAAGCAGTATGTCTGTGGGCAACACTGTTCAGGTTTAACCCGCCATACTCCACCGGTAGTTGGATAATTTTTCCTTGAATCCAATGTATCTTATTCCATATAAATTTGACTATTGCTTGTTGGATTTTTTTCAGTATAAATTGTGGAGGTAAAGCTGCAGACTAGGTATGAAGCAACATCTGTTGTATTATTGAATTCATAATTTTTGCTCTGCTAAAGTAAGACAAGTGAGGTTTCAGACAATTTAAGGAAGCCAACCTATTTTGTAATTTCTTGATGGTAGCAGCCCATGTGGCTTCGGCAACAAAACTTTTCTTTCCAATATGAACTCCTAATAATTTTACAGTGTTAGATGTCCACCTGGCTGACCAAGGCGAATCGGTTCTTCCACACTAACTTCCAGCCCATAGTCCTGTACATTTTTTATGATTGATTTGAGAACCTGAAGCTGTCGCATAAATCTCATATGTCTGTTCAAGGACATCAAAGTCCATGTCCTTCCTCACAAAAGCAGTCAAATCATCAGCATATGATGACAAGATAATCCTATGATGTCGAGTTTTGGCAACTGTAGGAGGTAGTGTTCGCAGAATCTTTTTCCTGAGTAATCGTAAAAAAGGTTCAAAAACTATCGCAGTTGTCCGGATATGTGACAACCCTGCCTAATTCCATTTTCAAATGGGATTGCTGTGGTAATAAAATCTGAAGTACGTATTAAGATACTGGCATCAGTATACAGTGCTACAATCACAGCTCAGAATCCCGACGGAAAACCTAAAGCATAAAGTGTTGCAGAAAGATAGGAGTGAGAGATTGAGTCAAAAGCCTGGCGCTGGTCAATGTTAAAAAGTGCAAGTGGTTCTGATTGAGCTGCTGCAAAATCATAGAGGTTTCGAATCGTGTTAATATTATTATAAATAGAGCGGTTGGGTACAGTATATGACTGGTCAGAATGGATTATATAGCTGAGTATGGGATTGAGTCTGTTAGAAAGAATATTCGCTAGTATTTTATAATCAGTGTTTAGTATCGAAAGGGGCCGCCAGTTCGTTAATAAGCGAAGATCGCCAGACTTCGGAATCAATCTCAGAAAACCTGTGGTAAAGGCAGTAGATGAAGTAGTAGAAAAAAAAGATATAATTGTAAGCTGCAAGTAACAGAGGAAGGAGTGACTTCTGAAACAGTTTGTAGAATGGAATAGATAAGCCGTCTGGTCCTGGTGCACTTCGATGATTTAATCTTGAAATAGAATTCGTGATTTCCTCTAATAAAATCGTATCATCTAAAGCAGTCGCTAATCCTTCTGGAATCTGAGGCAGGTCGTGAGAGAGTGGGGATTGCAGGTTCGGTGATTGTACTGTCGGTTGAAATCTTTGCTGATAATGATGAGTAACCATTGAGCAAATAGTATGAGGGTTCATTGTCACAGTTCCATCAGATTGCCTCAACTGTGTAATAGTATTGAGTTTGCCCTTTCGTGTTTCCAACTGCCTTGGTGTTCGAATAGGGTCATCTTGAAAATTGCGAATTTGAAACTTCAAGCGTGAAAATGCTGTTCTTGCATGTACTTGCATTTTCTTATAAAGTTGGGTTTGATGGACTGAATATGTTATAAATGGAGGTGCAGTGACTCTTAACATTCTACGCAGTTGGTCAATTTCCATTTGACTTCGTGTTTTTTCCCGAAACGAGAACCGTTGAGCATAAGCAATGATTTTTTTCTTTTGTAGTGAGCCACAGTGTAAGCTTATCTGTTTCAGTAATTAATTGCTGTACAGCATCAGCAAGGATATCTTTGACAGTTGTTTGAAATTCTGGGTTAGAAAGGCATAATTCATCAATTGTCCATACAGGTGAATGAGGAAGGGTGGCTGGGGCCATAAGCAATGTGAAACGTACAGGTTTATGATCAGATGCAACACCAGTTGAGATATATGAAGCAGCAAATTGAGAGCGCAGGAAATTGGACACATAAAACCTGTCAATTCGTGCTATTGTATTTAAGGAAGCAACAGCTGAAATGTATGAATAATCCTTCTAGTCAGGATGCATCATTCTGCGAGTATCAACAAGATCAAATTCTGTCATAATTTCATTAACTAGGGCCCTGCGTGTAGGATGAATATTTGTTGGTGGATATCGGACAAGCTGTGGGTTTAATACACAATTGAAGTCACCTGCGAGAATTATATTATCTGAAGATGGAATAGTTTCGAGATATGTCTTGACTTGATATAACAGGGGTATTGCTTCATTATCACTTTGTGGTACATGTATGTTAATATGATGGAAATTTTCTTCATAAAACTGAAAGGAGAGATATTGTAGACAGCCTTGCCTACCCTGTGGCTCACGAATATTTTTTAGTAGTGGGGAAACTGAATGATGGAGTCCTATTGCCGTTCCATTTCCGATATGCGTTCTACAATTATGGTAAAAAACAAAAGGCCAGATCCTCCACCTTGCATATTGGGTTGTATCTGCACAATTTGTCTCTTGAAGTAACACAATCTGTGGGGAATGCCGACGAATATCTTCGTATACGAGGGCATTTGCTGTAGAGGTAGACATTCCTATACATTTATATGTCCCTATCTTCAACAAGTAAATCATCCTCTGGCTGTAGATGTCTTGAACTGTGCTTGTACAATGCATAAATAAATTGTTGAATTCTCCGTTGGAAAGGCTTCCTTTCCAAAGGGTTTGGAGCCCTTTTGGACAAATCACTCAATGTATTCAGCTGGGCAATCATTTCGGGCAGTTTTTTTATATTGTCTTTAATGCACTGCAAATGCAAAATGGAACTATGACTTTTCACAGTAAACAGGTTTTTCAGATTTTCCTGTGTTAAAGGAGCTGTGGATGTTTCATTGTTTCCAAGCAGGCTTTCTAGAGTCTGTATTGGGATATGTTCCCTGCATTATGCTATCATCTGAAGTCTGCGATTTACTTTCTTCGATTTCTGCTGAAACATCCTTCCAATCTGAAAGGATTTCAAATTTATTATACGTCTCTGCTGGAGACTCTCTTCTTCCAGTTCTTGGTGATGTCTGTCGTGAACCTGAATCTGACTGAGGCTTTTCATGATGTCTCTTGGTTTTTTGGAGGCCTTCTCTCGTGTTGCACACGCTCATGGTGTGGAGACTCAGGTTGTTCTAACCTCTTTCGTGGTGTTTTATTGGGATAAACACTTTCCCTGGGGTCCATTCCCCGTTGAGTAGTCAGTTCTGGTGGCTCAGAAATATCCATTTCTGTTACCAGTTCGGGCGTTTCTATACCCTTCTGTACAGGTAAAACGAGAGAGTCCAGCTTTTGCTGCACTACGACCTCTCTTGGAAGTTCTGACTGCTGCTGTCCCCCTCTCAGGTTCCAGCTGCACTGTCATTTGCAAAGGCCCCTGTACTATAATTCCTTCTGCTTGATTCGAATCCGAGTTAGAATCAACTCGAGGCTCCGCACCATCATGGATTTGGTTCGTGGCTTTTGAAGCTGTTACTGCAGGCTGAGATATATTTGGGTACCTTGAAGCCACATGACCCTCCGCCCTACAACGAAAACATTGTATTCCCACAAATATGTTAAAAATATACCTCCTTGTTTCTGTGAGAATTTCTATTGTCTCAGGTTTGTTCGCTAAATCATGTTCAGACGGAAAAATGAGTCTGTATTGCCTCCTTGGGCCTCTTACATGATGAAAAGCTGATTCTGCTGACGTCGCAGGAAGTTTCCTAGTTTCGCTCACTATATGCCCTTAAGTCTCTAAGGCTTGAACAAGCAATGCATCGGGAGTTTCTGGTGGAACAGGTGTCAGTGTAACTGTAATGGGACGTTGGACCTCGGGTGTAGGTATTAAATGCATTCCCTTAATATCAATACCATTCACACATAGTTTTTCAGCCACCTCTTGATGAGTTAAATGGACAATTATTCCTCCACGTTGTCTTATCGCGGATTCAATACATATTTTAGGCACAATTTTGGCTATTGCCTCTAAATAGATTGGAATTGGTGTATCACTAAGTGCTGGAAAATAAATACTAAGATGTAAAGCCGTGTACAATTGTAACGTACCAGGAGATGTGACGTACCTGCCAGAAGGACGCACACGACATAAAGGCAGATAGGAATCAGAATAAAATGTCTGCGTAGCTCAGTTGGTAGAGCTGCTTACTCCGGAATAAGCATACTCGGGTTCGAATCCCGGCGTAGACCAAAAATGACGGAGAAATTTACTTCGTTATAATGGCGCCCGAACTATCCGGATGACCCGACCGTTCAAAATCTCGCATTGGTGTGATGTTATTTCCACACCGCGAGATAGGAAAAATGTGAGCAGCACTTCGAAAGAAAAATAAGGGGGAGATGATGTAACGTACCAGGAGATGTGACGTACCTGCCAGAAGGACGCACACGACATAAAGGCAGATAGGAATCAGAATAAAATGTCTGCGTAGCTCAGTTGGTAGAGCTGCTTGCTCCGGAATAAGCATACTCGGGTTCGAATCCCGGCGTAGACCAAAAATGACGGAGAAATTTACTTCGTTATACAATGCCTTACCTTGTAGCGATTCATCTGCAATATTGACACGTAGCACTTTATTAATCCGTGTTATCTCCGTCGCACTCGACGTACAAGGAGTGTTCAAATGAAAAGGTACGAAACGACACTGTCGGTATAAATGAAGACTTTATTCAAAGTATACACCATAGGCCGTAGCACAACGATCCCATTGATTAACGAGCCGAAGGATTCCTTGTTCCCAGAATTCCTGTGGCCGTGACGAGACCCAGTCCTGCACAGCGTCCTTGAATTCGTCGTCCGAGTGGAAGCGCTTCCCTTTCAGATGGTTTTTCAGGGGACCAAACACATGGAAATCGCAGGGCGACATGTCCGGGCTGTAGGGCGGATGGTCAAGCTGCTCCCACAGGAACTTGGCCAGTTCCGCGTGTGTGACCCTGGAGACGTGTGTACGCGCGTTATCATGGAGCAGAACCACACCCTCCATGAGCAGCCCCGGTCTTTTGTTCTTGATGGACCTGCGTAGGCATCGGAGTGTCTCACAGTACACATCGGAATTAATGGTTCGTCTGTGCTGGAGGCATTCAACAAGTAGTGGACCTTGGACGGCGTTCTTTATGAGAGCCTCTGCTCTCTCCTGCGCATGCGGGCGCCCGCGCATGCTCCGATCCACGCCGGCGACTCCAATCGCATCCCTAGATGTGTCGCTACGTTCTCCCATAGCGGCATAGGCAAATATGTTAATGGTTACGTTCTTATGACGTTTCGTACCTTTTCATTTGAACACCCCTAGTATATGCACTTTGGGCTGTTGCAGTTTTCACTTGATGAATATTCCTTGCAGTCTCAGCAAAACTTCACATTAGATGGCTGAAGCACTGTGTTAACTTCTTTCGCTGAGCCCGGCAATTCCGGCAACTACTCATGACTCAGTGATCTTGAAATTCCCGAAGTAGTAGACATTGTATCATATGTTGATGAAAAAACTTGAGAAACCTTACATTCAGGTTTAGACTTTGCAGAGGTTGTCGCCTTTGAAGCTACTTGCTTTGAAACATCACTGGTATCTGACATGCAGTATACCAGACTTAGGTAACAAAGAATGCAGGTGCGATTAAAAATAACCAACACCCGAAAAAAAGTGTGATTAGTATGAAAAATTACTAAATTAATTCAATATACTCACTAACTTTGTGAGTAAACATAAAAAAAAAACTAGCACGTAGTGCTTTAAAACTCGAACACTCAACGCTAACGCTGAAGTAAACAATATGGCCAATCTCACACGCAGGAGCAGTGAACAAACGCGACCGACCACGGTTGTAGCTACGGGTGATTTGTCGCACTGTGGTCCTGCGATCGCTGTGAACAATGCGCGACAGTCTCCACTTCCCTCTGGCATCAATGAGCTGCGGACGACAAACGGCTGGATCACGGTTCGTCGTTTGGCCATGTGTGCATCACTTTTGATACGTACTCAGTACAGCGGCGCGTGAACAACCCACAAACCGCGCCGCTTCCGAGATCGTAGTTCCGAGGCGCCGTGCCATCACAATTTGTCCTTTATCAAACTCCGATAAATCGGCAGCTTTTCCCATTCTGACTCCGAACACTCTACTAACAACCGAAAGCCGGTTCCCGGGTTGCATATATACCGCTGTGTGAACTTCACCTGCGCCACCGTTCTGTCTCCAGGAGCGTTCATTTATCTAGACTGGGGATGGCCTTAATGTAACGACTCATCGGTGTATATATTCTTCCTTTTTGTTTCTCTCTCTCTCTCTCTCTCGGTCACTCTCTTTTTCTTATTTTATTGTTTTAGCTCTCGAAGAAGTTGGACCCCTTCTAAAATTATTAGGTTCCGTCGTCCATGAGAACAAGACTGGTGTGTCGGTCTAGGATCAGTCATTTACACTGCAGCTGTGTGTCGGTCCAGGAACAGTTCAATTCTTGCGTTTTTGATATTGTACGAAAGCGTTTTGTATAAAACTGTCGGACAAGTTATTCGACGTGCATCAACTTTTAAAGCCCCGGCAGATGAAAAACTAATCCTTTAATATCAATACAACTCTGGCAGTGTAAGTTGTTTAATTATACAAAGGCCGTTCTATAAAAAACTGAGAGTATTTTTTTTTTGTGAGTTGGCAACAGTGCGAAGGGAAAACATAACCACACAGACTACTAACTGTATATTAAGGAAGCATCTATCGCAAGTTCGCAATAACAGTTATTAGAAGTGGCAGATGATTCTGGTTTTGTTATTGCGCAGTTGTTTTAGGTACGTCTGCATTTCGCCGTAATGCAATGGAGGTGAGTGATTCAGAGTTAAGAAGTGAAATGCGTTGCGCGATAAAATTTTGCTATCCTTTGGGTAAAACGGCTCCAGAAACAGTTGATTTAATGAAAAAAGCTTACAAAGATAAATGTTTGGGTAAGTCAACGATTTTTAGATAGCACCATGACTTCAGAAAAGGGCATTTGTCGGCAGAACTCGCTCCTAGGCCTGGTTGACCTGAAAGTGTTGTTACAGAGCGTATTGTTAACACTGTTTGGGCAATCCTGCAAGAAGATAAATGGCGTGTGAAGACATAGTGACGTTAATTAATATTTCAAAAACGTCAGCATTCCGCATTCTACGCGACAAATTACTGCTGCATCGTGTGTGTTCCAGATGGATACCCTCATCTCCTGACGAGAGAACAATTGTTAGCCAGAGTTAAGGTGTGTCATGAGTGGTAACAAATGATTGCATAGGATCCAAACTTTCTTAAACACAGTAATAACTGCTGATGGGTCAACTATTGCGACCCCCTCACGAAGCGCGCAACCAGTGTCCGGAAACACACAGGCTCGCCTTTTCCGAAAAAGTCCTTCAAACCAATTCAGCTGGAAAGGTGATGATGATAATTTTCTTTGATCATAAAGGTGTAGTCTACAAGCATGCCGTTCCTCCATATATTACTGTCAATGCTAAGTATTACATTTCTGTCTTGGAGCGTATGCGACGGCACATATCGATTAATCGACCGGAACTGGAGGGCAAGTGGACCCCACACGATGATATCGCTCACCCACATGTGGTTGCTTGTGTTCAATAGTTTCTTCCGAAATGCAGTATTGAAATCATGCCACAGCATGCCTGCAGTCCTGATCTCGCTTCGTGTGATTTATGGTTGTTTCTAAAAGTGAAGGAGAAGTCCCGTGGCTCAACATTCCACTCAGATGCTGACGTTATTCAAGCTGTACAAGGGTCGCTAAAGCAGCTTCCACAAAATGCCTTCGCCACATGCTTTGAAAAGGGGACTGAACGATGGGACCGTTGCATATCATCCGAGGGAAGATACTTTGAGAATGAGTAACATATACATATTTTGCTGTACCTATATTTCTTCATTCTGTGTGATTTTATTCTCAGTTTTTATGGAACGGCCATTGTATATGCAGCCCGCTATTTTTATATCCCTCATATGTATAAATGGTGGAGTGCACGGAACAATAGCAGTCATGCATAAATAAACAAATGGCGGCACGCTTTAAACTTGCTGTTCTATATATAAAAAATAGAAGTATCCTATATAAAAGTGTGGAAATATGAAATATAATGCGTGCCTACAAATCTATACAAATTTATCAAACATAAATATGCATACACACTATATTGGCAAAAATCACCGGACACTTAGAAGAGAAACACAACATAGCATTTATTGACATACATTAGTACGGTTCTTAAAAAAAGGTTTACTTCTGCCCGTTCCTTCCATAAATTAACAAACTGTCCTTCAATTTTGTTACCTTGCAATGTTCGTATATATATGATCACTACATAAATAAGTTTTTAAATACTTTAGCTACAGTGAAACAGGAGTCATCCAAGAAACTTCAAGAAAAGGTTACTTATACGGTTAGTTTTTATTCAGCCAAAACTCCTTTGGCACTCAACAAGGTCCAACTACTATACTGTGCAAATTAATTGGGACAATATAAAAAACACTCTTTGTTTCCAAAACTATGCCTTTATATCATTCTATGCCTTGATCATCATCATCATTGTCAACCATTATCAATCCACTGCTGGACGAAGGTCTCCCCAAGTTTCCTCCTCAACGGTTTGTCTTGTGCCAGTCTCCTCCATGTCACTCCCGCATACTTTCGAATTTCATCCACCCATCTTCCATGTGGTCTTCTTCTGGGTCTTTTCCTGTCCCTTGGAATCCAATCTAAAATTTCGGCTGTCCATCGATGGTCTGTCCTTCTGGCAGTATGTCCAGCCCATTGCCATCTCAGGAATTTTACTCTGATCATGATGGCTTCCACTCTTGTCATTTTTCGGATCCACGAGTTCCTCTTCTTATCTCTCCTGGTTACACCAAGCATGCACCTCTCCATGCTACTTTCAGTTGTCTGCAGCCTTTGTATGTCTCATTTTAGTTAAGGTCCACGTCTCTGCACCATACGTAAGCACTGGAATGATGCATTGATCAAACACTTTTCTTTTAAGACATAATGGCATATTGCTCTTGAAAATTATGCTGTTTCTTCCAAAAGCTCTCCAGGCAAGTTTTGTACGCCGATTAATTTCTTCATCAATGTGACCCTCACTTGATATCTGCTGTCCAAGATAAACGTACGTGTCTGTTATCTCCAGCTTTTCTCCATCAATCGATAAATCTTCATTTCTTGTAAAAGCATTGAACATCACTTTTGTCTTCTGAAAGTTCATTTTTAATCCCACTTCTTTACTCTTGTCAGCAAGTTCCTGGATCATACTCTGCAGCTCTGATGGGGTAGTTGCAAAAATGACTACGTCATTAGCAAAACGAAGGTGGGTTAGATAATCTCCATTAATCTTTATTCCTTTGTTTTCCCAGTTCATTGACTGAAAGACATTTTCTAATGTGGCATTAAAGAGCTTCGGAGATATGGTGTCACCTTGTCTCACTCCTTTTCCAATTTTTATGTGTGTTGTATTTTCAAACAGCCGAATCTTTGCACTTGCATTTTCATAGATGTTATTAATAATATTAATGTACGCATCTTCAATACCGCAGGATTTCAGAGCCATTGTAACTGCTGATGGTTTCACCGAATCAAAGGCTTTTTCATAATCGATAAAAGCCATGCACAATGGAAGTTCATATTCCCTCGCTCTTTCAATTAGTTCTCTCAGTACGTGAATATGATCTATTGTGCTGTAGCCACTCCTGAATCCAGCTTGTTCTCTCGGTTGAGCCATGTCCAGTGTCACCTTCAAGCGGTGTGAAAGAACTTTAGTGAAGATTTTATAAACTACTGATAGGATGAGGCTGATAGGTCTGTAGTTCCCGAGATCCTCAATGTCACCTTTTTTATGTAGCAAGATCATTGTAGCGTTGTTCCAATCCTCAGGAATCTTCCCTTCATTAAGGCATCGAGTGAAAATTTGGGCGAGTACTGTTTCGATTTCTCCACTTGCTTCTTGTATGATGTCTACAGTAATTCCATCTTCTCCTGGAGCTTTTCCCCGCTTCATGTTCTTGATTGCATGTGCAACTTCTGCTGGGAGGACTGGAAGAACTCTGGTACTGGTATCTTTCATGATGTCTGGAGTACATGTATCATCCCTTTCAAATAATTTGGAGTAGAAATCTTTCACTCTTGTCAAAATTTCGCCTCTATTTCTTGTTACAGAACCATCTTCTTTTCTCAGTGCCATAATCTGTTTTCTCCCCTTACTGAGATGTCCCTTTGCTATCTTTAGGCTTTAGTTGTTTTCAATTGCTTTCCTTACTAGTTCACAGTTGAATTTCCTTACGTCTTCAGTGATACCTTTTTCGTACTGTCCTGCATAGCTCTATATATTCCACTTTGGAAGTCACATCTTCTTTAGTTGTCCTCATCTCTCATCTTTTTCGCATCAACATTTTGGTTTTTCCTGATAATTTGTTCACATGCAACTTGTTCTTAGACCCAGCTAATTTTGTTGCTGTTTCCATAAGAGCTTTGGTTACTTTTCTGTTAACTTCAGAAATATCCACTTCTTCCGATGTTAGGCTTTCTAAAGCAGAGAATCTGTTCTTCAGTTCCAACTTGAAGGCATTATGGTGTTTTTTAATGTTGGTTATGTCAATACACTTTGTTTGTCTTATGAGCTTGCCACGTTCGAGTTTAATGTTGAGGTGCATCTTACATCTCACTAATCTATGGTCACTACCTGTGTTGAACTTGTTTAGCACACTGCAGTCTTCTATGACGAATTTTTTGTTACACATAATAAAATCAATTTCACTTGTCGTCCCATTTTGATGTCTCCATGTCCATTTTCTGTGTGACTTTTTCTTGAAAAAGGAGTTCAAGATGAAAAACCCTTCTGCCTCTGCAAACTCTACGAGAGTATTTCCACGCTGGTTTCTGTTGCCGTGACCGAATTTACCTACTGAAGTTTCATTCTGTTGCCGTTGCCCTATTTTTGCATTGAAATCTCCCAAAATTATCTTTAAGTGCTGCTTACCTTAATTATTTAGATGACGAATTTCCACATAAAATTCTTCAATTTCTTCTTCAGGATTACTTGTGGTGGGTGCATACATTTGAATAATCTGAGCCTGGTATCTTCTTGAGAGTTGGACAACGAGTCGTGCAGCTCTGTCAGAGGAACTTTCAACTTCTACAACTTTATCCTTCAGTTTCTTGTTTATTATAAATCCAACACCACTAGTTCTGCCAGTATCAGTCCCACTATAGTAGAAGAGATGTCTACTTTTCAGTTCAATGAGATCTTCTCCTTTTCTCCTTACCTCACTTAGCCCGACGATGTCCCACTTGATCCTTTGTAGTTCCTCTTCCAATTCAAGAAGCCTTGAATCAGAAGATGGGGAGCGTCCATTATACGTAGCCAAGGTCAGCATCAGATGGCAGCCTAGTCCGGTCCTCCGGGGATTCTTAGCACCCTCTGCCTTCATGTCGCACTGGCCGCTGCCTTGGCCAGGTACATTCCAGCTGCCGGAGACTGAGGGCCAAGATTTAAGTTGTGGAGTCATTTTGGATTGGGTTTGGCCATAACTCACCACGCTGGCCAAGCGGGTTGGTATACACTGATAAATACCTGTATTAGTATGAAGTATGTCCTCCTTTAGCAGAAATGACCTCTTGAATTCGTTTCGGCATTTGCTCCACTAATTGAGTGCACATATTTTTGACTTCATAATCGTGGAACCACACTTTTATAGAATTCGTTATCATGCGTTCTTTGGTTGTACGGTCCATTTTACCTAAACGTCTCTTCAAAATATTCCACAAGTTTTCTATGGGATTTAAGTCTGGTGAATTTCCAGGCCAATCAAGCAAATGAATTTGATTTTGCAGCATGGAATTCTTGACCAATTTCGAATTGTGACATGGAGCCAAGTCATGTTGAAATGTCCCGTCAAAAGTTTGCAAGAATGGAACAATCCTGCCTTGTAATATTTCTACGTACTTGGTTGAATTCATCATACCTTGAACAGGAACTAAGCTTCCAGTGCCATTTGATGTGAAAAAACCTCAAAACATCTGTTTTTGAGGGTGTTTTACAGTTTGTTTGACATGCTCAGGTCATAAGGGTTCACAGTTGCTTTGTCTAACGACATTTGCTAGGTAACCTTGCACAAATAAATGAGTTTCATCACTGAAAATTACCATTTTCCAGTCGTCAGCAGTCCATGATTTATATTTTTTTGGCCCATGCTAAACGTTTTATCTTAATTTTCGCATTCAAATATTGTTTTTTCGTTGATCTTCTTGCCTTCCGGCCAACTTCCAGAAGCCTACGGCATCCAGTTGAATCACTAACACCACAACCACTAGCCAATAAATCTCTTTGAAGGTCGGTGCTTGTTTTTTTTGTTTCTGTTTTTTTTGGGATTCATTTTACTATTTCTGATTAGATATTTATCGGCTCGTGGAGTTGTTTTTTGTTTTCTTCCACATTTACCTCTTCTTTTTGGAGACGATGATCCAGATGCATTGTATAGCTTAAGCAGTCTTGATACACTTGATTTGCCTACACCAACTGCAGCAGCGAAATCTCTCACTGTCATAGAAGTGTGATACTTCAGAGCAATTATTTTTGCACACTTCCTTGGGGAAATATCGATTTTTCAATATACGAAAGCAACACGTACTCACAGAGAGCAAAAACTAACATCCACCTGTCACACACGAAAGCTCATAACTGAAGCTGAAGTGGCTATTTCCTGTTTAAAACCGGTCAAACCACATTCTTACTATCAAGTTTTTACAGTCACACCACCTTACAGCTGATAAAACGGTTTACGTGGGTTTCCGACATCAATTGGCGATCACATAACAATTCTGAGAATAAAATAGCTTGTCCCAATTAATTTGCACGGTATAGTACAACTCACTTTTCAATATTATTAACTTAGTCCAACTAATGCGAGTTAATAATTAGAACACTTGGTTAAGGAAAAACACCGAAACTAAAGATATAACATGCAGCCTCCAAATGGATCAAACTTCAATTTAACAACGCCGCTTCCACGCTTATAAGCATTATAACATCCACCATCTCCACACTTTTGCTGCTGCTCAAACATTACACATCAATGAGCCATCATATTATGACCAGCCCCAGCCTAGAGAAATGAGCGCACCTGGAGACCGAACGGTGGCCCAGGTGAAGTTCACAGAGCAGTATATATATATATATATATACAACCAGAGGACCAGCTTTCGGTTAGTAGAGTGTTTGGAGTCAGAATGGGAAAAGCTGTCGATTTATCGGAGTTTGATAAAGGACAAATTGTGATGGCACGGTGCCTCCGAACTACGATCTCGGAAACGGCGTGTATTGTGGGTTGTTCACACGCCACTGTAGTTGGTACGTATCAAAAGTGGTGTACAGGTGGCCGAACGAAGAACCGTCATCCAGTCGTGCGCTGTTCACAGCTCATTGATGCCAGAGGGGAGCGGAGACTGTCGTGCATTGTTTAGAGTGACCGCAGGGCCACAGTGTGACAAATCACCCGCAGCTACAATAGTGGTGATAAGGACAATGTGTCACAACACCCAGTTAGCCGCCCCGGTGGCGCAGTGGTCTAAGCGATGGCCTCTGATCATTCGTCCAAACGGGGTTCGGGTTCGAATCCCGCTGAGGCATGGATGTCGTGTTTGTCTAACGGCACTGGCTCTCTCCCTTACCTGGAACCAGTGACCCTAAATTAGGGACGGGCGACTGCTTATAGCCCATTGAGTTACGGTGGTCGTTAGAGTTGCTCACTCCACCGACGTGACCTCACTTTCTTGGCCAGCTAGGTCACCTGACCTCAATCCCATCGAGCACATCTGTGATGCCATCTAGAGAGATGACCCCCCCCCCTCCATGAAATCTTCGTGAACTGTGGGAGCTTGTTCAGGGGTCGTGGATCCGTATGGCTTCCCAACGCTTCCGGTGTCTTGTCGAATCCATGCCGAGACGAAGCGCCGCCGTCATCAGGCCGAAAGGTGGTGCCACACGTTACTAGACAGGTATCTCTAATTCAATTGCTTTTCAGTGTATATAGTGAGTTCATAGAGCATTTGTGGATTGTATATATTGTTTAATGAAGATTCCATTTCTTTCGATTCCATTTACGTCGAAGAGTATTTTAGATATAGCTACATTTTTAAATTACGCATAGATTTCCCGCTAGGGGGCGTAAAAGTAAATTACATTTTTCCCGATAATTCTTCTTCTAAAACTCCGATTTGAAATTTTTTTCTTCAGCGGATGTAGCTCGATATGGAAAATCGTTTGCATATAATTTCTAATTTTTGGTAAAGAATACTTTAGTCACCAGGGGGCGTAAGTTTTAATTTCCGCTTCTCGTGTATTTGCAGCAAAATATGAGCTTCTAAAATCTCAATTGCAAACAAAGTCGTTTGTTGACCGATACTACTCATGTCGACAAACCTTTTAGGAACATTTTATTCTTGAAATAATGCATGGTTTCTACGCCAGGAGGCGTAGATATGTATCTTATTTTTGTCAATACATCTACTTCTACAAGTCCGATTTGAAAAATTCCTTCTTTGTTGGATAGTGTTTCCGATGCAAAATGTTCTTCCTATAAATTCAAAATTTTCATGTAAATCACAGACTTTCCGCTAGGGCGTACAAAGGTAAATTGCGTTTTCTGCGTTATTTCTGCTTCTGAAACTTCGATTTGAAAAATTCTTCTTGTATCGCATACAAGACCTGATGGAAAATATTTTTCACATAATTTCTAATGTTTGGTAAAGTATGGTTTGGCCACCAGAGGGCATAAGTGTTAATTTCTGCTTCTTATGTATTTGTAGCAAAATCTGGGCTCCTGAAAACTCGACTACATTTTTTTCTTGGACCGATACCGCTCATATGGAACAACCATTTGAGAATACTTTCTTCCTAAAATAATGCATGGTTTTCCCACCAGGGGACGTAAAGTCACATCTTATTTTTGTCGATATCCCTGTTTCTAAGAGTCCGATTTGAAAAATTCTTTCGGTGTTGGAGAGAGTTTCCGGTGCGAAATGTTTCTCATATAAATTCATGTTTTTCTTAACGTGCAAGTCTGCAACCAGAGGGCGTAAGCTCACGATTTCGTTTACAGCAATATCTGAGGGATTAAAAACCCGATGGAAAAACTCTTCTTTCTTCCGTCAGATACTACTGTTTTTCATACCGGTTCCACTGACTTTGAATAGCTTTGATAAATTTAATTTGCGTCGGAACGGATTCAAAAGACGTGCTTATTACACCCGAAAATTCGGTGTCATCTTTCTTGTTTAATATTGGATTGAGCTGTTTGACCCCATATTAACATTCAATAATTAAGATGTGTATGAATTAATGTAAAATATAATAACTTCAATGTTTTAACTGTAAGATTTGTTAAGCTTACAATTCCTATATTTTTTTATATTTTACTCAGAAGATTTTCTATGTGCATTTTAAATCATTATTGAGTGTAATTCCATGATAGGTAAAGTTATTTATTATTTCAACTGATTTGTTATCCAATAATTCTGGGGCCCCTTTGAAAATGCTGGGCCCGGGGCTTCAGCTCCCCTAGCCTCCCTCTTAAACGGGTTCTGCATGGACCTTAACTAAAAAAAAACAAGAAAAAAACAAGAAAGATGGCACCGAATTTTCGGGTGTAATAAGCACGTCTTTTGGATCAGTTCTGACGCAAATTAAATTTATCAAAGCTATTCAAAGTCAATGGAACCGGTATGGAAAACAATAGTATCTGACGGAAGAAAGAAGTTTTTCAGTCGGGTTTTTAATTCCTCAGATATGGCTGTAAACGGAATCGTAAGCTTACGCCCTATGGTTGCAGACTTGTACGTTAAGAAAAACATGAATTTATATGAGAAACATTTCACACCGGAAACGCTCTCCAACATTGAAAGAATTTTTCAAATCGGACTATTAGAAACAGAGATATCGACAAAAATAAGATGTAACTTTACGTCCCCTGGTAGGAAAACCATGCATTATTTTAGGAAGAAAGTATTCCAAAAGGTTTTTCCATATGAGCGGTATCGGTCCAAGAAAAATAAATTTAGTCGAGTTTTCAGGAGCCCAGATTTTGCTACAAATACATCAGAAGCAAAAATTAGCACTTATGGCCCCTGGCGGCCAAACTATTCTTTACCAAACATTAGAAATTATGTGAAAAATATTTTCCATCAGGTCTTGTATGCGATACAGGAAGAATTTTTCAAATCGGAGTTTTAGAAGCAGTAATAACGCAGAAAACGCAATTTACCTTTGCGCCCTTAGCGAAAAGTTTATGTTTTACTTGAAAATTTTGAATTTATATGAAAAATATTTCGCATCGGAAACACTATCCAACAAAAAAGGAATTTTTCAAATCGGACTCTTAGAAGCAGGGATATTGACAAAAAAAAAAGATATACTTCTACGCCCCCTGGCGTAGAAACCATGCATTATTTCAAGAAGAAAATGTTCCTAAAACGTTTGTCGACATGAGTAGCATCGGTCAACAAACGACTTTTTTTTCAATCGAGGTTTTGGAAGCTCATATTTTGCTACAAATGTATCAGAAGCGGAAATTAAGGCTTACGCCACCTGGTGGCCAAAACATTTTTTCCAAAATTCATAAATCACGTGCAAAGGATTTTGCGAATTTTTCAGATAGGAGATTTAGAAGCAGAGATGTAGGGGGAAAAGCAATTTACCCTTACGCCTCCTAGCGGAAAGTCTACGAATCACTTAAAAATTTTGAAATTACATGAAAAACATGTCACACTGGAAACACTGTCCAACAAAGAAGGAATTTTTCAAATCGGACTCCTAGATATAGAGAAATTAAAAAAAAATAAGATATACATCTACGTCCCCTGGGGGAGGAGACATGCATTATTTTAAGAAGAAAATGTTTCTAAAAGGTTTTCCGACATGAGTACCATAGGTCTACAAACGACGTTTTTTTCAATCGAGAATTTAAAAGGTTATATTTTGCTGGAAATACATCAGAAGCGGAAATTTATGTTTACGCCCCCTGGCGGCCAAACTATTTTTTTACAAAAATTAGAAATTATGGGCAAACGATTTCCCTTCAGAAGCTGTATAAGGCTCAGAAAGAAGTTTTCAAATCTGAGATTTAGAAGCAGAGATATAGGGGGAAACCCAATTTACCTCTACGCCTCCTAGCGGAGAGTCTATGACTTACTCGAAAATTTTGAAATTATATGAGAAACGTGTCACACTAAAAACACTATCCAACAAAGAAAGAATTTTTCAAATCGGACTCCTAGAAGTAGAGATATTGCTAAAAATAAAATATACATCTACGCCCCCTGGCGGAGAAACTGTGGAATATTTTAAGAAGAAAATATTCCCAAAAGGTTTATCGATGTGAGTGGCATCAGTGGACGAAATAAATTTTTCAATCGATATTTCAGAAGATCTGATTTGATGGCAAATACATCTGAAGCAAAAATTAACACTTACGCCCCCTGGTGGCTAAAGTATTCTTTACCAAAAATTAGAAATTATATGCAAACGATTTTCCACCACGAGCTGCATCCGCTGAAGCAAAAAAAAATTTCAGATCGGAGTTTTAGAAGAAGAGTTATCGGAAAAAATGTAATTTACTTTTACGCCCCTAGCGGGAAATCTATGCGTAATTTAAAAATGTAACTATATCTAAAATACTCTTCGACGTAAATGGAATCGAAAGATAAAATAATTTTTTCAATCGGATGTTTAGAAGCAAATATGTGGAATAAAACGTATTTTTAAATTCGACATCATCTACATTTACGCCCTCTAGCGGCGAAATTGCGCATCGTAAAAAAAAAAACGCAATGAAGGATCATCATTCGCATAATTCAAGCTTCTTAATGCAAAAAGAATTTTTCAAATCGGACTAATAGTTGCAGAGATTTCTTGGGTTTCTTCTCTCAATGTCAACGATGTGAGGCTGGGTTCTCTATTCTATTGTCTCCATACCGTATGTTGTACAAAGCGCATTGAGTTGTGTTTCATATTGAAAGGTTATAGTTTCGTCACGCCCTTCCATATACAGCATGAGAAAATTGTACGAAGCAGGCATGAAGCAATCGAGCGTCTTGTACGCAAACACAATAAATACACTTAGGAAATTTATATTTCTATGCATTAACACAGGTTAAATGGCAAAAATAAAGAGGTTTATTCTTTAAGGAACTCAAGTCTTGACACATGAGGATCCGTGGAGTTAATTATTTTTTAAATAATTTATCTTCATAATTTAATGTTATTGAACGAGCTTTGATAAGAAACTAATTATGTAGTTAATTCGGAAACTGCGGTGTGCTTAAGAAACATTTTAATCACTGAGATATCACGAAAATGGCCTCTGCATAGCTACAACGTATGAGACAAAAAATCTTATCCGTTCTTCTTCTTCCTCCGCTACGTCAAGGTCTCCCGCCTACCTAGCTCTAATCGGAGTTAACCTCCGTGTGTATCGTTAAGACTTTTTTCGTACTCCACTTTTTTCTACATTGCTATAATAGTCTCTCTAATCTCTGTGTCATCCATATTTCTCAAAATTCTAGTTTTTTTCTTTTCTATGTTATCTCACTTCTACTTTTTTTTCTCCACAACATTTTGTATCTCCCTTCATGTTTTCGGTCCCGCAGGATACTGAAAGCATAATTTGGGGTTATGGGGCAGACTATTATGCCTAAGGTCAGCGTCCAATGTTTCGCTACTCACTATCAGCATCCCCAGACGGTTGATACGCGGAATCCAAAATTCGCTTCTCGGATTCGCTTTGAGTGCCAGCTGTATTTCGTCTGTGGGGTCCTAAAACGTGAGGTTTTTAAACAGGGGCATCGCTATACTAAGAAAATTTGATGAGGGGAGGGGGGGACGAGCTGAACAGCGCTTAATTCATTCCTGCATACTAACTCGAGACCCTCTTCATTAAAGAAAAAACAAAACTGCAGAATTTTAAAATAGATAGTTGTCACTTTTAATTCAATTGTAAATCCCATGTGTTCTCTGGGCGCTGGCTGGGTGTTCTGCTAAATTGGAGTTTCGACGCTACGAGGTGCCAGGCTTCGAAGATACAGCATCCTAAAATAAGATCCATAAACTTTTTGTCTTCTTTCTTTTTTATTTTTTGCTGATTGATCATTGATTTAAAATAAATAATAATATTCCGAACTTAGTAAAGGTTTAGAAATCTATTTTTTAACTTAAACGAAAAACTTATTTCGAGATGACTGTAAGGTTATGGTGGAGGTTACGTACGATTCGGGGACTTCACCCCTCCCCGCCCACCAAATGATCTAGCGATGGTCCTGGTTTTAAATGTCACACAACCCCGATTTCTAAACTCTTGGCATTGTTACTTGGTGATCTAAAGTTCAAAGGGCGACTGCCCGTCTTGCCATTTCAGATGTGCTCACGCGGTTTACTACAAATCACGATGGAGAAATATTTCATTTTGACCACTAGCCGACTGTCAAAAAATATTTCTTAACGAGCAAGATTGTTTAGAAAACTGTTTTTTTATTGGTTGGTAAATATACAGAAGTTTACTTCTCGCGGCTTTCCTCTGCTTTCGAAAATAA
The DNA here is from genome assembly GCA_039090855.1 of Macrothele yani. NCBI lineage: Eukaryota > Metazoa > Arthropoda > Arachnida > Araneae > Macrothelidae > Macrothele > Macrothele yani. The sequence goes on from CM077010.1 coordinate 57,169,842, forward strand.
CAAGGAGCAAAGTTAAATAATTTTATCTTAGCGCCTTGCTATTTCTTTTCCGAGACATTATGTTCAGATTTTGTGAGTTAGAAATTTTGAAAAAGAAGAGATTATGGAACACGTCCTCGTTCGCTGTATGTGCGTTGCTAGTATTCCTGTTCCTCGTAGGCCTGAGGGGGAGGGGGAAAAGTTGCTAATTCCAATTTTCCTATATTGAATTCAGTTAAACTTGATTAATTAATGCGATAAATACAGGGTGTCCTGAAAAGATGTAACCAATTTCAAATTATGATAACTTTGGATACAAAATTAATATCAGCATTATGTTTGTCGCAGGTGGTAAGAATACCCTCAAGTCTTCTAGAAATGTACCCAATGGATCCTACGACGAAAGCACAGATTGTCGACTGGTTTATTGAAACCCGACCCGAAACGCAGGTTCAGTGGAATATCAGAACAAAATATGGGAGCAAACCGCCCACATGTAAAAAAAGCATCAGAAAGTGGTACAAGATATTGAAGGAAACTGGTAGCGTCCTTACAAAGAAATGCCCCGGACGAGCATCGCTTGTTCCAGAAAGAGAGGAGGTTGTGAGAAAAATATTCACTTGTAGCTCTCGAAAGTCAATCAGACAACCAGCACGACAGATGGCCATCCCTCGTCTCAAAAAGGGAGGAGGTTGTGGGACAAACATTCTCTCGTAGCCCTCGAAAGTCAATCAGACAAGCAGCACGACAGCTGGCAATCCCTGGTCTCAGAAAGGGAGGAGGTTGTGAGACAAACATTCTCTCAAGCCCTCGAAAGTCAATCAGACAAACAGCACGACAGCTGGCCATCCCTCGTCTCAAAAAGGGAGGAGGTTGTGGGACAAACATTCTCTCGTAGCCCTCGAAAGTCAATCAGACAAGCAGCACGACAGCTGGCAATCCCTGGTCTCAGAAAGGGAGGAGGTTGTGAGACAAACATTCACTCGTAGCCCTCGAAAGTCAATCAGACAAGCAGCCCGACAGCTGGCCATCCCTCGTCTCAGAAAGGGAGGAGGTTGTGGGACAAACATTCTCTCGTAGCCCTCGAAAGTCAATCAGACAAGCAGCACGACAGCTGACCATCCCTGGTCTCAGAAAGGGAGGAGGTTGTGAGACAAACATTCACTCGTAGCCCTCGAAAGTCAATCAGACAAGCAGCACGACAGCTGGCCATCCCTGGTCTCAGAAAGGGAGGAGATTGTGAGACAAACATTCATTCGTAGCCCTCGAAAGTCAATCAGACAAGCAGCACGGCAGCTGGCCATCCCTGGTCTCAGAAAGGGAGGAGGTTGTGAGACAAGCATTCATTCGTAGCCCTCGAAAGTCAATCAGACAAGCAGCACGACAGCTGGCCATCCCAATGACGTCAGTGCACAGTGTTACGTCAAAGATTGGAAATGCACAGTTATAAACTACAGATAACCCATCACATAACCCCAGATTATCATATGAAACGTAAACAGTTTGCTGAAGAGATGTTGGAGAGCATTTTAAGTGCTGAATCTTTTCTGAGACAAATCAGTTTCTCGGATGAGTGCACTTTCCATGTTTCTGGAAAGGTTAATTAACAGAATGTTAGAATTTGGGGAACTAAACACCCACATTGAACATGAACATGCTAGCCCAAAAGTGAATGTTTGGTGTGGCATAATGGTCGACCGTTATGTTGGGCCCATTTTGTTTCAGGAAGCGATAGTGACTGCTGCTAATTACCTAGACATGATTGAGAAATTTGTGTATCACCAGTTGGATGAACTTGCAACTCCGGTCATTTTCCAACATGATGAGGCGTCACCTCATTGGGCTTTGATTGTGAGGAGGTCTCTGGATACCAAATTTTCCAATCGATGGATCGGGCGTGGTGGTTCCATTCCATGGCCCCCACGTTCGCCGGACTTAACACACAGTGACTTCTTTTTTATGAGGATTAATCAAGGGTGTGGTTTACAGCACCCCTGTTGCAGACATTTCTGGCCCTAAAGTGGAGTATTACACACGCAGTGCAGAAAGTTAATACGGACATTCTCGAACGAACATGTTGGAACTGGAATACCGTTTAGACATTGTTTGGGTGACAAATGGTGCCCATGTCGAATGTCTATAAAACTTCAGGATCAGTTTTGTCAATTAACACAAGCTGTGTTTGAGATCTTTTATATTAAAACTGCTATGGTTATTTGAAATTGGTTACACTTTTATGGGACACCCTGTACATCCCTAAATTAAAAATGGAAATCAATGACACCAACATGAATTTCAAATGTTGCTCGAAATACGCAGAATTTTTCGGTAACAGAGGCACAGTGGCGCATTTGCTTGTCTTTAGACCTCGAAACAAGAGAAAGATCGAATCCGGCCCAAGTTGGGCTGGGTTCGAGTTTTAGATAAGGCATGAGGGTGCTGGTTCTTTTCCTTACCTGGTACCTGTTACCCTTAATTAGGGACGGGCGCTTCTTTTAACCTTAGACGCTCCCGGAAATCGTTAAACCTCCTAACAAAACAAAATTGAACCCTGTGTGATACTTGGGCTGTGTTTGAGTCCGAGTATAAGGCATGGATGCCACAAATGGCACGCGGAGGCTTTCTAAGCGGCACACGCGCGAAGTAACTTTTTGCAATTTTAATACTTTATTAAACGATTTAGCATTTGTGACGGACATCGTGGGTCACCATAACAACTTAAATCTGCGTTTGCCAGGTATAAACAATCTCTTCCCAGTGTTATTCAACTCAGTTTTATTTTTTTTTTTTTTTTTTTTTTTATTGGAGTTTTAACGACCACTGTGAGCAACTCAATGGGCTATAAGCAGTCGCCTGTCCCTAATTTAGAGTTACTGGTTCCAGGGAAAGGAGAGAGCCAGGGCCGTAAGGCAAACACAGCAACCATGCCTCACCGGAATTCGAACTCGGACCCAACTAGGGCGAATGATCAGAAGCCATCGCTTAGACCACTGCGCCACCGGGACGGCTTATTCAACTCAGTTGAGGCATTTAAAGCAAAACTTGTTCTTGGAATAAATCTTTCTCGGCAGGATCTCGTACATTTTTCTCGAATGAAATAACTGTCACAAACTGAGTTCGGTCCGTCCTGTGGTTTCTTTCACTCAATCGAAGAAACAGTGCTGTTTCTTGGCAGATTTTAGTTGACAAAAAAGCATGTCTCTCTGTTTATTCTCTGTCGTGAGCAGGGACGCGCCAAGATGCTTTAGTCAAATCTTATAGTTGATGAATTAATATCAGTGACATGGGAGAAGGAAAACGTTTTACTGTGAGAAATCGTAATGCTACGTGGCACGTTTATTTTTTAGTAAAAATAATTCGTTATATAAGTGAATAGAAAACGACTTGGAATCAGAGGATAATTTTTATTATTTTTCTCAGTAACAGATACCGCAAGCAAAGGACTAAATTCTTTTTTTCTAAATTTCTTTTCTAACTTTAAAGATTTCAGCATTCATGATATGTGTGGCCAACGCTATGACAATGGGCCGATATGAAGGAAAAACACAATTTACTTCAAAAAACATCATTTTTCGACTTAAAACCCTTATGCATTTTATGTACTTTGAGCAGCTCATGTACTTTAAATCTGGTCGTAAATAACGACGAAAACATTTCTCTAGAAATTGTGAATATTTTCAGCATTATACTTTCTTTACTGAATTACCTTACCGTTGACAAATTCTAAAGAAACAGTCCCCACCGTTGACCGCAAAACCGTGCTGTGAAACAAGGTGAGAAAATAGGATCGATGCAATAAGGGCTGGAGTACAGTTTGGATGTAATCCACTATACATTATATTAGCACTTTAGCCAATCATTTAGAGACAGCGATACAGGAAATTTTACCAATCTTTCTTGGAAGAAAAAATTAACAAACACGCACACACACACACACACACAAACACGCACAAAATATTCAAGTTTATTACTTTCAGAAAGACACTCTTCTTTTTTTTTTTTTTTTTTAGAAAAACAGATTAAGCATTTTGGTACACTCTTTCTTCAAAAATTAATGTTTGTAGCAAATTAATGCCAAAATCTTTTGTAGTTATACCAACCATAATAGAAATGTTAAAACAAGTAAATGGCTGTTTAAAAGAATGTAGAACACATGGAGATTTTAAATGCATGTAAGCTGAAGGTAAAACAATTGCCAAGAAAACAGAATTTCCAACTGTTGAACTGGTTTAGACCCATAAGAAAAACAAGAAAGAAGACACCGAATTTTCGGATGTAATAAGCGCTTCTTTTGAATCCGTTCTGATGCGAATTAAATTTATGAAAGCTATTCAAAACCAACAGAACCAGTTTGGAAAACAATCAACCGGCTCCAACAATCGATAAAACATCCAGAAATAGAAACATCTACTTAGTTCCACCAGCGGCTAAAAATCGTGTAACGAAGATTAACAAATGGCGAACAAAAAGTTTCTCATACTACAAGGAAGGTACCAGAGACAAAGATATTTTCCAATCGAACAGTTAAAAGGAGAAATGTAGAAAGAAATTCTCCGATCTGAAAATCTCCCGATCGGACTAGAAATTCTTTATACGAGGGTTATACCGAAAGTAAGGCCCCGCACGGGGATAACTGGTTTTCCAGTTATTTGGGAAGCGGCGCCCCCACGGCCCGAGCTGATCTTGTGACGGATCATTTTGTCATTTCGTCTTGAACGATTACATCACCGAAGGGACAGCTGTTCATCCAGCTGATGGGGGATGACGTCCCCACGGCCCGAGCCAACATGTACTATATGTGATGAATTTCACATTTTTTATGTTTTTTCACTTTACATGAACCCGCCTCAGTTGTAGGTTGCTGAGGTTGTGATTATGCGCCAGCTCAGGATTTTAGTTTCTCGTTTTCTTTCCTGTCTTCTCCATTTCATGTTTCTTTCTTTGTTTTTCCGAGCTGGTTAGCTAGACCTGCCTGCACGTTTGCCGTGTGCGGTGACCCGTAAGGTGGAAAAGGGGATGCTGGAGGCTGAGGTTTCTAGAGGCCTGGGTGTTGTTGTCGCCAGTTGCCAACACTCCTCTTTGCCCCCTGCTTCACCCTAAACGGGCGGCTGGGAACTAACCCACTCCTAGTCAATGAGGTAGGTCTGTGGCCGAGTGGAGCCCAGACCTCTAACGGCTTGTCGTCTCGTACGACAGGGTGAGTCTGGGGATAGGGTGGGCATGCCAAAGGGGTGTTCCCCAGGCATGGGAAAGTCTGGGTGCTCGCCGAGCGCATGTCTGCCCTATCAACTTGCTATATCCGCTTGCTATCCCTAGAGCCGTGTCCTGCGTCCACTTGGGCTTGCGGACCTCCGGTTCTCCCTTGTTGGGCTCGATTGTGGGTGGGGAAGTTGGCGGATGAATCCTTTAAAATTTTCATGGCTCTCAATGAAATTTCCCATGAACCCAAAACTAAAAGACGTATGGAGGAAGGTTCAGGTCCTTCCGCCAAAAAAATTGTCGCAGATGTTTCCAATGCTAGATTCTTTTTTGTGCACTCATTGGACCCTTCAAAGCCTTTGAGTGCCAAAAGTCCATTTTGGATCCACAAAGCACTGCAATCAATTGCAAGCTCTCCTAAGAGCGTCAAGAAGCTCCAGTCTGGAGATCTTCTTGTTGAGATGTCTACTGTGGCCTACAGTTCCACACTTATCAACACCAGCATGCTGCTCGAGACGCCTGTCAAAATAACACCACACGGTTACCTAAATTCATCTCGCGGTGTTGTCTCCTCTCGGGATCTTATTGATTGCTCTGAGGATGAACTTCTCGAAGAACTGAGGAGCCAACATGTTACGGGTGTGCGACGCATTTCTTTTAGGAGGAATGGGCAGTTTGTCCCATCCTGGAACATTATCTTGACTTTCAACTGCCCTTCCCTGCCTACATCCATCAAGGCAGGGTATCTCCACCTCGAGGTACGCCCGTACATTCCCAACCCGTTGAGATGTTTTAGGTGCCAGTCGTACGGCCACTCTCAGCAGTCATGTAGGAGTTCTCTTAGGTGTGGACGCTGTGGTGCCACAGAGCATCTCCTCTCAGAATGTGTGGCCGAGGCCGAGTTTTGTGTGAACTGCAAGGGTTCACACCCAGCATCAGCCAAAGATTGTCCCAAGTGGAAGGAGGAGAAGGAAATTCAAAGGCTCAAAACGGTGGAAAATATTTCCTATCCTGAGGCCAGAAGAAGAGTGGCGATCATACGCTTCAGTGGTGGTTGCCAAATCTACGGTTGCCATTCAGACCGACGTTCAGATCTCCCCTAAATGTCCATTCAATATGGAGGAAATCATCGCAGCCGGACTGGAGGCACTCCAGTCGCGAGCTAGGGGTCTGAAAGCGGCACCCGCCACTTCACCGAAGCAGACTCACTCCAACACCAGCAAGGGAACTCAGGCCACTCCTTCTGGCAAAAACGCCAACACCAACACCAACACCAAGGTCAAGGATAAGAAGAGCATTTCTTCTCCTTCAAAGTCTCAGCCAAACAATCAACGGCGAGCAAATCCCGCTAAGACACTTGGGACAAAGCATTCACCAATCTTGGCCCCTGGTCACACACACCCAAATCTGGGGAACGCTCACCAGAGGAAATGGAGGCTGACCAAGTTTAACCATTTCCTTTTTCATTTCATTTTTACCCATGGGTTCAATAATTCAGTGGAACTGCCGAGGTTTTCGCACCAGTTTTGATGACGTGAAACATCTGCTTTATTTGTACTCTCCGGTGTGCCTTTGTCTTCAGGAGACAAAGCTTAAACCATCGGACCGGCTTTCAGTTCGAGGCTACAGTGCATTTCGGACAGACCAATCGTCTGGAAATATAGCCTGTCGGGGTGTCGCTATTCTCGTCCCTCACAGGGTTCCGGTATCTTCCGTCGCGGTTTCCACAACTAGGCCGTGGCGGTTCGTATCTCTATGCCTGTGCCTCTTACTGTTTGCAGTGTTTATCTACCACCGGATGAGGATGTTAGCGTCTCTGTTCTGGAGAGCTTGATTGATCAGCTGCCCTCACCCTTCCTTCTTTTGGGTGACTTTAATGCTCATCATCCTTTGTGGGGTAGTGTCAGCGCCAGCGCTAGAGGTCGTCGGATAGAGTCTCTTCTGTGCTCGGCCTCTGTGTGCCTTTTAAACACCGGTGCTGACACTTACTTCCATGAGCCGACAAGATCTTTCAGTGCGATCGATTTGACCTTGGGTTCACCATCGATCATTGCTGACTGGTCGTGGACGGTGTGTAAGGATCTCCACGGGAGCGACCACTTCCCAATCGTCCTCTGGCACCATGCAAACGTGCCATATTCTGCCTCCCGCTCACCTCGATGGAGGATGGATTGTGCCAGATGGGAGGTCTTCACATCGTCCGCGGTGATATCTTCTGAAATGGTGACCCGAGAGTCAATCGACGCAGCTGTACTTAAAGTCACAACTTGTATTCTTCAGGCAGCTGATCTTTCAATTCGTAAAACATCTACGAAGCTCCCTAGAATTCCGAAACCTTGGTGGAACCCTAAATGCGCAGCGGCTAGGAGAGCTCAACACAAGGCCTGGTCTACTTTTCGGCGTTATCCAACCGAGGCTAATCTCGTTGCTTTTAAACGTGCTAAATCCTATGTTCGGTTGGTGTGTCGACGTAGCAAGAGGGAGTCTTGGATCCAGTATGTATCATCTCTTACCTCACGTGCCAATTCGAAAAATGTGTGGGAAAGGATTCGTAAGATCCGGGGTACCTACAGTTCACACCAGATTGCCATTCTCGAGAGTAACGGCTGCACATATGCTGACGTCGGGGAGATTGCAGATTGTTTGGGGGAGGCGTTTGCCTCCGTTTCGAGTGATCTGGCGTATCCGGCCTCCTTTCATAGGATTCAATCCTCCGCGGAACGCCAGAGAATCTCTTTTGCGCCGTATACCGACACTGGTTATAACTCCCCCTTCAGCATGTGTGAACTTCGGGTGTCTCCGCATCGGTCCGGGCTACTTCTGTCGGTCCCGATGACATCCACTACGACATGCTCCGTCATCTCTCCCAGTCGTCTCTCGAGAACTTTTTAATCTTATACAACCGCATCTGGTTAGAACACAGTTTCCCGGAGTCTTGGCGAAAGGCTTTTGTTCTACCTTTTCCGAAGCCTGGCAAGGATCCTAAGTCTCCCTCTAGTTATCGCCCAATTGCTCTCACTAGCTGTCTGTGTAAAGTTCTCGAACGCATGGTTAACTCACGATTAATTCATTTTTTAGAACATCATCAATTACTTTCACCATCACAAAGCGGTTTTCGGCGTTATCGTTCACCTCACGATCATCTCCTGCACCTTGAGACATCTGTGCGCGAGGCGTTCGTGAGTAGGCAGCACCTGGTTTCTGTATTCTTTGACATCGAGAAAGCCTATGATCGTGCGTGGCGGCACGGGATTATCCGTGACCTCCACGCATGCGGATTGCGAGGGAATCTTCCGACCTTTACTGTAAATTTTCTTCGCAATCGGGTGTTCCAGGTGCGCCTGGGTACGACGCTATCTGCAACATTCCATCAAGAACAAGGTGTTCCTCAAGGTTGCATTTTATCTGTCACATTGTTCATCCTTCGCATTAATTGTCTCCTCACAAATCTTCCTCCTGCGGTTTCGGCTACTGTGTATGTCGACGACTTGCACATCTTCTGCTCGTCATCGAGCATGCGTTTCATTGAACGGCAGTTGCAGTCTAGTATTAATCAGATTTTTAAAGCGGCGAATAGCAATGGTTTCGTTCTTTCTCCCGACAAGACAGCGTGTGTTCATTTCTGCCGGAGGCGTGGCCTCCATCCTGACCCCGAGCTGTATTTGGACCGTGCAGCCATTCCAGTTTTGCCGGAGACCAAGTTCCTTGGACTGACCGTCGACCGTGCGATTACGTTCCGTGTGCACGTTCGGCGGCTCAAGATTTCCTGTCTGCGTGCTCTTTCTATTCTAAAAATCCTTTCGAGAGTTTCGTGGGGCGCAGACAGGATCTCTTTGTTTCGCATTTACCACTCCTTAATTCGGTCGAAACTGGATTACGGCTGTATCGTGTATGGATCGGCTCGTCCTTCCGTTCTCCGGCCTTTGGACGCTGTTCATCATCAGGCGCTGCGTCTTTGTACGGGAGCATTTCGAACATCTCCGATTCCCAGCCTTTACGCTGATGCGAACGAACCATCGCTTGAATTACGCCGTCTGCAGCTGTCTGTCCACTTTTACTTAAAACTTCGGTCTCTTCCAGACCATCCTTTGTACGGGGCAGTTTTCCATCCTCAGCATGCTCGTTTATTTGCGAACCGGCCCTCGTGCGTTCCAACCTTCGGTCTTCGTATGGCGGCCGTAGCTCGTGATGCAGGGCTCGACTTGTCGCTTGTTGCAGCGACCAAGGGCTTTGGGGATCCTCCATGGCACCCACTTGGTGTCATGGTTGATACCACCTTTACGTCTTTCGACAAATCCTCAACCCCTGCGTCAGTGTACCAGCAGCTCTTTGCTGAGCACCGTGCCCTCAAAACTGAATACACTCCCATTTTCACTGATGGCTCCAAGATGCATGGAGTCGTTGGATCCGCAGCTGTCTGTGTTGATGACGTGTCAGTAGCGCGGATCCCAGCTGAGGCCACGGTGTTTTCGGCGGAGGTGCATGCTGTGTATCTTGCACTTCTTCATGTTCAGTCGAGTTCTCATCATAGTGCTATGGTCTATACGGATTCCTTAAGTGTCCTGCAGTCTTTGTCATCGCTGGACTATTGTAATCATCCTTTTCTTTTGAACGTACGAGGGCTTCTTCGTTCCTTGCTCGAGGCCGGTGTCCAGATTCAATTCGTCTGGATTCCTGGGCATGTTGGAATCTCGGGTAACGAGTGTACTGATGCGGCCGCTAGATCTGCTTCCTCTTTGGTCGTCACACCCTTGCCACTCTTTCATCGCGATTTTCGATTTCTTGTTCGTGATCATATCAAACGAACGTGGCAGGGTCTGTGGGACCAACAGGTGGAAAATGAACTGCATCGTATAAAACCTATTCTCGAAATCTGGAACTCCTCATCTCGTCGGAACCGCAGGGAGGAAGTGGTGCTTGCGCGTCTCCGCAATGGGCATTGTCGTTTCACTCACCGCTTTTTGCTGTGTGGCGACACTGCGCCGATGTGTGAGACGTGCAACTGCCGACTCACCGTCACTCATCTTTTGTGTACCTGTATTCGTTTTCGTGATGTACGTTTTCATTTCTTTCATTCTCATTTGTTGAACGAGGACGCCGCTACACTGCAGCGGCTCCTCAATGACCACTGCAATACTGTTGTTGTTTTTTCATTTTTTAAACAAATTGACTATTTTAAACCTATCTATATTTTAGCCCTATCATCATACTCATTTTTCAGTTTTACTGAATCAGCTAGATTTTAATCTTTGTATCATGTTTTTAGTACTGTTTGTTTCATTATCTTTTTTAGCCCTTTCATCGTTCTCATTCTTCAGTTTTATTTGATCAGCCATATTTTAAGCTTCATCGCACGTTTTTAATACTGTTTGTTTGTCTGTCTGTCTTGTAGTTTTTACCGTATTCATTTCCATCTTTCACTTTTACCGCTTCATCCTGTTTTTAGCTTTGTGTACGTGTTTTATTGATTTTGTTCTCTTTTGCTGTCTTTTGTTTGGCGCTCTTTGGCCAACCATGGCCCTTGCGCCAATAAAATCAATGAACCAACCAACCAACCGAAAGTAAGGCAAAAGTAGGCATAACTGTTTTATTAACTGACAGAGGTCATTCAAATTGCACATGTTGGTAGAATAACTTTTCCTCTATAGTAATCCTTCTTATTCATTGCAAGTAAACAATGGATTCCAAGCAGAAGCAACGTGCCGTCATTGAGTTCTTGACGAATGAAGGGTGCAGGCTGTCCGACATCCACAGAAGGCTACAGAATGTTTACGGAGATGACACCATTGACAAGAGCAATGTGAACAGATGGATGAAGAAGTTTAAAGAAGGGGAAGCCAGCATTGAAGACAAGCCACGCAGTGAGAGACTTTTATCTGTGACTACTGACACGAATTATCAACGAGTGGATGGACTGATACGCGCGGAGAGACGAGTCATAACCGTGAGCTCGTTGCACAACTGGGCTGTGGTCACAATGCCATACAGAAGATGGTGGAAGACTTAGGGTATCGGAAAGTGTGTGCAAAGTAGGCAGCTCTGCAGTTGACACCTGATTTGAAGGAGAGAAGGGTGGAAATCTGCTCTGATCTGTTGGAAGCGTTTGAAGCCAATGAAGACGCGTTTTTTTTTTCGTTCTGGTGACAAGGGATGAAACGTGGGCGTATCTTTACGATCCGGAAACGAAGAATCAATTCATGAAATGGCGTACTTGCCCAGGATCAAACCTGAGGTCACTCCGTGGCAGTCACGAAGTTGACCACTAGGCCATCCGAGGGCTCAAAATGTGAAACAGGAACGACTTTCAGATATAAGTATCGTTAGAAGAGCTGTAGCTACAGTGAGGGCGGTTGCCTTCCCAGAATGGTCATTTCAGGGGCGTAGATTCATGCTCTGTGGGGATGTAAAAAAAAAAAAAAAAAAGAAATTGTAACTACAAAAAAGGAAGTTACACCCTTCACTATTTTCTTTATAAAGACTTTTGTTAGTCTCATACAATATTTCATGTAGTAACTAGGGTACAGAGTAACATACACTATGAGGTGTGAACATCTCATATGCATGAATTGAATTTTCCGAAACAGTGAATGAAGACATAGACAACAATATGCTGATATGGCTAAACTCCATGACCTTTCCGAACATGCCGTTGGGATGAAGAACCAATTAATCATCTGTGCTTGTAGCAGAAAGTTCTCTGAGCGCTTAACCTAGGAGGGAATTTTTCCAAGCCCTACCGCTAAAGCTTCTTCCTATTGCTATGTTCACCATCCGATACTCATTCGTTCTGCGCTGGTTGGCTTTTCGTTCCGCATTTCTGTGGAGTGTTGTGTTGTCGGCGTTTACATAACGTTTACGCTTTACTTAATATTTATATCCCGTGGTTCTTGGGTATTTATCTAGTTTTTACATTTTCAATAAAATTATGTCAAAAACCTGAAATGCGATTTTTTAACGATCACGATACTTTCCTATAACGGCGGTGCGGTGTGTGAGAAGGTAAAAACCACGTATTATTTGAGTGGAACTCGAAGAGGCGTAATTTTGAACTCGAGGGGGGCGTAATTTTGAATTCGAATAGGCATAATTTCAAGTCTCGCCCACCCAGCTAAGAAAAGCTTGCTACGGTCCTGATCGCTAGTATAGAAAACAAAATTGCTACAGACTTAGACACAATTCGGACATCGTTAAAAAGTTTCTAACTAAAAAAAGCTATAGAAGTTAATTTTAACTGAAACTACGAATGTTTTTGTGCTTTCTCGAAGCTTCAGTTTTTAGTTTATAGGAAAAAGATATTTTTATTTAATACGAAAACCAGTTATTTCAAATGCTGTTTTTAGTTTTATGCAACTTATTTGTATATGTACCCTTATGAGAGATTTTTTGGTTAGAATACAATGGAATACAATTAAAAAGACGCCCGTCACGTTCAATGTCATATACGGTATATATCACAATTGCCCTCCCTCCAAGAGGCAAACTGTAATATATTTATCATCGCACATGACGAAACGTTTTTTTACCGGTAAATGTACTTTTTCGTAAATTGACAATGAGGAAGCTGGCTTCTTGGATTATTCGTAGCGTCATCTGACCTAGAGGTTTACAGATTGTTTTCCCTTCAGTTTTATATGAGACCATTGTTTTATGAATACTCTTAATGTACGGGAAATAGAAAATTATGTTGCTAAAGGTATTTATTTCATGTAAAAATGAATAAAAATTGAAAAATGTTCTTGTACAAGGGGTGGCAAATGCTCTTGGAGCGCAACTGGTCGTGAGCCACTTAAGTTATGAAGACTGATAATCGAATGACCAAGAAACATCGGCTGAAGATGAATGCACACAAGAAAAAGAACGTAGGAGAAAACCTTGCACGTTGGTTCAATAAAATTAAGAGCACCTCAACCAAGTAAAAAATATCACTCGTAAACACACACACACACACACAAGTTCAACAGTGTTAGTCCGAAAATGTTAAAATGGACGTAGAGCTGTAAATATTAGAACCATGCTTTATATAATGGTTCTGTTCACAACCACGAATTTACAGGAGGGTGGGATGAATTCACCCTCCCCCAAATTTCTAAGATCGCAGACAAGTGTTCAAGGTAAGGGATTTGCTATCAATTTCTATGCTTTATGTTGTGTTTAGTGGCAGACTATCTATGCCCCTCCCCCAGAAATTTGGTGAAGTCTGTAAAAGGGATACGAGGTGCTTGGTTTGGAGGGCTCTACCTCCAACTTCCGTAATTTTATATTCTGGACCTCCAGAGTCGGCCAGTGTATAATCGATGTTTTCCTGAAGAGCTCTTAAAAACTGGGGGGAGGGGGATTCACCCCACTCTCCTGAAAATTCGTGGTCGTGTACAGAATCATTATGTAAAGCATGGTACTAATGTTTACAGCTCTATGTCCATTTTTAACATTTTGGGGGAAGGCCGCCCCAAAGCTCACGTACCTCGCAGACGCTTCAAGGGGAACATCCTGGACACACTGACAAACTCCAGCTGCCCAGAATATAATATTACGGAAGTTGGGGGTAGATCTCCCCAAACCAAGTTAACATAGGATACTCGGCAATTTATTTCTTCAAATTAAAGTACAATTCTCGCTTGGCTTACATGGAACGTTTTCTCGAAATTCGGTTGGAGTTCCCAATTCAGTTCTCAATATAGGCCCAGAAACGTCAATCTTTATACCCCCCCCCCCTTGAACTTTTGTGGCCAAGTTGCTGAAAGTTGTGTGGCAGGGTTGCCGGTAAATTGCCACACCGGAACACTGCCACGTTCCTGTGTGGCAGTTTACAGTGAACCGTTTGTTCTGGGGTTATTTCCTCCGGGGGTATTTTCACTGGTTTTCAGGAATATTTTCTCCGAGGGTATTTTTACCGTTTAGAGTTGCACTTGTCGAACGGCACAACTTTACTTCAGGGTGTTTTCTTTTTAATTGATAAACCGCTGTACATGTTACATGTAAACACACAGGTGTATTATTTTTTTTGGAGGGGGGGTGTGTGTGTCTTTTTACCGAGACGTCTTAGTACCTAGAATAAACAGTGTATATTTTTATTAGTTTATATTGTTTATTTCTAGGTACTACTAAAAGAAAAATATGCTAAAATTATTTTTGGGTTTTTCAAGAACTTGTCTTTTGATTGTAAATAATTTATACTATCATGAAATATATAATTTTTATTACATTACGTATGCGTTTAGCCCCCCCCCCTCGATCATTCTTAGCGGAGTTACTGCTGCTGAAACCTTGTCGAGTACGGTACACAATTCGACCAAGGCATTACGCACTATACGTCGTGCGCTTGCAAAATCAGATGTGGGTGGGTCTGGACGGCGGGGCAATTAGTAATCCCAAGCGCCTAGCAGACGTTCTCTTTCTGTCGTCCTCCAGGAGGAAAGAAACTTGACAGCTCGGTTAGGGGGGGGGTCCACCAGAGGAGCTGATTCCAGCCGACCGTGCCGAAATCCCATCTTGCACGGGCTATAGAGGACTATTACGATTAATTGATTGTTCACATGATTCACGTGTAATGTCTTGTAGATGAAAAGCTTTTTGTTGTGACCAAATGTTTTTCAGTTGGAGAGGCTATGATTACATGATTACAAGCCGTAAGCAGATGAAGGGGAAGACAAGTCTAGAAAGAAAGGCCATTCTATTACACTCACATAAAATCTTTCCCGGTGAAGTTCATTCTCTTCTGCTTATGGGATTTGTAGACAATGTTACGACCTTTTACGGTTTGTCGGCAGACATAATACTTCATCTCTGAAGGTCCTTACCCACACAAAAAGAGAGAGAATTGCTGTGTCAAGGACGTCTAATTACTCAGGAAATAAAGCCAAAAAAAATTCAACTGCACCTGTTCTTTAGGCTCCACGTAGGAGAAACACTGCGATTTTATGACTACGATATAATATCTTCTTTTGGTCTTTACATTTTAAATGTTTCAAGTTTTATTTTATTTTTACCAGACTAAGCGATATCATTTCCTTGTTTGTTAACAGAGATACAACTAAGCCCTGCTGCACGTTCCCTAACAGGCATATAAGCTTATATTTATTGAACAAGGCTCTTCTCTGTCTTACAGTTGGAGCAGAGAATGCTGTTTGGTCTGTTTAAATCTGAAGCCACATCGTGAAAAATAAGTGCTGTGAATTCACGGAAAATTCCTGAAAATAACGTGCAACAAAGTTGCCGGTATAAGTGTCCGTCTTTAACGACACTTCCGTTTTTAAAAGTTCGCGTTTCTTTTAATTTCCGTATTTCGACATATTTTTCATAGTCAGTAATTCCGTCTATTTCAGGTTTTTCAGTATTTATATAGAAACTAACTCATAGCCCGTGCAATGCACGGGTGAAAAAATTGTGACTGAAATTTTTATAACACGAATCGTAAAATACATATACATAACTATGACAAACGGTTGAATTATTAACGGGTAGTCTATAAAATAGGTCACCAACAACAAAATTTTCGTAATATTTCCATTCAATATTCCTCTGATTCCTTTTTATGAATTTCTTTTTATGAAATAAAATAACGCTGATTCTTTTTAAGAAACTACTTTGCAATTTAATTCCTTTTTCTGAAATTTTATGAAATTACTCAGCAATGCGAAGAAAATGAAATAAAACACGACGTAACACATAAGTAGCAGAACAAACCTCGCAGACAATTGTTCGAGCACGTGCGTGTTGCCACAGATGAAGTCATTTGTCTTACTAACTTTATTTTATTATCCGGTATTTCTCCTTGATTTTACGTATCGTGCGATAGCAGTTAGCTTAGTTCCGATTTCGGCCAGCGGATAAAAGCAGATGGCGTTGCAAGTATTGAATGACGTCAGAGCGGTGACGTCATTTCTCCTTAATTTTACGTGTCGTGCAATAGCGATGAGCTAGTTCCGATTTCGGCCACAGGATAAAAGCAGATGGCGCTGCAAGTGCTGATTGATGTTAAAGAGTTAGGGACAGCCGTGGCCTATATATATATCATCATTGTCAACCATTATCAATCCACTGCTGGACGAAGGTCTTCCCAAGTTTCCTCCACAACGGTCTGTCTTGTGCCAGTCTCCTCTATGTCACTCCCGCATACTTTCGAATTTCATCCACCCATCTCCCACGTGGTCTTCTTCTGGGTCTTTTCCTGTCCCTTGGAATCCAATCTAAAATTTCGGCTGTCCATCGATGGTCTGTCCTTCTGGCAGTATGTCCAGCCCATTGCCATTTCAGGGATTTAAATCTGATCATGATGTCTTCCACTCTAGTCATTTTTCGAATCCACGAGTTCCTCTTCTTATCTCTCCTGGTTACACCAAGCATGCACCTCTCCATGCTACTTTCAGTTGTCTGCAGCCTTTGTATATCTCTTTTAGTTAAGGTCCACGTCTCTGCACCATACGTAAGCACTGGAATGATGCATTGATCAAACACTTTTATTTTAAGACATAATGGCATATTGCTCTTGAACATTATGCTGTTTCTTCCAAAAGCTCTCCAGGCAAGTTTTGTACGCCGATTAATTTCTTCATCAATGTGACCCTCACTTGATATCTTCTGTCCAAGATAAACGTACGTGTCTGTTATCTCCAGCTTTTCTCTATCAATCGATAAATCTTCATTTCTTGTAAAAGCATTGAACATCACTTTTGTCTTCTGAAAGTTCATTTTTAATCCCACTTCTTTACTCTTGTCAGCAAGTTCCTGGATCATACTCTGCAGCTCTGATGGGGTAGTTGCAAAAATGACTACGTCATCAATAAAACGAAGGTGGGTTAGATAATCTCCATTAATCTTTATCCCCTTGTTTCCGCAGTTCAGTGATTGAAAGACATTTTCCAATGTGGCATTAAAGAGCTTCGGAGATATGGTGTCACCTTGTCTCTATCCCTTTCCAATTTTTATGTGTGTTGTATTTTCAAACAGCCGAATCTTTGCACTTGCATTTTTATAGATGTTATTAATAATGTTAATGCATGCATCTTCAATACCGCAGGATTTCAGAGCCATTGTAACTGCTGATGGTTTCACCGAATCAAAGGCTTTTTCATAATCGATAAAAACCATGCACAATGGAAGTTCATATTCCCTCGCTCTTTCAATTAGTTCTCTCAATACATGGATATGATCTATTGTGCTGTAGCCACTCCTGAATCCAGCTTGTTCTCTCGGTTGAGCCATGTCCAGTGTAACCTTCAAGCGGTGTGAAAGAACTTTAGTGAAGATTTTATAAACCACTGATAGGAGGCTGATAGGTCTGTAGTTCCTGAGATCCTCAATGTCACCTTTTTTATGTAGCACGATCATTGTAGCATTGTTCCAATCCTCAGGAATCTTCCCTTCATTAAGACATCGAGTGAAACTTTGGGCCAGTACTGTTTCGATTTCTCCACTTGCTTCTTGTATGATGTTTACAATAATTCCATCTTCTCCTGGAGCTTTCCCCCGCTTCATGTTCTTGATTGCATGAGCAACTTCTGCTGGGAGGACTGGAAGAACTCTGGTACTAGTACCTTCCATGATTTCTGGAGTACATGTATCATCCCTTTCATATAATTTGGAGTAGAAATGTTTCAAATTATATATATATATAGCCTATTATATAGGTTTTATTATTTCGCAAAATCGCAGAGAACGAAATTTTCAGCTTGGAACTAGAGATTCTTTTTTTTTTTTTTTTTTTTTTTTTTTGATTGGAGGTTTAACAACCACCGTGAGCAACTCAATGGGTTATAAGCAGTCGCCCGTCCCTAATTTAGGGTGACTGGTTCCAGGGAAGGGAGAGAGCCAGTGCCGTAAGACAAACACAACATCTAAGCCTCACCGGGACTCGAACCCGGACCCGGACGAATGATCAGAGGCCATCGCTTAGACCCCCCCCGGTGGCGCAGAGATTCCTTTTCCTCTTGTGGGATTTTTTCCGAAGTCGTTTGAGTTAGTTCAACAGAAGCCGCGTGTCTTAACGCTGAGCCAGAAAGGTACAAAATCACAGTCACGTTTAAGGTAGAACTCTAATTACGCGATGATGAAGTATTCTACTGGTGAACTAGTCATTTTACTTTCTGTTGGAATTTACAGATTTTTTGAATAGGTATGTAATAAATTATTTTTTTCTGTAGGAGGACTTATCACAAATTATTTCTTTTCATCGGAAATTATCGAAGCAACAGAATGCTTTGGAACTTGATACTTTTTTTTTAGCTGACAATGGCTTTCAATTATCTTTAAGCAAATGTAAAACATACTGTTTTATATTATTGTTTTACAAAACTCCTACATATAAAATTTCCTCTTGAGAGCTATAATAGCTTTGGACTTAAGGACTCCACAGACTGATACACAGACATCGTGCAATCACCTGTACAATAATTTAAATACCCGGTTTCTTACGGTAACACAACATACACTGATGTGCCAAAAGTCAAGGTATAGCAGTATGTAACCAACTGGCACTGCCGTCATATAAAGGCTTCGACGCACGGTACGATTTTTATCAGTTGCAAGGTGTAATCTCGCGAGTCAAGTTGAATAACTGCCAGTAGGATAATGGCAAGCCGACGTGAATTATCGGAGTTTGAACGAGGCATGGTAGTGGTAGCCAGACGGAAGGGACATTCAGTTTCCGAAGTTTTGAGAACATTCAACATTCCTCGATCTACGGTGTCACGTGAGTACCGAGAATACCTCATGCAAGGCATTACCACCCACCGTGGACAGCGCAGTGGCAGACCACGGGTGCTGAATGACCGTGACCAGTGGCGTCTGACCAGGATTGTCCATGCTAACAGACAAGCGGCACTGGCTCAAATAACATCCACTTTCAATGCAGGAGGTACCAGAGACATATCCATCAGGTCAGTCGCAGCGTAATTTAGCGTCCATGGGTCATGGGAGCAGAAGACCCACCAGACTGCCTTTGTTAACATCACCTCATCGGACACGACGCCTCACTTGGGCTCGTGAACACGATAATTGGACCCCTGAAGACTGACAACATGTGGCGTGGTCCGATGAGTCACGCTACCAATTATTACGAACTGATGGTAGGGTTCGGGTATGGCGTAGACTCAGTGAGGCCGTATGGTCCCAAGTTCTCAACAAAGCATTGCGCAAGCTGGTGGTAGTTCCATGCATGTGTGGAGTGCCTTTACTTGACACGGTTTGGATCCTCTGGTCCTCGTAAACACGTCATTAACCGGTAATCGATTTGTTGCTCTGCTGGGAGACCATTTGCAGCCCTTCATGGACTTCATGTACCCCAACAACGATGGGATTTTCCAGGCAGACAATGCACCATCTCATCGGGTCCAAGTTGTCCGACGTTGTCTGCGATGATTGGGCGTCATCGTGGGTACCCTCTTTGGTCTCCGGGTGTGAAACTCAGGAGAAGCAAGGTGCATGCGGAAATAGGCAGAACTACCCCGCTGTTGTACTGGTGGAAGATCTGGGTAACTACTGCAGGTCGCTGCTGTGACACCAGTCGTGACACGAGACCCTCACCTATAGGATCAACCGCGGTTGGCTGACCAGTGTAAACTCTTCTGCTGTATGTCTGTGCATGGTTAATCCAGTCCTGGTACACCCTTGATGCAGTAGTACGGGAGCAGCCAACAAGTGTGGCTGACCAATGTAAGCCCTTCTGTTGGATGTCTGTGCAAGGTTAATCCAGCCCTGGTACACCCTTGATACAGTAGTACGGGAGCATCCAACAA
Organism: Macrothele yani; assembly: GCA_039090855.1. Lineage (NCBI taxonomy): Eukaryota > Metazoa > Arthropoda > Arachnida > Araneae > Macrothelidae > Macrothele > Macrothele yani. The sequence continues at coordinate 57,189,752 of CM077010.1, forward strand.
GTGTGGCTGACCAATGTGAGCCCTTCTGCTAGATGTCTGTGCATGGTTAATCCAGTTCTGGTGCGCCATTGATACAGTAGTACTGGAGCAGCCAACAAGTGTGGCTGACCAAAGTGAGCCCTTCCGCTGGATGTCTGTGCATGGTTAATCCAGTTCTGGTACACCCTTAATACAGTAGCACGGGAGCAGCCAACAAGTGTGGCTGACCAGTGTGAGTCCTCATGCTGGATGTCTGTGCATGGTTAATCCAGTTCTGGTACACCCTTAATACAGCAGTACGGGAGCAGCCAACAAGTGTCGCTGACCAATGTGAGCCCTTCTGCTGGATGTCTGTGCATGGTTATTCCAGTTCTGGTACACCCTTGATACCCAGTTTTCGTATTCCCTTTAGTAGTACGGGAGCAGCCCACAATTGTGGCTCACCAATGTGAACCCTCCTGCTGGATGTCTGTGCATAGTTAATCCAGTTCTAGTACAACCTTGATACCCAGTTTTCGTGCACCCTTTAGTAGTACGAGAGCAGCCAAAAGGTGTGACTGACCAATGTGAGTGTTGGATGTTTGTGTATGGTTAATCCAGTTCTGGTACACCCTTGATACAGTAGTACAGGAGCAGCCAACAAGTGTGGCTGACCAGTGTGTGCCCTTCTGCTGTATGTCTGTGCATGGCTAATCCAGTCATGGTACACCATTAGTACAGTAGTACGAGAGCAGCCAACAAGTGTGGCTGACCAATGTGAGTCCTCCTGCTGGATGTCTGTGCCTGGGTAATCCAGTTCTGGTACACCCTTGATACAGTAGCACGGGAGCAGCCAACAAGTGTGGCTGACCAATGTGAGTCCTCATGCTGGATGTCTGTGCATGGTTATTCCAGTTCTGGTATACCCTTGATACGGTAGTACGGGAGCAGCCAACAAGTGTGGATGACCTATGAGAGCCCTTCTGTTGGATGTCTGTGCATGGTTATTCCAGTTCTGGTACACCCTTGATACCCTGTTTTCGTATTCCCTTTAGTAGTACGGGAGCAGCCCACAAGTGTGGCTGACCAATGTGAACCCTCCTGCTGGATGTCTGTGCATGGTTAATCCAGTTCTGGTACACCCTTGATATAGTAGTACGGGAGCAGCCAACAAGTGTGGATGACCTATGTGAGCCCTTCTGCTGGATGTCTGTGCATTGTTAATCCAGTTCTGGTACAACCTTGATACCCAGTTTTCGTGCACCCATTAGTAGTACGGGAGCAGCCAAAAGGTGTGACTGACCAATGTGAGTGTTGAATGTCTGTGTATGGTTAATCCAGTTCTGGTACACCCTTGATACAGTAGTACAGGAGAAGCCAACAAGTGTGGCTGACCAGTGGGCGCCCTTCTGCTGTATGTCTGTGCATGGCTAATCTAGTCCTGGTACACCATTGGTACAGAAGTACGAGAGCAGCCAACAAGTGTGGCTGACCAATGTGAGTCCTCCTGCTGGATGTCTGTGCATGGTTAATACAGTTCTGGTACACCCTTGATACAGTAGAACGAGGGCAGCCAACGCCATTCTGCTGGATGTCTGTGCATGGTTAATCCAGTTCTGGTACAGCCTTTATACATTAGTACGGGAGCAGCCAACAAGTGTGGCTGACCAATGTGAGTCTTTCTGTTGGATGTCTGTGCATGGTTAATACAGTCCTGGTACACCCTTGATACAGTAGTACGGGAGCAGCCAACAGGTGTGGTTGACCAATGTGAGTGCTGTATGTCTGTGCATGGTTAATCCAGTTTGAGTACACCCTTGATACAGTAGCACGGGAGCAGCCAACAAGTGCGGCTGACCAATGTGAGCCCTTCTGCTAGATGTCTGTGCATGGTTAATCCAGTTCTGGTGCACCCTTGATACAGTAGTACCGGAGCAGCCAACAAGTGTGGCTGACCAAAGTGAGCCCTTCCGCTGGATGTCTGTGCATGGTTAATCCAGTTCTGGTGCACCCTTGATACAGTAGTACTGGAGCAGCCAACAAGTGTGGCTGACCGAAGTGAGCCCTTCCGCTGGATGTCTGTGCACGGTTAATCCAGTTCTGGTACACCCTTGATACAGTAGCACGGGAGCAGCCAACAAGTGTGGCTGACCAATGTGAGTCCTCATGCTAGATGTCTGTGCATGTTTAATCCAGTTCTGGTACACCCTTGATACAGTAGTACGGGAGCAGCCAACAAATTTCGCTGACCAATGTGAGCCCTTCTGCTGGATGTCTGTGCATGGTTATTCCAGTTCTGGTACACCCTTGATACCCAGTTTTCGTATACCCTTTAGTAGTGCGGGAGCAGCCAAAAGGTGTGGCTGACCAATGTGAGTGTTGGATGTATGTGTATGGTTAATCCAGTTCTGGTACACCCTTGATACAGTAGTACAGGAGCAGCCAACAAGTGTGGCTGACCAGTGTGTGCCCTTCTGCTGTATGTCTGTGCATGGCTAATCCAGTCATGGTACACCATTGGTACAGTAGTACGAGAGCAGCCAACAAGTGTGGCTGACCATTGCGAATCCTCCTGCTGGATGTCTGTGTATGGTTAATCCAGTTCTGGTACACCCTTAATACAGTAGTACAGGAGCAGCCAACAAGTGTGGCTGACCAGTGTGTGCCCTTCTGCTGTATGTCTGTGCATGGCTAATCCAGTCATGGTACACCATTGGTACAGTAGTACGAGAGCAGCCAACAAGTGTGGCTGACCAATGCGAATCCTCCTGCTGGATGTCTGTGCATGGTTAATCCAGTTTGGGTACACCTTTGATACAGTAGCACGGGAGCAGACAACAACTATGGCTGACCAAAGTGCGCCCTTCCGCTGGATGTCTGTGCATGGTTAATCTAGTTCTGGTACACCCTTGATACAGTAGTACGGGAGCATCCAACAAGTGTGGCTGACCAATGGGAGCCCTTCTGGTTAATGTGTGGGCATGGTTAATCCAGTCCTGGTACTCCCTTGACACAGTAGTACGGGAGCAGCCATCAAGTGTGGCTGACCAATGTGATCCCTTTTTCTGGATGTCTACATAGCACTTAATAAGTCTTTTCAATAAATTTTTATTCAATTTATTAATAAACAAATTTTCTTGTTATAAAATGCATATTTTCCTTTACTAATTCTGTGTTTTAATTTCATAACACATTTTTCATTATCTTGGATTATACTACCAAAGTATTTGTATTGTCTCACTTACTCTACATTTTCTCCATCCATCATCACTTCAACATTTCCTGGTTTCCAGGAGACTCACCGTTTTTGTTGTGATAATTTTAATACCATATTTTTTGCATGCACTTTCGAATTTTTGCATTAGATGCTGTAGTTCATCTTCAGTATTAGCTAATATTGTAGTAAATAATACGGGTTAAAATTTTCAGTAATTGAAAGTTAATAGGATTTTGCAAAAGGGTCTCGAAAATTTGGGGGGGGGGGGAGTGGCGAGTTTTTCCTTTATGCCACTGCATATATGTATTTAAATTTTGTTTAAAATTTTACAAAACGGCTTTTTCTTTTTAATAGTAACCAATCATTACTTATAAATTTCGTGCAGTATTTATCTACATATTTGTACAGATAATTAAATTTATGTTAATTATTTTGAACAAGACTATTTTACATGAAAACGAATTTTTTTTTTTTTTTAGCACACGCAGGGTGAAGTTCGAAAAACATTTTAGCTTTCACAACACAATCATTGTGAGATTAAAAAAAAAATAACTCTTAAGGTACGTTTTTTAGCAAAACGTATTTAAAAAGGTGGCCCGTTAAACTATTTTTCATGTTCCATCCCGGTTCATTCATTATGTTTCACTATCTTCGTACCAGCCCGATCAGTGCAGACTTGTACATCAAACCATACATATTTACATCAATTTGATAATTTGCGAAAGCTCATGCTTAAATGAATTGGTTTTGTGATTATTCAAGAGTTAGTGCTACTGCAGAAACCTATCTATAAGACGCATATTTAAACATTTCGCTAGGGGAGAGTGGGATTCCGGAACAAAGGTCCCCCTGGATGCGCGCCTGTAAAACGATATCTCCCGAGGCAGTATCATTTCCACTAATTATGAACCGAACGCACTTTTAACTGAAATGCTAATACACTTTGAAATTTATTTATTCTAAGTAACATAATAACAACGTTTAAAATATACGGACACAGACGAGTTCATCAGATCATAAGTGTGCGACAGCTTATATCCTCTAATTTTTAAATCTTCAGCACACGTCCTCAAGATCTCAAGCAAGTAGGTGGAATTTTAGGTTTCCGCGTCTGTTCATAGCTACACATTACTTTTTATTATGCATATTATTATTCCAAAACGCTTCGACAGCAGACTGCTGTGTATGGAGAAATCTGTTGAATTTAAACTCTTTTGAAAGCAGCAGCTTCGGAACAGCGGGGCTAAGTGCCCCCCTACTCATTTGCGTGCAGGGACAAAGCATCTCATTTGACGCCTCACTTTTCTTACTTTTTAGCACGTCTTTTGTAAAAAAAGATCGTGCTTATGTTATCGGTTTGTCCGTCCGTCCGTACCCACGATATCTCTGTAAGTATTAGTCCGATTTGGAAAATTCTTTTTGCGTTGGGAAGTCTGAAATATGAGAATGATGATCCTTCAAATTTTGAAGATGACAATCCGATTTTTGGCGTAAATGTGACAAGGATGGTAAGTCAGATAATATCCGAAAACTTGATATTTTTTGTTCATCGTCCTGGAGCGGGGCTCGAACCCGCGTCTCCCAGAAAACGCCCGGGTATGATAACCACTGCACCACCCAGAACGACCAAGTTCATTCAAATTGATCGGAAACTTGAAACTTGGTCGTTCTGGGTGGTGTAGTGGTTAGCATACCCGGGCGTTTTCTGGGCGACGCGGGTTCGAGCCCCGCTCCAGGACGATGAAAAAAAAATCAAGTTTTCGGATATTATCTGACTTACCATCCTTGTCACATTTACGCCAAAAATCGGATTGTCATCTTCAAAATTTGTATTATATGGCGTAATCCCGTATTTCTTTCATGATGATCCTTCATTTCGTTTTTTTTTTTTTTTTTATGATGTACAATTTCGCTGCTAGAGGGCGTAAATGCAGATGATGTCGAATTCAAAAATACGTTTTATTCCACATATCTGCTTCTAAACATCCGATTGAAAAAAAAAATTATCTTTCGATTCCATTTATGTCGAAGAGTATTTTAGATATAGTTACTTTTTCAAATTACGCATAGATTTTCCGCTAGGGGGCGTAAAAGTAAACTACATGTTTCCCGATAACTCTTCTTCTGAAGCTCCGATTTGAAATTTTTTTCTTCAGCGGATACACCTCTTGATGAAAAATCTTTTGCATATAATTTCTAATTTTTGGTAAAGAATACTTTCGCCACCATGGGGCGTAAGTGTTAAATTTTGCTTCTGAAGTATTTGCCATAAAATCTGAGCTTCTAAAATATCGATTGAGAAAATTATTTCGTGGACTGATGCCCCTCACATCTACAAACCTTTCCGGGATATTTTCTTCTTAAAATATTTCACAGTTTCTCCGCCAGGGGGCGTAGATGTATATTTTATTTTTGACAATATCTCTACTTCTAAGAGTCCGATTTGAAAAATTCCTTCTTTGTTGGATAGTGCTTACGATGCGAAATGTTTTCTTTATAAATTCGAAATTTTCAAGTAAATCATAGTCTTTCCGCTAGGGGGCGTAAAGGTAAATTGCTTTCCCCCTATATCTCTGTTTCTAAATCTCCGATTTGAAACATTCTTACTGCAACGGATACAGCTCCTGATGGGAAATCCTTTGCACATAATTTCTAATTTTTGTAAAAAATGGTTTGGCCACCAGGTGGCGTAAGTCTTAATTTCCGCTTCTGATGTATTTGCAGCAAAATATGAGCTTCTAAAATCTAGATTGAAAAGAGTCGTTTGTTGACCGATACTACATGTCGACAAACCTTTTAGGAACATTTTGTTCTTGAAATAATGCATGGTTTCTACGCCAGGGGGCCGTAGATGTATATTTTATTTTTGTCAATATCTCTACTTTTAAAAGTCCTATTTGAAAAATTCGATCTTTGTTGGATAGTGTTTCCGATGTGAAATGTTTTTCCTAAAAATTCAAAAATTTTAAGTTAATCATAGACTTTTTTCGTTTTCTGCGTTATTTCTACTCCTAAAACTCTGATTTGAAAAATTCTTCCTGTATCGCATACAAGACCTGATGGAAAATATTTTTCACATAATTTCTAATGTTTGGTAAAGAATGGTTTGGCCACCAGGAGGCATAAGTGTTAATATCTGGTTCTGATGTTTTGTAGCAAAATCTGGGATCCTGAAAACTCGACTAAATTTTTATTCTTGGACCGATACCGCTCATATGGAACAACCTTTTGAGAATACTTTCTTCCTAATATAATGCATGGTTTTCCCACCAGGGGACGTAAAGTCACATCTTATTTTTGTCGATGTCTCTGTTTCTATGAGTCAGATTTGAAAAATTCTTTCTGTGTTGGAGAGCGTTTCCGGTGCGAAATGTTTCTCATATAAATTCATGTTTTTCTTAACACACAAGTCTGCAACCAGAGGGCGTTAGCTCACAATTACGTTTACAGCAATATCTGAGGAATTAAAAACCCGATTGAAAAAGTTCTTTCTTCCGTCAGATACTATTGTTTTCCATACCGGTTCCATTGACTTTGAATAATTTTGATAAATTTAATTTGCGTCAGAACGGATTCAAAAGACGTGCTTATTACACCCGAAAATTCGGTGTCATCTTTCTTGTTAATTATGTTTGTGGTAAGAAATTGGATAAACATTTGGATTTTTTTTTATTTCCCGCCATTTAAAATTCCATGTAATAAAAAAAAATATTTCCTGTCTCCGTAATTAGCCATCTAGATTTTTAAATTTTTTTAATGTCATTCCTGAGACCTCATTCTGTCCAGTATCAGAAAAAAAAAAAAAAAAAAAATGAAACGCTTCACAAAGTTATTAGTATAAGGAAAACATTTGCCGAAGTAGCAGCATTATTAAGAAGTAATTAAACTAAAATTTCTGAAAAGAATTGTGTTTTTATAAGAAGAGCAGGAACGTTTTCTGTTTCATTTAAGTATAATAAAATCAGTCTTTTCTTTAAAGGAAAAGAAAAAAATGGAGGAGGGGGAGGGGGGTGAAGGAATGAGCCATCTTGATACACACATATATTGTCTGGTGTATAATGTCAGGGCTATTGTTTTTTGTGAAGTTTATATTAATGCGCAAATGGCCAAATCAATAGAGCTCAAGCCGCTTCTGTTTCGCAGTGTCTAAGAGCTGGCTTCCGATCATTCGTCAGTGACATGTCCAAATTCGAATCCCAGGTGAGGAAAGGTTGGCATGTTTGTCTTACGCACCGGCTTTTTCCCTCCCCCTGGAACCAGTTACCCTTAATTAGGGACAGGCGATTGTTTATAGCCCATTGAGTTGCTCACGGTGCTCGTTAAACCTTCAAAATAATAATAATAATAGTAATAATAATAATAATATCTAGTATAACATCGTTTATAATATGGGTACTGATGGACAACCTAAACTTTAGACTGGATTCCAATGGACAGAGAAAGACCCAGAAGGAGACCACATGGGAGATGGATAGACGAAATTCGAAAGCATGCTGGAGTCAGAGATGGAAACGAGCCACTGGTCACCGGGCCGACAATCTCTTGCGGGTCAAACGAGTCGGGTCAAGTTGTTCCTGACCCGATTTCGACCCGGTTTTATTTCCGTTTTATTTTTGAATAGAAAAAATATATTTCAAAGAACCCTTCAGGGGTCTCTGAAATAATACTTCAGAGCTGCAGAGTATGATTCGGGAACTTGCTGAGAAGGGTAAAGAAATGGGGATTAAAAATGAACTTTTAGAAGACAAAACTGAAGTACAATGCTTTTACAAGGAATGAAGATTTATCAATTGATGGGGGAAAGCTGGAGATAACCAATTCCGACATTTACCTTGGTCAGCAGATATCAAGTGAGGGTCACATTGATGAAAAAATTAATTGGCGTATAAAACTTGGTTAGAGAGTTTTTGGGAGAAACAGTACAGTTTTTAATCGAAATATGCCATTATGTCTTAAAAGAAAAGTGTTTAATCAGTGCTTACGTACGCAGCAGAGACGTGGACCTTAACAAAAAAAGGCTGCAAACAACTGAAAGAAGCACGGAGAGATGCATGCTTGGTGTAACCAAGAAAGGTTAAAAAAGGAACTCGTTCATAAGGAAAATAACAAGAGTGGAAAACATCACGATCAGAGTAAAATTCCTGAAATGGCAATGGGCTAGACAATATTGCCTCGGAGAACCTACCACCGATGAACAACCCATATTTTAGACTGCGTTCCAAGGTTTAGGAAAAGTCCCAGAAGACGACCACGTGGGAGATGGGTGGATGGAGGAGACTGGCCCAAGACACTCCGTTGTGGAAGGAACTTTGGGAGACCTTCATCCAGCAGTGAATTGATAATGATTGACGATGATGACATATTCGAGTTTATAGCACAAAGCAAATTTGTCCGGGACTAAAATTTTTGGCCCGTTTCCAACTCTGGCTGGAGTAACATGGAGGAGACAGGCTCAAGACAGTCAGCTCTAGAAGAAACTTTGGGAGATCTTCATACAGCAGTGGTTTCATAATGGCTGACAATGATATTGATGATTGATCATATGGGTAAAATATTTTATATTGATATAAAACACAAGTATTTACATTACCTTTATATTGATATAAAACACAAGTATTTACATTACCTTAGATTTTATGAATATACTATTTTTATGTAACATTCTCTAATGACGTCATCCTGTCTTGATTTACATAATAAGTTTTATGCTCTGACCTTATATGAAGCACATATCCTGTGCGCGCGCGTGTGTGTGATTGATATCTTGCCCTCCTTGTCCAAAAATAGTTCTGGCGCCCCTGCTTGAATGACAAATTGCGTCAATCCCAGTACCAGTTTGAAGCTTTTCCATTACATTTTTGTCATGAGAATTTTAGCTTACATATACGACGCATACGGTTTTCGTGAAAGTAAAAAAATAAAAATCAGCGTCGTAAAGCTCGGGTAAGACCGCATTTATCTGAGGAAATGTTCAAAAAATACTTGGAAGCTTTTAGATACTGGATTTTGTTTATCCTTTTTCATTGGCATCTGAAGGTGCGTGATTTGTGAAATGCGTTTTACCTTCTCCCACTCAGTTGCTTCCGTTTCCTGTTTGAAATGTCGGTGATATTAGTCTTTCAACGAAGGAAAGAGAGAGAGAGAGAGAGAGAAATTTCCTGACTGAAAGAGCTTTTGCTGTCAGCCACTTAGGCAGGAAGAGGCAAGTAACAGGAAGGAAAGAACTGCGAATCTACTAGTAGAGATGCGAAAAAATAAAAAAATAAATAAATAAAATAGCGCAGGAAGCCGGAACAGAAAGGGGTGGAACATAGTCGTGTACATGTTGGATGGAGACTTTTCAAAATTGTTTTTCAGTCCAACTGCAATGTCAACTTGTCGAGAGCTTTAAATGGCTAATGAAGTTTGTTTTAAAACTGGAAGCGTACGTACCTTAAAAGCAGTTTTTTATGGGGGGGGGGAGTAATGACAACCGCCGTGAGCAGTTTGATGGGCTATAAGGAGTCAACTGTCCCTGATTTAGGGACACTGGTTTCTGGGAGGAGGGAGAGCCAGTGCATGATATAAATGCACTATCCATGCCGCACCCGGGATTCGGACCATGACCCATCTCGGACGAATGATTAGAATCCAACAGCTGCTGGGATGGTCCAAAGCAACCTTAAAACACACACAACACGCACACACACTAGAAACAAGAAAGATGATACCGAATTCTCAATTCTCAGCTGTAATGAGCAAGTCCTTTGATTTCTTTCCGACCAGAAAAATAGATTTCAAAGTAGTTTTCCTAGAAAATCTAACATTCAGCAAAGAGAAAATATCGTTACACTACCTAGGGAAAAACTGCGCATAATTTAAAATACGTAACGGAGACGGATTTAGGATATTGCTGCTCCTACTCCCCCTTAAAATAAAGAATTTGATGGTTACAATTTCATGTAACTCATTCGGATCCGATCCAGGAGTTAAACGAAATTTAAAATAAGGAACTTGATGGCTACAATTTCATGTAACTCATTCGGATCCGATTAAGGAGCTAAACGAAATTTAAAATAAATAATTTGATGGCTGCAATTTCATGTAACTCATTCGGATCCGATTAAAGAGTTAAACGAAATTTAAAATAAAAAATTTGATGGCTGCAATTTCATGTAACTCATTCCGATCCGATCCAGGAGTTAAACGAAATCTAAAAGAATCTGATGGCTACAATTTCATGTAACTCATTCCGATCCGATTAAGGAGTTAAATGAAATTTAAAATAAAGAATTTGATGGCTGCAATTTCATGTAACTCATTCGGATCCGATCCAGGAGTTAAACGAAATTTAAAATAACTTGATGGCTACAATTTCATGTAACTCATTCGGATCCGATCTAGGAGCAAAACGGAATGTTAGGGGGATTGGGCCTACCCAAAGAAAAGAACAAATAGAAAAATAATTTAAAGCTTAAATGGGGTGAAACTACAAACAAGAATTTTTTTTTACAATATAATTAATAACAAAATTTCGTCTATCGTTGACAAAAGTTGCTTGCTTTTGTCTTTCGTCGTCAATTCCTAAATTGATTAAATATTTGTAATTAATCAGTTGCTTCAGTAGAAGTTTGTCCTCTTTTTCTCTCTCTCTTTTTTTTTTTTTTTTAATTTTTAATGTTTTGACACATAGCAGCAGCGCAATTTAGCCCTTGCTGTGCCCACTATCGTTGTATTCATTCTGAGAGGAGATGGGATAGCTTTGCATGAACATCCTGCAAATGTCTCCCTATGAAGAATAAAGCGATCTTCTTTTATCTAAGACTGAAAACTTTTTTCGGGCTCCAAAGAGCAAAGTTAACACCCTACTCATTCCCTCCACCACCCGTTTATACTCATTTCAGTTCTTAAGCAAAGTCAAACAGATAAACATATGTTTGTCTATGGTTTCTCCAGTCAAAGATGAAGGGGTTTATGGGAACTTCGAAACAAAACCTTGTATACAGCAGTTTTCGGACTAAATGTTAGTTTCTACTTTCAATTATTTTTTTGTTCTTTCATTATTTTTACGGGTTTTAAAAAAATATTAATTTTTACTACCAGTAAAATTTTCCGCTCTAGGCCCGGGCCTAGTCGGCCTATTGGGAAATCCGTCTCTGATACGTAATGTGAATAGGTCATTCATAAGACAACGGAACCGATTTAAAAAAAGATATCAACCGGATTTCTGCAATCGAAAAAAACATCCAGAAATAGAAATAGCTACTTACACACACTAGCAATAAAGAATATGTTACGAAAATTAACAAATTGCGCACAAAATGTTTCTCATATTGGAAGGAATATATCAGAAACAAAGATATCTTCAAATCGAACAGTTGAGATATAGAGAAAAATATGTTATAACTTTACCAGGACCGTAGCAAGCTTTTCTTATCTGGAAGGGTGAGACTTAAAATTACGCCCCGTCGAGGTCAAAATTGCGCCCTTTCGAGTTCCAATTTACGTCCCTTTCGTGTACCACTCAAACAATACGTGGTACTTTCTCACACACCGTCGTTATAGGAAAGTAGGTATTATGATCGTTCAAAAATCGCACTTCCGGTTTTCGACATAATTTTATTAAAAATGTAAAAACTAGGCAAATACCGAAATACCACAAGTTGTAAATACCAAGTAAAGCCCAAATATTATTGGAACGCCGACAACAAAACACTCCAGAGAAATACAGAAAGAAAAACAAACCACTGCAGAACGAATAAGTATCGGATAGTGAACGTATAGGAAGAAGCTTTAGGGGCAGGGCTTGGAAAAATTCCGTTCAAGGTTAAATGCTCAGAGAGACTTTCTGCAACAGAGCACGAATGATTAATTACCTCTTCATCCCAAAGATATGTTCAAAAATGTCATGTAGGTTAGGCATATTAGTATATTGTTTGTTATACCTCCATTCACTGTTTTGGAAAACTCCCATCATGGATATGAGATGTTCACGCCTCTTAGTGTATATTACATTGCACCAGTGGTGTAGTCATGCCAGGGCGCAACAGGGCGCCGCCCCTGGTACTTTTTTTATGTAACCAGGACATGCCCAGCCTCACAAAATGGCAATAAATATTTAATTTTTAAATTTGCTTTATGTAACAATTTGTTATGTGTCTATCTAAACAAAACCTAACGTAGCGCAATGACTCCTTTGTTGTATAACAAGATAATAATTATTTTATTGGGAGACACTTGAGATGAAACTATGCTACCACACTGCCTTCGGGTTCAGGGACGTCGCCTAGGGGGTGCAAGGGTGGGTTTGAAATTTGTCTTGCACACCCTGCCACCCACCCAGTTCAAAATGTGCCATTTTTCAATATATTTAACGTTAAAATAGAATCTTGAGTCGCCAAGTAATGGTGAGTCTTGTGTTTTATTTCATGTAGCCCTTCGTATTTTCCCCTACGAACTGCGTTGTTCACGTCTCTGTAGAAAGATTATAAAAATAGCATCCCTAGGGCCTCCTTAGCTCTTCCAATTCCTTAGTTTAATCGTCTTTTTTATGTTTGTATGGCCAGAGGGGGTATGAGGAGGGTGGATAAGAATTCACTGATCTTGGTAATTACTAATTACCCTGCTGTTTGTTTTCTTTACAAAATTGGGGATTCCAACACAGAAAGTGAAGTCTAAAGCTATACTAGCGCTCTTATTGCCCCGAGACGATAAAAGTGTAGAAAGTGGCTGATGACTGCTTTGTAGGGGAGGAGTGCAAGGCAAAGTCGCTGGCTGGGAGGAAGGAAGTTAAAGACAAGGGAAGGATTGTGTCTGCGTGACACAACGTTAAAATTTGATTTAGATAAACAATAACCACATTTCCGTTTAAATAAAATTAGAGTACTATTTTCGTAAGCAAAAATGGAACATTTTGAAAAGAAATTTAAGACAATGCATACAGAACAAGCAAAAATTTGAAGGCGACATCCTACCAACAATTTTATCTTACATTAGTAGCGTAACTAGTCAGATCCATGTATGTGTGTGTGTCCAGGTGGAGAGGGTCGGAATGGCACAAATTGTTTTGTAGCCGGTAGTGAAAAGCATTGAAGCCGACCCGGTGACGCAGTGGTCTAATCACTGGTTTATGACCATTCATCAGAAAAGAGTCCGGGTTCGAATCCCGTGAGGCATGGATGTTGTGTTTGTCTTACGGCACGGGCTCTCTCCCTTCCCTGGAACCAGTGACCTTACATTACGGATGGACGACTGCTTATAGCCCACTGAGTGCCACGGTGGGCGTTTAACCTTCAATTAAAAGAAAAAAAAACAAACATTAAAAATTCGTTCTTTCAGTGTTTCGTATCAAAATAAAAAAAAAAGCAAAAAAAAAAAAAAAAGCGAGTTGCTATCAAGCTTGCCCCACCAAAAATAATGATCGCTCATCCTGATTTCGAAGTCTAGCGACGTCCCTGTTCGGGTTGTCAACGCATAGCACAAAATAATAAAGCAGAAATAATAATAATAAAAAAAAAAAAAAACACAAATAATAAAGCGTAGGACAAAACTTGTGATAAGTAATGTTTCACCTCTGATGTCCATAAAACTCAACGGACCACCTATTTCTACATGGAATGCTGTACCGTACGTAAACTCATGGTTGCTGCAACATCACCGCTAGGCCGAGGACGCTAGATCACGAAAGATATCACGAGACAAGCACGAGGAGGAGAGGGAAGTTTCGAAGCTCTTTTGATAGGGTGAGTGTTGCTGTTTTTTGTATATGATTGATTCAATGATTTTTCTTAAATTTCATCTGCCTGGAGATTAATAAGCAGCTGAGGCATCTATTAGTCATTGTTATACGTTAACTGTGTGTAACTAGTTATATATGATTATGACTATAATAATAATAATAATAATAAACATCATGTTAACAACTATGACATCCAGGGGCGGATTGGGACGACCAAACCAGGCTTGGAATTTTAGTCTTGCAGTCCCCTCTAACAATTCACATACGTACAGGGTTATATTTCCCTCATGAAAAAAATTCTGTTACATCGTGGATGAAGTAGAACTATTGAAATATGCTTCGTAAAACAAATTCATTTGTGAACAAATTTTAACAATTTAACGGTGAAACAATTTTAAAAATCCTTTTGTGATTGAATGTAGCTTCAAACCAAGCTCTAAACGGGGTGTTGTGCCAGATTATTAATTTCCTTTAAAAAGTTAGATTTTGACAAGAACAAAATCGAGTCTCTTGAAGACTTCGTTTCCAGTTAAATCAGTATGAAGATCATTCTGAATGAATATGCGCATGTAACATAACAATTTCCCTTCACAATTAATTTTCATATTTATGTGTCTTCTGATCTCCTACTGCGCAATTGTATTGGTATCTTCTTCTTGAGTAGAGACCTTTTCTAAGTCTACCCATTATTTTGACCTCTGAGCAGTATACTGTAGTCGTAAAATCAGCAGAGGGTATATATACTATGTGCAAATCCTAAAAAAATCAGAGGTTATACTACATGGATAAAAAAAAAAAAAAAAAAAGGTTCGGTACCCTCGTGGGGGTACCGGACCTTTAACAATTATGACTATGAGCTCACTTACCGATATGAATAAAGTATCTTCTCCTCTCTCCTGTCAATGAGGACATGTTGAAGAGCATGCACAAGATTATTGTAATTTTTATTGAAATATATCCCATAAAGTCTGAGCCGCAGCGGTCTAAGCGCTGGCTTATGACCATTCGTCCGCGAAGGGTCCGGGTACGAATCCCGGTGGCACATGGATGTTGTGTTTGTCTTACGGCACTTGATCTCTCCCTTCTCTGGAACCAGTGACCCTAAATTAGGGACGGGCAACTGCTTATAGTCCATTGAGTTGCTCACTGTGGTCGTTAAATCTCCAATCGAAAAAAACAACAACAAAAAAAACCTGACGAGATAAGTTCTTACAGCACTGCTCTTCTCTAGAAGAAACTCTTGATCTACTATCAGTTGCTGAACGATGATTCATCAACCAAGATCTTTGTCAACAAGAATTTTAGAATCAATGATACGGTTGCAAACAAATACACAATACCACCTGGCGTCAGAATTGCGAATTTAAAACACACCAGTACATAAAAAGTGTTCCAAGTGGTGAAGAGTATCTGGTGTTAAAAAAAAAAAAAAAAAAAAAATCAGTCCGACTTTTAAAAGGACAGATATCGAGAAAAACGCTTTAAACATTTGCGCCCTCTAGCCGAGAAATTATGCATTACTTTGGGCAGGAAATACACATAAAATGTTTTCGTAGTTAGTACTACCTGACTAAAAAAAATATTCTTTTAATCCGGTGTTTAAACGTACAGATATTGCAGCAAATTTTTCTGTAAAGGGAAAAGTGAACTTATGCCCTCTAGCGGTAAACTGGTTCCTTAATAAAAATTTGAAATTTAATTTTTTTTTTCACAAAAGCGCTCGCCGGCAAGGAAAGAATTTTTCAAATCGGACTATTAGATGTAAACATATTGAGAAAAGTAAGATATGCAACTATGTCTTCTGGTGGAAAAATGATGCATTATTTTAATCAGTGGGTATACCCGAAAGGTTTTTCATGGTGAGCCGTATCTGATCGCCAAAGAATTTTTTAAAATCGAGGTTTTAGACGTGGCGGTATTTCTGGAAATATATCAAAAATTGAAATTTACACTCCCTAGTGGCAAAGCTCTTATTTTTTCGAAACTCAGAAATCATAAGAAGAACATTTTGCACCAGAAACCTTATCCGATTCAAAAAGAATTTTTCAATCGGACCATTTTTTTTTTTTTGATTCGAGGTTTAACGATCATCGTGAGCAACTCAATGAGTTATAAGCATTCGCCCGTCCCTAATTTAGAGCCACTGGTTCCAGGGAACGGAGAGAGAGAGTGCCATACCGTAAGACAAACACAACATCCATGCCTCGCCGGGATTCGAACCCGGACCCCTTTCGGACGAATGATCAGAAGCCATCGCTTAGACCACTGCGCCACCGGGGCGGCGGATCTTTAGAAACAGAGATATCCGTGAAATAGCAGTTTGCCTGTACGCCTTCTAGTGGAAAAACTATGCACCCGAAATAGTCTTTGTTATAAATAGTATCGAAGGGAAGAAATAATTTTTCCAGTTGAATAATTATTAGAAGTAATAGTAAGGAATAAAACGCATTTTGAATTTAATAGCACCTGCATTTACGCCCTCTAGCGACGAAATTATGTATCGGGAACGTGAAAGCCAGGAGCATCGTCCTCACATTTCAAGCTACGCAAAGGAAAAAGAAATTTTCAAATAGGTCTAATAGTTGCAGAGATAAGGTGTCCACAGACGAACGGATCAAGTGATACATAAGCACGTGCTTATTCATTTATTATTCATTTTTACAAAAGGCGAGCTAAAAAGGGTACACAAGACCTACAGGCGGTATTTAGAGCTTTGAGCAATCGCCCAGCCGTAGTATGGGGCCGATAGTTCCGGAGAGTGGCCAGAGGCAACTTCATCATACTGTCTGGCTCGTGCCACAGGTATAGTGGTCAACGCTCCTGGCTGTCACCGGAAATACCTCGGTTCGATCCTGGGCAGGTAGAAACGTTCGAACAACTGAATATCCACCATACCTCGGACAAGCACGTTAAGCCGACGGATCCGGTGTATCCTCCCCCTCTTCCCGTTATAAAATCAAGGGCGTCTGTGCTTTCTTTTTTCTACCGCGCTTCCGCGTGACTTTACTGTCGGGCACTCTAGCCCAAATCTCCTATACTTCGGTTCACCCTAAGATGACACTGAAAGGGAAGGTAAAACCAATCGAAAGTGAAGGTAAAACAGTAAACCTGTGAAACCAATCGCCGCGACGAAACGTAGTTCCTAACATTTTCCGTGAAAGCCAAAGCATTTATTGCTCAGAATCATACTTTTTATTGTCCTAGCTATTTACTTATAAGTACATATAGTTATTTTAGACAAATTTAAAAATGATCTATTTTCAGAAATTAAGTTTTAAAATTAGACCAACACACGCATGCATAGATATGCAGTGTTTGGGAGACAAGGATGCTAATGAGTTGATTGGGGGAAGTGATTGACAGCTGCTAACATCAGGACACAATGGGGAGTGACGCGGATGAACATAACTCTCTGCCGTCCCCAAAGGCTCAGTGAGTGCGTAGGCTCTTGTACCTTAAACTGCAGTGTCATCTTAGGGTGAACCGAAGTATAGCTCACTACTTCTAAGAGTTGCTTAAGACCTGCGGCTGGACACTCCCTTCCTAATATCCTCTACATGCAGGGGTTGGACAGAATAATGTGAACACCTAGGAAAAGAACGTTTTACGTACCTAAAAGGGTGTGGGACACACCTTTGGCATTAAAAACCACCTGAATCCTCCTTGGAATGGACGCATACAAATCCTGGATAATGGTTAGTGGGATGTTACACCATTCTTCATGCAGAAACTGCTCCAGGTCTTTGAGAGATGTAGGACTCTGTATTCCGACACAAACCACAGTGACTCGATGATCTTTAAATCTGGTGATCGGGCAGGCCAAGGAAGGTGTGAAAGTTCGTCCTCATGTTCCTCAAACCATGATTGGACATTTTTCGAGCTCTGTAAATTGGGGCGTTATCATCTTGATAGATGGCATTCCCAGCAGGAAACAATGCCCGAGCCATTGAATGGACTTGGTCGGCCAAGATGGTTTTATACGATCTGCCAGTCATCCGTTCTTTCAAGGAGATCAGGGGACTTGCTGAAAACCACGATATGACCGCCCAGAGCATGAGAGAAACACCACCATGCTGCACTGTTGGGAGTAGACAGTTTGGGTTGTACCCTTCTGACGGTGTTCTCCACACGCAAACACGTCCTGCGGTAGGGAATAGTGTGAATGTGGATTGATCCGACCACATTACACGCTTCAATGCATCAGCAGTCCATGCTGCATGCTCCTGGCACCACTGACGTCGCCGTTGTGCCGTCATCCGACTAACCAGAAGTTTTGCAATAGCAGCTTTGCAATGAACATCTTGCTTATACAGTTCCCTGCGCACTGTTTTCGTTAATACTGAGGTCTGGAGATGTAGATTGAGCTCTGCACTAATTTTCGGCGCCGTGGTCTTCTTATTACGGGTAACAATCCTCTTTAACGCTCTCCTGTCTCCATCAGTCAGGGTCGTTTTCTGGTCGCTCTGGTGTTTCCAGACGAGGTTTTTCCACGAACACAGTATGATGTCATGAAGCTAGACACAGTAGCTCTCGATACCCCCACTACCGTGGCGACTGTTGTCACAAACTAGCCGGCCACCAACAATTAGACCCCTTTCGAAGACCGTTAGGTCGCTCATTTCGTCGTCAGCCTTAAAATTTTTTTGCAACAAGACACTTTAAATGAACTGCAAAGTCCGTTAGGTCACTCATTTCGTCGTCACCTAGAAAGAAATTCTGCAACAAGACACTTTAAATGCCCTTAAACAGGATTTTGAGGTTCTAAACAAAGCTATTACAACCAAGAGGTGGTGGACGTATTGCGACGTACGCAGCTGCATTAAAAGTCACGTCTCTGAGCGTGGTGTTCACATTATTCTGTCCAAGCCCTGTATGATCTGATCTGATTCCAGAAGTCATATGTTTTGAACGGTTTCTTCGGTAAAGTGAGCGTTCATCTATTAAGTGAAATTTAGACTAGCGCAGGAGGCTTGTAGTTCTGAGGTACTACTATGTGATCAACCTGCTTACAAAAATAAAATTTGTTTTTTCATAGAATTATTTTTTGTAAAAAAAATAATAATAAATTGTAACATTTCATGTTCGAATTGATCTGCTTTAAGTTCCCGTATTATTATTTTATTTCTTTTTTACCCTAAAAGATATCAATGAAGATAACCCTAAGTCAAAAACTAAAGGAAAAAAAAAACAAAAAACGACGACCATTTGCAACCATTTTATTGCTTCGAAAATAATCAGGCATCTTTTTTTTTTCATTCTTTCATACTATGATATTTCGTATATTTTTAAACATTGCTACGCATCTCACCGAATTCATTATGGAGACACACAGACACACACAGAGGTGAAGTCTCTTCTCAGCCTGGGTTTTAAAGTTAATTTTAGGGCTAGGTCTTTACGATCCACAGACATTTTCCCAGATTTTAAGAACTTTTCCGCAGCTCCGTGAACTGAAACAGTCATCCACGGAAGTCTCATCAAACTTGGCTTGAGAGATTCTTTATTTCCTAAGAAAAATGAATAGGAAAAGATAAAGGATCGTGAGATGAAGTGCGATGTGTGAGAGTTTTAGTTGAATATCCCTTTCAGTTGATCATACCTGGAAAAGGCTGTCTGACAAATATCAGCCTCCTCGTAAGTCCTTTATGCCCTACAACAGATCAACAAGACTAGAGCTTGATAAGTTACTACAATACGTCAGGAGAAAGAAATATGTTTCACTTAGAGTTTAATTCTTGAGTTCAGAAAGCATCCATTTTCCTATAGAACTTCGGCACTAGAGAACATTTTCGAAAATGCCGGTAAACACACTCAAATTAACAGTTTGTCAGAATGTTTCACTGCAGAGAAGGTGAGTCTGCATTGGTTAAGTCTAAAGCACGAATGTCGTCCGCGTATACTGATCGGGAAAACTGTTACTTCATTCTAGTGTTTTTCAAACATCACATTACTATCACCTGTATTTTTACCTGTGAAGTTCTCCCAGTAGTGCTGGTTACACTTTGAACATGTCTGTAAACAGCTCATGATGCTGGTGAAACTGGTTTTTCATCAGGAGATTGAACTGTACTGATTGATTTCATTGTACACCGATGTACACTCTCTACCAACAAGTAATTGGACACCTGTGATAGCAAAGAAAAACGAAGTTTATTCACCTTCAATAGTTGGTGGAGCCTCAACGAGCGGCGATTACAGCTGCGACCCTCCGTGGCATACTCTCAACCAGGCGTTGTACGACGGCTAGCGGTATTTTCTTCCATTCGGCTTGGAGAAGACAGGCCAGTTCCTTCACCGATTTCGGACGGTGGGGGCACCCCTTAAGTCGACGCTCCAACTCGTCCCAGAGGTGCTTGATAGGGTTAAGGTCCGGGCTCTGCGCAGGCCAGTCCGTTCGATTAACCCCATTGTCACCATACCAAGCCATGGTCGGCCTCGCAACATGACAGGTGGCATTGTCATCCTGAAAGTAACAGGGGTCCACCCCGTGAAACTGCCACAACGTAGGAAGCGCATGGTTATCCAAAATGGTGCAGTAGGTCTCGGCGTTGAGTCTACCAGGAATTGCGACTAAGGGTCCCGTGCCATACCAGAAGAAACACCCCCATAGCATAATTCCACGGCCGCCGAACTTCACAGTTGGCACAATACATTCCGGCAGGAGGCGTTCTCCAGGCAGACGCCAAACCCAGACCCTGCCATCCAAACGGTAGAGGGTGAACCTTGATTCGTCGCTCCAGAGAACCTGTTTCCACTGTTCAACGGTCCACTGTCGACGTTCTTCGCACCACGTTGGCAGAGCAGCGCTATCGGACTTGGTGATCAAAGGCTTGTGGGCGGCAGCACTTCCATGATAACCGACCAGATGGGCCTCCATACGGATGGTATTAATCGAAAGAACACTCCCGGATGCCTGTTGAAACTCCTCGCGGATGTGGCCCATCGATTTGGTGCGTTCTTCCGAATTTCTCTGGCCAGCACCCATCGGTCTCTAACTCCCAGTTTTGTGGGTCTGCTGGGTCGGGGCACATTCCGATAGTCACCTCTCATCTTCCACTTGCCAATGACTTAGGCCACTGTCGATTTTGGGTACTTCAACTCGCTGGATATGTCACGTATGGATCGGCCATTTCTGTGATACCCAACGATTACACCTTTCTAGAAATCAGAGAGCTCCGAACTGCGCGGCATCTTGCATGCGACTGGTTGTGTTGTTGTTTCCCACACGATATTTAACGGCGGCGGCCGTGACGTGTATCAGGACCGCAGATATCTTCGATTGCAGGGGTGTCCAATTACTTGTTGGTAGATAGTGTATATTCTATTGTTTTGATGAACTGAATTCTTCATGCGATCGTTCTATTTAAGGGTTAAATCTCACTAGAGAATTTCTGTAATTTTCAATCATGAGAGACTAAATCTCTAATTCGACCTACTGTGGAATTAGACGTTTAGTCATGCTACTAATATTCACTCATTAGCTCGCCTTGTTCATGTTAACACCCCGCATTTGTCCAGCCCATCTTAAAAGTCTCCCCCTTTAATTTTCAATAATCTTTCTAATTACTGTATAAGAAAAAGCGCTTTTCTCTTATCTCCCATTCCTATTTCTTTCTTTCACGTCCCTTTCATTCACATAAGCATTTTTATTTCTTCTCTTTCCAGTTCTTTTCATACTTCCCAAGTTTTTTGTTCCTTATCAAAGAGCGAGTCTTTTAGTTGTCCTGCACAGTTTTCATTTTACTGTTTTGGGGATTTCTTGTCACAGACTCCCCGACGTTTCTTCCCATTTATTTCATTCTGCGCGCGCGCTCTCTCTCTCTCTCTCCCTCACACACACACTCGTTCCCTTACTACCTTCAAACAGCTGCCGAAATATTTTGTAAGGTTGAGGCCAAGGATTTAACCTGTTCTGCGTAAATCTGTTTTTTTTACTTTCCCATCATGCACTAAAATATCTCATAGTTCACTTTTTGAACTGGATATCTGTTTTTGCTAATTCTATCTTCGGACCATTCTTTTCGAGGACCATTTGCCCTCTCCATGTTTTTTAGGGAAGGAGGGGGAGGCTTTTTCATCTGATTTCGAAACAATAATCAAACATTGTTTCCATGGTGTGCCTCTTTGTCACTCTGGCAAAAATCAAACGATATAGAGCTGCTCTCTGATGAAGTCCAATCCTTATGTCAACATTCCGTCTCATCGCTTCAAATCTTAACAGATCAGATCATGTGTAGAGGATTTTAAGAAGAGAGTGTCGGACCCCAGGTCTTAAACAACCCTTAGAAATAGGAATCTAGGAGATTTGGGCTAGAGTGCCTGATAGGAAAGTGACACGGAAGCGAGGTAGAAAGGAGGAGGAAGACGCCCTTATTTATTACCGTGGGGCCAGTACCCGGGGTCCGACGGCTTAACATGCCCATCCGACGCACGGCGGATATTTAGTGGATCGAGCGTTCGTACCTGCCTGGGATCGAACCTGAGGTCTTCTCCATGGCAGTCACGAACGTTGCCCACTAGGCCACCCGCGGCCCTTCAAATCTTAAGAGCTGCTGAGGAGAGCTTTGTGCGCTGCCTGTACAGTCCTTACGAGTTTTTCATCTGCCCTTTTCTTACGTCCAGTATATGACTTTGCGTGGCACTCTACCACACCCTTTCTGGCTTCAGGAAACTATCAGCAAAATGACGGAAAGAAGGGTGGAAGAGGGAAGGGTAGGACTTGATGGAAGAATAGTGAACATTTACCCAGTACGGGGGGGGGAACAAAAAACAGTTGAAATACAGCAAAGTGTGGGCAGAAAAGATATTTTCTTGCTCGTCTCCTTTAAAATAGTCCCTAAGAGATCGAATATTCTTGTTACAGTTTTCATACCAGCTCCAGAAAGTCTTAGAATACCTGCTATGTTGGTATTCAGTTCTGATGCTACATTCTCCTGAATGCCATAAATGCTATCAAATCGGCGCGCCATTTCAGTCTCAGCTTGTGAAACAGGAAAGTCTACTGGAGCCAAATCAGGGAAGTAAAAATGACTCCCTGCTTGTGAGCCAGAAATGTCTGCACGTTTATAAATTCGTGAGCTGACGCATTGTCATTAAACTTCCGCCAGCTAATTCTGTGGCAACTACGGACTTCATACTCATTCATATTTAATCCACCTGCTGGCATTCTCAGTATTGATTGGCGGTCACTTTTCAACAAAATTGTTCACTTTGGCTACCAATTCGGAGGCTGCAATTCATTTGCTGCGGGTGTCAGAGTGGCGTAAGTTTCTGGCTAGTCAGTTGAACTGTGTCCGGGTTGGTGTCCTGTAGGGTAAGTTGGGGTAGATCCGGACACATAAATTCGACTGTAAAATATTTGAAAATCAACAGAGTGAAACCTGTATTTGCAGATCAGAAATGAAGTAAAACACATATCTGAGAATTGTAAGTAAGTAACAATAAGATAGTTGAATCACCTTAGCTGAAATCGAGTCGTGAAGTCCGTCTTCAATGTTCGGCAAAAAAAGAATTGGCGGGTAGCCCCGGGACATACATTTCAACGATGGCCAAACCGTTCTTTAGCCCTGCAAACGTCACAGTAAAATTAAACTTTCGAAGGGTCAATGTCCACACACTCTTCATGCGCCCAGTCTTTGCATCTATGACATTGAATCAATCTTCTTCAAAAGATTCTCCCTCGTTGCTGACTGCTAGAGTCAAATTGGGAATGTTCTGCCTTTTCTTTTTCTTTTTTGTATTGCTTCTGACCTGGTTGTTCTCTGTCAACGTGTTTGTAAAGGGCACAGATGTTAGAATCTCACTTTTTTGTGTCTTTCGTGAGCGCGTCAGAAGGCGTTTCCGAGTTGCATTGATTGATTGATTGATGGTTTTAACGACCACCGTGAGCAACTCAATGGGCTATAAGCAGTCGCCTGTCCCTAATTTAGGGTCACTGGTTCCAGGGAAGGGAGAGAGCCAGTGCCGTAAGGCAAACACAACATCCATGCCCGAACGGGATTCGAACCCGGACCCCTTACGGACGAATGATCAGAGGCCAGCGCCTTAGACCACTACGCCACCGGGGCGGCCGAGTTGCATTAGGAAGAAGGGTTAATTGTTTGAGCACTTCGATCGCACTATAACGTGCAGTTGAAGGTGTAGTTTCAGGCGTTAGATGCGTGTTAGTAGTTGATGGCTGCTTTATCTGACCGGGGGAAGGCTGCGTGATGTGACTGGTAGACGGCTGATAAGCAGTGTTTTCAGTCAACGCCGGTTCTTGTTCAATAACGGTCATTAACGCTGGCAAGAAATCCAAATCTCCGAAAACATCCCGATTAAAAGGATAAATTCCTGAGCACTTAAACCCATTTTGTGTTGTTTCTACTCTAGCTGCTTTAACAAAAGCAAGGCCGCCCCGGTGGCGTCGTGGTCTAAGCGATGGCCTCTGATCATTTGTCCGAACGGGGTCCGGGTTCGAATCCCGTGAGGCATGGATGTTGTGTTAGTCTTACGGCACTGGCTCTCTCCCTTCCCTGGAACCAGTGACCCTAAATTAGGGACGGGCAACTGCTTATAGCCCATTGAGTTGCTCACGGTGGTCGTTAAACCTCCAACCAACCAAAAAAAAAAAAAAAAGCAACATTCACTAAAGCAGCAATGTCATAGTCGGTGATCCTAGCCCCTAGGTTTCGTCTACATCCACAATGAACTTTCTGAAGCAAACGCAGTTTTAAATGGCTTGAAAAATGTTCTGTCCAGCGGTTGCAATTTGTGTGTTGTGAGTGGTGGTGTACTCAGGATATGTATGTTATTAGCACGATCAAACTCTATCACTGGCAACTCCTTGTGACTGGCATGTCCATCGAGAATCAATAGGACAGGACTCTCCTTTGAAGGCTGCGCGTGCTGTTGGAAATGCTGCACCAATTTTAAACATATCTCACCATTCATCCATCCACTTTCATGTGGAATGGCAATGCTGTCGGGCGGAGCTCCAATCATCAAACGGCCATTTTTGTCCATTCTTTTTATTGGAAAAATAAAAAGAGGAGGTACGAAATGGCCAGTCACACTCATAGCAAACATCAACGTGATGTTTCGTCCTCTCTCACCAGAAGTAATGTCCGGGTCTACCCGAACGCCTTGACCCTGCGCTTTTATTCATAGCAGTCAAACAATAAAAGCAATTAAAATACGAAACCTTAGTCACCAACTACGATAAATACTCTCTAACATAATCAATAAATCATAACAGAATACTTACATTTTACATACAGTAATTTGATTTCAAACGTAAACGGCGACGACTAACAGGTTAACACGGGAACACAATTCACTGTCACGGGTCACTCGCTCAGCGTTCGCGGCACTACTGATCCGACTCTGCGGTTACGGGTTGCCGTTCGTGTTTTGACATGTCGCTTTCGTATCTCTGTGTGCGTGATCTTCCGGAATGTAAAGTGCCCGGGGTACCCGCCGTCCGGGGCTACCCGAACTTCCCCTATATAAGAGGCTTGGGATTTTTGTGCTTGCCTTAGTGCCGAGGGTGGCCGAGTGGGCAACGTTCGTGACTGCCACGGGAAGGGCTCAGGTTCGATCCCAGGCAGGTACGAACGCTCGATCCACTAAATACCCGCCGTGCGTCGGATGGGCACGTTAAGCCATCGGACCCCGGGTACTGGCCCCCGGTAAGAAATAAGGTCGTCTTCCTTCCCCTTTCTACTTCGCTTCCGTGTCAGTTTCCTATCGGGCGCTCTAGCCCAAATCTCCTAGTTTCCTATTTCTAAGGGTTGTTTAAGACCTGGGGTCAGACACTCCCTTCCTAAAAATCCTCTACAAATGATATGATATGTGCTTGCCTTAAGCGTTGGCTACCGCAGCTTCTTGGAAACGGGACACCGAATTAGGGGTTGATGACTACTTTTACCTACCCTTTGAGTTGCTTATGGTGGTCGTTAAACCCAAAAATAAAAAATAAAAAATTAATAAAGCGGTCACTTTTGGCCGTCCACCTCAAGGGACGGTCAAAAAATGCTACATCCTCTCTGCCTTCAAAACGCTTGCAAATATCTGTGCTCGGACGGTACCTCATTCCCATAAATTGTTCGTAACTTTCCATGCATTTTACCGAACTTTCTCTCAGCTTTACACAAAACTTGACGTTAATCCGTTTTGAATTCTGAAGGTGACATTAGACGTGATGCTCACAAAACAGCAGCTTAAAGCCAACTGGTTACGTTCGGAGCGACTGTCAAGGTCGTATTTCTGCCTTTTTGAAGCATCCTTTCCCGGAGCGATACCCGCGTTAGTTTTTTTCTTTTTTCTTACCCAATTCTGTCATTGTTTTCTTCGCGTACCGTGTGACCGCTTACGTGACATTACACAACCATGCAATTCTTAGAAATACAGCATTTAACACAATTTCCCACTCTCAGGGAGCGTCATGAGTTCCAGCTGGATTTAGCAGCATTTTACACATAAAAAAAGAAAAAAGACTGCTTTGTAAAAGAAGGCTGTTGTAAATTTTATTCCTAATTTGTATTATTACAGCGAAAAAGTTGAATTAATACACTGAAAAATATTGAATAAAAAAGTTGAATTCAAACTGATTCAAAAACTTACTAGAAGGGGCATTGTGCACGTCGGTTCGCCTCATGTTCCCTTTGTGTTTTCGAGCCTACAGGTCTTACTTACATATCAGAAATCCGTCTTCTGAGAAAAATGTATGGTGATCACAGACAGCTCAAAGAAGTATGAAGAAGAACTGAAAAAAGAACACATGAATTAGCAACATCATTTCCGGTAAGACAAACTTACATTGAGTTGGGGATTGCAGGCTATCAACCTAATGATTGCGATTTTGAAAGCCGAAGCTCTAGTCCCAAATACCACCACTCTTCCGAGAGCGCATTAAGTCTTCTGATCCGGGGTGAGGATACCCGCTAAAAATAAGGTTATCACTCATTTTCCCTCCTCCCGCTGCTTTCCACCCGTCTCATAAATTTCCTGGATCAACGGTTAAAGGCGTGCGTTGCCTGTTGAACCAACCCAAGCGAAAGGGGTTCGATCCTAACTGCAGCAGAAGGATTATCGAGGGTAAATACCAAAAAATGCAGGGTCGCCGGTTTTGCGGAATTTCAGTTTAAATACTGAAAAATCTGAAATGGATTTTTCTGAAATGAACGGAATTTCTGACTACGCAAAATCTGCGAAATTACGGAAGTAAATGCGGACTTTTAAAAACGGAAATTTCTGAAAAAGACGGACACCTACCGGCAACTTTGCTATACGTTATTTTCAGAAAATTTCCGTGAATTAACACCACTTATTTTTAACAGCGCAGGAAGCAGTAGCCCCCAACGTATTCAATATCTTCATCAGTGATGGCTATTTTGACCATTACAATACCGGCTGTTGTCATGATCTCAATCTTTTTTACACTTTCCAACCGTAGGTTGAAGAAGCGTATATGGTCCAGCTTTGTCCGTCTGCCCGTCTGCACGGTAACTCGCGTAAAAATGGTTCGATTTTGATGAAATTTTTGTATGTGGCAGGAGAAAATCTGAAAAGGTACCCTATTGAAAATGGACAAAATGGGGTGAAAGGTCAGAACATAGGAGCGAGATCCATTCCATCGCCCTTATGCGTCACAATTTACGTAAAAATGCTTCGATTGCAACAAAACTTGAGTATGTTGTTCCGGAGGTATACTGGACCAATTCTGTTTAATATCATCGAAATGGGGTCAAAGGTCAGGACACAAGAGCGAGATTTTTTCAACAGTCATTATCCTCATAACTTGACTTAAAATGCTTCTATTGCGACAAAACTTGAGTATGTTGCTCCGGAGGTATACTGAACCGGTTCTGTTGAATAACATCGAAACGGGGCAAAGGTCAGGGCACAGGAGCAAGGTTTATTCCACAGCTATTATCCTCATAACGTGATTAAAAATGCTTCTATTACGACAAAACTTTAGTATGTTGTTTCGGAGGTATACTGAACCAATTCTGTTGAATATCATCAAAATGGGGTCAAAGGTCAGGGCACAGGAACGAAATTTATTCCACAGCCACTATCCTCATAACTTGAGTAATGATATCTGGTATGTTGGAAAGCTTATCATAATCAATGCATTGCATGATTTTACGAACTTGTTTATGTTGAGTTGGATGCCCATCTCTTCAGTTTCCCGCTTGAGTCCTATACCATAAGGTGTTTCAAGCCGGCTTCCGTTTCTGCAAGCAATGTGGTATCATGTACATAACGGAGATTATTGGCAATTCTTCCACCAATCTTCACACCTATTTCTGTTTCATCTACAGTAGATTTAACTTTCCCATGCGTATAAAGGTCGGAAAGAAAAGGGGATAGAATGCAACTCTGTCGTACGCCTCTGCCAATCTTAAACCAGGAAGTTTTACTGTGTGAACATTACTTCCCGATGAACGAAGAGATAATGTGTGTGTGTGTGTGGGGGGGGGGGGGTATAGGAAGTAGAAAACTCCGAACCGAACTGGCGAATGTCTGCTATGTCGTTTTTCATTCGAGCGTTGAATTTGCCAAAAGGTTCTACTAAACCATCGTAATTTTAACAAAAATTTGCGCGAACCGACTGCATGGCACCCCTGGAAGGGACACAGCCAAGGTACTTCGTGGGCGGAGGGCTAGTTTGTCAGATGGGGGCGCTCGATTACAATCGAAGTAGAGTACAGAACAATAGCGGATTATTATTATTATTATTAAGGCTGTCTTTGAATGAGTGTAGGAGAAATTCTATCCTATATCTGCAATGTAAATTCTTTTGTACACATTTTCTCAAAGGCTATTATTTTGTAGTGTTTGAAATTTTGAGCAAAAATAAAAACGACCCATAGCTAATATATGCCACAGTTATTATTCCAAAAAAACTGTTAGATTTATTTTTAAAATTCAATTTATGTGACTCGAAAGTATTCCAATTTGGCGCTAGATGGCGCGATAAGTTAGCTTAACTTAGCTGGAAGAAACGAAATCTCTCATTTCTGCCTGATTTCTTTAATTACGTAGGCCAAATAGAAATTGCCGCCCCGGTGGCGCAGTGGTCTAAGCGATGGTCTCTGATCATTCGTCCGAACGGGGTCCGGGTTCGAATCCCGTGAGGCATGGATGTTGTGTTTGTCTTACGGCACTGGCTCTCTCCCTTCCCTGGAACCAGTGACCCTAAATTAGGGATGGGAGACTGCTTATAGCCCATTGAGTTGCTCACGGTGGTCATTAAACCGCCGATTCAATCCAATCCAAATAGAAATTATTGGATGGGGCCAAAACTGAGATTGAAATCTTGGCTTCCATAAATCATCTTAAATCATACTTTACGTTCATGTTTTGAAAAGAAAATGTGTACATTAGCAGAGAACCCCTGAATTTGAGATATAGAAAACTTCACCTACTTACTGAGCTCCACCCCCAAATAATGTCATTGGTTAAAAACGTATCAGCGCGTACTTTGTCTTTTCATTGTGGAGCCAACGAGAGACCGCTTCCATTCTGAATATGGCGATATCTGCAGTGATTCGCTGACGCCAACTTCTGAGAGAGTCACTCAAGACGTTAAAGCCACGTCCAAGGAGTGATTTGTTGTGTCATCTATTGCAGAAGATGAACCCCAACACTAATTGAAGGGCAACTTTAAGAGAAAATTTATGACAAACTGATCAGATCATATGTAGAGGTTTTAGGAAGGGAGTGTCTGACCCCAGGTCTTAAACAACCCTTAGAAATAGGAAGCTAGGTGATTTGGGCTAGAATCCCTGATAGGAAAGTGACATGGAAGTGAGGTAGAAAGGGAGAGGAAGACGCCATTGTTTATCACCGGGGGGCCAGTACCCGGGGTCCGACGGCTTAACGGGCGCATCCGACGCACGGTGGATATTTAGTGATTTGAGCGTTCGTACCGGCTGGGATCGAACATGAGGGTTTCTCCGTGGCAGTCACGAACGTTGACCACTAGGCCACCTGCGGCCCATTTTTGACAAACTGGAAGCGAAGATTGAATCTTAAAGATCTGGAAACATTTTTTATTTCATTTCAGATGTCCTCCATCCTCCTTCTCTCCTCAACCCTAACCTTGGTGGGTGGCATTGGTTATATCATCCACAAAGGAATTCTTTCCTGAGCCATAAGCTTGATGTTCCGGTAGGGTCTTCCTCTTGTTATTTGACTGAATTCTTGGGCGTCCTCTTCCAGCTTTTCCTTCCATTCTACCTTCAATCAAGTTGGCATACCAATCCAAGTGTTTGTCTCTTCTTCTTTCTACAGTCCATAATATTTCTCGTTTTTCCTGAACTTTTTTTAACATTTCCACCTTTGTCATCTTTTCTGTCCAAGCAATTTTTATCATACGTCTCCAGGAACACATTTTCAATTGATTGTAACTTTGCCCTGTCTGTTTTTTGCAGTGTCCAAGTTTCAGATGCATAAAATGCTACATTCTATATAAAAGTTTTAATAATTTTTTTCTTTGTTTCCAGAGAGATGAACTTGGATGTTAATCAGTGGCGTATATTGGAGGCTAGCTAGGCTACTTATGAAGTCCAGAGAATGCACAAATAAAAGTGAATTATCGACGGTATTAAGATATGTCGATGCTTTCGATGCGAACAAAACACGAGCGGGTTCGCTTCTTTCGATTATGAGAATCGGTCTGGCGAGCGATGACCAACTGCACGCAAGCAAACCTTCGAGAGTCTTCGCTATTCTGATGAGAAGAACTTCAATACAATCGCCTGCTAGCGTTTCTATGACAACATGAATGCGCGTATGGTGGTGAATGGACCACATCAATTCCTTTTCTGAGCGATCCGTTGCGTGAAGCAACGGTTCGCTCAGAAAAGAGAAGACTTCGGACTATCTCAGTCCCTCCATGCTTCAGTCTTTAACAGCGCGTGTTTGACTTATATCTTAAATTTGTGGCTGTGTTGGATTCGAACTGTTTTGATAAATGTTGTGAAAGCTTCCCTGAACATCTACTATCGGAGCTTAAAGAACTCTATGCTTCAAATTTTAATACAGCTCGATGAAAAATGAACTGAAGGTGTTTTATTTCCTTGATGAATACAAAACAAATCAGTAAGAGACTTTAGCTGTTACATAAAGTTGAATAATTGGACATAGTGTTTATTGAGGTGTACAAATTAGCATATCTAATATTAAACTTTCCATCAACAACTGCAACTGCCGAAAGAAGTTTTTCCGTATTAAAAAGAATCGAGATATATCTTAGAGCCACACAAGGACATGTACATTTGAGCAACCTGGCTGTTTTGTCAATAGAGGAAAACATTATTCTTAAATATGAAAAAGTACTCGGAAGAAACATTTTTGTGAAAACGTAACACTCAAGTTTGCACGAAAGAAAAATGGAGATTTTTTTTTTATTGGAATTTTAACGATCACCGTGATGGGCTATAAGAAGTCACCCGTCCCTAATTTAGGGTCACTGGTTCCAGGGAACGGAGAGAGCCAGTGCCGTAAGACAAACACAACATCCATGCCTCACCGGGATTTGAACCCAGATCCCTTACGGACGAATGATCAGAGGCCATCGCTTAGACCACTGCGCCACCGGGGCGACCGAGTGGAGTTCGTGTACAAATAAGTGTACAAATCCTAATCCTCATAATTATTTGGTATCGTGTTAGCAATAGCATGTACCTAAAATTTAGGAAAAACTGTTACTTTTATTACTTAACACTTTAAAAAGAAACTTCGAAATTAAAAAAAAAAAACAGTACTGTGTGTGTGTGTGGGGGGGATGTAACCCAGGTCTCTAATCCGAGATACGCCACTGATGTTAATAATCCTCTTTTCTTATTGAAAGCATTATTTGTTTGTGCTATTCAAGTTCACACATCATTTCCATCTTTTCCATTGGATGTAAAAAGGCTACCTAGGTAAATGAAGTCCTTAACTTGTGTTACTCTTTTTCCTTTTAATACACTGGTTTGCAAAAATTAAGGACGAAGAGGAGAAATTAGCATAACAGGGGAACGAGCGGGCAGAACGGACCGAAAGACCACTCAGGAGATAGACTAGGGTCCGGTACGGTAGGGCATGCGCACATATGCAGCATGACGGGGGGGGGTGTCTCGGAAGGGTATAAAGCACACAGGTGGTGTACGCTCAGCAATTCGGTGAAAGCTATTGCACGGTATTCATCGGTTTGAACGACGTTGAGTTGCTGCCACCGTGTGATATGGCCAACAAGCAATCCAGTAGACGACATCTGGATGACCTTACCCGAGGTCGCGTCATTGGGAAGTTGGAAGAAGGTAAAAGTGTGACTAGTGTAGCCGAGGAGTTCGGGATCGCTCACAGCATGGTTTCACGAGCTTGGAGAGCATTTCAAACGACAGGAACAGCTGTCCGAGAGTTTAGCAGTGGTCATCCACGAGCAACCACGGAGGCACACGACCGGTGTATTATACAGGCGAGAAGAGACAGACGGCAGACAGCGGGAGAAATCGCAAGGCACATGCAACAGACAACTGGACATCCGTTATCGCGTTTTACCGTGGACAGGAGGCTGCACAAAGGTGGTCTATTTGCACGACGACCAGTACGGTGTGTGCCATTAACGCCTGCTCATCGGAGACGGCGGTTTATTTGGTGCCAGGAACACAAGAACTGGACACATCAGCAATGGGGTCGAGTTCTCTTTACGGATGAGAGCCGATTTACTCTGACGAGCGATTCTGGACGTATACACATCTGGAGAGAGCAGAGAACACGCAATCACACCTCCAACATCATCGAAAAAGACCGGTTTGGAGGTGGCGTAGTTCTCGTTTGGGGCGGTATCATGCTTGGTAGCCGTACTGATCTCCACATCTTCCAAGGAGGTTCAGTCACTGGTGTCCGCTATTGTACCGAGGTTCTCCTGCCTCACGTGCGTCTGTTTAGAGGTGCTGTGAGTCCTGAGTTTCTCTTCATGGACGACAACGCTACACCTCAGCGTACAGTGGCTGTCGCAGAGCTGTTGGAGAGTGAAGATATTCAACGCATGGATTGGCCCGCAGGGTCTCCGAACCTAAGTCCAATCGAACACGTGTGTGACCTTCTCGGGAGACGCTTGGCAGCACGTCACCATCCGCCAGCAACGATTCCGCAGCTGCGATTGGCGCTACAAGAGGAATGGGCCGCGATGCCTCAAGAGCTCCTTGACAACCTCGTCCTCAGCGTGGACAGACGTTGTAAATCCTGCAACGCAGTCAGGGGTGATCATATCCCCTACTAAAGACTCGATTTTTCTTGGCAGCCGCCTATCTTATGGACGTTTCTGTCTTCTGTCCAGTTGTGCTCGAAGCTATCTTTTCAATAAAGTGCCTTTATATCCTTTGGATTCTTTGTTTGGACGTTTTGCTCACTTGTCCCATATTCTTACATCTTGGGGATCTTATGGTATGATTTGAGTCGATGTCGAGCCCTTCTGCACGACGTTACATTCAAAAAACCGCCTGGTCCTTAATTTTTGCACGCCAGTGTATTAATATGATATTAATCTTTTGCTTTCCGTCTCTGGTGCATTTCATTATTTTTTTTTTTAACATTCATATTCATTTTGCATTTATCTTCAAGAATCTTGTTCAATTCTTCTAATGACTTGTAAATCCCTTTCATTAGCTGCTATTGCTGCAATGCCATCAGTAAATCGTATTGTGTTTTAAATCCTTCCATTGACATTTATTCCTTTGCCATTGTTTTCAGCAAATTCTTTCATGGCTTCCTCAATGTAAACACTGAAGAGAAGTGGTGACAACCCATATCCTTGTCTCATTCCTCTGCTTATTTTTGCTTCATTTTCCTCTTTTTTCCTATTAGTGCCGTTTGATTTTTGTGTAGTTGTTATATCATTCTTCTGTCGTTAAAGTCTATTTTATGATTTTACAGAGGATGAGTCCAAAGTTTTGCAATATTTGCATAAACGCATGTGCTGCGGCGGGTATGTCACGTGTTTAAACTAGTTCAAGTCGCGCACTGCAGTCAGTAGTAAGAGTCATTTTTCTTGTAGGACTTCCGTCCACAGTGAGTAGAGTTTAGGTCCCAGCCACCTACAGCGAGATCGCCTTTTGGGCAGGACACAGAAACGGAAGGAATGAGAGCAAGTCTAGCGACTTTGACAGAACAGTTTGTAGTGAGATTAGAGTACAGTAGATGGCGCCACCGTACAAGTACGATGTAGCCCACAGAGGGGTGAGAGAATTTCAGGGAGGGGGCATATGAAAGGATACCCATTTAACCAGTGGGTCCAACCTGAGGGCCGTCACTTAACGTGCTCGTCCGATGCACGGCGAATATTCAGTGATTGTTAGCAAATCACACCTCCTCCGCAAGATCAGCCCAGAATCGAACCTGAGGACCTTGCATTGGTAGTCTGAACTGCTAACCACTCAGACATTCGCGGCTGCACTGCAGTCAGACGAAAGTAAGGTGACCAGATATTGGAACACTGATTTGAGGACACAAGGGCGTGGCGTCCCCAAATCAGCAGTTCATTTGGGGACACATACGTATTCAATATAAATATGCAAATCTTTTTGTCACAAAACTGCATTGCTTCAGTAAGTGTGATTTTCATATGAAAATTTGTGCCTTAAAAGGATATATCTTGTAGAATGTTAGTAATTTTTATTGACAAAGTGGAACTATGATGACGAGAACATATTAGCAAAAGTAAAATGCTTTACCTTAGGTGTATGTGCCGAATTAAAATCAAGCTGCACACCAAACATTTTTCATTTTGCTAAAGTTCTTCGAGGAACTTAAAACAAGTGCAGTCGAAATTTGACTGTGCCAGTGGTGCAGTGTCTTAGTGCTGGTTACTGACGAAATGACGATGATTCGTACAAGTTGGTATACGGGTTCGAGTCCTGAATGAGGCATGGGTGGTGTGGTTGTCTTACAGCACTTGCTCTCTCCCTTCCCTAGAACGAATATCTCTAAATTAGAGACAAGTGACTGCTTATAGTCTTCTGAGTTGCTCGCGGTGGTCGTTAAACTCGGAAAGAAGAAAACCAAAAATAGGCAAAATGTGTTTTCAGAAGAAGCGTGTAGGTAAACTAGTACAACAAAAACTACTTTTAAGAACATTTTTCATTAGAAATCTAACGAGCTAATGAGGAAGTGTAAATTCGACGACACTTGAGGACAAACATCAAATTTTGAGGACGATTTGCGTCCCCAAAGGCATTAGGCGTTTTTGGGGGCAGTAAACTAAAATCGAGGACTGTCCTCAAGAATTGGGGACTTCTGGTCAGCTTAGTCTAAAGGGATATAAAGTGATAGTCGTAGCTGTGAACAGCATTACTTGTCGTCGTTCTGCCTGTGGTTGAGATGCCTAAAAGATGAACAGGCACAACCGACTAATCAGGGAACCTTTGCTTTACGAGTTTGAACTCGGCCATAACGCTGCTCAAGCAACACGAAGCATTTGTCATGCGAAAATGGAAGGTTCCGTGGACAGCAGCGAGATGGTTCAAGGAATTTCGCTCAGGTGACAGAATCCTTGACGATCAGCCAAGGTCAGGTAGGCCGCGAACCGTGGATTCGGAGGTCGTGCGCCAGTCCGTACAGGCAAATACGACATCCAGCACTCGGAGATTATCAGGCGAGCTGGACGTATGACAGACCGTGGTTCGTCACCTTCAGGACCTCGGCAAGGTCTACAGGTGCTGCCGCATTGTCCCTCACGAACTGACGCTAGCTGAAGCAAACCGCCGAGTGGAAGTGTACACGAAATTCCTAGAAAACCCGCGCGATGTACGTTTCACGAAGAGAATTGTTAGGTGAGATGAAAAGGTGGGTCTATTTCCGTAATGCTAACACACAACGACAGTGGTTGAGCCCGGGCCAGTTTCCAGAACCTGTTGCTAAACGTGGGCGCTTTGAGCACAAGGTGATGCTCTGCGTCTGGTGGAATTTCGAAGGGGGAATCCATTACGAATTTGTTCCAGACTGTCGGATCATCAACGGCAACCTCTACTCTGAACAGCTGGAGTGGATGTATGCCGTTTTGGAGGAGGAGTTCCCGGCACTGGTGAACAGAAAGCGCGCTCGCCAACGGCAGGACACCGCTCGGCCTCATACCGCGCAAACAACCCGGGCAACTCCATAAACTTGAGGGCATCAAACTGATGCCACACCCAGCATATAGCCTGGACCTAGCCCCGTCGGATTATTACGTGTTCTGGTTCATGGCCTACTTCCTTCGTGGGTGGCACTTCAACAACAAGCAGGAGGTAGCAGCTGGGGTGAAGGAGTTCTTCGCCTCAAAGGACAAGAACTGGTACTGCCGCGGAATCGAAAAACTGGCAGACAGATGGCTAAACACGGCGCAACACGATGGTCTATACTTTGAATACTAATCAGCTTCCGTCGTTAAAATACGCGTGAAGACATAAAGTAATCCAAATATTGCAAAACGTTCGACTCACCCTCTATATTTTAGATATACTAAACCATATAATAAAATGTCTTTCATTTTTTTTTTGATTGGAGGTTTAACGACCACCGTGAGCAACTCAATAGGCTATAAGCAGTCGCCCGTCCCTAATTTAGGGTCACTGGTTCCAGGGAAGGGAGAGAGCCAGTGCCGTAAGACAAACACAACGTCCATGCCTGACCGGGATTCAAACCCGGGCCCCTTACGGACGAATGATCAGAGGCCAACGCCTTAGACCACTGCGCCACCGGGGCGGCAAATGTCTTTCATTCACTGAACTGGGAAAACAAAGGGATAAAGATTATGGACTTTATCTAACTTACCTTCGTTTTGCTGATGACGTAGTCATTTTTGCAACTACTCCATCAGAGCTGCGGAGTATGATCCAGGAACTTGCTGACAAGAGTAAAGAAGTGGGATTAAAAATGAACTTTCAGAAGACAAAAGTGATGTGCAATGGTTTTACAAGAAATGAAGATTTATCGATTGATGGAGAAAAGCTGGAGATAACAGATATGTACGTTTATCTTGGACAGCAGATATCAAGTGAGGGTCACATTGATGAAGAAATTAATCGGCGTATAAAACTTGCCTGGAGAACTTTTGGAAGAAACAGCACAATTTTCAAGAGCAATATGCCATTATGTCTTAAAAGAAAAGTGTTTGATCAATGCATCCTTCCAGTGCTTACGTATGGTGCAAAGACGTGGACCTTAACTAAAAGAGACATACAAAGGCTGCAGACAACTCAAAGTAGCATGGAGAGGTGCATGCTTGGTGTAACCAGGAG
Organism: Macrothele yani; assembly: GCA_039090855.1. Lineage (NCBI taxonomy): Eukaryota > Metazoa > Arthropoda > Arachnida > Araneae > Macrothelidae > Macrothele > Macrothele yani. The sequence continues at coordinate 57,226,896 of CM077010.1, forward strand.
AGATAAGAAGAGGAACTCGTGGATCCGAAAAATGACAAGAGTGGAAGACATCATGATCAGAGTTAAATCCCTGAAATGGCAATGGGCTGGACATACTGCCAGAAGGACAGACCATCGATGGACAGCCGAAATTTTAGATTGGATTCCAAGGGACAGGAAAAGACCCAGAAGAAGACCACGTGGGAGATGGGTGGATGAAATTCGAAAGTATACGGGAGTGACATGGAGGAGACTGGCACAAGACAGACCGTTGTGGAGGAAACTTGGGGAGACCTTCGTCCAGCAGTGGATTGATAATGGTTGACAATGTTGACGATGATGATGATGATGATGATGATAGCATTAAATTAATTTCTACTTTCTTACTTTTCACTCTATTATGCACTTGTATCTGAAAAATCACAGAGAACGCGTAGAATAAAATATATTTCTTTGTGAGAGTATGGTGTAATTTCATTTGAGATTTTCCTTTTTATTATTCAAGTGAATGCCCTGCAAATAAAAAAAATATGGAACTGAAAAAGAAATTGTTTCTTTTCGGAAGCAGCACGACAGTTAAAGGAAGAACAATTCACACTGGCCTTATACTACTTCTACTTCCAAAGTTTCACAAATTTTTGACTTGTCTTGTCGGCACATATTTTATGTTGATTGTTAAACAATAGAATGCCGAAACCCATTGCTCATCTGCTGCTGAATAAGATTTTTCGGAAACTCCCCACAAACAACAACCAATGTGTTTAACCCTAATTGAATCCTGCAGAAGCTTATCAACGTGTTGTCCTGCTAATGGGGGAGGTATTCACTTCTGCTTTATAGAATAGCAGATAGATTTTACAGCTTTCTTTTTATTATTTCATTCTTACTTTGCTTACGTAAAACAACTGCGTGAAGGTACTACAGTAATAAACACCAACGCTCAGGGTAAAAAACGCTGTTTGAAAGAGTTACAAACAGGGACGTGGCTAGACTTCGAAAACAGGCTGGGCTACAGGTGTGTGAGTATTATTTTTGCTGGGGCAGGGTTGATAGTAACTTTATTTACTAAACACTGAAAAAAAAGAAAAAAATTCTTAATGATTTTTACTACCGGCTACAAAGTAAGTCGGCGTTTCCTTCCCCTTTCCCCCAACACCTGGATCGGATAAGTTATGCCAGTGATAAACCAACAAGATATGACAATGACTAGTGGGTTAGTAGTGCAAGTATAAGTAGGGGTGGAAACGGGCCGGAACGCAAAGGGACCCCGTTCCAGGAGCGAAACCTCACGTTCCGGGAGCGATGCGATACCAAAAGAAAGGGAGCATTTAATTTGAATAAAACATTTCGCAATGCATTATACATTTCAATCAATGACGTCATCTTGTATGAATTTTTCGTCGTTTCGAAAATAAAAAATTTCCTTCTGCGCTAATGAAGCTATAATAATGTGTTTGGTGAGAGCGAAGTTCACGACAAGAGTTGATCGCCGATCGTATGGCGGACCTCCTCCGTATAGTCCACCAGACAGTTGAGAGACTTTGGGAATTATTATAGGAGATAATTTTGTTTTCAAATCGAGGTTATAATAGATATTTCAGGTAAAATAAATGGATAATTCAGACAGAGCCGAGTTTCTTTATTTTGTCGCCCAAGGCAATTAATTGTATATCTCCGCCTCAAATACGAGCTGACCTTTTTCTCCAATGTTTATTAATAGCGGATACTTTTAATTACATCGACATTTGAATAGTCTTTTCAATTCGGAACGTACCTCTGAATAAAGAAAATAGCTATAAATTTTGAAGATGTGGATCCGTTTTTGGATAAATATGACAAGGATGGTAAGTCAAATAATATCCGAAAACTTGAAAATTTCGTCGTTCTGGAGCGGAAATAAAAGCCGCGTCTACCGAATAGCGCCCGAGTACGCTAACCACTACACCCACTCACAACGACGACGTCTCAAGTTTCCGATTTGAATATAACCATCACAGGATTTGTATTTCAAAATTTGTATTGTATGGTGTAATCCCGCATTCCATTCATGAAAATAGCTATGGCTTCAGCCAAATGTGAGTATTTCATTTTAAAGTTTAATAACGAAATTTCCTTATATGGTTTTATATCTACTGCGAATGGGTTTGTGCATATTTATTTTTTATGGCATTCATTTGTGCGTTGGGTTCCGGCAGCGAATAATTCTCTATTCCACCACTGCATATGTTACCGCGGAATCTTCGTATTCCTCTAAAATTCAAGCTCCTTTATTTTTTTCTCAAAATTTAATAATTTCCATTTTCCCAAAACTTTTCCCGTTCAGCCTCGGAATAAATTTACTGGCGAAAAGGGGTCCGGATTACAGATTAATTTCAAAAGGGGCCAAGTTAGAACCTTACATTACTCTAATTAATCTTCGTACCGATAATCACCGGGCGTGCAATATTCAGGCCACCGAACCTCTTTCATTTTATTTTATTTTCTCTTTCTTCCGTTTTTTTTTCCCAAACGCGCAGAGAACGCTCGCCGCCACCCAAGAAGGAGGGGAAGATAGAAGGAGGCTTGAATTAGTCAGGAATTTCCACGTACACGGAAGGTAGGATACAACAGAAAATCACCACGTTGTTGCACGGAAAGGAAGTCGTATAATTTTTCATATTTCGGCCTTTATATTAAAATAATCCCCCCGACAATTTGCCCACGATCAAATGCCCTTAGATCCTTCGTTTTACCCATACTGCGTCAGACTCTTACTGATTGCCGTCGCATCACTCCTTTATATTGTCGATTCGCTGCATACGTCATGTCGTTTCCGTTTACAGGGGCGCCCACAGCGCAACATTTGCACAACGCCAGCTGTCTCTAATTCAATTGCTCTTCAGTGTACATTTTAACTGAGAAATAGGGTCCTGAATATGATGCTAACTAAGTGACGAATAAATGTTTGTTGTGATATGCCTATTCTCTTGGAAGTATTAGGGTTCTCAATCCTGGATTTATGGAAAGTAATATATATTACTACGGCAGGGACTCAGCAATTATTTTACAAATGTTTTTTAAGTTCTAGACGTTCACGATAACATTGCGGCACGCCGCAGAGCCTTTGACTCCCAAAGGAAGATCCGCTGTGTGAATCACAACGGTCAGCGGATCCTGAAACTGCGTCAGCCCTAAATCAGGGAATCGCAGAATCACAATCCACTCGACACCCCCTTGGTTACCAATATTACGCCGGGTGAACCTATAACAGAATCCGCGCGATAGCCAGTCCCTATTGTGTTTGACATATTCTCGTGATATGTGGTAAATGCTTAAAACAATTATCAAAAATAAAATAAATAAAATACAGAAACCTATAATCTCTAGCACCTTTATTTTTACATTCACTTTTTGCGATTCTTGTTCTTTGTTTGAGTAGACCAGCTAATTTCTCATACTTTTTTGCTAAACTTTGGAAATACAATCTCTCTGGATAGTTTTGTAAAATCACAGACCAAATTTTCTTTTTAAGAATATTGATATTCAGCAACAGAATTCTGTTTCCTTGTTCATTTGCTGATGAGGAATTACAATTACGTTTTAAAATGTACGTCGAATCTCACAGTTTATGTTTTGACCCCTCTTTTTTTTTTTAATTTTCTTCCTGACAATGGAAGACACATGCCCCCTCCCACGTCTGATCTCTTCACGCCAGTCCCCAAGTCGGCGCCCCTGAGGCTGATCATTTTTAAAAATATATATTTGGGTTGCTCAACTGGGCGTTAAGTTTGATTAATTTTTATGAACGAAGGAAAGAAGAGCGCAAAATAGTACTCCTGCTGGGGGTTCGAGCTCCGTGAACATCTCCTCCCGCTTGGCTGCGCCCTAACTCCTGGTTATATATGCAGTATCAGGGCCGTAGTTAAGGAGGGGTTGGGGGGGGGAGGTTTAACGACCACCGTGAGCAACTTAATGGGCTACAAGCAGTTGCCCGTCCCTAATTTAGGGCCACTAGTTCCAGGGAAGGGAGAGAGCCAGTGCCGTAAGACAAACACAACATTCATGCCTCATCGGGATTTGAACCTGGACTCCTTCCGGACGAATAATCAGAAGCCATCGCTTAGACCGCTGCGCCACCGGGGCGGCATGTGGGGGTTTAAACCCTCCCCGAAATACCGTACTTAAATAAAGAGAAAGTAGATAGATCCATATACTTGTGTTAGTAGTATAGCATGTCAGACAGTATTTGAAAAATGGGGAGTATTAAATAGAAGAAGTTCACGTGCAAGTAAAATGTGACAGAGAAAAACATTAACATGAAAACGGTGAAAATTAATTTTCAAATTCAGAAACACTCCCCGAAAATTCTATCTGGGTACGGCCCTGTGCAGTATTACTACAGCGAAGCCACAATTATTGGAATCGGAAAAGTTTGCTCATCACTATTTCTTATTAATGGTTGAATTAGTGACTGAAATTGCACGTTCAAAGCCTTGAGAGAAAGGCGGGTTGATTTTGACGGCCCGATCTCGTTCGTCCGTAAGGGGTCCGGGTTCGAATCCCGTGAGGCATGGATGTTGTGTTTGTCTTACGGAACTGGCTCTCTCCCTTACATGGAACCATGCAGTGACCCTAAATTAGACTGCTTATAACCCATTGAGTTGCTCACGGTGGTCGTTAAACCTCCAAATAAAAAAATAAATAAAAAAATATCGTTCGGGTGTTAAAAAAAAAAAAAATGAAAAAAAAAATGAGTTTTTCGGAGCTCCGGGAGGCTCTAACAAATATTTAAATAATCGCCAAAAACGAAGAAGTACCGGAGTAGTGCTCCGGTGATCTCCTTCCCAAATTAACCCCTGGTCATCATACCTGCAGTGAGGAGCACGCCCAGTAAAACTGCTTTTTACGGATCCCTCTACTGCACATTAATGCATCTTTTCTGAATCTCCGTTCTCAATATTATTGCAAATTCCGTATGCAACGGCGATCTCCGTGAATTGTACACAACGCTGTAGATAATCTGAACTGGAATTGGGATGAAAGCGCGTTAACAAAAAAGTTTTTGTTTATCTTCGTACTTAAAAAGTTGTCACTTGGTTCTGACGTGGTGCTGCTTTTCATCATCATATTTAAACGCAGTTGCTTGCATTTTGTCTGCTGAAGCAATGAATGCCCGGGGCTGTAGGCACATTAGAGGAAATGGGCCAACCCTGCTGGTCTGTGTGGCCTTGGTTGGGGAGGGAAGGAATCACTGTAGCGGTAGGTGGCTCTGCCTTACGACAACAACAGAGATCTTTGTGTGCTCCGCAGGAAAGGTTGCATGTAGCAAGCGGTGGCGCTCGGCAATCTGCTTTTTAACGTGCGGCGGCGTTTCGTCGGTATCCGCTTCTGCTTATTTGGCATTCCGCAGAAATTTCACGTTGTTTCCCTCGACAACAATGCTTTACCCCGCGTTCCAATGAATCAGCGTTGTTAGACCTACAGACCTCGTCACTACTACTACTAAAAATAAAATAAAAATAAAACCACCTGCACATCCCAATCGTTTTTCGTTACGTTTCACTGAGAAGAAGTCACCTCGGATTCTCGCTTGCATTTCTTCACCTCTGACCTTTGACACCTGGATGATTTAGTTACGTAGACGGTGGGACAGCAGCAACTGGTGTGATCACCGCAATCGAACGAGGCGGCCGCGAAGAGGGACAGCATCCAAGTGTGTGTGTGTGCGCCCGCGTGTGTGTGAGCTTCGGCTCGACGCTTGCTCGGATTGTTTTGCTGAACATTGTCACATATGTATGATTCATAGCGATATTCCGTTGTAACTTAAAGTTGTGATGACGGAAAGCGATCAAGGAAGTGACCACATAACTTCAATCGCAGATGCTGTTCTTAAGCTGAAGGAACTCCGAGAAAGGTAAATAAAATCAAAATAATCTTTAATACCTACTTAATAACACTGAAGTAAATGCACATAAAAGCCTTAATTTTACGAAACACGTGAAATTCTATTCGTTTCATTCCCAATTAGTGTACCAATTGTTATGCGAATGTCAAATTGTATATATCTATATTTTTCAGTTCCAGGAAAAACTTTAAGAATCTGGGTATTATAAAAAAAAAAAAAAAAAAAAACCCGCGAATAGAGCATTTACAAATACAGGTTTCGAATTTCATTGTTCTCCCGCTTTTCAAAATTAAACCAAAATTAAACCTTAGTAAAAACGTGCAGCCTAAAATCTTAAAAACATTTTTGTGGGTGCAAATGGAAAAACGCTTGATATTTTTTCTCCCTCTAATTTTTTGGGCCTAGTACCTGTGTAACGAACGAGTACCCAGACACCAAACAAAAGATATAATAAAGACTCAAGCAAAGGTACGTACCAGTAGTGTACCTCAAAAATCCCCCTTCCCCAAATGTTTTAGAGGCCCTTTTGCGAAAATCTATTAGCTACCAATTACTGAAATTTTTTATTTCCATGTTATTAACTAGGTTTTATGGGCGTTTTAATAATTCCGTTTCTTTGGGACCTTCATAATAGAAAATATACAAAACGTAATAGAAGTTCTGTATCATCATCATTGTCAACATTATCAATCCACTACTGGACGAAGGTCTCTCCAAGCCTCTTCCACAACGGTCTGTCTTATGCCAGTCTCCTCCATGTTACTCCCACATACTTTCGAATTTCATCCACCGATCTCCCATGTAGTCTTCTTCTCTAGGTCTTTTCCTGTCCCTTGGAATCCAATCTAAAATTTCGGCTGCCCATCGATGGTCCGTCCTTCTGGCAGTATGTCCAGCCCATTGCCAATTTCAGGGATTTAACTCTGATCATGATTTCTTCCACTCTTGTCATTTTTCGGATCCACGAGTTCCTCTTCTTATCTCTCCTGGTTACACCAAGCATGAACCCCTCCATGCTTCTTTGAGTTGTCTGCAGCCTTTGCATGTCTCTTTTAGTTAAGGTCCACGTCTCTGCACCATACGTAAGCAGTGGAAGGATGCATTGATCAAACACTTTTATTTTAAGACATAATGGCATATTGCTCTTGAAAATTGTGCTGTTTCTTCCAAAAGCTCTCCAGGCAAGTTTTGTACGCCGATTAATTTCTTCATCAATGTGACCCTCACTTGATATCTGCTGTCCAAGATAAACGTACGTGTCTGTTATCTCCAGCTTTTCTCCATCAATTGATAAATCTTCATTTCTTGTAAAAGCATTGAGCATCGCTTTTGTCTTCTGAAAGTTAATTTTTAATCCCACTTATTTACTCTTGTCAGCAAGTTCGTGGATCATACTCTGCAGCTCTGATGGGGTAGTTGCAAAAATGACTACGTCATGAGCAAAACGAAGGTGGGTTAGATAATCTCCATTAATCTTTATCCCTTTGTTTTCCCAGTTCAGTGATTGAAAGACATTTTCCAATGTGGCATTAAAGAGCTTGGGAGATATGGTGTCACTCACCTTGTCTCACTCCCTTTCCAATTTTTATGTGTGTTGTATTTTCAAACAGCCGAATCTTTGCACTTGCATTTTCATAGATGTTATTAATAATATTAATGTAAGAAGTACAATATATATTTCCATTTTTCACACCGCGTAAGGCATGACTTGACTTGTACGTACTATAGATTGTTAAAATAAGGTTCAACGTGATGCAGTAAATTTACTTTGTCGTGCAATATATTACAGTCCCTACTCCATAGTCCGCTGTTTTCTTGCAGTAGCGGAGAGAGGAAAGTGAGGAGTAAACACACCTAAAAAGTGCTATGATTAGAGAAAAAAATGTTGACGTGAAACCATGTATATTCAATTAAATTCAGTTGTAAAAACTTCAGCTAATCCGATTAATATTACAAACTTAAGGAGAAAAACAATGCACAGACTGTATGTAATTATGTAGTAAAAAATACGTATTTTGAGATGAATGCATGAAAACAATACGGCAGTTGGAAAATTTTTCGCGAGAGTTTGGAGTCCTAAGAACAGTGGCGACGCCAACCGCTCAGAACTGGGTAGGCTATTGGGGTGTAAGCATGTGACGGAGCGGGGTGCAAATTTTAAAGTGTTTTTAAATTACTTTCATGGTAGAAATTTCGGCAAAAAATTACTTTCATGTACATTTTACCCAACGCATAATGTTAACCCTACTAAAAAAAGTATTCACTTGAATACCTTTTTAATAGGTGAACGTCACCTCGAAAGTGCTTATGTGTGTGTGTTTTTAACCTGTACATAATTTTCATCATTTAATAATTCGTGCTAAGACAGTATTGCTGGTATCCAGATTGATCCTTTTGCACGAAGTTTTAGTCTCGTATTTTGTACGTAATATTTATTCAATAGTATATGGGAACCATGGATACCAATCTCTATCGCAAGTTAATATTTTTCGCAGTTTTAGCGTACTTAAGTCGCTTTTTTTTTTTCTTTTTGCTTTCACAAGGCTGTTTATGAATTTTAGTGTGTGACCTGACAAGGAATCTCTCTCTCTCTCATCTTTTTAAACTATAATTACAAAAATGGTGTGTTTCTATTACTCTCTTAGAAATTCGTTCAGAAAACTTCTTCCATTTCCCAGAAGTACAAACATTTTTAAATTTAACAAAAAAAAAAATAAAATCGGGGTAGGTAGTGTCGGGGTCACTACCTCTGAGGTTTTTGGCGGAAAACGTCTTACCCAGGCGGTGTTGTCGGGGCGGGGTGTTTCTAGGGTTGGTAAGAAAGAAATGAGCGCAACGAACTTGCATGCCTTTTATTTTATTTATTTCTCACAATACTGACTAATTTATGAAAAAATTTTGAAGACAGGACAATGGTACGAGTAATACGATATGTAAGACTTACATGCTACACTTATATCTTTAGAGAACGTTAAGTCTATCGTGGTATTCTTAAAAGTTGTGGCCAGTTGGATCCGTGGCCAACACCAATCTGAACTTATAGTTCAGAAACTGTTTCAGACGATCGTTCGACGCCTCAGTGTTAAAGTCCCCGGTGAGCAGAAGCGGTATTCGGGATCGCAGGGCCAGTCACTAATTATTGTTCTGACATGCTCTGTGTAGAAAAGCATTAGAGAAACATCTCGATGTAGTCAATGAGTGGTGTCTGTGGAGTGTGGATCAATATAGACTTATACTAACTAGAAGGAATTTTTGAATTGGTTGGGTATCTCAACTTCCACTAGTACGCCTTCGCCGACATGAATATCTTGTAGACAATTGAATCCAGAAAACTTGGGTATTAGCCGTCGTGGAACGGGTCTAGCGACATGGGCCCTGAATGTTTTCTGATTCTTGAAGACTGCCGTGCCACCGTAGAGTCCACTACGTTTCTTCTTGCCAGTGCCACGACTCGTACTGGGCTGTTGGTCGTCGTCATTGCCGTGCCTGTCGCACTCTTTGGACTCAATGTGTTTGAAGCCGGGTATGTCGACGGTTTTGTCTTTATCCATTCAAGTTTCCGTGAGTGCTAAGTAGTCGGAGCGTGATACGCGAAGCCGTTAATCTTACTCAACGTTGGCACCTTTCCTTGCTTTACTGATGTCCAGCAGTTTGAGCACAACATAAACTGTTGAACGTCTTCATCTGTGAATTCCTGTTGTAAGAATTGCAACATAGCTGCATTGGGCCGTTTTAAATCATTTTGGAACCATATGCGATCACAAACTCCACAAACAAAACCCAACTTGTTATCATAGAACGACTTTTCAAAGTGCTTCGTCGCCAGACGCCAATGGGTTATAAACGCTAAATCTCGATTCTCAAACGTCTCATCTGCTTGTATTTCGTCGCATTCCATCGGTTTTATTCACTGCCTGTGAACTGGAGTTAGGCGTTGCGGCGTCGGCGTGACTGGTACTCGCCTCAACTTGTCGACGCTGCCTCATCCTCGGCATTCATTCTGCTGCTGTCATAGGGGTCTTTTTGGATTCCTCCTTTATTCTTCTTTCACTTTGTAAGTGTTTACGATAGCCATTTACCTACCTTCTTGTTTTGAAGATATTTCGACATTTTTGAAATTTTAACGAAAATTTGTCCAAGTTCAACAATTTGTCAGTGTATATTTTTTCAAGTTCTTTCACTATTGTCACTCCGCGTATTTTATTTTATAGTACTCGTTGAGCTCTGTTAAACGACACCTTACACAACGGCCTACGCGTTCCCGAACTATACTAATTTTGCAGCGCGACGAACCAGTAATTTTCCACTCCAACTTGGCAACCATCTTGTGGTGGCGTGTGACGTCACGCGCTCAAGGCTAATGTCGCGTGACATTCTTTCATTCTTGCTCTTTTAAACCGTATATTGCTTATTTCGGTATGCGTTGTTATAGTTGTTGCCGCGAAAATTCTTTTAATTTCGGGCACATTGCTTTCGGTATAGAAATGCCCAAATTCGGGATTCAAATACCTAATTGTTTTAATTATGTTAATTAATTAACATAATTAATTATGTAACTGCTTAATTGGAGTAATTTTTAATTAGGTGCACGAACTATCATCCCAACCCATGCCGCATAGGGATTCGCTGGGTTTTTTCTTTTCTCCACTTTCCCTTCCGCGAGGGAAAGGAGATCTAAATTGCAAACGCCAGGTGCAAAATTTCGTAAACAAGGCAAAAGATATTTTCTTCCATTCCCGGCATGTGAGAAGCAACAGCATTGCGAATTGTATAATGCTTCCGTAACAACAATGGCGCAGTGGCGGCTATACGGCGGAAGTTTAAGAAAGAAATCTTAAAGCTGGTAAGAAGATAAAGCTAGGCAATTAATGTCACCCAAGAGCGTTGTCGGAGAACATATTTCAGTCTGGCATACGTGCCTTCGAGCAGTCTTCAAGTTTTAAAAAAGGTTTGCTCGGATACTACGATAATAGAACCCAACAACGGGATGACAGTTACGGCCAAATAAATTTTTAAAGGGCTTAGCTCAGCAGAAATATCTGCCCAAAGTGGCCACTGACCAGCAGCAACTAGACAAGCAGTCCACTTGCTTACGAGGGGGGGATCCAGAAACCAATGAAGGGGCAAGGGACGTCTTCTCGAGGTAAGAACACGCCTCGCAGCAGGGCGGTAAGGAAAGCGAAAACAAAAATAAAATGACAAACTAGGAATTCTTTTGGCGAGAGAAGTTGAGTTTTTTTGTTTGGGGCTTGAGAAGAACGTCGGTCGGTCGGAGTGGTGTGTGGGAATTTTGGTCGGAAGTCGCAGCTCCACGGCAGCGGTAGGGAAGAAATGCCTAACTATGCGGGGTTCCAGAAGTCTGTCGTCACGGAGGCAGGAAGTTAGAAAACTCCAGCAAATTTAAGGAAAAATCTTAGAAATCTACCGGCTGTGTTTTATCCACGGAGGATACCAGCCAAAGCCTACGGTCACCAGACAACCAGCACCTTCCTCAACCGCCGGATCGGTGCAGCACAGCAGAGGTTCTATTTAGGGTAAGACATCATCCAATTATTTCAATCCCTTGCATGCTGAGTATTCAGTGGTTTTAGAAATGAAATATTATTGCTCACCTCGTAACAGTTGGATTGTTAGGGACGTTTGCAGTTCTATAATACGCAGGTTAAATCATAACTTCATTTTGTAGAGATGTCTTATTATAATTTAAACTGGTCCCACCATTAAAGTGTTCTTAAATTAAGAATGATACCCAAAATAAATTTTATATTTGTTTCTTAAAACAACGTGTTTTTCTTCTCGCTGCTCTGCAAATGAGTACGAGTGTCTGTGTATTAGTTAAATTGAAGCCATAGTTTTCTTTCTTCACAGATACCCCTATTCAAGCATAAAACTGAAATGTTAGTTTTTAAATTCAATTTCTTTGCGGCATATGAGTTCTTGTGACAACCTCGTACGAGCTCGTATGTAACACAACGCTTTTAAGTCCCAACGATGAGACTGGGTCGCCTATACTAGGAAACCCTTGTTGCCTATAGACGATCGAAAATCGTTAACAAAATTTATGCCCTCAAGTTCCCCAACGGGACTTGGCGTGGTGACATAGTTTTAAAGTTATTAAGATTTGTCTGGTATACACAAAATCGTAACATCGACTTTCGCATAGCCCCCCCCTCCCATACTGGACCCGCGGGTTAAGACATTTTCCGTCAAAATTCATTTTATCTAACAAAATTTCGGTAACTTTGCGCAGTTCAGTTACGTTTATCCAAGTTACTTAAAGTCTTAGATGGCTGCAACCGCCATATGTTCCAACTGTTTAAATATTTTAGAGGGTCTAACAGGTGGGCTCAAAGAAAAGTTGGGTGGGCCCCATCCCACCCCTGCGTAGCGCTTGCCTAGGAACTTTTCCTTGCCTACGTACATGAGTCGCAATATAATATAATCAATCACAAGTCGCAGAATTGAGCGGGAAAGTTCACATTTGGATTTATGTCATCATTAATTTCAGAAACATTACGAAGACAGCCCACATTAGGCTTAAGGAAGATTTCCAAGCGACAACTGTCAACCAGTGTTGCATTCAGAGAAATTTTTCGGGGGGGAGTGAGTCACAAATTTTAAGGGGCTGAAACTTGTTGACTGATTTTATATATATATATATGTATAACAATTTTGTTATTTATATATCATCATTGTCAACCATTATCAATCCACTGCTGGACGAAGGTCTCTCCAAGCCGCTTCCACAACGGTCTGTCTTGTGCCAGTCTCCTCCATGTTACTCCCGCATACTTTCGAATTTCATCCACCCATCTCCCATGTGGTCTTCTTCTGGGTCTTTTCCTGTCCCTTGGAATCCAATCTAAAATTTCGGCTGTTCATCGATGATCTGTCCTTCTGGCAGTATGTCCAGCCCATTGCCATTTCAGGGATTTAACCTGATCATGTCATGTTCCACTCTTGTCATTTTTCTGATTCACGAGTTCCTCTTCTTATCTCTCCTGGTTACACCAAGCATGCACCTCTCCATGCTACTTTGAGTTGTCTGCAGCCTTTGTATGTCTCTTTTAGTTAAGGTCCACGTCTCTGCACCGTACGTAAGCACTGGAAGGATGCATTGATCAAACACTTTTCTTTTAAGACATAATGGCATATTGCTCTTGAAAATTATGCTGTTTCTTCCAAAAGCTCTCCAGGCAAGTTTTGTACGCCGATTAATTTCTTCATCAATGTGACCCTCACTTGATATCTACTGTCCAAGATAAACGTACGTGTCTGTTATCTCCAGCTTTTCTCCATCAATCGATAAATCTTCATTTCTTGTAAAAGCATTGAGCATCGCTTTTGTCTTCTGAAACTCTTGTCAGCAAGTTCCTGGATCATACTCTGCAGCTCTGATGGGGTAGTTGCAAAAATAACTACGTAATCAGCAAAACGAAGGTGAGTTAGATAATCTCCATTAATCTTTATCCCTTTGTTTTCGCAGTTCAGTGGTTGAAGGACATTTTCCAATGTGGCATTAAAGAGCTTGGGAGATATGGTGTCACCTTGTCTCACTCCCTTTCCAATTTTTATGTGTGTTGTATTTTCAAACAGCCGAATCTTTGCACTTGCATTTCATAGATGTTATACATTAATATATATATATATAAATTGTCTTATGTTCGTATATCACAATGCAAAATCCAAGTAATCTACACATAGAAGTAACTAAAAATGTAGAACCTTTGCTTTAATTCAGTAATGCACCACGGATTTCGTAACGTATTGAGGATGCTAGTAAGATAACGCTGTGCCGTAGAAAATCCCCCCCCCCACTCTAAAACATTAGGACTGGTAAAAATGTCTACAAGACTGTTTCTTATTATTAAGGAATCATTACAGTGTTACCTGAAAACGTATGGTGTAACCTTTTTTTGCTACAGTGTAAACCACCCACCGACAGGAGAATTTTTTTTATAGGAACAATTTCTAATAATTTGGTATTGTTAAAAATTAGGTAGCAAATATTTTGTTGTATTGGATGCACTAACGTCACGTTTGCTGCACTAAGGCTTAACCGTATACACGGAAAGTCTGCATCCAGAAGTCTGAAATAAAGCTGAATGCCAGCTTCCAAAATATGATGATGTATTCATTTGCAAACATCGCTACTCTGTGGAATTAGGTTTTTATTGCAGAAGTAGTCCGAGTTGTCAGTGCTTGAAAATTCACCACTTCAGCGAGGACTATTTAATGTTTTATTGAAGGATGAAATAGAAATTTCAGATTGAAGTCTATGTGAGTGTTTTTTTTTTTAATATTATTGTAATATTTTGCCTCGTTTTCTTAATTTTTTAAATTAATTACTCCAATTATTCAGCTTTAAACGAAAACAATTAGACTAAACAAAAGATCGCCCAAAAACCTACGGGGGTGGGCGTTCATGGGTTTTCGGGGGGGGGGTTGAGCACCCCGAAATGATGCCTGAGTACATCACTGCTGTCGGCCGTCTACGAGGGGAAGACACCTGTAGAAGAGCACAACAGATCACCTCTTATTGTGTATCTGTGACGTTGGACTTTCACACGGATACAAACACCCTGAATGTCGTAGAATGACGCAGCCAAAATCGAACATTGTGCCATCATATTTTTCTTTTTTCGAACTTCGCCATCAGATTCGGGTCCAGCATGCGTGAAAATGTTTAGACGCAGGATGAGCATACAGTCCCTCTTTCCGATCCACTTTCACTGGCTGAAGCACGGTTAGGTTTAGGCGTTCTGTTTCAAAAAGAAATATGCAAATAGTTTCCATGTTCTCTAAGATTTCTGAAGTTCTAATTCTTGTTGAAGTCTCATCTTGTGTGCTTTTATCACGCCTTTTGTAGAAAAAAAAAAAAAAAAAAAAAAAAGGCTTTATAGTAACACTTTATCCGTCCCTCCGTAAACATATATCTCTAACTATTAGTCCGGCTTGAAAAATTCTTTTTGCATTGCGAAACGTGAAATGTGAGAACGATGATCTTTGCTTTCCTGTTCTATTTTTCATACGATGTAAAATTTCGCCGCTGGTAGGCGTAAATAGAGATACTATAGAATTCAAAATATATTTTATTCCATATGATTTCTTCTAATTATCCGATTGAAAAATGTATATCTTCTATTCGATACCATTTACATAGAAGAGACAAAATATTACGACCACCTTCCTAATATGATGTTGATTTTCCACGTGCCGCCAAAACAGCTCTTACCCCCGGCGAAGATTTGACTTTACAAGATTTGTAAAGGTTCCATGTGGTATATGGCGCCAATACGCTACAAGCAGATCCTTTATCTCTTGTAAGTTACGTGATTTCCAGATCCGATCTGCTGTTCCAACGCAAACCACATGTTCGATTGGATTGATGTCTGGGGAATTTGAAGGCCAGAGCAATACCTGGGAGTCTTCCGCAGGTTCCGCGTCTTGGACAATCCTGGCAGTGTGGCATGGCACATTATCCTGTTGAAAGAAGGCATTGCTAGAAGGGAATACCGTTGCCATGAAAAAATGTACCTGGTCAGCAATGATATTTAGGTAGGTGGTAGACATCATAATTTCTTGCAGATGAATGACTGGACCCAGGGTTTCCCAGCAGAACATTGCTCAAAACATTACACTTCCTCCATCAGCTTTTTTTCGTCACACAGTGAACCCTAGTGCCAACATTTCTCCAGGTAAACGCCGCACACGTACCCAGCCGTCCACATGGTGCAACAGGAAACGACATTCATCGGACAAGACGACTTTCTTCCTATCATTCAAGGTCCAGTTTTGATGATCCCGTGCCCATTTGAAGGCGGTTTCAACGGTGAACTGAAGTTAGCATGGGCACTCGGAGCAGCCTGCGTCTACGCAGCCCCATCTTCAGTAGGGTTCGATGTACTGTGTGTTGTGACACATTACTCCCATCACCAGCATTCATATTACCGGCGAGTTGAGCCACAGTATTTCTTCTGTTGGGTCGTATAGATCGGATTAGCCTTCGCTCTCCTCCAGCATCAATGAGCCGTTGTCAGCCCACAACTTACAGGCGGTGCGTAGTTTTTCCCTCCTTGGACCACTTTTTGAATTTACTAACCACGGCTGACTGTAAGTATTCCACAAGCCTTGCTATCTCGGAAATGCTGTGACCCAGTCATCTGGCCATTGCAATTTTTACCTCCTTGGACCACTTTTTGAATTTACTAACCACGGCTGACTGTAAGTATTCCACAAGCCTTGCTATCTCGGAAATGCTGTGACCCAGTCATCTGCCCATTGCACTTTTTTCCTCCTTGAACCACTTTTTGAATTTACTAACCACGGCTGACTGTTAGTATTCCACAAGCCTTGCTATCTCGGAAATGCTGTGACCCAGTCATCTGGCCTTGGCAATTTTTTCCTCATTGGACCACTTTTTGAATTTACTAACCATGGCTGGCTGTTAGTGTTCCACAAGCCTTGCTATCTCGGAAATGCTGTGACCCAGCCATCTGGCCATTGCAATTTTTTCCTCATTGGACCACTTTTTGAATTTACTAACCATGGCTGGCTGTTAGTGTTCCACAAGCCTTGCTATCTCGGAAATGCTGTGACCCAGCCATCTGGCCATTGCAATTGTTTCCTCCTTGGACCACTTTTTGAATTTACTAACCACGGCTGACTGTTAGTATTCCAGCCTTGCTATCTCGGAAATGCTGTGACCTAGTCATTTGACAATTGCAATTTTGCCTTTGTCAAACTCGCTTAAGTCCGCTGCCTTTTTCATCTGAAGAATAACACTGATTAACGGAGCTCAGTATTAAATGCTATTTATACCGTTTCACGACCTTCACACGCGCCGTCCTTTACCTGCAGCTGCTCGATTTGCATAAAGACGATCTGGTCATAACGTTTTAGCTCTTCGGTGTATAACGAAGACTATTTTGGGAACACTTTCTTTTTTAAGTAATGCATAGTTTTTCCACTACGGGTCGTAAATTTAAATTTTGTTTCTCCCGATATCTCTGCTTCTAAAGGTCCGATTTGAAAATTTATTTTTGCATCAGATATTACAACCGGACATTCTGGGTAGCAGTCGGCATACGAAAGGGATTCTCAGAACTTTACCTGCAGTTGCCATACGAAGGGCATTCTCAGAACTTGACCAGCAGTCGCCATACTAAAGGGATTCTGAGAACGGACATGCTTCCAGAACGAAAGTTCACGCCCTGTCTTTTCTGTTGGCGATGAACTGAGCAAAATGAAGCAGAGAGACAGAAGCGTACGCAGAATTTCCGATATCGCCAATTGCCGGACAGAATTCCAGCGATATTTCGACGGATTTCGGAATTTTTCGCGGTATTTCATGACTTCAATTTATTCCACGATTTCTTGCAGAAGCCGTGTTGATAAATACAGATTTTCAGCGAACGACCACAAAGGGCACTAAACACCTTTAGTGGAGTCACTCGCGAAGATAAATCCTTCCGGTGAATCATATGGCGCCCCCCACCCCCACCCCCAAAAAAACCAGACGCAGTGATTTTCTGGAATTTTGATAACTGGATCAAGAAAAAACGTACATCCTAAGAATGGGCGGCGGAACCCGATAATTTTAGGGGTGGGGGTGGAACCAACTTCTCCGAGTGTTAAAACAATAAAAAAAAAGAGAACAAACCGTAGGCTATACATGCAAAGTACTCTAACCAATCATCTCAACTACGTATTATCAGCCCACAACTGGATGAAGGTCTCTTCTTTTTTGTCTTGAGCATATCTCTTCCAAGTCACACAAGCATGCTTTTTAATTTCATCTACACATCTCCCAGGTGGTCTGCTTTTGGGTCTTCTGCTCTTCTTAGTCAACTCCAATCTAATATTTCAGTTGCTTACCGGTACTCAGTTCTGTTAGCAATACAACCCATCCCATTGCCATTTGAAAATTCCTTAATGACCTTTAAAGTATAAAACGCAACAGTGAGATAGCTTTTAAACTTATTTGTGCAAAATCAATTTCTAAAGTTGTACTTGAAGCGTTTTCTAGAAAACTGCGAAACGTTGACGGTCACCAGGAAATTTTGATTAAGAAAAAGTTATATCATATCTGAACCACAAATGTTTAAGATGTTTCGTACGAAGACCCTTCTCCAATGAGGGTATGAATTCCAGGGAGGTCCAGAGCCCCATTATTTCCTGCCTTCCGCTGCCCATGATCCTAAGTTTTTTTCTTCCTGTGTGGACTCAAAATGGTGCACTATAATTGCGAGATGTTAGTTTAGTAAATTTTAATATCTAACGTTATTTAAAATTTCAGATACGAATAAGAAATTTTGGTATTTTTACGCTTTTAAACGCCTGCATTGTTGCTCGGTATGTTTACCTACCTAATTAAATTATGCCTGGGGAAAAGCAATTTGTTCCAATGCCGATCAACGCAGAACCATTTGAGTATTTAAACAACCGTAAACGCACGCTAGTTCAAACACAGTGCAATGTTTCATTACCGTATTTGTCCCAGTTTTTGGAATGGCGAAATCCCTTACGTATTTCTGAATTCCTGAGTTCCTGGAAATGGTATTCCCGATTATTCTAGATAATTCACAGGATGCTAAAAATGGAAAAATAAATCAGAAACAACATTTTCGTAGTGTTCTTACAATTACAAAAAAAAAAAAAAATTCCTCCAAAAAATACCCCAGAAAATTAGAAAGACTCTATAAAATGTCTTTCGTAGTGTTCTTTCTGAGAAACTCCTGATAATTAAAAGCACGTTTTATAGTGTTCGTGTTAAAAACTGTTCTTAAAAACCATTTTGTAGTATTGCAGATTTTGAAAATCATTCTGAAAAAATCTGGTTGATTAGAAACATTTTGTAGTGTTCTTGCGAATATTAGAAATGGTTCTGGAGAAACCGAGACAATTACAGAAACACATTTTGCAGTCTTCTTTCAAATATTGGAAATTTTCGAAACCAATTAGAAAAGTATTTTGCAATGCTCTTACAAATATTAGATTTTGTTCTGGAAAATTCAAATACAGTAGATTCCGTAATATTGGGACACATAGCGGCTAAAACACGTAGGCCCAATTACGGGGCTGTCTCGATTATCGAAACTTTATTCCAAAGAGCTAATTTGGAATGTTCTTCAAGAATTGTCCCAAACAAACGTCTGCCCGTATTAACCGATGGCCCAATTAACCGGATTCTACAGGGTGTCAATAAATGAAGTATACAACTTCAGTATTGGAAAAAAATTACTATAAATAACAGCTTACTTTTAATGTCAAAACATATGGTAACTGTGAAAGTTTTTTTTTAAATGTCAGTAGGTCTTCACGTGTGCTACGTTGGTTGCTCTCAGGGTGTCTAAATGGTAGTCCAATTCCACCCACATATCCTGCAGAATATCAGGTGTAACAAGGAGGAGGGCTACAGTAATGCATTCTTTGAGCTCAGTGATCGATGGAACCTTTTTCTTGTACACAATGTTCTTAATAAAGCACCAAAGGAAAAAATCGCATGGGGTAATATCAAGAAAATGGGGTGACAATGCCGTCGGATCCCCCACGTCCAATCCAACGCTCTGGAAAATGGCGGTCTAAAGATCTGCGTGCATCCAAAGACCAGTGCGCAGGCGCACTATCTTGCTGGAAAATGATGTTTTGAATATCCTGGAGTTGTGAAATTGCGAATTGTTCTAACATGTGTAGGTACGTTATGCCAGTCGTCCGAAATGGAAGGTCTCCCAGTGCTTTTGCCTTTGAAGACACTTCCTGTTGTTTTGAATTTATTTACCCATTGTTCGATGCTCCTTCGTGTCGGGGGCTGTCTCTTGTACTCCGTTCTGAAATTACGCTGCACTGTTGTTAAGAGATTTTGACTCCGCAAACCAAAATACACACGCTGCTTTCTCCACTGAGGAAGCAATGGCTGTTGTATTCCGTGTTTGACGAGATTTTTCACTACATGAGACACCTGGGGCCATCTATCATCCGACTTAACAAACTTCAGCTCTTTCCACGTCTTCTGACGTTTAAAGTTTTTTTTTCTATTGTTTGTTTTTAATAGAGTACTGAAGTTGTATACTCCATTTATAGACACCCTGTATTGTAATTGGAAAGACATTGTGTAATATTCTTACAAATATTAGAAAATATTCTAACCTCTGACTTTTAGCATTCGTATGGATTAATTATTCATGTAATCTGTGATTTTGGTTTGTTTTGGTAATATTTGAGAATCTTTGCGATGCTCTTTCGTATCTGTAGAATTTTGCTCACAGAAATTTTCTCATTAAATTCGAAGAGTCTGTTGTTCATATAATCTAGCAAACGTGCGTGCGATTGATGCTCTTATTGATTTCTTCTTTTTTCACTTTCTTCCTCACGGGATTATCGACAGCAGCAATGGCGACAGCGTCATGGCCTGCATTTTAAAAGCCTTTGGTCCACATCGATCTCTTTGAAGCCATTCATCAACGTTTCATCTCTTAACATTTCGGCAAATTAAAATTTGTCAGTGCTTTGATTTGTTTAGGCACCTCACTTTGCTTCTTCGTAAAGACCTTTCTGCATCTTCTTACACTTGGAAAAAAGTTTCCCCGTCAAAGAAGTGTTACTGCTTTTTCTTCGGATCGCGTCTGAGTAGACACACCCTACATAGAATCCAGTACTGTTTCCCCCTTTTCAAAATGCTGTGAAGTTGTCATCTTAATCAGCAAGCGCTCCAAATAAGCCAGTCGGACCGTCCCTTGCGTTGATGAAATCATTTCTTCAGTCGTGCTCTGAATTTCAGATGTAAATTTTCGGGAGACATCTTACCAGGGCCGTAGCTACCTGGAGAGCAGAGAGGGGGTTGCCCCTCCCCAGAATGGTCATTCCCAAGGGCGTAAATTTATGCTCTGGGGGATGTATAAAACAGAAATTGTAATTAAAAAAGAAAGTTACGTCCTTCATTTTTATCTTTTTAAGGATTGGTTTTAGTCTCATATAGTATTCCATACAGTTAACCAGGTTACTAACATACACTATGAGCTGTGAACATCTCATATCTATGAAAGCAATTTTCCAAAACAGAGATTGGAGGCATAGAAAACGATATGCCTGACCTCCATGACCTTTCCGAACATGTTGGCATGAAGAGATAATATTATAATTAATCACTTGTGTTCTGTCGCAGAAAGTTCTCTGAGCGTTTAACCTTGAGCGGAATTTTCCCAATCCCTGTCCCTAAAAAGCTTTACCTATTGTTACGTTCACTGACACTCATTCGTTCTGCGCTGGTTTGTTTTTCCTTCTGCTTTTTTTGTGTGGCGTTCACATAACATTTACGCTTTACTTGGTATTTACAACTTGTGGTTCTTGGGTATTTGCTCGGTTTTTACATTTTGAATAAAATTATGTCAAAAACCTCGAATGCGATTTTTGAAAGATCATAATACTTTCCTATAACTAGGCAGTGTGTGAGAAAGTAAAAACCATGTATTATTTGAGTAGAACTCGAAGGGGCGTACTTTCAGATCTTGCCCTCCTTCATAAGAAAAGCTTGCTACGGTGTTGTATCTTACCTAATGGTATAGTGCTATACGACAAAGTACAGGAACGCGCGGTGCCTTTACGTCTTTAGTACCGTTTCCTTCTTACCTCCCCCTCCCATTCCGCCTGTCCCCTTTTTACTTTATGCAGAAAGTATAGTGATCAGTCGAAATCAGTATTCTGTGTAGAGTTCACCCAAGGCAGTCTAGAAAGTGCAAGGACATGACATGGACCTTTCCTGTTATCTGCCCGGCACTATTTGCTATTGCTGATTGGTATATAAAATGACACTTTACATGGCAAATACCTACTTATTCACTTTTTAATACGATTGAAACTGTTTAAGAAATATAAGAAAGAAAAAAAAATTATATAGTATAAGAAAACAAATACCAATAAATAGGTAGCAATGTCACTTTGGGGACCAATACACAACGATCTCTTCCAGAAGTTTTAAAAATGGATCCTCTTCACTGTTCAATCTTTTCCGCCACATAAATTAACATAGGTACCAATCAAACATGCACCTACGAGTGTCCCAGCCGGTTTTGTTGTTGAATTTCACCTTTTTCCACATGGATTCCACTGACTGAGCGTGAGCACCTCTGCTCCTGTGTTCGGATTTACCTGCAAATGTAAATAATCTTCATCAGACGGTTGTACACTCGCTGTTTGTCAGATATTATCGTAGTCCCAGTATAACGAAGTGAATTTCTCCTTCATTTTTATCCGCGCCGGGGTTCGAACCCGGGTCCACTCATTCCGGAATAAGTTGCTCTACCAATTAAGCTACGCGGACATGTATTCTGATTCCTATCTGCCTTTATGTCGTGTGCGTCCTGCTGGCAGGTACGTCACATCTCCCTCCCCCGTAAGAGGGCCGGGGGCATGGCCCACGGATCAGCCGTGACCATGAATCGCTGCAGGCAGACAACCACTGAAGAACGTACACTTGAGAACTCCCAGTCAATCTGGTGTGTGGAATGCAACGTCACACACATTTATTTTTCGAAGCACTGGAGAAGGGATTCTCTGATTTTTCCTATCTCGCGGTGTGGAAATAACATCACACCAATGCGAGATTTTGAACGGTCGGGTCATCCGGGTAGTTCGGGCGCCATTATAACGAAGTGAATTTCTCCGTCATTTTTATCCGCGCCGGGGTTCGAACCCGGGTCCACTCATTCCGGAATAAGTTGCTCTACCAATTAAGCTACGCGGACATGTATTCTGATTCCTATCTGCCTTTATGTCGTGTGCGTCCTGCTGGCAGGTACGTCACACCAGGACGTATATAATGCTTAATAATGGGATTAAAATACGACTACTTCGCTGTAGAACTGCGATAAGAAAGCATTCTTGAGTTTCCCTGCAAATTCCTCCGAAAACCCATTGCTCTGGCAATACACGGCCAAAATTGTTCTTCCTTTTAGAAAATAAACTCTCATCTGTTTATACTGTCAGTCCTGGTTCTCCTATCAACGAAGGATTCGTTAGCAAACTTGCTGCTCGAACCTCTCTCATGTAATTATTCCAGTCCACACAAGTGTTTTTGTTTATACGCAGTTCATGCTCATAAAACGAAATTGTTGTATAACTCCAAGAATACACGAAAACTATAGCCGTTTTGAAGTCTAATTTAGAAGCTGTAAAGCACGTATTAGAACGTAAAGGTAATTTTTCTCGACATCTTCGTTTATAACATTTCCATTTCTCTCTTCCACTTAATCCCAATGCCATCTCATGACATAAAGAGCAATTTCTTTGAACATGCAAAACTCCTTTGTCTTGAAGGAAACGTATGGCCGATTGTCGGTCTTTAATCGTTGTCGATAAATCAAGGAAATTCATTACGAAGATGGGTTATAGAAACGCTACTGAATGAACAACATTCACGACCTCAACACACGAGGTAAGTTCCTTCGTTCCTTCCGAATGACCACACGGAACTCCCAAGCGCAGGCAAGGGGTCACCACAGACTGAAACACACGGACGGGATTGGCTTTCCGGTGGCGGTGGTATGCATACAGTAGCACGTGATCACTGCGCGTCTGCTGCTTGGAGAGCTCGTTGACAAACAGGAAAGATTCCATGACATTAGAGAGATGAGTTCCCTCCGTTTGTGACGTCACTATCATTTATGACCGATACGTCAGTGTCGTGTCTGACGTCTCACACGACAACGTTAGGAATCAGTCGGAAGCCTTGGTTTCCGCATGACGTCACTAAAAGAGGGAACTCATTTCTCTAATGTCATGGCCTTGTATTTTCCAGACGGCCTTGGTTTACCAAAACGCGTGCTGTGTAGAAAAAAGTACTGGGACGCCATTCCGGCTCCACTACACCTTAACGTATAACACTATGGGCATATTTAAGTGTTATCTGTCATCCGGCATAAAGGCGCATCTTTTAAAAGAACAACAGTGCACTTTTGGCAATCCCAGTTTTTATTAGAACGATATAAATTCTTGTACCAGTTTCCTGAAATGTCTTCAATCCATGCTACTTTCTAGTTGTAACAGAACACTGGATGATTTTAGACTCCAGTGTCGCTAACAATCTCTTTTCGTCAATAACCTTATAATAACCCATTATTTCTGTTGTACCGGTCTTAGAATTTCCGCAAAACGTGGCTGGCAGATGTAATTCCAGAAGACTTATACCACAGCACATTTTCTGTTATGAAAGGTTTGTGTTCTTATAAGTTATGCCGGGGGGCTCAAAAATCCGTTTAAAATTCAAAATTTTGAAACAAAAGAACAAATGCGTGTATAACAGTGCTGTTTGCACGAAAAGCATTAGCTAGTAAGAGGATTTTGTTTTGGTAACGAAAAAACTTAGTTCAAATAGTCATAAACAGAGGGTGATAACAGCTAAAAGTTTGTAAATGGAGTGGAAATCAATGAAAATACACACGTTGCATTAATCAGGGTCACACTATCACAGCAGCAGTTGTTCAACATGTCCTTTCCCTTTTAAGTATTACAGCATTCAGTCGTGCAACAACTCCAGTGACCGCTGAATGTATTAATAGCATGCCCGGGTGAATGTAACAGACTTCGCGGCGACCTATCTTTCCTGGTTATACCAAGCGTACATCTCACTATATATCTTTCAATAGTTTGCAGCGTTTCAATGTCTCTTTTAGTTAAGATCCATACCTCTGTTCAATAAGTAAGAACTAGAAAGATGCATTAAACACCTCTTTTAAGACATAATTGGTAAATTGCTCTTGAAAACTCCACTGTTACTTCCAAATACTTTCTAACCAAGTTTCATATACCGATTAATTTCCTCTTCGAGGGGGCTCTTGCTTGATATTTGTTTTCAAGGTAGATGTAGACATCAGTTACTTGTAAATTCGCCAAATCAAAAACCTCTTGATCTTCAGTTCTTGTAAAAGCATCGTGCATCAGTTTTGTTTACAGGAAGTTCATCTGTATTTCCTCTTTACTCTTATCAACGAGTTACTTGATCATACTCTGCATCTCCGAGGAAGTACTTGCAAAAATGACTATATGGTACCGTTTACTTGCGAACAGCTATTCTTTACATCTATGTTGCATTTTTGTGCATTTAAGCTTGACTGTGGTCCAAGAGTTCAAGAGCTGAAATCAGGTCCGCATCGTACTGAAAAGCACGCAAAGTATCTCAAGTAATACAAATTTCTAATTAAAAAATAAAAATCTTTTGAGCTCTGTCATAAAACACATCACGATACCGAATACATCCAGTAATACAGGTAAATATTACTCCACCCCTGAACTACCAGGTATTTCCTAACTGCATGGGATGAAAAAGAAACGTCAATATTCTCAGGACTTGACTTTAAATACACCAGATTGTGAATACTCAAGAGATGCATGTAGCGTATTAAATCTGTTTATTTTTGTGGTGTAGTCAGTACAAAGATTCGTCAAGCTCAAGCTTTCGCACTCCACTGGGAGGCTTTTTCAAGGCAATGGTGGACATAAAAATGCACAAAAATAACACCACAAAAATAAACGGATTTTATACGCTATATGCGTCTCTTGAGTATTCTCCTCGGGACTCCTCCTGTACAAACGGGTGATCGTACTTTCGGAAGGCAAGATACGATGTATTTTCTAACTTGAAAAACTCGTATGTTCATAGATACAACAGAGATCGTCTGCGATCTAGAAGCATTGCTTTCGGCTATTGGAGGCATATCTATATAACATTAAAATAGTTGACTATAATAACCCACCGATGTAAATGCCACTTCCGTAATTTGAAGCGTTATAGCTGATATCTACTTTCCTTGGAAAGGGGGTGGGCAGTGTTTAATGAAACTTCCGTAACTAGAAATTCTACGGCTCAAATTTACTTTCCTTGGGGGTCACTACGTGATGAAATTTGAGTAACTCCAAGTTCTATAGCTCAAATGAAATTTCCGTAACTGGAAGTTCTATAGCTTTAATGCAATATCAGTAACTCGAAGTTCTATAGCTTAAGTGAAATTTTAGGAAATCGAAGTTCTATAGTTTAAATGAAATTTTAGTAACTCGAAGTTCTATAGCTTAGATGTAATTGTAGTAACTCGGAGTTCTATAGCTTAAATGAAATTTCTATAACTCGAAGTTCTGTAGCTTAATACAATTTCCGTAATTCGAGATTCTATAGCTTAAATGCAATTTCCGTAAGTCAAAGTCCTGAAGCTTAAACGAAATTTCCGTAACTTCAAGTTCTACACCTTAAATGAAATTTCAGTAACTCGAAGTTCTATAGCTTAAATGTAATTTCAGTAACTCGCAGTTCTATAGCTTAAATGAAATTTCCATAACTCGAAGTTCTATACTTTATTTCGGTAACTCCGAGTTCTAAACCTTAAATTCCGTAACTCGAAGTTCTATAGCATAAATTTACTTTTTCTTGGTGGTAAATTATTTTTGTAACACGAAATTTTGCTAATTCGATGTGCTAATGTTACTTTAGGATTCGACATTTGGATTTCTCACTATCAAGGCACGGAGTCCTTACAACTGCGGGATCCGGGGTGGCCGCCTCAATTTCCTGGTTATTGCACCGGCCCTGTTCTTACGCCTAATTGAGCGCTCGTGCCGCGACCTCAGCGTAGGTCTTAACTGAGAAAACCCGGTCAGACCCGAACTGGGGCGTTCTACGCCTGGCTTGATGTAATCAAGAATCGCTTTCGGTGTGATCTCAGTCATCCCTAATTTTCTGTCCAAAGGGAAACTTAAATTACTAAAAACGGAATTCCACTTCCACCTTTCACAGTTCAGTGCTTTTTAATTAAGTCTGAACAAAAGTGTGAATTGTGGTGATGAAGGTAAGGGGGAGGATTACATACAGTATATACAAATATCACACTTCCGGCTATTTCGTAATTTAAAATACTTCCAAACCCAGTTTTTTCGATATCAAGATTAAGAAAAAAAGAAAGATACACCGAATTTTCGGGTGTAAAAAGCACGTCCTTTGAATCCGTTTTGACGCAAATTAAATTTATCAAAGCAATTCAAAGTCAATGGAACCGGTATGGAAAACAATAATATCTGACGGAAGAAAGAAGTTTTTCAATAAGGTTTTTAATCCCTCAGATATTGCTGTAAACGGAATCGTGAGCTTACGCCCTCTGACTGCAGACTTGTGCGTTAAGAAAAACATGAATTTATTATGAGAAACATTTCTCACCGGAAAGGCTCTCCAACACAGAAATAATTTTTCAAATCGGATTCTTAGAAGCAGAGATATCGACAAAAATAAGATGTGACTTTTTACGTCCCCTGGTGCGAAAACCATGCATTATTTTAGAAAGAAAGTATTCTCAAACGGTTTTTCATATGAGCGTTATGGGTCCAATAAAAAAAAATTAGTCGAGTTTTCAGGAGCCCAGATTTTGCTACAAATACATCAGAACCAGAAAAATTAACACTCATGCCTCCTAGTGGCCAAACTATTCTTTACCAAACATTAGAAATTATATGAAAAATATTTTCCATCAGGTGTTGTATGCGGTACAAGAAGAATTTTTCAAATCGGAGTTTTAAAAGCAGAAATAACACAGAAAACGCAATTTACCTTTGTGCCCCCTAGCGGAAAGTATGATTTACTTGGAAATTTTGAATTTATAGGAAAAACATTTCGCATCGGAAACACTATCCAACAAAGAAGGAATTTTTCAAATCGTGCTCCTTGAAGTAGAGATATTGACAAAAATAAGATAAACATCTACGCTCCGTGGCGTAGAAACTATGCAATATTTTCAAGAAGAAAATGTTCCTAAAAGGTTTGTCGACATGAGTAGTATCGGTCAACAAACGACTTTTTTTTTCAATCGAGATTTTAGAAGCTCATATTTTGCTGCAAATACATCAGAAGCGGAAATTAAGACTTACGCAACCTGGTGGCCAAACCATTTTTTACCAAAATTTGAAATCATGTGCAAAGGATTTCCCATCAGGAGCTGTATCCGGTGCAGAAAGAATTTTTCAAATCGGAGATTTAGAAGCAGAGATATAGGGAGAGAGGGAAGGGGGATTTACCTTTACGCCCCCTAGCGGAAAGTCTATGAATTACTTGAACATATTGAAATTATATGAAAAACATGTCACACTGAAAACACTATCCAACAAAGAAGAAATGTTTCAAATCGGACTTCTAGAAGTAGAGATATTGACGAAAATAAGATATATATCTACGCCCCCTGGCGGAGAAACTGTGGAATATTTTAAGAAGAAAATATTCCAAAAAGGTTTATATGAGTGACATCAGTCCACGAAATAATTTTTTCAATCGATATTTTAAAAGCTCAGATTTTATGGCAAATACATCAGAAGTAAAAATTAACACTTACGCCCCCTGGTGGCCAAAGTATTCTTTACCAAAATTTGAAATTATATGCAAAATATTTTCAGTCAGGAGGTGTATCCGTTGAATTTTATTTTTTTCAAATCGGAGTTTTAGAAGAAGAGTTATCGGGAAAAATGTAAATTACTTTTACGCCCCCTGGCGGAAAATCTGAGTAATTTGAAAAAGTAACTATCTAAAATACTCTTCGACATAAATGGAATCGAAAGATAAAAGAATTTTTTCAATCTGATGTTTAGAAGCAAATATGTGCCGCCCCAGTGACGTAGTGGTCTAAGGCGCTGGCCTCTGATCATTCGTCCGTAAGGGCTCCGGGTTCGAATCCCGGTCAGGCATGGATGTTGTGTTTGTCTTACGGCACTGGCTCTTTCCCTTCCCTGGAACCAGTGACCCTAAATTAGGGACGGGCGACTGCTTATAGCCCATTGAGTTGCTCACGGTGGTCGTTAAACCTCCAACCAAAAAAAAAAAAGCAAATATGTGGAATAAAACGTAATTTTGAATTCGACATCATCTGCATTTACGCCCTCTAGCGGCGAAATTGTACATCGTAAAAAAAAAAACGAAATGAAGGATCATCATTCGCATATTTCAAGCTTCCCAACGCAAAAAGAATTTTTCAAATCGGACTAACAGTTGCAGAGATGTCGTGGGTACAGACGGACGGACAAACCGGTAACATAAGCACGATCTTTTTTTACAAAAGACGTGCTAAAAAATGGTCTGTGAATACACCAAGAATACTTACAACACGAACGTGCAGATTTCCGTTTAGTAGGTGTAAAAGAATACAAATTAAAAACCAGATTGCTGTGTTGTAAAATAAGTTTTGTCTTATATTTTCTATTAGTATAAGAACATTTCCTCAGGCGACAATTTTTCGCGTAGGTCTTTAGCTTTGTTAAAACTCCATGCTGAAGTGCGCGCATTTGAAACTTCTAGTATTTTCCAACCACACCAGCGCAAAAGAGATTTTTGTCTCGAATATCTGTTTGCTAGTACAAATCCTACCGTTTTGGGGAGTCATTCCGACAAAATAAGTGGTGACGAGGATGAGATTGCTAGGTGTTATTTATTACTTTTATGCACAAATTACACAAGATACATGTACTTGGAGTGCCACTTTTCCATAACAAGAAATCAACGCTGCCAAAGTTTTGTACTAGTTTTGTACACCCAAAAGAAAATTTTATGCACCACCAGAAGTGGTACTTTTGGGCTCTCTAAAAGCGGCACTCCAAGTACATGCTGGAGTACCACTTTTTCAAAATCGAAAATAAATACTGCCAGAATGTTGTCCCAGTTTTTATACACCCAAAAGAAAATTTTGTACACCACCGGAAGTGGTACTTTTTTACTCTCTTTGTGGCTCTCGAGCATGTACTTGGAGTGCCACTTTTTCAAAATCGAAAATAAACACTGCCAGAATGTTGTCCTAGTTTTGTACAGTTTTTTTACACCCGAAAGAAAATTTTGTACACCACCGGAAAGCGGTTCTTATTAGCTCACCAGCATGTACTCAGAGTGCCACTTTTTTAAAATCGAAAATAAAAACTGCCAGGGTGTTTTCATCCTCAAAAAAATTGTACTCTGCTGGAGGAGGTTCTTTTCACCTCTCGCTAGTGACTCTCCGGCATGCGCTCTTGTACTGCCCTTTTTCTAAAATAGAAAATGAACACTGACAGAGTGCTGTACGAGTTTTGTACGGTTTTGTACACAAGGTTTTGTAAACCACCGAAAGGGAACCGGTCACTTACTACCCCTAAGCAAATTAGCATTTCTTTTCCTAGAAAGCCATCGTTGAAAAGTTTCTCCAAAAATAAAAATAGACACCACTAACATTTTGTATTATTTTCTACCGTGAAAGTTAAAATTATTTTCCTGAACAGAATTGTATTTTTCTACTTGTTGTTCCGCTAAACATGTACTTGCAGTCCAAAATATAAAAAGTCGTTGTATATTTTTTTCAGCTCGAAATGAAATTTTCTACTTTACCGGATGTGATACTATTCATCCGTCTTAGTTCAGTACCAGACATGCATTTCTTGTACCATTCCACAAATCCGAAATATTCACACACGTTTTCTACTAGTTTTGTCGTATTTTGTAAGTGCGAGAAACGTGCTCCATTTTGAAATATAAGAAATCGTTTTATAAGATTCCTCAGTGATAAAAAATTTCACAATATCTGAGCATGTGTGAGCAGATTACAGTTCTTAATTTCCAATTTTTGTCTCACTGAAGTTTTTTGCACCTGACTTTTATCTATTTTTTTTTTTAATTACAGATTTGCACATTTTGAGATTGTATAACGGCTATCCTTAGTTGTGGATACCCCTATGACTGCATTAATAACTTGTAGAATTTTTGCGTTTCGAAGCAGTAGCTTAAATGGTTAACGAATTTGATTAATGTTCCTAGTTTGTTGCATATAAAACACACTTTTGTAATAACACAGTAGCCAAACGGCCAAGTTGAAAGAATCAGCAAAAGGATTTATGTTTAAAATCTCCTTGATCTTAATTTTCCATTCAATGAAAGTTCGACGGTCATCCGTATAAAACATCGTCACGTTGTGATTTATCATTTGACACAAAATAGCTCTTAGAACAACATAGATCTCAATCATATAGTAAATCTCTTTCTTTATATCAATTTTCCCACGATTACTTGCGATCTCTCTCTCTCCACAATTCCACCCCCCCCCCCCCTCCCATTATTTACCATCAACGTTGTCTATATATATTTTGCTGTGGCTCACTGTCAGTGTCGCTAAAATGTACGAGCTGTTTAGAGAAGTAACTAACTGTTCAGTGGGAAAAATGTTTAGTTTAGAAGCAACGAAATTTTTATAAGAAAGCAGCATCTCGAAAAAGTTTTAAGTTGGTATTCGTCCCAGACTGAAAATCAAGCAATTTGAATTTCTGCGCAATGTTTTTTCAATCTAGTGGTTTTCAGTTTAAACAAAATTTTTAAAATTAAGCATTGCTTTGTAGAAATAAGAGGACATTCAGTGAAACATCGGTTAAACGTATTCCAGTTATATTTTTTGCCATTTATACGTAATTCTGCTTTAGTCTCGATATTTTACTGTAGTTTCTAAGATTTTCCAATTCGATAATACGTAATTAGTTCATTTATACGCTTCGATGTACATAAAATTTTAAATTTCAGATTATCACAGACACACAGTTCTTTAATTCGTTTACTTGTACGTAACCGGTATATTACAAGTTTGAGAGAATCGAGACAGCATTGCTGAGTTCTTTGTGCAGCCAGGTTGAATCTAGACCTCATCAGAGAAGGGTATGTTGTTTAATTTCGATCAGCGTTGTTGTGTATTCCTTCTTGGTGCAGCCAAAGTTGAACTTTGATCCCATCAGAGAAGGGTATTTGCTTGCTTTCGATTTGGATGAAAAATTTATTTCGCAATCGTTGCTCTGAATAAAACGTGCTCTTAAGCAAGCTACAGCTTCTTTTGACATGGTGCTGAGGTTTTTGTTGTTGTTGTTCAGCCATGAAGCAGATGGTGCAACTAAAAACTGAATAACGTTCAGTTATGTTTTTTCTCTGACTTTGGGAAATTTTAAACAAGCAAAGATTAGTGAATATTTTACTCAATACTATTTAAAAAATCAACTTGTAAGCAATTTGCTTTGTAAAGAGCGATGCTAATAAAGAATGTGTAATAGGGGTATGAATATAAAACAAAATAACATTCGGATTTACTACCACGTATTTAAAAAGTAAAGATTTTTGTTTTTCATGTATTGAAAATGCGAAATTGTACAAAATCATTTTTTCAATTTCGCATCTGTTTTTATACAACCATATTCAATAACGATCCTTAAAGTTTCATAATTGTTAATCTTAAACATTTAAATATATTTCACCGAATTCGTTTCAATGCGATAAAATGTATATTCATGATCATGCATCTGACAGCTCACCGTGTTACATCTGATTGGCTGATTGATAACCTTGCATTATGTACTTCTCTTCCAAATATGATTTTAAAAGTTAAAACTACAGGGCTCTAGGTAGTTCCTTTACTTTTCTAGACAGTCTCCCTAACTTCTTGACATCCCCATTCTCCCAACACAAACACCGTGAAAAACACATCCTCCCTAGTGTTCCAAATCCCGGAAAAAATATTATGCTTAGGGATGCTGAAATAAACTTGTGTTAGTTAGGCCACTGCGAGTGCGCCGAGGTGTTTCGCGACTTCACCCTCCCGCAACCTTGCTCGACATGGCTGCTGGACTGGAAGCGACGATACGCGCTGATTTGAAGAATTCCTTTTCCTCGTGTTTTCAAAATGCTTTTGCTTAAAGCGTTGCTTAAATAAAGCAACAAATAACTGTTTCTTTTCTTCCTTTACTATGAAAATGAAGGCTCCTACAATTTCTTAGTTAATACAAGACAACCGCACGGTAATTTGCGACCTTGTACAAATGAAAATTACGTATAATGAACACGAAAACAGCTGGCTGTGTATAATGAACAGGAGTAAAAGTGTGTAATCAACTGGAAAAAGATAGCAGTGTATACTTTCGAATTTCGAAAAATGGCACTCTACGAGCATGCTGGAGAACCATCGCCGGAGGGGTACATAACTTTCTTTTGGGTGTACAAAACTTGTACAACACTCTGGCAATATTTATTTTTGGTTTTGGAAAAGTTGCACTCCAAGTACATGCTCGAGAGCCACAAAGGAGAGCCGAAAAGTACCACTTCCGGTGGTGTACCAAATTTTCTTTTGGGTGTACAAAACTAGTACAACATTCTGGCAGTGTTTATCTTCGTTTTTGGAAAAGTGGCACACCAAGTGCATGCTTCGAGAGCCACAGAGGTGAGCCAAAAAGTACTACTTCCGGTGGTGTACAAAATTTTCTTTTGGGTGTACAAAACTAGTACAACACTCTGGCAATATTTATTTTCGATTTTGGAAAAATGGCACTCCAAGTACATGTTCGAGAGCCACAAAGGAGAGCCAAAAAGTACCACTTCCGGTGGTGTACCAAATTTTCTTTTGGGTGTACAAAACTAGTACAACATTCTGGCAGTGTTTATCTTCGTTTTTGGAAAAGTGGCACACCAAGTGCATGCTTCGAGAGCCACAGAGGTGAGCCACAAAGTACTACTTCCGGTGGTGTACAAAATTTTCTTTTGAGTGTACAAAACTAGTACAAAACTCTGGCGGGTTTTTTTTTTTTTCGATTTTGAAAAAGTGGCACTCCAGCATGTACTTGGAGGGCCACTTTTAGAGAGCCGAAAAGTACCATTTCCGGTGGGGTACAAAATTTTATTTTGGGTGTACAAAACTAGTACAAAACTTTGGCTTAATAACATTTACTCGCGGAAGTTAACGGGCTTCAGTTAATCTGAGAGAAGAGGCAGTGAAACATTTTGGCTTTTATTGCTGGAATGTTTCGAGTTGTTTGCTGCACTGATTCTGTTTAACGTTGAAAGGGTAGAAGCCAAAATTTAAACATCTGGTCGGAAAAGGCTCACTGCTTGAGAGTTTGAGTTGAGTATTTATCGATAAACTCACCTCCACTTGCTCCAGGTTTGCCTGAAATTCCTAGGAAGAAAATAGAAGTCCGAGCCCAGCTCTTATTCAATTTAAGAAATAATTAACTCGAACCTTGCCCGGTCTTGAAATCATAGTAAAAAACAAAGGCCGGATAGCGCCAGCCCAGTGTAGACTTCTGTCTCATCATGTTACGCTAAGTCCATGAATCAGTGAAGTTGCAGCCTTAGAACACAGGGAAGGGGAAGACTTTTAGTAATATATCAAAATATATTGCCTTTTAAATTAAGCGAATAGTGCTTGATATTTGGTCGTTAATTTGTCAGAAATTAGTTTGTAACAAAAATTGCACTGCAAAATACAGACGGGCACGAACATTTGTATTGGTCTCAGGAAATTTCAGTTCCATAAGATGTATTTAACTATAATGGGAGGAAAATAATACTATGATTTGAAGGAAAATGTCAGTTTAATAAATAAATATATAGCAAGGCAACAATAAAGTTAGAGAGCCTAGTCTCAGTTTTCAAGATACAGAGAGGAGTTAGAAAAGGAGATCCACTACTTCCAAAATTATTTAAATTTGTATTAGAAGATATTTTTAGAAGTTTAAGCTGGGAAGAAAAGGGATTAAACATAAATGGAAGGTATCTAAATCATTTAAGATTTGCTGATGACATTGTCATCATTCCAACTAGCAATAGAGAAATGCAAAATATGACAAAAGATTTAAGGATTGAAAGTCTTAAATAAAGGTCTGACAATAAACACAGCAAAAACTAAATGTATTAACAATACAGAAAGGGATACAGAAAAGATTTTGATAGAAGGAAAATATATTCAAAATTAGAAGAATATATCTATTTAGGTCAAATAATCAGTTCTAAAGAAAAAGAAATCAATGGAACAATTATCCAAGGTAATAGAGCCTTTTGGAGAGTTAAAAACTATATAACCGGTGATCTTCCATTGTGTTTAAACAGAAAAATCTTCAATGCATGCTTTAATCCCATATTTATTTATGGAAGTGAAACATGGAGTATCACAGAGCGACAATGTGAAAAAATAAGAATATCGGTAAGAAAGTTAGGGGGAAGAATGTTGGGAATAACAAGAAGACACAGTTAGAAATAAACTTATAAGAGGAAGAACGTGAATAATAGATATTATAAAAATAATAAAAGAATCAAAGTGGAGATGGGCTGAACATGTTAGAAGACTGAAAGATGTATACGATTAATAACACAATAGAAACCGAGATTTGGAAAGAGACGAAAGGGACGTCAGACAACAAGATGGAGAGATGACCTTCAGACTTAGAGGTGCTAAATGGTGGACTTTAGCTAAGGATCGAGGAAGTTGGAAAAGACTGGGGAGTCTTATACCCTGCTGTGGGTATCAACAGGTTAAGAAGAACAACTGTAACAGTGCTGAATAGTGAGGGTAAAAGATATGGACTAAAGATGAACATAGAAGAGACAAACACTGGTATTTGGCGCAAAAGAGAACAGGAAAAAGATCATCCTGGAAGGCAAAGAACTTGAAAATGTGGAAACATTTTACTACCTCGGAAACTGTATAACATATGACTTAAACAGCAAAAAATAAATTTTTAATTAAAATTGCAAAGGCTATAACACTGTTAAAAGCCATGGATAAAATTTGGAAGAGCAGAGCTATTAGTCTCAAAACTAAGTTAAGCATTCTCGAGACATGCATTTTCAGCAGCATGCTATATGGATGCGAGACTTGGATATTGACAAAGGAATCGGAGAGAAGGATCTTGCTTCTGAAAGAAAGTGTTATCGTAAAATGTTAGGAATCGGATGGATCCAGAGAATATGAAATGAAGGAGTGTACAGAAGAATACAATTAAGAGATCCTGTTCCAAAATAATCATGCAGAGAAAACTAAGACTCTTTGGACGCATCTGCAGAATGAAAAATGACAGAAAGTTAAAGGCATTGGTGTTTGGCTAAATGAACAGAAGAAATTCAAGAGGATGCCCTCACCGGGTATGAGCTGACGAATATTAAAGACTAGTGCGGTGAAATTCTTCAAGAACTGAGACACTGCAATGAACAGACTTCAATGGGACAATGTAGTTAAAATGGCAACAGACACCTGCGGCAATGGTACCCATGGTTGATTATGATAATGAAAGGATCCAGCTACTTGCTTTGAGAACGACCGTCCAAATTGCAAAATTTGTGATGAATTGTAAGGAACGGAAAACAATTAATTGCATTGTGCCCCGGTATTGACATGCAAACATTGTTTGGCACTCCGGTTCCCCTTAAAACTGACACCAGTGGCGACGGTAGCGTTCAAACCTAGAATTGAAGAGGGGGTTGGGCTAATCAGGGCTTATAGGAGGGGTAAACTATCTTGTACAGTTTGACAGACATTTAATCGGAAATTAGTGTTTAATACAGATTTTACCAGACTCTTACCCAAAACGCAGGGAAAAGTCCACAGGATGAGATTCTTCTACGTTGTTTTGATATATACATTGGATTACGGAAATGACAAGGGTTGATGACATCATGATCAAAGTTTTGTTTGTTTGGAGGTTTAACGACCACCGTGAGTAACTCAATGGGCTATGTAAGGCCCGTCTCTAATTTTGAGTCACTGGTTCCAGAAAAGGAAGAGAGCCAGCCAGGGCCGTAAGACAAACACAACATCCATGTCTCACCGGGATTCGAACCCTGACCCTTCACAGACGAAGTGTCATAAGCCAGCGCTTAGACCACTGCGCCATCGGGACGACCATCATCAAAGTGAAGTCCCTCCTGCGGCAATGGGCTGGACATACTGTTAGAAGAACTGACCATCGTTGGACAACTGATATATTAGATTGAATATAAAGGAACAGGAAGAGACCCAGAAGAAGACCACGTGCAAGATGGTGAACGAAATTCGAAAGCATGCCGGTGTGACTCGGAAGTCTGACTCAAGATAGAATGTTGTGGAAGAGACTTGAGGAAACCTTCATCCAGCGGTGGATTGATAATGGTTGATGGATGTATAGTATATGTACTGAGAGAATTGAAAGATTGCGGGGGAATACGAGCATGAACTTGTCTTGAATGATAAGGCTTTTAATTCCATGAAGCCGTCAGTAGTTATATAGCTTTGAAATCCTGCCGTACTGAAAGTGCAAACATTTTTTTTATTAATAACTTCCATGAAAATGCAAGTGCAGAGGTTAGTCTTTGAGGATAGCACCGATAAAAATTGGGAAGGGTGTGCGACACCAAATTTTTCAAGCTCTTCAACGACATATTGAAGAATGCTTTCCAATCATTGAACTGGGATAAGAAGGGGATCTTCGTTTTTCGGGTGACAGTCATTTTTGCAAGTACCGCCTCAAAGCCGCAAGCATGATCCAGGAACTTGCTGACAAGAGTAAAAAGGTGGAATTATGGAATTAAAAACCAAGCGAGTTCCACACTGAAGAAATTAATCGGTGTGTAAAACTAGGTTGGAGAGCATTTGGAAGAAACAGTAAAATTTTCAAGAGCAATTACCATCTTGTCTTGAACGAAAAGTGTTTAATTAACGAATCCTTTAGTTCTTACTTATGGATAAGACATATATGGACTTGAACTAAGAAAGGCGTGACAACGGAAAGAAGCATGGAGCGGTGCATAATTGGTGTAATCGGGAAAGTTAAGAGGAACTCATGGATCAGGAAAATGACAAGAGTGGAAGACATAGTTTATCCGTATGATACGATAGTGGTAAGCCATTATTTGTACTTATCACGATAACACATTGATTGGATGCATGTATTGGCGATGAAGTTTACCCTCAGTATCGGACAAACGTAAGCTGTTACTTACATGGAGGTAGGAATAAGAGGACGCGGTCGCTAACAACTCTTCCCATGCTATCAAAGTGAAGCCGGGTTTGTTGGTTTCCGTGGTGAAAGTAGTACCGCCAGCTTTGGCGTTGTTACCCTCAAGATGCAAAAGCAGACGATTTTCCGTAGGAAAGCATTAGTGAGACCCTGTTCGTTTTCTTAAGATTTTACATTGTCTTAAATTATAAGCGAAATGCAAAAGCAGTGGAATAGGTTTAAGAAACTCTTAGGTTTACATGAAAGGAATTTCAGTACAAAAACTTAGATTTTCATGGAGGAAAAGAGATCTAAAAAAGCGTCTTCGTAACGACTGAGACGTATATGAACTGATGATTTAAAATGTGTTTATACGAAACATAATTTTATAAAGCGTTTAAAATCTTCCTCTGTCTTAGCGGATTATCGTAAAATATTGTTTATCATAGAAATTGTAACGGTCGAGCTTCAGAGAATTTGTATTATGAGTGAATTTTTCAAAAGATCGCACTTTAAAGGGAGGGAACACTTCTGCCATGTTGTCAGAGGAAAATTAAAGTAAACAACGACATCGACATTCCACGTATGTTTTACTTGAAGAACAATTATGATTGTTCTTAAGCAAATAATAAACAAGAGGAGGGGGGGGAGAATATTCCCATTGAACAATATTATTGAAAAAAACAGAAGTTCATGAAATATCTAGATTTTATTTCTAAGCCTTTATAGAAAAACTGGGTAATCTGCGAGCTTGTTGAAAGAAATTAAAAAAATCAGACTCAAAATATGACGTTACTGTGTCCTCATTTTCTTTTTTATAATTGCTTTAAGCACTTGACTGAGTTTCTTCTAATGGAGGTAGAAAATTCCAACAGGTTTGGTTAGAGCTGTGGTAGGCTTCAAAGGTATGAATGTAAATAATTTTAAACTACAGGCCTTAATAGGAAGGGAACATTTTTCGGGGGGTGGGGGTGTCTTTTAAAGGGTGCAGTTTCAAAATATAGCAAAGAAAATATACAATTTATTAGTTTGTGGAAATAGGATTTACAAGTCCTGTTGATAGTAAAGGAAATCTGACTTGATAAAATGCCTTGATAAAAACAGATTTACATAAGCAGCAGAAATAATTCCTACTGTAAGATCTCTTTTAAAATAAATCCAACTGCATTCAAAATATTATACTTCTGATACATATCACTATGTACAGAGGCACATTCATAGTGTAATAAGTTACTAGCTTTTAAGTAGTAAATGAAACAGACTTGTGTATATAACTAGGATTTTTAATTTCGTTTTTGAAATATATGTATACCATTTATGAGCAAGGTTATATTTATTAATAAGGAATTCATTGAGGATAAATCCTGCAGTTTGTTGCTAGCACAGCATATGTTCAAGAATAGGAAAATCTGATCACATAAGGTGGGGTTAATCAACACAACAACATGATTCATTTTAGCTCTAATGACAGAGAGCGTTGTTAACAGCAGCTCATATGCCAATGCACATTTAACCTACATTTTATGGCCACAGAAATTAATGGATAACTAATCAAAAGTGCATGGGAAATATGGAAGCGCAAATTTTCTGCCATCAGATACTAAATCATCTTTAGTTCACTGTTATCCATGTAACATCTCCAGTACCAAAATCTGATTTTCAAAAATAATGCTGACCTTTTAAGCTAGAACTTCTTACGACAGCCTATTTCATCTGATTAGTTAAGTAAAATTTTCACTCAAGTAATTTGTTTACCATAACTATACATTTTCATATATTGCAATTAATATCTTTATAAGTTTATGCTGTTATATTTTTACTTCAGCTGAATTCAAGATTGCACCCTCCCCATTTGTCATCAAAAAGCCTAGCTGTGAGCTGCATTTTACACTCATTATGTACATTGTAAGCTGTAGAAAATATGTCAGTACTATCATTTCCTAATGGGGGTTCAATATACCTCTAGTTACACAAGACAAAAGAGAATGAGCTAGTTAGAACATGAAGAAATATTATTATGAGTTGATGCCCACATACATATTAAACTTCTTGAAGTCATTTTTATGTATGCGAGAAAAGTAAAGCTTACCCAACAGTATTTGTAGCTGGAACTTAGCTTACTGCTGCAATTCACACCATTAAAGACAAATGTTTGTATGGAAATTTATTTGTACATCCAATACAAAACCCTTATCTCAAATAGTTAAATCGCATCTTCAGTAACCTTCACTAGCAGCAAAATGCTTTCTTTCACATACAATGGGTGCCACACCAGGTATGAGTGTCTTTTCTCTTAAAAGGCTTAGTCCTTCAGTCCTTAATGGGAAAACAAAAAATGAAGGGTGGGGGATGCATGGATACACAACAAGAATACCAAAGAATATAATATATATATATATATATATATATACAATATAGGAAATCTGTAACAACTATCAAAATATTTGGTACAAGATATTTACACTCATGTACAAAACAGTACAGGCTAATTACACTGAGCTAATCAGAACATGAACTGTGAGCAAAGAAACCACAATACATATTTGAATGTTTCAGCTACCACAAATACCTCAGCTTTGAAGAAATTACAATCTGTTGATAAAACAGAGACAGGTCTTAAGCTCAATAGACAAAACACACATGCCACACCCACTGTGCAAAGAATGACCTTTTAGATACATCTCACTGATTTTCTCAAAAAAAGTAAGATATGATGTACAAGAGAAAAGGTAACAAGAAGGACTTTAAATATCAACAGACAACCAAAAGGGGAAAGTTTAATTAGAGCATACATGCTGTAATTAATATTATACAGAAAAAGCAGATTATTCATGAGAGAGTTAAAATGCATGAAAACAATGTTTAATCTCAGAACATATACATGCATTACAGAATAGCAACTAAATCAGGTAAAGAAAACATTTTATACCAGAAGTGAATGAAATGTATTTGACTGATTGCTTATTTATGGAATATCAAAATAACTGATTATCCTAAATTGTTTACTGCTCTGTAAAATGAATAAGAAAACAAAAAGTTTTAGAATACCAAAAATGTGCAGTGACTAGAAATGTGTGGCAGAAGAGAATCAAATCTACATTTTTGGAATGAACAGGAAATACAGGCAATTTAGATATGTACGATTGCTGTGTTAATGATTTTAGTGTATTTCAATGTATTATGAGAATATTTCTTCAAAAATCAAAATGTGCATACATATGTTTACAGGGTCATCATAGTTTGAGAGGAGCCAGAAGTGCAAATCTTCACTGTAAGGTACTCATGTTCGGTCACTTTCAAATGTTTCGTTGTTCATTTGTCTCTTACTTCTATTCTTTTTTTTTTTTTTAATCTTTTAAATATCTGTGCAGCCTTTGTGTTTCAACTTTCACTTTTCACATCTACTGTGTTTAGTATCACCATCATTTTATGTTTCACATACGAAGTGGTTTTATTGTGAATCAGGAGATATTAACAGTGATGTTTAGCATTGTCATATAATTCCAAGAAACGGTGAGTGCAGTGTCTTACATGCAAAAGTTACTGTTTTAATGTCCTCTGCTAATCCAGAGAATCTCTACTTGTACTGTGAAGTTCAGTTTTAAATAAAGGTTCTATTAACTGATTTTGTAGCACAATATCAAAAGCACCTTGTCTATTAGTTTAAAATGAGTATTATTTACTGGCTATAGTCTAATCTGCAATTTAGTATACTGGTCAAGCCCTAAAATAGGAAAAAAAAATAGATGTACTTTTGGTAAATGTAGCTAATTCCTATCGTTGTTGTTTATAGTGCAAAGTTTTTGGATATGAACACTGTCATAATTATAGGTGGGTTATTAATAACTCAAAGACGATCATCTTAATAATGTAGTTATATTGAACACCCTATTAAACGTGGTTCAGTTATGAATACCCCTTCGATTACATAACCTACACTATTCCAGAAAAATTTGCTACAACTTTCGTAAACAGCTCTGTATAACCTACGTAACCTAGCGACTTCTTTAATTTTGCTACAAATTTAGAACATTACATAATATGCTAAAAGCAAGCAGATCACAGCAAAATATACAGTAGCCATTCACAGTAAATTGCAATCGACGATTGAATCCCAAAGAACTTAATTAAACCTAGTAAACGGAAAATAAAGTGATACTAACCGGTGGAATGACATACCTGGTATTTTCTTTTTAAATTTATTTGTACAGCTGAATGCCACGCAGGATCCCATGGAAACTAAATATGAACAAGCTAAAGTATGCTGTCAAACACAGAAAAAATCTACGCTGACAAACTATTTAACAAAAAATATGAGCTTCTAAAAATCACAAATTTTCATTGCTTTCTTATGGCAGACACAACTAAGAGGGTAACCAAGCACGCGGAGGGATATCATAGCAGTTAACAGGTCCGCTTCAGAAATCTGCGGTTAAGGCGTCTCCTATATTATCCCTACCTCCATGGTTACTTACGTTTATCTCGATGTCGCTTTGATTTGATAGCACGTATTCCTCAACGAATTAGTCACGTGATCAGGCAGAGGTAACCCATTATTTTCGCTTATCACGATATCACTTTCATTGGTTACGTGTGTTACTGATAAAGTTAATAACATGATCGGAAAGACGTATGCCATTATCTGTACTTAGCACGATATCACATTGGTTGGATAAACGTATTTCTGAACAACGCCACTCATATTCTTAGAGAGGGAGAAAGCTGTTATTTGTATTTTTCACACCACCTGTCTGATCTTGCAGACTTAAGTCCACCCAAAGATATTTTTGACACCACGTATTCCCACCAGATGGAGTATGAATTTGTCGCAATGAATGGATTAAAAATGTACTTTTTATATCGGATACAGTTAGTATATATATATATATATATATATATATATATATATATATATAATATGGACAGACACACGTGTACATATACATACACGGTCGTATTAGAATAATACACTGCTGGACAATTGCTAAGGACGGATCATAAACGGCTATATAGCGCATAAAAAAGTGTGGTTGGATGCCAAGTGAAATAAAATAATGTCAGAATGCCAGGACATTACAAGAAAGACAATTTATTGTGCTCTGAAATCCAGAAGGCTTTGGAACGTGTTCAAGGGACAAACAGGCCATTTTGTGCAGAATACGTAAACGTGAAAAATGCAATTACCGTCCGCAGGCGTTTCGGCGTAAGATGTCAATACGGGATATGGCCACCATGGAGGGCGATGCAAGATTCCACACGTCGTGTCATGCTTTGCACAACATTATCAAGCAGCTGTTGGGGTAATTTATCCCATTCCTCTGTCAGTGCACGGATGAGGGTGTCCTTGTTTATTGGAGGGCATTGGCGACCAGCAAGACTCCTGCCCAAAGCACCCACACATTTTCAATGGGATTCAGATCTGGAGAACGTGCTGGCCATACGAGGCGTTGAATATCCTCGCTCTCAAGACACTCCTGGACAGCGACTGTTCGATGACATGTTGCGTTGTCGTCCATGAAAATGAATCTATCACCGACAGCACCACGGAACATGCGAACATGAGGTAGCAGATCATTAATGTATCGTTGGCCAGTCATAGTCCCAGTTGGAAGCACATAGAGGGACGTACGGCCATTGATCATGATGCCAGCCCATACCATGACACTACATGTCGGATATCGGTCCCTTTCCTGTATGTTTGCTGGACAATACGCAGTACCATTATCACGCCAGATCAGTTGTCGTCGACAATCAGACGATAGACTATATCTACTCTCATCTGAGAACAGGACAGCAGACCAGTCGTTATCAGTCCAATTGCGATGTTGATGGCACCATTGCAAACGGGCGGTACGGTGACGTCTGGACAATGGGATGCACACAACAGGACGGCGGGCGTATAGTCCTCCTTCATGCAAACGTCTGGCGACAGTTTTTCGGGAGATCCGCTTGCCAGTAGCAGCCATAAACTGATTTGCTACCTCACTAGCTGTGCTGCGCCGGTGTCTTTTTGTTGATAGCACTATGTACCGATCTTCTGCAGGTGTCTTACTGCGAACACGACCTCCCCCGTGACGTTTGCTACACTCTCCATTTGTTTGAAATGATTTCCAAAGCCTTGAAACAACACTGTGGCTGACGTCGAACTCCCTGGCAACATCTGTTATTTTTCGCCCTTCTTCAATCTTGCCAATAATACGGCCATGCGTAAAATCATCTAGGTGATGT
Organism: Macrothele yani; assembly: GCA_039090855.1. Classification (NCBI taxonomy): domain Eukaryota; kingdom Metazoa; phylum Arthropoda; class Arachnida; order Araneae; family Macrothelidae; genus Macrothele; species Macrothele yani. Next base: position 57,270,736 of record CM077010.1, read on the forward strand.
CGGCAAGACATACTGAAAATTGCAAGTTTGTCAATTGATTCTTTCCCTTTCAACTTTGCGTTTGAACAACAACGGTCAATACGTGTCAAATCCTTTATATCTCTTATCAGCGCTATGACGTCACGAGCAAGTTCGGCAATCCAAAATTTGCATACGCACAACACGTCTTACTGTATCCCGCACTTATGCTAATTTCCACATTTTCCTACCTTCCATTTTATGGTTGTTATCGTTGCTATTGTCATCTGTCCTTAGCAATTGTCCGGCAGTGTATGACCATCTACCTAACAATGGGAATAACCACCCTTGGCCCGGATGACAGCACGCGAGACAGCGTGGCATAGACGTAATGAGGCGCGGAAGTTTGCCCGAGACACACGTACCCATTCGGACTGCAGCAGAGCACGGAGGTCCCGGAGATGTTGTGGTCGGCACGTCGGACCTGTAGATCCAAATAGTCCCATAAGTGGTCTATGGGATTGAGGTCGGGCGATTTCTCCGGCCAAGGGAGAACGGAGACATCTCTGTCGTGTTCCTGGAACCAGTCATGCACCACCTTACTACATGGCAGGGCGAATTATCCTGTTGGTAGACACCATCACCACCAGGGTAAATGTCCAACATGAACGAATGCATGTGGTCAGCGAGGATGGAAAGGTAGCTATTGGCTTTCAGGGACCCATCCGCAGTAGTACCAGCAGTCCCAGGTCACACCAGGAAAACAACTCCCAGACATGCACACTGCCACCGTCGGCCTGTACTTGACCGACAAGCGTGTCCGGGTGTTGGTTCTCGTGTGTCTGACGCCGTATCGGCTATCTCTCGTCACTTTTGTGGAGTTGAAACCTCGATTCGTTGGAAAAGGCAACCTTTTCCCACTTTTCCGCTGTCCAACGACGGTAGTCCCATGAGAACTGCAGGCGTCGTTGCCGCAACCCAGGTCCACCGGCAAAGACAATAGAAGAGTGGGAAAAGTTACCTTCTCCGACGAATCAAGGTTTCTAATCCACAAAAGCGACGGGAGGGGGCGGATACAGCGTCAGACACACGAGAACCAACACCCGAACATGCTTGTCGGGTTATCACCCAGGCCCATCGGCAACGGAGTCGACGCTGCGCCTCGACGCAGCGTCGATAAAAGTAAGTTCGCTCTACTTTTATCGGGGACTTGTACCTGGGTGCACCAGTTTTCATTTGCGTGGTCAATTGCTGCACTGTTGCGCGTCGATTGCCCTTTACCAGTGGACGGAGGCGACGTTCTCCTCTGAAGTCGATGACCTTTGGGGTTCCACAGTTATGATGTCGGGAGGTACTCGGTGTGCCAGCGGTCCATTCTTGGTACAACCCTTACTACAGCACCTCACGAACATCCCACGGAGTCTGATGTTGCTGAGATGCTTCCACCCTTGGCGCGGTAGCCGATGATCATTCCTTTTTGAACGTCCGTCAAATCACTACCTCTGACCATTGTGCTCACGTTATGCACTATGGCTCATCTGTCCTGGCCGGCCGCTTATATATCTTCGTGTGGTCGACCTTGTCATGTGCACTCTTTGACGCGCCTGGGCGGACACTCTGCGATTCCGGGAGTGGTCATATTATTCTGGCACGGTGTGTACATACATACATACATACATACATACATATACTCATCATCAACAACCATTTTCAATCCACTTGTGGATGACTGGACTGTTTTCCCAAGTTTCTTCTACTACTTTGTCCTCAAACAAACTCCATGTCACTCTGGCTTGCTTTTGAATTTCATCGACCCATTTATCACATGGCCTTACTCTGGGTCTCTTCCTGTGCCTTAGACTCCAATCAAGTACAGTTCAGTTGATCAACGATGGTCATTTCTTCTAGCAATGTATCCATTCCATTGCCATTTCAAGGGTTTTACGTTGATCATGATGCCACCAATTCTCGTTATTTTCCTGATATACGAGTTCCTCTTCCTATCCTTCCTGAATATGCCAAGCAAGCACCTCTCCGTGTTTCTTCCAGTTATTCGTAGTCTTTGTGTGATTTTTTCAGTCTCGGTCCATGACTCGGATTCATAAGTAAGAACCGGAAGGATACATTGATTACATTTTTTTAAAGAGATAACGGCAAATTGATCTTGAAAATTGTACTGTTTCTTCCAAACTCTCACCAGCCAAGTTTTATTATTAATTCAACAATGTCTTAGTTTTTTCTAAAGCTACTTCTGTTCATAAGATACATTACAAAAACCATGACCAAGTAGAAATTATTATGAAAAGGATCATTTACACCATACTTAAGTTTACAGCAATGTAATTTATAACATTAAGTACAGAAAAAGCATTTAAGTACAGAAATATAATGAAACAAAATTATAAAATGTATCTAATATTTTGTTGCCCATCCTTTGGCTTTAATCATAGCTTTGCGTCTTGTTGCCATACTGTAAACAAGGTTTTGTAAAAGATTGGTTTGAACAATACCATTCCAAATTTTAATTGCAGCTTCAATGAATTGAAGTTTGGTTGTTGGCTTCTTTATAGTTCATACGACACTTCGAATAACAAATTTTCGATCGGGTTTAAATCCGGCGGCTATGGTGGCCAATCAAGATGCTGAAAATTTTTTTCCTGAAACCACCTTTTCTCTCTACTTTAGCACGATGACAGGGAGCATTGCCATCTTGAAAAATAAAATTACCTTCACAAAGTCTTCTAGATGTAGCATCTTGCTTTCTAATATCCAGATGTATTTCAGGGTATTTACCGTACCATCGACAATATGGATGTTCGAAAACCATGTGTAAACACACATGCAGCTCCAAACCATGACCATCACCGGATGCTTCACAGTAGTCACTAAGCAACTTGGATGGAATTCTTCATGCTTGAATCTCCTTACATACGCACTACTCTGATTCTCATTAAGGCGAAATCACTGAAAAGAACATTTTCCCATTGCTTGGTTGTCCATGCTGTTTTGCTCACTGAAGTCTACGCTGTCTTGGATTTGCAGTTAACAGTGGTTTACGCCTGCCTTTGCAGTCACGTAAGTCATAGTGAAGCAGTCTCCTCCTAACAGTAGATGTACAATCAGTAACATCAGTCACTTCAGACCATCTTTGAAGCAATTCAGGTGAATTGAGTCTCCTGTCTACCAAGCTTAGCTTTCTGAGCACTCTGTCCTGCCTGGTTGTAGTGGATCTGGGCCTTCCTCTGCGACGCATGTTTTTAATATTACCAGTGTCTTTTACTCTCTTCAGAAGCCCAATAACTGCAAATTAATGACAGCCCACACTTTCAGCGATTTGTCTTAAAGAATATCGCTCTTCATGCAGAACAACTATTCTTACTCTGTCCGCTGTGGACAATTCCGCAGTTTAAACCATTAATGAGAATGTACACAAATTATACCCAAATAACAGCAAGAAGCGACCACTACAATGCTCTAGTAGTTCTACGTCAATCCTTACAAAAGCTGGAGTAGGATTAAGATAGCATTCGGAAGCAGCCAATCAGGTAAAATAATGTCTATGATTGGCTGTAACAACTGATACTCGGCTAATGTGAACTTCAATGTGTTTGTCAAACCCCATATTTTATGTCATATCTTAAGAACAGAAGTAGCTACAGGAAAAACTAAGACATTTTTGAAATATCCATTAAATTTCGCATCTAATGATATATAAACGATGAAATAACTATTAAACAATGCAATGCATTGATTATAATATATAAACGATGAAATAACTATTAAATGATATATAAACGACGAAATAACTATTAAATCATGCAATGCATTGATTATAATACGCTTTCCAACATACCAGAAATCAGTACTCAAGTTATCACTCAAGTTATGAGGATAATGGCTGTGGAATAAATCTCGGTCCTGTGCCCTGACCTTTTGATTGATCCCATTTCGGTGATATTCAACAGAACCGGTTCAGTATACCTCCGAAATAACATGATAAAGTTTTGTCGCAATCGGAGCATTTTTACGTAAGTTATGATGCATAAGGGCTATGGAATAGATTCCGCTCCTGTGTCCTAACCTTTGACCCCATTTCGCCCATTTTCAATAGGATTAGTTGACCCCATTTCGCCCATTTTATAGGCAGGCCCCTACAACATACTAACATTTCATCCAAATCGAAGAATTTTTACGTAAGTTATGACGCATAATGGCGATGGAAGTGATTCCGCTCCTATGTCCTGACCTTTGACCTCATTTCGCCCATTTTCAATAGGGTTTGTTCCCAGGTGGTCCCCTACCACATACTAAAATTTCATCGAAATCGAACCTTTTTTACGTTAGCTATGACGCATAAGAGCAGTGGAATGAATCTCCTATGTCCTAACCTTTGACCTCATTTTGTTCACTTTCAATAGGGTTCTTCCCAGGTGATCCCCTTCCACATACTAAAAGTTCATCGAAATCGAACGATTTTTAGGTGAGTCATCGTGCGGCCGGACATACGCACACAACGCGTGACGTAATGAGGCAGATGGGAATCGCGACCATCTGCTCGAAAGAGTGTGACGTCATAATACTTTAATAGGTTCCACACACAACGCGTGACGTAATGAGACAGATGGCGTGACAGCGCGCCGACATCTTAAGCGCCAGCTTGTGACGTCATAAGATTTCTAAGCATGGGCAACATTAATGGGACGACGCCATCATAGTAAAAACGTGGTAATTTGGGGCGGTTATTTAAATCACTAAATGGATTTTCCTAAAGTCGAGATCAAGCTAAATCGATTTCTAGTACCAGAAAACGGTAGGTTAACGACTTTCATCAAAATCCTTAGAGCCGTTTTCAAAATAAAATTAACATATATGCAAGAACTGCTCCTTTAATAGTATGGGATAAAAGCGACGGAATGGATCCCGATTCCATGTCCTGATCTTTGACCCCATTTCGTCCATTTTCAATAGGGTTCGTCCCTACCACATACTAAAATTTCACTAAAATCGAACCATTTTTACGCACGTTATGACGCATAAGGGCAATGGAATTCATCCCGCTCCTATGTCCTGACCTTTGACCCCACTTCACCCATTTTTCAATAGGATTCATTCCCAGGTGGTCCCCTACAATATGCTGAAATTTCTTCGACATCGAACCATATTTTACGCAAGTTATGAAGCATAAGGGCAATTGAATGGATCCCGCTCCTACGCCGTGACCTTTTACCCCATTTCGTCCGTTTTCAATAAGGTTCGTCCGCAGGTGGTCCCCTACCACATACTAAACTTTCATCGAAATCGAACCATTTTTACGCGAGTTATGGTGCCGACAGACGGATGGACAAAGCTGGAGCATATACGCTTCTTCAACCTACGGCTGGAAAGCGTAAAAAAGAGCTAAACTTAAAAAGTCACTGTTTTTGTAGGTGATGCAATATTTTTGCACACCACTGCAAATGTAGACATTAGTTACTTCCAGATTTGCTCTATCAATCGCTAAATCGTCAGTTCTTGCAAAAGCATTTGTGCATGATTTCGTTTTCTGTAAATGCGTTTTTAAGCCCATCGGAGACAGGTAGGCGCAGCTATGATTTTTCGGTTTTTCTAGGACAGAACATTTCACTCAAATGCGAGTAACATGTAACATAGCTAAAATACACCTATAGACGCAATACTTCCTGCTGCACAAGGTTTCTTGAAATACACGGTGGAACGTTTTTCAAATTTGGAATTTTTTCTCACCTTGGCTAGAGACGCTAATTGCATACGGGAAGAGTCATGCGTGCTACGTACTTGATGGGCTGACATTTTTATCTTAAAGGGACAGCTTATTTTGCAATGTTGAAGAAAAAGGTGTTATTATGAAACCGGGCTTATTAATGAACGCTAAACATGTGCCAGAGTTGTGAATGCATTTGAATGAATCCCGACAGTCAGTGATCTTCAGAACTGAGGCGCCGTGTCATTCAGCGCTTAACTCAAGTTTGAAGGAGAAGCTAAAGGGATTATTTTCTTCTTGTTAACTGATTCCAGGCACACAACGGGGTTATTGAATATCAGACGCGCCTTTGGTTTAATGAGTGGCATGTTGAGTCTAGATACGTCAGCAGAGTTTAGTATACTCACATTGTTTAATGTTTTTTTTTTTTTCCCACAAAAATATTATTGTGGGTTGCGGTCTGATTTACGAACGAAATACAAAACACTGGTTACATTTTTTTTCGGGGATTAACACGGCTAATATGAGAAACTTGTAGGTCTACAAGCAGTAGCACGTCCCTAATTTAGGGCCACTGGCTCCAGGGAAGGGTGAGAAAGCCAGCGCGATCGAACAAACGTACAGCCTTATCGGAGAATCGAACCTAGCGTTATCTCTGACGAATAATCCGAAGCCAGGGCCTCAGACCGTACAGCCACCGAAACGGAGGTTATATTTTAAGCTGAGTTGAAGAAACTTTAATTGATGGTTAGCATGCAGCCCGCGCACCTGGGAACTCAGCCACATTGTAGACCTCACTTGGTAGTTTCTTTCTATCAACAATTTTCAAACTGAATCAGGAAACAAGCATACTCATCATAAGCAGGGCCATCCCGGTAGCTGAATGGTTAGAGGCGTAGGTCTCTGGATAGCAGTCCAAGAGAGGCCTCGGATTAGGCATTTGTGGCGCGCATACCCTACGTGAATGCCCCCGACCCCTCAGGAACTATTGGCACCAAATTAGAGATGGGGGACTGCCTAGAGCACTAAGATTTGCTCATTGTACCCCGAAAAAGAAAACAAAAACAAGAGAAAGTCTGCAATAGTGGTACCCATTAAAATGCGATCGTTGATGAGGAGACAAAATTAAAATCCTATTGTTAGAAGCTTTGCGAATATCTGTTAGATGACTTGGGGGGGGGGGGGGATCATCCAGGGGAACCACCCACTTCCAACTTAGGATAACTGGCTCTGATTGGGTTACACAAGGGTCAGCGGGTCGACAATTTCTTGCGGGTCAAACGGGTCGGTTCAAGGTGTTCTTGACCCGGTTTTATTTCCGTTTTATTTTTTAAAAGATAAAAAAAATATTTCCAAGAAAAATGCGTACTGTGGAATTTTGTGCTCGATACTGGTGACAGCGGAGTGAAAATGATTTGTCATACAAAAATATTGCCCTCTCTTTCTTAAAGCACCGCATATTTCCACCGGCCAACGATACTATACCGTAAAACGATACTTCCTTTGCGTTTGTTTTCAGTGCGATTGTACGGAGCAAGATACAGGCAAACGCCTGTCAACTGCTTCTCTGGTGATTCACTCTCTTACGACCCGCGTGTCACACTGTGAGTTACTTTTCCCGTTGCATCTTCTGCATTGAGTATTCAGATGTTTTCGCTTGACGTGCTAACATTCCGTTCCATTACATGTCGTGTCGGAATTAATGCCCTTTTTTTTGTTAAAATGGATGAATTTAATACTAAGGAAATTGAAAAAGGCGTCGAGGACAACAAATATGTGCTTCATGAATGGAAAACGGGATTACACCGTACAATGCAAATTTTGAAAATGAGAAACCGTTTTTTGATGTAAAATATGACAAGGACGGTAAGTCAGATAATATCCAAAAAATGGAAAATTTCTTCGTCCTGGAGCGGGAATCGAAACCGCGTCTCCCAATAGCGCTTGGGTATGCTAACCACTCACCACTTAGAACGAGCAAGTCTCAAGTTTCCCATTACTTTGAATATAACCATCACAGGATTCGCTAGTCGAAGCAACGGGCTCATGTGCCCTGACCTTTGACCCTATTTTGATGATATTTAACAGAACCGGTTCCGTATACATTCGGAATAACATGATAAAGTTTTGTCGCAATAGATGCATTTTTACGTAAGTTATGACACATAAGGGCAATGGAATGAATCCCACTCCTATGTCCTGACCTTTGACCCTATTTCGCCCATTTTCAATAGGGTTCGTCCCCGGGTAGTTCCCTAAACATACTATAATTTCATCGAAATCGAACCATTTTTACGCAAGTTATGACGCATAAAGTCAATGGAATGGATCCCGCTCCTGTGTCCTGACCTTTGACCCCATTTTCAATAGGGTTTGTCCCCAGGTGGTCCCCTACCGCATACTAAAATTTCATCGAAATCGAACACTTGTTACGCGAGTTATTGTGCGGACAGGCAGACTGACAAAGCTGGAGCATATACGCTTCTTCAACCTACGGTTGGAAAGCGTAAAAAATGGCTCATATTTAATTCCTTTAGCTCCCACTGAACAAAATTCATACTTCTCACTTTAGCTGAAATTCCGTTTTGTAAACCACCTGTCAGCAAAACGTACATTTTTAATCAAAATGATTATTTTTACAAATATGAGCAACTTAATTTCCTGGAAATTTCAATTTTTTTACTTTTTATTTTTTGCGAAAAAACAGCAACAGCAATTTAAAATATCAGACGTGTGAACGCTTTAAATTTAGACACTGATTCCACTCAGTAGGAAAGCGAGAGGAAACCGCTCACAAATGTCCGGGGTGGGGCGCTAGATAAAAAATATTTTTTTTTCCAGATAAAGTGAACAATTAATCAACTTTCTGGACTTTTTTTATTAAGAAAAGCTTAATTTAAACGTTGGTTATTCATTTTATTAAAACTGAGTTGTATTCAGGCAAGACAAAACTAAATTTCCAGTACTCTGCTGTTATAAAGGAAATTATAAATGAACTTTAACCTTTGTTAGTTCGTGGAAACCATTTACTGGCGCAGAGTTGAAGACTGCCTCTGTCTGGTACCTACAGAACAAGTTGGAGATGCTGCACCGTTCTCGTCAACTTACTTCATTTACTTGAAAAACAATAAAATGACTGTCATTTAGCCAGGCTGTCTCTTTTTTAGTGATTCGAATTCCTCGAAAACGTCGTTTAGTTCCATTTGGCATCAAATAAAATGCGTACGTTTTACAAGCTCTGCGAATAATGCGAAGAGTATGAGGCACTGATTAAAGGAGTCCCTTTTGACGGCCAATAATTTGCTTTCTTTAATATCTTAAATATTTTTGTTGTCCGAGGCATGTAAAGGAAGACAAAAAGAAAAATTGTTATTGCTGTTATTCTGAGTCGATATTTAAGCAGGTCGTTTTGCAGAGTTGCATAATTTATGAGAAGTGATTGACTGAGAAAAATTCTGTTTCTTTTCTAACAACAACTTTCGGGAGAACATGTTACTCGTCATGACGTGTGCAACATTAATTTTAGGTCTGAATAGCATACAATCCACAACAGTACTTTAGGAGTGTCTCACACACCCTAGGGTGTGTGGGACACCGGACAAATATATTTGCTGTGCCCTTCTATATATAACCAGTTTTCTCCTGGCTCCCTGCGCTATGTTTCACTTTAGGAGTTCATATGTGTTTCGTATTTGCATATAGTGTGATTTCCATTTGATTAATTATTTCTGGTATATGAATCACTTTTAAGGATTTGTAGTACACTCATTGTCATAAAAATCTGCGCATCAAGAAAAAAACAAAAAAAAAAACCGTGCGATTAACGCGAAACTCGGCAAATAGCTACGGGAAGGGCAGACATGGAAATGATTAAAGTTTCGTGCGATTCCGCGTGTCCAAGACCGGCGCTGCAATCGGAATCCTTGAGGCTTATAAGGCGCAGCTCAGGGGACTCTACATTCGTGCCGAAGTGCACGGTAAGAGTCAGGTGAGATCCCTGAGCGATAGACATGCAGAGGAGCCGCCGTAGATTTGCGTACGGGCAACTGACTGAGTTTGAACGCGGCCGTATCGTCGGGATGAGGGAAGCAGGGTGACCGACGCGCCGAATCGGCCGCCATTTGAGCCGGTCTGACAGTACGGTGCGATCGTGTTTTGGAGCAATGGACACGGGAATGCACCCAGACACGGCGGACTGGCTCTGGACAACCCAAACGCACCACCAGCAGAGAGGATCGTGAGAGCGGCAAGCACAGATGCAACGACGTCCTCGTCCAATATCCAGAGACATGTGGCGGTTGTACAAGGGACTCCTGTGTCCACCAGAACCATTTCCAGACGCCTGGCAGAGACGAATCTGCACTCTCGAGGCCCTTACTTTTTCTGCCATTAACACCTGACCATCATCGAAGTCGATTGCAGTGGTGTCAGCAGCGAGGAACGTGGGATGCTATGGACTGGAGACGTATAGTGTTCAGCGACGAATCCCGCTTCTGTATGGGAATGTACAAACACTGTGTCAGAGTGTGGAGGATTGCAGGTGAGGGCTACAATTCCAACCTCACTGGACAGCGGCACACGTCCCAAACTGCAAGCGTGATGGCCTGGGGAGCCATCGCGTATGACAGCTGGACTCCCCTCGCAGTGATCCGAGGGAAGTAGACAGCTGAGCGCTACGTACAGGAGATCCTGCGGACCCCATTTTCTTCCTTTCCTGGCGGGGCGGCCCAGAGCCATTTTCCAACAAGATAACGCCCGTCTGCACACGGCTCGGGTTTTCCCAGTACTGTCTACGTCATGCTTCGACGCTTCCGTGGCTTGCCAGATAGCCTGATCTCTCGCCTATCGAGCACGCATGGGACCAGATTGGGTGCCAGCTTTCTCTATGTACCAGTGTTCGTGATTTAGAGCGTCAGTTGCAAGAAGTGTGGGCCAATCTGTCCCACGCTAACATGTGGCGTCTCTTTGACTCCATGCCGGACCGTATCACCGCATGAATCCGAGCATTAGGCTGTCCGACGCGGTACTAACGCTGACCGAAATGTGTACCGTATGTCCACAAGAAGTAGTCCTACTGCTGTAATATTGTAATCACTTCTGTCCGTGGTATGTACGTACCATCTCACTACTAAAATTTCATTTCAATCCGACGCATCCTACTTGATGCGCGGATTTTCATGACAAATAAGTGAATGTTTGACTGTGTGTAACATGGCAAAAGTAAAAATAAATAAATAAATTTGATTAGAAACGTTTTATCAAATTCATGGGGCTATCTAAACATGTAAATGCTTTGAACGTTTCAACGTTTGTCCCATTTTGTTATTTTGTTGGTGCTTCCTGGTGCTTCCCTGTTTTAATCGTTGAATCAACCAATATATTTTTTTATTGTTGTAATGTTCATATTCATTGTTTCACATTTGGAACACATCTGTTTCATTTTGACGAAACATTGTTTCGTGTCTTTGTGTGACACTCCATATCAAGATAAGATTCTTACAACAATAAAATATAGCCAATCAACATAGCACACGCGCGTATCACTTTGATTTGTTGTCATAGCAAAAAAACAAAACAAAAAAAAACGATTTTTCACAGCTGCTGGCGTGACGTCATCTCATCCAAATCATTCTGACGTAACAGATATGCGTTACGCCACACGATTAAAATCGTTTCAGCAACTGTTTAGAAACAGGAAAACGTTACCTCGGGAATTTTGGTTCTACCTTGTCGTTCATAAACGGCATATAGAAGTTTTCATTTTGAATCCCATCGTATGCAATTTAATTTTAAGATTCCCCTTGCGAACCTAAAATGACTATTTTAGATTGTCAAACCAATTTCTTCTCTCATTTAAGTCTAAAAAGTGAGAATTTCAATACAGTAGGTAACAGTATGTTGTTATTGTTTCATGAGTATCATCATCATCAACAACAACCATGAGTAATATTCCCGCAGGTGCCGAATGCCATGTGGCCTCAGATTTCATTCGTCTTACACTGTTTCACTATCTTTTTTGTTTTGTTTTTATGATTGGAGGTTTAACGACCACCGTGAGCAACTCAATGGGTATAAGCAGTCGCCCGTCCCTAATTTAGAGCCACTGGTTCCAGGGAAGGGGAGAACCAGTGCCGTAAGATAAATACAACATCCATGCCTCACCGGGATTCGAACCCGGACCCCTTTTGGACGAATGATCAGAGGCCATCGCTTAGACCACTGCCCCACCGGGGCGGCACTGTTTCACTATCAACGTATCGAGACTAATCTGGTGAACCTGGGGAAGGGGGAAACTAGGGACAAAGCGCATCCGGAGCCGACTTTCATGCGTATGCTGAAGAAATATGATTTGGGAACTTTCTTTTTCCTTAAACCACGAAATTCTCAGAATACAACTAAATATATTTCGCAGAATATGAATATGACCAGGTATTCTTTAATTTATATATGTAGAAGAAATGAAAAAGAAAGAACCCAGGTAGCACTGCCTTGCAATTTAACGTAGGCCCAACACTAAGCCACCGTCTTTTATTCGTAAAAGACGTTGGCTCAATTTTGGGCTTACGTTAAATTGTAAGGACTCGGGAAAAGAAAAATACTGTTTGTGTTTTTGCGCATGAACTATCATAACATTTTAACATTGCAACTGAGCAATTCTAAGTTCACAAACAAAAAGAAAATACCTGGTTATCAAAAAAATACTCCAAATATCTTATTTTCCCCCGCTATTATTGACGGGCTTTCACCTAGTATGCATTATGCAGATGAAGATTTTGAATGACTGGTAGAGAATCATCTAATTGGGTAGACGGGTCGTCCACCGCGTGTCAAATTCACTTCAGAGATGTGAATTTGACAGGTGGCGCAGTGGTCTAAGCGATGCCTGGGTTTGAACCCCGGTGAGGAACAGATGTTGTGTTGGTCTTATGGCTTTTTCCTTTCCATGGAACCAGTGGCTGTAAAGTAGAGACGGGCGACTGCTTATCACGCATCGAGTTGCTCACCCTGGTCGTTGAGCCCGAAACGGATAATTCGGTTTTCATTCAGAACTGTAATTAAACCTTCATTTGCTAAAGAACACGAAGCTTCTAGAATTTCGTCTGAGTTGTTCAAATGCTGCTGGATACGGTGAGAATAAGATTTATTTTCATCCTTGTGATCAGTAAGTAAGTCTTCATTGACTGCAGAATTTGGTTCATGCTCAACAGGAGTCTCGCGTCGCACTCATTGTTTTTAGTTTTTAAGAATTGGAGCCTCGAATCGCACTCATTGTTTTTAGTTTTTAAGAATTGGAGCACACCTGCTCTTTGCAGATCTATTTCTTTTCTGAGCAGCACTTTCGCGTTTATTTCTATCTCGATCTCGTCTTGTACTCATTCTCAATTACTTAAAGGATTTAAAACTGAAATTTTAATGTGTTCAAATTATGTTTTTAACACTATTTGTTGTGTTCGCAATACGAATAGACCAAGTGACCTGCGCTTTGAAACCACAGAAAAAATAAGCCTGTTTTTCTCGAAATTAAAATAACAATCACTTTGTGTTAAATATACAAATATGCATCCAAATTATAATTTAAGAAAATGAAATCAAGTGGAACTTGCTTTCCAATTGTTGATACAAACCTATAACAATATTTTTATATTAAAAATTGCACTACGTCCTGTTTTTTCTGTTTTTTTTTCTGTTTAAGACAGCTTGAACACACACTAAAAGTTCAAAAAATACATAAAGGGATCCGGAACTATCGGAATCCGGTTTAATTTAGGCATTTTCAGACATTCTCATATCCCATACTATATATCGCATACGAATAAGGTAGCTATTCGTTCTCGTTATATCGTATCTACAGCTCAGAGTCTTGCTTGCAGAATCCGGGAACACAAATACAACATCAAAGCAGAACTTCAATACACTGCCTTGGCACGAACTGTCAATGATAGAATTTTCTACCCAGATTGGGACCACGCAAGAGTTCTAGTATCACAAAGATCCTGTTCTATGCTGTTATTGAATGAAAGTCTTTATTTATAAATCTCGTTACGAATGTTGTAATGACTATGTACCATATGACTTACCACCTGTATGGAAAAAGATTATATATAATAACCTAGAAGAGACTGGACAAAACAGGGGGCTCCTCCACCTTTAACATCGCTGACGTAATACACAGATACTATGTTCATCCATACTGCAACTGGTTTTATAAATAGCACTGTTTAAATGTTCGCTTCACATCTGAACATGGGGCCAGAGTGGTCCGAAAGTTATTTTTTTTAATTTATTGATTTTTGATTTTCTTATTTATTTGTTCGTGCAGAAACGGTGTCCTTTATACTTATTTATCAAGAGTGCAGGAGTGAGTGGTTTTATACTGGAATAAGGTAACATTCGCTTATTTGTGCAGGTGATTCATATTTATTTTATTTTGTTCTGCATACTGCATTTTTTTTTATCTTACTAATTTTTGTGCCTATCCAAAGTGCAGGGCAGGGCCCCTCTTGCCTGGATCTAAGGGTGGTCCTGACTAAACTTTGGCTTCTGAGAATTCGTTCTGAGTTGCCCTGCAAGCCGCCCGCATATGTACAGTATTAAGAGTCTCAGATGTCGAATTCGTGGCATCATAATAAGCTACAGCAAAAAATGTCAGAGCATTTCCTTGCTTGGATTTAACTAAGATTTTACTTGGGGGGGGGGGGACTCGTGTGTGATCATTAGAAATATCTTGCATTTGCTACACTAGCTGACTCACATGATTATCGGAATGCAGTTCGTCTCAACTCTGAGATGCTTAGTTATGAGCAAAGTCTGCTTAGAAACCATCCAGTGGAAAATCGCATGTGTCCCTAATAAAATTACAAGATAAGGCCAAGGAATTTTAATGGAGTGAATCTTACAGGCGGCATAATTATAATTAAAGTTTCAGTATGAAGCAACGCCATCAGATGCTGTTCATTTTTTTCAAATTTAAAACTTTTATGCTGCGAGTCGCCATCGAAGAGCCTTTCGGACTTCATGACCTTTATTTTTCACATAATAAACTTTTATAAAGAAATACTGTGTAATTCGGATGTTGGTAAGTGTTTTTCTGTAGGATTTAATTATTTATTTACCATAAATGTCTTCCATAGGAGAGGAGAAGGTAGAAGAATAAGTCATAACTACATGGGTAGTTCATGGACTGCTTTGCAGAATTATGTCCAAGATCGGGTCTTCAGGGTATGTACGTAATGCATTTATGGTCCTAGAGGAGGGTGATCTACCATGAATTCGGCGAAAAAGTATATCAGTATCCTTAAATGACTGGAATTAAAATCCAAATCCTAAATTGGTCTCAGAAAACCATAACTCATTGCTGTGTGATCGCCATTACTGGCATTGCCTCTTCGAACTTCCCCGAAGTGATCGTAGAACTTACGTAGTGTAATTTCGTTTTCTACCAATTTAAGGCTCGCTTGATTTCTACTGATCAGGTGATTATGGCATGTTATACTCCTGTAAATCGAGGACGTAGTTCTTGTCTCCAAGTGAAACCTGGATCCTGTAAGTTTTGTTCGCTTCTTGGTTCTGTTCTTTCAGTGTAGTCACGAACTCTATATCAGAGACGAAAGAATGACTTTTGCCTGTTAGCACCTTCGACGCTCATGTGAATAGCTGCGTGAGTAACTCCTAATGGTATAAGCAGTCTCCTGTCCTTAATTTTGGTCAACTGGTTTTAGGAAAGGAAAAGAGCCAGTGAGGTAAGGCAAGCATACCTCATCCGGGCTTCGAACCCTGGCCAGTCTCGGGCAAATGGTCAGAAGCCAGCGCTTCAGTTCACTCTGATACCGCGACGGCATAGTTGAGGTGTGTGTAAACTAAAGTCATATTGGGTTGATGCCGTTTTTTTTCACCGCACTACAGGAATGTATTACATCATAAGGGAAAACTGAATCAATCAACTATAAATCCCCCCGCCCCCATTGTTTCCGATGGTGTCCCAACGTCTGGATAGGTCTGCAATGCCATTCTTGAAAAAACGTGCAGGTTTTGCTGCGAAGAAATCATCAAGGAAATTCTGGAGATCAACATCATTGTTGAATATTCTACCACAGAGTGAATTCGACAGAGATCGGAACAGGTGATAGTCTCAAGGGGACGACATCTGGGGAATAGGCCAGATGTGGAAGGATCTCCCATTTCATGTCCTGAATGGCCATTTTGGTCATGTTTGCACTGTGAGGGCGTGCGTTATCATGTTGGAGAAGGGACACCTTGGCGCCGATGTGGCCGTTTCTGTTGAATTGCTCTCTCCACACGGCGGAGTTGCTCACAATAGAGTGCAGCGTTGATGGTCCGATTTCTCTGCAGCATTTCCGAGTGAATAGTACTTTCCATGTACCACCAGACACACCTGATCTTTGCAGGATGTAGATCATGTTTCGGACGTGGTGTGGGCGTCTTGTTTAGACTTAACCATTCCCTCCAATGCCTGAAATTCACGCACGACTTTTCATCTCCAGTAACAATACGTGACAGAAAGGCTTTGTGTTGCTGAGAACATTCGCGATAACGGTTGAGCAAGGAACCACATATGGCAACACGCTGATTCTTGCTGTTCTCGGTGAGAGTGTGAGGCACCCAAGACCCAAATTCCTGGACCTTCCCATACGTTCCAGATGTCGCACCATGGTGTCCTGATCACAGTCCATCTCAGTGGCGAATTCACGTGTGGTTTGACGCGGATCCAAGTCAAACGATGCTCATCAAAGTGAGATGGACGACCTGAGCGTGGAGAGTCGTTGAGGTCAAAATTGCCACCTAGGAACCGCTCAAAGCCGCCCCGGTGGCCTAGTGGTCTAAGGCGCTGGCCTCTGATCATTCGTCCGTAAGGGGTCCGGGTTCGAATCCCGGTCAGGCATGAATGTTGTTTGTCTTACGGCACTGGCTCTCTCCCTTCCCTGGAACCAGTGACCCTAAATTAGGGACGGGCGACTGCTTATAGCCCATTGAGTTGCTCACGGTGGTCGTTAAACCTCAAAAAAAAAAAAAAAAAAAAAAGAACCGCTCCAACCATTTGCGGGCTATCCTCGGAGCAATAACATCCTCCACATGCACAACACAAATTTGTCGAATAGCCTCAACGGCTGTGGATTACTTGTTAAACTCGTAGAGGAACAGATGTTGGAAATGTTCATTCGTCTCTGCTTGACACTCCATACTTCCGGACCTCAATAAACCATTAGCCACACTCACACAACGCAATATGATTTATTAGGGGTATGCAAAAGTTTCTGCTGCCCTCGCTAGCGGGCGCTGTAGGTGTCCAACCGGCGGCGACCCGTGTTGTCAGTTCGTACATGAAGCCAAGCATGGCGGTCGATAAAGTTCATTTGCGGTACCGTTTGTTATTCATCTTTAATTTAGGGAAAAGTGCGAGTGAAGCGTTCGGTTCAATATGTCAGGCGTATGGGGAAACGGTTATGGGTGAGTGGACGTGTCGATAATTGGTTTGCCAGGTTTAAGAAAGGTGATCTAAACTTGAAAGACAAGCCACGTGTAGGTAGACAGCAGGAACTCGCAGACGAGGAGCTCGAATCGCTGTTGCAAGAGGATGCCACACAATCGACCACAACTGACGAAGCGCTTGAAAGTGGCTCAATCAACAGGCTTTGGGGAAGATCCAGAAGATTATAATATTGGTCAACGATTAGGCATCTGCATGTCGTTGCTGAAGAGGTTTCAAGAGAAGAATTTCTTGTGGAATTTTGTCATCGGAGATGGAAAATGTGTCTATTGAGATATCCCTGTACGCAAGCAATCCTGGGTCGACCCAGGCCAGATATCAACATCCACTGTGAAACAGGATATACACGGTGAAAAGGTGCTGTTGTGTGTGTGTGTGTGTGTGTGTGTGTGTGTGTGTGTGTGTGTGTGTGTGTGTGTGTGTGTGTGTGTGTGTTGGGATATGCATGGAGTGCTGTTTCGAACTGTTGAAATGGGCGAAACAATCGCTGCATAACGATATAGCGATCAGTTGATGAAACTGAACGCCGCAATCGAGCAAAAACGCCCATGGACAGGTAAAGGACGCCGCCCAGTCATCCTGTTACACGATAATGCCAGACCACATGTTGGTGCCACCACAAAATCAACCCTTGAACAGTAACACTGGGAGGTTTTACTGCACCCGGCTTACTCCCCGGACATTGCTCACTCAGACTTTCATTTGTTTCGCTCTATGCAACATACCCTAGCCCAACAGCGGTTCACCACAGTTCCAGAGGTGGAAAATGTCGTCACTGCGTTCTTCAGCTCAAAACCCGAGTCCTATCACAGGGGCATTCATTTGTTGCCTGAAAAATGGCAAAAGGTCATTGATGCTAACGGCCAATATTTCGTTGAATAAATGTGTACTGGTATCCTAATTGTTCATGTCTCATTTCTCCTTAAAACGGTGGAAATAAAAATAGATACAAGATATTACTGGCTACATTTTGATATACAACTGGCCATCTGCACCGTCACTACGGACCTAGGAAACACTCGTGAAATAGAACGGCCTGAACTTATACATCAACCCAATACGAATACTGAGTCCTAAAGGAGTTGCAGTTTTTTTTATACTTTGCTTTTTCATGTTTTGTGTATGCCCAGTGCTTTAGTGTGAAGTATGGTTAGTCAAATCACTACGTTGCTTTGAAATCCACGCTCTCTTCGTCTGTGTTTTTACACTGGCGTGCAAAAATTAAGGACGAGACGGTTTTTCGAATGTAACGTCGTGCAGAAGTGCTCCACATCGACTCAAATCATACCATAAGTTCCCCAAGATGTAAGAATATGGGACAAGTGAGCAAAACGTCCAAACAAAGAATCCAAAGGATATAAAGGCACTTTATTGAAAAGATAGCTTCGAGCACAACTGGACAAAAGACAGAAACGTCCATAAGATAGGCGGCTGCCAAGAAAAATCCAGTCTTTAGTAGGGGATATGATCACCCCTGACTGCGTTGCAGGATTTACAACGTCTGTCCACGCTGAGGACGAGGTTGTCAAGGAGCTCTTGAGGCATCGCGGCCCATTCCTCTTGTAGCGCCAATCGCAGCTGCGGAATCGTTGCTGGCGGCTAGTGACGTGCTGCCAAGCGTCTCCCGAGAAGGTCCCACACGTGTTCGATTGGATTTAGGTCCGGGGACCTTGCGGGCCAATCCATGCGTTGAATATCTTCATTCTCCAACAGCTCTGCGAAAGCCACTGTACGATGAGGTGTAGCGTTGTCGTCCATGAAGAGGTACTCAGGACCCACAGCACCTCTAAACAGACACACGTGAGGCAGGAGAACCTCGGTACAATAGAGGACACCAGTGACTGAACCTTCTTGGAATATGTGGAGGTCAGTACGGCTACCTAGCATGATACCGCTCCAAAAAGAACTCCACCACCTCCAAACCGGTCCCTTTCGATTATGTTGGAGGTGTGATTGCGTGTTCCCTGCTCTCTCTCCAGATGTCTATACGTCCAGAATCGCTAGTCAGAATTAATCGGCTCTCATCCGTAAAGAGAACTCGACCCCATTGCTGATGTGTCCAGTTCATGTGTTCCTGGCACCACAGAAACCTCCGTCTCCGATGAGCAGGCGTTAATGGCACGTACCGTACTAGTCGTCGTGCAAATAGACCATCTTTGTGAAGCCTCCTGACCACGGTAAAACGCGATAACGGACGTCCAGTTGTCTGTTGCATGTGCCTTGCGATTTCTCTCGCTGTCTGCTGTGTCTCTTCTCGCCCGTAGTACAAAATACCGGTCGTCCGTCGCCGTGGTTGCTCGTGGATGACCTCTGCTAAATTCTCGGACAGTTGTTCCTGTCCTTTGAAATGCTCGCCAAGCTCGAGAAGCGATGCTGTGAGCGATCCCGAACTTCTCGGCCACACTAGTCAAATTTCGACCTTCTTCCAACTTCCCAATGACGCGACCGCGGGTAAAGTCATCCAGATATCATCTACTGGATTGCTTGTTGGCCATACCACATGGTGGCAGCAACTCTACGTCGTTCAAACCGATGTACACCGTGCAATAGCTTTCACCGAATTGCTGAGCGTAACCTCCCGTGTGCTTTATACCCTTCCGACACCCCCCCCCCACACACACACTACGTCATGCTACATATATGCGCATGCCCTACCGTACCGGACCCTAGTCTATCTCCTGAGTGGTCTTTCGGTCCGTTCTGCCTGCTCGTTCCGCTGTTATGCTAATTTCTCCTCTTCGTCCTTAATTTTTGCACACCAGAGTATCAACTCAACTTTCGATTGAATCCTGATTTTAATCATTTGCGTATCTGGGCACAACTGATCTGACTACTGATTTGCTTGCACTTCCAATCATTCCTGGGTGCCGCAATTTCAATGTCAGCGTAATTTGTTTGGGTTGTTGGCTTAGAAGCACTAATTTAGACATTCCAACATTTACCTTCATTTCAAATTTTTAACATGTGCGTCTCAGATTATAAAGGTTATATTGTAATTCAGAACATTTAATTGGGCACCAGTTATTTGGATGAGAACACTCCTGTGGGCTCCAAGTGCAACCTCATCTTATATGCTGCCATTATATAAATGATAAAATATTAGATGAGGCTGCACTTAAAAACTGCGTTTGGACGTCAGATGGAAAGTATGTAACCAAATAATTGACACTCAACTTAGTGTTCTCTGCCAAACCATTGGCGTAATATTAAGTATGTTTAGCCAAACCACTGGCGTCCAGAGAAGTGAAGTGTCTTCAGCCAAATAATTGGCGACCAACTAAGTGTTCTCAGCCAAATTACTGGGGCCGAATGAACATGTGTCAGCCAAATTTTTGACGGCCAGTGAAATTGTACTCAGATGAATCATTGACGCCGAGTGAACTAATCCCAGCCAGATTTTTGACGCCCAATGAAGTGTACATAGATAAATCATTGACGCCTAAGAAACTGGTTAGACAAACCACTAAAGCTCAATGAACTGGTCTCAGCCAAATTTCTGACGCTCAATTAAGTGTTTTCAGGAAAATCATTGACGTCCAATGAACAGACCTCAGCAAGATTTCAGTGAAGTATACTCAGAAAAATTACTGACTCCCAATAAAGTGTACCCATGAAAGATCGTTGAACTACTTGCTTCGCCGCCCCGGTGGCACAGTGGTCTAAGCGATGGCCTCTGATCATTCGTTCGAACGGGGTCCGGGTTCGAATCCCGGTGAGGCATGGATGTTGTGTTTGTCTTACGGCACTGGCTCTCTCCCTTCCCTGGAACCAGTGACCCTAAACAAGGGACGGGTGACTGCTTATAGCCCATTGAGTTGCTCACGGCGGTCGTTAAACCTTCAATAAAAAAAAAAAAAAAAAAAAAAAGAACTACTTGCTTCATACGCAGAGAACAAGAACCACCAAACAGGAGATCGTGTTCCCACCATAGCCGCGACTTAGCAGCGTTGAGTAGTATTCGTAGTTCGTATTGTATAACCTGTGAGGAAACAAACATTGTGAGAACAATCGTAAGCTTTAATTCAGAGAAAGTACTTTTGAAAACACAGAACGTTTTTTTTTTCCACAAAACTTTTTACAAGTTATGTTCCTTGTAGAATGTAAATTAAAAAAAAAGAAAGTAGAAGGGAAATTTTGTGTTGAAGTTAAAGATGTAAAAACCGGTTTAGAATTTTGAAGCGCAGTGGTCTGAGCGATGGCTTCTGATCATTCGCCCTAGTTGGGTCCGGGTTCGAATCCCGGTGAGGCATAGATGTTTGTGATTGCCTTTCGACACTGGCTCTCAATATGTTACTTGTCCAACACTGGTTATATGTGTACATTTGGCATACTGTAAAATCCATGTTTGGCCGCCCCCGGTGGCGCAGTGGTCTAAGGCGCTGGCCTCAGATCATTCGTCCGTAAGGGTTCCGGGTTCGAATCCCGGTCAGGCATGGATGTTGTGTTTGTCTTACGACACTGGCTCTCTCCCTTCCCTGGAACCAGTGACCCTAAATTAGGGACGGGCGACTGCTTATAGCCCATTGAGTTGCTCACGGTGGTCGTTAAACCTCCAATAAAAAAAAAAAAAATCCATGTTTGATGTTCACTTGTTCACAATGTGTTACATGATCAACACTGTCTATAGCTGTGTACGTCGCCCCGGTGGCGCATTGGTCTAAGCGATGGCCTCTGATCATTCGTCCGAACGGGGTCCGGGTTCGAATCCCGGTGAGGCATGGATGTTGTGTTTGTTTTACGGCACTGGTTCTCTCCCTTCCCTGGAACCAGTGACCCTAAATTAGGGACGGGAGAACGCTTATAGCCCATTGAGTTGCTCACGGTGGTCGTTAAACCTCCAATTAAAAAAGAAAAAATCTGTGTACAATAAATTGATCATTTGTCATGCTGTCAACTATGTATGATTTGTACTTGTTGCTGTGTAATTTCTGTCTCGCCGCCCCGATGGCGCAGTGGTCTAAGGCGCTGGCCTCTGATCATTCGTCCGTAAGGAGTCCGGGTTCGAATCCCGGTGAGGCATGGATGTTGTGTTTGTTTTACGGCACTGGTTCTCTCCCTTCCCTGGAACCAGTGACCCTAAATTAGGGACGGGAGAATGCTTATAGCCCATTGAGTTGCTCACGGTGGTCGTTAAACCTCCAATTAAAAAAGAAAAAATCGGTGTACAATAAATTGATCATTTGTCATGCTGTCAACTATGTATGATTTGTACTTGTTGCTGTGTAATTTCTGTCTCGCCGCCCCGATGGCGCAGTGGTCTAAGGCGCTTGCCTCTGATCATTCGTCCGTAAGGGGTCCGGGTTCGAATCCCGGTGAGGCATGGATGTTGTGTTTGTTTTACGGCACTGGTTCTCTCCCTTCCTTGGAACCAGTGACCCTAAATTAGGGACGGGAGAATGCTTATAGCCCATTGAGTTGCTCACTGTGGTCGTTAAACCTCCAATTAAAAAAGAAAAAATCTGTGTACAATAAATTGATCATTTGTCATGCTGTCAACTATGTATGATTTGTACTTGTTGCTGTGTAATTTCTGTCTCGCCGCCCCGATGGCGCAGTGGTCTAAGGCGCTGGCCTCTGATCATTCGTCCGTAAGGAGTCCGGGTTCGAATCCCGGTGAGGCATGGATGTTGTGTTTGTCTTACGGCACTGGTTCTCTCCCTTCCCTGGAACCAGTGACCCTAAATTAGAGACGGGCGACTGCTTATAGCCCATTGAGTTGCTCACGGTGGTCGTTAAACCTCCAATAAAAAAAAAAAAATCCATGTTTGATGTGCACTTGTTCACAATGTGTTACATGATCAACACTGTCTATAGCTGTGTACGTCGCCCCGGTGGCGCATTGGTCTAAGCGATGGCCTCTGATCATTCGTCCGAACGGGGTCCGGGTTCGAATCCCGGTCGGGCATGGATGTTGTGTTTGTCTTACGGCACTGGCTCTCTCCCTTCCCTGGAACCAGTGATCCTAAATTAAGGACGGGCGACTGCTTATAGCCCATTGAGTTGCTCACGGTGGTCGTTAAACCTGCAATCACAAAAAAAAAAAAAAAAAAGAAAATTTCTGTCTCCTGTTTATGTCTGCCTGTGTATGTCTTTGTACCACCAAGTACAATAAACCATTTTTTTAAAACCTCCAATAATAATACAAAAAAAAAAAAAAAAAAAAAAGAATTTTGAAACCCCGCACTATGTTTTATGTTCGGTGGTTTATAATTTAGTTCATGATTAGAAGGATTAGAAATGCAGCCTGAGAGAGCAATCCAAGAAGGGACGAAGTGCTATAAAGTGAAACACGGGAATCGAAATTAACCTGCCCCACAAAATGCCAAAATTACAGATAATCAAATGTTGAGTAACATAAGATATACATTACATTTTAAATGAATATTTAATCGCACACAATGGCTTCGTAACAGGACAAGTCACAGATTAGTATGCAATATTTTATATATTTTATCAGAGCCTTAAAAACGTAGCTAAAATTCCTTCATCACTGAAGAAAGTATGCAAACAGAAAACCGGCTGATTATGGGTTGGAATCTTTAATATAACTGCTCTTATAAACTTCAAAGTTTAATTTCTTCAAGTTCCTCGAATCTCAAACCCCCAGGATTGCTTTAAGATAAAACTGAATATCATAGCTCTTTGAAAATATAAAGTGCAAGGGTTTAAAAAATATATTGATACTTGGTAAAACACAAACTGACAGGAATTCTTTTTTTATTTTTTTAGAAGATTTTTTTTTAAAGTGAGTGCTGCCTGTGTGTCTTAAGCGCAAGCTTCTGATAATTCGTCCAGTTGAGGCATAGATGGTGGTTTGTCTTACGGCATTAATCCTTCCCTCTCTGAACCCCAAATCAAGGAGGGCGACTGCTTGAGCTATGATCAAGGAGGGCGACTGCTTGAGCTTCACACTAAAGCTACCCCAAATCAAGGAGGGCGACTGCTTGAGCTATGATATTCAGTTTTATCTTAAAGCAACCCTGGGATTTTGAGATTCGAAAAACTTGAAGCAATTAAACTTTGAAGTTTATAAGGGTAGTTATATTAAAAAGTCGAATCCATAATCAGCCGGAGTTTTTTTGTTTGCATACTTTCTTCAGTGGTGAAGGGATATTTGGCTACGTTTTTAAGGCTCTGATAAAATATTTAAAACGTTACATACTTATCTGTAGCTTGCCCTGTTACGAAGCCATTGTGTGCGATTAAATATTAATTTAAAATTTAATGTATATCTCATGTTACTCAACATTTGATTATCTGTATAACTTTGGCATTTTGTGGGGCAGTTTAATTTCGATACCCGTGTTTCATTTTGTAGCACTTCGTTCCTTCTTGGATTGCTGTTTCAGGCTGCATTTCTAATCCTTCTAATCATGAACTAAATTATTTGATGCCCCATTATCAGTGGCTTTTTGTACTGTGTGATGTAGTTTCGCCAAATGTTTCGGAGTTACTTTTCGTCCTCGACATTCAGGAGTGTCATCATTATTTTTTTGTGTTAAAAGAGTGATGATTTAAAAAAATGTTATAATTTTTGAGACTGAGCTAACGAGTCGAAAAATTCAACTTCATCAGTGAAGAAATCCTGTGTTTTGAGGTACGGGATTATAAGTCCACTCAAGGAAATAGAAATACTTAAAACACGTTTCCTGTTCTTTGTTGCCATACCATAGAACTGAAAAGAAAAAAAGGATACCATTTTTTTTTGAGGTAAATGCTGTTAGCTCAACCAAGGCCACGTAGATAGGTATACAATAGATAGTGCCGTAAACTGTTACTGCAAGGGAGATTTTTGATATGTTTTTTAAGTGTGTTACTGCAAAGTGAATTCTTAATTCTTTGCTGGATTGTTTTCAGTCACACAGAATAATGGAAAACGTTTTGTTAAAAACTCGGTGTGTGTCTGATGTCGTGCTGTCGCTGTTATGCTCAGGGCCAGATGGAACCTTTGCAGCGTCCAGGGCGAAATTTCATAGCTGAGCCCGTGGGAAAATTTCACTGCGGGCCCTCAAAAAAAAATCTCATAGTTTAATAAAATCGTTACATGAAAAATTAAAATTCACGGAAATTATCATAAAGAAAATTTTTATCTCAAATTACTGTGAACTTAAGAAAATATGGATTGAAAGTTCAGAGAGAGAGAGAGAGAGAGAGAGAGAGAGAGAGAGAGAGAAAGACAGGCAGGCAGAGAGAAGGAGAAAGAGAGACAGGCAGAGAAAGAGACAGAAAGAGGCAGAGACAGAGAAAGAAAGAGACAGACAGACGCAGAAAGAGGGACAGACAAGCAGAGAGAGGGAGAAAGAGAGACAGGCAGAGAGAGAGGGAGAAAGAGAGAGACAGGCAGAGAGAGAAAGTGACAGACAAAAAGAGAGAGGCAGACAGAGAAAGAGGGAGAGAGGCAGAGAAAGAGGCAGAGAGAGAGAGAGAGAGACAGAGACAGAGAGAGACAGAGAAAGAAAGAGGCAGAGACAGAGAGAGAGACAGAAAGAAAGAGGCAGAGACAGAGAGAGAGAGAGACAGAAAGAAAGAGGCAGAGACAGACAGAGAGAGAGAGAGAGACAGAGAAAGAAAGAGGCAGAGGCAGACAGAGAGAGAGAGAGAGAGAGAGAGAGAGAGAGAGAGAGAGATAGATAGAGACAGACAGAGAAAGAAAGAGACAGAGACAGACGCAGAAAGAGGGACAGATAGGCAGAGAGAGGCGGATACAGACACAGAGAAAGAAAGAGACACGAGACAGACGCAGAAAGAAGGACAGATAGGCAGAGAGAGGCGGATACAGACACAGAGAGATACAGAAACAGATAGACAGAGAGAGAGAGAGAGAGAGAGAGAGAGAGAGAGAGAGAGAAAGAAACAGACAGACAGAAAAAGAGACAGGCAGAGAGAGAGACAGAAACAGGGAGAGGGGACAGACAGACAGACAGAGAGAGAGAGAGAGAGAGAGTAAAAAAATGCTAAAATCTACAATTTTTTTCCCGGGGAGAAGGGGTTTTTGATGTGTGTTACATTGTGATTTCCATAAAATCTTTCTCACAAAGTGATAAAAAGGCAACTTTAACTAATCTGCGTAGCGAATATTTTTCCATAGTAAACACTTTTGCTTAACGAATAATAAAGATCCCTTTTAAATAAATTCGTTGACATATATATTTTTCTTGATACATGTTTTAGTGATTTATTTCTTATGCAAAGTGGAATAACTGACAAATTACTGACTTTTTGTACCTTTTATGCACGATCATGTATCATAATTGCTTTTTTTTTTAATTTCCAGTACTGTTTTTAAAATCACTGAACATATGGCCTCCATTTATAGCCCAAAACAAATTTGATATTGTTCTTTTTATTTTATTAAATTTCAATATCTGGTTTACGCACAAATTGTTGAGCAACAGTAGGGAATCACAAAATGTGATGACATTTAATTTGCTATTTCATGAATGTGGAAAAAGTTTAAGGTTTGAAAAAGTGACGGGGGGAGATCGTAAACTAAAAAAAAGATTATAAAAATACATTTTGGGCCTCCAAAAAAAAAAAAAAAAAAATAGCAGTGAATATAGAGAATTTTAGCAAAAATGATTTTGTTTCTATTTTCTAAATTGCAGGGCGCCGTTAAGGTGCGGGGCCCGGGGCGACCACCCCGGTTGCTCCTTTGGTCCAGCCAGCCCTGCTTATGCTGGGCAACGAAACTAGTTTACCAGACTTGTAAAATAATTTCTGTGCGGCACTGCTCTAATCACAGATCAGAACTACACGGTCAAATCATATTATTGTGGCCACCAACTAATATCCAGAGTAACCGCCGCGTGCAGCGCGGACAGGAGGTAAACGAGCTGGGAGTGACTCAATAAGATGCTGGAAGGTGTTCACAGGTATGCGGAGCCATGCTGACCGCAGTGCATCTGACAGCTGCTAAGAGAGTGAGTGGTGGAGTATCCATAGAGCAAACAACACGATCGAGGTGGTCACACAGATGCTCAATTGGGTTTAAGTATGGGGAATTAGGGGGCCAAGGAAGTACTTTGAAGTCTTCATCTCTTCCAACCACTCTCGGGCATTCCTAGCTGTGTGACACGTCGCATTGTCGTGCTGGAAGATCCCATCCGCTCCAGGGAAGACAATCAGCATGTATGGGTGTACGTGGTCTACAAATATGGATTCATAACGAATTTGGTCCATAGTGCCTTCTACAGACATGAGTGGACCCAGGGAATGCCACGAAAACATTCCCCAGACCATAACGCTGCCCCCACCAGCTTGTGTTCTTCCAGCAATGGTTGAAGAGTGTTTGTTCTCCGATGTTTCTCGCCTTATACGCCAACGTCCATCCGTCCGATGAAGCAGAAAACATGACTCATCGGAGAAGGCAATCCTTTGCCAATCAGCGGAGGTCCAGTTCCGACACTGCCGTGAAGCCTTTTCTGCCGATGCACCTTCGTTAGCATAGGTGCTGTGACCATCCGTCTGCATCGGAGCCCCATGCGCAGCAGGGTTCGCTGGACTGTCGTTTTAGACACACTCCCCCCCCGCTTCATTCGGCCAGTGAGTTGCTCCAGTGTAGCGTGTCGATCGGCCCTCACGCACCTTCGAAGCCGACGTTCACCCCTCACATCAATGGCACGTGGTGCTCCACAGTTTTTACGTCGCTTATTCGCAATGGTGCCATTTCTCCAATCACGATACCCTTTAACCACAGCAGTATGCAACCAGTTCACAAACTGCGCTGTTTCAGAAATACTGCTACCCTGGGCCCGAAAGCCGATAATCATCCCTTCTTGCAAATCTGAGAAATCCCTCCTTTTATCCATGACAACAACGAGTGTTATGTTTTCAGAATGCCCACAGCACACCTTATATATACCCTCCAAGCCAGCTCACGACACGTGCCTTCTTTCATTGGCAACGCGCTGTTGACGTCAAAAGTAGGAGGTGGTCACAATAATATGACTCCCCTGTGTATAAGCTGGCGATAAAATCACTTACAGGAATAGATATTTAAAGCATTTTAATAAACTATGTCGTGTACAGGAACGCATTGCCTAAAAATGCCAGAAAAATGAAATTGTTCGTGAACTTCCTAAACATTAAACTATTGAAAGTAAGAGAATTTTTGAACACAACGGATACGTCTACTTTCCGGCCGGTTTCAGCTGTTTGGAACTAAAACGAGATTTGAGTTAGTCATTTTCACAGAGCGAAGAATGATACAAAGCGGGATGAAAACGAGAATGCACATATGAAGAATTACATAAAAAAATTACAGCTAGAAGCTTCTGAATAATTAGAATGTGCGATGTCATAGTCAGACCATGGTGTCTACTGGTAAAAAAAATCATGAAAGTCACTAAATCAGAAAAACGTCATGAAAGTCAAGAAAAAGTCACGAATTTTGCATTGGGGTCAGGAATTCTTTTTGGTAAATGTTAATTTTCTAATGAAAATCTTAAGTAATTTTCCATGTACTGACCACATAAGACAATCCATCTAACAATTTAACTACAAAAAAAGGGGGGGGGGCTTTGTTCCCTCTTCCACAAAGTAAACTGATACAGCAAAAAATGTGCCGCCCCGGTGGCGCAGTGGTCTAAGCGATGGCCTCTGATCATTCGTCCGTAAGGGTTCCGGGTTCGAATCCCGTCAGGTATGGATGTTGTGTTTGTCTTACGGCACTGGCTCTCTCCCTTCCCTGGAACCAGTGACCCTAAATTAGGGACGGGCGACTGCTTATAGCCCATTGAGTTGCTCACGGTGGTCGTTAAACCTCCAGTCAAAAAAAAAAAAAAACAAAAAAAAAACAGCAAAAATGTCTTAGCATAGAAATAATGGTTACAAAATTTTGAGATCAATTTAGCAATTTATATTATACTAAAGAAGGGGGCATGTAATGAAATGTAGACATTTTTGCTGTATCAGTTTTTTTTTTGTAGAAGAGGGAACAAATCCTCCCCCTCCCTTGTTTTCTCGTTTTCATTATCTTTTTCTCTTTATAATTAAATTTTATAGCAAAATGGTACTAATAAATATGAAATGTCGTGCACACCAACAAAGAGAATTGAAGATTTGAGCCGTTTATTGCACGGTAAAATGATGATAAAAAAAGTGACTCATAAAACAAGATACACTGCTGGCCACCCAAAATGCAACACCAAGACGGAAGCATCAGATTGGTCTGAAATTCGCAGCATGCGTCGCCCGCGAGAGGACATGCAAACGATTAGCATTGCAGGGAATATGCAAATCATGTGCGCCCGGCACGCCACCGAGAAGCTATATAAGAAGGGTGCACATAAGGCGGGGTAAGTAGTAGAAGTGTGTTGTGCTGCCGGACCTGTGCGTGGGAAGATTCCTGATGACTCGTCGCAGAATACGGCAGTCATTCCAGCACGTTTCGGAGTTCGATAGAGGACGAATAGCGGCTTATCGCGACAGCGGTTGATCGTACCGAGACATCGGCGCCCGTGTGGGACGACATCCACCCACAGTGAGGCGAGTATGGATTCGGTGGGTGCAGGAGGGATTGACGGATCGACGTGAGCGATTGCCGCAGCCGCGGCACACCACCGAACGAGAGAACCGGCATGTTGTGCGGCGGACATTGACGGCTCGCACCTCCACATCACGAACGTTAGCGCAAGAATTAGGGTGTGTTGCGCAACAACCTGTGTCAGCACGTACCGTTCGATGTCGTCTGCAGGAGCGGGGTCTTGTCGCACGGCGCCCATTGCTCCGATTACCATTGACGTTTCACCACCGGCGAGTGCGGCGGCAGTGGGCCGTTGAACGCCGCACGTGGACTACGGAATGGCACGACATTGTCTTCTCCGACGAATCACGCTTCTGCCTGCAACACCACGATGGTCGGATCCGCGTGTGGCGGCACCGCGGCGAGAGACTGTATGACGCCTGCATTATGCATCGCCATTCCGGTCCGTCGCCTGGCGTTATGGTTTGGGGCGCAATTGGATATGACACCCGCACCCCTCTGGTACGCATCTCCGGTACACTCAACAGCCACTGCTACATCTCCGACGTTTTGGAGCCTGTAGTCCTCTCTTACCTGCAGGACCTGCCAGCGGCCACGTTTCAACAGGACAATGCGCGCCCGCACGTGGCACACATCGTGCAAAAATTCTTCAGGGCCCATCAGGTGTCACTGCTACCGTGGCCCGCCTGCTCTGCCGACATGTCGCCCATCGAACACGTCTGGTCGCTGAGCACCAACCGCGGCTACGCCTGATGAACTGTGGCAACGTGTGGAAGCAGCCTGGACCGACATACCCCTATCCCACATCCAAAGCCTCTTTCGTTCGATGCCGCGGCGCGTAGCGGCCGTTATTGCCAGCCATGTGGGGCCACACGAACTATTGATGTATGCGTGTTCCGCAAGTCACACGGGCCTGTAAGCTCAATCGTTTCATCTTTGTATCTGTTATGTGTCCAGTAAATCTGGCTTTGCTATCTCGTGTCCTTCTTGTTGTTGCATTTTGGGTGGCCAGCAGTCTATATCACACATAAAAACGACAAGTTAAAAGATGGTAGTTAAAAGTGCATTAGGTCCTTTCAATCCCGCAGCGAGATCATCATCAGATGTAGTAAGGGGCGAGCGTACCAGTAGTTGCTAGATATAATCTCCAAATTCCAAAGGCCGCCCCGGTGGCGCAGTGGTCTAAGCGATGGCCTCTGATCATTCGTCCGAACGGGGTCCGGGTTCGAATCGCGGTGAGGCATGGATGTCGTGTTTGTCTTACGGCACTGGCTCTCTCCCTTCCCTGGAACCAGTGACCCTAAACAAGGGACGGGTGACTGCTTATAGCCCATTGAGTTGCTCACGGTGGTCGTTGAACCTTCAATCTAAAAAAAAAAAAAAATTCCAAAGTTAACGTAGATTGGTCTAAATAGCGCAGACTCAGTGCGAGGATATGACGTTGATGGAAGTATTGATGAATGAGGTCGGACAAGAAGAATTAATCCGTCGAAGCACAGGTTCAATAGTCTGTTTCCATGGTAGTGGTATTACAAGAGGAGTATCTTCATGACAGCTATTCTTGGTGCGGTGAAGGATGAACATGCTTTACGTAAGTAAAGTAAGGAATTTAAAACGAGGTATAGCCAAGAGTGAAGTGTCGTTCCATACCGGATAGTACACTCTCTCATTGACCAGTCGTGATAAGGCAGTAGCGCTGGATTCAGTTTTAACATTTTTTTTTTTTTATGTTCCGCGATCTGATTTTTAAAGATCTAGCCTTCAATTTGCAATTCTCTTAGCAGAATGGTATCTCAACTCACTTTTAAGTGCACTCAAAGTGTGATGAGTAGATTTTTGTTACTAGCAGATCAGCAGGGGGCACTTTTCCTGTAAAAAAAAAGAAGGGACATAGTGTTTCTCCTCTTTGATATGTATATGTGTTGCGCGCGCGTGTGTGTGTTTGTGTGTGTACCACAGCCTAGATAGGTATGTATATGTATGTATACGTATACTGAATTCTTTTAAAAGTAGTCAGGAAAATTTCTTATTGGTCATAAAATTGTATTTGTCATATTTGGTAGATACCACGTCAGGAATTTATTAATATGGGGTGGGGTGGGGGGCTTGAATTCGCGTCATCGATCTCGTAGAAAAAAGTAGTCCAAGTGAGAATACGTCCAAAATCTTTGAAAGCTGAAAAAATACCCTACGCTGGGGGGGGGGGGATATTTAACCAGTAAATCGAGATTGGCAAGCCTATCCACTGTGAGTCTGTTTAAGCAATATTTTTTATTAAATGAAAAAAAAAGTTGCTGAGAAAACACTTTGCAGACTATTCTGAAAATGGTATGTTTCCTGACCTGTGCAATAAAACTCAAGCTTCAAGGAAAGGAGCTGTGGATTCGACGATCCCTACCTTGAGAATGTGTGATGCTCAAGAATTATTTGACTCGAGCTTGGACTTTCACGAACACGATATGGATCTTTGCGGAGGGAGTTTAAAAAAAAAAGCTGTTATGTAGTTTTTTCGTGAATGACGAACGGTTCCGGGACCATATTACAAAGAAATCGCCAGAGCAGCAGGAAATTTACGGTTTGAGGGATTTTAGCTCCTCGTGAATGATAACAGAATTTATTCTCCAATCGATCTAGAAGCTTTCTACAGAACGTCGAAAATAATCAATAGAAAGCAAACCATGAAAATGCTGATTTGGCAACATCAGCACCAGTGACGACAGTAACGCTTCTGACGGAAGTAACGCGGAACTATCATTTCGCGTGAGTGAAGTTAAGAAACTGTCAATTCGTCTTCATTTATGAGAAAGAGACAATTTTCGGATTTTGTGAATACATCTAATTGAAGCATATGAAGAAAATTAATAGTATTAATAATAATTAATAAATTAATTTCAGAATACGAGTTTTGTCAACTTATGTGATAGAGGATTTCCACAAATGAGTTTCATCGGCATTCCAACAATTCCCTCATTATTCTTTTTGTAGGTCCACCCTGAATTTTGCATGAAACCAAGCACACTGAAGTAGCATATTGTTAGGAATACCTCTACCTAATAACGTTGTTGGACCGCGATTGGCTTTTAAAACAACCTCGATTCTATGTGGCATGGATTCAGTGAGGTGCTGATACCGTTCTACCGGTACACTGTAAAAAACTTCCTGAAATTCACGAGCCACTTTCTGTGATTTCTTTTGTGAATTAACGAAGCATATTTCTGATACAACTTTTTTCGTGAAATGACGGAAAACACGGATTTTTCGCACGCCAGAAAATTCTGAATTTTCAGAAAACTTTCAGCAATTCATTTCTCATACTGATTGTAAATTGCCGTTTTTTAGATGTGTTAACGGAAAATTCTGAATTCTCAGAAAACTTTCAGCAATTCCTTTCTTATATTGATGGCAAATTGCCGTTTGTAAGATGTGTTAACGGAAAATTCTGAATTTTCAGAAAACTTTCAACAATTCTTTTCTCATATTGATTGTAAATTGTCGTTTTTAAGACGGGTTAACGGAAAAATTCAGAAATTTCAGAAACCTTTCGGCAATTCCGTTCTTATGCTAACGGGAAAATTACGTTCACTTTTTCCGTATCCATATGACGAAAAATTTCCAGTAATAGAGTTTCGCGGGAATACTTGGGGGTTGATTAAATTTTAAATTTCAATAGTCTGTAGAAGGATTTGATTTTGAAGTTCTGTAGCGAGATCGGATATCGTGGATAGTATATCGCATGAATTTTGGTTAAGTGGCACAGGATATTCCTTCTCCTCTTTTCCATTTTATGCACCAGCTATTATACACTGCTAGACAATTGCTAAGGACTGATCATAAACGGCTATATAGCGCATAAAAAAGTAAGTGTGGTTGGATGCCAAGTGAAATAAAATAATGTCAGAATGCCAGGACATTACAAGAAAGACAATTTATTGTGCTCTGAAATCCAGAAGGCTTTGGAACGTGTTCAAGGGACAAACAGGCCATTTTGTGCAGAATACGTAAACGTGAAAAAAATGCAATTACCGTCCGCAGGCGTTCCGGCGTAAGATGTCAATACGGGATATGGCCACCATGGAGGGCGATGCAAGATTCCACAACAGCTGCTTGATAATGTCATGCTTTGCACAACATTATCAAGCAGCTGTTGGGGTAATTTATCCCATTCCTCTGTCAGTGCACGGATGAGGGTGTCCTTGTTTATTGGAGGGCATTGGCGACCAGCAAGACTCCTCCCCAAAGCATATCACACATTTTCAATGGGATTCAGATCTGGAGAACGTGCTGGCCATACGAGGCGTTGAATATCCTCGTTCTCAAGACACTCCTGGACAGCGACTGTTCGATGACATGTTGCGTTGTCGTCCATGAAAATGAATCTGTCACCGACAGCACCACGGAACATGCGAACATGAGGTAGCAGAACATCATTAATGTATCGTTGGCCAGTCATAGTCCCAGTTGGAAGCACATAGAGGGACGTACGGCCATTGATCATGATACCAGCCCATACCATGACACTACATGTCGGATATCGGTCCCTTTCCTGTATGTTTGCTGGACAATATGCAGTACCACTATCACGCCAGATCAGTTGTCGTCGACAATCAGACGATAGACTGTATCTGCTCTCATCTGAGAAGAGGACAGCAGACCAGTCGTTATCAGTCCAATTGCGATGTTGATGGCACCATTGCAAACGGGCGGTACGGTGACATCTGGACAATGGGATGCACACAACAGGACGGCGGGCGTATAGTCCTCCTTCATGCAAACGTCTGGCGACAGTTTTTCGGGAGATCCTCTTGCCAGTAGCAGCCATAAACTGATTTGCTACCTCACTAGCTGTGCTGCGCCGGTGTCTTTTTGTTGATAGCACTATGTACCGATCTTCTGCAGGTGTCGTACTGTGAACACGACCTCCCCCGTGACGTTTGCTACACTCTCCATTTGTTTGAAATGATTTCCAAAGCCTTGAAACAACACTGTGGCTGACGTCGAACTCCCTGGCAACATCTGTTATTTTTAGCCCTTCTTCAATCTTGCCAGTAATACGGCCACGCGTAAAATCATCTAGGTGATGTCTGAAAGACATACTGAAAATTGTAAGTTCGTCAATTGATTCTTTCCCTTTCAACTTTGCGTTTGAACAACAACGGTCAAGACGCGTCAAATCCTTTATATCTCTTATCAGCGCTATGACGTCACGAACAAGTTCGGCAATCCAAAATTTGCATATGCACAACACGTCTTACTGTATCCCGCACTTATGATAATTTCCACATTTTCCTGCCTTCCATTTTATGGTTGCTATCGTTGCTATTGTCATCCGTCCTTAGCAATTGTCCGGCAGTGTATATTTTATTACCGTAAGAAACCGGATGTTTAAATTATTGTACAGGTGATTGTACGATGTCTATGTATCAGTCTGTGGAGTCCTTAAAACAAAAGCTATATAGCTATCAAGACTAAATTTTTTATTTAGAAATTTTGTGAAATAATATTATGAAACAGTGCATTGCACCGTTTCTCTCATCGTCTGCAAACAAATGTTTTCCTAATTACTGTAGGTAGCGCATTTATGCGCCATAAATCTTTGTTTTAGCACCACAAACATCTCGGACGTCGCGGACATCAAAATATCTCCTTACCTTATTCCATGATTGCATAGGTAATCCGGCAAGTTTCTGATCATCACAAAACAAAACACTGATGAGCACCAGTATGTCACGAGCACAAAATAACACAAGCGTTCGCTCACATTGTCAAAAGAACACACACTACTTCAAAAGAGAACACGCACTTCCAAGGGCGCCCATAGGAGGGGGGGGCTTGAGCCCCTCCCTAGCCGTTGGTATAGCCACATTTTTGATAATTTTAAAACACGAAAATAGACGAAACCTTTTTTTAAAGCATTTTTAAAATTAATAAGATATTACTGATTGATTGTATCAATTATTTTTGTCGTATTTTAGCATCTTGTACATTTACTAGAATGTCTGACAGCCTTGGAGGAGGTGAGGATTTTTCTTATCCCCCCTCCCCCTAAAAGTACTCATATGGGCACCACTGCGCACTTCTCCCCTCGCCAACTTGTTGCTTTTCTCAACGCACACGATCACATCACGTGACCGACTCAGGCTGAAGTTCGCCGCTGGAAGAAGCTTTCGCACGGCAAAAATAAAAGAACAATGACAACTCTCGCGCTTGGCGACAGTTGCAAACGCATGACTGCTAAACGTACCGTTGTTTACAGATCACCAGCAAACCACTTGAGGTGATTTTTTTCGTTCTTGGCCATAAAAAAAAGGAATTAATTATGCACGTAACAATATACACTGCTGGCCACCCAAAATGCAACACCAAGAAAGACACGAAATAGCAAAGCCAGATTTACTGGACACATAACAACAGATACAAAGATAAAACGATTGAGCTTACAGGCCCGTGCGACTTGCAGAACACGCAGACATCAATAGTTCGTGTGACCCCCATGGCTAGCAATAATGGCCGCTACACGCCGCGGCATCGAACGAAAGAGGCTTTGGATGTGTTCTTGGGGTATGTCGGTCCAGGCTGCTTCCACACGTTGCCACAGTTCATCAGGCGTAGCCGCGGGTGGTGCTTGCCGGGCCACTCGGTTGCCGATCAGCGACCAGACGTTTTCGATGGGCGATATTTCGGGAGAACAGGCAGGCCACGGCACCAGTGACACCTGGTGGGCCGTGAAGAATTGTTTCACGAAGCGTGCCACGTGCGAGCGCGCATTGTCCTGTTGAAACGTGGACGCCAGCAGGTCCTGCAGGAAAGAGAGGACTACAGGCTCCAAAATGTCGGAGATGCAGCTGTGGCTGTTGAGTGTACCGGCGATGCGTACCAGAGGGGTGCGGGTGTCATATCCAATTGCGCCTCAAACCATAACGCCAGGCGACAGACCGGTATGGCGATGAATAATGCAGGCGTCATACAGTCTCTCGCCGCGGTACCGCCACACGCGGATCCGACCATCGTGGTGTTGCAGGCAGAAGCGTGATTCGTCGGAGAAGACAATGTCGTGCCATTCCGTAGTCCACGTGCGGCGTTCAACGGCCCACTGCCGCCGCACTCGCCGGTGGTGAAACGTCAATGGTAATCGGAGCAATGGGCGCCGTGCGACAAGACCCCGCTCCTGCAGACGACATCGAACGGTACGTGCTGACACAGGTTGTTGCGCAACACACCCTAATTCTTGCGCTAACGTTCGTGATGTGGAGGTGCGAGTCGTCAATGCCCGCAGCACAACATGCCGGTTCTCTCGTTCGGTGGTGTGCCGCGGCTGCGGCAATCGCTCACGTCGATCCGTCAATCCGTCCTGCACCCACCGAATCCATACTCGCCTCACTGAGGCTGGATGTCGTCCCACACGGGCGCCGATGTCTCGGTACGATAAAACGCTGTCGCGATAAGCCACTATTCGTCCTCTGTCGAACTCCGAAACGTGCTGGAATGACTGCTGTATTCTGCGACGAGGCATCAGGAAGCTTCCTACGCACAGGTCCAGCAGCACAACACACTTCCACTACCTACACCCCGCCTTCTGTGCACCCTTCTTATAGTGCTGCTCGGTGGCGTGCCGGGCGCACATGATTTGCAGATGCCCCGCAATGCTAATCGTTTGCATGTCCTCTCGCAGGCGACGCATGCTGCGAATTTCAGGCCAATCGGATGCTTCCTTCTTGGTGTTGCATTTTGGGTGGCCAGCAGTGTATTTGAGTAGAACTGTCGGTCAAATGACTATCTCATTTGATGTGTGAAAGTACTTCTACCATTTTGCGGGTTACAGTTTTCCGTACAATAGAGGTTTGCTCCAATTTCTGCTCACGTCTGCTTATTTAACACAGTTGCTGGAAAAATTACGTGTAGGTGCATGGTATTATTTTTCCGATGTTGCACATTTCACGTTGTAGGTCTTAGATTTTTGTTTCTTGACAAGGATTTAAGCATTTTCTACTTGTTCCACATCGATCCCCGGAGGAGATTGAGGCTGTCTTAGTTACATTCTGAGTATTGGCTTGATTTCCACAAGCGGAGCACCGGATAATGGTCAGAGTGGTCTTTCAGTCCAGCTAGTGACTGATACGATGCTGGTTACTCATACTGAGGGCGTGGTGTTGAAGTCCTGGAAGAATTCGATTCGTGTTTGATCTTAGTTCTCTTTTTTCCGTGTAGCGGAATCCATAAATTAAGAATGTTTTCGTGCCTTAAATGCCCATGGGCGCTGAGGCACGTGGGCGTTGATTGAGATATATATATATAAAGAGCAGAGATTAAAACAAAAGATATTACCTAAGAAGTTAATACGAAATTCGCAAAATAACCTGAAGATCAAGACGCGCAACGCAGCAGTCACGAAAATTCAGAATTCACATACTATTAAGAAGAGACATAAGCAAAAACAATTTTTTTACCGATATTCCAAAAACAACATAGTAAAACTCATATACTGACAGGTATAAGTAAAAAAGAGGATAAAATAAAAGCAAACTGAATGTAGAAAGTGTCGAGAATGCCGAGCCTTGGCTTTATCAAGGACCAGCAAAACTCTGCATTTTCTCACTTCCACAAAGACCTAGTTGGAAATGGGTTTTTGCAAAGCCATAGATGCAAGTAATAAGCCCACCAAAAAATGTTATTTAAAATATCATGACCTCCTCAGAGTTCCATGACGAAACACAACATAAAAATATTTTTGCATGCAACTCTGAGGAGGTCATGATATTTTAAATAGCATTTTTTGGTGGGTTTATTACTTGCATCTATGGCTTTGCAGAAACCTATTTCCAACTAGGTCTTTGTGGAAGTGAGAAAATGCTGAGTTTTGCTGGTCCTTGATAAAGCCAAGGCTCGGCATTCTCGACACTTTCTACATTCAGTTTGCTTTTATTTTATCCTCTTTTTACTCATACCTGTCAGTATATGAGTTTTACTATGTTGTTTTTGGAATATCGGTTAAAAAATTGTTTTTGCTTATGTCTCTTCTTAATACTATCATCATCATCATCATCATCATTGTCAACCATTATCAATCCACTGCTGGACGAAGGTCTCCCCAAGTTTCCTCCACAACAGTCTGTCTTGTGCCAGTCTCCTCCATGTCACTCCCGCATACTTTCGAATTTCATCCACCCATCTTCCATGTGGTCTTCTTCTGGGTCTTTTCCTGTCCCTTGGAATCCAATCTAAAATTTCGGTTGTCCATCGATGGTCTGTTCTTCTGGCAGTATGTCCAGCCCATTGCCATTTCAGGGATTTAACTCTGATCATGATGGCTTCCACTCTTGTCATTTTTCGGATCCACGTGTTCCTCTTCTTATCTCTCCTGGTTACACCAAGCATGCACCTCTCCATGCTACTTTGAGTTGTCTGCAGCCTTTGTATGTCTCTTTTAGCTAAGGTCCACGTCTCTGCACCATACGTAAGCACTGGAAG
The DNA here is from genome assembly GCA_039090855.1 of Macrothele yani. Taxonomy (NCBI): domain Eukaryota; kingdom Metazoa; phylum Arthropoda; class Arachnida; order Araneae; family Macrothelidae; genus Macrothele; species Macrothele yani. The sequence continues at coordinate 57,309,868 of CM077010.1, forward strand.
GATGCATTGATCAAACACTTTTCTTTTAAAACATAATGGCATATTGCTCTTGAAAATTGTGCTGTTTCTTCCAAAAGCTCTCCAGGCAAGTTTTGTACACCGATTAATTTCTTCATCAATGTGACCCTCACTTGATATCTGCTGTCCAAGATAAACATACGTATCTGTTATCTCCAGTTGTTCTCCATCAATCGATAAATCTTCATTTCTTGTAAAAGCATTGAACATCACTTTTGTCTTCTGAAAGTTCATTTTTAATCCCACTTCTTTACTCTTGTCAGCAAGTTCCCGGATCATACTCTGCAGCTCTGATGGGGTAGTTGCAAAAATGACTACGTCATCAGCAAAACGAAGGTGGGTTAGATAATCTCCATTAATCTTTATCCCTTTGTTTTCCCAGTTCAGTGATTGAAAGACATTTTCCAATGTGGCATTAAAGAGCTTCGGAGATATGGTGTCACCTTGTCTCACTCCCTTTCCAATTTTTATGTGTGTTGTATTTTCAAACAACCGAATCTTTGCACTTGCATTTTCATAGATGTTAATAATAATATTAATGTATGCATCTTCAATACCGCAGGATTTCAGAGCCGTGGTAACTGCTGATGGTTTCACCGAATCAAAGGCTTTTTCATAATCGATAAAAGCCATGCACAATGGAAGTTCATATTCCCTCGCTCTTTCAATTAGTTCTCTCAGTACGTGGATATGATCTATTGTGCTGTAGCCACTCCTGAATCCAGCTTGTTCTCTCGGTTGAGCCATGTCCAGTGTTACCTTCAAGCGGTGTGAAAGAACTTTAGTGAAGATTTTATAAACCACTGATAGGAGGCTGATAGGTCTGTAGTTCCCGAGATCCTCAATGTCACCTTTTTTATGTAGCAGGATCATTGTAGCATTGTTCCAATCCTCAGGAATCTTCCCTTCATTAAGGCATCGAGTGAAAATTTGGGCGAGTACTGTTTCAATTTCTCCACTTGCTTCTTGTATGATGTCTATAGTAATTCCATCTTCTCCTGGAGCTTTCCCCCGCTTCATGTTCTTGATCGCATGAGCAACTTCTGCTGGGAGGACTGGAAGAACTCTGGTACCTTTCATGATGTCTGGAGGACATGTATCATCCCTTTCATATAATTTGGAGTAGAAATCTTTCACTCTTGTCAAAATTTCACCTCTATTTCTTGTTATAGAACCATCTTCTTTTCTCAGAGCCATAATCTGTTTTCTTCCCTTACTGAGATGTCCCTTTGCTATCTTTAGGCTTTGGTTGTTTTCAATTGCTTTCCTCACTAGCTCACAGTTGAATTTCCTTACGTCTTCAGTGATACTTTTTCGTGTTGTCTTGCATAGCTCTATATATTCCACTTTGGAAGTCACATCTTCTTTAGTTGTCCTCATCTCTCTTCTTTTTTGCATCAACATTTTGGTTTTTCCTGATAATTTGTTCACATGCAACTTGTTCTTAGACCCAGCTAATTTTGTTGCTGTTTCCATTAGAGCTTTGGTTACTTTTCTGTTAACTTCCGAAATATCCACTTCTTCCGATGTTAGGCCTTCTAAAGCAGAGAATCTGTTCTTCAGTTCCAACTTGAAAGTATTATGGTGTTTTTTAAGGTTGGTTATGTCAATACATTTTGTTTGTCTTATGAGCTTGCCACGTTCCAGTTTAGTGTTGAGGTGCATCTTACATCTCACCAATCTTTGGTCACTACCAGTGTTGAACTTGTTCAGCACACTGCAGTCTTCGATGACGAATTTTTTGTTACACATAATAAAATCAATTTCACTTGTCGTCCCAATTGGATGTCTCCATGTCCATTTCCTGTGTGGCTTTTTCTTGAAAAAGGAGTTCAAGATGAAAAATCCTTCTGCCTCTGCAAACTCAACGAGAGTATTTCCACGCTGGTTTCTGTTGCCGTGACCGAATTTACCTACTGAAGTTTCATTCTGTTGCCGTTGCCCTATTTTTGCATTGAAATCTCCCATATTTATCTTCAAGTGCTGCTTACCTTTATTATTTAGATGACGAATTTCCTCATAAAATTCTTCAATTTCTTCTTCAGGATGACTTGTGGTGGGTGCATAAGTTTGAATAATCTGAGCCTGGTATCTTCTCGATAGTTGGATAACGAGTCGTGCAGCTCTGTCTCCAACCTTAAATCTTGGCCCTCAGTCTCCGGCAGCTGGAATGTACCTGGCCAAGGCAGCGGCCAGTGCGACATGAAGGCAGAGGGTGCTAAGAATCCCCGGAGGACCGGACTAGGCTGCCATTTGATGCTGACCCTGGCTACCTATAACGGACGCTCCCTATCTTCTGATATATATATATATATATACTGAAGAGCAAAACTGAAAACAAAGGAAAAACTTTAGAATTTAAAACGAAAGTTGCAAAATAACCTGAAGATCAAAACGCGCAACGCAGCAGTTTTGAAAATTCAGAATTCACATTCTATTAAGAAGAGACCTAAGCAAAAAAAATACATATATAATTTTGACTCACACCAAGTACAACATAGAAAAGGTTATGTGTCTACCGGTGTGAGTAAAAGGAGAAAAGATAAAAAAATAAAATAAAACAACTGAATGTAGAAGGTGTCGAGAATACTGAGCCTTGGCTTTATCAAGGACCAGCAAAAACTCTGCATTTTCTCACTTCCACAAAGACCTAGTTGGAAATGGGTTTCTGCAGGGCCATAGATGCAAGTAACATGCCCACCTAAAATTGTTATAAAATATATATATATGTCATGTCCTTCTCAGAGTTGTATGACCTAGCACTAGTTAACAATTTCGCTTACATCCATAACCCTCCTGGCCCGACCCATGCTCTTCATCTGTTACTATTAAACAGAGAGAAGAAGATTAAAGAGAACTCAAGCTGTGAGAGTGACATAATAATTAGAAATAATTTTCAGCTATAACGAAATGCCAAGTTCGTCTGAGAGAGAATTTAAACCTGAAAAACAATGCAAAAGAAATCCAAATTTTTACATTGCAATTAAAAAAGGAAATATTAATTTTTTTAAAAATCAGAATTTTGAAAGAAAACTTGAGACTAAAACCCCCTACTCTACAACTTCTGACAACACGAAAACGAGAATAAGTTAAAGACAATAATTAACTAAAGAAAACTTTGTGAAAGTTATATGACTTAAACAATTAGTTGCAATATGTACAAAGTATTTCAGCAGTGCTTTAAGTGCATAATTAAGTAGTTATTAAGAACTTAACTACTTTGAAAATACAGCGCAAAGAAAAGGAACTATGCTTAGCCATCTGCTGTGCCTAAGTACCCAAAAGACGCGCAAAGTTACCAAGAAAAGAAAGAGTTAAAATCCGCTAAAATGTTAACAGACAAGCCAGTGCCTAAAAGCAGAAAAGCAAAAAATCAACAGAGAAAAAAAGTACACGAAGTACAAACATTGAACTTATATAACCTAAAACCCAAATACAAGGAAGAGAGCTTACCTCTTGTGCAACTGAACTTTCTCCTCACAAGAGTAAAACATGGCTGACCTCTTCCCTAACACTTCTGCCACTCCCTAGTTGCTGGGGGGCAGTGTGGGTGGGGCTGATGGCCTCCTCATACAGAAAGAAACCAACTCGCGGAGATTTTAACCAGAGAAAAAAATATATATATAAACTTAAGACTGTGGATCTGCATGATCAGAAAGAGCAGAATTAACTCTCCAGAATACATGAGAAATATCATAAAATACACGAGTAGTGTATTTAATAATCTTTGCATGTATTAAATCACCTTAGTGAGCTTCTATAGATTAATCAGAATCTTATTAATTTTAATGTTAGTTTTACTATTTTTAGTATAGCTATCCTAGTGATGAATAACTAGTTTTCTTTTTTATTTGTTTTTATTTTCTTTTATAAACAGATTTTTAAGCTTTTTTTGTGATTTTGCTTATATTATTTAATTTTTTTGTTTTAATAGGACCTTCATATCCATAGCACTAAGGTTCCTTTTAGTAGTTAATAGGCATCCTCTAGCCAACTTCCTTACGGCTTTGATTGGTCGGAATCATATTATTAACTGTGTAGAAAATTAAAGCAGATCTGCCAACCTTACTCTATTATTCAGGATAATTTTTCTTAAAGTTCTTTTGATGAAGGAAGAAGGAATTTCGTTCTCTAGAAAACTATCTAATAGTATATTAATGTGGTAATTGAAGTCCAAATTGTTGCTGCAAATTCTTGAAATTCTTAGGACCTGAGAAATTAGTACATTCTCAATTACTTTGGTTGATATGTTATTATTCCAGTGTAGATATTTAATTACTTTGAAAGGAAAATTAACTCTGTTATCAAAGAGGCTAATAGATGGGTTACCTCTGTTGAGCTTAATGCTTAAGTCTAGGAACTCAAGTTCCTGATTACTGTGGTTGGTTTTACACTTAAAGCACTGCTGAAATACTTTGTACATATTGCAACTAACTGTTTAAGTCATATAACTTTCACAAAGTTTTCTTTAGTTAATTATTGTCTTTAACTTATTCTCGTTTTCGTGTTGTCAGAAGTTGTAGAGTAGGGGGTTTTAGTCTCAAGTTTTCTTTCAAAATTCTGATTTTTAAAAAAATTAATATTTCCTTTTTTAATTGCAATGTAAAAATTTGGATTTCTTTTGCATTGTTTTTCAGGTTTAAATTCTCTCTCAGACGAACTTGGCATTTCGTTATAGCTGAAAATTATTTCTAATTATTATGTCACTCTCACAGCTTGAGTTCTCTTTAATCTTCTTCTCTCTGTTTAATAGTAACAGATGAAGAGCATGGGTCGGGCCAGGAGGGTTATGGATGTAAGCGAAATTGTTAACTAGTGCTAGGTCATACAACTCTGAGGAGGACATGACATATATATATATTTTATAACAATTTTAGGTGGGCATGTTACTTGCATCTATGGCCCTGCAGAAACCCATTTCCAACTAGGTCTTTGTGGAAGTGAGAAAATGCAGAGTTTTTGCTGGTCCTTGATAAAGCCAAGGCTCAGTATTCTCGACACCTTCTACATTCAGTTGTTTTATTTTATTTTTTTATCTTTTCTCCTTTTACTCACACCGGTAGACACATAACCTTTTCTATGTTGTACTTGGTGTGAGTCAAAATTATATATGTATTTTTTTTTGCTTAGGTCTCTTCTTAATAGAATATATATATAAGAACAAGTTGCATGTAAACAAATTATCAGGAAAAACCAAAATGTTGATGCAAAAAGAAGAGAGATGAGGACAACTAAAGAAGATGTGACTTCCAAAGTGGAATATATAGAGCTATGCAAGACAGCACGAAAAAGTATCACTGAAGACGTAAGGAAATTCAACTGTGAGCTAGTGAGGAAAGCAATTGAAAACAACCAAAGCCTAAAGATAGCAAAGGGACATCTCAGTAAGGGAAGAAAACAGATTATGGCTCTGAGAAAAGAAGATGGTACTATAACAAGAAATAGAGGCGAAATTTTGACAAGAGTGAAAGATTTCTACTCCAAATTATATGAAAGGGATGATACATGTACTCCAGACATCATGAAAGGTACCAGAGTTCTTCCAGTCCTCCCAGCAGAAGTTGCTCATGCAATCAAGAACATGAAGCGGGGGAAAGCTCCAGGAGAAGATGGAATTACTATAGACATCATACAAGAAGCAAGTGGAGAAATTGAAACAGTACTCGCCCAAATTTTCACTCGATGCCTTAATGAAGGGAAGATTCCTGAGGATTGGAACAATGCTACAATGATCCTGCTACATAAAAAAGGTGACATTGAGGATCTCGGGAACTACAGACCTATCAGCCTCCTATCAGTGGTTTATAAAATCTTCACTAAAGTTCTTTCACACCGCTTGAAGGTAACACTGGACATGGCTCAACCGAGAGAACAAGCTGGATTCAGGAGTGGCTACAGCACAATAGATCATATCCACGTACTGAGAGAACTAATTGAAAGAGCGAGGGAATATGAACTTCCATTGTGCATGGCTTTTATCGATTATGAAAAAGCCTTTGATTCGGTGAAACCATCAGCAGTTACCACGGCTCTGAAATCCTGCGGTATTGAAGATGCATACATTAATATTATTAATAACATCTATGAAAATGCAAGTGCAAAGATTCAGCTGTTTGAAAATACAACACACATAAAAATTGGAAAGGGAGTGAGACAAGGTGACACCATATCTCCGAAGCTCTTTAATGCCACATTGGAAAATGTCTTTCAATCACTGAACTGGGAAAACAAAGGGATAAAGATTAATGGAGATTATCTAACCCACCTTCGTTTTGCTGATGACGTAGTCATTTTTGCAACTACCCCATCAGAGCTGCAGAGTATGATCCAGGAACTTGCTGACAAGAGTAAAGAAGTGGGATTAAAAATGAACTTTCAGAAGACAAAAGTGATGTTCAATGCTTTTACAAGAAATTAAGATTTATCGATTGATGGAGAAAAACTGGAGATAACAGATACGTATGTTTATCTTGGACAGCAGATATCAAGTGAGGGTCACATTGATGAAGAAATTAATCGGCGTACAAAACTTGCCTGGAGAGCTTTTGGAAGAAACAGCATAATTTTCAAGAGCAATATGCCATTATGTCTTAAAAGAAAAGTGTTTGATCAATGCATCCTTCCAGTGCTTACGTATGGTGCAGAGACGTGGACCTTAACTAAAAGAGACATACAAAGGCTGCAGACAACTCAAAGAAGCATGGAGAGGTGCATGCTTGGTATAACCAGGAGAGATAAGAAGAGGAACTCGTGGATTCGAAAAATGACGAGAGTGGAAGCCATCATGATCAGAGTTAAATCCCTGAAATGGCAATGGGCTGGACATACTGCCAGAAGGACAGACCATAGATGGACAGCCGAAATTTTAGATTGGATTCCAAGGGACAGGAAAAGACCCAGAAAAAGACCACATGGGAGATGGGTGGATGAAATTCGTAAATATGCGGGAGTGACATGGAGGAGACTGGCACAAGACAGACCGTTGTGGAGGAAACTTGGGGAGACCTTCGTCCAGCAGTGGATTGATAATGGTTGACAATGATGATGATGATGATGATATATATATATGAACTTTCAGAAGACAAAAGTGATGTTCAATGCTTTTACAAGAAATGAAGATTTATCGATTGATGGAGAAAAGCTGGAGATAACAGACACGTACGTTTATCTTGGACAGCAGATATCAAGTGAGGGTCACATTGATGAAGAAATTAATCGGCGTACAAAACTTGCCTGGAGAGCTTTTGGAAGAAACAGCATAATTTTCAAGAGCAATATGCCATTATGTCTTAAAAGAAAAGTGTTTGATCAATGCATCCTTCCAGTGCTTACGTATGGTGCAGAGACGTGGACCTTAACTAAAAGAGACATACAAAGGCTGCAGACAACTCAAAGAAGCATGGAGAGGTGCATGCTTGGTATAACCAGGAGAGATAAGAAGAGGAACTCGTGGATCCGAAAAATTACAAGAGTGGAAGACATCATGATCAGAGTTAAATCCCTGAAATGGCAATGGGCTGGACATACTGCCAGAAGGACAGATCATCGATGGACAGCCGAAATTTTAGATTGGATTCCAAGGGACAGGAAAAGACCCAGAAGAAGACCACATGGGAGATGGGTGGATGAAATTCGAAAGTATGCAGGGGTGACATGGAGGAGACTGGCACAAGACAGACCGTTGTGGAGGAAACTTGGGGAGACCTTCGTCCAGCAGTGGATTGATAATGGTTGACAATGATGATGATATATAGATATATATAAAGAACAGAGATTAAAACAAAAGATATTACCTAAGAAGTTAATACGAAATTCGCAAAATAACCTGAAGATCAAGACGCGCAACGCAGCAGTCACGAAAATTCAGAATTCACATACTATTAAGAAGAGACATAAGCAAAAACAATTATTTTACCGATATTCCAAAAACAACATAGTAAAACTCATATACTGACAGGTATAAGTAAAAAGAGGATAAAATAAAAGCAAACTGAATGTAGAAAGTGTCGAGAATGCCGAGCCTTGGCTTTATCAAGGACCAGCAAAACTCTGCATTTTCTCACTTCCACAAAGACCTAGTTGGAAATAGGTTTCTGCAAAGCCATAGATGCAAGTAATAAGCCCACCAAAAAATGTTATTTAAAATATCATGACCTCCTCAGAGTTGCATGACGAAACACAAGATAAAAATATTTTTGCATGCAACTCTGAGGAGGTCATGATATTTTAAATAGCATTTTTTGGTGGGTTTCTTACTTGCATCTATGGCTTTGCAGAAACCTATTTCCAACTAGGTCTTTGTGGAAGTGAGAAAATGCAGAGTTTTGCTGGTCCTTGATAAAGCCAAGGCTCGGCATTCTCGGCACTTTCTACATTCAGTTTGCTTTTATTTTATCCTCTTTTACTTATACCTGTCAGTATATGAGTTTTACTATGTTGTTTTTGGAATATCGGTTAAAAAATTGTTTTTGCTTATGTCTCTTCTTAATAGTATATATAGATATATATATATATATACTGTATATATGTATATAAAAATACATTGCTGTGCTGGGCTCCCCACTATGGCGTAAATATCCTCAGATTATTAAAGAGGTTAATAATTTCACGATTTATAACAGGTACCTAATGAATATAATTTGGAAAAAGCAGGTTTCTCCTGAAAGCGTTACTCCCATTCCTGCTGTGATTATTTAAATTAACCGTAGCTTGCTTATTTATGATTTAATGTTGTTAAACGTCTAAATTTTTCCATCTTTAGATTTGTTTTTCATTTTATTTATTTTTTAATTTATTGTTTTCTTCTCCGTTCTTCTCAGATTTTGCAGCGTTTAATCAAATTTACCAACATAAGCTAGGGCTTTTAAACGGTTTTTTTTTGTTGTTTTTTTTGTACATTTGAACCATATTAAGTCTTGTTGCATCATAATTTTTGTGTGCTTCGTTTGTCCAGTGTGATGTATTTTTAAGGCTTGTTTTCCCCTCGAGTTTCATGTCAGCTCTCTTTGCTAGAAAAACAAACAAACTAAACATCATACACCGCGCATTCTTTCAACATTTCACCAAATTCTTAATTTTGAGGTGCGGTTTTTATATAAAACTGTGGAATTTATAGTGCCAGTCTTCGACAAGGTTATTTGTTTAGTGAAATGTTCCATGACAGTTTTACACTTTTGTTGTTATTGCGGAGTTTTGCAAATACTGCTCTGCAAAGTGGTTGTAAAAAGATTCGCGTTTTATAGTGAGCCCTCCATGCTGCAAAACCAACCACTGTCCAATATCTTCTACTGAGAAATTTGCCAAGAACGAACACATTCGTAAATGCATTCTTACATCCTTATAAACTTTATATTCTGTCGTCAACCAACTTTTGAGTAACACCTGTCTCAAGTGGTCTCAAGAATTGTACTCCTCAATGAAACCAGTGGCCCCAAATCAGGGTCGAGCGAGTGCTTATAGCTTTTCGATATGTTTATGGTGGTCGTTAAGGTGATTCCACCTAAACTCCCTGTCTTATGTTTCCAATGGTAAAACTTCTTTACATATTTTCTTCGCAATTAATGTATTCCCAAGGATGAAAATTTGCACATCGATAAAACTAACTTTAAGTTATAGCATGGGATACTTAATACTTGCTAAAACATAATCATAAGTAAGCAATCCAACATTTGTTTGTCTATTGACGTCATTAATATACAAGTCGCGCCATCTATTAACAGGTCTGAACATTACTTAAAGAAAAATCATTGATTTTTAATGTAATTATGGTTATGTTTTAGCAAGTATTAAGTATTCCTTGCTATAACTTAAAGTTAGTTTTATCGATGTGCAAATTTTCATACTTGGGAATACATTAATTGCGGAGAAAATATGTAAAGAAGTTTTACCATTGGAAACATATAAGGCAGAGATTTTAGGTGGAACTACCTTAAACTACGAAAAAGCAACAACATAAAATTGCAAACCTTTATCTTCGCAGATGGAAAAATGCTGCTTAGCACAATCAAAGTTCATATGTACGGTTTTTGTATGTTCTCCGGCTTCGGTTTGTAAAATTAAAAAAAAAAAAAAACTATCATAAGTTGATTTATTTTGTTCTGTACAGCTACCGGCCGCAGTAATAATGTCAAGTCCATCAATGGAATGGTCAATGTCAACATGAATTGAGCACAGTTAACAAAACTGATAGCTAGCACTTTTGAAAAAATGTGCAGTCCGCAAAAACAGGTTTTTAATTCTTTAAAGCTTTCCTTTTAGCATCGTCGCTTACAATGCTAACATTCTGTTTTCTTTCTCAACACCGGCGGTTAAAAAGCTTGTTGCATCCGAAATACTTCTTCTGAAAAGTTTATTTCGGCCGCCGGTCGTACATCTTTCTCTTCCTTGTTTTGCCTTTCTTGCCTGATGTATGGATGATTTCACATAACTGAATAATGGTATACGTTTTGCAACTTATTTTCGTAAATAATGGTATATCTGTTGCAGATTATTACCCTTTACTGAATAATGCCTGCATTTCCTGTCGATAAATGTTTGGTATTTCTTTATCTTCTGACCTTGCTCGCTACATTGCATTGCAAAACCGTTGCTTAACTTCAATTGCTGCAACACCACTTAAGACACGTGGTCAGGAACTTGTAATACAATTCCATCTTTACTTTTTTAAAGTGCTAAGACAGTTTTATGTTCTTCCCTCACTAGATATTTATCTACGAATATTCCCTTTATTTATCGGATGTTTCCTCACTGAGTTTGGAAATTATGAGGAACACCGAATAGCAATCGCACGTAATACCCGACTGCGATTTTGAGAAGCACCACGATGGCGCAGTGGTCTAATTTAGGATCACTGGTTCCTTCCCTGGAACCAGTGATCCTAAATTCACCAGAAAAAGGTTCCTCCCTGGAACCAGTTTCTGGTGTTCAACGACCACCGAGTTGCTCACGGTGGTCGTTAAACACCAGAAACAAACAGTCTGTGACATTGAGATGGATTTATTAATAGCTCGGTGCATACGATTCAGATATGTACGAAGCGTACATAGTGGCAATGTACGAAACACTCGTTTTTTAAGGCTGTCTTTGAATGAATGTTACGGTTCATCTTCTGTGATAGGTTGCACAAAAAATCACTCCTTGGGAGTGGCTTTTACGTCTTGAGTGACTGTTGGTTGGTTGGTTGGTTGTTTGATTTTTATGGCGCAAGGGCCATGGTTGGCCAAAGAGCGCCAGACACAAGACAAACAAATAGTATTAAAAGTGTGGTATAAAGCTTAAAATCTGACTGATCATGTAAAACTGAAAAATGAGAACGATGGAAGGGCTAAAAAGATAATGAAACATACAATATTAAAAACATGATACAATGATTAAAATCTAGCTGGTACAGTAAAACTGAGAAATGAGGATGATGATAAGGCTAAAATCTAGATACGTTTAAAATAGTCAATTTGTTTAAAAAATGAAAAAACAGCAACAGTATTGCAGTGGTCATTGAGGAGCAGCTGCAGTGTAGCAGCGTCCTCGGTCAACAAATGAGAATGAAAGAAATGAAAACGTACATCACTAAAACGAACACAGGTACACAGAAGATGAGTGACGGTGAGTCGGCAATTGCACGTCTCACACATCGGCGCAGTGTCGCCACACAGCAAAAAGCGGTGAGTGAAACGACAATGCCCAATGCGGAGACGCGCAAGCACCACTTCCTCCCTACGGTTCCGACGATATGTGGATTTCCAAATTTCAAGATTAGGTTTGATACGATGCAGTTTATTTTCCACCTGTTGGTCCCACAGACCTTGCCACGTTCGCTTGATATGGTCGCGAACCAGAAAGCGGAAATCCCGATGAAACAGTGGCAAGCGTGTGACGACCAAAGAGGAAGCAGATCTAGCAGCCGCATCAGCACACTCGTTACCCGAGATTCCAACATGCCCGGGAATCCAACAAAATTGTATCTGGACACCGGCCTCGAGCAAAGAACAAAGAAGCCTTCGTACGGTAAGAAGAAAAGGGTGGTCACAGCAGTCCAACGATGACAGTGACTGTACAACACTCAAAGAATCCGTATAGACCATAGCACGATGATGAGAACTCGACCGAACATGGAGAAGAGCGAGATACACAGCATGCATCTCCGCTGAAAACACCGTGGCCTCAGCTGGGATCCGCGCCACTGACACGTCATCTACACAGACAGCCGCGGATCCAACGACTCCATGCATTTTGGAGCCATCAGTAAAAATAGGAGTGTAATCAAAATTTAGGTCACGGTGCTCAGCGAAGAGCTGCTGGTACACTGACGCAGGGGTTGAGGATTTATCGAAAGATGTAAAGGTGGTATCAACCATGACACCAAGTGGGTGCCATGGAGGATCCCCAAAGCCCCTGGTCTCTCCAACAAGTGACAGGTCGAGCCCTACATCACGGGCTACGGCCGCCATACGAAGACCGAAGGTTGAAATGCACGAGGGCCGGTTCCCGAATAAACGAGCATGCTGGGGATGAAAAATTGCATCGTATAAAGGATGGCCTGGAAGAGATCTAAGTTTCAGGTAGAATTGAATAGACAGCTGCAGACGGCGTAATTCAAGCGATGGTTCGTTCGCGTCAGCGTAAAGGCTGGGAATCGGAGATGTTCGAAATGCTCCCGAACAAAGACGCAGTGCTTGATGGTGAATAGTGTCCAAAGGCCGGAGAACGGAACGACGAGCAGAGCCATACACGATACAACCATAATCCAGTTTCGACCGGATTAAGGAATGGTAAATACGAATCAAAGACGTCCTGTCTGCGCCCCACGAGACTCTCGAAAGGATCTTAAGAATAGATAGAGCCCGCAGACAGGAAATCTTGAGCCGCCGAACGTGCGCACGGAACGTAAGCGCACGGTCGATGGTCAGACCAAGGAACTTGGTCTCCGGCAAAACTGGTATGGCTGCACGGTCTAAAAACAGCTCTGGGTCAGGATGGAGGCCACGCCTCCGGCAGAAATGGACACACGCTGTCTTGTCGGGAGAAAGAACGAAACCATTGCTATTCGCCGTTTTAAAGATCTGATTAATTGCAGACTGCAACTGCCTTTCAATAAAATTCATGCTGGATGACGAGCAGAAAATGTGTAAATCATCAACATACACAGTAGCCGAAACCGCAGGAGGAAGATTTGTGAGGAGACAATTAATGCGAAGGATGAACAATGTGACAGATAAAATGCAACCTTGAGGAACACCTTGTTCTTGATGGAATGTTGCAGATAGCGTCGTACCCAGGCGCACCTGGAACACCCGATTGCGAAGAAAATTTAAAATAAATGTCGGAAGATTTCCTCGCAATCCGCATGCGTGGAGGTCACGGATAATACCGTGCCGCCACGCTCGATCATAAGCTTTTTCAATATCAAAAAATACAGAAACCAGGTGCTGCCTACGCACGAACGCCTCGCGCACAGATGTCTCAAGGTGCAGGAGATGATCGTGAGGTGAACGATGACGGCGAAAGCCGCTTTGTGATGGTGAAAGTACTTGATGATATTCTAAAAAATGAATTAACCGGGAATTAACCATGCGTTCAAGAACTTTACACAGACAGCTAGTGAGAGCAATTGGACGATAACTAGAGGGAGACTTGGGATCCTTGCCAGGTTTGGGAAAAGGCAGAACAAAAGCGTTTCGCCAAGATTCCGGGAAACTGTGCTCCGACCAAATACGATTATACAAGATTAAGAGATTCTCGAGAGACGACTGCGAGAGATGACGGAGCATGTCATAATGGATGCCATCGGGACCGACCGATGTAGCGCCGGACCGATGCAGAGCCACCCTGAGTTCAACCATGCTGAAGGGGAGTTATATCCAGTGTCGAGAAAAGGCGCAAAGGAGATTCTCTGGCGTTCCGCAGTGGATTTAATCCTCAGAAAGGAGGAAGGATACGCCAGGTCACTCGACACGGAGGCAAACGCCTCCCCCAAACAATCAGCAATCTCCCCGACTCCAGCATACGTGCAGCCGTTGCTCTCGAGAATGGATATCTGGTGAGAGCTGTAGTTACCCCGGATCTTATGAATCTTGTCCCACACACTTTTCGAACTGGCACGTGAAGTGAGAGATGACACATACTGGATCCAAGACTCCCTCTTGCTACGTCGACGCACCAACCGAGCATAGGATTTTGCTCGTTTGAATTTAACGAGATTAGCATCGGTCGGATACCGCCGAAACGTAGACCAGGCCTTATGTTGAGCTCTCCTAGCCGCTGCGCATTCAGGGGTCCACCAAGGCTTCGGACTTCTGGAGAGTGTCGTCGATGTTTTTGGGATAGAAAGATCAGCTGCCTGAAGAATACAATTTGTGACCTCAAGAACCGCTGCGTCGATTGACTCTTGGGTCACCATTGCAGAAGAGATCAAAGCTGACGGCGTGAAGACCTCCCATCTCGCACGCTCCATCCTCCAACGAGGAGGGCGGGAGGCAGAAGTTGGCATGTTGGCATGATGCGAGAGGACAATGGGAAAGTGGTCGCTCCCGTGGAGGTCGTTACACACCGCCCACGACCAGTCAGCAATAATTGATGGTGATCCCAAGGTCAAATCGATCGCACTGAAGGATCGTGTCGGTTCATGGAAGTACGTGTCAGCACCGGTGTTAAAAAGGCACAAAGAGGCCGAGGACAGAAGAGACTCTATGCGACGACCTCTCGTGCTGATGCTGACACTACCCCACAAATGATGATGGGCATTGAAGTCACCTAGTATTAGAAAGGGTGAAGGCAGCTGATCAACCAATCTCTCCAGTACAGAGACACTCACGTTCTCGTCCGGCGGCAGATAGACACTGCAGACAGTAAGAGGTACAGGCATAGAAATACGAACCGCCACGGACTGCACAGTTGTGGAAACCGCGACGGAAGATACCGGAACCCTGTGAGGGACGAGAATGGCAACTCCCCCACAGGCTATATTTCCAGACGAGTTATCTGTCCGAAATGCACTGTAGCCTCGAACTGAAAGCAGGTCCGATGGTTTAAGCTTCGTCTCCTGTAGACAAAGGCACACCGGAGAGTAAAATGAAAGCAGATGTTTCACGTCATCAAAGTTCGTCCGAAAACCTCGACAGTTCCACTGAATGATTGAAGCCATGGTTATTAGTGAAATGAAAATGAAAATGATCAAACAAAGTCCGGCTCCATCGCCTCTGCTGGGGGTTCTCCCAGATCTGGAGGCGTGTGACCAGGGGCTAAGATCGGAGCATGTTTTGTCCCAAGTGTCGTACCGGGAGGCGCACGACATTGAGTCGTTTCCTGAGATTTTGTAGGAGAAGAAATGCGTTTCTTATCCTGGGCTTTGGTCTTTTTGTTAGAAGAAGTGGCCTGAGTTCCCTTGTTGGGGGTGGGATGAGTCTGCTTCGGCGAAGTGGTGGGTGGCGCTTTCAGACCCCTAGCTCGAGACTGGAGTGCCTCCAGTCCGGCTGCGATGATGTCGTTAACATTGAATGGACATTTAAGGGGGATCTCAATGTCGGTCTGAGTGGCAACCGTAGATTTGGCAACCACCACTGAAGCGTATGATCGCCGATCAGATGTAACAGGAACCACTTTTCTTCTGGCCTCAGGATAGGAAATATTTTCCACCGTTTTGATCCTTTGGATTTCCTTCTCCTCCTTCCACTTGGGACAATCTTTGGCTGATGCCGCGTGTGAACCCTTGCAGTTCACACAAAACTCAGCCTCGGCCACACATTCCTGCAGAAGATGTTCTGTGGCACCACAGCGTGCACACCGGGGATTGCTCCTGCACGACTGCTGAGAATGGCCATAAGACTGGCACCTAAAACATCTCAAAGGGTTAGGGATGTACGGGCGTACCTCTAGGTGAAGATACCCTGCCTTGATGGACGTAGGCAGCGAAGGGCTATCAAACGTTAAAATGATGTTGCGGGATGGGACGGACTGCCCATTCCGCCTAAAGAGTATACGCCGCACACCCGCAACTTGTTGACTCCTCAGTTCTTCTAATAGCTCTTCCTCAGTACACTCAACGAGGTCCTGAGAGGAGACAACGCCTCGAGATGAATTTAGGTATCCATGGGGTGTTATTTTGACAGGAGTCTCCAGCAGCGTGGTGGTGTTAATAAGTGTGGTACTGTAGGCCACAGTGGACATCTCTACAAGAAGATCTCCAGATTGGAGCTTCTTTACGCTCTTTGGAGAACTTGCTATGGATTGCAGTGCTTTGTTAATCCAAAATGGACTTTTGGCACTCAAAGGCTTTGAAGGGTCCAATGAGTGCACAAAAAAGAATCTGGCATTCGAGCAATCGGGCACATGCTTTTTAGCGGAAGGAGCTAAGCCTTCCTCAATACCTCTTTTGGTTTTAGGTTCATGGGAAATTTCATTTTGAGCCATAAAAAGTTTTTAGAATTCGTCCGCCGACTTCCCCACCCACAATCGAGCCCAACGAGGGAGAGCCGGAGGTCCGCAAGCCCAAGTGGACGCAGGACACGGCTCTAGGGATAGCAAGCGGATATAGCAAGTTGATAGGGCAGACATACGCTCGGCGTGCACCCAGACTTTCCCATGCCTGGGGAACACCCCTTTGGCATGCCCACCCTATCCCCAGACTCACCCTGTCGTACGAGACGACAAGCCGTTAGAGGAATGGGCTCCACTCTGCCACAGACCTCATTGACTAGGAGTGGGCTATTTCCCAGCCGCCCGTTTAGGGTGAAGCAGGGGGCGAAGAGGAGTGTTGGCAACTGGCGACAACAACACCCAGGCCTCCAGAAACCTCAGCCTCCAGCATCCCCTTTTCCACCTTACGGGTCACCACACACGGCAAACGTGCAGGTAGGTCTAGCTAACCAGCTCGGAAAAACAAAGAAAGAAACATGAAATGGAGAAGACAGGAAAGAAAACGAGAAACTATAATCCTGAGCTGGCGCATAATCACAACCTCAGCAACCTACAACTGAGGCGGGAGCGTGTCAAGTGAAAAAAACAAAAAACATAAAAAATGTGAAAATTCACATCTAGTACATGTCGGCTCGGGCCGTGGGGACGCCATCCCCCATCAGCTGGATGAACAGCTGTCCCTTCGGTGATGTAATCGTTCAAGACGAAATGACAAAATGATCCGTCACAAGGTCAGCTCGGGCCGTGGGGGCGCCGCTCCCCAAATAACTGGAAAACC
Organism: Macrothele yani; assembly: GCA_039090855.1. Classification (NCBI taxonomy): domain Eukaryota; kingdom Metazoa; phylum Arthropoda; class Arachnida; order Araneae; family Macrothelidae; genus Macrothele; species Macrothele yani. The sequence goes on from CM077010.1 coordinate 57,327,074, forward strand.
AGTTATCCCCGTGCGGGGCTTGAGTGACTGTCCCGGAAGTTGGCGGTAGCGAATCACTGCAGACCTCACCATATTCAGAATGGAAGCTGTCTCTCGTTGGCTCTACAATGAAAAGACAAAATATGCGCTGTTACGTTTTAACAAATGATGTTATTTGGGGTGGAGCTCAGTAAGCACGCGGAGTTCATACAGCTCAAATTCAGGGGTTCTCTGCTAATGTACGCATTTTATCTTTAAAAAAATGAACGTATAGTAGGATTTAAAATGATCTATAGAAGGAAAGATTCCAGTCTCACTTTTGCCTCTATTCATTGATTCCTATTTGGCTCAGATAATTAGAAAAATCAGGCAGGAGTAAGAGATTTCGTTGCTTCCAGACAGAAACGCTTATCGCGCCATCTAGCGCCAAATTGGGATGCTTTCAAGTCAGATAAATTTAATTAAAAAATAATTCTAACACATTTTTCGGAATAACTGTGGCATACACAGTGCGTCAAAGAATTTTTTAGACTGGCGCTAGATTTTAGCCTACGGTGACGCCCCCAGTGTAATCGCGAATGCGTTATAAACCGTGACCATCTGCTTGCTTTCTGCCAAAAGTACTGCGCAGTTGTTAAAGTAACTCAAACGAAACGGCCGTTCATTAGAGAAGTAAAATTTTTTTCATGTTGAATTATTAAGATGGAACAAAGGGCTGTTATTAAATTTAACGCAAAACTTTGTAAAAGTGCCTCGGAAACGTACCAAATGATGAAACAAGTTTACGGTGAGTTTTGTTTAAGTAGATCAAATGTTTTCCTGTGGCACAAACGGTTTTTGGACGGAAGAGATAAGCTAGAAGATGATAAGCATACAGGAAGACCAAGTTCATCTAGGACACCTGAGATTATTGAAAAAGTGCCCATTTCGTGGAAAACAATCGATGTGCGTCACTAAGAATGATGGAACAGTCTTAAACATCAACAAAGAAACGATTCGAACCATCCTGCATGAAGATTTGGGCAAAACAAAAGTCTGTGCTAAATTTGTTTCACACACGTTAACCAATGAACAAAAATCAAGGAGAAGTGCACATTGCAGAGACATCATTTCAGCCGCTGAAAATGATCCAAACTTCTTAAAATCGATTGTTACTGGTGATGAAACATGGTGTTTTCAATATGATCCTAAAACAAAGCGACGAAGTGCGGAATGGAAGTCAAAAAACTCGCCAGAGGCCCAAAAAACAAGAAAAGTTCCATCGAAAATCAAAACAATGCTCATTACATTCTTCGATAGTAAGGGTATTATCCACAAAGAATTTGTTCCAAGTGGACAAACAATTACTGGTGAGTTTTATTTAAAAGTCTTGAGGCGTTTGATGGGCAGAATTCGTCGCATTCGTCCAGAATATCGAGATGAAAACAGTTGGTGTTTGTTGCACGATAATGCACCCAGTCAAACCTCACTTCTTGTTCGTAAATTTTTGGCGAAAAATAACGTCTGTGTGTTGAATCATCCACCGTATTCGCCTGATTTAGCACCCTGCGACTCTTTGTTCCCAAAACTTAAAATGACGCCAAATGGGTGTTTTTTTTAATGATATTTCGACCATACTAACAGCTTCGACGCGTGCTTTGGAGGCAATTCCGCAAAGTGAACTGGAACAGGCATTCGAATCATTATTAAATCGCTGTAACAAGCGTATTGAAGCCGGAGGGACTTATTTTGAATAACAAACCAAAAGAAATTATAATTTCTTATTTCTATTTCATTTCACAGACCCAGTCTTAAAAATTCTTTGACGCACTGTGTATATTAGTTATGGGTCGTTTTTATTTGTGCTTAAAATTTCAGACACTACAAAGCAATAGTCTTCGAGAAAATGCCTACAAAAGAATTTACATTGCAGATATAGCGTAGAAAACGAACCCTAACACCCATTCAAAGACAGCCTTACCGGCATTGAAAGAGTCATGATAGTGGATGCTAGGATGGCAGGTGCAAGCATCTCTGCTACGGAAGAACAGCTGTATCGAGAGTGTGCAATGAGTGGTATATAATAAACACCAAAATAATATAATCCATCTCAGTAGTCATCCTGTGGGCAGAAACGACTAGTCGCTGTTTGAGGACACCGTCGGCTGGAGAGGATTGTTCGAGACAACAGACAAGCTCCATTGCTTCAAGTAACTGCGCAGTACAACAGCAGTATCGAGAGGTGAATTTCAGCATACACAGTTCCCACACATTGGGTGGAGAGGATTATACGAGGTAACAAAAGAGCTTCATTTCGTCAAGTAAACTCACAGTACAGCAGTGGCATTGAGAGGAGAATTGCAGCATACAATGTGCGCCACACGTTGGCTGGAGAGGATTGCACGAGGTAACAGACCAGCTCCATTGCGTCAAGTAACCGCTCAGTACCTCAGCGGTATCGCGAGAAGTTCAGCATGCACAGTCTGCAACACAATGGTTGGAGAGGATTGTACGAGGTAACAGACGAGCCGCATTGCGTCAAGTAACCTCAGAGTAATGCAGTGGTGTCGAGAGGAGAATTTCAGCATACACAATACGCCACACATTGGCCGGAGAGGACTGTACGAGGTAACAACCGAGCTCCATTGCGACTAGTAACCGCGCAGTACAACAGCGGTATAGAGAGGAGAATTTCAGCATACAAAGTCCGCCACACATTGGCTGGAGAGGATTGTACGAGGTAACAGACGAGCTCCATTGCGTCAAGTAATCGCTCAGTACCTCAGCGGTATGGAGAGAAGTTCAGCATACACAGTCTGCAATACAATGGTTGGATAGGATTGTACGAGGTAACGGACGAGCGGCATTGCGTCAAGTAACCTCACAGTAAAGCAGTGGTGTCGAGAAGAGAATTTCAGCATACATAGTGCGCCACACATTGGCTGGAGAGGACTGTACGTGGTAACAACCAACCTCCATCGCGTCAAGTAACCGCGCAGTACAACAGCGGTATAGAGGAGAATTTCAGCATACACAGTCCGCCCCACATTGGCTGGAGAGGATTGTACGAGGTAACGGACTATCTCCATTGCGTCAAGTAACCGCTCAGTACCTCAGCGGTTTGGAGAGAAGTTCAGCATACACAGTCTGCAATACAGCCAGCCGCACATTGGAGAGGATTGTACAAGGCAACAGACTAATTCCATTGAGTCAAGTAACCTCACAGGAAAGCAGTGGTGTCGAGAGGAGAATTTCAGCAAACATAGTCTTCCACACATTGGCTGGTGAGGATTGTGCGAGATAACACGCGAGCTCCATTGCTTCTAGTAACCGCGCAGTACAACAGCGGTATCGAGAGAATTTCAGCATACACAGTCCGCCACACATTGGCTGGAAAGGATTGTACGAGGTAACAGACTAGCTCCATTGCGTGAAGTAACCACGCAGTACAACAGCGGTATAGAGAAGATAATTTTTCAGCATGCATAGCCAGCCGCACATTAGAGCGAATGAGCTGTAACAGAAGACCCCTCCGTGTACTAATCGTCTCTAATAAAAGTCAAGAAGCATGTCTGCTTTGTGGACAGGAGCTCCAAAACTGCACCCTTCAGGACTGGAAAAAGATCGCCCGGTCCGACGAATCACGTTTTCTGTAAATACACCCGGATGCACGGACCAAAATATGGCGTCAACACCACTAATCTATGAATCCCAGCTGCCTTGCGTTAACTTTATAAGTTGATGGAGGCGGTAAATAGGCCGGAGTCTGCTTTCAAAGTGGACATTGGGTTTATTAATGCCTCTGGAACAGCACTGAGGTTCCAAGAGATAGCTTAACGTCATTGCGAATCAGGCACACCCATAGATGTGCAAGGTGTTTCCTGATGGAGAGTGTCACTACCGACAGGATAAAGGCCATGCCACAAGGCTCGGATCGTTGCATATAGTGGTTTCAGGAGCACGAAAATGACTTAAAAGTGATCATAATGGCCCCCACAGTGCCCACATCTTAACTCAATTGAATCCCTGTGGGTTCAGATTGAAAGAGCCATTTGCGACAGAGATCTTCCTCTAGTGAGCGTTCTTCAATTAATGGACGCAATAACATTCGCTTGGCTGAAGATACATGAAGAACGATATCAGCATCTTGTAGAATCCATGCCACATCGAATCGAAGCTGTTTTGATGGCCGAGGGCAGTCCAACACATCATTAGGTAGTGTTGCTAATAGTTTGCTACATCCGTGTATACTGAAATCCATCGTGGATTGCAGAACAGTTCTTTGACGTTTGTGCAGTTTCTAGCGTAGCCATTGATTTATATCACGAGCACCGGCAAACTAACGAAATAAGGTATCAAAAATAAACTGAGACCACTGCGCTACCACAATCATACTGAAATATTGATTGTGGAAGCGCAGTGGTCTAAGCTTCGCTGCGCTCTCCGTACCCTCTTCCCACTTCTGGTTTCTGACACTGGCCTTATTTCTATCTCTGGACAGAGCCTCTCTCTTCCTTTCTTCCTTCCCTTTCGGGACTCTGTTGCCCCCATTTCTTCTTTTTCCACTGCCTCTATCTATGCGATCCTTCGTGCGCCCCTCACTTCTCCGCATGGTCTTCCTGATACTTCTCCTTCTCTTCTGCTGCCTATCTGGTCTGCCTCTTCCTCTCCCCTTTCTACCCCGTTAGAGCGAAACATCCACTGGCGGTTTCTTCACCGCCGCCTTCCTGTTCCTTCTTCTCTCTTTCACATGTCTATTTCTTCTACTTCTCTCTGCTGCTTTTGTGGTGTTGAAGGTGATGTTCCTCATGTCTACTGTCGCTGTCCCGTTCTCCTTCCACTTCTCAACACTGCCTTTCGTCTTGTAGGCACCATTTGCTCCAGAGACATCCCTTTTCAAGCGTACGAGTGGCTATTGTTTACCAAACATCCCCCGGCTATTTTGCCGGAAGCCTGTGCTTATCTCTTCGTACTTGTGAAACATGTCGTTTTTCTTTATCATCAATCTCTCCGCTCTCCTGCTACCACACCTAGTATCCTTTCTGCTGGCGCGGCCTTACGGTCGATTTTTAGGAATCGCATCGTGTCTCGACTACGCCTGGAGAACTTCGCTGCTTCCACCCCTCAATCTCAAGCCTCTTTCCGGTCTACCTGGGCGCAGGGGACCGGTTGGTTCGAAATCACTGGATCTTCCATTCATCTTTCTTTCTGATTTTTTGTTTTTTTCCAGCTTTGAAGATCTGAATACATCAGTCGAGATTTTGTGTTCTCTCTTCCTGGTGCTTCGTCACAGCGTCTACTAAGTGTTTGTCATGAAACTGCTTATGATTTGTATTGTAGGGGTTTTCTGCAATTTTTGTGTAATTCGTGTGCATGTACCGTGTTGTATTTGTTTCTTCGTTGCACCTGTCCTTAATACTTATTCTTCACTCATGTGTCTGCTTTTGCTGCCTGTACCTTCATTGAGTTGCGCACCGTGTATTTGTTCTCTAGGAGCAATACGAGAGGTATTGCCATGCGATACTTTGTTCTTTCTGTTTTTTCTTGCTGCATTGTGTTGTATCTTTTAATTTATACCTTATTTCTGTCTTGCATTTTCACATTCTTTGACGTAATCTATTTTTTGCTCGTCCCATGTCATTGTTTTTTGGACCGATGCAATACTGCACGGCTTGTATTTTGTGTATCCTTGTGTTTCACTTGGGGAGTTTGCCCAAGTTTCCACTATGTTCTGTAATACTTATCATGTTTTTGTCACATATCGTATGGTTTCCTGGATTGTGGGAACTTCTGTACCTTTATCGTAGTATATGCTTTTGTTGTGTTTTACATGTTCCCTTCTTTTTGTGCACTGCGGTGTACAGCCATGTTCTTGTAAATATATTTACCTGTTGTTTTGTGCTCTGCTTTCACTCTGCACGTCATCACATGCTTTATTAATTTATCATTACTTTTGCTTGTGCATAATCTTTCTCAAGCATATATTGTTCCTTATTAACGATTTTAACATTTTGTCATCCTTAGTTGACTGCCGTATCACATTCACCTGTAATATTTCATCAGTATCGCTCATTGTTTTGTTGTTTATTTTGCCATATGTGGTACGCCTGTATTCCCTATGTTTTTGCCAATAAAGTATATTATGAAATAAGGCGATGGTTTCTGACCATTCGCCATAGTTGGGTCCCGGTTCGAATCTCGGTGAGGCATGGATGTTTGTGTTTGTCTTTCGGCACTGGCTCTCAATATGTTACTTGTCCAACACTGGTTATCTGTGTACATTTGACATACTATAAAATCTGTTTGATGTGTACTTGTTCACAATGTGTTATTTGATCAACACTGGCTCTCTGTGCACATTGGTCATTTAACATACTGTAAACCCATATCCACGTACTGAGAGAACTAATTGAAAGAGCGAGGGAATATGAACTTCCATTGTGCATGGCTTTTATCGATTATGAAAAAGCCTTTGATTCGGTGAAACCATCAGCAGTTACCACGGCTCTGAAATCCTGCGGTATTGAAGATGCATACATTAATATTATTAATAACATCTATGAAAATGCAAGTGCAAAGATTCGGCTGTTTGAAAATACAACACACATAAAAATTGGAAAGGGAGTGAGACAAGGTGACACCATATCTCCAAAGCTCTTTAATGCCACATTGGAGGGTGTCTTTCAGTCGCTGAGCTGGGAAAACAAGGGGATAAAGATTAATGGAGATTATCTAACCCACCTTCGTTTTGCTGATGACGTAGTCATTTTTGCAACTACCCCATCAGAGCTGCAGAGTATGATCCAGGAACTTGTTGACAAGGGTAAAGAAGTGGGATTAAAAATGAACTTTCAGAAGACAAAAGTGATGTTCAATGCTTTTACAAGAAATGAAGATTTATCGACTGATGGAGAAAAGCTGGAGATAACAGGCACGTACGTTTATCTTGGACAGCAGATATCAAGTGAGGGTCACATTGATTAAGAAATTAATCGGCGTACAAAACTTGCCTGTAGAGCTTTTGGAAGAAACAGCGTAATTTTCAAGAGCAATATGCCATTATGTCTTAAAAGAAAAGTGTTTGGTCAATGCATCCTTCCAGTGCTTACGTATGGTGCAGAGACGTGGACCTTAGCTAAAAGAGACATACAAAGGCTGCAGACAACTCAAAGTAGCATGGAGAGGTGCATGCTTGGTGTAACCAGGAGAGATAAGAAGAGGAACTCGTGGATCCGAAAAATGACAAGAGTTGAAGATATCATGATCAGAGTTAAATACCTGAAATGGCAATGGGCTGGACATACTGCCAGAAGGACAGATCATCGATGGACAGCCGAAATTTTAGATTGGAAGAAGACCACATGGGAGATGGGTGGATGAAATTCGAAAGTATGCAGGAGTGACATGGAGGAGACTGGCACAAGACAGACCGTTGTGGAGGAAACTTGGGGAGACCTTTCGTCCAGCAGTGGATTGATAATGGTTGACAATGATGATGATGATGAAACCCATATTTTATGTGTGCTTGATCAACACTGGTCTCTGTGTAAATTGATCAATTGGCATCCTGTAAAGTGTATGATATGCACTTGATGTGAAAAAATCTGTATCCTATCTATGTCTGATTGTTTGTCATGTCTCTGTACCACCAGGTCCAATAAATCATTAAAACCACCAATCAGAAAAAAAAAATCTATTGATTTTGCGCTGTGCTGTAACCTGATTGGTTAATGCCATTTCATTGACAAGAAATAGTGCGTCCGGTTTAATTTCTTTTGTCCGCCTCAGATGTTATTCTCAGCTCATGTAGGCTCACCCATTTCATCAGCCCTCCTCCTAAAATATGTACTGAACTTGTAGTTCATTAGAAATTTTTAATCCACTTGCATAGAAATCGTAAGCACGGATCTAGGACATATTCAAGCGAACTTTTGCAGTCTGTAATTTGATTCATTCGCAATATGGTCACGATGACTAGATGTGTGTTAAAGAATAAAAAGATAAAATTGTAAACGGAATTTGAGCATTTCGCCTATATTTATCTGTAAGAATGTGTTAGTATATAAATGAAGGTATGTAGGACCAATGAAAGTTGATTGAACACATTTTTCAACATGCAAAATGAGTCAATTTGTTCATACACATCGCTCGCTTTATTTACTCAAACAATTGAGGATAAATTCTACACATCCGAATGTAAAGTATTGCAGATTTTCTCCGCAATTTCGTCAGGGGTGGTAGCAGAGGCTCATTTTAGGGGGGAGGGGGAGGTGCTGTAGCTCCGGGCTTCGGTCTAAGAAAAATAAAAAAAAAAGATTTTGTGGAGAGTGCGCGCGAACACGCACATACGCAATACTTACAGCGCTGCGTCTTCCTGGCGTCGCAAGGCGTTTTTAAATTTCCATGAAAATTGTTTTAAATTTTCCAATAATAAACTGCGAACGAGAACTGAAAAATTAGCACTATTTCCATGGCGTTTCAATTGCCTACTTTTTAAGGAAACCAACGTGATACTTTTTAAATATCGGACGTCTGTCTGAAAAACAATCTTTCAAAAATAAATTTTGATTCCTTCTATTCAGATGGGTTAATTTACTAGAAAAATTTTCAGCTTGGAAATTTGTTGCCACTTTTTTGTTGGCCCAATCGAGGTATGTACGTCGCTTTGTCACCCACACTCTCTCTCTCTCTCACACACACACACTTCCAAGTCTATCCCACCCAGTGACTTTCCCTGTTCCCAATTACTAATGATGCCAAAAAATACTAAAACAAACAGAACAAAGCTCACCCATTACTTTTCATGATCAGTCAAAATCTCTTTTCACTTCCGCTCTCATTATTTTCTGTTTCTGAACCTCTAGTTTTTTTTGTTTTTTTTTATTGCAGCTAGAAGAGAACATTTAATCTCCAAATTTACAGTGCATTTTAGTTGTTATGAAAGCTTCTTCCAAAACCTGGAGATTTATTACTATAATTTTGCAAAAATAAATGCATTAATTATTTTGAAATTGGCCATTTGAAAAGTAAAAGCTTGTTTTGTTGGGGGGGGGGGGGGGGATCGTCCCGGTCACTCGCCAATGGATCCTCTGCTGGGTGAAAGATAACTAGTTCAGTTCATCACCAACTAGGTAATCGCGTTTTTAACGGAAGCCAGGGCTTGGGAGCCCTAATCGGAAGCGCTGTCCTGTTTGAAGTGGAAGAAACGTTTTTGTGCAATCACTGAAGGCTAAAAGGAATAAGATAGAAAGGATTTGCTAGTTAACGCGCAGTCGCGCTTGTCTGTTGTGACGTATATTCTAAATTAACTTTCATTTTTAGTTCCTTTTCCTATGTAAATTTGAGTTTGTTCTGCTTATACTTCCAAACATAACGTTATATCTTTTTCCTCAAACGAGAATGAAGTTGGCAACATTTGATGCCAGAGTGAACGTGACGTATGAATGTATGAGATAAGAACGATAGATAAAAGGACGAGATAATAGTTGCTGGTGTGGGTGGATGTGTATAGACGTTGATTGTTAAAATGTGAAATTAACAATTGTGCTGCCATGTGTGATCTGCTATTGACTTAGTGCTGGAATAAAGAAAGAATTCTCGTAAGTTGACTTCTGTTTATGATTCGTCTTGCCACAAAAACTTAATTAGAAACTATTGCATCGTATTCTTATTTTATTTCAACATTCCTCAGTCATGGTTTAGACATAACGTAAAACCAATCTTACTCACGAAAAAGACATTACGTTATACTGTACTGTGCCTTCGCAAAGCAACTGTGTTTTTACGTTACTGCAGAAACCACACTATACTCCGAGTCAACTTAAGAGTGTACCACTACGAAGGGCACGAAACAGCTGCCTCCGCTACGAAAAATAGTCACAAGCGTTTAGAACGAAAAGCAACGGAACTGTTGCTTAGAATCCATTTTTGTTTGCTGAGCAGTTTCTCAGACAAAACTGCTGTCTAAAACAAAATCCCAGAAGTTAAAGCGCTTTTAGAAATAAATTTGATATGAGAAGTTCCTCAATATCAAGAGCTTTGCACTCTTTGCTGTTTCTGTCCATTTGGAATACTCTCCCAACACTCACAAGACAGAGGCAATAAATCGATGATCGCGGAAACTCGAAGGGTAAGTTACTTAAACATGCAGTAGGGGAAGAAATTCGGACTCCACCAGACCTTCACCCACAATCCCCACTGTTGTGTGATGTGTCGGTGTGACGGGATCAGAAGAGAAACAGCAGGAGAGCTCATTAACGGGGATGGATACCGTTCGTGCGTTCCACGACGAGTCCTGATAAGATTCTCCGGCCTTTAACAACGGTACAGTTGTTAGGGCGACTCGGAGTATAACTTCACACTAGTGCTTCTTCCTGGCTGACGTTTGGAGAATGTCAGTTCAAACGCATACTTTCATTGAGAATCGCAACACTGTTCGCTATACCAGATGAAAGAAATAATGCTCACTGCCCAATAGACCAATAGTGTGGGAAGCCTGGTTGTAGAGAAATCTTCAATTCCTCTTAGCCCCACCGTAAAGAATGTCTTGTGTAGATCTCTGGCAATTTATTTTCTGTGAACGAATTCCATGTTTCCGAGACCAGAGTTGTGGTACCATTTGGTGTCACTGGTCGTAAGGGGTGGGATAACTAAGCTCAGTAGTACAACTCAGAGGTAGCTCCTTAAACAACACAACTGTCTGGTTCGACATGTACATTTTGCCATTCACCATAACACAGCATACGTCAAAGTACAGCATAATGAAAAACTTCGGTACCAATTCTCATTATTCACAGCTCATGTTAAACTTTGAAACATACAAGGTCGTATCAGAATAATATGAACACCCCCGGAATCACAGTGTACCCGTCACGGAGTGCACATGACGAGGTCGACCACACGCAGACATAGCCGGCCGGCCAGGACAGATCAGCCATAGTGCGTTACATGAGCACAATGTGCCGAGATAGTGATTTGACAGACGTTCAAAAAGGAATGATCACCGGCTACCACGCCAAGGGTAGACGCATCTCAGAAACAGCAGGCTTCGTGGGCTGTTCATGAGGTGCTGTAGTACGGGTGTACCAAGAATGTACCGGCGAGAACACAGAGTACCTCATGACGTCGTAACTGTTGAGCCTATAACGAAGTAAATTTCTCCGTCATTTTTGGTCCACGCCGGAGATCGAACCCGAGTCCACTTATTCCGGAACAAGTTGCTCTACCAACTGAGCTACGCAAACGTCCGTTCTTCCTGCTATCTGCCTTTGTCATGTGCGTCCTGCGGGACAGGCACGTCACAAGCCCCAAAGGACATCGATCCCAGAGGAGAACGTCGCCTCCTTTGACTGGTAAAGGACAACTGACGCGCAACAGTGCATGCAGCAAACGAACGCTGCGGAAACTAGGCACGTGTCCCCGATAACAGCAGAGCGAACCCTGTTACGCATGGGTCTCCGGAGTCGACGCTGCGTCAAGACGCTCCATGTTAACCCAGGTCCATCGGCAACGACGCCTGCAGTTCGCATGGGACTACCGTCATTGGACAGAGGAAAAAGTTTGCCTTCTCCGACGAATCGAGGTTTCTACTTCACAGAAATGACAGGCGGTGGCGGATACAGCGTCACACATACGAGAAACAACACTGGGACTCTCTTGTTGGTCAAGTACAGGGCGGAGGTGGCAGTGTGAATGTCTGGAAGATGTTTCCCTGGTAATGAACTGGGACCGCTGGAATCACTAGATGGGTCCGTAAACGCACATGGATACCTATCCATCTTCACTGACCACATGCATCCCTTCATGTTGGACTTGTGGTGATGGTGTCTACCAATAGGACAGTGCGCAGTGCTACGTCGCTAAGGGGTCGCGTGACTGGATCCCGGAACACGACAGCTATATCTCCGTTCTCCCATGGCTGGGGAAATAGCTCGAATTCAATCCCATAGAGCACTTGTGGGACAATTTAGATCGATAGGTACGACGTGTCACAACCACGTCATACCCGATACCTCCGTGCTGTGCTGCAGTCCGGATGGGCACGTGTGCCCCGGGCAACCATTTATGGCCTCGTTGCGTCCAAGCCACGCCGTCTGGCTGATGTCATCCGCTTCGAGGGTGGTTATTCCCGTTGTTAGGTAGGTGGTCATATTTTTCTGATACGACTATGTTTGTGATATATACTGCAGTACTGTATATGTATACACACCGAGTTAGCTTTGCATTAGGAATACCTACCTAATAGCGCGTTGGTTCACCTTTCTGTGTAATCACGGTTAGCAGACGCCTAGGAACAGATTCTATAAGGTATCGAACATCCTCCATGCACAACTTGATATACTGATATATTGTACCACTTTATATATTGTATCCACTTCGGCAGCTTTGTTAGTTCATGCTCATTCCGGGAGGAGGATCAGCAGTTCTTACACGCTGTTGTAGCATATCCCAGAAATGTTCAATTGGGTTAAAGTCTAGAGAGTTTAGGGGTCAAGTCAATGTGGCGAATTTGTTGTCGTATTTCTCCAACCACTCAGTAGTTAAACGAGCACGATGACACGGTGCTTTGTTCTGTTGAATGATGGCACTGTGGTTGTGGTAAAGTGCCTGCATAAATGGACGGAGGTGGTTGGTTAACAGGTCTCTGTAGCGTCAACTATTTAGTGTTTGTGGGATAATAACCAATGGACCTAGGGCTTGCCGGGGAAAAGCTCTCCAGACCAGAACACCATCTCCACCTGTCTGTTGAGACCCAACTGTGCAACCATGGGATAGGTCCTCATGCTGTTTACGCCATATGCGAACCCGGCCATCAACATGACTCAGCAGGAAACGGGCCTCTTCACTCGAGACAACCAACTTCCATTTGCCGACGTTGTTTGCTTTGACTGTGGAAATAGTTAGAACTGCACCGCTGTTGTGCTGGTGGGTGAGCTGGGTGACTGTTGCACGTCGTTGCTGAGATATCAGTTGTGACACCCGACGCTCACCTCTAGGATTAACCGTACGAAGCTGACTAATATGAGCTTTACTGCTAGATGTTTTTGCGCATGGTTAATTCAGTCATGGTACACCCTTGCTACAGTACGGAAGCAGCCAACAAGTGCGGCTGTTTCCGAAATATTACCACCTGCTCTCCGGGCATCAACAGTCTCGCGCGGTCAAATTGGTTTAAGTCGCGACGTTTCATCATTACTGGCAAACGTTTACGTGTGATATAGAGAGAAAAGATACGTACAATTTATAGTAGCCGAGCGTGACGTTGATATCACGTGGTACTTCGTTGTCGCTCCAAATATGTAAAGCGGGGGATTGTTCCTAATGCGAAGCTAACTCAGTATATATTACATGTGTTCAACATGCGTGAGCCGCGGGTTGCCTAATGGTCAATGTTCGTGACTGCCAAGAAAAGTCTCAGGATTGATCCCAGGCAGGTACGACCGCTTGAACAACGGAATATCCGCCGTGCGACGGATGGGCACGTTAAGCCGTCGGATCCCGGGTAGTGATTCCCCGGTTATGAATAAGGGCGTCTTCGTCCCCCTTTCTATCTCGCTTCCGTGTGACTTTCCTGTCGAACACTCTAGCCCAAATCTTCCTACTTCTAAGGGTTGTTTAAGACCTGGGATCAGACACTTCCTTCCTAAAATACTCTTTATTTACCTCTAAATCTCTAATATGCACTCCCTTAGTAATACGGCTTTACCCCAGCGATAATCCAGTCCTTTCCAAATGCTATTCAACGTTGCCTCGTCTATTGGTAACATGGCTTCTCAAATCCCGGTTTTCAACTCGGCAACACTTTCAGGCATCGAAGGCATGCATATAGTATTCTTAATATAGCGCAATAAAGAGAAATCAGGCGGTGTTAAGTCCGGTGACCGTGGAGGCCAGGGAATACATCCCTCGAGTTCGATACATTTTTAAATTGAGGACATCCTTCACGAAATGTGACTGCGCGCCGTCTTGTTGGAACAGCATACAACTTTGTATATCTTGTTTTATATCGCCATCTTTTTGGAACAGCATATATATATATATATAAGGTCAGGTGATGCGTAACATCACAGCCTCTCCTTGACAAATGTCAACCCCGCCTTCTCGTGGTACATCCTGTTCCCACTAAAGGGGCTCTGACGACCGCCAATAGCGGTATAACTATACCATCGGGATTAGAGGAAATGCTATCCCACACTCACCAACCCGCTTGGCCAGCGTGGTGAGTTATGGCCAAACACCTCAATATGACTCCACAACTTAAATCTTGGCCCTCAGTCTCCGGCAGCTGGAATGTACCTGGCCAAGGCAGCGGCCAGTGCGACATGAAGGCAGAGGGTGCTAAGAATCCCCGGAGGACCGGACTAGGCTGCCATCTGATGCTGACCTTGGCTACGTACAACGGACGCTCCCTATCTTCTGATTCAAGGCTTCTTGAATTGGAAGAGGAACTACAAAGGATCAAGTGGGACATCGTCGGGCTAAGTGAGGTAAGGAGAAAAGGAGAAGATCTCATTGAACTGAAAAGTGGACATCTCTTCTACTATCGTGGGACAGATACTGGCAGAACTAGTGGTGTTGGATTTATAATAAACAAGAAACTGAAGGATAAAGTTGTAGAAGTTGAAAGTTCCTCTGACAGAGCTGCACGACTCGTTATCAAACTCTCGAGAAGATACCAGGCTCAGATTATTCAAACTTATGCACCCACCACAAGTCATCCTGAAGAAGAAATTGAAGAATTTTATTTCCAACATATCCTGATACCAGTGATGTACCATTCGTGAACGATTCGTTTACAACGAATGACTCTTCACCGTGAATCGTTCGCTTTCGCTGCTGTGAATAATAATTCAGTTCGCCATTACTGCGACACACACTAACGTCACCGAACTTTAAACTTCTTCCTCCCCATGAGTTCGGAAACGAATTCCAAGTAAGAAGGAGAATGTCGAGAGAATGAGTATTTGACGAATGAGTAGTCAGCTATGAAATACACAGTCGTGTCAGAATAATATGACCACCCCGGAATCAGGGTGTACCCGCCCAGTCGCGTCACAGAGTGCACGTGACAAGGTCGGCCACACGGAGATATAAGAGGCCGGCCAGGACAGATGAGCCATAGTACGTCACGTGAGCACAATGGGAAGAGGTAGTGATTTGTAGGACGTTCAGAAAGGAATGATCATTGGCTACCGCGCCAAAGGCGGAAGTATGTCAGAAACAGCTGACATCGTGGGCTGTTCACGTGGTGCTGTAGTAAGGGTGTACTAAGAATGGACCGCTGACACATCGAGTACCTCCCGACGTCATAACTGTGGAGCCCATAGGCCATCAACCCCAGAGGGGAACGTCACCTCCGTCGACTGGCAACGAGCAATCGACGCGCAACGGTGCTGCTATTGACCACGCAAATGAACGCTGGGGCACCCAGGTGCGTGTCCTCGATAACAGTAGAGCAAACCCTGTTACGCACGGGTTTTCGGGTAACGACGTGGCGTCAAGGTGCCCGTGCTAACCCAAGTCCATCAGCAACGACGCCTGCAGTTCGCATGGGATTACCGTCATTGGATAGTGGAAGAGTGGGGAAAAAGAGGTTGCGTTGTCCAACGAGTCAAGGTTTCTACTCCACAGAAGTGACGAGCGGTGGAGGATACGGGGTCAGACACACGAGAAGCAACACCCGGACACACTTGTCGCTCAAGTACAGGCCGGAGATGGCAGTATGCAAGTCTGGAGGTTGTTTTCCTGGTATGACTAAGGACTGTTAGTATCACTGGATGAACGCCAATGGCTACCTGTCCATTCTCGCTGACCGCATGCATATCTTCATGTTGAACGTTTACTCTAGCTGGTGGTGATGGTGTCTACCAACAGGACAATGCGTCGTACCACGTCGCTAAGGATGTGCGTGACTGATTCCAGGAACACGACATCGATGTCTCCATTCTCCCTTCGTCGGCGAATTGCCCAGCCGCAATCCCATAGAGCACTTGTAGGACTATTTGGATCGATAGGTTCAACGTGATCTCCGGGACATCCGTGCTCTTCTGCAGTCCGAATCGGATCGTGTGGCTCGTGCAACCTTCCAGGGCCTCATTGCATCTATGCCACGATGTCTACCGCTGTCATCCGGGCTAAAGGTGGTTATTCCCATTATTAGGTAGGTGGTGATACACTGAAGAGCAATTGAATTAGAGACAGCTGGCGTTATGCAAATGTGGCGCTGTGGGAGGCCCTGAAAACGACATGACGTGTGCAGCGATCCGGCAACATAAGGAGTGATGCGACGGGAATCAGTAAGAGTCTGACGCAGTATGGGTAAGACGAAGGATCTAAGCGCATTTGATCGTGGGCAAATTGTCAGGGCCCGACGAATGGGTCAATCCATCACGGAAGTCGTGCAGGCCCTGGGATTTTCACGAGCCACTGTGTCACAGGTGCACCGTGAGTACATCGAATCCGGTAAAACCATCCCTGCAACGACCAACTGCCGTGGACAACAGCGTGTAGATTAGCGGGGTCATCGTCTCTAGCTCGCATTGTAACAGCGGATATACGGTCCACAGTGCAAGAAATCACTCGGCAATTTAACGCTGGTGCACAAAAACGTGTAAGCAGCCACACCATCCAGAACCATCTCCCCACTATGGGGCACAGAAGCCATCGTCCCACGAGGGTACCGCTGCTGACCGCACATCACAGGGTGCAAAGATTAGCATGGGCGCTGGAACATCGCCACTGGACCCTAGACATGTGGGAAAATGTTGCCTCGACTGATGAGTCGAGATTCACGTTGGTACATGCGGATGGCAGGATACGAGTACGGCGCAAACCACATGAAGCGATGGATCCTTCTTGCCAGCAGGGTACTCTTCAAGCTGGTGAGGGTGGCATTCTCGTCTGGGGACTGTTTCCGTGGACTGAAATGGGACCCTTGATACGTGTGACATCGTCCCTCACAGGTCAACGTTACCGGGATATCCTGGACGACCATTTGCTCCCGTTTGTGCGTCTTCAACATCCCACTGGGGACCTCATCCTGCAACAAGACAATGCACCGTGCCATCGCTCCCGAATTGTATCCGAATGGTTGGATGAACACTCCGCCGACGTCACCTCGCTTCCTTGGCTAGCTAGGTCACCTGACCTCAATTCCATCGAGCACATCTGGGATGCCATCAAGAGAGATGTTCGAGGCTCTGACCCCCTTCCATCAAATCTTCGTGAACTGTGGGAGCTTTTTCAGGGGTCGTGGATCCGTATGGCTTCCCAACGCTTCTGGTGTCTTGTCGAGTCCATACCGAGACAAATCGCCGCCGTCATCAGGTCGAAAGGTTGTGCTACACGTTACTAGACAGGTATCTCTATTTCAATTGCTCTGCAGTGCATTATTCTGATACGACTGTGTATTGTGAAACTTAAGAACACAAATGAAATGTGAATGATATTCATTTGAATGGTGTGTTCGCGACGAGTGGAGATATCGTGAACAGTAAGTGGGCTTCTAACTAATTTCCTACTTTTTTTGGGGGCAGTTTGCCAGTTTCTGCCTTTTCTTCCCAGAAGTTTTGGAGCAAAGATTGATTTACTCCGTGAGTGTTGTGAGACAACCGAGAGTAGAGAGTGAATGACCATTCATTTGAATGATGAACTCCCCAAGAAGGAATTATTTATGTCATGACTACTAGATGCACAATCCCTGTGGCTGTTGATTCCGCAAAGAAAAACGGCCCGCACACTTTTGCAAGTTCCCTTTCCTCCTTTACTGGTTTATGCCGGGTAATCGACAGGTCCTGTCCCTGCCGTCTACGTGTATTCCACGCCTGATGGTAAAGTGACTGCTGCGTGCAGTGGGACGCGTTCACTCGTGGACACAGGGGTGATCATAGGGGGATCTGTTCATGAATGTGTAGCGCAAATCAAATTCCTTAAGTACTCGTATTAATTAAAGGATGGATGATTTTATCTCGCTTGCGTTTTCTGGGTAAATGAAATGCCAATAAAATCAGGTCAAAATCTGGCAAATGAAGCTCTGGACTCGATGCGTTCGAAAACGAAAAGAAATCTTGCATCCGGTTGTTCGTGACTTGCTTTCCACGTGTCTTCGCGGATATAATAAGAAAAAGCTGAACTTTTTAAGTTCATGAGCGTTTATGCACAGAAGCAATTTCACGTTCGCAACTAATGAGCACTCTTAACGGGCATTCCGAGGAAAATCGGTCACAGTAAAATAAAAGAAATAGTTCTTACTGCACTTGGTTCAAATATTTAAAATGCATGACATATCTTATTTTCACGCAACCTTCTGTTTAGGATGTTCAAAAAATAAACTGCTTTATCTTGAGTATCGTTTGTATAAAAAGTCAGTAGGGATTTTGGCCTTTAAACCTGTATCTGCTACTCTTTCTCTCATTTTCTGGAATTGGTACACTTCGATGAGGCTTACCATATCTTTTATGCGCGTGATTATACTTAAATCATTAATGAATGGGCGTTAAGATGTTCACAAAATAAATGTCGACTTTGGCCTCATATATTCTGTAAATGAAAAAAAGTATTCGCTAGAGCGTTGAAAAAAATACAGCTAGGGAAAAAGGTTGCAAAGAAATATATACAAATAAAAGTCAATTATCAACGGTATTAAGATGTGTCGATGCTTTCGCTGCGAAAAAACACCTGCGGACTCGCTTCTTTGACTCAGGCTGGCGAGCAAAGGCCAACGGCGTAACGCAAGCAGCGCTTCCAGAGTCTTCGCTGTTCTGATTCGAAGACCTTCCATATGATCGCCTGCTAACGTGTTTCCATGACAACATGAATGAGCAGGTGGAGGGGAATGGGTCATTGCTTTGGGCAACGGTTCGTTCAGAAAAGAGAAGACAGACTATCTCAGTCACTCGCACGCTCCCATCCGTAACATCACGTGTTTTGCGAGAATTTTTTTAGTTTGTGTGAAGTTCAATGAATTAAAAATCATATTATATCTTAAATTCGTGGCTTTGTTGGATTTGAACTGCTGTGATAAATTTTGTGAAAGCTTCCCTGAACATCTACTGTCAGAACTTAAAGAACTCTATGATTCAAAGTTTGATGCAGCTCGACTAAAAAATGAACTAAAGGTGTTTTATTGCCTTGATGAATACAAAAACAAATCAGTGAGAGACATTACTTATTACATAAAGTTGATTAAATTTGGCATAGTGTTTAGTGAGGTGTACAAATTAGCAGACCTAATATTAAAGTTTCCATCAACAACTTCAACTGCCGAAAAAAAAAAAAAATTCTGCATTAGAAAGAATCAAGATATATCTTAGAGCTCCACAAGGACATGTGCATTCGAGCAACTTGGCTGATTTGTCAATAGAGAAAAACATTCTTCCTAAATATGAAAAACCACTCGGAAGAAACTTTTTATGAAAACGTAACACTCAAGTTCATACAAAAGGAAAAAAGAATGGATTTCATGTGCAAATAAAGTATTCAGAAGAATAGAGTTCATGTACAAATAAGTGAAACCAGCTGTAACGTACACCTCAGAATAACCTTCCTTTTGGGTTGTTACAGGGCTTGGAGCTGAATTCTATAACAGCACCCTGTGTGGAGGATTCGTTTGTGCTTCCTTTGCCGTAAGTTCGGTATCGGTGGTTTAATCCGTAATTCTCCCAACTGGAGCAGATAAAAACAATACAAAGTATAGAAGAGTGAATCGACTGAAGCTAAATTTTGCAGTGAGGAAAACGTTTATTCAGATCATACGGGGAATGTCACCAAGCTTCTGTCCTTTTCGTGCTTTCATTCTTTCCGTTCTCCCTCAGTATTCTACCCCGCCGAAAATCCTTCTCTCTCTTTCCGGCCACTCAAAAACTATTCCTTCCTCCGTCCCTTTCGACCCGAAGCATACTGCTCCTCCTGCGAAAACTATCTTGCTTCGTCGACCCCTGCCACCGCGTTCCCTCCGGCTACACCCTAATGTCTCTTCTCCGAAAAACGCAAGATTCCCTAATTGCCATCTGCTGCGTCGCGTGGGAAAGGAAATACTCTATTTGCCTTTCGTCCAAATGGCGGGAATTGAAAGGAAATGATTCCAATTCAGTATCATAAAAATGGCTACAGAATCTCGCTTCTGATAAATATGGAAGCCCCGGTGACGTACCTGCCAGCAGGACGCACACGACATAAAGGCAGATAGGAATCAGAATAAATGTCCGCGTAGCTCAACTGGTAGAGTGACTTATTCCGGAATGAGGGGATCCGGGTTCGAATCCTGGCGCGGATAAAAATGACGGAGAAATTCACTTCGTTATAGGGTTTCTATTTGAATTAACAGCAGTTGACTGAACCACTTGTGACGTATACCTCTAAATAACCTTCCTTTTAGGTTATTTTTTGAATTAACAGCAATTGGCTGTACCAGATGTGATATATATACCTTTAAATAACATTTTCTTTCTTTTTTTGGATTGAAGGTTTAACGACCACCTTGAGCAATTCAATGGGCTATAAGCAGTCCCCCGTCCCTAATTTGGAGCCACTGGTTCCAGGGGAGGGAGAGAGCCAGTGCCGGTAAGACAAACACAACATCCATGCCTCACCGGGATTCGAACTGGGACCCCTGTCGGACAAATGATCAGAAGCCATCACTTAGACCACTGTGCCACCGAGGCGGCCCTAAATAACCTTCCTTTTGGGTTTCTGTTTGAATTAACAGCAGTTGGCTGTACCAGCTGTGATGTATACCTCTAAATAACCTTCTTTTTCGGTTTCTGTTTTCTTATGTAAATTTCGTTATTTCCTGGTTAAACGTTTTTTCACTGAACGACATTACTTCCCCGAATAGCTTTTCCATTTTGGCAACGCTGACAGTAGGTCGCAGCAAGATAAAATGATAATAAATGCAGTAGAGTGGATTCGGTGGAGTTGTCAAGATCTATAATATACGTGGAGTTGTAAAAATTACGAGCAGATTGTAAAACGTTGATATAAAACTTGTTGGGACATATGTGATAGTCTATTTTATTGAATTCTATGTGAAGACCTGAAAGGCACGTTTTGTCTCTGGATTTGACCTTTCAGTTAATTAAAGGATAAATTGGTGGAATTAAGTAAGCGAAATGCTAATTCAAACAATATAAGTCTCGTGCTAAAATCCAATGATAAACTAAAAAACGTCTAAGCACGATATACGAGATGAAAAATTAAAATACTTTATTAAAATTAAAATACAAGTGAGATCTTTCGGACTCCGCTTTGCACGGTCAGACTAAAAGGACAAATGCAACAAGATCGCCAAGGATAGTTTTTTACGCTTTCCAACCATAGGTTGAAGAAGCGTATATGCTCCAGCTTTGTCCGTCTGTCTGCACGATAACTCGAGTAAAAATGGTTCGATTTCGATGCAATTTTAGTATGTGGTAGAGGACCACCTGGGGACAAACCCTATTGAGAATGGACGAAATGGGGTCAAAGCTCAGGACATAGGAGCGGGATGCATTCCATTACCCTTATGCATCATAACTTACTTAAAAATGGTTCGATTTCGATGAAATTTTAGTATGTGGTAGGGGACCACCTGGGGACAAACCCTATTGAGAATGGACGAAATGGGGCCAAAGGTCAGGACATAGGAGTGGGAGGAGTGGGATGCATTCCTGCCCTTATGCGCATCATAACTTGCGTAAATATGGTTCGATTTCGATGGAATTTTATTATGCCGTAGGGGACCACTTGGGGACGAACCCTAATAAAATTGGGGGAAGTGGGGTCAAAAGTCAGGACATAGGAGCGGGATGCATTCCATTGCCCTTATGCGTCATAACTTGCGTAAAATGGTTCGATTTCGATGAAATTTTAGTATGTGGTAGGGGACCACCTAGGGACAAACCCTACTAAAATGGGCGAAACGGGGTCAAAGGTCAGGACATAGGAGTGGGATCCATTCCATTGCCTTTATGCGTCATAATTTACGTAAAAATGGTTCGATTTCAGTGAAATTTTAGTATGTGTTAGGGGACCACCTGGGGAAGAACTCTGTTGAAAATGGGCGAAATGGAGCCAAAGGTCAGGACATAGGAGTGGGATCCATTCCATTGCCCTTATGCGTCATAACTTACGTAAAAATGCTTCTATTGCTGCAAAACGTTAGTATGTTGTTCCGGAGGTATACCGAACCGGTTCTGTTGAATATCATCGAAATGGGGTCAAAGGTCAGGACACAGGAGCGAGATTTATTCCACAGTCATTATCTTGAAGTAATAACATGAGTAATGATTTCTGGTATGTTGGAGAGCGTATCATAAAAATCAATGCATTGCATGATTTTACTAACTTGTTTATAAGTGTGCTGTGACAGAACGAATCATGATCTGCGCATGTCCACAATTAAATCGAACGTTGTCAAGTGATTTGAGATACACTTAAATGTTGTAACAAATGATAATATCAGCATTACAATCCCCATAATTTACTTAAATGTAACACACCACTGCAGTTTGAAGTGAAAATGTAATTATTAACATATACAGGTAAGTATTTCAGTCTAAAATGTTCCAATATGAAGAGAACCTTTTAGTGATGTCGACTAGAGTCTCGGAGCTACAACTCTAGTGCCAATCTTAACGAAAACGGTATGAACAAAGGTTTTTTTGTCATTACAGCAGCCAGAGTTCATTTTATGAATGTAAAGGCTCTCTGTGAGCAATAGCTGAGATTTAGATGAAGGGGTGGCAAGAATAGAAGTTTTTTTCCATACTGGTTCGTGAGTCCCATTAAGAACTTGACGGGCCAGTGCCGTCGAAGTTGCACCATTTTTAATGTCGTTTGATGTTCTGACAATCGGACTTTAAGTGTCCGAGCTGTAGAGCCAATAAGCAAGTGTCCTTTTCATCGGTGAGACGGGACTTAAGAAGGACTTTATAAATGCCATGCCTATGTAGATCTTTTGTTTTATCTCGGTCCTTCCTGATGATTGAAAATAGATTAAAAGTTAAGCTAAAGATTGTGTCTTTTGGAAACCTTGTTCCATTAGTCTTTTTAGTCTGAGGATGGACCCTGCAAAGCGGGGTCCGAAAGATCTCACTTGTATTTTAATTTTAATAAAGTATTTTAATTTATCATCTCATATATCGTGCTTAGACGGTTTTTAATTTATCATTGAAATGCTAATTCTTTTTTTTTTTTTTTTTTTTTTTTTGGAGTTGCTTTATTATTCAAAGTGTTTGAAATATATATTCTACGATGTTCTCTAAGAACCTTTAGGCAAGAACTGAGTTTAAAAAGTTAAGCTACAACCATCATAAGCCAAAAATACAGTAAAGAACTAGTTTAAAACTCTACACCGCACTAATAAGTTTGCAGTGAAATTCTGGATTGTGTCATTACTTGGTAACTCCGCAAGGGAAAAAAAATAATAATAATATCTTCCTTTCATTAGTAAGTTAAGTGCACTCCAAAAGTATTGTTTGTTCTGTTTGTTTTATTGCTCGCGTTTTCTTGGAAGCTTGTTACATATGATGTTGTTCCATTGCTTTCTTTGGTAGCGTTTTTCTTTAAATAATTTCTCTTTCGTTAATATTTGAAGTTGCCTGTCGCCATTTCGAGGCCTCTTTTATCCCCAGTAGTTCCTCTTTGAAACTCTTATCTGTTGAACCGAAGTCTTTACGAAAAGGTCAACATAACAAGCGGTGACAGAAGCTCTTCAAATTCAGTTTGTTTTTTACTTTTTGAAAACTTGGCTTTCCATCTTTATCTAGCGGACGGTGTTGTCTCTTTCCTTTTCCTCTTTTGGAACTCGTCACTGTTTTTCTTTCATGTTTTTTTTATCTGTCCTTACTGTTTTTACTTTGTTAAGTGCAAAGGTGTCCTCGCCGCCCCTGTAGCGCAGTGGTCTAAGCGCTGGCTCATGACCATTCGTCCGAGATTGGTCCGGGTTTAAATCGTTGTGAAGCATGGATGCTGTGTTTGTCTTACGGCATTTGATTCCTCCCTTTCCTGGAACCAGTCGCACTAAATTAGGGACAGGGTGACTACTTAGAGCCCATTGAATTGCTCAAGGTGGTCGTTGAACCTCCAATAAAAAAAAATATCTCTTGAAATTTGCATAATTCTGTATTATGATTTCCTTTCCTCATGCTTAGTTAAGCGTAACCTATCTGCTATAGGACAATAATAAACCACAGAACGTCTGAAGGTACTGAAAATCGCTTGCGGCGGCAAACAAGCATATCTTTTATAATCGAAGAAACATCAGTGTTTGGTCGATCAAGAAAAATGTGCTTTGTCATCACTCATACTTAATTTCCATCTGCTGAATTGTTTTACCGTTTTGCGGAAGTTCATACATACACCACTTTTAAAAGCATGATTGTTTTCCCCTTGGCCCATCTCCAACGACCAGATTTTCTTGTAGCATTTACTTCCTTAACAGTCTGGGCCCCGTGAGTTAAAGCCTTCTAAGGCTTGTTCTGACTTTGAAAAGATCAAAGTCAGAACAAGCTTTTCTGATCTTGTTCCGACTTTGTGGGAGTTAAAGCCTTCTGATCTTGTTCTTTGTTCCTCTAGTGAATTGGATACGGGCAGAAGACATGCTACATTTGGAGTGACGTCACAACAGGTGGCCGCTCCAGTGGCGCAGTGGTCTAAGCGATGGCTTATGATCATTCGTCCGAGATGGGTCCGGGTTCGAATTCCGGTGAGACATGGATGTTGTGTTTGTCTTACGGCGCTGGCTTTCTCCCTTCCCTGGAACCAGTGGTTCTAAATTAGGGACAGGCGACTGCTTATAGCCCATTAAGTTGCTCACGGTCGTCGTTAAACCTCCAATCAAAAAAAAAAAATTATAATAACAGGTGGACTGTTACCATGTGACAGGAAAAGTAAGTTTAAAAAATATTCAAAGAGACCTAATGTGTCCCATGAGAAGGTTCCCCAAACCATTAAGGAGTTACCACACCCAGGCACGACGGGGCCAGGTCGGCCTAATGCTGTCGACGCCACACCCGGACCGTCCTGTCAGCTGGAAACGGGACTCATCTGATCACAAGACGCGGCACCACTCTGCAGGGGTCCGGTTTTGATGTTCTCAGGGAGGCGTAATTTCCTTTGACGAGCAGTCAACTGTGGCACACGAGTAGAGCGTGGCTCCCGTATCCCGGGGTACGCAGCGTGCGTCATACCGTTGGCTCAGTGACGCTGCTTGGGCTTCAGGCGTTTAACCTGGAAGCAGGGGTGCACACAGAATTTCCTCAAGGAGGGGGGGGTCCGACAAAAAATGCACGGGACAAATGAAACTAGAAACTGGGGACACACACACACACACACACACACATGGATTATATATATCATCATCATCATCATTGTCAACCATTATCAATCCACTGCTGGACGAAGGTCTCCCCAAGTTTCCTTCACAACGGTCTGTCTTGTGCCAGTCTCCTCCATGTCACTCCCGCATACTTTCGAATTTCATCCACCCATCTTCCATGTGGTCTTCTTCTGGGTCTTTTCCTGTCCCTTGGAATCCAATCTAAAATTTCGGCTGTCCATCGATGGTCTGTTCTTCTGGCAGTATGTCCAGCCCATTGCCATTTCAGGGATTTAACTCTGATCATGATGTCTTCCACTCTTGTCATTTTTCGGATCCACGAGTTCCTCTTCTTATCTCTCCTGGTTACACCAAGCATGCACCTCTCCATGCTTCTTTGAGTATATATATATATGTGTGTGTGTGTGTGTGTGTGTGTGTGTGTGTGTGTGTGGATTATTTTTGTTAGCATAAATCAGCACTGATGTGTTCACAGGCTAAAAAAACCTTACTCTTTTGAATAAGGCTGCTAAATTAAATGTGCATTAATATTTATGTAAGACCTTAAGACGTACAGAAAAATAAAATTTAAATCGCTTCTCTTACTGTAATGCAGAAACATTTTCATCTAAGCTCACTTTAAATAATATATATAAATTATATGCTTGCCCTGACAGCACTGTTCATTACACTGTTAAAGAGCAGACACATTATCAATGGAAAACGAAAAAGTTAAGTAAGCAACAATATTTAACTCACCTAAGTATTCCTCATCAAACTTTGAAAACTGTTACAGTTGTCGAACTACCTTTTCAGAGAGGGAATTGAATAAATCTAAAACTGAATAATCCATGAGTTTACAATGAAGCATCCTTCTGAGTAAAAACAGTCCTTCACAGTTCGGTTAGAAAAAGTCATTCATAAGCAAGCTGCTGCTCCCCTCGAAAAATGACAAATTCATGAAGTTAGTTTCTCATGTCCTAAACGGATGGAAATCAACAGATACAAATATCAAGCACAGACGCAGACCTTCTTAACACAGAAAATAGTGTGTTTACACCCAGGCCTTTATCTTGTGTATCCCCCCACCCCTCAGAGGAGGAACGCCCATTAGCCCCCCATATGTGACTGAGGCCCAAGCCATGGAGAAATTTCCTGGAAAAGGTTATGGGAACACGAGAGACTGGGAGAGTGATGGATTCCTGGTTCCTCAAACACTCTGAGGTTTCACTAATTCCCTGCTTCAATGCTTGCCATCGTCAGCCATCCAAAACAGATGCGGCATTCCTAAGGCAAAAGAGCACTCTGATTTCTATAATTGATACAATCACACCACAGCCAGCTCGTTTCTATAAACATGTGCAAAAAGATTTTTTTTTTAATTTCGCCGTAGTCGTAAAAAAATATTTTAAAATTCGGGGGGGGGGGTCTGGACCCGACGGACCTACCCCGTGTGTGCGCCCCTGCCTGGAAGTGATTTGCGCCGCCGTTGCCAAGCGTACGAACTTTGATAGTTTACTCTGGCCCTGGTAATCAATGGCGTGTAATCGGCCACCCTTTGCTCTCTGGGCGCTGGTACTTCCTTCAATGGTATACTCTCGGTACACCCTTGACACGGGTAACGCTTGGTTTCTTCCACTTGGGCGATAAAATAACCCATCTGTCTTGCACCGACAATGCGTCGTCGATCAAAGTAGCTCAGGTCACCATGTTATCCATGTTCATCGATTCCGATATACTGTTGGGAAGTCCTGCTATCCGCCTATTTATCGTCTGCGTTGGATTTGGGTCTGTTCCTTTCTGGGTGGGGAATGCCCCGGTGAACTTCCCATCACCCCTACCTTTGTTTTGTTCTACTGAGTGTATATTCTGCATTAGTCGATGACGTCACTGACGTCGTTTCCACTCTTTGAAACAGGGACGATCATAATCAGAGCTTGAAAAATGCGGTCGTCTGCTTGTCTGTGACGAGTGAAAAGTTTTAGTTGACGAGTAGAAAATTCTGTAGAGCAATTCGAATTCAATCGACAAATATTTATACGTTTTTATGCCTGTTGTTGGATACGTAAAACTATCAATTTCTTATAGTAAAGCTTATTTTAATTCACAGAAGTGATGCGTAATTTGTGCGTTATCAGGGGGAAAACTAGTTTCTCCGCGAAAGAAATTGGACAGCGAATGTCGTGAGCCAAACATCCGGGCACAGTGCGGTTAACAAGGAACACGAGGCAAGAAGCCGCAAGCTGTAGAATGAGGTTTCCTCTAACACTGTCTAAAAAGACAAGCTGTGTAAGAGTCACATGCGCCTCGTGAGGTGCTGCTTAGCCGATTGCTGTCGTAGGTCAAGGAAAACACGGGAAACTTTCCTAACAGCTTGCGGAAGTACAGGAGTCCGTGTTTCTTTCTTTCTTTTTTTTTTTAATTGGAGGTTTAACGACCACCGTGAGCAACTCAATGGGCTATAAGCAGTCGCCCGTCCCTAATTTAGGGTCACTGGCTCCAGGGAAGGCAGAGAGCCAGTGCCGTAAGACAAACACAACATCCATGCCTCACCGGGATTCGAACCCGGACCCCTTACGGACGAATGATCAGAGGCCAGCGCCTTAGTCCACTGCGCCACCGGGACGGCGAGTCTGTGTTTCCGCGGAGCTGTTAGGAAAGTTCTAAAATGTTGAAGGATTCTTGCATCAACTAGAAGGAGAAAAGTGAGTTTGGTTATTATACAATAGTTAAACGTTTAAATTAGATTAGCAATGAAGTATTATGCGAGAGATGTGTATACATTTTTAACAAATCAAACTTTAAAGCACCAAACAAAATCGACAGACGTGCGGGTCTGTCAATTTTCAGCTGGCGAGTGAGATATGTGCCTGACGGGTGAATGAACAAGATATGTTTCAAGCCCCGGTCATAAGTGTCATCTGTTTAATGAAAAACATCGATGGTGAAATAATTAATATATTAACATACGTATGGAATGAAAAAAAAAAAAGTCACTTAAAAAATCAAAGGTCGAGGGGGCCCTTGAAGAACTGGCGCTACATGGAATTCGTTACCTCTCACGCAAAAGGTACCCTGCACGTGTACATTAAGAAGGCCCCAGAAATTCGGCTGCTAGAGATAAAAGTGACAAACTTAACTGACTCTTACCCTACACAGTCTTCATGTCCTGATTCCGGTGTGAACCGATAGCCAGAAATTCCTAGTCGTTCAGGCCGATTTAGGAACCTATAATTTTTCTTGTATTCGGCTCTGTTCTTCCGTCGATGGCACTTTCATTTTTTTAGCATGTCTTTTGTAAAAAAGATCGTGCTTATGTCATCGGTTTGTCCGTCAGTACGTGCGTTTATGGACACCACATCTCTGCAACTATTATTCCGATTTTAAAAATTATTTTTGCTTGAAATATGCAAATGACGATCCTTTATTTATTTTTTATTTTTTACGATGTACAATTTCGCCGCTAGAAGGCGTAAATACAGATATCAAATTCAAAATACATTTTATTCCGTATATTTGCTCCTTGACATACGATTGAAAAAAATTAATTTACCGTTAGATTCCATTTATGTCGATGAGTATTTTACGTATAGTCACTTTTTCAAGTTGAACATAGATTTTCCGCTAGGAGGCATAAAAGTAAATTGTGCCCCCCCCCCCCCAATATCTCTACCTCTAAAACTCCGATGTGAAAATCTAATCTTTTTCTTCAGCGGATACAGCTCGTCATGAGAAATCTTTCGCGTATAATTTCCAATATTTGGTAAAGAAGAGTTTAGCCAGCAGAGGGCGTAAGTGTTCATTTTTGCTTCTGATGCATTTGCCACAAAATCTAAGCTTCTAAAATCTCGATTGAAAAAGTTCGTTCGCGGACTGATGCCACTCACGTCGATAAACCTTTTCGGAATATTTTCATTTTAAAATAATATATGGTTTCTCCGCCAGGGGGAGTAGATTTATATATTACCTTTGTCAATATCTCTACTTCTAAGAGTCCGACTTGAAATATTTTTTGTTGGATAGTGTTTACGGTGCCAAATGTTTTTCATATAATTTCAAGATTTTCAAGTAAATCATAGACTTTCCGCTAGGGGGCGTTAAGACGAAGTGCGTTTTTTCTCGATATTTCTGCTTCTAAAACTCCGATTTGAAAACTTCTTCGTGTATCGCATACAGCTCCTGATGGGAAATGTTTTTCATATAATTTCGAAAATTTGGTAAAGAATTATTTGGCCGCCAGGGGTCATAAGTGTTAATTTCTGCTATGTATTTGCAGAAAAATCTGAGCTCCTGAAAACTCGACGGAAAAAATTATTTCCTGGACCGATACCGCTCACATCGGAAAACCTTTTGAGAATACTTTCTTCTTAAAATAATGCATGTTTTCATCGCCAGGGGGCGTAGACGCATGTCTTATACTTGTCGATATCTCTGCTTCTAAGAGTCCGATTTGAAAAATTCTTTCTTTGTTGGAGAGCGTTTCCGCTGCGAAATGTTTCTCATAATTTCAAATTTTTCTTAAAGCACATATCTGCAACTGGAGGGCGTAAGATTGCGATTCGGTTTACAGCAATATCTGCGATTGAAAAACTTTCTTCGGTCAGATACTACTGTTTTTCATACCGGTTCCATTGACTTTGAATAGCTTTGATAAATTTAATTCGCGTCAGAACGGATTGAAAAGACGTGCTCATTACACCCAAAGTTCGGTGTCGTCTTTCTTGTTTCATTTGTTTATATCATAACGCCAGCATTTTCATTTTTTCCCTCGTTCGTTTGTTTCTTCCACAACGCCGATCTTTTCACGTCCTGCGTTCACCTCCACAGTTGTTTCTAAACACTTGCTCATGGACTTATACTCGTGATAGTCATTGTTTCACGAGCATCTAAAAACAGTCACGACGATATCATATCGCGTTAGGGATGAGGAAGTTGACTACGGGATAAGTTGAAGGTATGTCAGAAGTAACGACGTTCCGTTACGAGATAAGCTCATCATGTGCCGCCATTTAATTTTTTTGTGAAGCTAATGACATGAAAAGAACCTTCACTCAGGTACCTAAGTTCCTCATTCTTGTTTATTAGTTCACCTTTCCTGCATCACTTAAAGCGAGTGGAAGGAAGAAAGTTTCTGGGGATGGAGTTCGTGATAACTTGGGTAATGTTTCTTTGCGAATTACCCATCTGGAACACTTTCTCTTTTCTCAGCAAAGAAAGGAAAAACACAAAACGGAGTCGACCTTTACAAATGAACATACAGCTTCTTTAGATCGATGATCTTGGGGTTGCGCAATCGATCCAAGAGGAATTCAAGTAGTAAAAGGCAGTTGTGTTGTGTGGAGAAGTGTGAACATTCAGTAAGCATAAGTAAGGATTGGTGCCCCTTATATTACACGGCATTAGAGATCATATCTCCCTTTTATTATCTCCAAACTGGACAAGCCAGCCGTGGAAGATTACACGTTGTTTTGCCGGCACCAAAAAGAGTTAAACTATGGTTTCTTGTAAGAGATTAACCGCTTCACGAAAGCATTTACTTCTGGGGGAAAAAGAATTATCCCATCTCTCCGAATTTTGACGCCCTTATACTAACTGCACTTAAATTAAACCATGGTTTCTTGTAAGAGATTAACCGCCTCACTAAAGCATTTACTTCTCCGGGGGAGAAAAAATTATCCCATCTCTCCGAATTTTGACGCCGTTGTACTATGCACCCTCCACCCCTTTTCTACATTTAATTTATTTACTCTTTCTGATATTTCAGACATAGACACACTACCTGACGTCTCGTGTAATTCTCAATATTTCAATTGTTTAAAATTCGTTCCCTTATTTCTTCGCTCGTTTGCGTTTTGAAGAAGTCCTAAGCGCAAGCGCCCCTTTTCTTCCCTACATTAGGTGTAAAGGCTACATTACTTTCAAGGCTGCTTACCACATCGAGTGCAACTGACGCAACCACTTTAAATAGACTGTCCTACATTCTACTTTTTTTGCAACGCCCTCTGACATTCAGGATACTTTTTATGTGTTTACAGCGGAAGCGTAATCCCTTCTGTCTTTTTCTTTTAAGCCTACGGAGGCTTTTCCCCTGGTAAAATAATATTAACGTTTTTTTTAATAAATTCACGTCGTCGTCCTCTTCGTACAGAGAATGCAAGATGACCCCCTTCTTTAATCGATTTTTTTACAGGTGGATCCTGAAATCAATAATGCCTCCTCCTCAATAACTTTTGAAATTCTGAAGTGCTTTTAATGAAACTGCACTGACTTGTACTATGATACGTTAACAATGTGGTAACAAATGTTTTCAGAATCGGAAATGAAAATTATGAATGACAGAGAAAAGCCGCAATTGAATTCCTGGAAAAAGACGGATGTGAGGCTTCAGAAATCCAAAGAAGACTCCTGGCGGTGTATGGAGCTGCCACAATCGATATCAGTAATGTCCGAAGATGGATGAATAGGTTTCGATAGGGCAAAAGTTCAGTGTCGGACAAACAACAGAGTGGAAGACCCGCAACTGCAGTGACAGATGCCAACTGGCAACGAGTGAAAGATCTCATCACAACTGATCGTCGTATCACCATCCAGGAGTTGTGTTATGCAATTCATTGTGGTCATAGTGTTATGGAAATATTGATTAGGGATCTGGGCTATAGAAAAGTTTGTTTAAAGTGGATCTCAAGAAACCTAACCGGTGAACAAAGGGTGGACATGTACCGGAACCTCTTGGACTGTTGTGAGGGGGAGGGTGAGGTGCTTTTCTCTAATGTTGTGAAGGGGGATGAAACCTACCGAGGTTTCATCCCCCGTCCAGAGTTGGAAATGGGTCAAAAATTTGGAATCCGGTCCCGATCCAGACCCGTAACTGATCCGGAAATATATATATATATATAAACGTAATATATATTCATCCCAATAACTGATTGATATTTAATAACCGAAATCCTTTTCTAATAACAAAATTCGGTTGCTTGCTAAATTTTAGTGCCATTTTTAGGGCAACTATTTTGCGTAATCCAGAAGTAATGGCTGACTATGACCGTGACCATGGAGTATATTACAAATGGGAATTATTTACCATTATACAAATGTATTTTGTCCGCAAAAAATCAATATTAAAAACAAAAATACAATGCCAAAGCTACCATATATATACAGTATATGTGCAAAGTATAATATCAAGGGTTTTATTTGTTTAACCACTTACATATATTAAGAAATTTGATATCACGTGTTTGCTATGGAGCTGGTAGAAGCTAAATTGTCTTAGAAAAATATCACCAGTAGCAGAATAACATAAAAGGGGTACGGAGCTGAGCTGAGCACAAAATTTGAAAAATATAGAGCACCTCGCATTGTACACAATTTTTTTGGGTGGGGATTTCCCAGGAAAGTTTTTCTGTTTTGATCTAAAATTAAAATTTATAAAGTGAAGAACATGTGTGCGGTATATTTTAAACGCCTCCCCTCCGACCGAAAAAAGAAATCTGCTTACTTAATTATCCTTCCTTTCTTTTAAGCCTTCAGCAATCAGGCCTTGAGCCTCCAAATTTGAGGTTTTAGTCTGCAACGGTCCTTTTAGCACATCAATCGAAAACCTCTGAATGCTCGATGTAAAAGATGCGATGTGAAAAGCAACTCTTCGTCATGCAGTGAACTTCGCAAGGAGAGCGTGAATCAGCTAAGAAGCAGACGAATGGCGTTTGCTTGTACCTTGCCCTGGACATTCGCACTGTAAAAGAACGCAAAGGAAGTATCTTTTTACGATATGGTGTCGGTGTGTCTGAAGTCGGTCGGTGGAAATCTTCGTTGCTTTAACAAAGAGACGACAATATTTTTGCATGGCAAATCATTATTCACTCCGTGGGCACCAGTATCGACTACAGAATTCCACAACGCGCATTTTTCTTTGGGACATATTTTTCTCTTTTTAAAAATAAAACAGGAATAAAACCGGGTCAAAATCGGGTCGGGAACACCTTGACCCGACCCGTTGGTCCCGCAAGAAATTGTCGACCATTGACCCGTGACCCGTTTCCATCTCTACCTCCGTCCGGTGTTCTATCATGACCCAGAAACAAAACGTGCGTCAATGGAACGGCACCGCACATCTTCACCTCGACAGAAAAAAGGTAAAAACAACTCGTTCCGCATAGAAAGTGATGGTGACATTTTTCTGGGGCAAGTGTGGTGTCATTTTGACTGATTTCCTTGAGGAACAATAAACAGTGCTGACTATGTGCAAACATTGAAGAAGATAAAGAAAGCTGTCAGAAGGAAAAGACGTGGCATTCCACTTCATAGTTTTGTTTTACGCCATGATAACGCACGCCCTCATAGCTCAATGGAGACTTCACAGGCTATATTACCAAAATGGGGTGGACGGTGATGCCCCCCCCCTTCAGTCCTGATTTGGCTCCCTCAGACTTTTTCCTGTTCACCCCTTTGAAATACACCCTTCATGGGGAACGTTTCGACGATGTGACAGACGTTAAACTGGCTGTGAACTCATGGGTAAAACGTCACCCTCAGGAATTTTTCCAAAATGGATTTTACCAATGGGTTCAAAGATGGCGGAAATGTATAGAAAGTGATGAACAATACTTTGAATAGGCTAGCATTATTAACAATATGTCAAAATATTTTGCCACCATATTTCACATTTTTGCTGCTAGAAATAAAAATCGTATGAGGAATGAGGCTGCTTTTAGGGTGTCCTTTGTAAATCCCAAGTAAAACGAGAGATACCATGAACACAAATTTCCTGATTCTTTTTGACCCCTAGCCGTTATTTCAATTATTTAGGTATGTGTGTGTTCAACAAGTGTTTAGCTGAGGATATTAATTAAATACAACTTCAAAACATCAAAAATATTATCTAGTCTTAAACTACCGCCTCTGATAGGTGATGATAAATATGAATCTACCCAAATGGTGGTGCTTTCCTACAAAGAAATGATACACTAAATCGGCGACAAATAGAAATCATTTATTTCAAAAGCGGGTTTATCGGAGACAAAACGCGAAAGTACGAGAATTGCCGAAATGTTTTCTGATTTAGAGCGATGCATGAGAAGCCATGAAACAAAGAGCAGTGGGATGTAGACACAGGGGCTGATTTACGCCTAGGCACGCAAGGCACATGCCTAGGGCCCTCAAATTGAAAGTGCCCCAAAATCTTGGTTAAAAAAAAAAAAATCAAAATATTTATACGTGGGTAGATGTGATGTGGAGTAACTATATATAAATCGCTGGCAAAACACAAACAAGTACTGGTAATACAATATGTGTTGTTTCTAGTTAATATCAGTAACATTTTCCAGATAATTTGGGGAGGGTTTTTGTGTGAGATTAAACAAAAAATTGCCGTGTTGTGTAATAAAAACTAGCAGTATGTGTATGTTTGTAATTATGGTTTACTAAGATCAACTATATACTTCAATTTCAAATACTGCATGATTCTGAAGCAATTTTTAAACATTTTGACATTTTAGCTCCCAAAAGTTATATTTGAAAAATCTTTGGACTTAATTCGGGCAGGGTTTGAATCCCCCCAAACCTCTCTCTTAAATACACCCCTGGTTAATATGGCAATAGTATAGTTTAGACACACCTGGCAAAAAATCCAATGTCCAATTGAATTTTACCTGTCATATGGCTTTGTCACACAACTGTTTCATCGATGAAGGTTCAAGTCTTTTCAGATGCAATCAGTAGGACAGCATAAAAATCTAGGAGAAAACAATATTTTTACCAGGTACTACCGTAATTTAATGTCAGTCTTATAAATGTATTGTGTTTATTAAATTATTACGCTGGATTGTAATACAGTCGCCCAAAATGGTCACACTATCTACTCGACTCCGTAAAGTAAATGTCGAGTGGAGGGGGCCTCGTTTTGAATTGTGCCTAGGGCCCAATTCCTTGTAAGTTGAGCCCTGTGTGGACATTTCATATCCTTAGTAATCGTGAAGAAATCCCATTCCTTTTTCGTTCTATCGCTGCAGAATTATGATTCCTTTAGGGGCCTTTTCGGTACAAACCAAACGGAATTCCATCTGTGACTTACAGATCACATTGAAAAGAAATGTCAGGAGGAAACAGCATTTCCGGGAGGGCAGACATTAACAACTTCTGTCTCAACTTTTTACGATAACCCATATCCCGGACTTCTGTTTTTCTTTCTTTTCGTTTTTATACAGACATAAAACATAGAGCAATGGCAGGCATGCAGACATTTTCCAATAATTCCTTACGTGCTCAGAAAGCACAAACAATTGAATTTTCGGGCGTTGTCTACGTGGGCATTACCTGTACGTGTGCAAAAAAACTCGATTCTTAGAAAGTAGGACTTGCTATGCGTCGGGCTAAAGTCATTCTGTCGTCGAGCAAAGCCTTTTAGAGGAGAGCGGAACCTTCCTGCTTTCGTCTTCCCACGCTTTTCTAGTTGACTTCCAGCTTTGAGTTTTGACTATATAAGTAGCCTCAAACTGTGCTTTAAAAAGTTTTTTTTCAGTCAAACTACGCATTAAAAAAAAGACTAACTTTTTCTCATATGTTGTGTGGTTCCCAACATGAATCTAATTAGCCTTGTAATGTTTTTTTACACTTTTCAACCGTAAATTGAAGAAGCGTATATGCTCCAGCTCTGTCCGTCTGTCTGTCCGCACGATAGCTCGCTTTAAAATGGTTCAATTTCGATGAAATTTTAGTATGTGGTAGGGGATAACTTGGGAACGAACCCTACTCGAAATGGGGTCAAAGGTCAGGACATAGGAGCGGGATTCATTCCATCGCCCTTATGCGTCATAACTTATGTAAAAATGCTTCGATTGCGACAAAAATTTAGCATGTTGTTCCGTAGGTATACTGAAGCGGTTCTGTTGAATATAATCGAAATGAGGTTAAATGTCAGGGCACAGGAGCGAGATTTATTTCACAGCCATTATCCTCATAACTTGAGTAATGAATTCTGGTATGTTGGAAAGCGTATCATAATAAATGCATTGCATGATTTTACTAACTTGTTGTTTCTAAAAATTCGCTGTACACTGCATCGGATGGGATATGGCAGCCGAAGGCCTGTTCGAACACCTTTGCTGTCTGCGGTAGACACTATGATTCGTGCATAAATACTAGTATTAAAAGAAATCCGTCTTGTTGCACGATGATATTTATTCAGCTAAAAACGAAATCTATGTACAGTTTAAAAAATACATGAGCACTTTCGGTGTCACATTGACACCTTCATCAGATGTGATTTCACCATGTGTTTACATGCTGGTCTTAAGTACGTGGAGTAGATGCATCATGGGAAAGGTAATGTCAATGTCACATGATATACCAGATAACAAGACAGTCAAAATAAGAGCATAATTAGCCAATGAAAATTATTTAACAGAAGCAATTGTTATTGTGCTGTCCTTCCCAACAAGATTGCTCCAGGGTTCAGGTAAGACACAAGGATAATAGTCATTACAGCAACGTGTATTATAAGCCGAAATATAGAGGCTTTCTGCAAATAACAAGGAATAAACAGATTGAAGTGTGTTTATAATCTTAGCGTTGTCCCAGTCTGGGATGGAATTTCCAGCACTTACAGTTCTTGCAAAAGAGGTGCTTTGGTGATTCATTTTTAAATCATATCTGTGTTCATTCAATCTCAAATCCAAATTTCTTTTGGTTGAACCCACATAATGATTATTTAGTTCACCAGAGATAGTGTCGAGCACAGGACACATTAAAATCATTGTGCTCCTGTGCGAACTGGAGACGTTTTCTCTTGTTATCTGTCTGCAGTTAACAAGAGAAAACGTCTCCAGTTCGCACAGGAGCACAATGATTGGACTGTCGATAATTGGAAACAAATTAGGTGGTCCGTTGAATCACGTTTTCAGTTGCACCATGTCGATGGCCGAGTGAGAATTTGGCGGAAACAGCACGAAAGCATGGTCTCCAAATGCATTGCTACAACCCTTCAAGCTAGTAGAGGCAACGTTACGTTATGGTTTGGGGAATGCTTTCCTGGCATGCTTTGAGCCCTTTAATTCGTGTTGATCAACGTCTGACTGGCACATCATATCTAAACATCGTTGCGGACCAAGTGCATCCTGTCATGTGGATGGTTTATCCCAATGGCGATGGCTACTTTCAACAAGATAATGCGTCCTGCCAGAGTACTCGTATTGTACAGGATTGGTTTCAGGAACATGCTGGTGAGTTTACTTTGCTTAGGTGCCCCCATAAACTCCAGATCTCAACCCCATTGAGAATTTGTGGGATGAAGTTGAACGAGCCATCAGACAGCTGGATCCACAACCCTGCAATATCACACTCCTAGAAAGTGTTATTCATCAAGCATGGTCTCAGATTCCACAAACCGCCTATCAACATCTCGTGGAGTCCATGCCACGAAGAATCGACGCAGTATTAAAGGCAAAAGGTGGCCCAACGAAGTACTGAAGGGGTGGTCATAATAAAGTGGCAACTCAGTGTATAATACCACATCAGAAATGAGGCTCAGTTCTGATATGGTATTACGTAGATATGATTTTAAGAGACGCAGTGTTGAAACCGAACACTCACTTTCTGAAACTGTCACTATATATATATATATACACACACACACACACACACACACACACACACACACACACACACACACACACACACACACTATCTACCAACAAGTAAATGAACACCAAAGAAAACGAAGTTTATTCACTTTCAATAGCTGGTGGAGCCTCCACGAGCAGCGATTACAGCTGCGACCCTCCGGGGCATACTCTCAACCAGGCGTTGCACGACGGCTAGCGGTATTTTCTTCCACTCGGCTTGGAGAAGACAGGTCAGTTCCTTCACCGATTTCGGAAGGTGGGGGCACCCCTTAAGTCGACGATCCAACTCGTCACAGAGGTGCTCGATAGGGTTAAGGTCCGGGCTCTGCGCAGGCCAGTCCATTCGATTAACCCCATTGTCACCATACCAAGCCATGGTGGACCTCGCAACATGACAGGTGGCATTGTCGTCTTGAAAGTGACATGGGTTCACTCCGAAAAACTGCCACAACGTAGGAAGCGCATGGTCATCCAAAATGTTGCAGTAGGTCTCGGCGTTGAGTCTACCAGGAATTGCGACCAAGGGTCCCTTGCCATACCAGGAGAGACACCCCCATAGCATAATTCCACCGCCGCCGAACTTCACAGTTGACACAATACATTCGGGCAGGAGGCGTTTTCCAGGCCGACGCCAAACCCAGACCCTGCCATCCGAACGGTAGAGGGTGAACCTTGATTCGTCGCCACAGAGAACCTGTTTCCATTGTTCAGCGGTCCACTGTCGACGTTCTTTGCACCACGTTAGCCGAATAGCGCTACTGGACGTGGTGATCAAAAGCTTGTGGGCGGCAGCACGTCCATGATAACCGAGTATATGGGCTTCCTTACGGATGGCATTCATCGAAAGAACACTTCCGGATGCCTGTTGAAACTCCTTGCGGATGTGGCCCATCGATTTGGTGCGGTTCTTCCGAATTTCTCTGGCCAGCACCCGTCGGTCTCTAACTCCCTGTTTTGTGGGTCTGCTGGGTCGGGGCACATTCAGACCGTCACCTCTCATCTTCCACTTGCCAATCACGTAGGCCACTGTCGATTTTGGGTACTTCAACTCGCTGCATATGTGACGTATGGATCGGCCATTTCTGTGATACCCGACGGTTACACTTTTCTCGAAATCAGAGAGCTCCGAACTGCGTGGCATCTTGCATGCGACTGGTTGCGTTGTTGTTTCCCACACGATATTTAACGGCGGCGGCCGTGACTTGTATCAGGACCGAAGATATCGTCGATTGCAGGGGTGTCCAATTACTTGTTGGTAGATAGTGTATATAGTAGAGTACCTACTATGTGAAACAATGTTTTTATATTGGGTAACACTTCACTGTAGCACAGTTTTAAAGCATATAACATAATTTGTCTTTCTGCTGTAACTTAGTCCTTACGTCAGTCCCCGCACGGGGATAACTGGTTTACCAGTTATTTGGGGAGCGGCGCCCCACGGCCCAAGCTGACCTTGTGACTGGTCAACATCTGATGTCATGCCACCGCTTGTTTTTTATTTCTGTGTGGTTGGAGTTTGCAGGGACGGCTGTTCATCCAGCTGTTGGGGAGTCGCGGCCCCACGATCCCGAGCTGGTCTTGTGTCTCGCTTTTTTGTTTTTATTTATTTTCTCCACTGGCTAGTTGCCCGTGTTGTATTCTCTACCTAATCGCTACCACGTTATGTACTAACACCCCGTTCTTGTGGTTTTGTTACCCTCCACCACTAACTGTTTTATATTAACCGCTCAGTTCGTAGGTTGCTGAGATTCCGTTTAGGTCCCCTTCCAGGATTTGTCTTCTTTGGATTACCTTTTTCCTTTTAGCTGGTTTGGGTGCTAGACCTACCTGCATGTTTGCCGCGTGCGGAGACCCGTGAGGCGGAAATGGGATGTCTGGCGGCTGAGGTCGCAGGAGACCGGATAGGTGCCTCCTGTGTACCAACACTCCTCTTCGACCCCGGCTTCGCTGTAAACGGGAGGCTAGAGACTAATCCACCTCTAGTCAGAAGTCTTGCACCAAGTTGTGTGCAGGGCTTTAGCGGCTTTTTGTCGTATAGCACGGCAGGGTGAGCCCGGGGGCTGTGGGATCATGCCAAAGGCGTTGGCATGACGGTACCCGGAGGCCGAAGTGTCCGCCGAGTGCGTGTGATCACAGCCAACGGACTATATCTGCAACGTATAAGCTCCAGAACTGTGTCCAGCGTCATTTTCTTGGCTTGCAGACCTCCAGTTCTCCCTTGTAGGGCTCGGTGGTGGGTGGAGTAGTCTGCAGACGAATCTTCCTCCTTTTTTCCATGGGTAAACACAAGAACAAAAACTCCAAATTTAAGTCAGCTGAGAAACTGATCGTTGACACCGACTCTCCTTCGTCTTCTCAACCTACCAAGTCTCATACCCTTAAACGGTCTTTAGACCATGACCTGGACCAAGAATGTGGAACCTCTTCTTCGGCAGCTGTACCAGTCGCTCCGAAGCGTCGTCTCCCCTCGATTGCTGTGACTACGCATGCTACACACTTACTTGTAGAATCCATCGATCCGAATGAGAGACTGTCCACCAGATCTCCCTTTTTCATTTCTAAAGCTTTGGACGCTGCGGTTGGCCCCTTGAAGTCTGTGAGGAAGCTTCGCTCTGGGTACCTGCTTGTCCAAACTTGCAGTGTTTCTCAGAGTAACACTTTTCTGCACCTCACTAGTCTTCAAGGCATTCCTGTAAAAGTGACACCTCACCCGTTTCTTAACACCTCTCGAGGTGTTATTTCGGAGTTTGATCTCTTGCCATGCAGTGAAGACGAATTGGTGACTGAACTCGCAGATCAAGGTGTTATTGCTGCTCGTCGTATGATGTTCCGGCGCGATGGTTCCTTGATTAAGTCTAAAAATGTAATCTTGACTTTTAACTCCCCGAAAGTTCCGACCGAAATCAAGGCTGGCTACTTGGTCTGTGGAGTTCGCCCGTACATTCCCAGTCCTATGCGCTGTTTCAGGAGCCAGAGGTACGGGCATTCCCAACGTTTCTGTAAGAGTTCCGCTCGTTGCGCAAATTGTGGCTCCAGTGAACATGACGGGGATGGTTGCACTTCTGCGGCCTGCTGTGTTAACTGCGGTGAGGCCCATGCAGCTTACTCCCGCAACTGTATGAAATGGAAGGACGAGATGGCGATCCAGCGCCTCAAGACCCTGGAAGGCCTCTCGTACCCTGCTGCCAAGGCCAAGTTGGGTATACCCACCAACCGACAGCGTACTTTTGCCGCAGTGGTTCAGTCTCTGCCACAACCCGTGCAGCCCTTTGTTCCGCGCCCTGTAGCACTTGCCAAGCGATCTACAGCTGAACAAGCGACACAGGTGGATTTCACCGAGCTCCAGCTTATTCGACCAGCTGAGTCTGCGCCTTCTCTTTTGAAGACGACCGACTCTTCCGGTTCCCAGCAGACAGCCTGCACGTGCTGGAGACCCGGCCCTCAAACCGCAAAGGTGTGCAGTGTCCATCCAACTGTCGCGGTCCACCTGACCAACATTGCAACTGTCTCGGACTCAGCGAGGTCCCCACCCTCAACCAACATTATAGAGGAACATCGGGGGAGGAGAGTGACAGTTCGTCCCCAGCCTCAACTAACATTGCAGAGGAACATGAGGGGAGGATAGTGACAGTTCGTCCTCGCCCTCGGCCAGCATTGCATTGGAGTGTGTGGGGGAGGAGAGTGACTCATCCTATGTGTAGTTGTGTTCGATTTCGTAATGTGTTTTATCATTCTCATTCCTCAGTTTTACTTAATCGGCTTGTTTCTCACCATTGTACCATGTTTTTCATACTGTTTGTTTCATTGTCTTTTTTGGCCCTTCCTTCGTACTCATGGTTCGGTTTTACTTGGTCAGCCAGATTTTGCGATTTATGCCCCGTTTTTTAATTTTGTCTGTTTGTCTTGTGTCTGGCGCTCTTTGGCCAACCATGGCCCTTGCGCCAATAAAATCTAATAACCAACCAACCAACCAACCTTACGTCAGTAATTACGTTATGTGTGTTAAGTCAATGTAATATTAGAAGGTACCCATACGCATTACAAGAAAGAGGTTAATTGTAGTACTTACAAATACGTTTATTTTGCTTGCATGGTTTGTACTTAACACTCACATCCAGTTTATTGGCGTACTCAGTACAGTATCAGTGATTTAACATCCAATCACAGTATAACAGCACGTCTATCATTATTAACATCAATCCCCCAAAACAACCGCTGCATTGCCTTTTAACCTATCGTTCTTATCCGGCCACACATACGTCACTCTTGTTTCGACCTCAGTGTGTTGCCAACATCATTCTCGTTTGAGGGAAAAGACATAACGTTAAGGTTTGAAAATGTCTAAGAGAACGAACTCAAACTTACATAGAAAGAGAAACTCAAAAGGAAAGTTAAAATAGAATATACGTTACATCGTCTGCCGTTCACTTTGTCCACATTAATTTCGTCCTCAGAATGGATGTAACACCGTAGAAATTTTCTGTTTTGATGGAATTTTTGTTGCTATGTCGGCAAAAGATAAAGTTTGGCGGACATTGCTTACATGCGATTTTTAGCACGTCTTTTGTGAAAAAAGATCGTGCTTATGTTATCGGTTTGTCCGTCCGTCCGTCTGTAGACACGATATCTCTGCAACTATTAGTCCGATTTGAAAAATTCTTTTTGCATTTTGAAGCTTGAAATATGCGAATGATGATCCTTCTTTTCGGTTTTTTTTTTACGATGTACAATTTCGCCGCTAGAGGGCGTAAATGCAGATGATGTCGAATTCAAAAATACGTTTTATTCCACATATTTGCTTCTAAACATCCGATTGAAAAAATTCTTTTATCTTTCGATTCCATTTATGTCGAAGAGTATTTTAGATAGTTACTTTTTCAAATCACGCATAGATTTTCCGCTAGGTGGCGTAAAAGTAAATTGCGTTTCTCTCGGTAACTCTTCCTCTAAAACTCCTATTTGAAAAAAAAATTTCTTCAGCGGATACACCTGAATGAAAATCTTTTGCATATAATTTCAAATTTTTGGTAAAGAATACTTTGGCCACCAGGGGGCGTAAGCGTTAATGTTTGCTTTTGATGTATTTGCCATAAAATCTGAGCTTCTAAAATATCGATTGAAAAAATTATTTCGTGGACTGATGCCACTCACATCGATAAACGTTTTCTCAATATTTTCTTCTTAAATAATATATGGTTTCTCCGCCAGGGGGAGTAAATATGTATATTTTCTTTGTCAATATCTCTACTTCTAATAGTCCGATTTGAAAAATTCCTTCTTTGTTGGATAGTGTTTCCAATGTGACATGTGTTTCATATAATTTAAAAATCCGATTTGAAAAATTCATTCTGCACCGGATACAGCTCCTGGAAATCCTTTGCACATAATTTCTAATTTTTGTGTTTT
This sequence comes from Macrothele yani, assembly GCA_039090855.1. NCBI lineage: Eukaryota > Metazoa > Arthropoda > Arachnida > Araneae > Macrothelidae > Macrothele > Macrothele yani. The sequence continues at coordinate 57,370,352 of CM077010.1, forward strand.
TGCCACCAGTCTTAATTTCCGCTTCTGATGTATTTGCAGCAAAATATGAGCTTCTACAATGTCGATTGGAAAAAAAAGTCGTTTGTTGACCGATACTACTCATGTCGACAAACCTTTTAGGAACATTTTCTTCTTGAAATAATGCATGGTTTCTACACCAGGAGACGCAGATGTATATCATATTTTTGTCAATACCTCAACTTCTAGGAGTCAGATTTGAAAAATTCCTTCTGTGTTGAATAGTGTTTCCGATGCGAAATTCCAAATTCTTTAAAGTAAATCATAGACTTTCCGCAAGGGGACACAAGGTAAATTGCGTTTTCTGCGTTATTTCTGCTTCTAAAACTCCGATTTGAAAAATTCTTGCTGTATCGCCTACAAGACCTGATGGAAAATATTTTTCATATAATTTCTAATGTTTGGTAAAGAATGGTTTGACTACTAGGGCGCATAAGTGTTAATTTCTGCTTCTGATGTATTTGTAGCAAAATCTGGGATCCTGACAACTAGCCTTTTGCGAATACTTTCTTCCTAAAAGGATGCATGGTTTTCCCACCAGGGGACGTAAAGTCACATCTTATTTTTGTCAATATATCTGTTTCTAAGAGTCCGATTTGAAAAATTCTTTCTGTTTTGGAGAGCCTTTCCGGTGAGAAATGTTTCTCATAAAATCCATGTTTTTCTTAACGCACAAGTCTTCAACCAGAGGGCGTAAGCTCACGATTCCGTTTACAGCAATATCTGAGGGATTAAAAATCCGCTTGCAAAACTCTTTCTTCCGTCAGATACTATTGTTTTCCATATCGGTTCCATTGACTTTGAATAGCTTTGATAAATTTAGTTCGCGTCAGAACGGATTCAAAAGACGTGTTTATTACACCCGAAAATTCGGTGTCACCTTTCTTGTTTTTCCTGTTTAAGTTTTTTGATTAAAATATAAAGATTTTAAATGTTATTTAAAGTAATACAAGGAATTGAACTTTGAAGAGCTTTTTAACTCTTTCGTGTGGTGCGATGTCGATCACTATGACATAAATCAAAATTTTACAAAAAAATCTTTTAATATTTCGAAATACATCTTGTATATTGTTTTCATATTATTTTTATTTTTTTGTATATTTTTATTTTGATTATTAATTGCTTATAATTTCTTTATTCCTAATTTTCATACGAATGAACTTATAATGCTCTCCATATGTGTCATAGCTATTGAACGTGAGAAAAAACCCCCATAAAAGTATAATGGTTTAATAAAAAAGTTAAGATTGATATTCACTGTGAAGTTGCTGTGTGAGAGAAGAAAACAGACTTTTTACATAAAGTAGATCAGGGGTCTAAAAGTTTGCTATTCAATCCAACATATTTATGGCCATTGGAATAAACTTTGATTTATGTCATAGTGATTGACATCGTACCACACAAAAGAGTTAAAATCTCATGAAAGTTCAGTTCCTCATTTTACTTTTATTAACATTTAAAACTGTCATATTTTAATCGAAAAATTAAACAGGAAAAACAATCGAATGTCCGCTCACCTTTTTTTTCTGCCTAGTGACAAAAATTCCATGAAACCAAAATTTCCACGGGATTTCATCCCTTCTGAGGACGAAATGAATGTGGTCAAAGTGAACGATGGACAAAATGAACCTTGGACGAAATGAACTGGTCCAATTGAACGTGGACGAAATGAACACGATAGGGAACTATTTGTTGCTGGAGGTGGTTGACACAAATTGTGGAGGTGACAAACTGGCATGTCACAGACACACTCTATCGGCGACAAATCTGGGGATCAAAAGGGCCAAGGTAACATGTTGACACCTTGTAGACATTGCTGTGGAGCATTTGCAGTATGTATTGTCGAAAAAGTAGGTTTGGCTTGGACACGAACTATATCACAACGGATTCAAGAATTTCTTTGACATGCTGCGGAATCGGCAGAGTTCCCATAGTAAACACTATAAAATGGAGCGTGGATCATTGGAGATAGCTTCCAAAACCATGACGCTCACTATTTGGATGGTGTGTCATTTGATGATATTTGCTGGATTATTGCATTTGTTGCCGCGAAAATTCTTCTAATCTTGGGCACATTGCTTCTGGTAAAGAAATGCCCAAATTCAGGATTCAAATACCCAATTAATTGTTTCCATTATGTTAATTAATTAACACAATTATTTAATTTCTTAATTGGAGTAATTCGTAATTAGGTGCAAGAAATATTATCCCGACCCAGGCCATATAGGGAATTGCTGGTTTCTGTTCTTTTTTTTTTTTTTGCTTTTCCTTCCCGTGGGAAGGAGATCGAAACACAAATGCTGGGCCAGGTGCAAAATTCCGCAAACGAAGCGAAAGGTATTCTTTTTTTTTTATTTCCCGGCATTTGCGAAGTAACAGCACTGCGGATTACATAATACAACCCTAACCAACAATGGAGCAGTGGTGACTATACTGCGGAAGTCTAAGAAAGAATCTTAAATTTGGTAAGAAGGTAAGGCTAGGCAATAAATGTCACCCAGACTCGGTGTCGGAGAACATATTTCAGTCGGACATACGTGCCAACGAACATGCTTAAAGTTATAAAAAGGGTTACGGGTTGACAGTTAGGGCGAAATAAATTTTTAAAAGGCTTAGCTTAGCTCAGCAGATGGTCAGCTGGCCCGGAGAACATCTGCTCGAAGTAGCCACTGGCCGGCAGCAACTGGACGGCAGTCCACTTGCGAACGAAGGGGGGAGGAACCAGAAACCAATGAAGGGGCAAGGGACGTCTTCCCGAGGTAGCGACACGCCTCGCAGCATGACTGAAAGCGAAACTAAAATAAAATGAAAAACTTGGAGAAATCGAGGTTGGTCGGTCGCAGTGTTGGGGGTTGCAATTGAGTTGTTGTCGTTGTCCTCCGTAGGAGGATTGGAGTTCGATGTCGACGGTTGGAAAGTAATGCCTAGCTGACGTGGGTCAAGAAGTCGGACCCAAGGCAGCCAACAATGTTCCGTACCCAAAGAAAATAGAGTAAGCATCGGAAATTGTCGAGAGCGCCAGGGCTGTGTTTTATCCACGGAGGATACCAGCCAAAGACCACGGCCGCAGGAAGACCTGCGCCTTCCTCAACCGCCTGATGGGTGCAGCACAGCAGAAGTTTTTTTTGGGGTAAGACATCATCCAAATATTTCAATCCCTTGCATGCTGATTATTCATTGAAAGTTTAGAAATGAAATATTATTGCTCACCTCGTACTAGTTGGATTGATAAGGACGTTTGTAATTCTATAATTCTCAGACTAAACCATAACTTCTTTTTTGTAGAGATGTCTTAGTATAACTTAATCTGGTCCCACTATTAAATTGTACATAAATTAAGAAATATACACAAAATAAGTGTTATATTTGTTTCTTTAAGCAACATGTTTTTCTTCTCGCTGCTCTGCAAATGAGTACGAGTGTCGGTGTTCTGGTTTAATTTAAAGTAATAGTTTTCTTTCTTCGAAGATATCCCCATTCAAGCACGAGACTGAAATGTTAGCTTTTAAATTTAATTTCTTTGCGGCATATGAGTTCTTGCGACAACCTCGTACGAGCTCGAATGAAACACAACACTTTCAAGTCCCAACGATGAGACTGGGTCGACTATACTAGGAAACCTAATGTCATTGTTGCCATCTAGTCGATCGAAAATCATTAACAAAATTTATGCCCTCAAGTTCCCCAACGGGACTTGGCGTGGTAATACATTTACTTACATCGGCAACACAAGTGTATCTACTTTAAGGCAGAAGTAATATTCATCGCTGTACACAGCACGACGCCATTTTTCATACCAGGTTGCCAGGTAGTGGTACCACTCCAAGCGCTGACGATTCTGTGGTAGACGAAGCGATGAACGTTGTGCGTGCAAGCCTGCTACCTGTAGACGATTTGAACATTTTTGTTGTCATTGTGTGACAGATGTTCTCATGACAGATGTTCTCATGGCCGAGGGCGAGCGTATCGGTTCTGTAAGAGCCTCTTGCCGGATCAAACAAACTTCTCGTTCTGTAATCGCTCTAGGCCAACCTCTTCCAAACCGGAGGCTATGCATGCCTTCATTCATCCACCGTGTACATAAACGATGGACTGTGGTGGCCGAGATGTGACGCAATACGCCGAGCCAGTAAATAAATAAAACGTCCTCTTTCGAAGTCCGTTATCTCATGATAATCACGGTGCTGACTAGTTCTTCACGGCGCTGACTAGTTCACCACGGCGTTCTACCTGTGATGGGTTTTCCTCTTGGAGTCACTTTTCGAAAATTTGTAGCAATGCTACTTGGAAAGAAACGTCGATCTTTTACTCACGCATCACTGCATTCACCCTGTTATAACAGCTTCAGCTTTTACCGGATAGGTTCTGTCACAGTACTGTTTGATCTCTTTCCTTATATTACCGAAATAGGTTTGAATCAGAAGATTGACAGGTTCCTTGAACACTGTACACATCAATAGAGTACTAATAGATCATATAACAGAAGAGAGTTGACGTTTGATAAAATCCTTTGTTGTCGTGTTTTTGCTTAATTTAATTATTACTCCTGGTCACCTGTGATTAGACCATCTCTCATGCTCCATAACTCCTCGCTATTCATTCATGGTTACCCCTCGTACGTGGAGACAACCTCCCCTCTCAAAGTTTTACTCCTTCCCTTCAACGTCTCCACTTCGCTCTACTCACGGAGACGCATTCTCCCCTAACACACGTCATCATTCCTACCCTCGAAGTCTCGTTCTCCTATTGTCTTCCGCACTACTTCCAAAAAACGAGCCTGAAGCCTCTGTCCGAACACCTTCTTCTCATCCCATCTCCATTCCTAATCACCTCCCCGAAGGACACGTCTTCCTGGAGAACCGAAGTCCTTCCTAATGAGTCGCTTTAAAACTCTAAAAAAATCCTTCTTCTACACTGCCGGACAATTGCTAAGGACGGATGACAATAGCAACGATAGCAACCATAAAATGGAAGGCAGGAAAATGTGGAAATTAGCATAAGTGCGGGATACAGTAAGACGTGTTGTGCATATGCAAATTTTGGATTGCCGAACTTGTTCGTGACGTCATGGCGCTGATAAGAGATAAAAAGGATTTGACGCGTATTGACCGTTGTTGTTCAAACGCAAAGTTGAAAGGGAAAGAATCAATTGACGAACTTGCAATTTTCAGTATGTCTTCCCGACATCACCTAGATGATTTTACGCGTGGCCGTATTATTGGCAAGATTGAAGAAGGGCGAAAAATAACAGATGTTGCCAGGGAGTTCGACGTCAGCCACAGTGTTGTTTCAAGGCTTTGGAAATCATTTCAAACAAATGGAGAGTGTAGCAAACGTCACGGGGAGGTCGTGTTCGCAGTACGACACCTGCAGAAGATCGGTACATAGTGCTATCAACAAAAAGACACCGGCGCAGCACAGCTAGTGAGGTAGCAAATCAGTTTATGGCCGCTACTGGCTGGCAAGCGGATCTCCCGAAAAACTGTCACCAGACGTTTGCATGAAGGAGGACTATACGCCCGCCGTCCTGTTGTGTGCATCCCATTGTCCAGACGTCACCGTACCGCCCGTTTGCAATGGTGCCATCAACATCGCAATTGGACTAATAACGACTGGTCTGCTGTCCTCTTCTCAGATGAGAGTAGACACAGTCTATCGTCTGATTGTCGACGACAACTGATCTGGCGTGATAGTGGTACTGCATATTGTCCAGCAAACATACAGGAAAGGGACCGATATCCGACATGTAGTGTCATGGTATGGGCTGGCATCATGATCAATGGCCGTACGTCCCTCTATGTGCTTCCAACTGGGACTATGACTGGCCAACGATACATTAATGATGTTCTGCTACCTCATGTTCGCATGTTCCGTGGTGCTGTCGGTGATAGATTCATTTTCATGGACGACAACGCAACATGTCATCGAACAGTCGCTGTCCAGGAGTGTCTTGAGAGCGAGGATATTCAACGCCTCGTATGGCCAGCACGTTCTCCAGATCTGAATCCCATTGAAAATGTGTGGGATGCTTTGGGGAGGAGCCTTGCTGGTCGCCAATGCCCTCCAATAAACAAGGACACCCTCATCCGTGCCCTGACAGAGGAATGGGATAAATTACCCCAACAGCTGCTTGATAATGTTGTGCAAAGCATGACACGACGTGTGGAATCTTGCATCGCCCTTCATGGTGGCCATATCCCGTATTGACATCTTACGCCGGAACGCCTGCGGACGGTAATCGCATTTTTTTACGTTTACGTATTCTGCACAAAATGGCCTGTTTGTCCCTTGACACGTTCCAAAGCCTTCTGGATTTCAGAGCACAATAAATTGTCTTTCTTATAATGTCCTGGCATTCTAACATTTTATTTCACTTGGCATCCAACCACACTTACTTTTTTATGCGCTATATAGCCGTTTATGATCCGTCCTTAGCAGTTGTCCAGCAGTGTATAAAAGCTATCCATACACGAAATCCTGTGTTTTGTCCACTCCAGGAAGTTCGCCGATAACTAATCGTTTCCGGTGACTTACTGGCTCTCCCAAATCGAACTCAAAATCATATCCTTAAGAAGTTTACCGCGATTACTTTTAAGCATTCTACAACTGCAATAATTCTTAATTATTTACACATTCATTAAAGTTCAACACTTAAAAGATATTTACATTACATTAAATTTCATAAAAATAAATATTCCCGTTCAATTACGCTATTATTAAAGGTTATTTACATTTACCACTATTACAGTTCGATTGTGCAGACATTTGTATATTTGCACGTGATAATCTTTCGCTCTTGGCATTTTGTACGTAAAACACATCTTTCCCTTTTTTTTTTAATTTTTATTGGGTGATCTAACGACCAAAGGAAAACTGTCTGTGGGCCATAAGCAGTAGCCCGTCTCTAATTTAGGGCCAGTGGTTCCCGAGAAGGGAGAGAGCCAGTACCGTAAGACAAACACACCATCCACGCCTCACCGGGATTCTTTTTTTTTTTTTTGATTGGAGGTTTAATGACCACCGTGAGCAACTCAATGGGCTATAAGCAGTCCCCCACCCCTAATTTAGAGTCACTGGTTCCAGGGAAAGGAGAGAGCCAGTGCCGTAAGACAAACACAACATCCATGCCTCACCGGGATTCGAACGCAGACCCCTTTCGGACGAACGGTCAGAAGCCATTGCTTAGAGCACTGCGCCACCGGGGCGGCTGACCGGGATTCGAACCCATCTCGGACGAACGATCAGAAGCCATCGTTTAGACCACTGCGCCACCGGGACGGCATTGAAGTTTTAGCGACAACCGTGAGCAACTCTGTGGGACATAAGCAGTCGCCTGTCCCTAATTTAGGGCCGCTGGTTCCAGAGAAGCGAGAGAGCCACTGCCGTAAAGACAAACGCACCATCCATGCTTCACCGGGATTCGAACCCGGACTCATCTCGGACGAATGGTCACAAGCTAGCGCTTAGACCACTGTGCCACCGGGTCTGCATTGGGGATTTAACGACAACTGTGAGCAACTAAGTGGGCTATAAGTAGTCGACTGTATCTAAATTAAAGCCACTGGTTCCTGGGAAGCGAGAGCGCTAGTGCCGTAAGACACACACCATCCATGTTTCACTGGGATTCGAACCCGCACCCATCTCAGACTAATGGTGAGAAGCCAGCGTTAAGACCACTGCGCCACCTGGGCAGCCAGCCACATTTCCTTCTCGGTGTTGCAACATTTTTTTTTTTTTTAACAGTGTATTTTAAGTTATGTGCTCAATCTGCAGCAAAACGCACAAATTGCTACAATCACGAACACCCTCTTTTCTTCCCAAAAGGGAGTTTTTTTTTTTTTTGTAAAGAAATACTTGTTCGGAAACAGGGCTTAAAAATGAAAATGATTTCAGATAAATCCATTCTGATAAAATTTCGTTTCCCTAAAACTTCGTAATGAAAGTTTACTGCCTTGAAAGGTGTTTTATTCTCGTTTTATATCATGCAGAACAGGTGAGCGATTTCGAATATGCTTTCAGTCCATTTTTTTTGGCGACCGATATATGTTGAGCTAAGATATATTAGCAACCTTAATGAAGATTTTTCTCTGATCACGTTTGTTAATCACTTCATGTTACTTCGCAGCCTGCTAGTTACCCAAATGAAAAATCCTGAGTCATAGTGATTTCATGTGAATTCACAAATGCGTGGTGGTTAAACCCTTCTCGAGGAAACAATACGTCACACGCGCTAAATATATATATATGTCGTTTGTAATTATTCCTGATATTGCAGGTGTTGGTTTTCGTGTCGTGAATTTGTAAGCGAAAGCATGTAGGGTGCATATTTCAGTTACCTCAAGTTTTTTTTCATGGAAACACTTCCGGGACATCTTAAAAGTAACATGCTTAACAATAATTTCAATTTTAATACCTCAGTGCTTACTACAGCATGAACGATGTTTTCTTTGGAGGTTGAGGAATGCATAGTTGTTTTTTTCCTTTGCGTGTTTTAATTTCATTTATATCTTGTTTTAACTGTAGGATAAGCCATGTACGCTGGCAATCTCATTTTGAATTGAGAACAGTCAGAGAAGTTTACACTGCCATAAAACATCAGGATTTTTCTTCTGCACTGATAACAGTGATAAAGCAAACAAGTTTCTCCACCCAGAGTATCAGATGCACGACGCAGATGTTTGCATTCTCATACGCATAAAAATAGCTCGGGAATTTTGTCCTCATAAATCTTCGAGGGATTACACGTAACAGAGACTGCGATACAGCGAACCCTACATTTTCCGTCTACACAAACTCTGTTGACTCATGTCGCTCGCTGAGACTAATAATTAATCATTGGTATTAATTAAATCTTAGATTCCGATATATTGGTTTTAACGGTTCCTTAGAAATTTAAAGCTCTTCACTTGGAAGTAATTTGGAAATTATTATCGTATTTAGTAGGCGCAAAGACACATTTGCACAGTAAGGATTGAAAAAAAAAATGAATAACCCTCAAGAATCTGAACGGAGCGTTTTGAAATATTTAACATTAGTACATTTGGACAGTAGGGATTAAAAAAACAATAGCTCTCAAGAATCTGAACTGAACGGTTTGAAATATTTAACATTATTTCATTTGGACAGTAAGGATTAAAAAAACAACAACCCTCAAGAATCTGAACGGAGCGTTTTGAAATATTTAACATTAGTACATTTGGACAGTAAGGATTAAAAAAACAAGAGCTCTCAAGAATCTGAACTGAACGGTTTGAAATATTTAACATTAGTTCATTTGGACAGTAAGGATTAAAAAAACAACAACCCTCAAGAATCTGAACGGAGCGTTTTGAAATATTTAACATTAGTACATTTGGACAGTAAGGATTAAAAAAACAATAGCTCTCAAGAATCTGAACTGAACGGTTTGAAATATTTAACATTAGTTCATTTGGACAGTAAGGATTAAAAAAACAACAACCCTCAAGAATCTGAACGGAGCGTTTTGAAATATTTAACATTAGTACATTTGGACAGTAAGGATTAAAAAAACAATAGCTCTCAAGAATCTGAACTGAACGGTTTGAAATATTTAACATTATTTCATTTGGACAGTAAGGATTAAAAAAACAACAACCCTCAAAAATCTGAACGGAGCGTTTTGAAATATTTAACATTAGTACATTTGGACAGTAAGGATTAAAAAAACAATAGCTCTCAAGAATCTGAACTGAACGGTTTGAAATATTTAACATTATTTCATTTGGACAGTAAGGATTAAAAAAACAACAACCCTCAAGAATCTGAACGGAGCGTTTTGAAATATTTAACATTCATTCGGGCCCAGTGCCCGGATGTTGATGATCTAAAAATTCCTAAAAAACGTCCCTAAAAAGATGAAAAAATGCCCTTAAAATTAAAAGGAAAAGTTCCCCTAAAACAGTTTGCATTATAATTTTTAGCACGTCTTTTGTAAAAAAAAAAAAATCGTGCTTATGTTACCGGTTTGTCCCTCCGTCTTTGCCCACGATATCTCTGCAATTATTAGTCCGATTTGAAAAATTCTTTTTGTATTGGGAATCTTGAAATATGCGAATGATGATCCTTCATTTCGTTTCTTTTTTTACGATGCGCAATTTCGCCGCTGAGGGCGTAAATGCAGATGATGTCGAATTCAAAAATATGTTTTATTCCACATATTTGCTTCTAAACATCAGATTGAAAAAATTCTTTTATCTTTCGATTCCATTTATGTCGAAGAGTATTTTTGATATAGTTACTTTTTCAAATTACGCATAGATTTTCCGCTAGGTGGCGTAAACGGAAATTGCATTTCTCCCGATAACTCTTCTTCTAAAACTCCGATTTGAAAAATGTTTTCTTCAGCGGATACACCTCCTGATGGAAAATCTTTTGCATATAATTTCAAATTTTTGGTAAAGAATACTTTGGCCACCAAGGGGTTTAAGTGTTAATTTTTGCTTCTGATGTATTTGCCGTAAAATCTGAGCTTTTAAAATATCGATTGAAAAATTCTTTCGTGGACTGATGCCACTCACATAGAAAAACCTTTTTGGAATATTTTCTTCTTAGGATATTCCACAGTATCTCCGCCAGGGAGCGTAGATGTGTGCCTTAGTTTCGTCAATATCTCTACTTCTAGGAGTCCGATTTGAAAAATTTCTTCTTTTTTTTTTTTTTTTTTTTTTTTTGAGTGGTGGTTTAACGACCGCCGTGAGCAACTCAATGGGCTATATATAAGCAGTCGCCCGTCCCTAATTTAGGGTCACTGGTTCCAGGGAAGGGAGAGAGCCAGTGCCGGAAGACAAACACAACATCCATGCCTCACCGGGATTCGAACCCGGACCTCGTTCGGACGAATGATCAGAGGCCATCGCTTAGACCACTGCGCCACCGGGGCGGCAAAATTTCTTCTTTGTTGGATAGTGTTTTCAGGGTGACATGTTTTTCATATAATTTCAAAATTGTCAGGTAATTCATAGACTTTCCGCTAGGGGGCGTAGAGGTAAATTGCGTTTCCTCCTATATCTCTGCTTCTAAATCTCCGATTTGAAAAATTCTTTCTGCACCGGATACAGCTTCTGATGGGAAATCGTTCGCACATAATTTCTATTTTTTTTTTAAAAATGGTTTGGCCACCAGGGGGCGTAAATCTTAATTTCCGCTCCTGATGTATTTGCAGCGAAATATAAGCTTTTAAATTCTCGATTGAAAAAAACGTCGTTTGTAGACCGATAGTACTCATGTCGACAAACCTTTTAGAAACATTTTCTTCTTATCATAATGCATGGTTTCTACACCACGGGGCGTAGATGTATATCTTATTTTTGTCATTATCTGTACTTGTACTAGTCCGATTCGAAAAATTCCTTTTTTGTGGATAGTGTTTCCAGTGTTTTACAAAGGTAAATTGCGTTTTCTGCTTTTAAAACTTCGATTTTAAAAATTCTTCCTGTATCGCATACAACACCTGACGGAAAATCAAACAAAGGTATTCGCTCTTTCCACGTTTATAAGTGAGTCACGGAAAAATTCTCATTGGCCGCCACCGGGCGTCGAACCCAGGGTCTTCCAGTTACGCGCCGGATATGCTTCCGCTACACCACAGCGGCCTCGAATTCCTCCAGACTCACACATGCTAACTTCCAAGCCAAGTTGGCAGGTTGCTTCTTGGAGCCCCGCACAATGCTGGGGATTCACCAAAGATGGTAAGCAGCAACTAAAGAAATAATTAGAAGGCGAATTAATAATTAATACAGAAATTTAATGTGGACCAGGAACATCAAACAAAGGTATTCGCTCTTTCCACGTTTATAAGTGAGTCACGGAAAATTTCTCATTGGCCGCCACCGGGAGTCGAACCTGGGGTCTTCCAGTTATCCGGCGCGTAACTGGAAGACCCTGGGTTCGACTCCCGGTGGCGGCCAATGAGAAATTTTCCGTGACTCACTTATAAACGTGGAAAGAGCGAATACCTTTGTTTGATGTTCCTGGTCCACGTTAAATTTCTGTATTAATTACCTGACGGAAAATATTTTTCATATAATTTCTAATGTTTGGTAAAGAATGGTTTGGCCATTAGGGGACATAAGTGTTAATTTCTGCTTCTGATGTATTTGTAGCAAAATCTGGGCTCCGGAAAACTCGACTAAACATTTTTTCTTGGACCGATACCGCTCATATGGAAAAACCTTTTGAGAATACTTTCTTCCTAAAATAATGCATGGTTTTCCCACCAGGGGACGTAAAGTCGCATCTTATTTTTGTCGATATCTCTGTTTCTAAGAGTCCGATTTGAAAAATTCTTTCTGTGTTGGAGAGCCTTTCCGGTGAGAAATGTTCCTCATATAAATTCATGTTTTTCTTAAAGCACAAGTCTGCAACCAGAGGGCGTAAACTCACGATTCCGTTTACAGCAATATCTGAGGGATTAAAAACCCTATTGGAAAACTCTTTCTTCCGTCAGATATTATTGTTTTCCATACCGGTTCCATTGACTTTGAATAGCTTTGATAAATTTAATTTGCGTCATAACGGATTCAAAAAACGTGCTTACTGCACCAGAAAATTCGGTGTCATCTTTCTTGTTCAAAATTATAAATCAAATAACTTCAATCTTACACGATTCATAAACTAGAATTTTTTCGTTTCTTTATAAAATGCACCATAAAACCTCAAAAGAAAAGAAAAACGCAAGTACACACCTGCCAGGTGGTACATACAGGGTTTGCAATGTCAGCTACAGTACAAGATAAGTAATTCTGAATTTGTTCTTTTATTAATTAGCCTCCCCCATAATCCCTTTCAAAAGTGGGCAAAGGGCATTCTCTTTCTCCCAAAACTTGATAGCACTAAACAGTGTCTTGAACGGGATTGCCAGAATCAGTTACTTTCGAAAGCTTTTTTGCATTGGTCATCTGGCAATCCATGAAAAAAAAAAAAAAAAACGAATACAAAAAAAAAAAAAAAAAAATGCTCTGAAAATATAAAGGCCGTTTCATAAAAGCTGAGAGTGCCCCAGAGTTCATCAATGGATAGAAGAACTGAAATTGAACGTCGAATGCTGCATACCATTACATCCTACAAATATTCGACGGGATTCCAATCGGAGGAATCTGGCGGTCAGGAGAGCACACGAAATGCCTTGAGGCTGACCATCGAACCATTTCTTCACATTTTGGCATATCTTTCTAAAAGGGTCACGTGTCATCCAGATACATGATCACCACTTAGGAATCACTTGGTCCGAAACAATGCCTAGGTAGAATGTGACGACAAGAGTGTGTTCAACGGAAATGAGGGGACCCAGCGAAGTCCATGAGGATACTCCCCATACCATGACCTCACAGCTGCCTCTCTCGGAAAGATGTGTTGACAGTTACAGAGAAAAGCTCAAATTTATATCGTAAGGGACAGATTACATAGAGGTAGTCAGTACGTCGTAAATCTCCCATGGTTTGCAACAGACCCCCAGCTACACGTAGTGCGGGGTTTTAAGAGCATCCAAAAGCCTTCGGAGGCATTGCCTATTATGTCTGTTGCAGTTGGTCTCTCAGCATAGCTAGAGTCTGTGGCAGTTACGGATGAGTCTGAAGATGATCGTACCACCAATTATCAAGTTCACGGAAGGATAGTCGTTCGAGTCATGTTAGCGGCATGCACCTTCTTGTTACGTTGCTGAACAAGAATCCAGAAACCCTGCAATGAAGGGGCGTACGCTGGTTTTCGCGAAGTCACAGACTTCCGATACATAACGGAGACGATGATCGTAATTTGTCACATCAAGAACAAAACGCATTCTGCTCAGGCAAGATGTCGTTTGACCTTGGTAAGTAGATGATAGCGTTATACTAGTCATCTCCATTCGTGTATACTCTCTGGAACCAAATCATTACGACTAGTGTTTTCTCCAAGAGAAAACGCTTTCTACAGTGTAGTAATTACTGTCGCACGAATATATATGTAAATGGTACGGGAAGGGCTTGTCATGTTAGACGAATCCCGTGCAAATAAGAAAGAGAAGGACTTGTCGGCATTTGAAAGGGGAATGTCTATCGGCTCGAGGAAGACGGGGGACACTATCTCAGCAATACCAGGCTTAGCTGGAAGGTCGATGCCGCTGTAGTGAAGGTGTGACCGGAATGGTGCGAAGAGGGACACAGATCCGTCCAACATGCGGGAAAGGAAAGCACCACTGGGTGGCACTTCAGGTGAACGCTTGTTATCACGTGCTGTCCGGCACAAGAGACGACTCACGATCTCTTAATGACCGACAGTCTTTGCAGTGTGCTCAGGAAAACGTTTCCGAGCACACAACACAGCAGCCGTTCTTGCGGATGAAACTAAGGATTCGTCGGCCCGTTCATGTGTCCATATTGACCGACCGTCATCAACAGCTGTGCTTGCAGTGGTCATGAGAACAGTGTGACTGGACATTGGACGACTGAAAAAGAGTCTTCTAGTCGAATGAGTACAGGTTCCAGTTCCAACGTGCCAACTGACTGGTCCATATATGTGGATGGGTGTATAGCTGCAGCCAGACTGCACAACTGGAAGGAAACAGGAGAGTCGGTATCTCTGCATTGCGACTGTTCTTATGGACATGACTTGGTCCTCTGATCTTCAATGAGCACGTCCTTGCCGTCAAATCCAAACTAGGCGTTGTTTCAGGACCAGTCGTGCGCTACGGGATGACCATGTATCTGGATACCACTAGATTCTTTCAGTAAGACAAAACCGAATAAAGCCCCCATTGTACAGGAACGGTTCGAGAACAATGTGCAAACATTTCTTTATGCTCCGCTGTCAGTTAAGTTCCCCTGATTTGAATTCCATCGAACATTTGTAGGATGTAGTGGAACGCAACATTCTTCAGTCCATGCCAGAACTTTTCTCTCAATGTAGCCGAACTGTGACGCATCGTTATACATTACATAACACATGAGAACACATTTCGTGGTCTATTCGAGTCGATTCCACACCTGTTGCAAACGGTTATCTCAGCGAAAGGTGGCCCAACAAGCCATTAAATTGCTTTGACATTGTAGCTCATGAGTGTATAGTGCGAATTGAATCCGAGACAAATCGTGCATTCGTTGCAAAAGATGTCATTCCTCCATTCCGCATCTCGGTTGGCTTGAGGATGGGACTGCCCCGTGCGCTCTGTCGACGATGCCTGGTAGTCAATGGAATGCGTCGTAACTATTGGCGGATATGCAGAACTATCTTTGCAAGGCGCGGAGGAATGGTTCATTTAGTTATTGAAGAAATAAGACTGGAGTGACCACTTTACAAAAATGTCGTCACTGGTCCCGGGCGACTTCTATCACAAAATTCCACGCGTGGGACGTTGCATGCTCCCAGTTACTTGCCCAACTGTGCGTGGCTTCTGGAATCTACTGTTCCTAGTATCATATTGACCGTTGTTGTTCAAACGCAAAGTTGAAAGGGAAAGAATCAATTGACGAACTTGCAATTTTCAATATGTCTTTCCGACATCACCTAGATGATTTTACGCGTGGCCGTATTATTGGCAAGATTGAAGAAGGGCGAAAAATAACAGATGTTGCCAGGGAGTTCGACGTCAGCCACAGTGTTGTTTCAAGGCTTTGGAAATCATTTCAAACAAATGGAGAGTGTAGCAAACGTCACGGGGGAGGTCGTGTTCGCAGTAAGACACCTGCAGAAGATCGGTACATAGTGCTATCAACACAAAGACACCGGCGCAGCACAGCTAGTGAGGTAGCAAATCAGTTTATGGCTGCTACTGTCAAGCGGATCTCCCGAAAAACTGTCGCCAGACGTTTGCATGAAGGAGGACTATACGCCCGCCGTCCTGTTGTGTGAATCCCATTGTCCAGACGTCACCGTACCGCCCGTTTGCAATGGTGCCATCAACATCGCAATTGGACTGATAACGACTGGTCTGCTGTCCTCTTCTCAGATGAGAGTAGATACAGTCTATCGTCTGATTGTCGACGACAACTGATCTGGCGTGATAGTGGTACTGCATATTGTCCAGCAAACATACAGGAAAGGGACCGATATCCGACATGTAGTGTCATGGTATGGGCTGGTATCATGATCAATGGCCGTACGTCCCTCTATGTGCTTCCAACTGGGACTATGACTGGCCAACGATACATTAATGATGTTCTGCTACCTCATGTTCGCATGTTCCGTGGTGCTGTCGGTGATAGATTCATTTTCATGGACGACAACGCAACATGTCATCGAACAGTCGCTGTCCAGGAGTGTCGAGAGCGAGGATATTCAACGCCTCGTATGGCCAGCACGTTCTCCAGATCTGAATCCCATTGAAAATGTGTGGGATGCTTTGGGGAGGAGCCTTGCTGGTCGCCAATGCCCTCCAATAAACAAGGACACCCTCATCCGTGCACTGACAGAGGAATGGGATAAATTACCCCAACAGCTGCTTGATAATGTTGTGCAAAGCATGACACGACGTGTGGAATCTTGCATCGCCCTTCATGGTGGCCATATCCCGTATTGACATCTTACGCCGGAACGCCTGCGGACAGTAATTGCATTTTTTTCACGTTTACGTATTCTGCACAAAATGGCCTGTTTGTCCCTTGAACACGTTCCAAAGCCTTCTGGATTTCAGAGCACATTAAATTGTCTTTCATGTAATGTCCTGGCATTCTGACATTACTTTATTTCACTTGGCATCCAACCACACTTACTTTATTATGCGCTTTATAGCCGTTTATGATCCGTCCTTAGCAATTGTCCAGCAGTGTATTTATTTTTTGTACTGTTAAATCTTGTAAAATAATCCAGGTAATTCTTGAAATTTTTTATGTCTCCTTTTTTCAAAAAGGAATCAATCAAACGTCAAGCCAATGTGAAGCAGGAATAGATTCTTTTCCAGAATCTACCATAGAATGCATTACAACAATTCAGACCAATAAAGATCTAATTTGCTTGAACAACATCAAATGACTGCTAACAGTATTAGCTGCTATTTCCGTTACAACAGCGACGCCAGTGAGATCCTTCTTATAGCTACGAAAAGGTTAAAAGCATACACTATATTAAAAAAGTCACCGGACACCCCTTCAAAAGCAATTGAACGGATCCACAGCGTTGTTAAGATGCGCGGTACAGCTGCAAACTGTATAAAAACGAGCCTGCAGCTGACCGCGATCATATCGCACTGCGAGGTTGTGTAAAAATGTCGCTGCGTAAGAGAACTGACTTTGAGAAAGGAAAGATTGTGCGGAGTTACATTAGTGGGTTGTCCATAAGAGAAACCGAGAGGCGTTTAAACATACTCAAGTCAACTGTTTTGGATGTACTGAATAAGTGGAAGACACATGGCGTGCCGGAAACAGCAAAATGTACCGGCAGACCAAAGAAAATCAGTGACAGAGGACGTCGATGCCTCAAGAGAGTCGTTACAGCTAATCGACGGAGTACTGCACAAGACCTCAGTGTACAGGTGTGTGAAAATGCTGGAACCTCGGTATGTACACGTACCAATCGCAGAGAACTTCATTTTTATGGGTTACCGTAGTAGTGCGGCTGCTCGTAAGCCTTTCATCTGTACTCGGAATGCTACTCATCGTTTAGCATGGTGTAAAGAACATTTATTGTGGACCGTAGATCAACGGAAACAGGTCCTATAGACTGATGAATCCAGATACACGATCCATCAGTCTCATGGTCGTGTGTGGGTATGGCGGCAGCCGGGGGAACGCCATTTACCACTGTATTGTTCCTACGGTCCAGTTTGGAGCTGGCAGTGTACTCGTGTGGGGCTGTTTTTTGTGGTATGGTCCCGGCCCATTGGTTATCGTGGAAAAACCTGTTAACCAGCTCGTCTACATCGATATTCTTGACAATTATGCCCTACCAACTGTGTTGAAATACTATGGAACTGAGCCTTGTTGGTACCAGCAGGATAGTGCGCGGAGCCATAAAGCAAGGACTGTTACCGCGTGGTTTGACGATAATTCCGTATGGTGTGTGGACTGGCCAGCACAAAGTCCTGATCTTAATCCCATAGAGTACCTATGGGATGAATTAGAGCGCCACATATTAAGTTTGGAACCAAGGCCTACTACTAAGCAACAGTTAGCGGCAGCACTATGCACCGAATGGAAGCGCATGCCTGTCGCTGTGTTCCAAAACCTTGTCGTAAGCGTGCCTCGAAGGGTCAGTGCATGCATTAAGGCCAAAAGTGGACCGACATCGTACTGATGTATGTCAATAAATGGTATGTTGTATTTCTCTTCTAGGTGTCCGGTGACTTTTGCCAATATAGTGTATCTAAAAACCACAATGGGCCAGCAGCGTCTTACAGGACTGGGGTTAATGCATATTCACCAAAATATTGCCTTGAAAATATTAATGAGATTTTGGAGAGATTTGACCGAATTCACCCAAGGAGACTCACTTCTTTATTTAAAGGCGTTATTCAATAACTTCGTGCACCTAAAATGACACTTCAATAGACCTGATCAAAATGCTCATACAATCACTCATTCTCCGAAAAAAAAAATGTAAATTCGATAATACATATATCGAACATTTGCCCCCCCCGCCACTTATCCTCTGACATTAAGGTAAGATGTTCTGACATTCGATCAAAGTGATAGTGATATTAAGCCCCCCCCTTTTTTTCAAATTTCTGCAACAGCCACTGATCATGACTAGTAATGTAAGACTGGAATAATACGAAGAAAGAACTGTTAAGTCTTCTGAAGGGTAAAAGGAATTTGCAGCTGGGATCTCTAACCTACACTAGGAGATGCCTTTCTACGGATAATTTTCCTGATTTACGCCACCTGTTGGTAAAATAGCTTGATACCGGTCGAAAATAAAGATAGATCATTTTTTTAGTCTGAGTGTTGAAATGACAAGCAATGTTTTCATAAAAAGGCGTACAAAGTAGGGTCGTGCTATTTTGGGAAACACGCATATGTAACGAATCGTATTTTGTCATGGGGTTCATCTGTTTGTCAAAGACGTAACAAAGTCAAGGGTTCATCTGTGGCGAAATGGAGTTGTAGAATAATTTTATAATTTCATACGTTTAGTAAAGATGTGTTCTTATCACGCCAAATGAAGCAGACCCACTAAGCGCAAGCAGCATCACCTTATTTCTTTACCTTTTCCATTCTTCCCATTTGGTAGGGAAAGCATAGGAGTCGTTACATTACTGGTATCTTCACGCTCTGATCTGTCGGTAAAGAAGAAACATCAACATAAACAGTCCTATCAGAATAATGTGAGCACCCCTGGAGTTAGTGTGCCCTCCCAGGCACGTCACAGAGTGCACGTGAAAAGGTCGACCACGCGGAGGTATGTGCGGCCGGCCAGGACAGATGAGCCATAGTGCGTCGAGCACAATAGGCAGAGGTAGTGATTTGACGGACGTTCAAAAAAGGAATGATCATCGGCTACCGCGCCAAGGGTGGAAGCATCTCAGAAACAGCAGACTCCGTGGGCTGTTCGCAAGGTGCTGTAGTGAGGGTGTACCCAGAATGGACCGCTGACACATCGAGTACCTCCCGACGCCATAACTGTGGAGCCCCTAATGCCATCGACCCCAGAAGAGAACGTCGCCTTCGTCGACTGGTAAAGGGGAATCGACGCGCAATAGTGCAGCAATTGACCACGCAAATAAACGCTGGGGCACCCAGGTACGTGTCCCCGATAATAGTAGAGCGAGCCCTGTTATACACATATGGGTCTGCGGAGTCGACGCTGCCTCAAGGCGACCATGTTAACCCAGGTCCATCGGCAACGACGCTTGCAGTTCGCATAGGACTACCGTCATTGGACAGTAAAAGAGTGGTAAACGGTTGCCTTCTCCGACAGATCGAGATTTGTACTCCACAGAAGTGACGGACGGTGGCGGATATGGCGTCTGACACACGAGAACGAACTCCCGGACACGCTTGTCGGTCAAGTACAGGCCGGCGGTGTGCATGTCTGATAGATGTCTTCCTGGTACGACTGGATGGGTCCCTGAACGCCAATGGCTACCTGTCCATCCTCGCTGACCACATGCATACCTTCATGTTGAACATTTATTCTGGTGAAAATCCTCCAAATACGTGGCGTCAGTAAATAAATAAATACATCGCTCTTTCCACGTTCCAGAAACACATAGCAACCGAAAAATTGTTTTCAGCAGCCGCCGTGGAATTGAATCACGGAACTCTCGATATCTAGCCGAGCGCGTTAATTTTACACAACGGTGGCCGACAATCCACGGTGCTATGTGTATTTTAAGTCAGCTTCTGACATCATAAATCCGTAAGATGGGCTCAGCTACTAAGACGTCTCCATCTGGTGGACGCCACGTATTTGGAGGATTTTCACCTTGGATCTCGCCCTTTGGATTTAACTGCTATAATATATATAGCCAGTGCCGTTAATGCCCACCAGATGGAGACGTCTCAGTAGCTGAGCCCATCTTACGGATTTATGATGTCAGAAGCTGACTTAAAAATACACATAGCACCGTGGATTGTTGACCACCGTGGTGTAAAGTTAACGCTCTCGGCTAGATATCGAGAGTTCCGTGGTTCAATTCCACGGCGGCGGCTGAAAACAATTTTTCGGTTGCTATGTGTTTCTGGAACGTGGAAAGAGCGATGCATTTATTTGTTTATTCTGGTGGTGATGGTATCTACCAACAGGACAATGCGCTCGATGTCGCTAATGGGGTGCATGTCTAGTTCCAGGAACACGACAGCGATGTTTCCGTTCTCTCTTGGCCGGCAGGTTCGAAAATGCTGACCCACAACCACGTCATCTCCGGGACCTCAGTGTTCTGGTGCAGTCCGAATGGGCACGTGTGCCTCGGGCAACCTTCCTGGGCACATTACGTCCATGCCACACCGTCTTGCTGCTGTCATCCGGGCCAAGGGTGATTATTCCCATTATCAGGTACAGTAGGTGGTCATATGATTTTGATAGGACCGTGTATATCCCGTAAATAATGCATGTGTTTCCCTCAGCACCGGCTCTCGAATCTGTAACAATGGCAAGCACATACCTCAACTGTTACGTCTTCCGTATTCAGATGCACTCATGATTTTACTCCACCACTGGCTAGGCCGTGCATCCGTTATTGCAATACCCACCCGACAGGACGATCCCGTGTCTCTTTCCTGCAGCATGCGCAATTCTGCGTTAAATAACCAAGGAATCCAGTTGGCAGAAGCCATTTTGGAAAATAAAATGCGTTTAACGCTTCCGAGAAATAACTTTATCATTGGGTAATCATCCGTCTAATTCAGTAGATGTATATGTTCCTGTGTGTGCCTGTGTCAGTGAAAGGACGGCAGTTTTACATTATTCGGGTAGATCCCAATATAACAGCGTGACTGCTCTTTGAAGGGATACGAAGCCTGACGCCAAAGAAATCCAAACGGACCTCAGTATTCCGGAATTTCAAAGATCGCACTCCATTAATTCCGAATAAAAATGATTTTCCTGCCTTTCGCAAAGAGTAAAAAACAAGAAAACCGCTAAACTACTGCGTAAATGTGTTAAAATGTACTATCTAAACGTGAGGAACATTTAATATAATTTTTTTAATTTATACATTCTAAAAACTTCACTAATAGCGTGTAACAAGTACATACAGGGGCTTAACAAATTAATGGAAACACCGACCGCGACTGGAGTATACGCATTGCTCAATATGCAAATCACAGAGACGACGTTACTTGCGATGTGATGCATATAAAGAGGCGCAGTACGATGTCGGCGATCACGTTGCAGCGCCACAGTAGAAACAGCTGTTTGTGGAGTAATTGTGAAACAGGTGAAACAGCTGTTTGTGGAGTAATTGTAGAGTCAGATCTCAGTGACTGTGACGCAGTACAGAGGTGAATCACGTGTCAAAACGACAAATCTGCAGCGGTACATTCCGTCCGTGTAGCTTAGTTGGGAGAGCAACTTACCCCGGAGTGAGATGGGCCTGATTCGATCGCCGTCACGGACAAATTTATGTTTTCACATGCTCTCAAAAAAGGCATTATCATTGGTGCGCGTAGGAGCTTCAGTAACTAGAACTGCCGGAATAGTTGGTGTAACACGAGGAACTGTATCGAAGATTATGACTACTTATCAAAAAGGACACGCGTTGCCTTCAAACGTGTAAACTGTGGACTCCATACGAAGATGTCAGATAGGGATAGGCCAACGTTGGTGCGGATTGTACCAAAGTTGGAAACGGGTCAAAAATTTCAGACCCGATCCGGACCCGTAACTGACCTGGACAAATCTGCTTTGAACTATAGATTCGAAACTCAATTTATACATACATAGGGTGTTCGTAAACTGTTTTGACAAAAGAAGAGGGGTGATAGTACCCATCAAGACGAACAATATTTACAATGGAACCCAGAGTCGCATTCCACTCTGAGTGTCAGAAAAGAGTAAAGTTAGATGTCCAAGTTGAACTTTCAACAGTGCAAAGAAAGAGAATTAACGACATCATAAGTTGCACAATCCCATTTATGGAGATCAGGGACAGACTCAAAGTAGATGCTCAAAGTGGCGGCCATGGGTGCCGGTGCACAATTCACACCGGCGAATGAAAGACTGGCGCACCCTCTCGAAGACTCCTGGTGTCGTGTTTATCCTGTCCGCTGCAACAACGATTCTCACGACGAGATCTTCCACGGAATCCACAGGCGTCTCGTACACCAATGATTTCATGTGCCCCCAGAAGAAGTCCAGTGGGGTTAAGTCCGGTGAGCGTGGAGGCCATGCCACAGGTCCGCCACTTCCAATCCATCGTGCGGGTTATGTGGCATTCAGGAAGTGTCTACTGCACCTTGATAAGCCAATCAGCCGCAACTCTCGATGCTGAGTCTTTTCTCTGGCAATTTGCATACGGCAAATGCTTGACGGTGATGTTCTGGCGATGTGCTACTTCCCCGGCACGAAAGAAATGACGTCTGAGGTGACGACTCGTGCTTGTTGGACGTATTTCGAAGTTACTCTTTTCTGACACTCAGATTGGAATGCGACCGTAGGTTCCATTATAAATATTGTTCGTCTTGATGGGTACTTTCACCCCTCTTCTTTTGTCAAAACAGTTTACGAACACCCTGTATATACATATACACGTAATACTGTACATATTATTCATCCCAATAACTACTTGATATTTACTAACTGAAATCCTTTTTTAATAATAAAATTTGGTTACTTGCTAAATTTTAGTGCCACTATTTTGTGTAATCCAGAAGTAATGGCTGACTATGGCCGTGAGTATATTACAAATCGGAATCATTATTTACGATTACACAAATGTATTTTTTTTTAATGTATTTAGATTGTTCACTCTTTCTACGCTTTGATGGAGGTGCGCATACTTTCATATGGTCCGTTAGATTTTTGGTTCCATAATCTTTTATTACACCGTCGACATCTTTCTTTGTAATTTACACTTTCCACATTTTGAACAACAACTAAGACCGGTTCCTTAGTGAGACGAAACAATTTCCAGCATTCACTCTTCCCCTTGTGGTTTTGAACAAGCACGTATTTGTTAGCTTCGACGCCTTTCTCAACTTCTTTAATATTAAATCCATCCATATTAACAAATAAGGAGTTAATTTTGACATGACATGTCATGGGAACGGGATGTCAGCTCATCAATCGAAAATCTCTGAATGCTCAATGTAAAAGATGTGATGTGAAAAATAACTCTTAGTCATACAGTGAACTTCGCACGGAGACAGTGCATCAGCTGAGAAGCAGGCGAATGTCATTGGCCTGTACCTTGCCCTGGACAATCGCACTGTAAAAGAACGCAAAGGAAGGATCGTTTTACGATATGGAGTCTGTCTGACGTCGTTCGGTGGAAATCTTCGTTGTTTTAAGAAAAAGACAATATTTTTGAATGGCAAATTATTATTCACTCCGTGGGCGCCAGTACCGACTACAGAATTCCACAACGCGCATTTTTCTTTGGAATATGTTTTTCTCTTTTCAAAAATAAAACTGGAATAAAGCCGGGCCAAAATCGGGTCAGCAACACCTTGACCCGACCAGTTGGACCCGCAAGAAATTGTAGACTCGTTGACCCGTGACCTATTCCGATCTCTGGATTGTACAACGGAAGCACATGGCCACGGTACCGCAAATAGCAGCAGAGTTGAACGCCATTCCGAATGATTTCGTTCCCGTTATAACAGTTCGTTGGGAACTCAGTCGTGTCGGTATTTATGGCCATGCTGCAATCCACAAACCTTTGATTCTCAATATCAGTGGAACAAAACTTGAAAAGTGGTGCAAAGCACATAGAAACTGGTAACGTGTCATCTGGTCTGTTGAACGAAACTTTCACAATATTCTTATGTGTTTGAAACCGTTATATATTAACTCCAGCATGAATTTCAATTTATTCTCTTCTCTTTTCTTTGTTTAAGCGGAATGTGGGCATTGAAGTATTGACAGGGCCAGCCCAAACCGATATATCAGGCATCAGTGCGCCATCTTTAGGGGGCACATTTGATAACGCAAATCTTGTACAATTTTAAATGCTGAATTGCGTGTGTGGAGAAAGCAAAATGTTTCTGGGGCTTTTATTGCCTTATTTTATTTTACAGCTGAGAACAAGGAGTGTTTTCCCCCGAAAAGCAATACTGACCGATTTATCGAGACTCTTTCTTTATCCACATGATGTTTTGCTTTGTCGCATCTGTCAACGCGCATCTTCTTTCCCTTTCACTTCTTCCTTTTTCTGATTAAACGAAAGACAGTGTTTATTTTCTTGAAGCTACCCACCGCAGTGTTATGTTTCCCGTTAAGCAAAGGAAGCAGCTGTTTGGAGTGGGAGTCAAAGGTGGGGCGGAATTTCGCTCTAAAAATTTCACGAAGTACCTTTTTTTTTTTTTTCGTTTTCGCATGAAAAAAATGTAGCGGCACTTGAGAAATTACTTGCGTATTTTAATCTCTATCTGGAATCACTCTGAGTGGTGCCGACCCAGTATGGTGAATCTAGTACACCCAATGATTTTACGTAGGTGGCAGTTTGTACCGTATATTCTATTTTAACTTTCCTTTTGAGTTTCTTTTTCTATGTAAATTTGAGTATGTTATCTTAGAGATTTTCAAACCTTAACTTAGTTATGTTTTTTTCCTCAAACGAGAATGACGTTGGCAACAATCTGAGGTCGAAACAAGAGTGACGTATGAATGCATGTGATAAGAACGTTAGAAAAAAAATAGGATGCAGAGGTTGCTTTGTGTGTGGAGACGTTAGAACGTTACTGACAAGGGAAGCCTTTCAACTGTCACTCTCCAAAATTGAAGAAACGTGGCCAGGAGATAGTACTAAGGGCAAAAACCAATGGGTGTATTTCCGTTTTGGCCCAAATGAACTGACAAAGGTGAACGAGTGTTTTAACTGACAAGGGAAGCCTTTCAACTGTCACTCTCCAAAATTGAAGAAACGTGGCCAGAAGATAGTACTAAGGGCAAAAACCAATGGGTGTATTTCCGTTTTGGCCCAAATGAACTGACAAAGGTGAACGAGTGTTTTAACTGACAAGGGAAGCCTTTCAACTGTCACTCTCCAAAATTTAAGAAAAGTGGCCAGGAGATAGTACTAAGGGCAAAAACCAATGGGTGTATTTCC
The DNA here is from genome assembly GCA_039090855.1 of Macrothele yani. Lineage (NCBI taxonomy): Eukaryota > Metazoa > Arthropoda > Arachnida > Araneae > Macrothelidae > Macrothele > Macrothele yani. The sequence continues at coordinate 57,396,009 of CM077010.1, forward strand.
GTTTGGCCCAAATGAACTGACAAAGGTGAACGAGTGTTTTAATTGACAAGGTAAGCCTTTCAACTGTCACTCTCCAAAATTGAAGAAACGTGGCCAGGAGATAGTACTAAGGGCAAAAACTAATGGGTGTATTTTCCGTTTTGGCCCAAATGAACTGACAAAGGTGAACGAGTGGTCTGAAAATGGCCTTAGAGCACAAGTGGGAAAAATCATCTAACATGTGTTGTGTGTGGTGCGTGATATGTAACCCCAAATATCAGCTATGTCCTCATGATTCAAAATAAGCTCATGTTATACAAAAAGCAACAAAAACCTTTATTAAAAGGTGTAAATGAACATTTCTGGCATTGAACACATGACGGAAGCAAAGTAATTTGGAACAATGAGAACAACGCAAGATCCCAAAGCTATCACAGCACTGAAAATTGTCATTGATATCTGAAAAACAAATACGTTGAACATTATCAAAAGAAGAGTCATCACTTTCATAGTATCCAATTTTTATCCACGGATATAACATGTTCTTGAATTTTTCTGACTGCCATTGATTGTTCATTGATACTTTCGATGATTTTCTCCACTTATGCTCTAGGGCCATTTTCAGACCACTCGTTCACCTTTGTCAGTTCATTTGGGCCAAAACGGAAATACACCTATTGCTTTTTGCCCTTAGTACTATCTCCTGGCCACGTTTCTTCAATTTTGGAGAGGGGCAGTTGAAAGGCTTCCCTTGTCAGTTAAAACACTCGTTTACCTTTGTCAGTTCATTTGGGCCAAAACGGAAATACACCCATTGGTTTTTGCCCTTAGTACTATCTCCTGGCCACGTTTCTTCAGTTTTGGAGAGTGACAGTTGAAAGGCTTCCCTTGTCAGTTAAAACACTCGTTTACCTTTGTCAGTTCATTTGGGCCAAAACGGAAATACACCCATTGGTTTTTGCCCTTAGTACTATCTCCTGGCCACGTTTCTTCAGTTTTGGAGAGTGACAGTTGAAAGGCTTCCCTTGTCAGTTAAAACACTCGTTTACCTTTGTCAGTTCATTTGGGCCAAAACGGAAATACACCCATTGGTTTTTGCCCTTAGTACTATCTCCTGGCCACGTTTCTTAAATTTTGGAGAGTGACAGTTGAAAGGCTTCCCTTGTCAGTTAAAACACTCGTTTACCTTTGTCAGTTCATTTGGGCCAAAACGGAAATACACCCATTGGTTTTTGCCCTTAGTACTATCTCCTGGCCACGTTTCTTCAGTTTTGGAGAGTGACAGTTGAAAGGCTTCCCTTGTCAGTTAAAACACTCGTTTACCTTTGTCAGTTCATTTGGGCCAAAACGGAAATACACCCATTGGTTTTTGCCCTTAGTACTATCTCCTGGCCACGTTTCTTAAATTTTGGAGAGTGACAGTTGAAAGGCTTCCCTTGTCAGTTAAAACACTCGTTTACCTTTGTCAGTTCATTTGGGCCAAAACGGAAATACACCCATTGGTTTTTGCCCTTAGTACTATCTCCTGGCCACGTTTCTTCAGTTTTGGAGAGTGACAGTTGAAAGGCTTCCCTTGTCAGTTAAAACACTCGTTTACCTTTGTCAGTTCATTTGGGCCAAAACGGAAATACCCCCATTGGTTTTTGCCCTTAGTACTATCTCCTGGCCACGTTTCTTAAATTTTGGAGAGTGACAGTTGAAAGGCTTCCCTTGTCAGTTAAAACACTCGTTTACCTTTGTCAGTTCATTTGGGCCAAAACGGAAATACACCCATTGGTTTTTGCCCTTAGTACTATCTCCTGGCCACGTTTCTTCAGTTTTGGAGAGTGACAGTTGAAAGGCTTCCCTTGTCAGTTAAAACACTCGTTTACCTTTGTCAGTTCATTTGGGCCAAAACGGAAATACACCCATTGGTTTTTGCCCTTAGTACTATCTCCTGGCCACGTTTCTTAAATTTTGGAGAGTGACAGTTGAAAGGCTTCCCTTGTCAGTTAAAACACTCGTTTACCTTTGTCAGTTCATTTGGGCCAAAACGGAAATACACCCATTGGTTTTTGCCCTTAGTACTATCTCCTGGCCACGTTTCTTAAATTTTGGAGAGTGACAGTTGAAAGGCTTCCCTTGTCAGTTAAAACACTCGTTTACCTTTGTCAGTTCATTTGGGCCAAAACGGAAATACACCCATTGGTTTTTGCCCTTAGTACTATCTCCTGGCCACGTTTCTTCAGTTTTGGAGAGTGACAGTTGAAAGGCTTCCCTTGTCAGTTAAAACACTCGTTTACCTTTGTCAGTTCATTTGGGCCAAAACGGAAATACACCCATTGGTTTTTGACCTTAGTACTATCTCCTGGCCACGTTTCTTCAGTTTTGGAGAGTGACAGTTGAAAGGCTTCCCTTGTCAGTTAAAACACTCGTTTACCTTTGTCAGTTCATTTGGGCCAAAACGGAAATACACCCATTGGTTTTTGCCCTTAGTACTATCTCCTGGCCACGTTTCTTAAATTTTGGAGAGTGACAGTTGAAAGGCTTCCCTTGTCAGTTAAAACACTCGTTTACCTTTGTCAGTTCATTTGGGCCAAAACGGAAATACACCCATTGGTTTTTGACCTTAGTACTATCTCCTGGCCACTTTTCTTCAGTTTTAGAGAGTGACAGTTGAAAGGCTTCCCTTGTCAGTTAAAACACTCGTTTACCTTTGTCAGTTCATTTGGGCCAAAACGGAAATACACCCATTGGTTTTTGACCTTAGTACTATCTCCTGGCCACTTTTCTTCAGTTTTAGAGAGTGACAGTTGAAAGGCTTCCCTTGTCAGTTAGTGGCTTCATCTCTGAACGAAAAAATGTTTTGCGATGAGCTCCTAGATCGTGAACTGCTTTTGATGAAAAATACATACGTACATAAAGAAAGATTAATGCCTGGAAAACTTATGGGTTTCTGATCAATGAAATTTTGAGATCTAGATGTGTAAATTGTACGAAATCTACACTTACAGAACAGATAAATGCTCTCGTACAGGACGTGACTTTTTAATTGATATTTAACATCTCAGAATGCAATTATGGAAACACAATAGAACGTGTTTTCCCCTATAGTTAGGAATTGGTGACTTTAATTTTAAAGTAAAGGCCTACCACTAGTTCTTATTCCTCCGGAGGATTCTTATTTTCATTTGAGTCTTACATTCCTTGTCTCAAAGTTCAACAGACACACCAAATGTTTATTTTATATTTGTAGTTTAAATGCCTCTGCGATATACATTATATTGACAAAAGTATTGACAAACACAACATAGCATTTATTGACATACATTAGTACGGTGTCGGTCCACCTATGGCCTTAATGCATGCACTGACCCTTCGAAACATGCTTTCTACAAGGTTTTGGAAAACATCGATAGGTATGCGCTTCTATTCAGTACATAATTCTACCGCCAACTGTTGCTTAGTAGTAGGCCTTGGTTCCAAACTTCTTATGCGGCGCTCTAATTCCTCCCATAGAGCAGATCAGGGCTCTGTGCTGGCCAGTCCACACACGATACGGAATTATCGTTAAACCACGCCGTAACAGTCCTTGCTTTATGGCTCGGTGCATAATCCTGCTGGTACCAAAAAGGCTCGGTTTCATAGAGCCCCAGAGTTGGTAGGGCATAATTGTCCAGAATATCGAGGTAGACGTGCTGGTTAGCAGGTTTGTCCACGATAACCAATGGGCCGAGACCATACCACGAAAAACAGCCCCACACGAGTACACTGCCAGCTCCAAACTTGACCGTAAGAACAGTACACTGTGGTAAATAGCGTTTCACCGGCTGCCGCCATACCCACACACGGCTATCAGACTGATGGATCATGCGTCTAGATTCATCAGTCCATAGGACCCGTTGCCATTGATCTAAGGTTAACGATAAATGTTCTTTACATCATGCTAAACGACGAGTAGCATTCCGAGGAGAGATGAAAGGCTTATAAGCAGTCGTACGACCACGATAACCCATGGAATAAAGTTCTCTGCGAATGGTACGTGTACATACCGAGGTTCCAGCTTTCGTACTAGCCTGTACACTGAGATATTGTGCAGTACTCCGTCGATTAGCTGTAACGACTCTCCTGAGGCTTCGACGTCCTCTATCACTGATTTTCTTTGATCTGCTGGTACGTTTTGCTGCTTCAGGCACGCCACGTGTCTTCCACTTATTCAATACATCCAAAACAGTTGACTTGGGTATGTTTAAATCCCTCTCGGTTTCTTTTATGGACAACCCACTAATATAACACCCAACAATCTTTCCCTTCTCCAACTCAGTTCTCTCCCGCCGCGACATTTTCACTCAACCTCACAGTGCGATATGATCGCGATCAGTTGCAGGCTTGTTTTTGTACCGTTTGCAGCTGTACCGCGCGTCCTAACAGCGCAGCGGATCCGCCCATTTGCTTTTGAATGGGTGTCCGGGGATTTTTGTCAATATAGTGTATATTATACAGAAGATAAAAGTAATCGGAGAATAGAACCGCAAACAAGAAATATCATTTAATGGAAGAAATTAGTAGTCCTGATGCATGTATCCTTTGTCCTGGATACATGCATTAGAACTCCTTGGCATTCTTTCCCGCAAATATTGAAAAGTATCTGAGAAATGAGTTTTCATTTATCTAATAATGCCTTTTCCAGCTGTTGAGGTGAAGCAGGATGATTTTCCTAGTCCTGATACGGCGCTCCAGTTCATCCTACAAATCAGGACTTTGTGAAAACCAGCCCAAACATAAAACTTGATTTTCTGCAAACCAGGGAGCAACAACGCGTGATGTATGGTTAGGTGTTTCGTCTTACTGATACCAGTAAGACTCGTTTCCTTAATACTGTCGCTGTGTTGGAAGCTCCGAATTGTCCAGGATGCCTTGGTAAGCTTCTGCGTCAAGAGTGTTTTGCAGCCTCACCAATGGACAGAGTCCGTTCCACGAAAAAAAGCTCCACACAGGAACACTGCCACCTCCAAACTTGCGTGTGTGCGAACGTGCATTGCGATAAGAACCGTTTTCCCGGCATTCTTCATATCTGTACACAGCCATTTGATTTGGTACGTCATCTACTGTGCTTCATCAATCTATAAGGCCTTTTTCATTGTTCTAGACCCAAGACCAAAGCTGGATAACCCATGCCAAACGAACAGCAGCATTCTGTGGAGCATATGTGGGCTGCGGCACGATTACTAAAACCCATTACGTGAAGCTCCCTGGCAGAGGCTTAAATTGGGCGGGGCAGGCGGGAGGCTGCCCAGGGCGGAAGAGGACGGAAATGTCATATTTGTCATAAAATTGTGCGGTCCATTTGCCCAGCATGTGACAGCGAGTGTATCTACTATCCCAGATGTGCCATCGAATAATATACTTCCTGTTGATTGTATGAATAAATGAGTATGTGTGGAGTACACGTATTCCAAACTTGAAATCGGGCCCCGGGTACTGGTTCCCCGGTAATAAATAAGAGCGTCTTCCTCTCCCTTTCTACCTCGCTTCCATGTTACTTTCCAATCGGGCACTCAAGCTCAAATCTCCTAGCTTCCTATTTCTAAAGGTTGTTTAAGACCTGGGGTCAGACACTCTCTTCCTAAAATCCGCTACATATGATCTGATCTGATCATTGTTTACAATCTGAGTGAAACTGTAATTGAAACTTTTGCATCAGTTTCCAGTATATCTTTTTCAGGCCATACTTTGCCATTTCTCCATTTACAGAATTTACTTATAATATGTTTCACCAGTTTCGGTTGCCATTCGACATTCGCATGCTTCAACTCTCAAAGCAGCTGAAAAATCTGTATGAACAGTCACAGTTTGATTGTGCCTCTTCCATAAAGATAACATTGGAGTGTGACTTTAATTTTGTTTTATCGAGCATCGCAACCATTATCCATCCATTATGTTGGATGAAGGCCTCCCCAAGCCACTTCCACAACTTTCTATCTTGAGCCAGTCACCTCGACGTCAATCCAGCATGCTTTCAAATTTCATCCTCCCATCTCCCACATGGTCTTCTGGATATTTTCTTTTCCCTTGGAAACTGGTCCAGTATTTCAGTTGTCCAGCAGTGGTCAATTTTTCTAGTTCATTGCCGTTGTGGGTCTTTTACCTTGATTATTATGTCATTAACTATTGTCATTTTTCTTATCTACGAGTTCCTATCTGAAAAATGATAAGAGTTGATAACATGCATCACGATCAAGGTAGAAACTCTTAAATGACAAATGGGCTGGGAATATGCACATACATATGCAATGAAACAAACTGACAAAATGCCACCTCTTAAAAACCCCACAACAAGCTGAAGAAAGTGGCATTAAAAATTTAAATGCGCAAAAGCTGCAAAGAACTTTTTTCAAAAGAACGAACTTCTAACCCCCTCCCCCCATCCCACCCAAGAAAGCATATAGGAGAAAAAAAATTGAAGTAAACATTTTTCAGTTATTAGAAATTCTACACTGAAGTGCCAAAAGTCATGGGATACGTAACTAGTATCGTGTAGGACCTCCTCTAGTCCGGAGAAGTGCAGCAACTCGACATGACTTCGATTCCACAAATTGGCCGGAAGACTTCTAGAGAGATATTGAGCCATGCCGTCTGAACAGCCGCCCGCAGTTTCCTGGTATTTGTAGGTGCAAGATCTTGGGTGCGAATGGATCTTTCCACCACGTCCCATAAATGCTCTATTGGGTTCATGTTAAGTGAACGTGGTGGCCACACCATCCGTCGGAACTACCCAGAATGCTCCTCGAACCAATTTTGGACAACTTGCGCCGAACGACATGGGGCATTGTCCGCTTTAAAAATCCTATCGCTGTTGGGGCACATGAAGTCCATGAAGGGCTGCAAATGGTCACCCAGCAGAGCAACAAATCGAGTACCGGTTAATGACGTGTTTACGAAGATTTGAGGACCCAAACCATGCCACGTAAAAACATCCCACACATGTATGGGACCACCACCAGCTTGTACAGTACCTTGTTTACACCTTGGGTCCACGGCCTCATGGGGTCTGCGCCACACCCGAACCCTACCATCAGCTCGTAAGAACTGGAAGCGTGACTCATCGGACCACGCCACATGTCAGTCTTCCAGGGTCCAATTACCGTGTTCACGATCCCAGATGAGACGTTTTGTCCGATGTCGTGGTGTTAACAAAGGCAGTCTGGTGGGTCTTCCGTTCCCATACCCCATGGACGCTAAGTTACGCTACACTGACCTGATGGATATGTCTCTGGTACCTCCTGCATTGAATGTGGATGTTATTTGAGCCAGTGTCGCTTATCTGTTAGCATATACAATGCTGGTCAGACCCCGCTGATCACGGTCACTCAGCACCCGTGGTCTGCCACTGCGCTGTCCACGGTTGATGGTAATGCCTTCCATGAGGAACTCTCGGTACCCACGTGATACCGTCAATCAAGGAATGTTGAATGTTCGCACAACTTTGGAAATTGAATGCCCCATCCTTTTGGCTCCCACTACCATGCTTCGTTCAAACTCTGATAATTCACGTAGGCTTGCCATAATCATACTGGTGGTTGTTCAGCCTGACCCATGAGATTACACCCTGCAACTGATAAAAATCGTGGCGTGCGTCGAAGCCTTTTTACGACGGCAGCTCCAGATAAAAATTTGCATACTGCTATCCCACGACTTTTGGCACTTCAGTGTATACATATGGAAGGCGCAATATTTGGGGGTTTGCCCCGGGCACAGAAATACCTAGGTATGCCTCTGTACCCTGGGAATGATTCTTGTACAAATGGAGAAAGAAGAAGCCCTTGTGACATCTAAACGTTGATATTTAGTTGTACACCAGTCGAAGAGATCTTACCTCTCTCTTTAGTCACCCACGGTCTCTGTCAGCTAATGTTTTGGGTCTGCTGGCACGTTTCGATGGTTGCGAGGCTCATTTTCTCAACCAGCAAAGCACTACATCCAACACAGCTTGTTTTGGAACGCTAGACCAATTTTCTGTCTCTCTTGCCGAAACACCACTTACGCGTTACCATACAATCATACCTCTCTCAAACTCCAAGCCTTCACGTTGAAACACATCTTGCCGTCGAGTATACGTTCCGGGAGAGAAGTCGCTTCCTTTTCTACCAGCCCACACTAATTTGAATATGATAATGCGCTGGCGGCTTGCGTACTGTGATCCTGACGGGATGTCCAGTGACTTTTGCATATACAGTTAATTTATCTGCCTAACTTCGTTATCCAACATTTTCTGCGAGTGGAAAAAATTCTTAACATCAGTCTGTTCTATTACAAGAGCCCCAAAGACGGGATTTTTTTCTGCAAGGACAGCAGCAATGTAAAAACGTAGCATGCAAAGCATAAACTCAAACTTCTATATCAACAGAAATTGCGTATGGGAATCATGTGCGCAAAATCTCATTGAAATTAAATTATTTTAATTTAGCACTTTTAAAAAACGCTCTATAGCGTCTAATGCAGCTTTTAAATAGTAGTCCGGATAACTGGACACCCGCATACTCGGTGTTCGGATAATCGGCGTCCCGCTGTAATAACTTCCCCTGAGTGTGTACGCCATATGTTAAAAAAGGTATGCTTTTTGTCTTGGATTGACTGAAGGGAAATAGGACTCAGGGCAAAACCCAAATGTATTTTATTTTCATGACTGGCGAACTGTTAACGAAAGTTTGAAAAAAGAAGTACACACACGCACACATATACACACACAAGTAAAAATCTCCACTCACCGCAGAAAACTGATAGGTTAGTTTTTAGAACTAAATGAAACTCCATTCGCATCACATTTTTGGAGCTGGAAGTAAAATAAACTGACTAGTATTGCAAGAAAAAAATGTATAGGTTCAAAAGTGATATAGAAAAAAGTGTAATCAAATAAAAAATAGCTATGGGGAAATTACGGATGAAAGAAATCTCGAACCCATGCCTTGGCCCCAAGTTAAAAAGTTTTCCATTTTAAAATGAAGCGTTAAATTTTTTAGAAAATACACTGCCGGACAATTGCTAAGGACGGATGACAATAGCAACGATAGCAACCATAAAATGGAAGGCAGGAAAATGTGGAAATTAGCATAAGTGCAGGATACAGTAAGACGTGTTGTGCGTATGCAAATTTTGGATTGCCGAACTTGTTCGCGACGTCATAGCGCTCATAAGAGATATAAAGGATTTGACGCGTATTGACCGTTGTTGTTCAAACGCAAAGTTGAAAGGGAAAGAATCAATTGACGAACTTGCAATTTTCAGTATGTCTTCCCGACATCACCTAGATGATTTTACGCGTGGCCGCATTATTGGCAAGATTGAAGAAGGGCGAAAAATAACAGATGTTGCCAGGGAGTTCGACGTCAGCCACAGTGTTGTTTCAAGGCTTTGAAAATCATTTCAAACAAATGGAGAGTGTAGCAAACGTCGCGGGGGAGGTCGTGTTCGCAGTACGACACCTGCAGAAGATCGGTACATAGTGCTATCAATAAAAAGACACCGGCGCAGCACAGCTAGTGAGGTATAAAATCAGTTTATGGCTGCTACTGGCAAGCGGATCTCCCGAAAAACTGTCGCCAGACGTTTGCATGAAGGAGGACTATACGCCCGCCGTCCTGTTGTGTGCATCCCATTGTCCAGACGTCACCGTACCGCCCGTTTGCAATGGTGTCATCAACATCGCAATTGGACTGATAACGACTGGTCTGCTGTTCTCTTCTCAGATGAGAGTAGATACAGTCTATCGTCTGATTGTCGACGACAACTGATCTGGCGTGAGAGTGGTACTGCATAGTGTCCAGCAAACATACAGGAAAGGGACCGATATCCGACATGTAGTGTCATGGTATGGGCTGGCATCATGATCAATGGCCGTACGTCCCTCTATGTGCTTCCAACTGGGACTATGACTGGCCAACGATACATTAATGATGTTCTGCTACCTCATGTTTGCATGTTCCGTGGTGCTGTCGGTGATAGATTCATTTTCATGGACGACAACGCAACATGTCATCGAACAGTCGCTGTCCAGGAGTGTCTTGAGAGCGAGGATATTCAACGTATCGTATGGTCAGCACGTTCTCCAGATCTGAATTCCATTGAAAATGTGTGGGATGCTTTGGGGAGGAGTCTTGCTGGTCGCCAATGCCCTCCAATAAACAAGGACACCCTCATCCGTGCACTGACAGAGGAATGGGATAAATTACCCCAACAGCTGCTTGATAATGTTGTGCAAAGCATGACACGACGTGTGGAATCTTGCATCGCCCTCCATGGTGGCCATATCCCGTATTGACATCTTACGCCGGAACGCCTGCGGACGGTAATTGCATTTTTTTCACGTTTACGTATTCTGCACAAAATGGCCGGTTTGTCCCTTGAACACGTTCCAAAGCCTTCTGGATTTCAGAGCACAATAAATTGTCTTTCTTGTAATGTCCTGGCATTCTGACATTATTTTATTTCACTTGGCATCCAACCACACTTACTTTTGTATGCGCTATATAGCCGTTTATGATCCGTCCTTAGCAATTGTCCAGCAGTGTATTAATAATCCGCTGAGTGTCGTTAGCGCAAAACTATCAATTTTTTGGAATCTCTGAAAGATGTGCTATATTTGTAACTGTGTGATCACAGAATCGTAATCCAACTCACTTGTTACTGTCGGTTAGAAAGCTGACTTATGCCCGCACACATGCACAGCATCGCGATGGCAATACTTCTTGTGGCTAGGACAAGTAAAAGCATTTGATGCTTGGTAAGCATTATAGAGAGGGTTCGAAAATCACGTCACCTTACTGAAAAAATTACTGTCACCGTTACGACGAGTGATTAAAAGTAGCCGTTCCTAAATTACTGTTAAGGTTTCATAGTTTAGTTACCGTATTTACCGTTAAGGTATCATTGTTCATCCGCTGCCCTAAATCATTGTTTAGGTCTTGGTGGCCTTCGTTTTATAGGGGAGTTTTACCCTAAGGGTTGTTGACCGCTTAAGGTGAGCTTAGCGATATCGTTTTTGCTCATTTCCGTGGCCAGTCCCGCTGAGGTAAGTTCTGGGGACATGGGGAGGTAAAAGCGTTAGTCCTGTTTTGCCGAATAGGAGAATAATATCTTTTTCTTTTCTTCTTCCATTTAGTGCTCAGCTTCTGTTACTGGGATTCTTTACTCTGTTCCTGTTTCGTATCGTTTCCATAACAAACGGTGATTTTGTCAAGATGGCGACTAGTCATTTTGATTTCGTTACAGCTTCGTCACAGCTGTCATAAACACCAATTTTGTCACGGCTTAAAGTCACCTTTACTTCAGGTGAGCTTTCACAATCGTCATTGTGGCAGGAAACTCACTATATGCCCACCTGCAAGCACCTTCAATTCCGGGAAGAAAAAGGGATTTTCTGAAACATTTCTGCAGTTCTTCAGGATCTGCTCTTCTAGAGAATGTCCATTTTGGTTGAACTGAATTGGGTACATACATATCTGCTTCGCAAATAAAACAAGTTAGTAAAATCATGCAATGCATTGATTATGATACGCTTTCCAAGATACCAGAAATCATTACTGAAGTTATTGCTCAAGTTATGAGGATAATGGCTGTAGAATAAATCTCGTTCCTATGCCCTGACCTTTGACCCCATTTTGATGATATTCAAAAGAACAGTAAGTATACTTCCGGAACAACATGATAAAGTTTTGCCTCAATCGAAGCATTTTTACCTAAGTTATAATGCATAAGGGCGATGGAATGGATCCTATGTCCTGACATTTGGCCCCATTCACCCATTTTCAGTAGGGTTCGTCCCCAGGTTGTCCCCTACCACATTTTGAAATTTCTTCGAAATCGAACCATTTTTACGCAAGTTATGTCGCATAAGGGCGATGGAATGGTTCCCGCTCCTGTTTCCTGACATTTGACCCCATTTCGTTCGTTTTCAATAATGTTCGTCCCCAGGTGGTCCCTTACCACATACCGAAATCGAACTATTTTTACGGACGGACAGACAGACGGCCAAAGCTGGAGCATATACGCTTCTTCAACCTATAGTTGGAAAACGTAAATGAAATAAACAGACAGGCAGAATATTTATGATCTTAGCTCGTTATATAGGAGATATTTTTGAGTATTAGAAATTCCCTTCAGCAGAGTGATAGGGAGAATTGCCCTCCGCAAATGTAGGGTTTATTGGATCCAAAGAAGACGGGTGAACGAAAACAGAGCAAACAACTCATCTCATGACTCACTTGGAAGATGCTATCCTTCCCGCTTAGCCATTAGTTGACTTTTGCTCAATGCTGATTGATTATTACATATGCACAGTTGTCTTCTGAAATAATGGATCATTAAATTACATTTCAAGTAATCTCTCTGACTTTTTTACCGAAACAAACTTAGGATTTCCTGTTGTGAAATATTCTCGGATGACGATTACAAGAGTAATAAAAGGAGCTAACCCACTGAAACGTCCGTGTGGTGAACGATTGCGCATTAACTCTTTCACGAGGTTAAGACACAGTTATTGGCAACACATGACCACAAAAAGTAAGGAACCTTTCTCAGCTTGTGAAAATCAACTTCGATGAAACAGCTTCCTCGAAGGATGTAATCATTATGCACGTGGATAACCTTGTTTTAAGAATGAATGCGCCCGAACCTAACACAATTTAAACTAAAAAAAAAAATCTAACACCGTTTTAAGTAAAAATTGTAGTGCATGTTACTTTGAGCATTAAAATGAAATTAATCTATGACTGGCATGTATTCAATTTAAAACTAGCTGAGCCTCATATTTAGAGCGATGTCATTGAATCATCCATGTGAGACACCTCTTTTGTTTTTGTTGCGGAACCTATTTGTCATTTTCTTGTAGGACTTCCGTCCACACTGAGTAGAGTTTAGGTCCCAGCCACCTACAGCGAGATCGCCTTTTGGGCAGGACACAGAAACGGAAGGAATAAGAGCAAGTCTAGCGACTTTTGACAGAACAGTTTGTAGTGAGATTAGAGTACAGTAGATGGCGCCACCGTACAAGTACGGTGTTGCACATAGAGGGGTGAGAGAATTTCAGGGGGGATAGGAAAGGATACCCATTTAACCAGTGGGTCCAGCCTGGCGGCCGTCACTTAACGGGCTCGTCCGATGCACGGCGGATATTCAGCGATTGTTAGTAAATCACACCATCTCCGAAAGATCAGCCCAGGTTCAAGCCTGAGGACCTTGCATAGTCTGACTCACTAACCACTAAGCCATCCGCGGCTCATTTTGTTGCGGAATAATGCACGAAAGCTTTTTATAGTACAAGATACTTCTGTATCAGTGGCGGCAAATATCTGTGTGTATATGCATGTTAACACAAATTGTTTTTAAACATTTAACGTACTGCCTTTTTTTTATGAAACAGTTTAAAATGACTTTAAAGTAATTCACTGAAGTATCTTTTTTCTTTTTGCTTTCAGCAGCAAGAATTTGAATGAACCTGATATAGAGGTGAGTTTCAATGTTACTATTCGCCAAAATCTGGTATTGGTTAAGTATTTATCATTTTACCTTTAAGAATGGTTGGTTTTCTCTCACCGGGTGAAAGTCTTAATATTAAAAAAGTTAATAAAAACTGTAACTCTAGAGTAAATACTTTTTCTCTACAAGCGGCCTTAATAGTGAAAAAAGAAATCTTCAGAGGAGGGACACATTTGAAAATATTTCATAAAGATTTGTAACAGCGATTTGGCTCAAGAAGTTTGAAAAATTTTTCTTCAAACCTCTTGAACCAAAGCCTATTTTTTTCCAGTCGCAAAATTTGCTGCATGAAATAGTTCGACATTTTTCTCAATGAGTTAATGACTCGTGCATTACCTCCGAGCAACAGCTGGCTTGTTTTCTTCTATATAAATGTACAGGGGATGTTCACACCTTTTGAGAATATATATTAATGTTTAAAATAAAATTATTTCTTTCTTAAATGTTCTATCTGATATCCCATTCTCTGGACTATGAACCTACAATTACATTTTCAAGATTAAGGGCATTTCTTAAAATTGGTTTTATTCCACTCCTCTTCCACTGCTTTCCATAGTCCAATCATTGTTTTAGGACTGAGTTTAGAAAGCGCTCTTTTTAGCAGTCCGAAGACACAATAGTCCATTAGGGACACATCAGGGGTCTTTGAAGTAATATGAGCAAACGGTATAGACTTGATACCCGTCTTTTTTCATTTTTTTTTTTTTTCAAGAAACAGTGATAGATTTGGATATATGACTGGTAGCCTAATCCTGATGGAATTCTACTCTTTGAAGGCTTTGCGAATAAAGGAATGGTAAGTTAAAACATTATTTTGTTAATATGTGGAATTGATTTTACCATTCTTTTCAACTTTTCTTAACTTTATTTTCCCATTGAATGAGAAACCAGCAATAATCGTGAATCCTTTGCCGAAACTTTCTTTGGATTCTTGGAACCAAGTTTGTAAGCCTTTTTCTGCTCTTTTCCGATAATACATGGACAATTTTGATAATAGTCACATAGGTAGAGCCATGCTTCATCAATGGTCACAATAAATTTCTAACTGTCACCGACTAAGGGATTTTTATAAAGAAGTCTACACCGTGTTCTGCGCTCAGCCACGTGCTTGGGCAAAAGGCGGTGAACATTGTCGGTTTTTTTTTCTTTTTTTCGGATTCAAATCTTTGTTTAATACCATGTCAGACCGGCCAACTATTACGATTTTATCGTATTTAGTACGATAAATCATACTGCAGTACGCTAATACGATTTTGTTTTAAATAGTCATGTTTTCCCCCATTTTTTCCCTTTTCAGACAGAAGCCTTGTAGTAGAATCACGGCGACGGACGTCGCAGATTTATTTTGGTCCTGCAGATAAAAACGACATCCCCAGAACCCTATTAAACCATCTTGCAGACTCCCTATCTCTAGATGCAAGTTTTCCACCTTTCAAAATTTCCGAAAACGGAAGTTAGGCGTAGTGAAGATTTCTTCCGTAATCGTAATTTTTTCTCGCGAAGGACGATGTACGTCGAAGAATTATTTTGTACTCATCCCCGTAGCAGAATCGCGCCAACATCCGGCGTACATCGAAGATTTATTTTATACTAATCCCCGTAGAAGAATCGTGGCGACGTTCATCGCAGGTTTATTTTGTACTCATCCCCGTAGAAGAATCGTGGCGACGGCCGACGTACATCGCAGGTTTATTTTGTACTCATCTCAGTAGAAAAATCGTGGCGACGGCCGACGTACATCGCATATTTATTTTGTACTCATCTCAGTAGAAAAATCGCGGCGACGTACATCGCAGATTTATGTTGTACTCGTCCCCGTAGAAGAATCGCGGCGACGGGCGACGTACATCGCAGATTTATGTTGTACTCGTCCCTGTAGAAGAATCGCGGCGACGTACATCGCAGGTTTATTTTGTACTCCTCCCCGTAGAAAAATCGCGGCGACGTACATCGCAGGGTTTTTGTACTCGTCCCGGTAGAAGAATCGTGGCGACGTACATCGCAGATTTATGTTGTACTCATCCCCGTAGAAGAATCGCGGCGACGTACATCGCAGGTTTATTTTGTACTGATCCCTGTAGAAGAATCGTGGTGACGGCCGACGTACACCGTAAGTTTATTTTGTACTCATTCCCGTAGCAGAAACGCGGCGACAGCCGACGTACATCGCAGATTTATTTTGTACTCATTCCCGTAGCAGAATCGCGGCGATGGCCGACGTACATCGTAAATTTATTTTGTACCCACCACCGAAGAAGAAACGCGGCGTCGACGGACGTACATCGCAGATTCATTTTCTACTAATCCTCGTAGCAGAATCGCTGCGACGGCCGATGCACATCGCAGATTTATTTTGGTCTTTCGGACAAAAACGACATCCCCGCAGAACCCGATTAAACTATCTTGCAGACCTCCTAAGATGTACATTTTCTGCCTCTCAAAATTTCCGAAAACGGAAGTTAGGCGGAGTGAGGATTTCTCCCGTAATCGTATTTTTTTTAATAATTAACAACGTAAAAGTGTTTGCTGATTAGATTTAATTATTTTCTCAATAAAATTTTGTTGTAGGGAAAAAATCTCTAAATTCTCATTATCAAGAATTTATATAGATGAAATAGGCTTCAAAAATTATCAGTATGCGTCGTGTTACGATTTTTCTATCTGAGTGTTACGTTTTTTGGTTCTGAGAGGTTGGCAGGTCTGCCTTGTTTACAGTTGAATGCAGAAATGTTTAACGACTTAGCGATTGCGCTTTGGGCCGATGGATTTTCTTTTAAGACCAGAGACCTTACTTTTGAAACAGTAGTAAAACTACGTACCTTTTTTGGATATTCGTTTCATGTTCTTTTTTCCTGTTAAAAGCAATGCTTGACGATTTTCCCCTCTTTTAATAATATTGCTTAACTTACATTCAGGAATGCTAATCCCGTGATTTTCATAACGTTTTTTAATTACAGAATACGAATATTTCTCTTCGTAAAGAGCAAAAGCATAACCTTCTATCCAAAGCTTGTTTACGTTCGCCATTTTCTGAGCAGACGATGTTTAACTCCAGCAGATGTTTTTTTCTGTTCATCTAATATGCTTAATACAGACATTTAACGTGGACCAGGAACATCAAACAAAAATCTTCGCTCTTTCCACGTTTTATAAGTGAGTCACGGAAAAATTCTCATTGGCCGCCACCGGGAGTCGAACCCAGGGTCTTCCAGTTACTCGCCGGATATGCTTCCGCTACACCACAGCGGCCTCGAATTCCTAATATGCTGTTGCCAGTTTCAATTCTTTGAACTTTCATTTTTTGTAATGCCTTATCAAAAACATTCAAAAAATGCCTGAACATTCTTTGTATTTTCAAAGGAATTCGACGTTTCGATTTATTTTAATATTTTTGTACATACGAGGAATTTCCGAAATTACGAACAAAGAAAGAAGTGAACATGAACTATTTCTCAACATAACCTCCAATTTTATTGAGACTTGTCCAGCGTTCAATAAGTACATATATCAGCTTTGCTACAGAGGAAGTCCGTGTCAAAATCCATTAACTAACGGCGCACCTCCTAACGAACTTTGTCATCTGTCGTTTTGTACTTCCCCGACAGATGATTTTTGGGACTCCGACAAATTGAACTCTTGTACAATTTCAAAAGAGCTTCACTAGGTTGTATACAGGAATGATGCTCTAAATGTTTTCTTCTGTCTTTCTCACTGATAGCCTGTCCGTCCGCTGTTCATCTTTGATGTCAACACGGCCGTTTTTGAATTCATTGAACCAAAAACACCTGCTTCTTTGACATGACCTTTTCTCCATAAAAAGAAACCAGTTCACGGTGAATGTCCCTTGGTGAAGTCCCGTTTGCTTGCAGCAAAAAAAAAAAAAAAGAATAAATTTACGGATAACTGTGTTTTGGACCGCACTCTCACATTCGCCTCGGTTGTGGAGCGAAAGTAGCGCCACCCTTCATGGGCTAGTTTTGTAGGGTTTTTTTTTTTTTACACTTTAATGGTTCTATACGTCTGTGCCATTAAATTTCACTCCTCCTTCCCCATTATGGAGAAAATAAATGTGTTACTTTTACTTTTTGGAAATCCTGTGTATTCGTTTGAAACATTCAGTGTGGAGCCAGTAAGAATATTTTCAAAGGCAGAATTTCGTTTTGCTTCGTTTATTATTCTATTAGAATTGCAAGGTTTTTTTAGTTATTATTTCTCTCCCCCCCCCCCCTCCCGCCCTTCTCTCTCTCTCTTTGGTGTAAGAAAAATTCTGGCAATTTTTTCTAGAGATCTTTGACCATGAATAAATAAGAGAACAGATGTTTGTAATTTGAACATCGATGGTAGGTAGCGTTCCTTGCTGAAATAATTTTGTTGAAGTTGTCACTGGCGACTAGCACGTTGTTTCAAAAATGACCGTACAAGCAAGCGAATGACGTAGTTTCTTTTTAAAGCAAACGTGATTTCATTTTTCACTTTCTAAGTGACCCTAAAGATCAGAAGTTCTTTACGGAATATTTTCTGGTGAAAAAAAAATGAAAAATAATCTGTGAATGAAGAAAACATACTAAACAGTATGTAAACGAAAATGAAGAGAACAATGTGGCCCACCATTACAATATGAAAATTTTTCGCTTACCCCGGGTGCTATTGAATTTCGGTGGCCTGTGAAATCACCCCAGGTAATTCAACCCTCTCTGAAACAGTGGTGAGTGATGCAGTCCGCTAAGACACGAACAGGATTCAAAATATTCAGAGCCACTGATCCATCTTGATGAGAGTGTTAAACGCCGCATCGATCGTTCAAAAAGAGTCTTTCGCATTGGCCAAACTGAAAAGAATAATGATATATGTAACCTGTATAATATTAGAGATGAGCTCGGACGGGCTCAGAATTCATTAACTACCGAAAAACCCGGTACCGGGCTCGGAATTACACGTCTTGAATTTCATTACTGGAATTAATTCAACACTTGTAATTCCGAGCCCAGTTGAATTACACGTGTTGAATTTCATTGTGGATTTGTTACCATGGTGGACGGATTTTCAATTTCCTAAGCTAGCTGCCATTGCAAGACAAATTTTACTTAGCAATACTTGCATTATTATGCATTGTCCAAAGCTATGGCCAAAGCAAGGATTAGTTTAAGCAGGTCTGGTATCGAAAAACTGGGAAAAAATCACATTCCCATTTTTTGTATTTTATTAAAAATCAAGAATCTTATCTTTAAAATGATGTACTAATTTCCAAAATTGTGCAGTTAGAAGTATGGTTATTTATTTTTTAAAATTTCCTCACTCCCGCGATTTTTGGTGTAACGTTGGTTTTTAGTGCAGCAGGTCGAGCTTTAGAGAAAAGAAGATCCAGTTGAAGCGCTGAGGCATTAGATGCAATTCTCTCTCTCTCTCTCTCTTTTCATGATGAACTTGATATAGAAACTGCACACACATATGATAATATTGGGATTATTATACCATTAAGCGCAAAGCTTTGTTAATGTTACAAAATGCAGAATAATCTGGTCTGGAATGCTTTTACGTTTTTTTTTGTTTTTTTTTTTGGAAATTTCCGTACATACTTTTTTTTTATATTCTACTACATCACTCTAAACTACCATTACCAATTAGCATATATGTAAATTATATTGCAAAGATTAGTTTTCTAGAGTCAAAATTTCTAGCACTTTCAACTGTCTGTACGGCGTTGTACGTTTTATAATGCAATTTATTCAAAATAAAAGTAAATTTAGAAATCAAAAAGAAATAACGAATGAAATTTTTTGTTTCCTAACGATTTCTTTTCTTCAGCTTTTACCAAAATTACTGATTCCCCTGATACGGTCGAAGGGCACGTTGATTATGTATTTTTTTTCAAATCCACATTTTAGAACATTTGACTTCATGCGTAGTATTTCTAAAAACATATTAATATTGTGAAGTGGATTAACTGAACTAAACTTTTTAAACTAATGATTGTTAAACTAATCCTTGCTTGGGCCATATCTTTGGCCAGTGTATAATGCATAAATGCAAGCCTTGATAACCAAAATTTTCCAAGAATCCGGGCCCGGGCTCAGCAAACACATGTAATCCAAAAAAGCGGGCCGGGCCCGGGCTCCTAAAATTGAGCCAGAACTCATTTGGTGAAATGAAGACAATCTACAGTAGAATAAAATAAAATATACTCTCGCTTGTATAATTCAGAATAAAATATACTCTCGCTTGTATAATTCACTCCCACTAAAGTTTCGGATATTTTTCATTAAACAGAAAGGCGAAAGTTCAGTTTCGTTCTTCTGTTTGATTGAAGGGTTTAACTGACCCCATGACCAACTCGATGGGCTGTAAACAGTCGCCCCTCACTAATTTAGGATCACTGGCTCCAGGGAAGGGAGAGAGCCAGTGCTGTAGCACAAACACAACATCCGTGCCCCACCCGGGTTCGAACCTAGCCTCTTATCGGACGAATGGTCATAAGCCAGTGCTTAAACCACTGCGCCACTGGGTTTGGCTTTCGGTTTTTTTTTAGCCAGTTTCGCTTATAACGATTAAATACATGCCAGACGATACATGAATATATAAATATATTAAATACATCCCAGACAATACATACAAATACATGCCAGGCCCTACAAGGCCATAGGAATCCCTACCCGTTCAGATGAGAAAATTAGCGCCGAATTGTAAAGTCAAATATACCTGCAAACAATTGTACAAAGTTCTTCGAAGGAGGTACCCTAAACATTAGCCCAATTAGGCAGCCGCCTAGAACACAGACCTCAGAGGGGCGCAGTACTGACCTTTGATGGGCGCAGTACTGACCTTTGAGGCGCACATTTTATACAGATTCGTTTTTTAACCCATGTAAAAAGGTAACTGGCAGTTAACACTTTTCATTTTAAGATAAATACCACAACAGGGCTACGGAATATAATTAATTATAAAGTCCTATGAAAATTTTCCGTGTGTTGCTGGTTTTTATTATCCATTTTGTACGTTATTTTCATATTATTATTTTTCAATTGAGTGATACGCTGAAGTTGGCGATATTTGGAATGAGGGAGGGTTGCAAGTAGCTAGCCTTGCCTAGGGCTCAGAATAGTGTGACACTAGTACTGATCCTCAGACGTCTAACCTAAGAAAGCTGGGTCAGCAACAAAGAAATCTCTCTCACTCTCTATTCGCCAAAACATAGTGGCCGTAACCTACATTTCACAGAAATACTACTCATAAAAAAAAAACAAAAAAAAAAAAAAACAAGAAGAAGCGCGAAGCTATTAGGTTTGACTATGATTATTATAAAAGTTTCTGAGAGGTTAAATCAAAGCATACACTTGTCGATAAACAATGGAACGTTCATATTTATGGCTTAAAAGAAAAGTGTTTAATCAATGCATACTTCCAGTTCTTACTTATGGATCAGAGACACGGATCTAAACTAAAAAGGGCTTACAGAAGTTATTGACTATGACAAAGCTAATTTCTCCATCATTTTTATGCCAGCCAGGTGCGGGATTCGAACCCATAGATCTCGGATCCGGAGCTCCAACTGCTCTTCACTATCGATGTCGCACGATTGGTCGAATAACGATTGGTCGACAGTAACGATTGGTCGGCAGCACGATTGGTCGACATAACGACTAGTCGACAGTAACGATTGGTTGACATAACGAACAGTCGACCGTAACGACTGGTCAACACAACGATTGGTCGAGATAACCATTGGTTAGAGGATTATGGTTTACATTCGCAGCGGTACCTCTCAGAACGTACTGACCTCTCAAAACGTAATGTTTCTTTTTGGAAATAATATCTTTTAGAATATAGTCCTCAGAAAGTACAGCATTATAACATATTTCCGAATAGGCCCCCGTGTCATCTTTTGTACTCGAAGTGAAATCTACATAGAGGGCCTTCTGAACGATGTTATTTCCGAAAGGGCCCCGGGGCACTTTAGGTATAGGCACCTTGGGGAAACTGCCACACATAATTCGGAAAATTGCCACACATTCAAAGCGTTTCTCGGACGAACGGCGATTTGTGCTCGTCCCCTTAATGAAAACCAAGTGGCAATTTTCCGGTGTGGCAATTTTTCTGTGTGTGGCAATCTTCCGGTGTGGCAATTTTCCGGTGGGGCAATTTACCGCCAAACTGTTTGCACTTATTCAAATATTTTTTTTTTTACAAGTTCCGTTGAACATTTTATGGCGACTAATCCTTATATTGACAAGTCGTTACTGTCGACCAATCGCTATGTCGATTAAACGTGCTGTCGACCAATCGTTACCGTTGACTAATCATTTCTCTCGACCAATCGTTACTGTCGGCCAATCGTTTTGTCGACCAACTGTTTGTCGACCAATCGTTACATACCCGTTCACTATACTACATTGGCATGTGCTCTCACTGCTATCTGCCTTTATATCATGTGCGTCTTGCGGGACAGGCACGTCACATCGCCCCCGTCCCCGAAAGAGGGCCGGGGGCATGGTCCACCGGTCAGCGAGGACCATGTCTCGGTGCAGGCAGTCATCCGATGAAGAACATGCATTGGAGAAATCCCAAACAGTTTGGTGTGTTGAACGTACCATTACGCTATTTTATTTATTTTTTTTTTTTTTCGAAGCACTGAAGAAGGGATTCTCATTTTTCCTATCTCGCGGTGTTGAAAGAACATCACACCATTGCGAGAAACATAACAGCCAGGTCATCCTTGAAGTTCGGGCGCCAATATGACGAAGTGAATTTCTCCATTTTTATGCCAGAAGCGGGATTCGAACCCCCAACTCCGGAGTTCCGAGTGTTATCCACTATACTACACTGGCATCTGGTCTCACTACTTTATCTCATGTGCGTCCTGCGGGGCAGGCACGTAGCAGGACATGTCAAGGAAGCACGGAAAGATGCATGCTTGATGTAACCAAGAGAGATAGAGCAATAAGGAAATGAAAAGCTCTGATGTCATCATGAGCAAAGTAAAATCTCTGAAACAGGGGCGTTATTAGAGGTGGGAGGGGAGACAATGGAACCTTGCCTCCCGAAAGTGCTTTTCTTTGTTAAAATGCAACTTACATTAGAAAAAAATGCTTTAATTTTATAAAATGCATCAACTTACAATAGAATAGAAAACAATGCTTTATTTTTTTTTTTTTTTTTTGTATTTTTCATTAACTTTTATTTTGTCCTGATGGATTTCAAAACTTTCGGTCAACCCCCCCCCCCCCCCGAAAAACAATTCTATATACGCCCCTGCTCTAAAATGCCTATGGGCTGGACATATTTCTCTAAGAACTCACCACTGTTAGACTGATACCAAGGGAAAAGAAAAGACAGAAGGAAACCACGTGGTATTTTGGGTGGATGAAATTTGAAAGCATGTTGGAGTGGGTTGGAAGAGACTGATTCAAGATAGAAAGTTGTGGAAAAGACTTTGGGGGGGGGGAGACTTTCGTCCAGAAGTGAATCCATCGATGATGACAATGATGATAGCATCTGAACATTTAAATACTTAATAAGCAGAACATTCTTACCTAAATATTCAAATATTCGAGAATAAACACAGCACTACTGCTGTGGCGCAGTGGGCCCAGTTTTGATTCCCTGTCATGGGCGGGTGCTCTTGGCTTACTACAGCACAAGCTAAGCTCTCTCACCCATTCCTGGAAATATTGTCCCCAAATAAGGGATAGGCAATGGCTTATAGCTCTTAAGAGTTGCTCATAGCGGTCGTTAAAGTAAAAAAACAAAGCAAAAAAAAAAAAAAAAACAGCACCCATTACTTACTACAACTAGGATCCAAGCTCTCGAATTTTTGCCCCTCACTGTTTCCATATTTCTTTTTATCTTATTTTTTTCCCCGTCTGTACCGTATACTTCTAATTTAAGCTTTCTTTTGATTTTTTGTGCTTTCGTGTAAATTTTGGTATCTCCTCGTTAAATATTTTCTCACACCACAGAATTTCTCCCGACAAACTTGTAAAAGCTGGCAGCCTGACAGTGCGTCAAAGTGCAATCAAATGTAAATAAAAAGTGTTCTGAGATAAGAGCTCATGATAGTTGTAGGGCAGATTGTATGCGCAGATGATCAGAGCGATATTCAATGTGCTGATTGTATTCAGAGTTTGAGAGCAATATTACCAAAGTTATGTTATGCTGAGCGATGTACCCAAAAAATATGTGTTTAGTACGATGCGCAAAACAATGTTCGGAATACAGTGTGCTATGTGAAGTGACCTAATTGTCAAACCTATAGCACTGTGAAAGTCTATTCGTCTTGTTTTTGAGAAAGAGCTGTTTGTTTATCTCTAATAATCTGCTAGAGCCTTCCTCCTCCGTGCCGATTTTTAAGTAGTCATGGCAACAACCGAGAGACAAATGTTTGTGACGTCGCGCATAGCTTTTAGTGTTTTCGTGTAGGTGACGTCATCACCTACACACGCAGAGTCCACGCGTATACCGCTTTGTTTTGTTGTCATAGCAACAAAGAACACAGCTGCTGGTATGACGTCATCTAATCCAAATCATTCTCACATGACAGAGATGCGTTACGTCTCACGGTTAACTTTAGAGATACGAAAACTTTTTTTTTATTAGTTGGAGGTTTAACGACCACCGTGAGCAAGTCAATGGGATATAAGCAGTCGCCCGTCCCTAATTTAGGGTCACTGGTTCCAGGTAAGGGAGAGAGCCAGTGCCGTAAGACAAACACAACATCCATGCCTCACCGGGATTCGAACTCGGACCCCTTTTGGGCGAATGATCAGAGGCCATTGGTTAGACCACTACGAAAAACTTTACATCAGGAATTTTGGTTCACTACCTGAACTGGTGTTTAGCCATCTGTATGTGGCAACGTCAAGAGTACGACGATCTGACGACGTCAATATAAAAATATTTCACGGAAAAGAACAGGGGAAATTGATACAGGGTTCACAGTCAGTGTATACGTAAAATGTTGTGTGTTATGCGTTTTGTAAAACTTTTAGTCCCTAAAAGTTTTACAAAACGCATAACAAACAGACAACCCGTGGTATCAAATTCCATAACTGACTGCTCGGGAAATTTTCAGAAAGCTGTGAGCCAATGTCCCCATTGACATGGAACTCAAAAACTCAATACATAAATGTCAATTATTTCTGTATCATAAATATTATTTTCCCCTGTCATTATTAACGGGCTTTCATCTAGTTGAAAAATAGCAGAGGTGACGGGGGATATTGAATTTAAAGTGTGTGTCGTATTACTGGTGTGACGCATCAGTCACATGGACAATGGAGTAGCGATAAGTCTGCCGGCGTAGTTCAGTTGGGAGAACAGCCAGTCCGTAGTAGGGATATATGGGTTCGAATCCTACTGTCGACAAAGAAAGATTATAAGTGGAATTGGATTCTTTCTGTAAGTACCGTCTCATAATCTACTCTGGCCGTTATTTTGAAGTGTCATGGTTGATTAAGATTTTAGCTATTATGAAGAAGCAGCGATACCATATGAATTTGCATAATCTGGGTTAGCAAAGTAAAGTCTACAAGCTTTGAGCTTAAGTGAAGTTTAAAGCATAAACATACAATTTTGCAACCGCCCAAACCCGATTATTCTATACGTTCCTTTTTCTGGTTCACAAGTTAAAGGCAAATAGTACTACTGAAATGACAGCTAAAGCAAAAAAGTTAATTACACCTGTTCTGAAAATGCATTTTTTTTTCACCACTTCTCTTTCTCTCTCTCTCTCTCTCTCTCTCTCTGTCTCTCTGGAGCAGGAACTGAAGAATATATTTGGTATGAAAATACCAGAATACTTTCATGGAAACTAAAGGTGACCACATCTATCGTCTTACCATAGAACATAAAGTAAAGATAGACATTCGCATGGAGTGACGTCATGTAAAACAAACAGCAAATGGAATCTCCGTAGGGCCAAAGACGTAATGGAGGGCCCAGCTGCGATATATCAGAATTATTCGTTTGCATTACCGGAACAGTCAGTCGATCTTTTTATTGCGAAGCAGATTTCTATCTCAACACGCTGACAACCTATACTTTAGTTCGTTCTTCCAGCTGTTTTTTCTCCTTATCTATCGGAAGCTCAGAACGACGAAAAAAACTTTATCTATCGAGCTGCCTTCATCTGTAGAATCATGCTTACCTACAAGGATATGCTTTCCCTGAGCTTTTCAATCCTCATGTTCATCCGATTCATAATACGCACTTGATTTTGAGCTGAGGCCTTGAATTGCTCCTTCATTTAGAATCAGTATTACGAAGACAAAAAACAGCGCATAAAACCACTTCGAAATGTTTTGTAAAACATCACGTCGTACGCTTATAGGTAACTTCTTATTTCAGGGGGGAGGGGGGGCTTCAACTAACATCTTTATTTTTCCTTTCAACACATTAAAGATGTCTGACAATATTTTTTTTCTTTTTTATTTTTCCAAATGTTGTATGTAACTAAAGTACAATGAGAAAATTGAGAAAAGATTCTCCGAATTGAATGCATTTCTTCGTGTCAAAAAAATAAATAAATAAAATACCGCAATTTTTGAGCTAAAAGCCGCACCTCAAATTTTTTAACCCCTCAGCTATCGATGCAAGAGCTTCAACAAGTACCATTGTTTTGCACGTTTGGATCAATATCTAAACTACCTGCATATTTTTAAAGTCATTTTCCCAATATTTCTTAATCTGTTGTTATTTTCGGCAATTTAATGAACTAACCTGAAAATGAAATAGATGATGGCATTGAAACTCCTGAATATTCTTTCCATTAATATCTTATTTATTTATTCATTTGTTGTTATTAGTAGTTCTTAGAGGATGATATTGATTATGAATTCCAGCTTGTTAATACAGTTTTCACGGCATGAATTATTTTATTTGAAAAGACTGATTTGTGCCATCAAAAATATTTTAACGAAAATAAAGTTAACAGCCGTTTCTTATAAAATAATGCTCATGAAAAAATATAACTATATCGATGAATGAAGCTGAAACATGCTAGAAGAAATAAATAAAAATCAGTTCTGCTTTTAATTTCAAGTGCTTTTAAAACCATGAATGCTGTTTGATAATAGTTTTAACCCTGTTTTCTGGAACAAGACTAAATTTTCAGAAGTGTTGCAGGTTGTAACATGGCAAAAACGTGAGACCACTGCTACAAATTCCTATTATTTATTATTTGGCTCTTAAAATACCGTTGACCACGCATGAGAGAAATGTTCCGCAACTCCATCCTGAATGGTAGTCTCCATCCTTGGCTTTAACCTTCCAGCTAGGAAGGGAACGAATGCAAGAATCACTCGAGAGTCAGCAACGTCGTATGTTAGTGGACAATAAGAGGGAAAGTACCCATAAAAACAGAGGGAGCCAAATTTTATTTGTCACTCCCATAGGGAAAAAGCGGGCAATAGAGAAAGCGAAGGCATGAACCATGGCGTACAAATAGAAAACATACACAATAACCTCTACAAAGTTCACGTGCCCGAAAACCCACTCTATAGGATATAAATTTCTGCGAGCTGCTGTCATTAAATAGAAATACTCATATCATTTTAAATTAAATAATTTTGTAGACAATAATTAGGGTACATTACGAGTTGAATTAACGAAACTATGTTAACTCAAAGTGAGATAATTTGTCTCTTTCTCATTAATATAAAATGCAGTGACATAACAACGCCGAATTTTGGTATGTTTACCAGATTTTGCTGCGTTCTAAAACTTTTGTTCTGTACTGTTTTATAAGAAAAGTGGAAAAGACGAGTCACTGGAAAAAATAGCGGTTATGAATGTTTCTTTGTTCTCAATAACCTTGTTGGAATAAACATATTGTCATGTCACTAGTGGCCTTCTGCCCCAAATCAGATTTCGAGATGCCACGCACAGGACAAACCCGGAACGGTTAGCTTTGACCTCTGGATCAAAGAGCAGTAAAAAAGACAGTGCGAACGTAAAAATATTTCCTTTAGAGAGCATTAAACCAAAAGTAATGACAGCAACATTTAATTCCTAAAAATACAAGTTCGACATCAGAAGGTACAGCACGATCATATTAAATAAAGAGGGTGAATAGCACATACGCCAAATCAGTATGTCTGTCGCTAACTACTGATTTCGGAGAGAAAACCATTTCATTTGCATTACAGTCAATAATTTATTTGGCCCTGCAATCTTTCCTTTAAATCTTAAGCATCTCAGTTGTCTCCGACCGCAAATGATCTGCTTACTTTTGCATATGGCGAAAGTGTAATCCAATTACGTATCTGAATATCAACACACACACAGGCGTGTTTGTTCTCAACCCCGTCATGACTACTCCGTCACAAAAACACGAGTATCACTTTCCAGTGTCACAAGATCACTATTTTTTTTTGGGGGGGGGGGAGGGATTGGAGATTTAACGACCACCGTGAGCAACTCAGTGGGCTATAAGCAGTCGTCCGTCCCTAATTTAGGGTCACTGGTTCCAGGGAAGGGAGAGAGCCACTGCCGTAAGACAAGCACAACATCCATGCTTCACCGGGATTCGAACCCGGACCCCTTTCGGACGAATGATCAGAGGCCAGCGCTTAGACCACTGCGCCACCGGGGCGGCACACTATTTTTTTCAACCTGTTGCTTTCTTTTCAGCTGCAGACACGATGCTACCATGTGGCCAACGATGAGCTCTCGTGACATTAAAAAGGCGCTAACGGATTTTCCTACAAAAACATAAAAATGTTCGCCGATTGTAAAGTTTCTCACCGTAAGAGAAAAGAAAATTGGTGGCAACGCCACTTTCACAGCTGCAAGCTTGGTTTTTAGTAATACTCTTTATCAAAACGCCATCACAGCACGTATAATTCCTCAAATCTTTGGTTTCGCACTCGGCAATAAAAAGAAATAAATGAATTAAGCCACGTAACAATATTTTTAAATACAGAAGGATAGCACACACAAACTTAGTTTGCTTAGCCCTTGTTTAGAAAACAAATCGGGGTAAGTGCCGCGAGCCCGAAAATGACGGTAGTTATTACAACTGTACCAGGTTTTCATTTTATGAAGAGAAAAGGGCGCCGTAATAATGAAACTCGTGGCTTGATGAATTTCTGTATCACAAATTGAATTCTAAATCCGTTTTGATGGTGTAGAATAATAAAGTAAACAGGCAGCAAGCTTTTACCACTCACGGGTGGCTTCATCAGGCATAACTGAGATAAACACCGTAAACAACAGAAAGTAAAGAAATTCTGAGTAATTCAAACTTAAACATATAATTAAGGTTCACTGACGCTTATGTCATGTCTCGTGAAATCATCAAACGTCGTAGTTATGTCTCATGTAAAACTCGTAAGCTAGCATGGGTGATGAAATGCATCTTTTATTAGCATTCGCCAGATATAGGGGAAATCAGTTGATGTTTCTTCGTTGCAGGCATCCGTGCTGGTTATTATTTCTACTGATTCTCGTACTGCTGTGGCCCTGGGAGTTGTATAAGGAGATATTTTTCGAATTTCTTTTCTAGTCGGGTATGCTTTACAGCATCTCGTGAGCAACAAATTACATCAGTTTAAGTAGAAAACGAGTCTTGTATATAAAGTCATGCAGTGTCGTTTTATAGTGAGCAAGTTACATCATCACTCTCACATTCTTTTCGCCAAAACATAGCAGTCGTAACCTGACGGCCTTTATTTCACAGAAAAACTGTTCAAAAGAAAAAAGAAGCGCGCAGCTATTAAGCTTGATTATGTTTGACAATCTTAAAAGTTTCGAAGAGATTAAATAAAGATATTCGCATGTATTATATTAGGGGTATGCAAAAGTTCCCGCCGATCCCTAGCGGGCGCTGTAGGTGTCTAACCGGCCGGTGACCGGTGCTGCCAGTTCGTACATGAAGCCAAGCATGATGGTCGATAAAGCTCATTTGCGGCACTATTTGTTGTGCATGTTTAATTTAGATAAAAGTGCGAGTGAATCATACGGTTCAATATGTCAAGCGTATGGCGAAAGGGTTATGGATGAGCGGACGTGTCGAGAGTGGTTTTCCAGGTTTAAGAAAGGTAGTCTAATCTTGGAAGACCAACCACGTGAAGGTAGACCGCAGGAACTCGTAGGCGAGTAGCTGGAATCGCTGTTGCAAGAGGATGTCACACAATCGACCACGCAACTGGCGAAACGTTTGAAAGTGGTTCAATCGACGGTGGTACGGCGTCTATAGGCCCCGTGGAAGATCCAAAAGATTGGTAATTGGGTTCCGCATATTTTAACGGAGCGTAATATTGGTCAACGATTGGGCATCTGCATGTCGTTGCTGAAGAGGTTTCAAGGGAAGAATGTCTTGTGGAAGATTGTCACCGGGGATGAAAAATGGGTCTATTGCGACAACTCCGTACGCAAGCGATCCTGGGTCGACCCAGACCAGCCATCAACACCACTGCAAAACATGATATCCACGGGGAAAAGGTGATGTTGTTATGTGGTGGGATATGCATGGAGTGCTGTACTTCGAACTGTTGAAACCGGGAAAAACAATCACTGCACAACGATATAGCGATCATTGATGAAACTGAACGCCGGAATCCAGCAAAAACGCCCATGGACAGGTAAAAGACGCCGCCCTTTCATCCTGTTACACGATAATGCCAGACCACAAGTCGGTGCCACCACGAAATCAACTCTTGAACAGTTACACTGGGAGGTTTTACCGTACCCGGCTTACTCCCCGGACATTACACCATCAGACTTTCATCTGTTTCGCTCTATGCAACATGCCCTAGCCCAACAGCGGTTCACCACAGTTCCACAGGTGGAAAATTTCATCACTGCGTTCTTCAAGTCAAAACCGAGTCCTTCTATCACAGGGGCATTCATTTGTTGCCTGAAAAATGGCAAAAGGTCATTGATCCCTAAAGGCCAATATTTCGTTGAATAAATGTGTACTGATTTCCTGATTGTTCCTGTCTCCTTTCTCCTTAAAACGGCGGAAACGTTTACATACCCTTAATATAAATTGTGAATGAGCAGAAAGTTTTCTGTGACGATTGTCAAAATAATAATCAGAATAAAGGAAAAGAAAACGAAGAAATAGAAAACGGACTGTTATTAAAGTATATTACATCAGTTAAAGTAGAAAACGAGTCTTGTATATAAACGTCATGCAGTGACGTCTTATGAAGAACAAGTTACATCATGGCGAAGGTGACTTGGATAAAAGTCTTCGCACTACATAAGATGTTTTAAGTTCCCTGTTGTTTTCCGCCATCCAGCTGCAACTTTTTCTCTGGTATGGATTGCAGTAATGTATCATTTCTTCCAGCAGCCGATCGACTTTCCTGCTACGCCTTCTTTTCTACCTTACTGTGCATTGCTTCTCTTCTCTCGTTTACATTTCTTTTTCTCCCCTGTCTTCATCTTGTCAGTTTCCTTCTTTCCCCTCGTCTGTACACCCATGCTGAGAAGGTCCGAGCCCGAAGACAAACACGGGCTCGGGCTGCATAATATTAACTGCGTTTTGGATTCGGGCTCTGAATTTTCTTCTATTTTCTTTTTAATTGTGATTTTATATGATTGAGCATACGTGTCTTTAATTACACTCCGAGTTGGTAAAGAGAATGCTTCGACAACTAGGTCTAGGTGGAAGTGAGCACTGGGAAGGGCTATTTATTCTGGACTTGGGGAACAAATTCAATAGGCCACGCATTAGTGGATTTCTGCTGAGAAGGAAAAGCTTCTTCAAGAATTACGATATCGTCGAATTACCACATCGTCGAAATTTCTCCCCTGTCCCCACGCCGCAGCTCTCTGCTAATTTTATTGAGCAACGTACGTAGATTGCAGCGCAGCCTGATTTTGCCGGAAATCCTGCCGCCGGAAGTATTTTAGGAGGAAGAGAATGGTTAAAGAAATTCGTGCGACTTATAGAAACAGATAATTGTCCCTTCCCCACTTCCTAGTTGAGAAAGACACTTATTAATTGAAGGGAAAGGAAAGAGTGGAAGCCTGTGTAAGAAAAGATTATTATTATTAATGCCAAAACAGGTTAGTCATAGTTTTCGGGCTCGTTTGGGTCCGGGCTAGGGCTGATATGGTTCGGACTCGGGCTCTTAAAATTGAGCCCCAACTCAGCACCTGTGCTCATGCTTCTTGTCAACCGTTCGCTTCTCTTTCTCTCTTGTATATAGATTTGTTCTTATTGGGATTTCAGATCTTTTCCTGTCTCCTTGTTAGGGTTTAAGATCTCTTTCCCTCTGGCTGCTTAAATTCCTGCCTGTGAGGCGTTCGCATCCCTTGCTCACGTCTCTAAATTGCTTTTTGTTGGGATTACAAATCTGTTTCTGTCGTGCACAGATCGACTTTCTGCAGGGCGTTCGAATTTCTTTATCTTGTCTCTAGACCGTTTTTAGGGGTGAGGTGGATTTCAAGTCTTTCCTCTTTCGTCTAGGTAACTTCTGTTTGAGCGTTCGCTTCTCTTTCTCTCATCTCTAGATTGCTTCTTGTTTGGGTTTCAAATAACTTTCTTTCGTCTTTAGGTTGCTTCTTTTCCCGCGCTCACATCCCTTTCCCCTTTCTCTAGATTGCTTCTAGTTTTTGGGTTTCAAACCCCTATCTCTTGTGTCTACGGAGCATCTTTTCAGGCGTTCGTACCTCTTTTATGCGTCTCTAGATTGTTTCTTTTTGGCTTTATATTGTTTCTTTTTTCAGGCGTACGTACCTCTTTTATGCGTCTCTATATTGGTTCTTTTTTGGCTTTATATTGTTGTTGTTTTTCAGGCGTTCGTACCTCTTTTATGCGTCTCTAGATTGTTTCTTTTTTGGCTTTATATTGTTTCTTTTTTCAGGCGTTCGTACCTCTTTTTTGCGTCTCTAGATTGCTTCTTTTTTGACTTTATATTGTTTCTTTTTTCAGGCGTTCGTACCTTTTTTTTGCGTCTCTAGATTGTTTCTTTTTTGGCTTCATATTGTTTCTTTTTTCAGGCATTCGTACCTCTTTTATGCGTCTCTAGATTGTTTCTTTTTTCAGGCGTTCGTACCTCTTTTTTGCGTCTCTAGATTTTTCTTTTTTGGCTTTATATTGTTTCTTTTTTCAGGCGTTCGTACCTCTTTTTTGCGTCTCTAGATTGTTTCTTTTTTGGCTTTATATTGTTTCTTTTTTCAGGCGTTCGTACCTCTTTTTTGCGTCTCTAGATTGCTTCTTTTTTGACTTTATATTGTTTCTTTTTTCAGGCGTTCGTAGCTTTTTTTTTTTTGCGTCTCTAGATTGTTTCTTTTTTGGCTTCATATTGTTTCTTTTTTCAGGCGTTCGTACCTCTTTTATGCGTCTTTAGATTGTTTCTTTTTTGAGATTACAAATCAGTTTTTCCGTATATAGATTGATTCTTTTCAGGTGTTCGCGTCTCTCTCACTCAACTGGATGTCAGGATTTAAAATATCTTTCTGTCGTACATGAATTACTTGTCATTCGGGTTTAAACATCTCCGTCTCTCGTTTACGGACTGCTTCGTATCTATCAGGTTTTTTTTCTTTTTTTGATTGGAGGTTTAACGACCACCATGAGCAACTCAATGGGCTATAAGCAGTAGCCCGTCCCTAATTTAGGGCCACTGGTTCTAGGGAAGGGAGAGAGTCAGTGCCGTAAGACAAACACAACATCCATACCTCACCGGGATTCGAACCCGGACCCCTTTTGGACGAATGATCAGAGGCCATCGCTTAGACCACTGCGCCACCGGGGTGGCTCTATTTGGTTGTAATGAAAGTATCTGGAAAATAAGAAAGCATGTATTTCAAACTTAAAAAAAATCGTTCAAAACACTTCACTTATACTCTGAGTCAACCTAAGAGTGTACCACTATGAAGGGTACGAAACAGCTACCTCCGCTACGAAAAATAGTCCCTAGCGTTTAGAGCAATAGCATTATTTCTTAGAATCCATTTTTGTTTGCTCAACAGTTTATCACACAAAATGGATATCTAAAAAAAAATCCAGAATTTAGAGAGCTTTTAGAAATAAATGTGTTGTGAGAAGTTGCTCAATCAAGAGCTTTGCACTTTCAGCTGTTTCTGCCCACTTGGGATACAACTTGGACAGGGGGAAGGGGTGGAAGACCTCTCCCAACATTAACAACACAGAGACAATAAGTTGACAATCGGGGAAACTCGATGGGTACGTTACTTTTAAACAGGCGGTATAGGGGAAGCAGTTCGGCCGCCACTGGACCCCTACTCACAATCCCCACTGCTTGTGAGATGTGTGGGTGGGTGGGGATCAGGAAGGAAACAGTAGAAGAGCACATTAATGCGAATGGATACCGTTCTTGCGTTGCACAACGAGTTGTGATAAGGCTCTCCCGCCTTTACCAATAGTTCACTTTTAGGATGAATTGGAGTATAATCGTCCAGGCAGTCCCCATTGGAACTAATGGCCTTGTTCCACCAATCAACGAGCTGAAATATCCTATTGCGATAAACGTCTGGCGGGCGGGAGTTGAAGAAGTCAACTCCCGCTCGCCAGACTTTATCACAATAGGATATAGACGCAACAAAAAACTTTGCTAATAACGATAATGTAAAGACGCAACGTTTTACATCATCGTTATTAGCAAAGTTTTTCTTAGCGGAAAAATCTAACAAAGACCAGAATAGGAGAAAGTCGGACGGAGCAAGATCTGGGGAATAAGGGGGATGCGGTAATTTTTCCCATTCCAGCTCGTGCAATTTTTGCTGGATCCGTAAAGCGACATGTGGAGGAGCGTTATCTTGGTGAAAAACAACTCCATGGCGATTAATCAACACTAGGGGGCTTTTCTTGTAGTGTAGTTCAAAGATGGTCTAACTGCTGGATATAAATATCCGCTGTGATCGTATTGTTCAGCGGTAAAAGTTTACAGTGAATCTCACAGTGACAATTTCTCCAACAATTCGGCATCGCCTTCCGTCCATGAAGGGGTGGCGTAACGACTTTCTGTGGGGGTTGTCCCTGCTTTCGTCACCTGTGACCAACCGATGCAAAAAGCCCTGCCGTTTTTCTCTTTTTCGCTATCGTATCTTCGTCATGTGCAACTAAGGATAATCTTCACCACAACAGCGTACATTCTGTCCTTAGAATCTATTCTTTCGTACACAGCACTCTGGGCTGTGCACGTCACTGCAGTTCCGCAGTGTCTTGCATTACACACGCCACATACGATTTTTTACGGAAACTTTCTTTTCAATTTGATAGATTTCGCTTCTCTGTGTCTCTTCCATAGATTTCTTCTCGTACCCTTTCTGACCTGTAGATTGTACCCTGTCGAGCTGCGGATTGCTTTCTGCTGAGCTTTTGCGTCCCTTTCTCTCTTGTGCAGATTATTTCTTGACTTTCTCATTCGTTCATTGCTCCTGACATACAATTTTGAAATTTCTCTTGATCAGATGTGTGCAATCGCACTTTGCTTCCATTTTAGTACCTTAGTTTTACTGATGTTTAACATATTTCTTTTGAATAATCCATGTCACCCTCGTTGCCGTGGTCTGTTAGTGATTGACTTTTTTTTTTTTCAGCTAAAAGACGTCATTGCAATATTATGTTTGTATTCATCAGATTATTTCAAAGTAAATGATACGCATAAATGACCAGTGTCGGCCGTCCTTGTACATTTCTTGCCTCCTGTTTTGATGTTACTTTTTCCTCTTTATTTCAAGAGATTTCTCTCTTAAGTAACGCATACGGTTTAGGGTAACTAAATCCAGCGGACATGTCTTTTTCAGTTATGCTTAGAAATGTTAAGCATCTGCTGTCTTTCTTCAGCAAGCTTTCAGGAACCTTATTTACAGAGTCTTGGTATTAAACACCGTAAAATCGGCAGTATGCTTCAGATGCAATAAAACTCGGAGAACTGATTAATCAGATTTCTGATACGTCTATGGATATTCGTATGTAATGTTTGTCAAAAATAAAAAGCTTATGTCTTTCATCTAATATTCTCAATGTTTTCGCTTCTACTTAAAAAATGGGTATTCTACGAGAATTGAAGAAAATAAAAAATGAGCGAAGAACAATTCTTCTTATATTGAATTTATCGACGTCATCATCTTCGCTTTTCTATTATAGTTCGGCCTCTAGGTGGTACAAATAAATTTTTATATGCCAAGCTTCCGTTTCTAGAAGACATAATGAAAACATTCTTCTTGGGTCGAATGGGCTGTAAATATTTCACACACCTAGCTTTTTCTAGCGCGAAATTGTTCCGCTAAATGCAGTGGAGTACCGGAGAAACGTGACCCGTCCTCCCCTCTCGCTGTCTTGCGAAAAATATTTTCCAAGCCCTTTTGCGAAAATCTATTAGTTATCAATTACTGAAATTTTTAAATTCCATGTTATTAACTAAGTTGAATGAGCGTTTCAAAATTCAGATTCTTTGGAACTTACACGTACTTACCGTAAAACCGAAATTGTTGCGCTTTATTGCGTGTAAAACAAATGCGCACGTTGTAATTCAAACTATTGACCTAGTTTTATACCATTACGAAGTACTGCAAAACACTTACGCCAGAGTTGATCATACAATGCTAACCTTATTCTTTTGATAACTAAGGGTAGCCTTTTTGAAATGTGTTACGATCACACACACAAAACATTTAACTCCCTTATGACAGTGTCTAAGGACCTTTTCCGATTTATACGGAAGATAATTAAGCAAATAAATAACAATTAAGAATTATGGCCCACAAAAAGTAAAACTACTTAAATTATTTACTTTTGAATATACACTGCTGGCCACCCAAAATGCAACACCAAGAAGGAAGCATCCGATTTGCCTGAAATTCGCAGCATCCGTCGCCCGCGAGAGGACATGCAAACGATTAGCATTGTAGGGCATTTGCAAATCATGTGCGCTCGGCACGCCACTGAGAAGCACTATAAGAAGGGTGCACAGAAGGCGAGGTGTAAGTAGTGGAAGTGTGTATTGCTGCCGGAACTGTGCGTGGGAAGCTTCCTGATGCCTCGTCGCAGAATACGGCAGTCATTCCAGCACGTTTCGGAGTTCGACAGAGGGCGATTAGTGGCTTATCGCGACAGCGGTTTATCGTACCGAGACATCGGCGCCCGTGTGGGACGACATCCAGCCACAGTGAGGCGAGTATGGATTCGGTGGGTGCAGGAGGGACGGACGGATCGACGTGAGCAATTGCCGCAGTCGCGGCACACCGCCGAACGAGAGGACCGGCATGTTGTGCGGCGGGCATTGATGGCTCGCACCGCCACATCACGAACGTTAGCGCAGGAATTAGGGTGTGTTGCGAAACAACCTTGTATCAGCACGTACCGTTTGACGTCGTCTGCAGGAGCGGGGACTTGTCGCACGGCGCCCATTGCTCCAAATATCATTGACGTTACACCACCGGCGAGTGAGGTGGCAGTGGGCCATTGAACGCCACCCTTGGACTACAGAATGGCACGACATTGTCTTCTCCGACAAATCCCGCTTCTGCCTGCAACACCACGTTGGTCGGATCCGCGTGTGGCGGCACCGCGGCGAGAGACTGGTATGGCGATGCAATTATGCATCGCCATACCAGTCCGTTGCCTGGCGTTATGGTTTGGGGCTCAATTGGTTATGACACACGTACCCCTCTGGCACGCATTGCCGGTACACTCAACAGTCACCGCTACATCTCCGACGTTTTGGCGCTTGTAGTCTTGCCTTACCTGCATGGGACCTGCCAGCGGCCACGTTTCAACAGGACAATGCGCGCCCGCTTGTGGCACACATTGTGCAACAATTCTTCACGGCCCATCAGGTGTCACTGCTGCCGTGGCCCGCCTGTTCTCCCGATATGTCACCCATCGAACACGTCTGGTCGCTGATCGGCAACCGCGTGGCCCGGCAAGTACCACCCGCGGCTACGCCTAATGATTTGTAGCAACGTGTAGAAGCAGCCAGGACCGACATACCCCAAGCCCACATCCAAAGCCTCTTTCGTTCGATGCCGCGGCGTGTAGCTACCGTTATTGCCAGCCATGGGGGCCACACGAACTATTGATGTCTGCGTGTTCCGCAAGTCGCACGGGCCTGTAAGCTCAATCGTTTCATTTTTGTATCTGTTGTTACGTGTCCAGTAAATCTGGCTTTGATATCTCGTGTCCTTCTTGGTGTTGCATTTTGGGTGGCCAGCAGTGTATATAAGATTTTGCTATATTTCCTTACAGAAATCCGGCTTCTATTTGATTTGTTTTAAATCAGCTTCAATTAAAAATTTCACTCCGTCATAGGAAGGGCAACATCCCCTATATGTTAACACTTATTTAAAGCTTAAAAACAACCGTCCAAGGACATACGCTAGTCGTATTATGTAATTAAATATGTAGTTGGAAATAATTCTCATTGGACTGCGTCTTATTCAATTCCCTTTAGTATTTATTATACGCTGTTTTATTTTGAACTTACACACATACTCACTGATGCACACAGACTAAGCTTTATTTGGTGAATATGAGCAAGCAATTTAATTGAAATTTTTTAATGTGCTTTTTAATATAATTTTTGAATGTTCGGATGTATACATGTTCTTTTTTTTTTTTTTTCGATTTTGTGTACCGTGAGTGATCTCAAAGCTCGTTTTTATTTAACGAGTACACGAATGTTCGATTTACGTCGCCAATGCTGCATTAAATTTTGCAACATGGCATTAGTTAAACGCGAATGCTACGTTCAGAAAATCTTCAATAACCGAGCTCGTGGAAATTTCCCTTAAATACACTGCCGGACAATTGCTAAGGACGGATGACAATAGCAACGTTAGCAACCATAAAATGGAAGGCAGGAAAATGTGGAAATTAGCATAAGTGCGGGATACAGTAAGACGTGTTGTGCGTATGCAAATTTTGGATTGCCGAACTTGTTCGTGACGTCATAGCGCTGATAAGAGATATAAAGGATTTGACGCGTATTGGCCGTTGTTGTTCAAACGCAAAGTTGAAAGGGAAAGAATCAATTGACGAACTTGCAATTTTCAGTATGTCTTTCAGACATCACCTAGATGATTTTACGCGTGGCCGTATTATTGGCAAGATTGAAGAAGGGCGAAAAATAACTGATGTTGCCAGGGAGTTCGACGTCAGCCACAGTGTTGTTTCAAGCCTTTGGAAATCATTTCAAACAAATGGAGAGTGTAGCAAACGTCACGGGGGAGGTCGTGTTCACAGTACGACACCTGCAGAAGATCGGTACATAGTGCTATCAACAAAAAGACACCGGCGCAGCACAGCTAGTGAGGTAGCAAATCAGTTTATGGCTGCTACTGGCAAGCGGATCTTCCGGAAAACTGTCGCCAGACGTTTGCATGAAGGAGGACTATACGCCCGCCGTCCTGTTGTGTGCATCCCATTGTCCAGACGTCACCGTACCGCCCGTTTGCAATGGTGCCATCAACACCGCAATTGGACTGATAACGACTGGTCTGCTGTCCTCTTCTCAGATGAGAGTAGATACAGTCTATAGTCTGATTGTCGACGACAACTGATCCGGCGTGATAGTGGTACTGCATATTGTCCAGCAAACATACAGGAAAGGGACCGATATCCGACATGTAGTGTCATGGTATGGGCTGGTATCATGATCAGTGGCCGTACGTCCTATAACGAAGTAAATTTCTCCGTCATTTTTGGTCTACGCCGGGATTCGAACCCGGGTCCACTCATTCCGGAATAAGTTGCTCTACCAATTAAGCTACGCGGACATTTGTTCTGATTCCTATCTGCCTTTATGTCGTGTGCGTCCTGCTGGCAGGTACGTCACATCTCCTCTCCTGGTACGTTACATCATCTCCCCCTTATTTTTCTTTTTTTCTTTCGAAGTGCTGCTCACATTTTTCCTATCTCGCGGTGTGGAAATAACATCACACCAATGCGAGATTTTGAACGGTCGGGTCATCCGGATAGTTCGGGCGCCATTATAACGAAGTAAATTTCTCCGTCATTTTTGGTCTACGCCGGGATTCGAACCCGGGTCCACTCATTCCGGAATAAGTTGCTCTACCAATTAAGCTACGCGGACATTTGTTCTGATTCCTATCTGCCTTTATGTCGTGTGCGTCCTGCTGGCAGGTACGTCACATCTCCTCTCCTGGTACGTTACAGTCCCTCTATGTGCTTCCAACTGGGACTATGACTGGCCAACGATACATTAATGATGTCTTGCTACCTCATGTTCGCATGTTCCGTGGTGCTGTCGGTGATAAATTCATTTTCATGGACTTCAACGCAACATGTCATCGAACAGTCGCTGTCCAGGAGTGTCTTGAGAGCGAGGATATTCAACGCCTCGTATGGCCAGCACGTTCTCCAGATCTGAATCTCATTGAAAAGGTGTGGGATGCTTTGGGGAGGAGTCTTGCTGGTCGCCAATGCCTTCCAATAAACAAGGACGCCCTCATCCGTGCACTGACAGAGGAATGGGATAAATTACCCGAACAGCTGCTTGATAATGTTGTGCAAAGCATGACACGACGTGTGGAATCTTGCATCGCCCTCCATGGTGGCCATATCCCGTATTGACATCTTACGCCGGAACGCCTGCGGACGGTAATTGCATTTTTTTCACGTTTACGTATTCTGCATAAAATGACCTGTTTGTCCCTTGAACACGTTCCAAAGCCTTCTGGAATATCAGAGCACAATAAATTGTCTTCCTTGTAATGTCTTGGCATTCTGACATTATTTTATTTCACTTGGCATCCAACCACACTTACTTTTTTGTGCGCTATATAGCCGTTTTTGATCCGTCCTCAGCAATTGTCCAGCAGTGTATCTCCTTCCTTCGGAAGGTTTTTGTGTTTGTGATGCAAGTACAAACCCGTAAATCATTTAAGTTAAACGATGGCCTCTGATCATTCATCCGAAAGGGGTCCGGGTTCCAATCCCGGTGAAGCGTGGATGTCGTGTTTGTCTTACGGCACTGGCTCTCTTCCTTCCCTGGAACCAGTGACCCTAAATTAGGGACGGGCGACTGCTTATAGCCCATTGACTTGCTCACGGTGGTCGTTAAACCTCCAATAATAATAAAAAAAATGTTTTAAGTTGCGGGAAATCTCAGTATTCTTTGAAAAAATTATTTTGTCAGTATAACGATGATAATATCGAACAGCTTCTAACCCATTTAATTTCATTCAAGTTTGTTTCAATGAATGAATAATTAACGAATCTTTGCTTTTAGTGCGTGCGTCATTCAAACGCTATGAGACGCCCTTTCACATAATAAATGATGGATATAACGGGTTTTGTTCCTTCGGCATTAACGCGCGCGCGCGCGATAAAAAATTGTGTGTGTGATAAAAAAAATTACTTGTTTTACACGCAGGAAAAAGGTTACCAAACTGCATGATTAGTTTAGTAACATTTTTTCTTGTAAGGAGTTTTATTTTATAGAACGATGCGCTTAGGCTAACATCAGCAATCCCTTGGTATACGGACTCCAGTCAAGAGAGACTATCAAATTTGCGAAACAAGCACAACACACATGCGATACCTAAAACTCGCATTCTCTATTGATTACACCCGCAGGTTGATTGTAGATGCAACTACCTATATCCCATGAAATTGTTGTGCTGAAACGAAGTTGCGTTAGATTAAACCTAGAGGCTCATGTACTACAGAGAGTAGACAGGTCAGAGAAGAAGTATGTGCCAGATTGACAGTGCGAGTCGGCATTGATGGTAGTGCCAGCTATGACGTCACAACGAGCCCTTCCAGGAAGAAAGAGCGAGGAATGAGCAGAAGATCTTATTGTAATTGGGGGTCCACGGTTTAACATGCCCATTCTACGCACGGCAAGTATTCATTGATTCAGAGCAACTCAACCTGCCTGAGATCGATCCCGCAACCGCCTGGGTGGTTGCTCTGACCACTAGGATGTGCACGGTCGTGCAAGGTACTCCGGGAGATGCATTTAGTTTTAAATGTTGAATTAGTCATACAACCACTTAATCAATGATTGTCATAATGTTAAATTTACTACTTTCTGCATAATTTATCCAGTGTTGAAAATATCAAGGATATCTAATAGATTTGTTGAAAAATAATGAACTTTTTAACAAAGTATACAAGAACCTGTAAATCCCCTGTTTTTGTGTTTTCATTTTCAGAGGTTTTGTTTTATTTTTTATTTTCAGGAAAGATTTGCGGGGTTATCCCTGGCCTTTAAAACTGACAAATGTACATTGAGTAAACGTCTGGAACTTCAACAACGCCAAAGGGACAATGCTGAAAAAAACATTGAAGTAGAACTGAAAGCACTCAGAGAATCACTAAATGTGAGATAAACTGACTTAATAATTTAGTATTGGTGCTGTGTAAAATAATGCCAGTTGTATACCCTCATGTATTTCTGTCGTTCTTTTTTTCTGTACAGTGTTCTTTGTCTCCTGACGCGATACTTACGTATTGTTTATACAGGATGTTTAGTTTAGTAGGGTATACAAGAAATGAAGATTTATCGATTGATGGAGAAAAGATGGAGATAACAGACACGTACGTTTATCTTGGACACCAGATATCAAGTGAGGGTCACATTGATGAAGAAATTAATCGGCGTACAAAACTTGCCTGGAGAGCTTTTGGAAGAAACAGCATAATTTTCAAGAGCAATATGCCATTATGTCTTAAAAGAAAAGTGTTTGATCAATGCATCCTTCCAGTGCTTACGTATGGTGCAGAGACGTGGACCTTAACTAAAAGAGACATACAAAGGCTGCAGACAACTCACAGAGCATGGAGATGTGCATGCTTGGTGTAACCAGGAGAGATAAGAAGAGGAACTCGTGGATCAGAAAAATGACAAGAGTGGAAGACATCATGATCAGAGTTAAATCCTTGAAATGGCAATGGGCTGGACATACTACCAAAAGGACAGACCATCGATGGACAGCCGAAATTTTAGGTTGGATTCCAAGGGACAGGAAAAGACCCAGAAGAAGACCACATGGGAGATGAGTGGATGGAATTCGAAAGTATGCGGGAGTGACATGGAGGAGACTGGCACAAGACAGACCGTTGTGGAGGAAACTTGGGGAGACCTTTGTCCAGCAGTGGATTGATAATGGTTGACAATGATGATTTGGAGAGGCATTCACTACAACGGCCATTCCATAAAAACTGAGAGTAAAATCACACAAAATGAAGAAATATAGGTACATCAAAATATATGT
This sequence comes from Macrothele yani, assembly GCA_039090855.1. Lineage (NCBI taxonomy): Eukaryota > Metazoa > Arthropoda > Arachnida > Araneae > Macrothelidae > Macrothele > Macrothele yani. The sequence goes on from CM077010.1 coordinate 57,438,654, forward strand.
TATTCTTTCTCAAAGTATCTTCCTTCGGATGATAAGCAACGGTCCCATCGTTCAGTCCACTTTTCACAGCATACGGCGAAGGCATTTTCAGAAAGCTGCTTTAGCGACCCCTGTACAGCTTGAATAACGTCCACATCTGTGTTGAATGTTGCGCACGGAACTTCTTTATTGTTGGAAACAACCAGAAATCGCACGGGGTAAGATGAGGACTGTAGGCAGGCTGTGTCATGATTTCATCACTGCATTTCGTAAAAAACTGTTGAACACAAGCAGCCACATGTGGGCGATTGTTATCATGGTGTAGGGTCCACTTGCCCACAAGTTCCGGTCATTTAATCGATATGCACACGCTTCAAAAATGAAATGTAATACTCAGCATTGACAGTATAATTTGTGGAGGAACGGCATGCTGGTAGACTACACCTTTATGATCAAAGAAAATTATCATCATCACCTTCTTTTTTTTTTTTTTTGATTGGAGGTTTAACGACCACCATGAGCAACTCAGTGGGCTATAAGCAGTCGCCCGTCCCTAATTTAGGGTCACTGGTTCCAGGGAAGGGAGAGAGCCAGTGCCGTAAGACAAACACAACATCCATGCCTGACCGGGATTCGAACCCGGACCCTTTACGGACGAATGATCAGAGGCCAACGCCTTAGACCACTGCGCCACCGAGGCGGCCATCATCACCTTCACAGATTATTTGGTTCGGCTGACTTTTTACGGAGGAGGCGAGCCTGTGTGTTACCAGACGCTCGTTGCGCGTTTCATGAGGGGGTGGAAATAGTGGGCCCATGTTTCATCGACAGTTACTACAGTGTTTAGAAAGTTTGGATCCTTTGCAATCAATTGTCTCCACTCATGACACACCTGAACTCTGGCTAACAATTGTTCTCTCGTCAGGTGATGAGGTAACCATCTGGAACACACACGATGCAGAAGTAATTTGTCGCGTAGAATGAGGAATGTTGAGGTTTTTGAAATATTAGTTGGCGCCGCTATGTCTTCACATATCATTCGTCGATCTTCTTGCTGTATTGCCCAAACATACGTTCCTTAACAACAGCATTTTCAGATCAGCCAGGCCTATGAGCGAGTTCTGCTGACAAACTCCCTTTTTTATGCTTTCCAAATGTAGGTTGAAGAAGCGTATATGCTCCAGCTTTGTCAGTCTGTCCGCACGATAACTCGCGTAAAAATGGTTCGATTTCCATGAAATTTTAGTATGTCGTAGGGGACCACCTGGGGACGAACCCTATTGAAAATGGACGAAATGGGGTCAAAGGTCACTACATAGGAGCGGGATGCATTCCATTGCCCTTATGCCTCATAACTTGCGTTAATATAGTTCGATTTCAACGAAATTTTAGTATGTGGTAGGGGATCACCTGGGGACGAACCCTATTGAAAATGGCAGAAATGGGGTCAAAGGTCAGGACATAGGAGCGGGATGCATTCCATTGCCCTTATGTGTCATAACTTGCGTAAATATGGTTCAATTTCGATGAAAATTTAGTATGTCGTAGGGGACTACCTGGGGACGAACCCTATTGAAAATAGGTGAAGTGGGGTCAAAATTCAGGACACAGGAGCGGGATGCATTCCATTTCTCTTATGCGTCATTACTTGCGTAAAAAAAATTTCGATTTCTATGAAATTTTAGTATGTAGTAGGGGACCACTTGGGGACGAAATGGGGTCAAAGGTCACGACATAGGAGCGAGATCCATTCAATTGCCCTTATGCGTCATAACGTGCATAAATATAGTTTGATTTCAATGAAATTTTAGTACGTCTTAGGGGACCACCTGGAGACGAACCCTATTGAAAATATGTTGAGTGGGGTCAAAGTCAGGACATAGGATCGTGATCCATTCCATCGCCCTTGTGCGTTATGACTTACGTAAAAATGCTTCGATTGAGACAAAACTTTATCATGTTGTTCCGAAAATATACTTTACCGGTTCTGTTGAATATCATCAAAATAGGGTCAAAGGTCAGGTCATATGAGCCAGATTTATTCCACAACCATTATCCTCATGACTTGAGTAATGATTTCCGGTATGTTGGAAAGCGTATCATAATCAATGCATTGCATGATTTTACTAACTTGTTTGAAATCATGGTGCCATCTAAAAATCGTTGACTCACCCAAACATTTATCATTGTAAGCTTTTTTCATTAAATCAACTGTTTCTGGAGTCATTTTACCCAAACGATAACAAAATTTTATCGCACAACGCATTTCACTTCTTAACTCTGAATCAGTCACCTCCATAGCTGTATGGCGAAATGTAGACGTACCTTAAACAACTGCGCAATGACAAAACCCGAATCGTCTCCACGGCTAATATCTGCTGTCATAGATACTTCCTTAATTCAGTTAGTCGTCTGAGTGGTTATTTTTCTCCTTTGCACTGTTGCCAACTCAAAGAAAATTACTGTTAATTAATATGGAACGGCCTTTGTACATATGAAGATCATCTTGAGAATTTGCGCTTTTAGCTGAAGACTAAATGTAGAAAAAGTATATAAAAAGTAGTGAAAATTGCTACTTCTCAGAAAACGTAGTGTAGCTAGCTACTTTTAGGGAAAAGTAGCTGTAGCAAGCTACTATTTCAAGAATATAGTTGTAGCAGTAGCTAGCTACTTTTTTTTTAAAAGTAGCTAGCTACTTTTAAAAAGTAGCTTTTCAATCACTGGTTACAACTGCTCGTTAGCTTGAACGGAATAGCGCTAATTAGTAATATTTAAACACATATAGAGATAGTTTTGCTTCTTCAACTCCTTTACCCTTTCATTTGTTACTGCATGAAACTTTCGTTGAACGACAGCAGATTGAAAAAAATATTCAGGTATAAATTACATACGTTTATGTAGATTTTTATTGTATGTTGTTAACTATGTACAAATTATTATTGCATTTATTTAACTGCAAATGTGCTAAACTGATTTAAATGAAGTTTTGTGTTCAAGAGTCAGCATCTCAGAACAATTCAATGAAACCAAAGTAAAAGAAGAATGATTGCTACGAATTTTGGTTGTAATGAGTACGTCTCTAGAATCCTTTCTGACGCGAATTAAATTTATCAAAGTTATTCAAAGTCAGTAAAGCCGGTTAGGAAAACAATCAACCGGGCTTCTACAATTGATAAAAGATCCGGAAATAGAAACAACTTCTTACTTCCACCAACAGCCAAAATGTATGTTACGGAAATCACAAATGGCGCGCAAAAAGTTTTCCATAGCACAAGGAAGGTATCAGAGACAACGCAATTTTCAAATCGAATAGTTAATAGAAATATAGTAGGAAACGTGATATAATTCTACGCCTTCTAGCGGAAAAATGTTGCATGATGGAAAAGTTGAAAATTCGCGAAAAGTATTCTTCAAAGTAAAAGCTATGCTAAAGACAAATAACTTTTCAAGTACATCTCCCGGAGGAAGCAGAAATAGCAAGAAAAAGGTTTCGACCTTTACGCCTTCCGTGGCAAATCTGTGCGTTGTTTAAAGAGGATAATGCCCCACATAATTGATTATGCTCTAACAAATTATCATTTAATATTTTAAAAACCAACTCCGTATATTTCCGAAATGTTCATAAAAGAGAGGACATAAATAACTTTCCAGTCAGGATTAATGATCTCCCACTTAAAATTGCGGACAAAGTTCAGTATCTTGGTGTTTGGTTTGATGAATTCTTTAACTGGAATACGCATGTTCAGTTTGTTTCAAAAAAAGTTTCCTTACAGGTTGGCCTACTGGGTAAAATTAAGCCATCTCTTCCCTATCAATGTCCTAAAAACATTTTACTACGCTTTTATTTAAACCCATCTCTCCTATTGTCTGGAATCCTGGTATTCAAATATAAGTGCAAACAATAAGTTATGCTTGCTCAAATTGCAGAAGAAATCTGTTCGCTATATGCTGAACACAGATTACATGTCTCATTCAAAACCATTATTTTTAAAACTAAATATTCTAAAAATTCATGAAATTTTTACCTTGAAACTAGGTATCATGTTTTTTTAAATAATGCATCTTAAACTGCCTATTTTTCAATCTGACATCAAATATCTGGTTTATTCTGTCTTCACCAGATCTGTTGCTAACAACAAATTATGTCAGCCGTGTGTTAGACTTAATTATGGTTTAAATAACATACTGTATAAAGCCATTATCCTATGGAATAATCTCCCAGAGAGCATCAGATCTCTGGAAAATATCAGAAAGTTTTCCTTGTCTCTGCGAAATTACATTGCAAATCACCCTGATCTCCATAACGAATCTCAATCCTATCATTATATTGTAGTTCCAAGCATGCTGCTAACAGTGGTGCTCCTGTTATAAGCATCTTATTTGCTTTCATATATGCCATATGTTTTATTCCTTTTCTTACATCTGATAGGGGGAATCGTCTTGCAGCCAATGTGTTCAGATTCCACCTGGTGTTTTGCATTTTCATATAACTGTAAGTTTTAAATGTGTGCAATAACGTAATTGTAATCGTAATCTCTATTGTAGCAAATGGCATACAGTAAAAAAGAAATTTCTCAATAATGCTTTTAGAAGCGGAGATACAGATGCAAACTTAAATACAAAAACACCACCTAGCGACAGAACTGTGAACTATAAAACTCCTCATATACTAACCTAAAGTGTTTTACAAGATAAATGGCATCCAGTGTTGAAAGAATTTCTTAAATCGCACATGTAGAAGCAGAGATATAGAGAAAAACACATAAAGCATTTGCGCCATCTAGCGCCGAAACTATATCTTATTTTGGGAAGAAAATAAGCACATACAAAATTTGCATGTGTGTGTTTCGCCCCGCAGATATTGCTGTAAATGGAAAAGGGAACTTACACCCTCTGGTGGCTGACTTGTACGTTAAGAAAAATTTAAAATTATATGAGAAACATTTCGTACCAGAAACGCTCTCCAAGAAAGAAATATTTTTTCAAATCAGACTCTTAGAAGAGATATCGACAAAAATAAGATATACATCTATGTCCCCAGGCGGTAAAACTATGCACCACTTTAAGAAGAAATTATTCTCGAAAGGTTTTCCGTGGTGAGCGGTATCGGTCCACGAAAGAATTTTTTCAGTCGAGGTTTCAGAAGCTCAGATTTTGCTGCAAATACATCAGAAGCAGAAATAAACACTTACGCCCCTGGTGACCATACCAATCTTTACCAAAAATAAGAAATTATGTGCAAAACATTTCCCATCAAATGCTGTATCTGACACAGGAAGAATTTTTTAAATCGGAGTTTTAGAAGCAGAGATATCGGGATAAACGCAATTTATCGTTACGCGCCCTAGCGAAAGGTCTATGCATTACTTGAAAATTTTGAAATTATATAAGAAACATTTCGCACCGGAAACAGTGTCCGACAAAGAAGGAATTTTTCAAATCGGACTCTTAGAAGCAGAGATATTGACACAAAAAAAATAATAATAAGATATATATATCTACGCCCCTTGACGGAGATATATATGCTGAACATTCACGTTGTTCTTCATATTGAATGGAATTGTTTGAAAAAGAATTATTTTAACCGGATCCTTTTCAAGTAGAAATAGCAGTACGCGCCTATTAGCGGCAGAAAAGTGTGTTACGGGAAATCATAAATTGCAGGAGAAATGTTCTTCGTATCAGAATCGAAGCCGAAGAATTTTTTTAAATCAAGCAATTACAGGTAGAGCTATGGAGGAAAGCATAATAAAATTTACTCCACTAGCGCTAAAACTGCTTTATTTGAAGAAAAAATGGGCGCAAAATGTTCCTCATCATAAAGGGTATTGTACTAGAAAATAATTTTTTTTATAGGATTTTTAAAATCGAAAATTCTCTTGCAAATAGAAATATATATTGGTGCACCCTAGTGGTAGAACTATGCATAATGAAAAAGTAGAATATACACTCGCGACCGTTCGTAACAAAGTCCAAGGAACTCGATACAAACTTCGTTATACCCGTAACTTTGTTTAAGAGAAAAAAAAAATTGTGGATTAAATGCAGCAGTTCTACGTTGTACGAATATAACAGCAGTAGATACGTATGTACATAGTTCATATTGACAGAAAAACACACTTTAGACGCAATAAAGGTTTTTCAACATTTCTTTATGTCCGTAAAAGGAATTGTGCCTTCGTCATGAATAAATAGGGTATCATGCAGTTTTTATTCTAAATCAAGAGAGTAAATTCGCTACAACGCTAAGGTACTATAAGCAAAATATTCTTCATAGGTAGATTTATGTGATGGAAAAAGAATTTTCTTAAATCCTGCTTTTAATATAAGAGATAACAACAAAGAGGTTTATGTATACACGCGCCACTTGGGAGAAAACTCTGCTTTATCTGAAGAGGTTACCGTTCGCAATCCTTACCATAGCGAATGCACACGAAGCATTTTTTCAATCGAATTTTTAGAAGGGGAGATACAATATTGCAGACGCAAATTCGTGCTTGCTCGACCTAACGTCAGAACTGTGCAATTTGAAAGATTCAAGAATATATATGCAAAATCTTGCCTTAGATGAGTGATGTAGTTGTAAATAAAATTAGGGCTTTAGCGAGGAACGGATTAAGAAAAAAAAAAAAGCTCGGGAAGAATACCCTCTAAATTATTGTTTTTATTGTTTATTATTATTTATCGTTAAGTGAGAGTCATGAGCTAAGAATATTATTATTTTTTAAATACCGCTCTGCTTTTATAATTCAAGACTACACGCTTGTGATATTGATTAAGAATAAATTATCATTTTATTAGCATCGACTATAGTTTCGCAGAGCTTCTGGCTCGGCTTCATCAGGACGAATGGAGCGTAAACATTCAAATCATTGTGACATCATCAGAGTTCTGACAGTCACGGTTTTTGGTGAGTTGTTTCCACGCGCTTGAAAGAAATGGAGTCGACGTCATGTCGTTGACAAGCAGTGAAGAGCTCCGGTATATGTGAAAAGCTTCTAATACATTAAGCTTGATCGTTGAATCAGGTTTATCAATGAGCGTAGCGTTTCCAAACATAAATTTATGGTTCTTTTCGTGACAATGCTGGGCTATAGACGACTTCTTCAGTTCACAAATCCGTACGTAGGTCTTGTGCTCCTTCACACGGAAATTTAAAGCCCTGCGGGTTTGTCCTATATATGAAAGTCCACATTCACAAGGTATCTGATAAATTCCCCAGGAATTTGTCTTCGACGTAATCTTTTGATCCGAAAAAATTTATCTTGTTTATGGGTTTGAAAATAACTTTAAAATTAAAACACTTGAGAATTTTTAAAATTCCAAAGCAAATCTGTGAAGCAAATGGGATAACCGCCCAATTCTGTCGTATTGGGTTGTCTACCGGCGTTAGTGAGCAGACATGCTTCGGATTCCTAAATTTTTGGATAGCTTTATCTATAACGGAATGTGTATATCCTCTGTGTACTGCAATTCGTTTAAGGAAATCAAGCTCTTTCTGGAAGGAATCCTCAGCTGAGCATATATGTATTGCACGATATACGTATGTGTAGAAGGCCGAAATTTTTTGTTTCCATGGGTGATTTGATTTTGCATGTGGAGGTAAGGAAACAGCAAATGGTTTTCGGTAAACTGTTGTACTAAAGCAACCTTCAGAGCGTGACACAAGGACATCCAGGAATGGTAAGCAGCCATTATTTTCAGTCTCACATGTGAACTGTATATGAAAATCAATCAAATTGAGAAGTTCAACTAATTTAGGTATTTCCGAATTCCTGCCATTCCAGAGGACAAAGGTATCATCTACATATCGAATCCACAGGTTGAATGTAACGAGCTGAAAGAGTTTGTCCTCAAAATGACGCATGTAGACTTCGCATAAATGTGGCGACAGCGGGCTACCCATTGCAAGGCCTTCATTCTGTTGGAAATATCTTCCGCGAAAACGGAAACTGTTTTGTTTGATACAAATTTCCACTAATCTCAAAATTTCTTCAACTTCCGGTTGGCTGAAATGATGTTCAATGAGACTTGCTTTCAATGATTCGAGGGCTCCATTCACTGGCATACTTGTGAACATGGATTTCACATCGAAGGATAACATGAACTGGTCGTTGTATGGATGTCGTTTAAGCCGATTGACAAATTCAATGTAATTTTTTACAACAGTTTTGTTTGAAGAAGTCTGCTATTATACACGATATTTGTACTAAGAATAATACATGTTAGTTACATGAAGAGATGTAATTAATGTACAATACTTACATCAATTCAATGTGACTAATATATCGTTCCTCCTAAGATTACGAGATGGCCGTAGATTCCTTTTGTGTTCTTCCTAAGGTTAGGAGATGGCCGTAGGAGATTTCTTTTGTGTTCCTACTAAGATTACGAGGTGGTCGTGGGAGATTTTCTTTGTGTTCGTTCTAAGATTACGAGGTAGCCGTAGGAGATTTCTTTTGTGTTCGTTCTAAGATTACAAGGTAGCCGCAGGAGATTTCTTGCGTGTTCCTCCTAAGATTACGAGGTGGTCGTAGGAGATTTCTTTTGTGTTCCTCCTAAGATTACGAGGTGGTCGTAGATTTCTTTTGTGTTACCTCCTAATATTAGGAGGTGGCCGTATGAGATTTCTTTTGTGTTCCTCCCAAGATTAGGAGGTGGCCGAAGGAGATATCTTTTGTGTTACGCAGAACAGATCACTTTTATTAGAGCCGAAAAGCGGTTGTTAGTAATTTAGTAGAAATGTCGTTAACCCACGCTGCCGTAAAACACTTGTCACTCGGCCTTCACGGTTGTTAGTAATTTAGTAGAAATGTCGTTAACCCACGCTGCCGTAAAACACTTGTCACTCGGCCTTCATGGTTGTTTTAATTTTTTCTGCGAGCAGTGCAATCTTACCCTCATAGAGTAGTCACCTCTTATATCTTAATTTTAACTACTGGCAAGACAAAAGAGTTTACATTCTCTTTACACTATACTTCAAGTCACTCTAAGAGAATACTGTTGTTAAAGACATCTCCCGTGGAACGCAAGGGCAGTATCAGTCCCCATTACGGTGCACCCCTGTTTCCCTTCTGTCATTTTGAATGGGGGTGTTCCCTCGATTTTTCCTGATTGTCTCCGTGTTGTGAATGTTGGGAGAAGTCTTCCACCCACCCACTCTCCTTTCCAAGTTATTCCCAGCTGGTCAGAAGCAGGGGAAAGTGTGAGGCTCTTGATTGAGTAACTTTCTGAAAAGGATTTTACTTCTAGAAAATGTGTTTTAGGTAGCAATTTTATCCCATAAACTCCTGAGCAAACAAAACTGGATTCTGAGCAATAATTTATTCTTGTTTTTCACTCTAAACGCTAGGGACTATTTTTCGGAGTGGAAGTAGCTGTTCCATACCTTAAATAGTAGTACACTCTTAAGTTGACTTGGAGTATGATTGGTGACACGGCCCATTGCGTTATCCGACTGCATCGTCTCATCTCCACAACATTTTTTTTTGTTTTGTTTTTGGGTTTAACGATCGCCATGAGCAACTTGTAGGGCTATATGCAGTCGTCTGTCTCTTATTTTGGGGACACTGGTTCAAGGGAATGGACAGATTCTGCCCCGTCAGCCAAACACACCACCCATGCCTCGAGAGCACAAGCTGGGGCCCAGTTCCGTCTCGACAACCGGAACTGGCTTCCCGTACAGAACATGTTTGAGTACAGAACACAGTGTTTCCCATTTTTGCATACGTAATCATCTAAACAAATTCCTTTGCCTTGTTTTTCTTTCCATCTAATCACGAAAAATGCCTTAGCGTCTGTCTGTAAGCATAAAAATGCATTGGCTTAGCGCCGCTAAGCCTAGAAATATACTGCCTTAGTGTCGCGAAGGCGCGCTAAGCTTCTTTTACATCACTGGTACTATCTCATGACAAAAGAAATTTTCAAATCGAACTAAAAGGATGTCCACAGGCGAACGGACAGACTAATATATAACATACGCACATACTTTTCTTCAAAAGACATGCTTAAAACGGTATATGATATCATCTGCACATGGAAACGACAATTTCGTTGCCTTGGCATTTTTAAGAAGGATCAACTTCGAAACTTGAATGCATGTTGTCAAAGGTCGTGATCGTTACACCCAACATTTCAGTGGCATCGCATTCCTTGTATAATGTACATTAATTACTACCCTGCAAAAGTCATCAACTGCTACGTTTTTATTGTTGCCGCTGCTTCATGCATGTATTCAGCAAGCATAATTTATCTATATAAAATCGTCATTGTCTGCCTTATTGTTTCGAAGGAAATGAGCATGATTGTTCATATCGTTCGATTTCGATTGTTACCTAACCGGTTTCATTTAACTGAATTTATTGATCATCAGATAAACAGAATTAAGTGAGGGAAGTAATGGGGAGACATGGATGATTGTATCATTGTGTGTGTGTGTGTGTGTGTGTGTGTGTGTGTGTGTGTTTGCGTGCGTGAATGTTCAATTTCTTCCATAATAATCACAAGACAGGTTCTGTTTTCATGCCATGCTATTATTATGAAGATGCTCTCTGAATTTTTTTGTTTCGTAATCAGCAAAATAAATTAAAAGAGCCTTGTGATTTGAATATATTTCGTATAAAGGTACGAATAAAGTATGTTTTAGGTGTACCACATCGTACGAATCGTTGCTATCTAGCTCTGTTGATCAGCTAGTGCTATAATAACCAGACACACTGTTCATCCAGATGCAAGACCTGTAAAAAAAATTCTGAAATTCACGGGCAACTTTCCGTCATTTCTTTCGTGAATTAATGAAGCATATTTTTGATACAACCTTTTCCGTGAAATGACTGAAAGGAGCCTGAATTTCACGAATTTTTCGTACCACGGAAAAAAATTCTGAATTTTCAGAAACTTTCCGCAGTTTCTTTCTTATACTGACGGTGAATTACCGTTTTAGAGATGTTGTGAAAACACATCTGTAAAACGATCAGATCACGTGAGGAATGAAGATGTGTTGCAGTTGTGTAATGTGAAGCAAAATATTGTTAGTAAGGTACAGACTGATTGGTGTGGCCATATTGAAAAAATGAGTGGTGAGATGCCTACTAAGAAAGGTTTTCGGCCTAAGTGGCAGGAAAGAAAGGCAGAGAAAGGCCAAGGAAGTCATGGGAGGATCAGATTCGGGAGTGCCTGAATGAGAGAAAGATTATGAGCATGAAGTATAGAAAGTCTTGTGTACATCATGTGATGGATGTCACTGAAGCCCGTGCTGTGTGTCAAGATCGCTGTAAATGGAGAAGTTTTATACGGCAACAGTAAGTAAATAATCAGTTAAAAGTTTATCTGGTGGTTTGTATTTGTTAAATGTTTATTTGTCAGATGGTCTTTCTTTGAGGAGCAAACCTCTGAATGTCAGAGAACAGCTTAATGATATGTATGTATGTGAAAACACAAGTTTGTCCGCGACGACCATCGAAGCCGTGTCCCCTCACTGCGGAGTAAGTTGCTCTCCCAACTGAACTACGCGGACAGAATGTCTCGCTGCAGATTTGTCGTCTTGACACATGTTTCCACCTCTGTAGTACGTCATAATGTGTTAACGGAAGATTCTGAATTTTCAGAAACCTTTCCGCCTCGTGTATTAATGGAAAATCACCGTTCTAACTTTTTCCATTTCTGTATGACGCGAAATTACCGGTAATAAGAGCGACTCCTGAGAATACTTGAGGTTTGATTACCTTTTAAATTTCAATCGTCTGTCGAATTTTGAAGTCCCGTAGCGAGATCGGGTATTGTGGATATCATATCGCATGGATATTGTTTATTGTGACACAGAATATTTTTTCTCCTTTTCACTATTTAGCGCACCAGCTACTTATTGGGTTGGTGCGAATGAAATATCCGGCGCGGATGAGTAGTGGAGACAGGCCCCCACCACAGCGGAATGGAAGCACTCACAGGCGTTGCTGGTATTACGTCACAGACTTACTATAAATAGCTATCATGTGTGTGTAGGACAAGGTTCAGGCGTGGCTTGTTTTGTACGTAACTTGGCTTGCAAAGGAAACATGCAGACGCCGGATTTGAGAGTCGTCTTCCAATATGAATTTAAACTGGGGCCATTCTGCTAGAATTGCTACTCGAAACGTTACCAAAGCGTTTGGGGAGAATTCAGCCAACAAACGAATCATTCGGTGATGGTTTGTGAAGTTTCGAAGCGGAGATACGGACATACAAAACGAACCACGTGGTTACCGACTTGTTGCTGTTTCTGACGATGTTCTGTTACGCGTGGCTGAAGCGGACCCCCCGAAAAACGCGTCGTGAGATGGCGGCAGAGGTACGTGTCCACCCCACGACGGTTGTCTTGGCGTCTGGCTGCGCTGGGTAAGGTCAAAAAGCTGGACAAGTGACTGCCTCATGAGTTGACAACTGCCAAGAAGACTAGGCGTTTGGAAGTCTGCACGTCGCTGCTTGCCAGGAATAAACAGGAACCTCTACTGCATCCAATCGTCACCTGCGACGAGAAGTGTGTCCTTTATGATAATCGGAAACGATCTGTGCAATGGTTAAGCAAGGCACAGCTTGCTGGACGGTGTCCTAAGCCACCCCTACACACCAAGAAGATGATGCCCCTTGTCTGGTTGCCTACAGCAGGGATAATTCATCAGAGTTTTTTTGGCAAGAGGCCAAACCATCACTGCAGAACGTTATGGTGCTGAATTACACCAGATGCACCGGAAATTGCTGCAGGAACAACCGGCTTTGGTCAACAGACATGGTGGTCTTCTGCTCCAGAACAACGTCCGTCCTCATGTCGCACAACGAACGATGCTGACACTAAGTGCCTTGGGCTATGAAGCACTGCCTCATCCTGCCGATTACCCGGACTTGTCTCCGACAGACTATCATCTGTTTTGTCGCCTGGATCTCTTCCTGTCCGGGAAACAATTCACGACAGACGACGAGGTTCAACGTGCAGTTGATGACTTCTTCGGGGCCCAGCCACAATACTTTTTTGTTCCGGGATCATGGCTTTGCCTGACAGATTGCAACTATGTGTTGACACCGAGGGAGATTATTTTGTTCTACTTTTCCGTTCTCGCCGTCGACGTGTGCTGGTCCTTTGCCGGACATTTCATTCGCACCAACCCAATATTATGTATTGTTATACTGAACCGGATACTTAACTTATTGTACATATGCTGTAAGGTCATGTACAATAAGTTAAGGTCAGGTGATGCGTAACATCACAGCCTCTCCTTGACAAATGTCAACCCCGCCTTCTCGTGGTACATCCTGTTCCCACTAAAGGGGCTCTGACGACCGCCAATAGCGGAATAACTATACCATCGGGATTAGAGGAAATGCTATCCCACACTCACTCACCAACCCGCTTGGCCAGCGTGGTGAGTTATGGCCAAACCCCTCCAAAATGACTCCACAACTTAAATCTTGGCCCTCAGTCTCCGGCAGCTGGAATGTACCTGGCCAAGGCAGCGGCCAGTGCGAAATGAAGGCAGAGGGTGCTAAGAATCCCCGGAGGACCGGACTAGGCTGCCATCTGATGCTGACCTTGGCTACGTACAACGGACGCTCCCTATCTTCTGATTCAAGGCTTCTTGAATTGGAAGAGGAACTACAAAGGATCAAGTGGGACATCGTCGGGCTAAGTGAGGTAAGGAGAAAAGGAGAAGATCTCATTGAACTGAAAAGTGGACATCTCTTCTACTATCGTGGGACAGATACTGGCAGAACTAGTGGTGTTGGATTTATAATAAACAATAAACTGAAGGATAAAGTTGTAGAAGTTGAAAGTTCATCTGACAGAGCTGCACGACTCGTTATCCAACTCTCGAGAAGATACCAGGCTCAGATTATTCAAACTTATGCACCCACCACAAGTCATGCTGAAGAAGAAATTGAAGAATTTTATGAGGAAATTCGTGATCTAAATAATAAAGGTAAGCAGCACTTGAAGATAATTATGGGAGATTTCAATGCAAAAATAGGGCAACGACAACAGAATGAAACTTCAGTAGGTAAATTCGGTCACGGCGTGGAAATACTCTCGTAGAGTTTGCAGAGGCAGAAGGGTTTTTCATCTTGAACTCCTTTTTCAAGAAAAAGCCACACAGGAAATGGACATGGAGACATCCAAATGGGACGACAAGTGAAATTGATTTCATTATGTGTAACAAAAAATTCGTCATAGAAGACTGCAGTGTGCTAAACAAGTTCAACACAGGCAGTGACCATAGATTGGTGAGAAGTAAGATGCACCTCAACACTAAACTCGAACGTAGCAAGCTCATAAGACAAACAAAATGTATTGACATAACCAACCTTAAAAAACACCATAATACCTTCAAATTGGAACTGAAGAACAGATTCTCTGCTTTAGAAGGCCTAACATCAGAAGAAGTGGATATTTCTGAAGTTAACAGAAAAGTAACCAAAGCTCTTATGGAAACAGCAACAAAATTAGCTGGGTCTAAGAACAAATTGCATGTGAACAAATTATCAGGAAAAACCAAAATGTTGATGCAAAAAAGAAGAGTGATGAGGACAACTAAAGAAGATGTGACTTCCAAAGTGGAATATATAGAGCTATGCAAGACAGTACGAAAAAGTATCACTGAAGACGTAAGGAAATTCAACTGTGAACTAGTAAGGAAAGCAATTGAAAACAACCAAAGCCTAAAGATAGCAAAGGGACATCTCAGTAAGGGAAGAAAACAGATTATGGCACTGAGAAAAGAAGATGGTTCTGTAACAAGAAATAGAGGCGAAATTTTGACAAGAGTGAAACATTTCTACTCCAAATTATATGAAAGGGATGATACATGTACTCCAGACATCATTAAAGGTACCAGAGTTCTTCCAGTCCTTCCAGCAGAAGTTGCACATGCAATCAAGAACATGAAGCGGGGAAAAGCTCCAGGAGAAGATGGAATTACTGTAGACATCATACAAGAAGCAAGTGGAGAAATCGAAACAGTACTCGCCCAAATTTTCACTCGATGCCTTAATGAAGGGAAAATTCCTGAGGATTGGAACAACGCTACAATGATCTTGCTACATAAAAAAGGTGACATTGAGGATCTCAGGAACTACAGACCTATCGGCCTCCTATCAGTGGTTTATAAAATCTTCACTAAAGTTCTTTCACACCGCTTTAAGGTGACACTGGACATGGCTCAACCGAGAGAACAAGCTGGATTCAGGAGTGGCTACAGCACAATAGATCATATCCACGTACTGAGAGAACTAATTGAAAGAGCGAGGGAATATGAACTTCCATTGTGCATGGCTTTTATCGATTATGAAAAAGCCTTTGATTCGGTGAAACCATCAGCAGTTGCAATGGCTCTGAAATCCTGCGGTATTGAAGATGCATACATTAATATTATTAATAACATCTATGAAAATGCAAGTGCAAAGATTCGGCTGTTTGAAAATACAACACACATAAAAATTGGAAAAGGAGTGAGACAAGGTGACACCATATCTCCGAAGCTCTTTAATGCCACATTGGAAAATGTCTTTCAATCACTGAACTGGGAAAACAAAGGAATAAAGATTAATGGAGATTATCTAACCCACCTTCGTTTTGCTGATGACATAGTCATTTTTGCAACTACCCCATCAGAGCTACAGAGTATGATCCAGGAACTTGCTGACAAGAGTAAAGAAGTGGGATTAAAAATGAACTTTCAGAAGACAAAAGTGATGTACAATGCTTTTACAAGAAATGAAGATTTATCGATTGATGGAGAAAAGCTGGAGATAACAGACACGTACGTTTATCTTGGACAGCAGATATCAAGTGAGGGTCACATTGGTGAAGAAATTAATCGGCGTACAAAACTTGCCTGGAGAGCTTTTGGAAGAAACAGCATAATTTTCAAGAGCAATATGCCATTATGTCTTAAAAGAAAAGTGTTTGATCAATGCATCCTTCCAGTGCTTACGTATGGTGCAGAGACATGGACCTTAGCTAAAAGAGACATACAAAGGCTGCAAACAACTCAAAGTAGCATGGAGAGGTGCATGCTTGGTGTAACCAGGAGAGATAAGAAGGGGAACACGTGGATCCGAAAAATGACAAGAGTGGAAGACATCATGATCAGAGTTAAATCCCTGAAATGGCAATGGGCTGGACATACTGCCAGAAGAACAGACCATCGATGGACAGCCGAAATATTAGATTGGATTCCAAGGGACAGTAAAAGACCCAGAAGAAGACCACATGGAAGATGGGTGGATGAAATTCGAAGGTATGTGGGAGTGACATGGAGGAGACTGGCACAAGACAGACCGTTGTGGAGGAAACTTGGGGAGACCTTCGTCCAGCAGTGGATTGATAATGGTTGACAATGATGATGATGATGATGACATATGCTTATACGATATGTGTGTATCAGTCTTTGGACAACTTAAGACCAAAGCTGTTATAGCTATCAAGAGTAAATTTCATATTTAGGTTGTGTGTGTGTGTGTGTGTGTGTGTGTGTGTGTGTGTGTGTGTGATTTTTCGAAGCATTCTGTTGCTTCGAAAAATCGGGATGAAAAGTGCTTAATTTGTGAAAAGTCTTCCTACAGAAAAAAAAAAAAAATATTCAGAAAAATAATACGCCCCGACAGAAAATAAAATGACTAAATCACTCGCATTAATGACAAAAAAAAAATGTCATCGTCGCGGTTTTTCTGCCACGGAGAAACCTCAGGTTCGATCCCAGGCAAGTACGAACGCTCGAACCACTGAATATCCTCCGTGCGTTGAATGGGACGTTAGGCCGTCGGACCCCGGGTAGTGCCCCCTCCCTACTCGGTAATGAATAAGGGCGTCTTCCTCCCTTTCTACCTCGCTTCCGTGTGACTTTCCTATCGGGCACTCTAAGCCAAATGTAATAGCTCCTATTTCTAAAGGTTGTTTAAGACCTGGGGTCGGACACTCTATAACGAAGTAACTTTCTCCGTCATTTTTGGTCCACGCCGGGGATCGAACCCGGGTCCCCTCATTCCGGAATAGGTCGCTCTACCAATTGAGCTACGAGGACGTTCGTTATCGCTCCTATCTGCCTTTATATCGTGTGCGTCGTGCTGGGCAGGCACGTCACATCTCCCCCCACACACACACACACGAAAGAGGGCCGGGGGCATGGTCCACGGGTCAGCCGTGACCAGAATCGTTGCAGGCAGCCATCCGCTGTAGAACGTGCACTTGAGAACTCCCAGTCAATCTGGTGTGTGGAATGCAACGTCACACACATTTATTTTTCGAAGCGCTGAAGAAGGGATTCTCTTATTTTTCCTATCTCGCGGTGTAGAAAGAACGTCATACCATTGCGAGATCTTGAACGGCTGGGTCATCCGGCAAGTTCGGGCACCATTATAACGAAGTAAATTTCTCCGTCATTTTTGGTCCACGCCGGGGATCGAACCCGGGTCCCCTCATTCCGGGATAAGTCGCTCTACCAATTGAGCTACGCGGACGTTCGTTATCACCGCTATCTGCCTTTATATCGTGTGTGTCCTGCTGGGCAGGCACGTCACAATTCCCTTCCTAAAATCCTCTACATCTGATCTCATCGTCGCAGAATTCCTTTTACGACGAACGTGATGTGGATTACCGAAAGTTTGTTGCTGAGTGGTTAAATGTGCGGTTTTTTTTGTTGAACTAGCTCAAACGTCGGGGGTTCGTTCTGGACCTTAGCAGTAAGGGCTGAAGAGTAGCAGGTTCGTCAGTTTTGCGGAATTTCAGTTTAAATACCGAAAAGCCTGAAATGGGCTTTTCTAAAATTGTACGGAATTTCTGTCTATGGAAAATCTGTATAAATACGGGTTAAAATAAAAGGGCACTTTTAAAAACCGAAATTTCTGAAAAAAGACTGACACTTACCGGCAGCTTTGCTGCACGTTATTTTCAGAAATTTTCCGTGAATTCACACCACTTATTTGTTTACAATGTACTTTCCCAAACCTAGACCCGACCCTATATCGTTGGACAGACCCATTTTCACGAGCTATTCCGTCGTGCATTCTGATGGGTCGTGAGTTGGCAAAATAATTAACTGAACTTCGTGACAAAAATCATGATGATCGTACTCGCCGAAATGGTACGCAGTCCTATTGTGAGCTAGCTGTGCGTATTAAATATAGAAGACAAGTCTTCTTGCCAAGTTGCACGAATTCACGATAAAATTTCGTGTTTATATGTAAATTCCAAGCGTGACACAGCATCTGATTCTGAGAAAACTGAACAGAGCTTTGTTTGAGGTTTATTCCCAAATGTTTCATTTAGTATTATGTTATGTATGATAAAAATTTACGACGATTTGTTTGGTAGTAGAGTAGGTGGTGGTACAATTTGTGTAACGAATTGTGAGGCAAAGGTAATTTGGATTTTGCGACACGAATTGTGAGGCAAAGGTAATTTGGATTTTGCGACATAGAGTTAAGGGGATCAGTCCTGAAAAAAAAAATATATGTAATTTTTTTTTTCCAATTTTTGTTTCTACAGAGTTTGCTGAATTGGATGGTATACGACACTTGATAAACAAAAAATAATTTGTAGGCGAAAAAAATGTTCGAAGTTAGGCGTACAAGTTGCACAAGTAGGCATGCCCAGCCACATCTGAGCAAGCGTAAGACGGTCGATTATCTGTCGTCATCCTGGGAAGAAGGAAAAACAGATTCTAGAAGGTGCGGGAAAGCAAAGGAAGACTGCGAACAGAAAGCTGAAGTTCAACAAAGCAGAGAAAAAGGAGTATCACGAGGGAGGATTCTAGTCACAGGTCTTCGTTTTTTTTTTTTTTTTTTTTTTGCACCCCCCCCCCTCCCACCTGAAAAATTGTGGTTTTGTACATTTAGGAACATTTTTCTCATAA
Organism: Macrothele yani; assembly: GCA_039090855.1. Classification (NCBI taxonomy): domain Eukaryota; kingdom Metazoa; phylum Arthropoda; class Arachnida; order Araneae; family Macrothelidae; genus Macrothele; species Macrothele yani. Next base: position 57,457,511 of record CM077010.1, read on the forward strand.
ACCACTGAAGATAATGGCTCGCATTTTTTTTTATACTTTACTGTATATATTAACAACCACCTGAACTAGAATCATGACTAAATAATGTACTCAATTAAAATAATAAATACAATTGCTAATGAAAACGACACCAAAATCGACAGCAATTTTGATTAATTAATACAAAATTAATTAATTGACCGATTGAGATATTCTAGTTCAGGTGTTGTATAATATCCTTAGGAAAATGCATGTCAAGTTTGAAATTGATAAGCCAAGTCTATCGTGAGAAACATACTCTGAAGAGCAATTGAATTAGAGATACCTGTCTAGTAACGTGTAGCACCACCTTTTGTCCTGATGACGGCGGCGATTCGTCTCGACATGGACTCGACAAGACACCGGAAGCGTTGGGAAGCCATACGAATCCACGACCCCTGAACAAGCTCCCACAGTTCACGAAGATTTGATGGAGGGGGGGGGGTCAGAGCCTCGAACATCTCTCTCGATGGCATCCCAGATGTGCTCGATAGGATTGAGGTCAGGTGACCTAGCTGGCCAAGGAAGCGAGGTCACGTCGGTGGAGTGTTCATCCAGTCATTAGGATACAATTCGGGAGCGATGGCACGGTGCATTGTCTTGTTGCAGAATGAGGTCCCCAGTGGGATGTTGAAGACGCACAAACGGGAGCAAATGGTCGTCCAAGATATCCCGGTAACGTTGACCTGTGAGGGACGATGTCACACGTACCATGGGCCCCATTTCAATCCACGTAAACAGTCCCCATACGAGAATGTCACCCCCACGAGCTTGAAGAGTACCCTGCTGTCAAGAAGGATGCATCGCTTCATGTGGTTTGCGCCGTACTCGTATCCTGCCATCCGCATGTACCAACGTGAATCTCGACTCATCAGTCCAGGCAACATTTTCCCACATGTCTGGGGTCCAGTGGCGATGTTCCCGCGCCCATGCAAATCTTTGCACCCTGTGATGTGCGGTTAGCAGCGGTACCCTCGTGGGACGATGGCTTCTGTACCCCATAGCAAGGAGATGGTTCTGGATGATGTGGCTGCTTACACGTTTTTGTAGCCCAGCGTTAAATTGCCGTGTGATTTCTTGCACTGTGGCCCGTCTATCCGCTGTTACAATGCGAGCTAGCCGACGATGACCCTTCTCATCCACACGCTGTTGTCCATGGCAGTTGGCCCTTGCAGGGATGGTTTTACCGGATTCGATGTACTCACGGTGCACCCATGACACAGTGGCTCGTGAAAATCCAGTGCCTGCACGACTTCCGAGATGGAGTGACCCATTCGTCGGGCCCCGACAATTTTCCCACGATCAAATGCGCTTAGATCCTTCGTCTTACCCATACTGCGTCCGACCCTTACTGATTCCTGTCGCATCACTCCTTATATTGTCGGATCGCTGCATACGTCATGTCGTTTCCGTTTACAGGGCCGCCCACAGCGCTTCATTTGCGTAACGCCAGCTGTCTCTAATTCAATTACTCTTCAGTGTATATCTAAGTACATCGAGACCTCCCATAAGGTTAACATGCGAAGCGTAAAATGGGACTGGTCCCCTCAAAAAAAACAATCAGAATCATTGACTTAAGATGACGAACCTCTAATGACGAGGGCTTGTGTTCAATTCTACTGTTAGACTCCGATGTTTCTTTACGATTTTACTTTTATCCTTTCCGTAGAACTAACTCCGATTGCGATGAATCTTCGATGTTCATATCGATAATTATACCGTACAAATAGGGTTTCTACTGCTACTTTATTTCTCCATTAGTAGAAACGGGTTATTTTGTACAGTATAAAGTTTTAAGAGTTCAAACAATTCTTTCGAACTACGGCACATATACAACGAGCAACAAAACGAAGATACGCACGCATCGGTAATTATGAAAGTAAACAAACACATTTCGTCGTTCACTTTTCAGTCGTCTTTCAAAACACGGGGGAGGGGATAAATCATTATGTATATGACCTCAGTATGTATAGCGTAAACGCCATTTGACGGGAATCGAACCGGCATCCTTCTGCTCCAGAGCCGATCGCTTTCCTAATTAAGCTACACCGACGAAGTTTGTTGCTGCAACTTTGCCGTCTTGACATGTGCGTCACCTCTAAAGTAGGTATGTCACGTATGCCCCCTTGAGAAAGGGCTGGGACGAATCGTAAGTAATTCGTAAGTTTCCGGGTTAGCCGGCAAACCACGCTTGAAGGAGAGCGTACGGGAGAAGTTGGAATTTTGACTAATTCCAGACGATGTGTGGGACGAACATCACACATATTTTGAAGAATCCAACGGCCAGGGGATTCGATTTGCTTTCGGGCGCCAATATGGTGCAGAAGCCATTTCTCGGTGGCGGTAATCGAACCCCTCAGCCTTCCGCTCCGGAGCCGAATGCTTTCCCAATTAAGCTGCACCGACGAAGTTTGTCTCTGCAACTTTGCCATCTTGACATGTGCGTCAGCTCTGAGGTAGGTAATTCACATGTGTTCGTATTAATGTTGAAGTTTAAAAAAAAACCTCGCCGTCGTTTATAACAGCTCACCGTCGTTTTGATAGCACACTATGGAAAATTATCGAATATTTAATTTGGTTTCCTGAACAACTCTCACTCTGTGTATCACGATAGAATCGTCGTGTGTGTCGTTCTATGAATGCTATTTTTCATTTAACACAAAGTTCAGTTCAATGTTAAACATATCTTGAGGATGAATGCATAGATGTGAGTAAACTGACTTTGTTACGATAACGGTTTTCATTTGTTTATTTATTTATTCCAAAGAAACTTTCGTGAGGGACACATTTAGGTAACGAGCTCTGAAACGTGATATACGTGGGACGTTCAAATATGAACGAGAATTTTGTTATAATTCGAGCACAAATAAACATGCGTGTACAGACATGTATTGATCAGTAGTGACCTGTCTCTCCATATCACCAGGCAATTGAAAACAAGATGCCGTACCAAGAAGTACCCAGCGGGTGTCGCACAGCACAAAATGCTCAAATTTCTCAGGAAGGAATGCGTCGTTTCATCCGAAATCTTTACCAAGCTTCAAGCCCAGTTCGAGGGAAGATTGTTTGTCACAGATAAACTGTATTATTTGTCAAAATCTTTCAGAGGAGGACAAGATCGTGTCGAAAATGACATCACGCTCGAAGACCAAGGACTGCCACTCCCAGTACATTGTTACAATTGAGGAAATGAGGAATTTATCCCAGATAATGGTGGGATAACTTTTCGTGAATTCTCAGAGAAGACTGGAATTAGTTGTGGGAGTGTTGAAGAAATATTAGGCTGAAATTCAATAAAGTAAATGCGAGGTGCGTCGCACGATTTCAGTCACCAGATCACAAGGACGTTGCTCACATTTTGCAACGCTATGAAAAAAAGAGTTAAATTTTGTAATTCTATTGCGACCTGTGATGATACTTGGGTATTTTACTTCACATCTGAGCCAAAAAATAGTGAATGTGGTGAAGTGGAAATACAAAGGTTCTTCCCATTCAAGTAAAGCAAATATATTTTTTTCAACCAGGAAAGATTACGGCTAACGTTTTATTGCATTCAAGTAAAATTGTTTACGTGGACTTCCTCACGAATTGAACAACCACCAACGCACAGCGTAATTCAATTGTCCTGACTGAAAAAGTGGTCAATAATCATCTGAAAACAAAGGAAACCGCAGTGTTCAGTTTGCTTCCTTTAAAAGAACACTCTCTTCATCATACTAACTTTAACAATGTAGACTACGAAAACTGATGTGGCAAGTTCTCTGCTCCGCCCTCTATATAGTCTAGACTTGGCTCCATCCGATTTGAATTTATTTGGACTGCTGAAGAAATTTTCAAGGGCAATGGATTCCGATACGATGATTGAAGTTATTGCAGCTGCGCAAAGTTGGATTGACAAGCGACAAAAAATCTTTGAAACAGGAAATATAAAAAGCCTCGAGAACGTTTGAACAATTGCATTGCTGTTAAGAAGGACAACGGTGAAAACTGGTATGTATGATTTTTTCTATTTTGTTATGAATAAATATTTTAGAATCAAATTCTCATTTACATTGACACATATTTGCATGCAGGCCAGGGAAAAATCAGTAACTGCAGTGCATAGAAGAGGTCTTGGACATTCCGGGCCACATGTATTCGAGCATCATCCTGCGGGAATATATCGCCAGGACAACTCTGAAGGAAAGGTATTTACCTCTGTCTCTAAAACATCCACAATGCATCGCTGGCTGTTGAGGGTGTACTACACACTCGACAGCCGGCGATACATAAAATAGGAGATAAGAGAAACAACAAAATAAGAGATGAGTAAAAATAACTTAAAATTTTCGGATTGCCCTATACGTACGTTACATCAAAACTACTTAATTATACACAGCCGAGTCACATTATTGTGGCCGTCTCCTACTTTTGACGTCGACAGCACGTAGCCAACGAATGAAGGCACGTGTCGTGAGCTGTTGTGGGTATATAAGGTGTGCTGTAGGCATTCTGAAAATATATCACTCGTTGCTGTCATGGATAAAAGGTGCAATTATCAGATTTGCAAAAAGGGATGATTATCGGCTTTCGGGTCAAGGGTGGCAGTATTTCTGAAACAGCGCAGTTTGTGAACTGTTCGCGTGCTTCTGTGGTTAAAGTGTATCGTGATTGGAGAAATGGTTCCATTGCGAATAAGCGACAGCGACGTGGAAACTGCGGAGCACCACGTGCCATTGATGTGAGAGGTGAACGTCGGCTGCGAAGGTGCGTGAGGGCTGATCAACACACTACAGTGGAACTCACTGGCCGAATGAACCAGTGGGCTACCGGAAGTGTGTCTGAAACGACAGTTCAGCAAACGCAACTGCGTATGGGGCTCCGATGCAGACGGATGGTCACTGCACCTATGCTAACGAAGGTGCATCGGCAGAAAAGGCTTACATTTGCACGGCAGTATCGGAGTTAGGCCTCCGCTGATTGGCAAGATATTGCCTTCTCCGATGAGTCACGTTTTCTGCTTCATCGAACGGATGGACATTGGTGTATAGGGCGAGAAACATCGGAGAACAAACACTCTTCAACCATTGCTGGTAGAACACAAGCTGGTTGGGCAGCGTTATGGTCTGGGGAATGTTTTCGTGGCATTCCCTGGGTCCACTTATACCTGTGGAAGACACTATGGACCGAATTCGTATGAATCCATCCTTGCAGGCCACGTACACCCATACATGCTGATTGTTTTTCCCTGGGGCGGATGGAATCTTCCAGCACGACAATGCGACATGTCGCACAGCTAGAAATGTCCTAGAGTGATTGGAAGAGCACGATGAAGACTTCAAAGTACTTCCCTGACCCCCTAATTCCCCAGACTTAAACCCAATTGAACATCTGAGGGACCACCTGGTTCGCGTTGTTCGCTGTATGGATCCTCCACCACGCACCCTCCAGCAGCTGTCAGATTCACTGCAGTCAGCATGACTCCACATACCTGTGAACATCTTCCAGCATCTCATTGAGTCACTCCCAGCCTGTCTAGCTGTTGTCCGCGCTGCCCACGGCGGTTACTCTGGATATTAGCTGGTGGTCACAATAATGTGACTCGACCGTGTATTTTATGCTTTCTTGTTCTTGTGCATTATGTTTTTCTGACACAAAAATTGTTGCTTATTATGAAAGTGGTTAAATGACAAAAACAAACTCAAGTGTTTTGAATTGCTCATCTCCCACGATTTACTACTATGGCGTTACAGTAAATCGTGAGAGTTGAGGAATTTACACATGTCATTCAGAAAGTAAATAACGTTTGAGCATAGGGTCCGCGCAGGTCCTGGCCGGCGCTCAATCAAGGCCATCCGGGACTAGAGCGCTGTTGGCTATTTCCTGGCACCATTGTCGGGTGTGTTATCTGTTTATGGTAAGTTACGATCTTTCGAATTGAACATACTAATTGAAAATCTCGCTAAGTTCGATCAGTTAACCGTTTTCTGATTGCTGAAAACAACAGGACAATTAACACTCATCGGAGACTTGTTCAGCTGTATGGAGAAGGTGTTTTGAATGAATCGAATGTTAAATCATGGTGCATAATGTTTAACAAGACAGATGACACCGAATTTTTGGGTGTAATAAGCACGTCTTTTCAATTCGTTGTGACGCAAATTAAATTTATCAAAGCTATTCAAAGTCAATGGAGCCGGTATGGAAAACAATAGTATCTGACGGAAAAAAGAACTTTTTCAATAGGGTTTTTAATCCCTCAGATATTGCTGTAAACAGAATCGTGAGCTTACGCTTTGTGGTTGCAGACTTGTGTGTTAAGAAAAACATGAATTTATATGAGAAACATTTCGCACCGGAAACTCTCTCCAACACAGAATTTTTCAAATCGAACTCTTAGAAACAGAGATATCGACAAAAATAAGATATAACTTTACGTCCCCTGGTGGGAAAACCATGCATTATTTTAGGGAAAAAGTATCCTCAAAAGGATTTTCCATATGAGCGGTATCGGTCCAAAAAAAAAAAACATTTGTTTAGTCGAGTTTTCTGGATCCCAGATTTTGCTACAAATACATCAGAAGCAGAAATTAACACTTATGCCCACTGGTGGCCAAACCATTCCTTACCAAACATTAGAAAACATGTGAAAAATATTTTCCATCATTTCTTGTATGCGATAGAAGAATTTTTCAAATCTGTGTTTTAGAAGCAGAAATAACGCAAAAAACGCAATTTGCCTTTGTGACCCCGCAATTTGCCTTTGTGATTTACTTGAAAATTTTGAATTTTTAGGAAAAACATTTCGCATCGGAAACAGTATCCAACAAAGAAGGAATTTTCCAAATCTGACTCCTAGAAGTAGAGATATTGACAAAAATAAGATATACATCTTTGCCCTCTGGCGTAGAAACCATGCATTATTTTAAGAATAAAATGTTTCTAAACGGTTTGTCGACATGAGTACCATCTGTCTACAAACAACGTTTTTTTTCAATCGAAATTTTAGTAGCTCATGTTTTGCTGCAAATACATCAGAAGCGGAAATTAAGATTTACGCCCCCTGGTGGCCAAACCATTTTTTCACAAAAATTAGAAATTATGTGCAAACGATTTCCCATCAGAAGCTGTATCCGGTGCAGAAAGAATTTTTTAAATCGGAGATTTAGAAGCAGAGATATAGGGGGAAACGCAATTTACGTCTACGCCCACTAGCGGAAAGTCTATGAATTACTTGAAAATTCTGAAATTATATGAAAAAAATGTCACTGAAAACACTATCCAACAAAGAAGAAATTTTTCAAATCGGACTTCTAGATGTAGAGATATTAACGAAAATAAGATATACATTTACGCCCCCTGGCGGAGAAACTGTGGAATATTTTAAGAAGAAAATATTCCGAAAAGGTTTATCAATGTGAGTGGCATCAGTCCACGAAAGAATTTTTTCAATCGATATTTTAGAAGCTCAAATTGTATGGTAAATATATCAGAAGCAAAAATTAACACTTACGCCCCCTGGTGGCCAAAGTATTCTCTACCAAAAATTTGAAATTATATGCAAAATATTTTCCATCAGGAGGGTATCCCCTGAAAAAAAAAAAATTTCAAATCGGAGTTTTAGAAGACGAGTTATCGGGAAAAACGTAATTTACTTTTACGCCCCCTAGCGAAAAATCTATGCGTAAGTTGAAAAAGTAACTATATTTAAAATACTCTTCGACATAAATGGAATCGAAAGATAAAAGATGTTTTTCAATCGGATGTTTAGAAGCAAATATGTGGGTTAAAACGTATTTTTGAATTTGGCATCATCATCTGCATTTACGCCCTCAAGCGGCGATATTATACATCGTAAAAAAAAACCCGAAATGAAGGATCATCATTCGCATATTTCAAGCTCCCAATGCAAAAAGAAATTTTTCAAATCGGACTAATAGTTGCAGAGATATCGTGGGTACAGACGGACGGACGAACCGATAACATACGCACGATCTTTTTTTACAAAAGACGTGCTAAAAATGGAAGAACAAACGTTCGTGATGAGGAGCGGTCAGGGCGCACCTTTCTCAGGTACAGTTGGTTAATGACATCTTCCGCCCACACACTGCCAGGAAGACAAAGGAGCTGCTTTATTCGTTTCACGAGGAAGTTCTTGAGCATCCACCTTACACCCTGGACTTGGCACCATCAGACTACCACTTTTCCCCAATTTAAAGCAGGTCCTTGGTGTACAACGTTTTGACGATGATGATCAAAACGTTTGGAAGGATTGGCGACAGTGTTCTATATGGAGGGAATACTTAAACTTATCCCAAGATATAACAAGTGCCTCGATGTTCAGGTTGACTATGTAGAAAAATAGGCTAAGGTATGACTTTGTAAATAAAATACTTGGAAAATTTAAAAGTTTACGACCAAACATTTTTACTTTCTGAATGACCTCGTAAACGGAGGGTTGCATAGATATTAACAGAAAATTTTCAAAGTACGGGAACAAATGTTGCGAACGAAGAACCTTTAAGGAACATGGATGTAGTAATTGAGAGACTGTCCGCTCTGTCATTTTTTTTTTCTTATTTTTCAATAAAAAGAGAGCAGCTCGGGAAAGATATGAAAAGCTTCTACAGAGGATATCGTGTAATCCTCGCTTCCAGTCCTTGAATGTTAACAAGAAAGGAGAGTCTTCTTGTCGTGTCATATGATAAAGTTCGGAGTTCATTCATGAACTGGGAAGTCTTTATTGATGTTAGCGCTGACAATGCTTGCAAGACCTTGTCCTTGAGTATCACCAAGAAGGGAGGAACCAAGGTAACGAGAAACGTGCTGCGCAATGAAATTGAGGAATCAGTCGTCATTATGAAGAACCTTGGAAGACAAAATTCTGATATTTTCCAGGTTCAGTCCTTGAATGCTATTCAGAAAAAGGAAATACAGTAATGAGAGGACAAACTATAAGGAACATGACAGCAGATTTCGGGTGTAATGAGCATGTCTTCTAAATCTTTTCGTCACAAAAAGAACTTTTCAAATCGGATTTCCGGGAAAGAAAATGAGCGAAAAATAAAGTGCATTTTTGCACCTAGCGAAAAAACAGCGCAATATTTAAAATGCACAATATAGTGAATGGAACATGTTACAAAACGGACTTTTGGTGCTGTGTACCTTTCTTGACTGTAGCATGGCCGTATCCAGGGGAGGAGGTTTTAAGGTCTAACCCCCCCCCGAAATTTTTGATAAACCTTACTTCAGAAGGACATTTTTTTTCTCACTATACCCACTGGTCAGCAGTAAAAAATTTATAGAAGTACAGGAAACTCTGTGTCTGGCGCTTTATTAATCGAAATTGTTCTATTATCACGTATTTTTGATCCACTTCCTGACGGTGATTTCAAACTATTTTCCTTTTTAAACCATTTTTAATAGATAGTTTCTATCTATCTATCTTATTATAAAAAAGGTTTAAAAATGAAAATTAAAAAAAAATTGAAATCTCCGTCAGGAAGTGGATTTTAAAAATTCCGATAATGAATTTTAAAATCGTTATCAGAATTTTTAAAATCCGCTTTCTGACGGAGATTTCATTTTTTTTTATAATTTTCAATTTTGAGACCGTACTTGCTCTCAGCCTCTCTCCTGTGTAATCTTGTTGTTTTCATGTGATCTCTGCCTCATATTGTTCAGTTTGTTTTTCTGTTAATACTGAGTAAGGTCATGACTTTCAGTTATACTGAGTAAGGTCGTCATTTTTTGTTAAGTGATTAGATAGATAGATACATAGATTTTTGTTGTGGAAGTTTTTTTTTTTTAAAAACCCTGAACAAATTCTAGTTACTGCCCTGGCAGATAGATTACATTTTTGCTGTGAAATATTTTTTAAAAGCCCCCTCCCCAAAGTAAAGTTTAGTTACGGCCCTGGAAAGTAAGTAGTAAAAACTTACCTAGTAAATAGTAAGTAGTAAATACTAAGTAGTAAAACCCAGTAAGTAGTAAATCCATAGTAACAACTTTCGATGTAACGAAAATGGGTAACGGAAGTCGTCAAAACTATTGTTCAAATCTGATTGTGCAGCATGCGGTCCCATGAAGTGATGCAACGCGATAGTTAATTTCATTGTTACTCAACAATGTATTTTGCTAAACTATCGCCGAACATTATTTGATCACATTTTACATAAACATAAAAATATCTCATGGCGATCTGAGTAAATTACAAGAACCTGTTGCTAAATGTGATAAAAGCCGTTACAAAAATGCATTTTCGATGCTACGAAAACGGTGCGTCGTAGCAAAATTTGGCTTTCTCTCAATTCCCCTCCTCCCCCACAAGGAGGATATGGGAGAGCTTTAAAATAATGCATAACAGGATGGGGTGTAATCTGTAGTTATCCTAGACCAAAAGTTACCAATCCCCCTCACTAGCACATATATGATTCAGCTTTTCTTTCTATCGTGAAGTCAAATTTTAGCTGGAGCATGCGCAGATAGACTTTCTAGCTACATCAAATTTCATCGGTGGCAGGGTCGTTTCTCACGTTCGTCTAAATCTGAATAACATATAATAATAATAAATATTGTTTTTGAAAAACTGAACAGTCGAAATACTGTCTAGTAACTACGGTGACGGCAAAAAAATTGCCGTCGCCATAGTTTCGTAAATAGAATACTTTTATGGATCACACATCTTTTTTCATTGGTTTCACCAATAACATTCATTAATCCATCAACCTAAGTACCGCACAGTGCAAGGAATTAGTAAACCTTATTGTTTGTTGTTATGATTTAATTCCACTTAGTATGTACCGGACTGTAGCTCAGTGTGGTCGTGAGTGACGCGAACAAATGCAATGTGTTGTACGTAAAGAAATCTATACTCTCGAACCATTCGTTTTATTTCACACCGACAAAGATCTCTGTATGAGAAAGATAAATTATCTACGAAGAGTGCCAAAGGTACTCCCTTGATGAACTGTTTCCACTTTAAAAGTGGAACAGTAATATTCTGTGGAAAATGACTTTCATACATAGTTACATATTTAATTAATGAAGAATACTTCAGTACATACATAAAACTATAGTGGAAAGTCAATTGAACTCCATGTGATTTAATCGGTAACAGGTTTTTAAAATCGAAGCCATATATAATTTAGCAGAACACTCCAGTGGCATATTCAGAGGGAGCCCAATGGGAGGCCTCCCCACCCCGAAAGTGTTTAATTTCTTTGTTAAAATGCGACTTACGTTAGAAAAGATGCTTTAATTTAATAAAAATTCATCAACTTACAATAGAAAATAATGCTTTAAATTTTTCTTCTGTTTTTAATTAACTTTTATTTTGTCTAGATGGATTTCAAAAACTTTCATTTTCAACACCCCCACCCCCACCCCCACCCCACCCATCGAAAAAAAATTCTGTATACGCCCCTACACGCCTATAGCATGATGGAGTTAGAAACGGGATTCATCTGACCAGGCAACAAATTTTCACATGTCGATGAAATTCTAACGTGAATCCTGATGCCGTGGCCGATTTCTGTAAATGTGTACACGCCGATAAGCACGACGGAATTGGAAACTCTATTCATCTGATCAGGCGACAAAATTTCATATGTCGATGAAAGTTTTATGGTGAATCCTGATGCCGTGGCCGATTTCTGTAAATGTGAACACGCCTATAAGCATGACGGGATTCATCTGACCAGGCAACAAATTTTCATATGACGATGAAAGTTTAATGGTGAATGCTGATGCCGTGGCCGATTTCTGTAAATGTGAACACGCCTATAAGCATGACGGGATTCATCTGACCAGGCGACAAATTTTCATATGTCGATGAAATGTAATTCCTGATGCCGTGGCCGATTTCTGTAAATGTGAACACGCCTATAAGCATGAAGGGATTCATCTGACCGGCGACAAATTTTCATATGCCGATGAAAGTTTAATGGTGAATCCTGATGCCGTGGCCGATTTCTGTAAATGTGAACACGCCTATAAGCATGACGGAATTAGAAACTGAATTCATCGGACCAGGCGACAGATTTTTCACATGTCAACGATCCAGTCGGTGCAGTCAGAACCCGAATATTTAATATGAAGAATCCATCCTAGTATAAGCCTCTGACGAACTGATGTTGCGTCTTCAACAACAATAATAGAGTTACGTGTTTTTATTAATTTCAAGTTTATGTTAACGTTGAATTGTTTTAAGGAAGTATGGTATTCCACACTTTTTTATCAATTAAACCTCCTTTTTTCTCAGCGAATTTCCGCAATTTCTGATTGAAATTTCTCAGAAAGGAGAGCTTCGTGAATGATAATGGAAGATCGCTCAGTTATTTCTGTATTTCTCCACGCTGAGCAGAAAGAAAGTCGCATACGATTTATATAGGGCGTGCATACGCCTAACACGGCGGGTCTGATATCTATGTACTGTACTGGGACAGACAGATCTAGCACTATATTGGACAATGATTCATTGTTTCATTATGCAGTGTACTGCTTGTTCTGCAAACACATTTCTATTAGCTGTGTTGCCAGTCATCTGGAATTACTTACGATGAAAAGACGGGAGACCCACACAGCAAGAAATGTTTCCAAAGAAATCAGAAATAACTGAGTATCAAAGTCCATTGTCATCAGTCAAAACTCCTCACGTCATCGAAGGTTTCCGCGTTTGGCAGATTAATACCTTCTGAAAAACCTTTCTTGCAAAAGAAGTTTCTCGTGTCTTGCAGTAAGCATGGGTATCAGTTCACTGTCATAACCCAAACGGGCTAATGCCCTACGCATTACCCAGGCATGATGATGTTGCTCTCGCCATTCCATCGTTCTAATGGGTAGTTAGTAGAGATTGGTAGGAAATCACGTAACTATTACTTTGTCACCGTTACGACCAGTGACAAAAAGTAACAGCTCCAAAGTCAGTAATAAGAACGTCATCGTTAGCCGTGTCAGAGCAATGTTTGGGTCTAAAGGTAGCATGTCACCATGCTGGTTCTGCTGAAACGTCGCAGAGGTCGCTAGTGATGCCAACTTTCTTCATAAGTAACCTGCTTTTCGTGCTAGTCTCTTCACGAGGAGTCTTTAGATACGTACGTGAACGATGGTAGTGTTAAAACTGTTCAGTATTCAACATAGAATGTCTGACGCCAAGCGTAGAAAAACTTGTGAGATGTGGGATTATTTCATCATCGTTGATGGTAATTTTGCTTCGTGTGACATTTGTAAGAAGAGACGGATTTAGGACTTTGCTGCCCCTAGTCCTAAACAAATTTTCCGCCCCAGTTCCCTTTAAAATAAAGAATTCGATGGCTGCAATTTCATGTAACTCATTCGGATCCGACCCAGGTGTAAAACGAAATTAATGAAGAATGTAGTGTACCCAAAGAAAAGTATAAATAAAAATAATAATATAAAGCTTAAATGTGGGGAAACTACAAGCAAGAATTTTTCTTATAATAATTAATAGCAAAATTTCGTCTATCGTTGACAAACGTTCCTTATTTTTTGCCTTTCGCCATCAATTCTTAAATTGATTAAATATTTATAAAAATAATTAATCAATTGCTTCGGTAGAAGTTTGCCTTCTTTCTTTCTCTTTTTTGTTTTTTTTATTTTTAATGTTTTGATACATAGCAGCGCAATACAGCCCTTGCTCTGCCCCTACCATTGTGTTCATTCTGAGGGGAGATGAGATAGATTTGCGTGAACATCCTGCAAATGTCTCCCTCTAAAGTATAAAGCGATCTTCCTTTATCTAAGCCTTAAAACTTTTATCGGGCTCCAAAGAACAAAGTTAACACTCTACTCGTTCCCTCTACCACCGGTCAGTGTTCATTTCAGTCCTTAAGCATAGTCAAACAGATAAACATATTGTTACGACCTACCCCCGCCATTAATTTAGTAATTAATAGGCGTGGTGTATGTATGAAATTAATTAAGCATTAATTACGTTCGAGGCTTGATTGGAGTTTATAAGTGTAAACAGCAGAGAAAGTTTTATCTGGTAGTTTGGACAGAAAGGAGGCGAAGCATTCCCTCTGGCTGGGTGGTCTCAGAATAGCTCTGTTAGGTCATAAATCGAAGGTTGCAGCTGACGGGCAGCCTAAGCAACACGGAAAGGGAAAGAGGTATACGTATCGAAGAGGGCCACTTGAGTAGAAATGAATGAAGATGGGGGTACAAAAGGTTTAGGGAATAATCGTAAATTCGTCGATTGTTTGGGGCATTTTCGAGAACAATTGCTCTCTGTGTGGTCCGTGCAGAAAAATAAGATTTCGCACTTAGCGTGAAAATAAGGAAGAAAGTTTAGTTGTCTGTACGCTCTCCGACATGAAAGGCCGGGCTGGATGCCTTGGATCTGCTATATGGATTGAGATAAATGAAGCAGCTAATCTCCCTGCATTTGGTAAGAAACGGAAGACAACTCGGGCAGCTGGAGATGCCAGTTTTGCCATAAAGACAGCGGAATGCCTAAATCCGCGTCATAAAGCAGCAATTTCTATAGGCTGGGAGCCTAATGGAAATCAGCGACTGATTGGCCCAATGAAAGCAAAGTTACAGAGGAATTAAGAAGTCTGCGAGTGGACAGTGGTCATTCCAATGAGAAACGAAGCTCGGGTTCGGGTCCAACTACGGAAGTGTGCAATTACCATTCTCTCCCTAAAGCGGCGAAGGAAGCCAGCTAGTCCTGCGGGGCGAAGCGAGGCCCCGTGTGTGTGTGTGTGTGTGTGTGTGGCTACGTAAGCAGCGCAGCCTCTACGTGTAAGAGCGACGAGATAAAGCCGGCACACGGATAATTTGTAGCGTAAAAGCGGTGGCTTGGATACCTAACGAATACACAGGTGAAAAGTTAAATCACAATTTGGATTTATTCTTGGCAGCATCCATGTAAGTAGAAACATTTTGTTTTTATAGTTACATCTGCTACGCAATTAGTTGAGGAACTGAACTAATATATTGCAAGAACTGAACAGAGAAATAGTAAGACTGAACTGTGGAATTTAAGTTCATTAAAACTATCTCGCGAGAACTGATTTATGTCAAAGTTGACCCAATACTTATGTTCAAAAGACAGCTAAATTTTATTTGTATGTGTGACATTGTTATGCTTTCATAGCAATTAAATATTTGTTTAGGCAGTCAGCGCAGTCATAGAACACTTTATTTATGTGTACGCAGGTGATTGGTTCAAATTGTTTAAGTGTATGCCCATATAATACAGTTTTCGCGCCAAGAACTACGTCGAAGGAGATCAGTGAAGAAATATACTAATTGCTTGGCTACGGCGGTATCAATTGGTGGTCAACGGTGGGATAACGACCCACGGTATTCTTATCAATATGTTTGTCCATGGTTTCTCAAGTCGAAGAGGAAGGAGATTACGAGAATTCCGAAACAAAATCTCGTACAGCAGTTTTCGGACTAAATGCTAGTTTCCACTTTTATTTAATTTTTTTCTTTCACAATTTTTTATGGGTTTTAACAAATTATTAATTTTAACTACCAGTAAAATTTGTCGCCCCTAAAATTTTCCGTTCTAGGCCCGGGCCTAGTCGGCCTATTGGGAAATCGTCTCTGATTGTAAGCAAAGGCTTTCTTACAAAAGTTCAACTCGTCGTTCCGTTACAACTGCGTCATCTCTGTCGTAAACGGTGATTTTGCCACTGATACTAGTCAGACGGTGACTCGCCGTCCCGTTACAAAATGAAAGCTACTGACCCACAGATTTGTCATCGCTAATTTCTATTGTCATACGCTTTTTTTTTTTTTTTTTTTTGTTACTATGACATTTTATTTGTACAATCCGCCGTTCGTTATTCTGGCGTTTGTTCTGGCGTCAATACTTGCCGCACCATCTGCTTTTCTGCGGTGGTCGGACTTGGAACTAAGCACTCCGCTATCAACTAGGTAGTTGTAATTATCGGAATCGGTTCAGTAGTTTTCGAGATTAGTGAAAATAATTCAGCATATTATCATGAACAACTTTGTTTCACGTTAAGTCTGATCAGGTTGTATGTAAACAAAGCTGAACGATACACGAGAAATCGGGAACTACTTGAAAGCGATCTGATTCGGTAGTACAGCCAAAAATAATAAAAAATAATAAAAATAAACGAAATAGCCTATGTCACCTGGAAATAAATAAGCTTCCCAATGGTGAAAGAATTATCCAAATTGGTTCAGTAATTTTCGAGATTACCTCAAACACACAAATAAAGTTTCTCTCTTTATATATTATTAGTATAATATTAGTGTAGTTAAACGAAATAGCCTATGTCCACCGGAAAGAAATAAGCTTCCCAACGATGAAAGAATTATCTGAATTGGTTCAGTAACTTTCGAGATTAGTAAAAAAAAATTCCGTATATTATCATGAACTACTTTCTTTCACGTTGGGTGTGATCAGGTTGTATGTAAACAAAGCGGAACGATACACGGGAAATCGCGAACCAACTTAAAAGTGATCTGATTCTGATTTCGGTAGTTTGCGAAAATTTTGCCAAAAATAATAAAGAATAATAAAAAATAAACGAAATAGCTTATATCCACCGGAAAGAAATGAGCTTCCCAACGGTGAAAGAATTATCCAAATCGGTTCAGCAATTTTCGAGATTACTTCAAACACACGCACAAAGTTTCTCTGTTTATATATCAGTATAGATTACATAATAATACAAAAAAAAAATTGTTAAAACCAAAACTGCCAAAATAATACACATTTTCAACCCCATTGTGTAGTTATTTAAACACGATATCATTTTGGTTCATTGAAAGAATACCTCGATACTCCAATGTAAGCCCTTCAACGACGGGTAAGCAGATGTTTATACACTGATGGCCACCCAAAAGGCAACACCAAGAAGGAAGCATTCGATTGGCCTGAATTTCGCAGCATGCGTCGTCCGCGAGAGAACGTGCAATCGATTAGCATTGCAGGGCATATGCAAATCATGTGCGCCCGGCACGCCACCGAGAAGCACTATAAGAAGGGTGCACAGAAGACGGGGTGTAAGTAGTGGAAGTGTGTTGTGCTGCCGGACCTGTGCGTGGGAATCTTCCTGTTGCCCCGTCGCAGAATACGGCAGTCATTCCAGCACGTTTCTGAGTTCGGCAGAGGACAAATAGTGGCTTATCGCGACAGCAGTTCATCGTACCGAGACATCGGTGCCCGTGTGGTACGACATCCAGCTACAGTGAGGCGAGTATGGATTCGGTGGGTGCAGGAAGGACGGACAGACCGACATGAGCGATTGCCGCAGCCGCGGAAAACCACCGAACGAGAGGACCGGCATGTTGTGCGGCGGGCATTGACGGCTCGCACCACCACATCACGAACGTTAGCGCAGGGATTAGGGTGTGTTGCGCAACAACCTGTATCAGCACGTACCGTTCGACGTCGTCTGCTGGAGTGGGGACTTGTCGCACGGCGTTCATTGCTCCGATTACCATTGACGTTACACCACCGGCGAATGCGGCGGCAGTGGTCCGTTGAACGCCGCACCTGGACTACGGAATGGCACGACATTGTCTTCTCCGACGATGTCGTGCATTCCGTAGTCCAGGAACGCGAAATGCCTGCAAACACCACAATGGTCGGATCCGCGTGTGGCGGCACCGCGGCGAGAGACTGTATGACGCTTGCATTATGCCACGCCATACCGGTCCGTCGCCTGACGTTATGGTTTGGGGCGCAATTGGATATGACACCCGCACCTCTCTGGTACGCATCGCCGGTACACTCAACAGCCACTGCACCATCTCCGACGTTTTTGAGCCTGTAGTCCTCCCTTACCTGCAGACCTACCAGCGGCCACGTTTCAACAGGACAATGCGCGCTCGCACGTGGCACGCATCGTGCAACAATTCTTCACGGCCCACCATGTGTCACTGCTGCCGTGGCTCGCCTGTTCTCCCGATATGTCGCCCATCGAACACGTCTGGTCGCTGATCGGTAACCGAGTGGTCCGGCAAGCACCACCCGCGGCTATGCCTGATGAACTGTGGCAACGTGTGGAAGCAGCCTGGACCGACATACCCCAAGCCCACATCCAAAGCCTCTTTCGTTCGATGCCGCGGCATGTAGCGGCCGTTATTGCCAGCCATGGGGGCCGCACGAACTATCGATGTCTGCGTGTTCCGCAAGTCGCACGGGCGTGTAAGCTCAATCGTTTCATCTTTGTATCTGTTGTTACGTGTCCAGTAAATCTGGCTTTGCTATCTCGTGTCCTTCTTGGTGTTGCATTTTGGGTGACCAGCAGTGTAGAATTATGAGGAACGTGGTCGTTAAATTCATATGTGAGTAGTTTTAAAAATTAATGGGAATGTTACAGAAATTTCGTTGTTGGTGACACATCTTATAGACTGCCCATTAATAATTCAAGCGTTTATTATAGTTATGCGTTTCATTACGATTCGTATTATATGACAAGAAAACATTTCAGTCACAGCTTTTTCAATCGGACATGGCACGGGTTACGGACTAGCGTAGAGTAATTTTTTGAATCATTTATTTATTCCTAAACGTATCAACAGACGGCGCTGTTATTATTCTCCGCCACTGTGCATGGTGAAGATCGTGAGTGCCTGAAAAACTCACGTAAGCACACGTTTGAGAGAGTCTGCTTTCACAGTTAATCTCTTAATCATGACTACCAGGCCCAATGTCTACGTGGCCTCATCAGTACAGCATGCAATAACCACTTAAACTTTTTGGGGTTCGAATCTACCCAGATCCAAATCTTCTCGTTGCTTTTTCGAAAATAAATCAGCAAAGTTCATAAAAATTTCTCGAGTTTACCTTCAATTAAGTTTCCACTCAAAAACTGATTGGGAAATTCCAAAATAAGAATAGCGGATGCAAATAATTTCCTTAAGACAGTGCTTCTCAAAGTGTGCTCCGCAGGATCTTCAGGAAATTTCAGAAGAAAAATTAATGAAAGAATGTATTTCGCATAACTTGATCACAGAAATATTTTCCAGAAAAGAATACTGTGAAAGAGTGTATTAGGAATCCGTTCGTTGCACTCTCCCTATAGGTTAAACATTCAACCTCCCAGCTTATGAATGCGATATGCTGCTCGATTTGGCATCTGACGAAGTGCTTAAAGTTATCTTTAGTGAGAAATACCTCCTTAATCTTTGGGTGCATGTTCGACACGAATATCCACAGCTATCAGAAAGAGCCATTAAACATCTGTTACCATTCCCGGTGTGAATCTGGATTTTCGAATTTAGTTGAAATTAAGAATAAGGAAAGAAATCGATTAGATCTGGAAGCTACTCTACAACTCCAGCTATCGGTCATCCAGCCGGTTATAGATAGATAGCTCGGTGAAAGGTCGTAAGCAGTCATCCCTCTGCCTGGCGCTATGTTTATTATTGTAGTTATTATTTTACTATTAATGTAATAATTATTATTATTTGATTATAGGTTTAACGACCGCCGTGAGCAACTCAATGGGCTATAAGCAGTCGCCCGTCCCTAATTTAGGGCCACTGGTTCCAGGGAAGGGAGAGAGCCAGTGCCGTAAGACCAACACAACATTCATGCCTCACCGGGGTTCGAACCTGGACCCATCTCGGACGAATGATCAGAAGCCATCGCTGCGCCACCAGGACGGCTATTATTTTGCTAAAATAATGCGTGAACTTTCAGAAAAGCATTAAAATCGAAAGAGAAAATCAGAGTATAATTGTCTATATAACATTTAGCATATGGTGTAACTTTAATTGTACGGAGAAATTTTTTTTTTGCTGTATCTCATGGGTGTAGATAGAATTTAGGTTCTGGAAAGGATGCCATTTTCGAGGAAGGTTTAAGTAATTTCCCGTAAATATTACCTGTTCTAAACTACTTTTTTGGCCTTTCGGGTAGGGTTTGAACCCCCAAACCCCTCTTCTGGCCACGCCCATGCTGTGGCTACATTGCTAATTATTTAATTAAGCGAGTGATCTCTTTTTCATTATAAAACTGACAAAAAAAATCATAACTCAAAATGCCATTTTCGAGGAAGGTTTAAGTAATTTCCCGTAAATATTACCTGTTCTAAACTACTTTCTTGGCTTTTTGGGGAGAGTTTGAACCCCCTCCTCCTCTGGCCGCGCCCATGCTGTGGCTACATTGCCAATTATTTAATTAAGCGAGTGATCTCCTTTTCATTATAAAACTGACAAAATAAAATCATAACTCAAACTCTCTCTTTCTTTATCAAATATAAGTACTTCAAAAATTACATTGTTTCAGGTAGGTATTTTAAGTATTGTTTCACTTAACCGGTATTTTAAGCACCTGAGTTCGGAAATTTTGGTGATTTTCTGCCTAAGGCCGGTGGCCGGTAACAACTGCTTACCGGCTCTATTTGTGGCCAGTAATTTTTTTCAAGAAAATAACATCTAAAAAATTTGCTGTAAAAAGCTTGAAAGGTACCAAAAGTAGCTAAAATTAACTAAAAATTATACTGAAAGGGGAGGGGGGTAAATCCTGCCGGACCTGATATTAATAAGCCCGCCTGTAAAACACATAAATCGTGGGTTACTTCGGTTGTGTTTTCCCTTCGGCCGATGAGGCTTGGCTACCTAAGTTTCAGACAGTATATTTTTCGATTTTCTCCAGGAGAAGGTCCCCAGACACATCCCCTCCCTTGATTCGCGATAAGTAAAGGAATGATTAAAGTGTTCTATGAGGGACCAAAGTTTGAGAAACATGGTCCTAAGATTTGAAGCAGCTTCGTCAACAAGACGTCAACTACGTGAAAGTGACGTTGTGCTATGTCCATGTAAAGGATTTTAGGAAGGGAGTCTGACCCCATTTCTTAAACAACCCTTTGAAACAGGAAGCTAGGAGACTTGGGCTAAAGTGCCTGATAGGAAAGTGACACGGAAGTGAGGTAGAATGGGGGAGGAAGACTCCCTTATTTATTACCGGGAGGCCAGTACCCGGGGTCCGACGGCTTAACATGCCCATCCCACGCACGGCGGATATTTAGTGGTTTGTGCGTTCGTACCTGCCTGGGATCGAACCTGAGGTTTCTCCGTGGACGTCACGGACGTTGACCACTAGGCCTTCCGCGGCACAGAAAAATGAAATTATATAGCATCAGATTAAAAGAAAACCTACTGAGAAATGTAGGTCCATCAGGTACTTACCTGGGAATTCTTTGTAATTTAGATATGATAACTGCATCGTTTCTTTTTCCGAAAGTTAAGTTTGAGGATTCAAAACCTCTGTGAAATAATTTGCATTTATAATAAACACATGCATTTTTACTCTTCTTTCACATATGGTCCGCGAATCCTGTTCTATTTTGTCATGTTTTCCGCGACTCAGAAAAGTTCGGAAACTCTCTGTGCTAGAGAAACAAAGGTGCTCTACTGAACTCAACTAGTTAGTAGTAAACCCTCAAACAAACAAACAAACAAACAATCATAGTCAAGGTCACAGATGGCACGTGGGTTGACAATAACAACAAGATTACTGATATACATAACTTCCGAGCAACTGAATAGCAGAATAGCTACTGACTCACTTTATGTAGCCTCCTAATATGCAAATTGCTTAGCACCGTATGTTCTGCCGGTTAAAATTTTTTTTTTCTTTGATTGGAGGTTCAACGACCACCGTGAGCAACTCAGTGGGCTATCATCAGCAGTCGCCCGTCCCTAATTTACGGTCACTGGTTCCAGGGAAGGGAGAGAGCCAGTGCCGTAAAACAAGCACAACATCCATGCCTCACCGGGATTCGAACCCGAACCCACCTCTGACGGGTAATCAGAAGCCATCGCTTAGACCAGTACGCCACTGGGGCGTCCCGGTCTTCCTTAGTTGTAATCTCAAAAATGTGCTATAATTCGGAAAGGACATTGTTACCTATCCAGTGTTCATAAAATAATTTTTTCATCACTATTCGCGTTAAAACACGTTTCCAGGGTTTGGGCTAGGTCTTTTGAAATACCCTGTATTGAAGATGAAGAACAACAGTCAGTGGTCTAAGCGCTGGCTTACGGTCATTTGTCGGAGATGGGTCCGGGTTCGAATTCCTTGAGGCATGGATGTTGTGTTTGTCTTACAGCACTGGATCTCTCCCATCCTTGGAACTAGTTGCCTTAAATTAGGGATGGGCGACTGCTTATAGCCCATTCAGTTTCTTACGGTTGGCGTTAAACCCGCAATTAAAAAAAAAAAAGTACAACAGTAAGCGAAACCGAACATTTCGGGAAAGTCGCCGTTTTACAGCATTGATACCGAAATTCGTCCCTGTGACCAGCTTTTCAGAAAACTGTCTCGTTCTAAATACGTAATGAAAGAGTCAGGTTTTGCGAAGTATTGGTCACGTGGTTGAAACATATGGGTGTCCCAACTAGCAAAGTGGAAACACCAGCTATGACACTTGATGTTCTCCTATTGTCATTTGATCAGAATTTTTTTATTCCATGTCATTCGAATTCATTGATGCAAACGTTTTTTAAGCTCTTAAAACAAACTGTAAATTTCACAATACAAATCTGGAAGAGGTGAATCCGTTTATTAATGTAAATATCACATGGATGTTATGTCAGATAATATCCGAAAACTTGAAAATTTCGTCGTCCTGAAGCGGGAAACGAACCCACGTCTCCCGGATAGTGCCTGATTATGCTAATCACTACACCACGCAGAACGACCGAGCTTCAAGTTTCCGATTAATTTGAATATAACCATCACAGGATTTGCTAATCGAATCCTGTGATGGTTATATTCCCGCTCCAGGACGTCGAAATTTTCAAGCTTTCGGATATTATCTGACTTAACATCCATGTCATATTTACACCAATAAACGGATTCACATCTTCCAAATTTGTATTGTATAATGGTGTAATCCCGTATTGTAAATTTTACTTTGTTTGTTTCGTTACTTCTTGTTAAACCAAATCTGCTTTCAGGCTTTAAATCAGCTATGTGATGACAGTGACATGCGTGATGCCATCACAAAGACCCAACAACATGTAGATATCGTTCAGCAGGCCACCATGCGGATTTCTAGCAGAGCTGAAACCTATGGAGCCATTCAACAGGTAAATAACACTCATTATCTACGTTTTTTTCGACTCCACATACAGCAGGTTTTTTGTGCTTTAACAGCTACTGTGAACTGAAATCTCATTTATGAGTGATTTTCTTCTTCTCTTCTGGTGTTAGTTAGTTAATTGATTTTAGCGGCGCAAGGGCCAGGTTTGGCCAAAGAGCGCCAGACACAGAACTATCAGTTAAAGATTTTTAAAAGCGGGGTGAAATGATTAAGAGCAGACAGGCTTGGTAAAAGTTAGAAAAGAGAATGATGAAAGCTGTGAAGACTAGTTAGTTAAATAGGTTTATATATAAATTTATTAATTCACTGTTATTAATTATTATTATTATTTTTTTTTTAAATAAGTTTTAAAAAGTCAATCTGCTTTAAGAACGAAAAAACTGCGAAAGTGTCGCAGTGATCGCCCAAAAGCTTCTGCAGTGTAGCTGCGTCGTCATCCAGTAGATGAGACTGAAAATAATGAAACCGATGATTACAAAAACGAACACAACTACATAAAATATGAGAGATGGTGAGTAAACAGTCGCACGCCTCACACATTGGGGCAGCGTCGCCACACAGCAAATAGCTATGCGTGAAGCGACAATGCCCAATGCGGAGACGCGCAAGAACAACTTCTTCCCTACGGTTCCGGCGACACGATGATTTCCAGACTCCAAGGATAGGTTTAACACGGTGCAGTTTATTCTCCACCTGTTGGTCCCACAGACTTCGCCACGTTCGTCTGATATGATCGTGAACAAGAAAGCGAAAATCGCGGTGAAACAGTGGCAAGGGTGTGACGACCAAAGAAGAGGCAGATCTAGCAGCAGCATCGGCAGACTCGTTCCCTGGGATACCAACATGCCCAGGAATCCAGCAGAACCGAATCTGGACATCAGCCTCGAGCAAAGAACGAAGAAGTCTCCGAACGGCAAAAAGAAGTGGGTGGCCAGTGAAATCCAAAGATGACAATGATTGCACAACACTCAACGAATCAGTGTACACAATAGCACGCTGATGAGAGCTCGACTGCACGTGAACAAGTGCAAGATACACAGCATGCATCTCCGCCGAAAACACTGTGGCCTCAGGAGGAATGCGGGCAACAGAAACTTCGTCAACGCAGACGGCGGCGGATCCAACAACACCAGCCGCCTTAGATCCATCGGTGAAAACAGGAATAAAGTCTGCATTGACGTAACGGTGTTCAGCGAAGAGCTGCTGGTACACTGACGCAGGGGTTGAGGACTTGTCAAAAGATGTAAAGCTGGTATCAACCATGACACCAAGAGGATGCCATGGGGGATCCTCAAAGCCCCTGGTCTCTCCAACGAGTGACAAGTCGAGCCCTGCATCACGAGCTACGGCCGCCATACGAAGACCGAAGGTTCGAATGCACGAGGGACGGATCTCGAACAAACGAGCATGCTGGGGATGAAAAACTGCATCGTATAAAGGATGGTCTGTGAGTGATTTAAGTTTCAGGTAAAATTGAAGAGACAGCTGCAGACGGCGTAAATGAAGCGACGGTTCGTTCGCGTCGGCATAAAGGCTGGGAATGGGTGACGTACGAAAGGCTCCCGTACAAAGACGCAGCGCTTGATGGTGGATGGTATCCAACGGCCGGAGAACGGTAGGACGCGCAGAGCCATACACCATACAGCCATAATCCAGCTTAGACCGAATGAGAGAATGGTAAATACGGAACAAAGAAGTCCTGTCTGCACCCCAGAAGACTGAGGCAAGGATCTTAAGGATTGACAAGGCTCTCAGACAGGAAGTCCTAAGCCGTCGAACGTGCGAGCGAAAGGTGAGAGCACGGTTAACGGTCAAACCAAGGAACTTGGTTTCCGGCAAAACTGGAATGGCTGCACAGTCCAAATAGAGCTCTGGATCAGGATGGAGGCCACGCCTCCGGCAGAAATGGACACAGGCTGTCTTGTCGGGAGAAAGAACAAACCCATTATTGTTAGCGGCTTTAACAATCTGGGTAATTGCAGACTGCAGCTGCCTTTCAACGAAATGCATGCTGGATGACGAACAGAAGATGTGAAGGTCGTCAACATAAATGGTAGCCGAAACCGTAGGAGGAAGATTTTTGAGTAAACAATTAATGCGGAGGATGAACAGAGTCACCGAAAGAATGCTGCCTTGAGGAACGCCTTGTTCTTGATGGAAAAAGGCGGACAGCGTTGTACCCAGGCGCACCTGGAACACACGGTTACGAAGAAAGTTGGCAATGAAGGTTGGCAGGTTTCCCCGCAACCCACTCTCGTGGAGGTCACGGAGGATAACGTGACGCCACGCTCTATCGTAAGCTTTTTCGATGTCAAAAAATACAGACACCAGGTGCTGCCTACGTACGAACGCCTCACGAACAGACGTCTCAAGGAGCAGGAGATGGTCAGGAGCTGAACGATGACGACGGAAGCCGCTTTGTGATGGAGAGAGTATTCGATGTTCTTCAAGAAAATAAATTAGCCGAGAATTAACTATTCGTTCAAGGATTTTGCACAGACAGCTAGTGAGGGCAATTGGCCGATAACTAGAGTGGAGACTTGGGGTCTTTGCCAGGCTTGGGAAAAGGTAAAACAAAAGCTCTTCGCCAAGAGTCCGGGAAACTGTGCTCCAACCAAATACGGTTGAAAAGCACTAACAGATTCTCGAGAGACGACTGCGAGAGATGACCAATCATGTCATAGTGGATGCCGTCGGGACCGACAGATGTTGCGCCGGACCGATGCAGAGCCACCCGTAGTTCAACCATGCTGAAGGGGGAGTTATACTCGGTGTTATAAAAAGGCGCAAAGGAGATTTTCTGGCGTTCCGCGGTTGTTTTAATCCTCTGAAAGGACGGGAGATACGCCTGAGAACTAGAAACTGAGGCAAACGCTTCGCCCAAGCAATCCACAATCTCCCCAACTTCAGCATACGTGCAGCCGTTATTCTCAAGAATTGAAATTTGGCGGGAACTATAGTTTCCCCGGATCTTACGAATTTTTTCCCAAACAGTTTTTGAACTGGCACGTGAATTGATAGATGAAACGTACTTCATCCAAGACTCCCTCTTGCTTCGTCGACGCACCAACCGAGCGTAAGATTTTGCTCTTTTAAATTTAACAAGATAGCATCGGTCGGATATCTTCTGGTGTCAAAGTTCTTCATAAAAATGCGTATTAATCTCCCTTTGCGATATCTTTCTGTTTTTTGTTTTATGGGAACATTTCCACAAGCAAGCATATTCTTTCACACGCAACTTTTGGCTATTGGCCAGGGTAAGGCACATTTGCTCCTTAACGCCAGGAGGAGCAACAGGTCATGAACGTATTATTTATACGGTGTCAGTTACTATGCGCGCCGGAACACACATGTCCGATGATTTCTTTTATTTTTTATCTCAATATTTGTCGAGTCAATGAAACCATATATTCTTTTTCTGTGCCGCAGTTAAAAGGTATCGCTTTTCATCGTTTCGGCGCCTGTAGTTGACATAAACCTTCATTTTGTTGTTTTGTTCGCAGGGAATGAATGCTCCAATTTGAAAATCACAATTGGTGCTCCGATGTCAGTTCATGTTTGTGTGTGCGTTAAGTCAGACGACGCGGTACTGCATTCCAATGTGCTTAACATTTCGGTGTGAATGAAAATATGTATTACGTTTTTTTTTTTTTTTTCACAAAATGCCCTCTTAAAAAATGTAACTTCAGGAGCTACCGGTTTAAGAGATTTCGGGATCTCCTGCAAGACAAAGAATTTGGGGACCGTGTGTATACATGTTTGGTCATACGCGTAAAACATCAGACACCCATTGAGGTATGATGAAACGTGTACTACAGAATATATTTGGTTAGCCTGTTAACACACAATTTATAAGATAAATCCAATGCATATACTCTAATTATACTGCGGTAATTTGTTAAATGGCAGCATACAATTTTTCTTGCTTTCAACACTGCAATTTTGACATAACCAATTTTAATTCACATACATCAGGTAAGCTGAAATCCAGACAATAAGTTTCTTAAGTAACTAAAATGTATTTTTTTTTTTTATGACTGCCATCTTGGGCAAGACCGTAGCTAGAGGTATTGGCGTCCGGGGCAAGCAGTAAAATTGGCGCTTCCCTGCCCCAGTCCAACTGGAATAGGTGACGGTGCCAGATTTTATTATATACCTGTTTTGCAGATATAGTACAATACCTGTATAATAAAAATATTGCGATTTTTGTTATTTACAATTATTGTCCCGTATATAATTTGCTAATTGTATGAAATACTCATAGTAACAAAATGTTAATTTTTTATATAAAATATTACTCATAATATATTTTTTAAAAAATAATTTATATAGGCAATCCTATTCAATAACCTGTGGTGATTATATGTGCTTTAATAGGGATTGTAGAAGAAAGAAAAAACATTGTACATAGTTTGAATGAAGAATAATTTTCATTTATAATTAATTGCTACCTCAAGTGCTTATGAACTGAAAAAAATATGTACAAGTAGCATTTGTTTAAAACTATGCTTAAGCCTTAACAGAAAGATTTTGTATTTACAAATGCACCTTTCGAGCTTTAATAGCAGCAAAATTATTTATTATTTGATAATATTAATATTTTTAGCAATATCTTCTTCTGTTGACAGAACTGCCAGGTGCGTTAACTGGTCACCATTTTATCCTTAAAACATAATGAAATTTAAATTTTATACATTTTTTAATTACGCGTATAAATTAATTTCACATTTTTTTACATTTATAAACAAAATCTACGTCTCGATGGCGTCCCCCCCCTCCGGCTCGGGGCCCAGGGCGGCCGCCCCTGCTGGCCCCCATCGCTACGGCTCTGTCTTGGGGCCCGCTAAAGCGTTCGGGGGCCTTTGCAGTTGCAGTAGTTGTGGGTCTTAAACCGTCTCTAAACTAAGGAAGTTGATATGTCATGAGGAGGCGTTATGCATACGTGTGACTTGGGGGAGAAAGGGGCAACTGCTCCTCCAATATTTTCTGAATTATATTTTAACTTTTATAGCATGCATATTTTAGAAAACTGACTCAAGTCTCAACTTCGTTGTGACGAGAATTCATTACTGAATCCCCCTCCAAAAAAAAAAAGGAAAAAAAAAGACGTTTAATTTTTTCTTCTTAAATCCCAGCTGTACATTTAAAAAAGACTTACGAATTTCTTATCTTTTTGATGCTATGTATCTTTTCCTATAGTAGTAAAAGTATACCTCGTAAGCATTGGCGTATATTCGAGGTTAGCTAGGCTACTGCCATAGAATGGCTAGCTAGGCTACTGCGAAGCCACTAGAATGCGCAAATAAAAGTCAATTAAATACACACAAATAAAAGCCAATTAACAACGGTATTAAGATATGTCGATGCTTTCGCTGCGAAAAAAACCCGTGCGGATTCGCTTCTTTTGACTAAGAGAATCAGTCTAGCGAGCGAAGACGAACGAACCTCTTAATGGCGGGATGGTGTTATCGTAGCGCAAACAGCTCTACCAGTCAGTCTTCGCTGTTCTGATCCGCAGACCTTCGATACGATCGCCAGCTAGCGTTTCCATGACAACATGAATGAGCAGGTGAAGGGGAATGCTTTGGCAACGGTTCGCTCAGAAAAGAGAAGACTTGGACCACATTAGTCAATCGCATGCTCCGCCGGTAACAGTATGTGTTTCGCGAGTGTTGTTTCAGTTTGTGTGAAGTGTCAATAAATTAAAATCAGTGATATTGTATCTTAAATTCGTGGCTTTGTTGGTTTAAAACTGTTTTGATAAATTTTGTGAAAGCTTTCCTGAACACCTACTGTCAGAACTTAAAGAACTCTATGCTTCAAATTTTCATACAGCTCGACTAAAAAGTGAACTACAGGTGTTTGATTCCCTTGATGAATACAAAACAAAAGTCAGTAAAAGACATTTCTTGTTACATAAAGTTGAATAAATTGTTGGACATTCAAAATCAGCAGAGCTAATATTAAAGTTTCCATCAACAACTGCAACCGCCGAAAGAAGTTTTTTCTGTATTAAAAAGAATCAAGATATATCTTAGAGCCACACAAGGACATGTACATTCGAAAAACTTGGTTGTTTTGTCAATAGAGGAAAACATTCTTTTTAAATATGAAAAAGTACTCCGAAGAAACTTTTTATGAAAACGTAACACTCAAGTCCACACAAAAGGGAAGAAGAATGAAGTTCACGTACAAAAAAAGTATTCAGAAGAAGAATGGAGTTCATGTATTACGTGCTTGAATTAATTCCCGCTGTTGCCCGATAGAGCGCAGCAGTGGTGCGCTGTGACCCGGGCCACACGTGACCTCCCTTGAACACGCACGTGCCGTCCGTAGTCTGGGCGAAGCAATGTGTGACAAAAGAACCTTGGTGTGACACGCGATCGGAGTGCACAGAACACGAGTTTGTATCGCATTCACGATGTCTAGTTTCGTACCAAAAAAAGGAGCAATTGAGGGAAGCATTACTCTTCTGCTTTCATCTCAAGAAATCTGCAGCGGAAAGTCATCGTTTGCTGGTAGTGCAGGCCTATGGGGAACATGCCCTATCGGAAACAACATGCACAGAGTTGTTCCGACGCTTCAAAGCCAACGAATATAACGTGAAGGATAAAGAGCGCCCTGGGCAGCCGAAAAGGTTCGAAGATGGCGCATTGGAGGCCTTATTGGACGAGGATTCATGTCTGATGCTCCACAAGTTGTCTGAAACACTACGGGTCGATGAGTCAACGGTTTGCAAACGTTTAAAGGCAATGGGAATGATCCAGAAGCTCGGAAACTGGATCCCACATGACAAGGTTATTCTTCTCCACGACAACGCTAGACCTCATGTCGCCAAATCCGTGAAGGAACTCTTGGATGCACTTGGCTGGGACTTCTTACCCCACGCGCCTTATTCCCCGGACATTGCTCCCTCGGACTTCCATTTGTTCCGGTCGCTACAACATGGGCTGTCAGAGCAGCACTTCCTTTCTGTCGCGGATATCCAAAAATGGCTCGCCTCGAAAGAACCTGCGTTTTTCTACCGCGGAATCCATTTGTTACCCCAACGATGGGAAAAGGTCGCAGCTGCCAACGGACACTACTTTGAATAGATTATCCGGTACCGTTCTGTGGCAACACACAGGTGTTTGGGTGGCAAAAAACAGCAGGAATTAATTCAAGCACCTAATATAAATAAGTGTTCAAATCCTAATCCTCATAATAATTTGGTATCATGTTAGCAATAGCAGGTACCTAATATTTAGAAAAAAGTTACTTCTATTACAATAACAATTGAAAAATAAGCTTCGCAATTTAAAATAAAAACAGGACTAGGGGGGGGGGGAGACCAGGTCTAGGACCCAAGATACGCCATTGCTCGTAAGGCTTCCCAAGACTATACCGCAATGGACGAACATGGATAAATGTAGTGATCTGAGCGACTTTGATCGTGGACGCATTGTCGCCACAAAACAGATGGGTCATTCTATCGCTCAAGTGGTAAGAACTCTAGGGTTTCCGAAGGCACGAGTATACCGCCATCAACAGACGTACCAGCGCCCAGAGAACAGGCGGTGGCCGACCACACGCCATTGATGACCGGGGTCAACGTAGACTATCCAGACTGACAGCTTGGCAACAGCTGCGCAAATCACATCCAGGCTGTATGTCGGAAGCCCAAACAGCGTCATCGAGTGGACGGTATGGTGTACGTTGCATATCCTGGGTTACGGGAGCCGGCGCCCTACTCGTGTGCCACTGTTGACTTCGTCATTGGACATTAGGCCTCGCCTGGTGCCGGGAATATCAAAATTGGACCTCTGTAGAGTGGTGCCGCATCGTGTGGTCAGATGAATCCCGTTTCCAGCTGTTCTTAGCTGGCGGGTGTGGCGTCGAGAACATGAGACCATGGTTCCGTCGTGTCAAGTCGGCTCTGTTCAAGGCGGCTCTGCGATCGTTTGGGGAACCTTGTCATGGGGAAAATTAGGTCCGTTGGTGAGTCTGGAGAGGTCCTTAACCGCTGCGGGCTACCAGCATGTGCTGGCTGATCACCTACACTCCTTCATGTCCTTCCTGCGGCCGATTGTCTGTTTCAGCAGAACAACGCACCGCCACACCGGGCCGAAACCACCCGCAGGCATGGCTCGTCAAACACTCATGTGAGTTTAGAACTATCTAATGGTCCCCAATATCCCCGGATCTACACCCTGTGGAAGATGTCTTAGGATGTCGTGGAGCGGAACATCAGATCCAATCGCCCACGTTTTGGGCGGGGTGGTGGACAACGCTGAAACAGGCGTGCCTGGCATTACCTCCGGAAACCCTCCGGCATCTGGTGGAGTAGATGCCTCTGCGTGTACAAGGCTGTTATTCGTGCTAGAGGAGTAGCCACACGCTATTACATAGGTGTCCATTGAGTGTATGTATACAGGGTGTTTCACGAAGAGTGTTCCTTTCGGTCACTCTTCATAAAACAGAAACAACGCTGTTCATTTTTCACTTTACTGCTACGGTTAGTCGTAGCAGTAAAGTGAACAAGTTAGTAAAATCATGCAATGGATTGATTATGATACGCTTTCCAACATACCAGAAATCATTACTCAAGTTGTGTGGATAATGGCTGTGGAATAAATCTTGCTCCTGTGTCCTGACCTTTGACCCCATTTCGATGATATTCAACAGAACCGGTTCACTATACCTCCGGAACAACATGATAAAGTTTTGTTGCAATAGAAGCAGTTTTACGCAAGTTATGAGAATAATGGCTGTGGAATAAACCTGGCTTTTGTGCAATGACCTTTGCCCTCATTTCGTTGATATTCAACAGAACCGGTTCACTATACCTCCAGAACAACATGATAAAGTTTTGTCGCAATCCAAGCATTTTAGGTAAGTTATGATCCACAAAGGCAATGGAGTGTGTCATGGCGAAAATTTTAACCTCTGGTGAATTTCAGAGAGACCTGATCAATCTTTCTGTTGGTTTATCAGAGATTAATTAATGCAAAAATTTTCTCCCATGACATGCGTTAGAAGAAAATTCCGGGTTGAAAGGCAGGGGAATTCGTGCGCAAAATTCGCTTGTCTTAATCACAACCAGGAAAACAAAATTTCATGTTGGTGAAAAAAAAAAAAAAAAAAAAAAGAATAATATTTGATTTAACTGACTTTGGGCTTTTGAAAAAAATTATTTTATCTGTTCTTTGATCGCGATAGGAAAAGGCGAGTAGGTGTGCAGCTCAGAGAATCAAAATTAATTTTAGTTTAACATCACGGAACGAGAGAAAAAGAAAATTAAAAATTAGTGATTTTCTGCAAAGCAAGAATTCGCCATTTTTCGTTCCTCGTTTCCAAACGTCGAGAAAAGTCGCCCAAAAGTGCAACATCTTTTCGTCTTTTGGGTAAGGAATCCAGCAACAGAATCTATTTTTAGACCTCAGGGTCAAAAGCGTGGTCCCTACGTGTGAAGGTCAGGGTGTCACCCCTGGCTTGCGAGGGAGTGAAATTCCGGTGGGGAGTCGTTAGTTGCTAGGCTGAAGTTTCGACCAATGGGAGGGGTCAGCGGTTTCAAGCACCCCAGAGTTTTATCCGTTGAGGGAACACTTTTGTTCTGGTCGCTGCGTTAGCTGGTTGACAGCGGAAAGCAAAATTTTCTCTCCTCGCCTTTTTGGCGGAGGAGGGGGCAGCAGAAGAAAAAGAAAAAAAACAACCGTTGACGGGCAATCCCGCCAGCCGAGCTCTAGGACCTGGCCGGCAGTGCCTGAATCTGACGTCGAGAAAAAAAAATGCAAGGACTTAATGACTGGAGTAGAGATGTTCATTTGATTCATCCCTCCCATGGTGGAAGCCTGCAGTGTTGGGCTACAGGAGAATTGCCTTTGCAGTTCTGGTCGACAAGGGAACACGTCTGAGACATCGAGAGGAATGTCCAGCTAACTGTTCTTAACCAGGGACCAGTCGAGGCGTCATCGATGGCCTCCATTATTCAGGAAGAGGCCAACACAGATCCGAGGTTTGCTGTCGTCCGTAGCAAGAAAAAAAAAGTCATCGAATCCTGTCAAAACCCTGGCTACAGAAAGAGGAGAGACAGTGTTGTTTCGCCCCCACCCCCTTTTTGTTTTGGGGAGTAAAAGAAGCAGAACAAAGCAAACTTTTTCTTGTTGTGAGCCAAAGTGAGCGGTGCTGCCTGCGCATAGGGAAAAAGGTAAAGAAACTTTGTTTTGGCATTTCAAAGGGGGAACAGAAAAAGATATGATAGGGTTACTCTAAAATATTTTAACATGTAAGATTCTGACAGTGGTTGCAGTTATAATCTAGGGTCAGTTATAATCCATGCTTGGATCAGTAGAACTAAAGTAGAAAAAAAAAGTTTTAAATGTTTTCATTCAGGTTTTTTTTTGTATTTTAGTGTTCTGGTGTGCTTAAGGAATGAAACCACCTGATTTAATGTTAGGCTGTTTAAATAAATTTCATGTCATCTTCTGTGGATAGGTAATTGAAAAACAAAACGAAACAAAGAAGTGGAAGTGGATAATTTTCTGGGTCATGTAGGGATAGATGATATAATAATAATATTAAGTTATTTCGGAACGAACACCTCTCCAGACCAGTATTTCTCTTAGGTGAAATTTAACTCTTTTTGTGCTCGGTGATTTTTGTATTTGTGAAGTAGAATTTGTATTTATGAACTTAGCGTAGGTGCCATGTAGTTGGGAATTTTTCTTGTAGGCTGGTAATTATTTTGGTTTAGTGTTTTGGTAAATTTAGGTGCTAAATTACTCTTTAAAATTTTATTTTTGTATTAGTGAGGGCTAATTTCTAGTTTCAGCCCGTAGATTAGAAAAACAGGTTTTTATGGGGAAAAGAATATAAGAATTGGGCATACAGGCAGATATGAGCATATGTATAGTGTGACTAAAAAAATAACCCGAATAGCTGTTGTGTTTCTTCAAGAAGTGATGATTTTTTTCAGGAAAAGAGTGATCTAGGAAGTATGGTGATGTATAGATTTTTCAGGAAATAAAGTAAGGTTTGGTATAGTGTGTCAAGTATGGTGTTATGGAGTTTTCTGGGAAATGAATATGTACAGTGTGTTCCTGGGAAATAAAGATAAGTGATTTTCTGGGAAATGAGTGTGTTCCTGGGAAAATAAGGATATGAAGTGTGTTCCTGGGGAAAATAGGATAAGAAGTAATTTTCTGGGAAAAAGGGTGATGTATTGAATTTTCTGGAAAATGGACGAAGAGATATTTTGGGGACAAGAGAACTCTTGTGGGATACTTTACCCTATGTAGACAATGCCGCGGGGTCTGAAAGGGTGCACGAAACAAATTGGGGGATTTGTTTTCTGCCCGAGTAAGCTTGTTCGGTCCATAGGAGGTGGTACCTATGAGGGGAGTGATATAGGTTGTCCCCAAATCAGAGTGAAGGAACAGAAAAGGGTTAGGTCGCACTTTGCTCCACTACACTGTATAAGCTGGGAATGGATTCACGACCCATTCCCGCCTTTAGACTCAAACTTTGTTGTTCCTGCAGTAAAATAGTGTTTTTCGAGGCTAGTGGAATTCGTTGAGTGAGATGATTGTTTGGCTTTAATGCCCGAGTTTAGTTCTGCATGGGTGCTGGTAGATTTGGAGGACTTATAGTGGGGAATTTTTGAATAGTTGGATTTTTATGATAACTTGTGAGTAAATTGAGTAGAGTATTTAGTGTATTGGGTTTTGTATAGTGTCGAGAATTGGTTCAGTGTCAGGTAATGCTACATGGTTAGGATATGTAGATTTTAAGACAAATGTTGATTGAAGGCAAGGTTGTTGATTTTGAGACAAATTTTCCCGGAAATGTAGAACCGGGTATAAAATAACTTTTCATTATGTAAAATTTTGGCAGTTGATATGTTAGTTAAAAAGTTAAAAGGTGAATTCAGAAGACTGGTCTGAGAGGGTTGGTTTTAGCGATTACAATAACATGGTGTAAACATATGCATATAATATTTTTTTTTTCAAGAGAGAGAGAGAGAGAGAGAGAGAGATTTACCTTCCACATACTTAAGTTGCACACCATGTACCTTCCACATACTTAAGTTGCACAGCAAGTGTTTGTGCTGTGCGTTGTAATTCAATCAAATTCTGGTATTTATATGTTGTTTTGGTACTGTGACTGGTGCAATATTTGCTAAGCTGTCAGATGTTTATCGTTTTTAGGCCCAGTGGCCAGGTTGGAAATTGTGTCAAAATTTACGCTCACACTTGTTAAGTTTTACAATAAATATAGGCCAAGTGGCCTTTCAAAAACCTAAACCTTAGTGCAGTGAAGTTTTAGATATTTTCAGTTTAAATTTTCATCACATGGTTCAAGTGCATCCCCCTCAGCAATGACTGAGGTGGGAAAGTAATCTGAGGTTATAGCCGTAAAATCAATGTTTTTTGTCCTAACTAGCTAATTTGATCATCGCCACTTCCAAAAGGTTATTTACACGTGTACATTGTATACCATTAAATTTTATTGTTTACAAATTTGGTACACATGCAAACAAGAGTTACCTTTTCTTACACTTTCAGGTGTATCTACTCTTCAAACGCAAACAATACAATAGTAACTTTTGGGAGTTACCAAATTCAGTGGTGCATTTTATTTTATTTTTCTATTTTGTTTCATGGCCTTATTCAAAATTTCAGTTTTGCTTCGAAATGCATCCACCCATTTCCCAAATTTAAATTTTCTATAATTTCCATATAAATTTTAATATCAGCATAAATATAGCCTTTTGATAAATAACTTCAATCAATAAAAAAAAATAAATGATTTTTTTCACCAAAACAAGTGGATCCCACTCCAGTGTCCTGACCTTTGACCCCATTTCGCCCATTTTCAATAGGGTTCGTCCCCATGTGGTTCCTTACCACATACTAAAATTTCATCAAAATCGAACCATATTTGCGCATGTTATGACGCATAAAGGCAATGGAATGGATCCCGCTTTTATGTCCTCACCTTTGACCCCATTCCGCCCATTTTCGATAGGGCTCGTACCCATGTAGTTCCCTACCACATACTAAAATTTCATCGAAATCAAACCATTTTTACGCAAGTTATAACGCATAAAGACAATGGAATGGATCCAGCTCCTATGTCCTGACCTTTCACCCAATTTAACCCATTTTCAATAGGGTTTGTCCCCAGTTGGTTCCCTATCACATACTAGAATTTCATCGAAATCGGACAATTTTTACGCAAGTTCTGACGCATAAGAGCAATGGAATGATCCCGCTCCTATGTCCTGACCTTTGATCCTGCTTCGCCCATTTTCAATAGGGTTCGTCCCCAGGTGGTCCCCTACCACATACTAAAATTTCGTCGAAATCGAACCATTTTCACATGAGTTATCGTGCGGGCGGACGGACAAAGCTGGAGCATATACGCTTCTTCAACCTATGGTTCGAAAGGGTGAAAAATGCAAAATACGCAGCAAACAGAGGACAATTCCGCAATGATGTGTAACTGGGGCTTCCATATTTATCAGAAGCGAGATTCTGTAGCCATTTTTAGAGATAGTGAATTGTGGTAATTTTCTTTCAATTCCCGCCATTTGGATGGGAAGGGCAGCGACAGACAAAGTACCTTTTTTCCTAAGCACCGCAGCAGAGGGGAGGTTAGATTTATAGTTTCGTCGATGTGAGAAGAATGAAACTGGACATTATTACTTTTCAGTTGTCCCAAGCAAACCGGCGAAGCGAGTAGAGGGGGCCAGCGAGCCAATTAAGGAATCTTGCGTTTTTCGTAGAGGAGGGATTTTGAGGGTGTGGCTGAGAAAACTCGGTGGCAGGAGATATTTAGCGGGGGTGCAGTTATCTTCGGGACGAAGGGAAGTAGGGAGAAATGAGGCCGATGATGAGAGAGACTGAAGGAGATTATGAGGGATTAATATGTAGAAAGAACGGAGATCAGGACAAAGCTTAAAGACATTCCCCGTAACATCTGAATAAAAGTCTTCCTCACTGCAAAATTTAGCCTCAGTCGATTCACTCTTCTATTCTTTGTATTTTATTTACATGAATACCTCTAATATAGGACGTAGGATCCAAAAGTTCCCGGACTGGGTCCGTAAGTCCCTAGATGGTTACAGTTAGAAAGCGGAAAAACATCGTTCTTAAGAATAAGACCTCTTGCCACAACACGCGTCTGCCAGCAGCTGTAGAGCTCGTCGAAGCACTTCTGGAACTCATTCTTTGCAATGCCCTTCATTGCAACCGGCGATGCGTTTTTCACTTAGTCTACGCTCGAAAGCCCACGACCCTAAAGTCGACGTGTCAGCTCAGGAATGAGGTGGAAATCGCAGGGAGCGAGGTTAGGTGAGTACGGTGGGTGTGGGAGGACCAACAGTTCCTGTTTTTGCGAGAAACTCACGAACGAGGAGTGACCTGCGAGCCGGTGTATTGTCGTGCAACAGCACCCATGATTGATCGCCCCACAATTGAGGCCTCTTCTTGCGGATTGACTCACGTAGACTCTTCTTGCGGATTGACTCACGTAGACATCCCATGATGTCTAGATAGAGCTCCTTGTTGACAGTGAGTCCTTCAGGGATAAATTCAAGATGAACAATACCCTAGATGTCGAAGAAGACCTCTAGCATGATCTTGCCTTTGCTGCAAACTCGGCGGAATTTCTGCTTGCGTGGTGACGATGGCGATTCCCACGTAGCTGATGCCGGCTTAGTCTGCAGGTTGAATAGGAAGCATTATTTTTCATCCCCCGTTACGATAGTTCTAAAAAATTGTCGGTCTTGGTCAGCTGCGGTTACGATATCGCCCATCATTTCCATCCGTTAACATGCGTGGGACGATATGCTGACACACCCGGTGCATCTTTAGATCATCTTTTAGTATCCGTTGACACGTAGTCTCCGATATCTCAAAAGCCTCTGCTCAATCGTCTGTTGGCGCCTACGATGGCCGCAGCCTTCGAAATGTTTTCACCCGTGAGAGCTGCCACTGGTCGCCCGATTCGTTCGTCGTCTTCGACCTTCTGTCTGTCTTCTGTGAAACGTCGATGTCAATCGAATGTTTGTGACCGCGACAAGGTGTTTTCCCCATAAACTTGCTTCAACATCTTATAAGTTTGTGTAGAATGTTTGCCCAAACGAAAGCAAAACTCAATGTTAGCGCGCTGCTCAAGACACGCCAACTTTCATCAATCGCCGAACACTGCATAATTTGTTCACAATACCCGGATGTACCGCAGCAAGCGCGTGACGTAGATGGACGAAAAACCAATTTCTCTGTGAGCAGGGATAATGTCGTAACGTAAACAATAATCAAATAATGTCTAATAATCACCGTGGGTACGCGATACACATACTTCGCAGTACAGGCGTGTCAGGGAACTTTTAGATCCTACCCCGTAGATTGCGCCTTAACGTTATACACCAGGTACGATTCAGGTACTTTTAAGTAATAGAATTCTTGTATTTCTTTTTTCTTCATTCCTGAATTTCAAGGAAAATCCACCATTGCTTCTTTAAGTTCCGTTTACAGCAATGTGAATTTCTCAGTTGCAACTTCTAATTTATGTGTGCACTGTGTTTATATACAGGGTGTCCTAATAATGACTGTGCACTGAATGTACGAATTGCAGTAATGTAATCATAAAGAAATTTTGAATGGAATTACAGTAGACGTGACCCGCCACGTGAAAGTGCTCTCTGTCTGGTAGTCTTCATGTCTCCCTACCCAAGGCTCGCGTAGCTGTCATTCCGTGCGAAGGTCATTCCCGAGTGCTCGGAGGCAGACGTGTCGATTAGTCACTCGTTTCGGCACAAGGACAGTGATGTTGACGGCTGAACAGGGAGTGTTTTTGGTGGAACATGTCTTTCGTTATGACAAGTGCACGGACGAAGTGCAAAAACAGTTCGCTAGGAAATTTCGTGATGCAGACATCTGCCACCGTAATGCTGTGCGTCAGCTCATAGTGAAGTTTCGGGAAACTGGCAGTGTTCTGGATGACCCCTACCTCGGTAGGCCATCCGCAGCAGATGAGATTGTAGAGGATATCCAGGACAGGATACTACAGAGGAGTCCACACAAGTCCGTGAGGCGACTGTCACAACAAGCTAATGTGCCAAAGAGTACTGCTGGCTTGATTTATTTTAAGTGTCGTGGTAAACGCCAACTTCTCAAAAGAATAGTTTTCAGGTTCCTGTCGTTGGAGCAGGGAAGCAAATAAACAAGTAGTTAAAAATTGAACATTATGACAGATGTTTCCTTTTGCACATATCTTTATTCATTAGATGGGGGGAAGGGGACATTTTGGAATAATAGTTGATCTGATTGGATTAATAAATACTTCCAGCGGGAGTTGGATGTTATTGATGGCCTTCTCTACGCTTTTCCCGCCAAATCTGTTCCTATCTTATGTGGCTACAAGCCTGCGTGAAAATCTCTTTCTACCTCGTCGTTTGTCCTGCCTTGCCTCCAAGCAAAATCCTTCCTACTTTTTCCTGGAGATCTCCATGAAGACTCCTCCCTGTCCCATTCCCTTACACGATCTGTTCTTGACGTAAGAAGAAATTCTTAATTGCTTGGTCCTTTGTACCCGTCGGCTAGAGAGATTCTGGCTACGGCTGGGGAAAAAATGGGGGCATCCTTTTGTCCGTGGGAGGGGTCGGGCGAGAGAATGACCTTTCTCCGAAATGGATCTGCGCTGGGCGTCTTTCTGACTGGGGAGGAAATTTCTCACTGTCGTTGGCCCACAAAATGACAAAAGTTGCAATTTAAATATAGTTTGAATATTTCCATGTAACAGTACAGCCTTACGATATTCTGGAAAGGAAGTTGCGTTTCCACCCGTACAAAATGTCTGTCGTACATCAACTGAAAGAAACAGACCACGAGGCCCGTGTTCTGTACCGGAGGTAGTTCCAAGAGTTCCAGTATGAAGAAGGTAAGGGCATTTTGGAAGTGACTTAATTTACAGATGAGGCAGGGTTCCACCTGCCTGGGTACCTCAGCAGCCAAAACACTCGTCTGTGGTGTGTTGAAAATCCCCACGAATTTAGGGAAGTGCCAGTTCACAACCAGAACGCCGGTGTTTGGTGTGCCATGACGCGTACGCGCATTACTGATCCCATTTTATTCAGCGAAACCATTAACTCAGAACGGTACCATGTTCAGATTATCCAATCATTCATATCCGAACTCACGGAACGGGAAATCAACGAAGGATGCTTCCAGCAAGACAGTGCAGCTGCTCATATCGCTGGCGCATCAATATATCTTCTGGAGGAATTCTTCGGAAATCGCATCATCTCCCAGGGTCTGTGGCCTGCCCGACACATCCTGACTTTTTTCTGTGGGAAGCACTGAAGGGGAAGCTGTACGCAGGTAATCCGCATACACTTCAAGAGCTACAGGCTGCGATAACGACCCACATCCCACAAATCACAACGGATATCGTTCATTTGATCGAAAGGTCACTTGACCGAAAATCACTTCGCCGTAAAGCACTTGATCGAAAGGTACATTTTACCGAAGGTCACTTGACCGAAAAGTTCATTTCGCCGAAAGGTCACTTCACCTAAAAGATCATTTCATCGAAAGGACATTTGATCGAAAAGTTCATTTCACTGAAGGATTACTTTACTTTAAAGTTCATTATATCGAAAGATCATTTCCCCGAATGGTCAGTTTATCGAAAACTTAGAATTTTGTTGTTAGAGATCTGTTGGAGTATGGTGCCGGTTTTTGAAAAACTGGCCACCTAAGCATTGTCGGATTGTATAAAAAATACACATTTAATTTCTAACACCTCTCCATGAGTAGGTTTTTTGAAATATAACATTAATTATAAGGCCTAGATGCCAAATTTTAATCCTCCGAGCTCATATTCATAGCAAACCAAGTAAAAAATGTTCCAGTAAAAAAAAATCAA
Source organism: Macrothele yani (assembly GCA_039090855.1). NCBI lineage: Eukaryota > Metazoa > Arthropoda > Arachnida > Araneae > Macrothelidae > Macrothele > Macrothele yani. Next base: position 57,498,487 of record CM077010.1, read on the forward strand.
CCACAAAACATAAATTTTTTGACCGTAGGCCTAGATACAGGCCATATTAACAGATTTTAACCCTACTAATATTCATAAGCATTACATAAAATGTAAAGTAACGTTTTATGTAAACCTTATGAACATGAGCACGCACAGTTAAAATTTGCTAAAAAGCCCTTAGCCGAGACCTAAGGCCCTAAAATTGATTCTTTTTGCCTGAAAAAATGTGCAACATCATTAACTTGATTTTTTATGTAAACCTTATGAACATGAGCACGCACAGTTAAAATTTGCTAAAAAGCCCTTAGCCGAGATCTAGGGCCCTAAAATTGATTCTTTTTTGCCTGAAAAAATGTGCAACATCATTAACTTGACTTTTTATGTAAACCTTATGAACATGAGTTCCCACGATTGAAATAGGGTAAAAAGGCCTAATCCAAGGCCTAGGGATCTAAAATTGATCCTTTTTGCCTGGAAAAATGTGCAACATTATTAATTTTACTTCTTATGTAAATCTATTGAACATAAGCACGGAACATGAGTTTTATGTAAACCTTATGAACATGAATGGAATATGGATTACACCATACAATAAAAAATTTTGAAGATGACAATCCGTTTTTTGGTGTAAATATGACAAGGATTAAAATTATGAACATGATTAAAATTTGCTAAAAATGCCTAAGCCGAGGCTTATTGTCTTAAAAAAACAAAACAAGGATTTGTCTTAAAACTAAATCTTTGCGTTCTCTGTGACACGGAGAAATCAAAAGTGCAATTTGAGTATAATCCCCTAACGTTTCGATGGTCTGTCTGCCGAACTTGGACCATGCTTAAACAGATCCTGTAATGAAATCCAAAGTTTTCGATAAACTGACCCTCTCTTTACTTAAAAGTTCATTTCATTGAAATGACCTTTCGATGAAATGAACTTTTAAGTAAAGAGACCGTTCGGTGAAATGGACTTTTAGGTAAAGAGAACTTTCGGTGAAATGAACTTTCCGATCAAGTGACCTTTCGGTGAAATGAACTTTTCGATCAAGCGACCTTTCGGTGAAATGTACCTTTCGATCAAGTGATCTTTCGGTGAAATGAACTTTCCGATCAAGTGATCTTTCGGTGAAATGAACTTTTAAGTAAAGAGACCTTTCGGTGAAATGGACTTTTAGGTAAAGAGAACTTTCGGTGAAATGAACTTTTCGATCAAGTGACCTTTCGGTGAAACGAACTTTCCGATCAAGTGATCTTTCGGTGAAATGAACTTTTAAGTAAAGAGACCGTTCGGTGAAATGGACTTTTAGGTACAGAGAACTTTCGGTGAAATGGACTTTTAGGTAAAGAGAACTTTCGGTGAAATGAACTTTCCGATCAAGTGACCTTTCGGTGAAATGAACTTTTCGATCAAGCGACCTTTCGGTGAAATGTACCTTTCGATCAAGTGATCCTTCGGTGAAATGAACTTTTCGATCAAGTGATCTTTCGGTGAAATGAACTTTCCGATCAAGTGATCTTTCGGTGAAATGAACTTTTAAGTAAAGAGACCTTTCGGTGAAATGGACTTTTAGGTAAAGAGAACTGTCGGTGAAATGAACTTTCCGATCAAGTGACCTTTCGGTGAAATGAACTTTTCGATCAAGCGACCTTTCGGTGAAATGTACGTTTCGATCAAGTGATCCTTCGGTGAAATGAACTTTTCGATCAAGTGATCTTTCGGTGAAGGGATTTTCGGTCAAGTGACCCTTCGGTGAAGTAAACGTCGGGCAAATGAACCAGACCCAATCACAACATGTACCCTGAGAAAAGTCTTCACCAACATGCAGAAACGTGTGCAAACATGTCTGGACGTCGGTGGGAACCATTTACAACACCTCGTGTAGGAGCGCCAGTTCGACTTGGTAAGTGTTACTTTCAGTGCACAATTATTTTTCGGACACCTTGTGTTTCCATGAATGTCTACAAATATCTTCTTTCCCTTTTAAACGTATTTTTAGGAACAAAGAATGAACTGTGCCTTTGAGACAATGTTAAACTACGTCGAGCACTTGAAACAGTTATACGACAAAGAGCACCTGGAGCTGGAGGACTACAGACGCCTATTAGCGGAAAACAACTTACTACCCGAAGAGAAAGTCGCAAACGATGGAAACGACGATTCAAAACGTTCCCTTCCTCGATCACATTCGTGTAGCAGCGCCTCTAAACCTGTAAGTACTTCCACTAAATGCATGTAAAGAGTATCACAGGAAATAAGAAAAAATGTCTATTAAAACATGCAGTTAGCTTTTTGAGTACAAGCACAGTATGTATATTTACTGGCAGTTTACTGCTTGGTTAGATTTAAATTCGTATCACATCAACAAATCGGTGAAAAATTGTATTAACTTTATGTCACTAACAAGGGCGCCCATGGGGGGCACGGGGGCTCGACCCCCTCCCCTCCCCCGCCGTTGGTATAGCCGAATGTTTGATAAATTTAAAACACTGAAATAGACAAAACCTTTTTTTAAGGCATTTTTAAAAATAATAAGTTATTAATGATTGATTGTATCAATTATTTTTGTTATATTTTAGTATCTTGTACATTTACTAAAGTGTTTGACAGCCTTGAAAGAGGTAAGGATTTTCCTTACCCCCCCCCCCCCCTAAAAGTACTCATATGGGTGCCACTGGTCGTTAATAAAGGTTACAAATAGAACCCCTTCCTATACTAAACGTTTTTTAGATAAGAAAAAAAAAATTTTGTTCCCCTGATTTTTTTTTTTTTTTTTCAATCCTTATTACCCCAGACTAAGAGATGAGGTCCTGCAGTTCCATAAAAACATAATTTCAAGTCTTTTAACTGCTCACATATTCGTACTAAAAGGAAGAAATCTGTCATGATAAAGAGTGTATGAAAATATATTAAATAAAAGGACAGATAAGAGTTTTCAACGGCAGACACGTTTTCAGCTCAGCATTTTGCTGTTCATAGTAACAATTAAGCAATAAGTATTTTGGAGAACTGGCATCCGAAAGCCATGACAGTTGACCTTTTTATCATTAGTGATGTCTTTCTTACGTTTGTAGAATGGTTGATCTTTGGCTCTTCGTTCAGACAAATCACATATTGTTTTTACAATATTATTTTGCAGTTCTAAACTTTTAAGAATTCACACGGGCCTTTTTTTTTTTTTTTGCGTAACTCAATTTAAAAAAAAAAAAATGGTCTGCTTAACAAGCTGAAACCGAACGCACGTAAATATCTTAAAATCCGAAATCGCATCAAAATTACACCGAAATTTGCTAATTAAATTGAACTTGCAGTCGCCATGTTAGTAGTTTCGTCTGCATTCACAACTTGAGTCCATATTTGGATGTGTCTTTTGTAAAAACTCTTGTGTAATGCTAATTCTGGAAAATGAAATGGGTCTGACGTTGGCAGAGTAGCATTACGTACAGTGGTCGAATTTGTGGACGATTTTTTTGTAGGAACTGGTTGACTTCGTAGGCATATTTTTTGTACAAAGTGGGGAATCTTGAGTGTTCCCTCGGAAATGGTTCGCGTTCCTCTTTTTCGGCTTTGTGTGTCGAGCTCGAACGATGACTTCAGTTACGTACTGTGATGTAATCGAACACTGTAGAGTTATGGCGTAACTAAGCTCAAACCGGCTGAGAATTAGTTCTGCTAGCTGAATTCAGTGTCCTTTTTTTTTTATTATTTGTTAACGTTTAAGTATTTGCTACATTCGATTAAATCATTTTATTTCGTAAATTCCCGAAATTCTGGGAATTTTTGCCGCCTTGGTGGCGCAGTGGTCTAAGCGCTGTCTTGTAACTATTCTTTAGAGATAGGTCCGTGTTCGAATCCCAGAGATGCATGGATGTTGTGTCTGTCTTACGTCACTGGTTCTCTCCATTCTCTGGAACCAGTGACTCTTAATCAGGGACGGGAGACTGCTTATAGCCCATTGAGTCGCTCACGGTAGTAGTTACCCCCCCCCCCCCCAAAGCAATAGAAAAGTTAGCAATCAAAATTAGTGTTATCGCGAATATCTCTGTAGTACCTTCCAAGAACAGAGAGAGTACAGTTCAGTTTCAAGGGGAGAGCAAATGCCCCCTTTTGCCCTCCCATATGGGCACCCGTGGCTTTGCATGTTATGCAACGCATATTGTTTAGGATTGTGGGCCGCGGATGGCCTAGTGGTCGACGTTCGTGACTGCCACGGAGAAATCTGAGGTTTGATCCCAGGCAGGTACAAACGCTGGAATTATTAAATATCCGCATTGCGTCGGATAGACAAGTTAAGCCGTCGGTCCTCGGGTACTGGCCCCCAGTTATAAATAAGGGCGACTTCCTCCCCCTTTCTACCTTGCTTCCGTATCACTTTCCTGTCGGGCACTTTAGCCCAAATCTCCTAGCTTCCTACTTCTAAGGTGCTTATAGCCCATTGAGTGGCCTACGGTGGTCATTAAACCTATTTCTAAGGGTTGTTTAAAAGACCTGGGATCAGATACTCCTTAACTAAAATCCTCTACATGTGATCTGATCTGTTTAGGATTATTGATAAGGGCACTATGTAATACGATTGTTTCGTTTTGTTTTGAAATTCCTGCCGATATTTTTGTACGCTATTTGTTCAATGTCGGAGATAGATCACGTGATCCATCTTGCGACTTGTTAAATTGCACCTACGTGATAAGACGTAGTCTATGAATCGTAGCAACACTATAAATGAAGCTGCGTATGTGCCAAGCCAGTTTGCATCTTCTTTTAAACCACCCCGATAAGGATGAACCGGCAATATTAGCCGTAAAGGCAGAAGGAAGTGAGGTTGAGTGATTAGGGTTTTCGGCTTCGGTATTTTGTAGCAAAGAACATAGTGAACTATTCCTACGAAACATGATACGCATATGTTTCAGAAATGGGTACTGCGCGTACAAAAGTTGAAATATAGCAAATCTGTTTATTTAATACGCCGATTAGCCATTCCATTATGACACACACACCCCCCGCCGCCTAGAGAAATGAGCGCGCCTGGAGACCAAACGGCGGCCCCACTGAAGTTCACAGAGCAATATATATATATACAACTCGAGGACCGGCTTTCGGTTAGTAGAATGTTCGGAGTCAGAATGGGAAAAGCTGCCGATTTATCGGAGTTTAATAAATGACAAATTGTGATAGCACGGCGCCTCGGAACTACGATCTCTGAAACGGCGCGGCTTGTGGGCTGTTCACGTACCGCTGTAGTGAGTACGTATCAAAAGTGGTGCACAGATGGCCAAACGACGAACCGTTGTCCAGCCGTGTGTCAGCTATACAGCTCATTGATGTCAGTGGGAAGGCGAGACTCGCGCATTGTTCACAGTGATAGCAGGGCCACAATGCGACAAATCACCCGCAACTACAACAGTGGTGATCAGGGCAGTGTGTCACAGTGCACAATTCATAGCAGCCTTATGCTCTTCGGATACGCAGCCTTATGCTCATTCGGCTAATTCATAGCAGGCTGGGTCTTCGGTTACGCAGCCGTATGCTCATCGTAGCCGAAGACCCAGCCGGGTCTCCATGCTCACTGCACATCATCGCCAACAACGCATGAAATGTGCCCAAGATCATCGAGATTCGTCGGTGGATGATTGGAAGAAAGTGGCCTGGTCTGACGAATCAAGATTTCTGGTTCATCACGTAGACGGCAGAGCGATTACCAACGGAGGCTATAACACCTGGATGCAATGTTGGGCGGACACGGGCACGCGGGCGGCGGTGTTAGCTGCGGGTGACGTTTTCTTCGGACACTTTAGACTCCCATTATATCAATAACACAATCCCTGACATCTGTCAGGTATCTAAACATCGTTGTGGACCAAGTTCACCTATTCATGGCAACTGTGTCCCCTGCTGGTGATGGCCATTACCACCAGGATAAAGCGCCATGCCACACTGCCAAAATCGTCAAGGAGTGGTTCGATGAACATGCTGATGACTTTCTGTTAATGTCCTGGCCTCCAAATTCACCTGACATGAACCCAATTGAACATTTGTGGTTCGACTTGGAAAAGCTGGTTCGCGCTAAATCACGACCACCCCGAAATGTACCGGAACTCGAGGATCTGCTGTTGAAATTATGGTGCCAGATACCCCAGGATACCTATCGCCACCTCGTCGAATCGATGTATCGCCGGGTGGCAGCTGTTTCACGGGCTAAAGGTGGTCCTACATCTTATTAGGTAGGTGGTCATAATGTATTGGCTCATTGGTGTGTATATACACACTCATAACCATGACATTATAACTATCTACCTAGTAGTGTGTTGAGCCACTGGTCATTCGTGGCATTGACTCCACGGGCCCTCAGAAGGTGTCTTCAGGTATTTTGTATGAACTGGACAAAATGACGTACCAGAGTTGGAAGACGGAGCGAATCAGTGGTGTGGACCGGAGGAAAATGCAGTTTCCACTGCATCCCAGAAATGTTCGATGGGATTTAAGACGGATAATTTCGCGACCAGGGAAGCAAACGAAATGCTTAAGATCGCGGTAAGGCATCCAGCTATTTCTCGTAGGGCTACTACCCACATCTGGGAAGGTTTAGATTCAATTACTTATGTACCATTTGACCTTTGCCCTGCGTATCAGAAACGAAGTTGCGTTAGATTGATCTTAGGGGATCAAATATGACAAAGGATAGACAGACCAGAGAAGTAGGAGTACCAAAATGAAAGTGCAAGTCGACATAATTGGGAGTGCAAGAATATGACGTCACAACGATCACTTCCAGGAAGAGACAGCAAGGGTCGGAACGGATTACCTTATATGTAATTGGCGGTCTAATACCCCTTGGGCCGAAAGCTTAAAGTGTTCATAAGACACATGAAGAATATTCAGTGGTTTAGAAATAGCTCGGCCCATCTGGGATCGATCTCGTGACCATCTGGTCGGAAGACGGTTGCTCTAGCCACTAGGCCACTCGCTCCTCCTCGAACCAATCCTACACAATTCGAGCCTTTCTGGCCCGTTGAGTGAGTGTGTGTGCCACATCGGACCATTCCGGCCACATCTTCACTGCGACGACCCTCGGAACAACGAACAAATCTTACTATTGCCGAGACGCTGGAGATTCCTTCTTCGTGCTGATTATCAATCGCAGTTCAAACTCCGACAAGTCGTTCGTTTTTCCCCCGTTGCATGGACTTCGTGCTGGCGAATTAACACACTCCCTGTGTGTGTGTTGTGTGACATACTGCAGAGGTGACGTACATGGCAACACGGCAGGTAGCAGTGATAAGCCCTTGCCTGCGTAGCTTAATTGGAAGAGTATTCGGCTCTGGAGCAGAAACCCGAGGGGGGGGCAGTGTAATATAGCTACAGAGTTTCATAGAATTATGCTTTTGTCTGTAGGTTAGTATTCCTGCTCCATTCCTGTGTGTTGAAGATTTTAATTCGTTACACCACATTTTGTGTGCTTCATGCTCAGATTTTTGTTTTGTTTTATATTTATGTTTTTATTATTTATGGGCTTTTCTCGATTGGTTTAACTTTAGCAATTGATCCCTTTCCGCAGTCCCGGGGGCACAGTGGATGTTGTCATCCCGGTGAGGCATGGCTGTTGTGTTTAGCTTACGGCACAAGCTCTCTCCCTTCCCTGGAACCAGTAGCCCTAAATTAGGGACGGGCGACTGCTTATAACCCATTGCGTTGCTCACGGTGGTCGTTAAACTTTCAATAAAAAAAATCCCTTTCCTCGTCTGCTGATATGATTCACAATGATTCTGGCTCCCCTTCCTCGTTTTTTTTTTTTTTTTTTTTTTAATTTTTTAATTTTGTGTCTTATCAGATTTCCCTTATTCCATTTCCTTGGGTAATTTTCTGATCTCTTTGAGCAGCGTCTAGGAATAACAAAGTCGCCTATTAGGGTTACTGGCTCTGGAGACGGACAATAATCAAAACTGTAGAGAAAATGAAATATTCATGTCACCTTTGATTCGAATGTAGAGCCATGATGTTAAGGAATAGGAGTAGCTTCAACATCAGCTGTAACTCTTTCACTATCAGACTACTCGCGTCTGCTTAAAGGAAAGGAGACGTGCTTTTTTTAGAAAGCCATATATCGTTAGATTAGTTCCCCTCTCGCCCGCCTGCCTGCTCATTTCCTATCGATATCCATGGTCAAACAAGCAATTAGCATGCCGTCGATAGCAGTCGTAGAGTCGGAAATGAAAAGCAAATCGCTCTCGTCCTGGTGAGACCAGCAGTTTTTCTCCGATATCCTGTCACGTATAGTAATATCACTCGCACTTACAAATATGCAAACATTTCACTGTTACAGATATGGAAGAGAAACAACATGTAATGTACACTGCTGACAGTGGCGTGTATGCTGATTCCAAGAAGTTGGTAATCTATACTTAGTTATAAATCGAAGGAATGCAGATAGAAACACACATTAAAAAATTCATTTCACCACAGCATTAAATCTGCATTGCGGTTGCAGATTTAAGTGCGTTTTAGACAACGCACATCATAATATGATTTTATATATATGACAACTAATTTACATACTAATTATTTGCATTACTATTTATTTAATTACATCAGTTAACTTAAACAGGAACTCTTAAGATCTCGTTTGGGCCAAAAAAAATTTCTATTACAGCGTTATGGAAATTAAACTGGGGATCATTTCTCAGCTGTTCCAGTAAGGCCATTGACTAAGGAGAGCTTAACCATTAAGTCTTTCTTGGCTCCAGTGGTTTTTCCACATAGTCTTTTCAGGGCTGAAGAACCAACACAGCCAGCAAGATTTATTTACATTTGAACATGTTGTTAACCACGGAGATTTAGGATAAACAATCCGTTTATCCGAAAAATGCCTAGTGTATTCACCATTTTTATCTTTGTATTTTGCAGTAAGACTTCGTTCAGGATTTGGTCTCTCGTTATTTATAATGTTTTTTCCCGTAATATTTTCTTCCGAAAAGATATTCCTTCAAATCATTTATAACACATTTGTGCGATTTTATCACGCTTAATATAAAAATACAGGCTCAGTTTTCCAAAATTTCAACTTAACTGAAACGATGAAAAAACAAAAAAGAAATATAAAGATGGTAAAAGTTGTGTCGTGTGGCTTTTAACTGGGAAACATTGAAACACCCACCGTCCGCTTTATAGTCCATCTCACAATCGAGAGATGGTCTTACCTCTCCGCTTTTCCGGGACTTGTTCGAAGGTGAGCACGCGTTATAACCTCGTTTCTCGTTTCCAAGGTTAAATCTTAGCTATCTCCGGGAGCGCGAGAGAATCTTCGCTGAGCTGAGATTCCCCTCTACTCTCTGATGGAATTCTCCGAACTTCGAGAGATACCCATTTCCTTCGCAATGAGATAGCAGCCTCAAATTTCACCATCCCAAAGTTGAGTAGATATTTAAATGAATGAAAATAAATGTGTTACAGAAAATTCACAAAAAAATTGATTTAAGAAAAAAAAAGATGGTCCATATCCGATTACCTAGATCCCTTTAAGTATACGCCACTGACTGCTGTCCAAAACTTAAAAAGGAAGAACTTGAAATCTGACGATTAAGGAGCTTTATGAGGATAAAAGAGCTTGCTAACATATGCACACGAGGGTTCGGCCGCGGAAGGCCTAGTGATCAACGTTGTGACTGCCACGGAGAGACCTCAGGTTCGATCTCGCGCAGGTACGAGCGCTCGAAGCACGAAACACCCGCCGTGAGTCGGATGGGCACGTTCAGCCGTCGGACCCCGAGTACTGCCCTCCCGGTAATAAATAAATGCGTCTTCCTCTCCCTTTCTACCTCGCTTTCGTGTCACTTTCCTATCGGGCACTCTAGCCCAAATCTCCTAGCTTCCTATTTTTAAGGGTAGTTGAAGACCTGGGGTCAGACACTCCCTTCCTAAAATCAGGGCCATAGCTACTGGAAGGGCAGGGAGTGCGGTTGCCTTCCAGAATGGCCATTCCAGGGGCATAAATTCATGCTCTTGGGGATGCAAAAAATTGAAATTGTAACTAAAAAAGAAAGTTACACCTTCAGTATTTTCTTATTAAAGACTAGTTAGTGTCATACAGTATTCCATGCAGCTAACCAGGGTACAGAGTAACATACACTATGAGGTGTGAACACCTCATATCCATGAAGGAAATTTTCTAAAACAGTGAATGGAGGCACAGAAAACAATATGCTGATATGCCTAACATGTCGTTGGAATGAAGAGCTAATTAATGATTTGGGCTCTTTCGCAGAAAGTTCTTAAAGCGTTTAACCTCAAACGGAAGTTTTTCTAAACCCTAGCCACACTTCTTCCTATTGTTACGTTCACTATCCGATACTCATTCGTCCTGTGCTGGTTTGTTTTTCGTTCTGTATTTCTGTGGAGTGTTGTGTTGTCGGTGTTCACATAACGTTCACGCGTTACTTGGTATTTACCAGCTGTGGTTCTTGGGTATTTACCTGGTTTTTACATAGTTAATAAAATTATGTCAGAAAACTGAAGTGTGATTTTTGATCAATCATATTATTTTCCTATAACGGCGGTGTATGAGAAAGTAAGAACCACATATTATTTGAGTGGAATTCGAAGGGGCGTAATTTGGAATTCGAGTGGGGCGTAATTTTGAACTGGAATGGGGCGTAATTTAAAGTCTCTCCCTCCCAGATAAGAAAAGCTTGCTACGGTCTTGACTAAAATCTTCTACATCTGATCTGATCTGCACACGAGAGTACTGTGACGTATGAAGACATTCTATGTATGATGAGCAGTCAGCTCGTATGCAAGTTCACTATGAGCACGTGACATCTGCCGAGGGTATATATATAGGCAGAAAAGCCGAGTGGTGTCTCATATAAGCAGGGCCGTAGTTTGGGGGCCGCCAGTGGAGGCCCAGCCTCGTCTGAAAGGTTTTGAGACTCCCCAACGAAAGATTCAACAAACCTAATAATGATTATCACATGCCATATTTGGAAAAAAAAAAAAACTATCGAAAAAAAAATCAATATCCATTGAGAAGGAAAGCCCGTGAAACAGCTGATTCATGATCATGTCTGTCGATCTATCAATATAGAAATTGGAAGTTTTAAAACACTGAAGTGTTCTCACATAAGATTCGCAGATCAGTTTGTCGTTCTCTTTTCCTGTTGCAATCGTACACCATATGACCCTCCATTTTTCCGCACTTATCACGATTAGTCATAGTTGAAATGCTTTGCGTTCAATGAAGTTCGTCGTAAATGTTTAGGTAACAAAAAAGGTAAAGAAAATATCAACGATGAAAGGTAAAAATACGAAGGAAAAGAACACGAACATTGAAAAGCAAGTGAAACACTTCAAACTATGACATGGTAAACTAATGTACGCGGTACCTATAGATACAGACATAAATCAAGCTGTTATTTCTATGTAACATAACTACAGAAATTTGAAAATGTTATCGTCCTGAAACGGAAATCGAACCCGCATCTCCCGATTTGGTGTCGAGTAAGCTACCCATTACACCACCAAGGACAACGAAATCCAAACAACTGAAGCATTAATCTGAAAAGTCAGACTTTTAGATAGCACTGCATTAGTCGAAACACGTGTCTCATCGTAGTGCTGAGTTAAATCACCAGCAAATGAGTATACATCGATGAGCCATTACATTATGACCACCTACCTAATAAGCTCTAGGACCCCCTTTAACCCGCAAAACAGCGGCCACAAAACGAGGCATCGATTCGATGAGGTAGCGATAGGTATTCTGGGGTATCTGGTACCATAATGTCAACAGCAGGTCCTCCAGTTCCCGTACACTTCGGGGTGGTGCGGATTTAGCGCGAACCCACTTTTCCAAGTCGAACCACAAATGTTCCATTGGGTTCATGTCAGATGAACTGGGAGGCCAGGGCATTAACAGAAAGTCACCAGCATGTTCCTCGAGCCACTCCTTTACGATTTTGGCAGTATGGCATGACGCATTATCGTGTTGGTAATGGCCATCACCAGCTGGGAACACAGTTGCTATAAATGGGTGAACTTGGTCAGCAGCTATGTTCAGATACCAGACGGCTCTCAAGGATTATGGTATTACGATAATGGGGCCTACAGTGCCCCCCCCAAAAAAACATCGTCCACAGCATAACACCGGCGCCGCCGGCGTGTTTCCGCCCAACAGTGCATCCAAATGCCATAGTTTCCGTTGGTAATCGGGTGTGCCCGCGTTCGGCCGGCTACGTGATGCACAAGGAATCTTGATTCGTCAGACCAGACCTCTTTCTTTCAATCATCCACGGTCCAATCCCGATTATATTGGGCCCATTTCATGCGTTAACGAGGAGTTGAGAGGGAACAGGAAATCACGGAGTCGGGGTCAGAAGTTGGAGACTACGAACCGTGAAGGATACGTGCTTTCGAAAGGCCAGTATGAAGAAAATGTTACGTAGAATTAGAGTTGGTACGCAAGAGTGAGTAATTAAGAAACAATAGGTAGTAAGTGGACTTAAAGCTTTAAGAAATAAGTAACTAAGACAGTTGCGGGACAACCAGCATAGTAAGCTTCAGCTGATAATAAATTCATTAGAACTGCAACTTTGCTCATCTATTCTTTCGTTATATATATTTTCACCAACGCGTTGCAATTAGGTTTAAATATCGAACCCAAACGGAAAGTAGAAATCCCGGTTATAACTGCACGCTAACGAAAACAGCCAGTTAACAACATATACCCTATTAAGGACTTTGCCCTGTAGTCTGTTTATGCAGCGCTAATGGAAGAGTGTCACTGGATGAACGATGAGCCTACACCTCCCTCGTCACATTTTGTTCTGTTTCGATCTCTATTATACATATACACTGAAGTGTCAGAAAAACCGGTACAGACGAGCTTATGCAAAATGCATAGCAACGTCACCTATGCGCGTACTCGGTTGCTCCCGCCAATGCGTATATAAAGCGATGGACATCCTTGCCAGCTGTCAGAGCTGTTTTCGGCATGAGAATGACAAGTAATAACGATTTAAACGATTTTCAACGCGGTGTCATAGTTGGCGCTCGTGAGATGGGCTATAGTATTTCGGAGGTAGAAACGAAGTTCGGTTTTTCACGGATGACCATTGCAAGGGTGAACCGTGACTACAAGAATTTCGGCAAAACCTCCAGCCTACGATAGCAGTGTGGCCGTAAAAAGAGTGAACATGACCATCGTTGGCTGTCAAGAATAGTTTCACGCGATAGGCGTGCAACGCAAACCCCAATGAAGTCATGGATCCCGCAGGTATCATCGGAATGCAATGCTGGAGCCTCAACAAGCATCCGCGTCCGGACTATGCAACGTACCCTGCACGATATGGGCTTTGGGAGCCGACGCCCAACTCGAGTCCCCTTGATGGGTGCACGACACAGAGCTATGTGCCTCGCTTGGGCACTGCAATACCGCCACTGGACACTTGATGACTGGAAACAAGTAGCCTGGTCTGACGAGTCGCGTTTCTAACTGTATCGGGCAGATGGAAGGATTCGTGTGTGGCGCAACCCCCATGAAGTCATGGATCCCGCCTGTCAACAGGGAAATGTACCGGCTGGTGTGGGGTCCGTTATGGTATGGGGTGCGTTTAGCTGGACTTTACTGGGACCCCTGGTATGTCTACAAACATCTTACACCGGCCAACTCTATGTGCGCATACTTTCTGACGAGATACATCCGTTCAAGTCCTGCATTCGTGCTGATGGGTTGGGCCAGTTCCAACAGGACAATGCAAGTGTCGGGAGGCCACATTATGGTTAGAAGAGCATTCATCTGAGTTTGGGATGTTGCTATTCCCACCCAAGTCCCCAGATCTGAACGTGATAGAACACATTTAGGATGCCATGCAACGCGCTATCGAACACAGGAATCCGAGACCTCGGAATACACCCGAATTGTGGAACGCTGTGCAGGAAGTATGGTGTGCATTGCCTACAGCATATTTCCAGAAGCTAGTGGGGTCCATGTACCATCGTATTTCTGCAGTCCTAAGCTCCCGTTGGGGACCTACCAAGTATTAGACTGGTGTACCAGTTTTTCTTCTGGCACTTCAGTGCATTACTCATGATTTTTGATGTTATGCATTTCATTTTACTGTTACTATTGATATCGATAGCACTTACATCTGCAAAACCACTATTTCCAATTTTTACTGATCAAAATGTATCGCGTCTTTATATTCTGGACAACAATGTATTAACTACATGTTTCACAGCTCCTTATTTCAAGGAAAAAGTGAAAAACTCTTGGCCATTTCATGCCATGAATTTGCTAATACAAGAAGAATCTAATAGGGAAAACTTTCAGAATCTCTCTCGATATATCATAGTACCACTCATTTTGCCATGGAATGCAAAACGTGGCGTAACCTCTGTTCATATGAACGCAGACGAAATCGTGTATATATCTATATCTATGCCACTGTCAAGAAGCTCCATTTCGAAGTTAATTTCACTCTTGGTTTTCCGTTCTGGGTCTACTAAAATTGCTGCACTTAATAGTTTCTCTGACATCGGCAGGAACACACGAGACTCCTTATTTGGAATGCTGTAACAGTGAACACAGCTGTTGGAAAATGCTATTAAAGTGCACGAAGAATTCGCCTTTCATTTGTGAGCTCATAACTGCGAAGTATATCAATTTTAAAAAAATGACCAGAATTTTAACTTACTACCATAAGTTACTGTTCGGTATGGTGTCCCTCATTGTCTTAAGCTACGTTTATCTATATCTATGCCACTGTCAAGAAGATATCAATGGGACAGAACATGGTAGTATTGATTAACTAAGTGCCTTAAGACCATTAACACAAGAGCGTTAGTGAAAATATTAAGGATTTTAGCGAAGAAGCTCGTGATAATCTATTCAATAAGGGAAAACACAGGTTCAGCACTCCCTTTATCCGTAAATTCGAAACTCTATTGTATTTTTTATATTATTTTTATTTTATTTTATTTTATTTTATTTTGAAGAGTCAGCACTACAGTTTGAGGAAATTTTCGTTATGAGGAATTAGAATAGTCAGGTCCTTTTTTCATCAATTCCGCATCGGTTCACATATGAAATATTTGGTTTAAATGCATTATAGACTTGATTTACGTTAAAGGTTTAATTCACCAAAACTTCAAAGCTCAGCTTGATGACTGAAATGTCACTTTCCCAGATTGCTTCTAATTTGTCCTTGTCGATACTTTAAACAGCTGAAACCTTAATTATACACGAAAAGCACTTTCAATATAAATGCCAGAATTCAGTAACAACACAATGCTACTTACAATGTCAAATTCCTTCTTTATTCAGTATCCAAGCACGTCAATATTCAATCAACACTTCACTTGTAACAGTACATTGAACAGAACTCAGTGACTTCGTACAACGTTCGTTGACATTTATCTTTCTTCATATCGCATATAGCTTTGCTCATATACACTACATTGACAAAAGTCACCGGACACCTAGAAGAAAAACACAACATAGCATTTATTGACATACATTAGTACAGGGGTTCTCAACGGGTGGGGAATTCCCCCCTAGGGGGAATTTCGTAGTTTCAAGGAGGGAATGCGGCGCCAGCCTGGCAAACCGTCTTTTCAGTCCCCTGACTTCACCACGGCAATCGCTGTTGCATCCCAAGTGAAGAAAAAAAAATATGAGGAACCGAGAGAGGAATCTGGCGTGCTGCCAAAGTCACCGCTCGCTCGAAACCGGTTGGAAGCGCTTTTGTTGCACAGAAGGAAAAGCAAGTTTTTACAAACTCCTACGTGTTCATATCACCCTGTAACGCCGGAGCTTGTTATTGCGCGTTCATTCTTTGCAAGGAAGTTGTAGTTGAGGGAGGGGATTTTTGTCGCTGGAGGGCTTGTGATACTTTTTCCTAGTGAACTTTTTATTTATCAATAGTAGAACAGAATGAGTGTCAAAAAAAGAGCGCATGATAATTCATATATTCAATATGGATTCACATCCGTTAAAGTCAATGGAGAAGACAGACCTCAGTGTGTTATTTGTAGCAAAGTTTTGTCAAATGATTTCCTGAAACCAAGCAAGTTGAATCAACATTTGCAGAATGTTTATCCTCAACACAACAACAAGGACAAAAGATTTTTTGAGTGACATGGGAATGCTCTCAAAAAGATGAAACTGGATTCAACAGTGGCATTTCAAGAAATGAACCACAAGGTTATCGAAGCTTTCTTACGTCGTAGCATTGGAGATAGCAAAGCAGAAAAAAAAACACATACAGTTGGGGAAACTTTGATCAAACCTTGCGCTCTCAAAATGGTGGAAATTGTGTTGGGAAATGAAATGGAGAAAAAACTTTCAGCAGTTTCACTGTCAAACAGTACTGTTCAAAGGAGAATTAGTGACATGGCCATTGATATCAAGGATCAAGTTATGCAGGAGATTAGGGGTGCAGCATTTGGCTTATTTTTAATTCAACTTGATGAATCGACTGATGTGGCATCGTGTTCCCAGTTACTGGTGTTCGCAAGATATCTTCACTTAGGTTCATTTAAAGAAGAGTTTCTCTTTTGTTCTCCTCTAGAAACAACTACCACGGCCTCAGATATTTTGAAAAAGGTTTCATCTTTCTTTGAGTCAGAAAATCTTTCGTTGGATAATGTATGTGGGTGCTGTACAGATGGAGCACCAGCTATGTTGGGGACAAAATCTGGATTTCAAGTTAATGTGAAAAAGTTGTCTCCAAAAGTGAAAGGCATTCATTGCATGATCCATCGTCAAGCACTGGCCTCAAAAACACTTCCAGCTCCACTATTGATGGTTTTGGATCAACCAATTCAAATTGTGAATTTTGTCAAGGGAGGAGCTCTTAATTCACGACTTTTCAAGCAGTTATGTATTGAACTGGATGCAAGCCATCATTTGCTTCTTTTCCACACAAATGTTTGTTGGCTTTCTAGAGGAAATGTAAGTGAGCGAGTATTTGAGCTTAGAGATGAGCTTAAAATATTTTGTGAAATTAAGGGTAAGATGGAATTTTTGCCTGGTTAGACGATGAGGAATGGATCTTTCGCTTTACTGATTTGGTTGATATTTTTGAGTAGCTGAATAAATTGAATCTTCAGATGCAAGGACGAAATACCAACATCATAAAATTCATCGATTCTTTGAAAGCTTTTATGAGTAAACTAGAAAATTGGAAGAAAAAAGTCAACATGAAAAATGTTGCAATGTTTGAGAAATTGTCATCAATTCTTGTTACTAGTGGTAATGACGAAGTACTTCCAGAATTTGCAAAAAATGAAATTTCGCAGCATTTGACAGCACTAGAAAATGAATTCAGCCGATATTTTCCTGAACTTTGTGATGAGGAGTTGGACTTAGTGCGAAATCCATTCAAATTATCGGTTGAAAAAGTTCCTGATGCTTTTCAAGATGAATTTTTGGAACTGACGACTGATTCGCGAGCAAGAGACATGTTTGATGAGAAACCAATCACAGAATTTTGGCCTCTGATGTGCGACTCTTACCCAAGAGTGGCTGAGAGAGCTATCCGTGCATTGCTTCCATTTGTGTCGACGTATCTTTGCGAGACTGGCTTTTCAACTCTGTTGCAAATGAAAACGAAACAACGAAGTAGATTGGAGGTTGAAAGTGACCTGCTGTGCTCTTTCAAGCACTCCTCCGCGTATCCAAGAATTGGCAAAGAAAAAACAATCACAGGTTTCTCATTGAATATAAAATGGATTACAATATCTAAGGCATGTTATTGAATTTTTTATTAATTGAGGTATGTGTCATTTTATTAAGCCAGATTTAGGTATTTAGTTTACAAATATAAAAAACTAATTTTATTCATGTTCTAAAATTCATCAACATTTTCTATTGCTGTTTATAAAACTCTGCTATAAAAATAAATATATATGTACTGATATAGACAAAAAAAGATTTTCAGTGGTATATTCATTAAATTTGGTAATCCATTTTTCGCAGTTTTGGAAGGGGGGGGGGATGACCTTTCTGACATATGGGGAAAAGGGTGCATGGGGCAAAAAAGGTTGAGGACCCCTGCATTAGTACGATGTCGGTCCACCTTCAACCTTAATGCATGCACTGACCCTTCGAGACAGGCTTTCGACAAGGTTTTTGAACACAGCGATAGGTATGCGCTTCCATTCAGTACATAATGCTGTCGCTAACTGTTGCTTAGTAGCAGGCCTTGGTTCCAAACTTCTCATGCAGCGCTCTAATTTATCCCATAGGTGCTCTATGGGATTAAGATCAGGGCTCTGTGCTGGCCAGTCCACACATGATCGGAATTATCGTCAAACCCCGCCGTAACAGTCCTTGCTTTATGGCTGGGTGCATCATCCTTCTGATACCAACAAGACTCTGTTCCATAGCATTGCCACAGAGTTGGTAGGGCGTAATTGTCCAGAATATCGAGGTAGACGTGCTGGTTAACAGGTTTGTCCACGAT
This sequence comes from Macrothele yani, assembly GCA_039090855.1. NCBI lineage: Eukaryota > Metazoa > Arthropoda > Arachnida > Araneae > Macrothelidae > Macrothele > Macrothele yani. Next base: position 57,516,913 of record CM077010.1, read on the forward strand.
AACCAATGGGCTGGAACCATACCACGAAAAACACCCCACACTAATACACTGTCAGCTCCAAACTTGACCGTAGGAACAGTACACTGGGGTAAATAGCGTTCCCGCTATACCTACATACGGCCATCAGACTGATGGATCGTGTATCTGGATTCATAAATCCATAGGACCCGTTTCCATTGATCTTCGGTCCACGATAAATGTTCTTTACACCATGCTAAACGACGAGTAGCATTCCGAGTGGAGATGAAAGGCTTATGAGCAGCCGCACGACCACGGTAACCCATGGAATGAAGTTCTCTGCGAATGGTACGTGTACATACCCGAGGTTCCAGCATTTTTACTCACCTGTACACTGAGGTCTTGTGCAGTACTCCGTCGATTAGCTGTAACGACTCTCTTGAGGCTTCGACGTCCTCTATCACTGATTTTCTTTGGCCTCCCGGTACGTTTTGCTGCTGCAGGCACGCCATGTGTCCTCCACTTATTCAGTACATGCAAAACAGTTGACTTAGGTATGTTTAAACGCCTCTCGGTTTCTCTCATGGACAACCCACTAATAAAATACCGAACAATCTTTCCTTTCTCAAAGTCAGTTCTCTCCCGCCGCGACATTTTCACTCAACCTCACAGTGTGATATGATCGCAGTCAGCTGCAGGCTTGTTTTTATACCGTTTGCAGCTGTACCGCGCATTTTAACAATGCAGCGGATCCGTTCGTTTGCTTTTGAAGGGATGTCCGGTGAATTTTGTCAATATAGTGTACACTCTACCAAAAAAACAAAACGAAGCACCCCGATAAAGTCGTTCGATCCTGATGAAACTCCGTATTCAAGTACCTCAGGACTGAATATGTAAATGATTAAAAAATAATGATCAATGGCGAAACAGTGGCCCGCCCGCCACAGTGCATGGGAACCGCGCAACGAGGAGGGTATATCAATAGCAAAGCTCGCATGCGGGAACAATTGAGACAGCGCATTGTGGTTGCATTAACCTCCACGGACTGTGAGAATGCCGCGACGTCGGATCCGTGCACAACACGTGCAGTTGAGCGAGTTTGAGAGATGCTGGTTGGTCAAGTCGCCGTATCGCCAGGCATTTGGAGATGCGGCAATCGGGACGATGTTGGTGCCAATGACAACCCAGGAGCACGCGGGCAGCGGAGGGCACGGAGACTTCATTCGAGGAATTCACTCCGCCGTCTACCACTGACCTGCGAGTATCGTCGGCACCGGTTGCAGTAGGGTTGGGCTCGATCAACGCGGGATAGTGTCCGGTTAACTTGCTATGTTCAGTGTGGTGTCACGGTTTGCACCTAGGTGCCGATGACCAGCGCATACGTGTACGGGGACGAGCCGGTCAGTTCACATATCCTGCCTTTACCGTGGAAGGGCACATGGCTTGCACAGCGTGAGTGACGACTGTCTGGGGAGCCATTTTCTACGATAGCCGGACTCCTTTGGTAGTCCTCTGAACCACCATCAGAGCTCACCGGTACGTCGACGACCTTCTACGACGACCTGTTGTGTTGCCGTTCCTGTCACAGCAGCACCAAGCAAGTTTTCAACAGGAAAATGCCCTAACACACACATGGCACAGCCTTCCCAGGCCTGACTTCGTAATGTAGACACCCTTCCAATTCCAGCCCGATCATCCGACCTCTCACCGATTGAAAATGTTTGGGACATGATGGGACGCCACCTACGCCCATTCCGGAATATCAGTGAACTGGCCCGTAATTTGGACACCATCTGGCATGCTATTATACCTCAGGAGAGTATCCGTGAATTGTGTGCGTCTATGCTACTCCGGCTAACTGCTTGTATCCGAGCCACAGGTGGCGCTAAAATGGACTTGTTCCACTCGTGTAGTTGTTTTATCCAAATAAATGACCTAATTGCTCTGGAATTCCAATAATTTCCTTTATGCATATACATTGCACCTACCTATTTTTTCATGCAGTTGGTGGATAATTCTTTAAGGTACTTCGTTTTTTTTTTTTTCATTTTTTTTTTTTTTTTTTTTTTTTTTTTTTTAAAGACTGTATTTCGCTCTTGCATTATGCACATCGAATTTCACTCTTTAAATCTGCGTCTCAGAGTACCATGAGATAGCATACCAAATTTGGTGGTTCTAAAGTGAAAACTGTAGAAATTTTCTAGAAGATTTTGTAGGGGGGCCCTTGACCTCCCCGGGTTCCTACCCCTTCCAAAAACCGTGTACAACCTAAGTTAGAATACCATGAGATAATATACTAAATTTGACTGTTCTAAATTGAAAACTGTAGAACATTTTACAAAACTTTTGTATGGGGACACCTTGACCCCCTGGCTCCGACCCCCTTCCAAAAACTGTCTACGGTCTAAGTCAGAGTATCACGAGATAATATACCAAATTTGGTGGTTTTAAATTTAAAACTAGAAATTTTAACTAAAATAACGAAAATTTTGTATGGGAGCCCCCTTGACCCCCCCCCGGCTCCGATCCCTTCCAAAAACTATCTACGGTCTAAGTCAAAGCATCATGAGATAATATACCAAATTTGGTGGTTGTAAATTGAAAACTGTAGAAATTTTAACTAAAATAACGAAAATTTTGTATGGGAGCCCCCTTGATCCCCCCCCCCCCCCGGTTCCGATCCCTTCCAAAAACTATCTACGGTCTAAGTCAGAGCATCATGAGATAATATACCAAATTTGGTGGTTGTAAATTGAAAACTAGGAATTTTAACTAAAATAACGAAAATTTTGAATGGGAGCCCCCTTGACCCCCCGGCTCCGACCCCTTCCAAAAACTTCTACGGTCTAAGTCAGAGTACCATGAGATAGTATACCAAACTTTGTGGTTCTAAGTTGAAAACTGTTGATTTATATAGCTGACAAACAAACATAAACAAACAAATATACAAACTTTCACTTTTATATACACTGAGTGGCCACTTTATTATGACCACCCCTCAGTACTTCGTTGGGCCACCTTTTGCCTTTAATACTGCGTCGATTCTTCGTGGCATGGACTCCACGAGATGTTTATAAGTGGTTTGTGGAATCTGAGACCATGCTTGATGAATAGCACTTTCCAGGAGTGTGAGATTGCAGGGTTGTGGATCCAGCTGTCTAATGGCTCGTTCAACTTCATTCCACAAATCCTCAATGGGGTTTTGATCTGGAAATTGTGGGGCCACCTAAGCAAAGTAAGCTCACCGGCATGTTCCTGAAACCAATCCTGTACAATACGAGCACTATGGCAGGACGCATTATCTTGTTGAAAGTCATTGGGATAAACCATCCACATGACAGGATGCACTTGGTCCGCAACGATGTTTAGATATGATGTGCCAGTCAGACGTTGATCAACACGAATTAAAGGGCTCAAAGCATGCCAGGAAAACATTCCCCAAACCATAACGTTGCCTCCACCCAGCTTGAAGGGTTGTAGCAATGCATTTGGGGTCCATGCCTTCGTGCTGCTTCCGCCAAATTCTCACTCGGCCATCGGCATGGTGCAACTGAAAACGTGATTCATCGGACCACATAATTTGTTTCCAATTACCGACTGTCTAATCCTTGTGCTCCTGTGCGAACCGGATGTGTTTTCTCTTGTTAACTGCAGACAGCAAAGGTGTTGGAACAGGCCTTCGGCTGCCATATCCCATCCGATGCAGTTTACGGCGAACAGGGCGTGCAGAGATCATTTGAGGGGATCCTTGATTAAGATGGTCTGTAATTTGCTGCATTGTTGCCCTTCTGTTGTCTGTTACCAGTCTGGAGACTCTCCGTTCCGCCCGAGCAGTCACTAGTCGATGACGACCACACGTTGCACGTAGAGACCCAGTTTTTTGGCTAACAGTCCAGTCTTTAAACACTTTAACAACAGCTACTCTGGAACATTTCACGAATGCGGCGGTTTCGGGGATACTCGCTCCATGGCTCCGAGCTCCTACAATCATCCCACGTTGAAAGTCCGTCAAATCGCATTTTTTACCCATCTCGTCATCCAAAAATCCCTTGTACTATTGTCGCAGGCACTAAGCTTTCCCCTTTTTATACTAGCATCGCCCTCTGGCGGCAACAGCGTGCAACCATAGTTCATTTGCTGAAAACTGTCAGGTGGTCATAATAAAGTGGCCACTCATTGTATATATAGATTTTTCTTTTCCTCCCCCAGAAAAATAAAAGAGCAAGACAAAATTATGAAGAAGTGAAGTTACACCAATCCACCTAAAGTACAATATCCACACGCCGACCTACTGACAACATAAAAAAAAAAAAAGTTACCTAAAGGACACACACACAGCAACACCCATCGGAAGTTACAGATTAATTTTGAAAGAAATTTCCGAGAAAATATTTCTGACTTTTTCTCAACTTTTTCTAAGATGACGTATACATATATAGCAAAATCATACAAAGGAAAATAAGCAAAATCCAAGAACAAATTTGAAATTCCAAAGCGCCAGAGGCTGCATAGAAAAAAGATCAAATAGAATAAAAATGTGAAACCAATGAGCAAATTTTAAAGGAAAGGAAAAATAAAGCAAAACATTCTGGGTGCGAGCAGAAGAACAACAATCACCAATTTCTAACCACCCGAAGCAGGCGAGCTTGAAACGATGGAAAATTAACGAACAGAGGAAAGCAGGGAACCATATTAATGACTGATTCTCTGATGGCTTCGTCAAGGGCAAGCATTAAGAAAATCACTCATTAATCTACTTAGACCGAGAATTGTAGATTTTCTTAATGCTTACCCTTGACGAAGCCATCAGAGAATCAGTCAATAATATGCTTCCCTGCTTTCTTCTGTTCGTTAATTTTCCATCGTTTCAAGCTCGCCTGCTTCGGGTGGTTGGAAATTGGCGATTATTGTTCTTCTGCTCGTACCCAGAATTTTTTGTTTTATTTTTTCTTTCCCTCAAAATTTGCTCATTGGTTTCACACACACACACACACTCTCTCTCTCTCTCTCTCTCTCTCTCTCTCTCTCTCTCTCTCTCTCTCTCTCTCTCTCTCTCTCTCTCTCTACCAACAAGTAATTGGACACCTGTGATAGCAAAGGAAAACGAAGTTTATTCACCTTCAATGGTTGGTGGAGACTCCACGACCGGCGATTACAGCTGCGACCCTCCGGGGCATACTCTCAACCAGGCGTTGTACGACGCCTAGCGGTATTTTCTTCCACTCGGCTTGGAGAAGACAGGTCAGTTCCTTCACCGATTTCGGACGGTGGGGGCACCCCTTAAGTCAATGCTCCAACTCGTCCCAGAGGTGCTCGATAGGGTTAAGGTCCGGGCTCTGCGCAGGCCAGTCCATTCGATTAACCCCTTTGTCACCATGCCAAACCATGGTGGACCTCGCAACATGACAGGTGGCATTGTCATCCTGAAAGTAACATGGGTCCACCCCGTAAAACTACCTCAACCAAGGAAGTGCATGGTAATCCAAAATGGTGCAGTAGGTCTCGGCGTTGAGTCTACCAGGAATTGCGACCAAGGGTCCCGTGCCATACCAGGAGAAACACCCCCATAGCATAATTCCACCGCCGCCGAACTTCACAGTTGGCACAATACATTCCGACAGGAGGCGTTCTCCATGGCAGACGCCAAACCCAGACCCTACCATCCGAACGGTAGAGGGCCTTGATTCGTCGCTCCAGAGAACCTGTTTCCAGTGTTCAACGGTCCACTGTCGACGTTCTTTGCACCACGTTAGCCGAGCAGCGCTATTGGACTTGGTGATCAAAGGCTTGTTGGCTGCAGCACGTCCATGATAACCGAGCAGATGGGCTTCCTTACGGATGGCCTGTTGAAACTCCTCGCGGATGTGGCCCATCGATTCGGTGCGGTTCTTCCGAATTTCTCTGGCCAGCGCCCATCGGTCTCTAACTCCCAGTTTTGCGTGTCTGCCGGGTCGGAGCAAATTCAGACAGTCACCTTTCACTTGCCAATCACGTAGGCCACTGTCGATTTTGGGTACTTCAACTTGCTGGATATGTCACGTATGGATCGGCCATTTCTGTGATACCCGACGATTACACCTTTCTCGAAAGCAGAGAGCTCCGAACTGCGTGGCATCTTGCATGCGACTGGTTGCGTTGTTGTTTGCCCACACGATATTTAACGGCGGCGGCCGTGACGTGTATCAGGACCGCAGATATCGTCGATCGCAGGGGTGTCCAATTACTTGTTGGTAGATAGTGGGTACATAAAGGAAACTTGTATCACTAATCTCTTCACAGGAGATCTGAACTTGTGCAGGCTAACTCACCAGGAAAGGTTTGTTAAACATCCTTCTGATGGTCTGGTAATGATATTTAGATCCAAATCTCCGCCTCAGTTTTGGGGTATTACGGAGAAGGAATATGCAAGTCTCAGCAACAAAGCTCTAAAATTATTGGTGCCTTTTTTGGATCACATATATATTGCGAGAAAACCTGTTCAGCCGTTTCGGCAATCAAAACAAAGCACAGGAACGGGAATGGTCATTAATGCTGCACTGCGACTTTCAGAAATGAAGCTGGTGGAACCATGGCTCGAGGAGATTATCGTGAAGCAGCAGAAACAGACGTCGCATTAATTCCAGAAAAAAGGATGTTAACGGCAAGTAGAGTATTGTAGTATATTGTTTATGGATTGTACTTATTAATCATTAAAGAAAATTAACAGAATGAATGATATTTGCCATTTAGGTGACATGGAATAATCTGATATATAAATTACGGATTGTACGCAGTGATCATTATGATATAGAAAATTAAATTAAATTCTGGAAAATAGCCTAAAGGTTTTGTTTCGGCATCGCCGGTCCGTGCAAGTTTTCACAACGTTTTGCCGGTCTGCGAATACAAAAAGGTTGGAAACCACTGGTCTAAGTAATGATTATTATGTTTTGTTTTATCATACCTGAGCTACATTAAACAGATCAAGTGTTGAGCGCTTTAAGTATCTTTAATGCTGTGTGATTTTAAAATATTTTATTACTTTTATGTTTCTAGCGTACATGGTGTTTCAGAGTGTGGCCTGGGAAGAAATGTTGATTTCTTTGTTTCGCATGCTTCTTGACATATACGTTTTTTCTTATTTTGAAATCATCAATCTTGAAACATGATTAATTTCTGTGAAAATATGTTTTTATATATTTGGCCATATAAAACGTTCATCATCTTAAGTAGTTTTAGTCATCATGTATTAATGTTACTTTCATTAACTGGTGGTGGTAAAATGGTGGCGGTATGTGTGTGTTACTGGAAAATTTCAAACAGCTTGTACGACTTCTGGTGGTGGTGGCGTCCGTTAACCAGCTGCCTGAATCATAATTTGCGAGAGGCTTCCTAAATCTCGACTTACGTTGGTCAACAAAGATTCATCTTCAAGCTCCTCATCTGCAATGCATGGCACCTAAGCTTTAGGTAAGCTTTGAATTTCTTTTAACTCCGTACTTTATCAGTTTCGACATTTTCTTTAAATTCATAAATGTTATTTTTTCTAAAAGTTTCGAATTTTTAATGTTCATGCCTCTGTCTAATATTTTCATTGTAACTGAAGGAACACCCTATATAAATGACGCAAATCATCACCTTAGTGTAATGGCTTAATACCACTCTTGCACGTAGCTTTTACTAACCAGTCTACCATACGAATAAATAATATCGACGTCTAAACTCCAGTACATGATTATCAGTTGAAGACCAGTGTTTCTTTAACTAAACGGGTACCTAACTAACATGAAAGAAAATGAAACTAACGGCATGCAATGATGATTCACGTGTTCACGCAGCATATGTGAGCTACACTATGTAGACAAAATTCACCATACACTCCTCCAGAATCATAGTACGCAAGCCGTCCGCGCATTAGGATATGCAAATTATTGTGAAATGGTATAAAAGGAAGCTTCTGCTCTCCTAGAACGTGTATGATATTTAAAATAAATGCATTAAAAAAGTGCCCTTTTCAGGGCATACTAATTTTTTTTCAGTATATTATTATGCCATCCTTTCCTTCTATAGCTATAAATAAATAATAGTATAACATGAGTATGACAAGTTAGGTAGTTTTCTTCTACTTCTTAGCATAAGCCAAAGGCAATGCATATTACTTTATAAACTCTTAATTTTTTTCACCCCTTTTCTTTTTACTTTCCTATATTTGGGCACCTGTCTGTTCCGCCTATCAGACGATTTACGGCGCCACGACATTTCCTATCTGACTGAACCACACCCGGCTAGCTTTTAGGGATGTGATCGGTTTTGTCATTGTCAATTGTCCTAGAACGTGTACTCGACGGCAGGATGTCACGACGTGAACGCGCGGAGTTTGAGAGAGGTATGACTCTAGGGAGCCATACTAGTGGCCTTTCGATAAGAAAGATAGAAAATCGGTTAAGCATTCCTCAGTCAACTGTATTGGATGTATTGCATCATTGGAAGGTCGTAGGTGCTTCCCAACTATCGGAACGTACCGGTAGACCCCAAAAAATTGGTTGATAGAAATCGTCGGAGATTTAAAGAGACAGGGAAAAAACTCTTCGGTGGTATACTGCTGAAGATTTACGTTTAGATATCATAAGGGCTTCTTGCATCCCCGTTTGTACAAGAACCATTCGCTGGGAGCTCCACGCAATTAATTTTCATGGCCGTACCGCCTACATAGGCCCCCATATCACTCCCCAGAATACTGCTGTTCATTTTGGTATGCTGCATCGAGCGTCGGTGGGATCTAGAATAATGTAATAAAAAAAACCCCATGGTCCGATAGAGCAGAGTATAAGATGCACCTCAAATGGTTGTAACCGGAATGCATTGTTCTCACACAGAAGTTTGGACGTGGCATTATTCTTCTGTGGAGCTGTTTCTCGTGAAAAGGACTCGGTCCATTGGTGGAGCTGCAAAAAACTCTTAATATAGAAGCTTACCTCGACATCTTGGACAATTCAGCGTCTTCAACAATTCAGAAGCTCTACGGAAACTAGTCCTAGTAGTATCAGCAAGATGACGCACCCTACCACACATTACGCGCCAGACAGCAAAAAGAACCGAGTTTGTTCCACGAGAGACAACTCCACACGAGAACAATCCCACGTCCAAGGTTTCATTATTTGGGCTGGGTTTCCTAAAGCCCTGATTTGAACAACTGTGGGATGAATTGGAGCACCGTATGCGGATGTTGTAAAATCATCCTGCTTCACCTCAAGAGCTGACGAAGGCATTTCAAGATGAATGGAAATACATTTCTGCAGATACTTTTCAATATTTACTGGAAAGAATGCCTAAGAGTTCTAATGCATGAATTCAAACCAAAGGTGGCCCAAATGGATACTAATTTCTTCCATCTTTCGTGTTCATGGTCCTGTTTACGGTGGCTTTTGTCTACATAATGTATATTTCGGAGCATGTACATATATTCAACGAGATAAGTTTGAATATTTGAATTTATATTTTCTTGTTCTTTTTCTCTAACAAGATTTTGCACGAAGTAGAAGGAAATTTTAAAAGCAAAATTGAGTTGTGTGCGTACTGTTGAATTAAGAAAAGCAAGGAACCACTAAAGAAATACCTGTTTTTTAGGATAAAGAAAAAGAGCAAAATATGCATTTTCATTAACACGTGTACACATTATGCTACAAGTTAAAGAAATTAAATTACGTTCTGAACCCTAGAAATCTGTTCGGGCCTTAATTTAGGAAATTGTGCCTGGTCCATACCCGAACATTTAAAGACTTTCAGTTTATAGTCTGGCCATTTTAAGTCTTTCAGCGTATGTTGATTTCAGCTGAAATTAATGAACGTGCTCGGTTCGTGTTGAATGCGCATGACTTCCGTTTTACTCTCTGATTTTTGTCACCCCTGCACCTTCTTAAGGTTAATAATGGTGAACAGAAAAGATCAGAATATCAAAACAGGATTTCTTTTCAACGTTTCATGTAGTTTTTCGACTGATTGAGAAAAATAGCACAGGGGGTGATAATTTCCGCTTCTGATGCATTTGCAGCAAAATATGAGCTTCTGAATTCTCGATTGAAAAAAAAAGTCATTTTTAGACCGATACTACTCATATCGACAAACTTTTTAGGAACATTTTCTCCTTAAAATATTGCACGGTTTCTACGCTAGGGGGCGTAGATGTAGATCTTATTTTTGAGCTTCGGCCGGAAAACACCACTATCACCGCTGATGTGTATTGCCGTCAGCTTGAAGATATGCACGTGTCGCTCACGTTGAAAGGACCAGCACTGCTGAATCGCTAGGGTGTCCTCCTCTAGCAGGATGGAGCGAGATCTCGCACACCACGGGTGACCTGTCACATAATCAGGGACCTGGGCTGAGAGCTGGCGCCGCACCCAGTCTATTCCCCGGACATTGCCCCCAAGGGACTACCGCCTTTTCCGGTCGTTTCAGCATTTCCTAGACTGACAGCAGTTCACCAACCGGGACGATATCGAACGCGCACTTACTCATTTCTTTGCATCCAAGCCGCCACAGTTCTACAGGGACGGTATCCATCAGTTGCCCACACGATGGGAACAGGCCGTGACAAACGACGGCGACTACATTTTGGACTGATTTGTACTTGTATATACGGTAATTAGCACTTTTCTGTTGCCTTGAACTTTCAGACATTACTTTCTTTCCAACCCAGTATTTATCGATGAAATTTCCGGCCCGAAAACTGAGGCTTCTAAACAGATGCGTAACAAAGGCAGGGAAGGCGATGTGGTTGCCCGAGGCGCAGTTCAAGAGAGGACGCAAAATCACTGCTTAAAATCTGACTAAAACTGGAAATCAAACTTTTGCAGTCTGTGGCACAGTTTTTTTCGCGCCATGCTTTGTGATTTGTCCATTTACAGAACTTTTTCATATATGTTTCGCCTATTTCGGTAGTCTTAGTAAATTCGCATTTGTTTCTCAAAATGTTCAGGGGGCGTTAATTGCTCACATTCAGAAATGAAGACGCGGTTGTTACGTGCTTTCAAAGAGAAGGATGTTGCAGGGAAGGCGGGGTAGTTGCGGGAGCTATTTCTATTATCTGGGAGCTATTCAACCATTACTGCAACTGTGAGCCCATGACTACAAGTTGCATTCAGTCCTTTTGTTGTGTACAGACAGCCACAGTCGGATTTTATATTCACACACACACACACACACAACTGAAATTCGTGACTAGATTCTAAGGTACAGAAAAAAGACCCGGAAAACCATGCGGAAGATGGCTAGATGAAATTCGAAAGCATGCTGGAGTGATATGGAGGAGCTGGACTCAAGACAAGAAGCTGTGGAAGAAACTTGGGGAGACCTTCATCCAGCAATGGATTGATAATGGTTGGTAATGATGATGATATAAACATATAGATTTTGCCCGCGACTTCGTTCGCGTGGAACTCGGAACATATTATCCATTATCGGAACATACTATCTCAGAATATATTATCATATGTACTTACAACGTTTCTGCATGTACCACATTTTTAGTTTGGTTGCGATTTATTACTTAAACATATGAACGCTCAAATAATAATATAGGTACCTACTCAAAATTCACTTGAAATTTAGACCTTAGATATCAAGGAAAAAATATATATCTGCACTAGAGGTCTGCACGGGGCCAGACATGGGCCTAGCTGGTTTTTTTTTTTTTTGTTTTTTTTTTATGAGCAATGCAATCGCTGTACGGTGCCTTTCTCGTTTGGAAAACTCGCAACATACAGCAGCAGGAAAAGATTGAAGTTTTATGACATCCTCCCCTCCTACAAAACAATTGGAGTGGGTCAGCTCCCTTAGTTTTTCAATGTGAATGTGGTCCCTTCCCTCTCTCTAACTTTCATCCTCCTCTCATGCTTAAGGGCAGGTTATTAACTGCAGCATTTCTAAACCGAACCAATAAAAAATAATTATAACCGAACCAATATAAATATAAATAATACAATAAAAAAGATCGTCTGCAAGCGAATGCTCGCAGACTATTTTTTTTTTTTATTGTACTGGTCGGCGGCACTTTGTGCTCTAGATATATGAAAAGCTTTTAAGTTGTCTTAAATGGCACGGGAGAAATGGGCTGGGAGAAACTTACTTCTGTGTATAAATCTGGGCCATATTTCTCCCATTTGTACTCTCAGGCAGCCGTTTTCAAAACTTCTGTGACACTGGTTAGCTGGGCAGTCCGTCGTTGTTTTCCCTTAGCATATGCTCAGTTCAGTGTTGCTGATAAATAAATACTCTTCCATACTTATTGTGGAGTTTAAGAAAGCGAAAAAGTTCGCGAAAAAATCGCAACCGGAAAATATCTGCTTGTAGACAATGTAAAGGGGAAAAGCGATATTTGGAAATATTGTAAATTACTGTCCCGTTCTGAAAACTAGTCCGCCGGAAGAGGTTGCGCAGTGCACTAAATGTAAAAAATTTTTGAGTTACGATAGCACAAAATCTGGAACATCGTATCTTAAGCGGCACAAATGTGTTCCCCCCACACACATGAGAGACATATTGGGTTCCAGCGAAGATATGCCAGCAGAGATAGGTGCAGTTTATAAAGCCATAAAATCTTCTCCCAGTAGAACGAACTGACTCATAATTCTGGATATTTCGGAGGGGGCTCCCCTCCTGATCCCCAAGAAAATTTCCGTGTCCGGCAGTAAGGAATGATAGTTTAAAAACCCAATAAAATTTGAAAGGCATCGAAATTGTCCTTTTCATGCAATATTTTTGAGTGTACAAACCCCCTCCCTCGGAAGTCACGTGACTTATACAGAGTCTCACAAATATTCTGAATTAACGTTTATTGTAATAGAATATGTGTAGTAATTACGAAAACGAAAACTCTTCAGGAGTCGAATGACCGAGTGCACAAAGTGTCAAATTCGTGTTTTGGTAATTGTTGAAATTTTACAGGCCGGTATTCTACTGATATTGAATGTGGGCGTGTCTATCCCCCTCTTCCCCCACCCCTTACCCTGCATGGTACTGGTGCGAGACGCGGAGGTGTTTTACATAAACGTTTGTTGTTCATCCCCAATTTTCCATACCCTAACAATATAAACTGCTGGCCACCCAAAATGAACCACCAAGAAGGACACGAGATAGTAATGCCAGATTTACTGGACACATAACAACAGATACAAAGATGAAACGATTGACCTTACAGGCCCGTGCGACTTGCGGAACACGCACACATCAATAGTTCGTGTGACCGCCATGGCTGGCAATAACGACCGCTACACGCCGCGGATCGAACGAAAGAGGCTTTGGATGTGGCCTTGGGGTATGTCGGTCCAGGCTGCTTCCACACGTTGCAGTGTATATAGCCTATGTCCATCGGGAAGAAATAAGCTTTTGTAAGGCGAAAGAATTTTCCAAATCGGTTTAGTGATTTCAGAGATTACTTCTTACAAACATACGAACTAACAAACGTTTTCTCTATATAATATTAGTATAGATAAGATAGAAAGACTAATCAATATTTTTTGGTGTGCCCCGGGAGCAGAAATCCCTAGCTATGCCTATGCTTCGAAATAATTACGAAATTTATAATAGCTGTTTAAATAACGTTGACATTTAAGAATGTACGGATGACGCAGTATTGAAAATGTGCACTCAGACGGAGACATGATTTTAAATTTTAAAAAATGTATTCTTTGTGCAAAAATTTTAACAAGCTTTCATAAATTAGAATTTACTTTGACGTGCCGATTTTTCTTGGTATGCTGTCACATAAAAACGTCAGTTCTTGGAATGCGTGGCAGGATTCTGTGTCAGTTTTAAATGAGCTTACTTCAGGTACTCTAAATCTAAAGCCAGGCGTAATCATCTTTGTTAAATGGTGGCTGTTTGCAGTTGAAATAAATGAACAGCTGTCGATAGTGTTAAGAAAGAGTTGAAAGATGTGATGATTTGTTTTAAATGTTTATATGGTTTGATTATGTAAGAGTTGAATAATCTGCGTGCTTATTTTATGGCTAAAAATGTCACGAAGAAACTGCACTGTGCCCACAGGCAAATGGTCTCAAAAAAACTGGATCCACGCAAAAAATGGGCCGAGTTATCGTAAACAGGTAGGCAATAGGAAAACCACTTTCGCATTTTTTTGTATCAACTAGGATAAAAACCTGTTTTACTGTGAAGAGTTTAGAAGCATTACCATAAGCGAGATGTCTGAAGTACATTTTGAATTACTGAATCACTTGGGTGCGGTGGCAACCGTAAATAATCAAAAGTTTTTCGTTTTTTGTTTTGTTTTGTTTTTTATGATTCTTACACTATTGATTTGCAAGTAGAAACATGCATTGTGCTCACTAGCTGCAGAAATGTGCATTATAAAAAATCATCAGAAATATATGCAACAAGAAGGATGACACCGAATTTTCGGGTGTAATAAGCACGTCTTTTGAATTCGTTCTGACGCAAATTAAATTATCGGAGCTATTGAAAGTCAATGGAACCGGTATGGAAAACAATAGTATCTGACGGAAGAAAGAAGTTTTTCAATCGGGTTTTAAATCCCTGAGATATTGCTGTAAACGGAATCGTGAACTTACGCCCTCTGGTTGCGGACTTGTGCGTTAAGAAAACCATGAATTTATATGAAAAACATTTCGCACCGGAAACGCTCTCCAACACAGAAATAATTTTTCAAATCAGGCTCTTAGAAACAGAGATATCGACAAAAATAAGATGTGACTTTACGTCCCCTGGTGGGAAAACCATGCATTATTTTAGGAAGAAAGTATTCTAAAAAGGTTTTTCGATATGAGCGGTATGGGTCCAAGAAAAAAAACATTTTTACTCCAGTTTTCAGGAGGTCAGATTTTGCTGCAAATACAGCAGAAGCAGAAATTAACTCTTATGACCCTGGTGGCCAAACCGTTCTTTACCAAACATTAAAAATATATGAAAAATATTTTCCATCAGGTGTTGTGTGCGATACAGGAAGAAATTTTCAAATCTGAGTTTAGGAAGCAGAAATAACGCAAGAAACGCCATTTACCTTTGCGCCCCCTAGCGGAAAGTCTATGATTTACTTGACTATTTTGAATTTATATGAAAAACATTTTGCATCGGAAACACTATCCAACAAAGAAGGAATTTTTTCAAATCAGACTCCCAGAAGTACATATATTGACAAAAATAAGATATACATCTGCGCCCCCTGGCGTAGAAACCATGCATTATTTTAAGAAGAAAATGTTCCTCAAAGGTTTGTCGACATCAGTACTATCGGTCCACGAACGACTTTTTTTCAATCGAGATATTAGCTCATATTTTGTTGCAAATACTTCAGAAGCGGAAATTAAGACTTACGTCCCGTGCTGGCCAAACCATTTTTTTACAAAAATCAAAATTATATTACGCCTTATACGCCAACGTGCATCCGTTCGATGAAGCAGAAAACGTGACTCATAGGAGAAGGCAATCCTTTGCCAATCAGCGGAGGTCCGATACTGCCGTGCAAATATAAGTCTTTTCTGCCGATGCACCTTCGTTAGCATAGGTGCAGTGACCATCCGTCTGCATCGGAGCCCCACACGCAGCAGGGTTCGCTGAACTGTCGTTTTAGACACACTTCCGGTAGCCCCCTGTTTCATTCGGCCAGTGACTTGTTGCACTGTAGCGTGTCGATCGGCCCTCACGCACCTACCGCAGCCGATGTTCACCTCTCACATCAATGGCACGTGGTGCTCCGCAGTTTTCACATCGCTTGTGCGCAATAGTGCCATCACGATACATTTAAACCACCGCAGCACACGAACAGTTCACAAACTGCGCTGTTTCATAAATACTACCATCCTTGGCCCGAAAGCCGATAATCATCCCTTTTTGCAAATCTGATAATTGCTCCTTTTATTTATGACAGCAACGAGTGATATTTTTCCAGAATGCCTACAGCACACCTAATTATGTTTAAACGTATAAAATCAGATAATTACAATCTTTACTGAAATAATTAAAATAGCACCAATATTACATCTATATCACACAAGATCAAAAGTGTCTTTACAAATATCTACACTAAGAACACAAATGTCACAGCAAAATATTACATATAGTGGTCCAATGTACTGCCAAACGAATTAACCAATATTAATAATTTCAATTTATTTAAGAAAAAACTAAAATCATATATACTTCAACAATAAAAAAATTGATATTCAGTTTAAAATGTTAAATGAGCATGCAGAGATTTTAACACTGTATAATTATATAATTGACTTGACTGTTATCAAATAATTACTGGGAAGCCTGAGCTATGTCAGGATTCTCGAAAGATGCCTTTTCTTAGGCTTCCCATATTGTTACAAACTTTAAGTTGCTCTGTAAATTAATTTATTCAATGATTCTATTGTAGCAGTTAAACAAATAAAATTAAAAAAAATGTACTCTCCAAGTCAGCTCACGACACGCGCCTTCTTCTACGCGCTGTTGACGTCAAAAGTAGGAGGTGGTCACCATAATGTGACTCGAATGGTTGTAATTCAAGTGACAACTAAGATCTTGATTAATTAACGGTTTTGACAAAAAATGAAATGAAAGTAAAAAAAGCCGAAGGTTAATAGCGAAATTCTTATACAGATCCGTACATAAAAAACATTTTCACCAAAATGGTTCCTTAAAATAATGTCTTTGAATTTAAGCAATTTTATCTCCTCCCACCATCTCCGAAAAGAAACATTAATCCAAGTGACTTTGTTTTACCTCGTGTGACTCATTCACACTCCTGAAAGCTAAAATAGCATTTGGAAGTATTTCATTTTGAATCCGTTGAAGAAAACACTCAGATTCAGAGTTATGTGACATTACTGGATGTCTTTCAAAATTTAAGAAAAAAAAATATTCCAGCTTGCACTCGTCTTACCTAAAATACTAAGTTATGTGAGTAAGAAGTCAGAAAAGAGAATTATGTAGGTTCCCCCACTCGCTCAAGGTTGATGCTTCATTTCTTAAATTTAAAAAAAAAAATACATACAGAGGATGTTCACACATTTTTAGAACAATTTTCCAGCAATATAATTAATGTTTAAAATGAAATAATTTCTTTCTTAAATATTCCATCTGATAGCCCTTTTTCTCGACTGTGAACCTACATCTAGATTTCCAAGATAACAAGGCATTTCTTAAAATTGGTATTTTATTCCGCTCCTCTTCCAGCTTTCCATAGTCCAATCACTGTTTTAGGACTGAGTTTAGAAAGCGCTCTTTTTAGCAGTTCGAATGCACAATAGTCCATTTGTGACACATTAGGGGCTTTTGAAAGAATGTGAGCGAAAGGCACAGACTTAATACCCGCCTCTTTTTTCATTTTTTAAAGAAATGAAGTCGTAGATTTGGATGTATGACTGCTAGCCTTATACTTATGGAGTTCTACTCTTTGGAGGCTCTGTGGATAAAGGAATGGTATTTCCTCTTCAAATACAGGAATTAAAACATTATTTCGGTAATATGTGGAATTGAATTTAACATTCTTTTCAACTTTCCTTAACTTTAATTTCTCATTGTACAAGAAACAAAGCAATAATCATGAATCCTTTACTGAAACTTTCTTTGGATTCTTGGAATCAAGTTTGTTAAGTCTTTTTTTCTGCTCTTTGGGGGGGGGGATAGTAAATCAACCTTTTTTTTTTTGTTGTTGCAGTTGTTTAGATAGATCCATGCTTCATCAATAGTCACAATAAATTTCCAACTGTCCCCGGCTAACTGATTTTCATAAAGAAGTCTACACCATGTTCAGCGCTCAGCCATATGCCCAGGCAAAAGGCAGTGAACATTATGGGTTTTTTTTTTTTTTTTTTGGTTTTTTTTTTCAGATTCAATTTTTTATTAATTACCTTGTTTACAGTTGATACATAGAATTTTAACGACTTAGCGATTGCTCTTTGAGTCGGTGGGAATAGTCGTAAAAGTACATACCTTCTTTCGATATTCATATTCGTTTGGTGTTCCTTTTTCCTGTTTAAAGCAATGCTCGACGATTTTTCCCTCTATTATTAATAATAGTGCTTATTTTACATTCAGAAATGCTAATTCCGTGATTTTCACTGCATTTTGTTTCATTACAGAAAACGAATATTTCTCTCAGTCAAGAGCAAAAACATAACCTTCTTCCATCCACAGCTTGTTTACGTGCGCCATTTTCTTAGCAGACGATATTTAACTGCAGCAGATGTTTCTTTTGTGTTCATCTAACACACTGTTGCCAGTTTCAGCTGTTTGAACCTCTTTTATTTTCTGTAATTTCTTATCAAAAACGTTCTAAAAAAATTCAGGTAGGCTCAATTCTGATTGAGCCGTCAGCTTGGAACGTAGGACTGCGACTTGCAGATCGGAGAGTTGAAATGAGCTAGTCGAGTATGGTTTCAAAGCGTTTATTTAATTTGTTATAGCCAGCACAGGTTTATGACATGAAAAATAGCTTACATAATTTTTACAAATAAAGCTGGATACATTACGAACACAAAGCAGATCGATACAGGAATTACCCAACGTGGTGCTCTGTCTTCTTGGGCTTATATTCCTCACCACTTGCTCTTGCCTCTCGTTTCGATTTTCTCCACTTTTGCTTGCATTCAATCTGCGAATTCCGTGGCGTTGTCGAAAATGTCAACCGTTTCACACGAAAACAATATTTAAAAATATTAGTTTAAACCACTGCGATGTGTTCTTTATATATTGGATAGATCTCGTCAAGAGCTTTAAAATGGTACCACGCACAGTCGTTTTACACTCACGGTTGTCTAGATAAGCCCCGATATTGTCAAAAGTGTTCACCAGTTCGCAAGAAAACAATTTTTTAAATGTTCAGTTCAAACCATTGCGAAATGTTATTCATATATTTGAATAGATCTCGTCGAGGGCTTTAAAACGATACCATGCACAGTCTTGTTGCGCTCACGGTTGCCGAGATAGACCGTGACCTCCGAGATCTTGAAGGCCTATCAAGTCGTGACGTCATTTTAGTGACGTCACACCTCGTGGATCTACTGATCAAACAGCCCGTGTCTGCATTACCACGCTACTTCTAGCCGTGTTACTTGTTATTTTTATGGTTGTCCATGCTTGCGTGAAATTAAGAGTGTTCCTTTCCTGTGGTTTGCTTCAACCAACATTTTAATTATAGTTTTATATACCGGTAATTGAATGAGATAGGTATTTGATTATGCCACATCCGTGTTGTGTTCCCGGCTGCCGTGGAAATTTTAACACAGGAATCAAAGTTTGTGTGTGTGCATTTCCAAAAAACCAAGATTTGTGTTCTAAGTGGATTCGTGCTATTAAAAGGGATAACTTCACGGTTACATCACATAGTAAGGTATGTTCGTCTGTGGTATGTACATTGAACATCTTTTAATCGAATTTAAATACAAGAACTTAGTTAATAACACAAAACCTTAGTTAATTTGATTTTCAGATTTAAAAAACGGGAGCTACAACAGCGTAATAATTTCATTTCTCATTCTTTTGATAAAACAAATATTTTAAGCATCTGTAGTGATATGTTACATTTGTGATGCAATTTCTCACTGTAATACCAAAATCCTAACACAACGATCGTGACTACCGGATGGTCCGATTCCAAAACATTTTCCCACGATCGTTCATTCCTGTTACTAAAGTTATTAATTGACAACAACAACCAAAAAAAAAACACAGAATCCGCAAATTGATTTTCAGATTTAAAAAACGGGAGCTACAATATCGTAAATACGTTAGGCATTCGTAGCGATATGTTACATTTGTGATGCAATTTTTCACTGTAATATCGAAATTCTAAAACAACTATCGTGACCATCGGAAATATACTACCATGCGCCCAGGCTCTCTCTCTCTCTCTCTCTCTCTCCCTCCCTCCCTCTCTCTCTCTCTCTCTCTCTCTCTCTCCCTCCCTCCCTCCCTCTCTCTCTCTCTCTCTCTCTCTCTCTCATGGGCTGCTACGATCCACCGCATAGCCATGATCCACCGCGAGTGACGTCACAAACCAGTGCGACGGCCTTCTCTTTCCGGGGGTCACGGATAGACTGAGTCAAACGCTGCCCACCCAGAAATATTGCATCATCACCCCTTTCACAGGGAACGAGGGGAGCGTCGCGCGCACAATGTGTTGTGCAGTACGCGAATTGGACTCCATGCTGTTTAGGAATATGCTAACACGATTAGTGTGCGTCACGTATTTTTAACGCTATAATTATTCCAATTGGGACCTATTTTTGTCACAGGGGATCGGCCGTAAGTCGCCCCATACTATCCGCGGACTTAGACATAGTCCTACGTCAAAATGTGTGAACATCCTCTATGTATTGTCGTTATTTTACTATCGCGAGTCGTATGCAGCTCTTTCGTTATTACGCAGTGCCTGGCTTGCTCATACAGATAAAGTAAATATATTGTCTCTTCTTTTCCTCTAGGATTTTCAGAGAAGTGGAAGCTGTGGGAATGTCAATCGTCCGTCGCAGACTGACAATCAGAAAACTTTGAGGCGTGAAAATACCAGCAGTTTTCTACCCTCGTGTGTCAACACTGTTAGTGGAATGATGAGACAAAGACCAACATAAACACAGCGTGGCCTACCTTTTCAAGTAACACTCATTCACGGAGAGATGGAATTAATCTCCGTAATGTGCATTAACCAGGCGAGCAAGTGAAGCTACAGCAAACGTGTTTTTCAATTGCAGCAGCTGTTCTTCCTCGTGATTTGTTATTCTTTATCACTGTTATTTTTTATATACACAATTTGGAGAGAGAGGTTTTTGAATTAAATATTTTTATACTGCCAAGTGGACTCCTCATTCCTTCTGCTTTTTGTTATTCAATTTTCACCTTTGAAGGGAAAAAAAAATTCGGATGTCACTTCATTCTTAAAATATATATTTTTTTATTTGTGTTGGATGTGCAGAATCTGCAGCAGGTATAACGATAGCCCCATTTTACCGCACCAGATTTAACTTCATGGTATTCAGTGATTTGTTAGATTTTCAATCTGTGCCTAATTAACTTAATAATTATATTTAATTTTAAATGCTTATGCTTTGCAATTGCATGCTAGCACACATGGAGTTCACTGGTTGAAGTTATTAAAGAGTAATGGAATGGTGCAAGTAAGTTTGACTTGCGTAGTTTAGAATTTTGTAGAAATTATCTATAATAAGAGTGTGAAATTTTTGTACTTTGAATTTATGTGAGAGATGGAATTGTATTTTTCATTACATAGTTTGATTCATCCATTATTTTGCCTTTTACAAACTGCTGTATGTGTTTTTTATGTTATACTGGCCGAATTGCTCTGGAAAATTTGGTGATAATTCAATATCTAAATTTTGTTCAAATCAAATGAAAAAGATAAATTTTTTATGGCATGAACCGTACCTAATACTGTATTTCATTTCCTCATTGAATTTGAATTTTATTATCTGTAGAGTCTTTTTAGGCACACAGTATTTTTAGTTTTTCCGTTTGATTTTTGTTGTTTTACTTACCTTTAGTTCCTATGTTGAATTGTGTTGCAGTTCTTCACTGGAAAGAATTTGTCACACAAAAATCAATTCTTGCACTCATCACAACAAAAAGTATTAAATTCGAATTCAAAATAAAAAATAAAATAAAATGTAACTTTTTACGAAAATTTTGCGTGGGGGCCCGTTGATATCGGGATCCGACCCCTTCCAAAAACAGTCTACGGTCTAAGTTAGAGTCCATGAGGTAATATACCAAATTTGATGGTTTTAAATTGAAAACTGTAGAACAATAAAAAGTATTAAATTCGAATTCAAAATGGAAATTTTTACGAAAATTTGACCCTGTTCTCTGACTCGATGATGTACCAAATTTGGTGGTTCTAAATTGAAAACTGTAGATTTGCATAGCGGACCAACAAACAAACAAGCAATAAATTCGAATTCAAAATAAAAAAGTAAAAAGTGGAATTTTTTACGAAAATTTTGTATGACAACACCTTGACCCCGGGCTCCGACACCTTCCAAAAACAGTACGGTCTAAGTTAGAGTTCATGAGGTAGTATACCAAACTTGGTGGTTCTAAATTGAAAACTGTAGAAAAAAAAAGTATTAAATTCGAATTAACAATAAAAAAGTAAAAGATGGGAATTTTTACGAAAATTTTGTATGGGTGCCCCTTGACCCCGGGCTCCGACTCCTTCCAAAAGCCGTCTACTGTCTAAGTTAGAGTACCATAAGATCCTATACCAATTCAAAGTAAAAAATGTAAAAATAATGGAATTTTGTATGGGACCCCATCCAGAAACCGTCTACGATCTAAGTTAGAGTACTATAAGATAGTATACTAAATTTGGTGGTTCTAAATTGAAAACTGTAGATTTGCATAGCGGGAAAACAAATATTCAACTTTATATATTAGATATTGTTTTAAAAAATTATTATTCGGAGCTTTTGGCTGAATTATTTTTCAGGATTTCCACGGTCCTTATAAATCCTTAAAAGTCCTTAAAACGTGCTTATATTTTTAGGCTGCTCAGAAGTCTTCATTTTTGATGCCATGCATCTTTCCCGTCAGTAGTCGAGTAAATTCCAAGTAAAAAAAAATTCGATGTAATGAAAATGGGTAACGGAAGTAGTCAAAAATCAAGAAGTGACGCTACAATAGTTAATTTCATTGTTACTCAACAATATGTTTTACTAAACTATCGCCGAACACTATTTGATCACGTTCTACACAAACGTAACACTATATCATTGCAATCTGTGTAAATTACAAGAATCTCATACTAATTGTGATAAAAGCCATTACAAAAATGCATTTTGATGCCATGCATCTTTCCCGATAGTAGTAAAGTATGCGTCGTAGCGAAATTTGGATTCCTCTTGACGTTCCAATGGAGAGTGTGACCTGCGAGAGCTTTAAAATGATGAACTGTATAACCCGATTGGGACGTAACCTGTAGATATCTTTGACCAAAAGCTATCCATCTTCCTCACTAACACACTTGCGATTCAGCTTTTCTTAGAGTTCAGATTTCAGCTTGTGCATGCGCAACTGGACTTTCGAAGCTATACATCACATTTCAGCGGTGTCGGGGTCGTTTCTTACGTACGTCTAAATCTGAGTTTAATAATAAAAATAAATATTGTTTCTGAAAAACTAAACGCTCGAAATACTTACGATTGCCACCGCCATAGTTTTGTAAATATTTACTTTTATGACTCACGCACGTTCTTCCATTGGTTTTACAACAATAACTTTCATTAATCCACTCACCTAAGCTCTGGTCATTGTCAAGAATGAACAAACCTTAATGTTTGTTGTTATGATTTAATTCCACTTAATATGTACCGGACTGTGTCTTGGTGATACGAATAAATGCAATGCGTTGTACGTAAAGAAATCTATACTCTCGAATCACTCGTTTTATTTCACACCCACACAGGGCCGGCTTCATGGGTGTGCGACCAGTTCAGTCGCACAGGGGCCCCGCACCTAGAGGGGGCACTCGCGTTTGTATGATGTTTTTGAATTTTTCGTAATTTTTTTTTTCTTGTATTAAAAATAAATGACACTTAACCATGTAAAAATGGCATTTCTTAAATTTTTATATCATTACCCTGTATTGCCTTAGTGAACAGAATTCAAGTGTCTTGGGTCCATTGGGATGATTCACCGTATCAATGAGAGAAAATTTGCATTAATGACATCATATACCCAGATGTCTAATATAATCATCCAGATCTCTCTAGAACGCTGACGTCATAGCTACGTCTGCATTCTGCCGCAATCACACGCTGTCAGTTTTACGCGTGCGTGGGCGGCGAATCTCTGGCATACGGTTTATCAATAAAAAAAAGTGAAAAACGTATCTGCGAATTTCTTATGAAACTGGCTAAAATTTTAATTTGAACACTATAACTGACAGATCGATTGTACCTGACGACGACGAGTGATGGCGAACCACGACGATTCGGGATTATCGGGACACTAGAGTACTGCCACTGGTTCCCAGAGACTCCTACAAGCAAGCCGCGGACCAGTAAAATTTCACAAATTGCTTCGTGGACCGACCGGCACAAAGTTGCTTTTATGTACAAGGACGTTTGTGCAGACCTGTTTTTACCGGTCAAATTCGGAAATCTCTACAATTTCTCGAGTTTTCCTCCGTTTCCGTGGACCGGCAGAAATCTCGTGACGGACCGGTGGTGTTTGGGAAGCACTGCACTAGATTGCTATCGCACTCACCTCATTTGAGCTACAAAGCTGAAAACTCCCACTAAAACAAATTACAATGAACTGTGGAAAAATAATCTTTCTTTCTCGAACTAAAGAGACAGAGTGATAAGAGTTTTCCAAAAAATTGCATTACTCATTTAGTATTGTACGGGATGGTAGGTCTTTAGAACCTCAATATTTCATCCATGAATCATTGAAAAGGACAATATCTATCTTATTTGTTTAAACGATAGCTATTTCTTCTATTTTGGATAAATTACATACATTTTTGCCATCAGCACGCATTTCGACGAGGTGCGGGAATTATATTTTCTCGTTTCAATTCAATCAAATTAAATTTGATCTGACAATGTAAATTAATATAGCGTAATTTTAAATTGTCTTTTTTTACTCTTCCATGAAGAATAATAATAGCTTCTTATAACTCATGAATAAACAATAATATTCCTTAGTACCACCGTGCTTTATTAAGCTTCATGAGAAAATGTGGTTTCTGTGTCTGACTCCGCCCTTCTTTCAAAAACGTTCCAACATCCAAGCCCATTCAGTAGATGTAGAACTCGCTGGGAAAAGGGCTCCTAATTTTAGTTTTGCACTGGGCCCCGCAAATTATGCAGCCGTCCATGCACCCACAAAGGTCTTGGCATGCGAAAGATGCATAGCATAAATTATCTACAAAGAGTACCAGGGTACCCTCTCGATGAATTAAACGCATTCTGCAGGTACTACCCATAAAACCCCCATCGCCATTTCTTGGTACTGATATTTTACTTTTTCATTTATCTTTTTTGTATATGAAAACAACAATTACTCAATTATGCCATGAAAAAAAACTAAATCCAGAGTTGAAATCTTAAACACGTAATTTTGACTTTGGTTTTGCAATTTTAAACCATGAGATGTGTGACGTATATTCTAAATTAATTTTCCTTTTCAGTTTCTTTCCCTATGTAAATTTTGAGTTTGTTCTCAGTTATGCTTCACACTTAACGTGATATCTTCTCTCTCAAACGAATACTGTTGGTAACACAATTGAGGTCAGAATGAACGTGACGTATGCCTGTTATGAGATAAGAACCAGAGATAAAATCTAGAATACGACAGTTTCTCGTGTGGAGTGTTAAATGTGGGGTGTTGATTTGTGTGAGAGAAGTGGTATGTGATTTCTATACTATCCTGAAGTGCTATTATCTGTGCTGGAGAAATAAAGCCAATTTCCGTAAGTTTGACTTTTGTTTAAATGTTTCGTCTGGCCGTTAAGGTTTAATTTAGGAACTCTTTCATCGTATGGTTATGTTTTTTAAAATAACTTAAGAAGAGCGACAAAGAATCGGTATGAAAAGACTATTACGTTATAGATTATTATGCGCAAAAATTCAAATCTTGAACTCATAACTTTAACTACTGTTTTGCAATTTACATTGCATAAGTGATTATTCTCTCAGATGGAAAACGTATTTGACAAGCAGAACTGTCTTTTAAATTGCATTGTGTAACTTAAATTAACGAACTTAAATTACAAGGGGAATCCTGAAAGTAATGCCTCCTCCTTAATAACTTTTGAGATTTCAAAGTGATTTTAATGAAACTGCACTGCCATGTACTATGATATGTTACCAATGTGGCAACATTTTTTTTTTCAGAATGAGAAATAAAGATCATGAATGACAAAGAAAATCAGCGAGACGTAATTGAATTCCTGGGAAAAGAGGGATGTGAGGCTCTAGAAATCCACAGAAGACTCCTGGCGGTGTATGGAGCTGCCACAATCGATACCAGTAATGTCCGAAGATGAATGAGGAAGTTTTGAGAGCGAGAAAGTTCAGTGTCGGACAAACAACGGAGTGGAAGACTCGCAACTGCAGTGACAAATGCCAACAGGCAACGAGTGAAAGTCTTCATCACAGCTGATCATCGTGTCGCCATACAGGAGTTATGTGATGCAATTCATTGTGGTCATAGTGTTATGGAAACATTGATTAGGGATCTGGCCTATAGAAGAATTTGTTCAAAGTGGATCCCAAGAAACCTAACCCATGAACAATGTGAGCAAAGGGGTGGACATCTGCCGGAACCCCTTGGACTGTTATGAGAGGGAGGGTCAGGTGTTTTTCTCTAATGTTGTGACGGGGGATGAAACCTGGGTGTTCTTTCATGACCCAGAAACAAAACGTGCGTCAATGGAATGGCGCCGCACATTCCATTGACATTAAAATCACTTTGAAACCTCGACAGAAAAAGGTGAAAGCATCACTTTATCGTAGGGAAAGGGGTGATTACAATTTTCTGTGACAAACGCGGTGTCATTTTGTTTGATTTTCTTGAACGGGTTGCAACAATAAACAGTGCTCACTATGTGCAGACATTGAAGAAGATAAAGGAAGCTATCAGAAGGAAAAGACGTGACATTCCACTTCATAATGTTGTTTTACTCCATGATAATGCACGTCCCCACACCTCAACGGAATCTACACAGGCTATTGGCAAAATGGGATGGACGGTGATGCCTAACTCCGCCCCCCCCCCCTTACAGTCCTGATTTGGCTCCCTCAGACTTTTTCCTGTTTGCCCTTTTGAAAAACACCTTTCGTGGGGAACGTTTCAACCATGTGACAGGCGTTAAACTGGCTGTGAATTCATGGGTGAAACAGCAGTCTCAGGAAGTTTTCCAAAATGGATTTTACCAATGGGTTCAAAGATGGTGGAAATGTATAGAAAGTGATGAATAATATTGAGTAGGCTAGCATTATTAACAATATGCCCAAGTATTTTGCCACCAAATTTCATATTTTTGCTTCGACAAATAAAAATCTTATGAGGGACGAGGCATTACTTTCAGGATGCCCCTTGTATATGAAAAAAATTGCAAACTTCAGTTTGCATAGTTAAGTCGTGTGTAAATGTATATTTATGCACATGTTATTGTTGCGTATGTAATTGATAAAATCCTTAAAAACATTTTGGCGGTGCTTAAGAGTCGTTAAAAAGTGCTTGTTTTTTGTGGGAGAATCAAAACTGGTAACCTTGTTTTTATTTCAGTGCCGAGAGATTTGTAACGTACCAGGAGATGTGACGTACCTGCCAGAAGGACGCACGCGACATAAAGGCAGATAGGAATCAGAATAAAACGTCCGCGTAGCTCAATTGGTAGAGCAACTTATTCCGGAATGAGGGGATCCGGGTTAGAATCCTGGCGTGGACAGAAATGACGGAGAAATTTACTTCGTTATAATGGCGCCCGAACTATCCGGATGATCCGACCGTTCAAAATCTCGCATTGGTGTGATGTTCTTTCCACACCGCGAGATAGGAAAAATAAGAGAATCCTTTCTCCAGCACTTCAAAAAAAAAAAAAAAAAAAAAAAAAATAAGGGGGAGATGATGTAACGTACCAGGAGATGTGACGTACCTGCCAGAAGGACGCACACGACATAAAGGCAGATGGGAATCAGAATAAAACGTCCGCGTAGCTCAATTGGTAGAGCAACTTATTCCGGAATGAGGGGATCCGGGTTCGAATCATGGCGTGGACAGAAATGACGGAGAAATTTACTTCGTTATAGATTTTATGTTTGTGTTTAATGTGACTGTTTAGCAATACAAATTTTCCACCAAACATTTCTAGGTTTATATCGAACAGTTGATATTTTCCACCATTAAAAAACTAGAGAAGCGAACAAAGAATCTTTGATGTTCTCAGAAATGCAGTGTAGGTGTAAGCCTGAAAATTATTCTTGTATATGTTAAAATGGTCTTTTATTCAGAAAGTAAATATACTTCTTGAACGATAAGATAACTTTTTGATTAAACATCCTGTTTCCGTTTAGCAAAAAATGCACAATTCTTCATTATTAGTCTAGAAGGAAATCTGTATTGGAAACTAGTACTTTCTTTTTTTATGCTTGGTGTTCGAAATCCTCCAACTCTCACTTTACTTAATATCTGTTTCAAAATGATAAAACCACAGCGAAAATTTCTGGTAGCAATACCCAAAGTATCTCTACGCAAGATGTTGCGTTACCAGTAACTGAAGGCATGTTTTACGTGTTATGTACAGCACCAATAAGAATTGGAAAGGGAGTGAGACAGGGTGACACCATATCTCCCAAACTCTTCAATGCCACATTGCAAAATAAATGTCTTCCAATCATTGAACTGGGAAAACAAAGGGATAAAGATTAATGGAGATTATTTAACTCACCATCGTTTTGCTGATGATAGTCATTTTTGCAACTGCCCCTTCAGAACTACAGAGTATGATCCAAGAACTTGCTGACAAGAGTAAAGAGGTGGGATTAAAAATGAACTTAGAAATACAGTTGAAGATAAATGCGAGTAAAGCTGAAGAATAAATAATGATGTTTTTTTAGTTTACAGTGCCCCAGAATGATAGAATCGCCACAATTAAATGAAAAAACAAGAAAGATGACATCGAATTCTTGGGTGTAATCCGTAAGTCTTCTGAATTCTTTCAGACACGTAAAAAAAAATTCAAAGCAGATTTTTAGAAGGAAGAAATTCAGTGAAAAAGAGAATACATTTACTCTAGAGAAAATCTGCGAATAATTAAAAATGCGCAATGTAAGCAGTGTATTTCATAGTGTACCGCACCGGTTACAAAGAAAAAAAGTATCAATCGGATTTTTACACAATCGGTAATACATCCACAATTAGAAATACACTGATGTGCCATTACATTTTGACCAGCTACTTAACAAGCTGTAGGAGGACCCCCTTTAGCCCGCAAAACAGCGACCACTTGGCGAGGCACCGATTCTATGAGGTGGCAAATAGGTTTCTCGGGGTATCTGGTACCATAATGTCAAGAGCAGGTCCTCCAGTTCCCGTACATTTCAGGGTGGTGGTGATTTAGCGCGAACCCGCTTTTCCAAGTCGAACCACAAAAATGTTCAATTGGGTCCAAGTCAGGTGAATTTGAAGGCCAGGACATTAACAGAGAGTCACCAGCATGTTCCTCGAACCACACCTTGACGATTCTGGCAGTGTGGCGCATGGCGCATTATCCTGTTGCTAATGGCCATCACCAGCAGGTAACACAGTTGCCATGAATGGGTGAACTTGGTCCGCAACGATGTTCAGATACCTGACAGCTGTCAGGGATTGTGCTATTGAGATAATGGGGCCGAAAGTGTCCCAAGAAAACATCGCTCACAGCATAACACCGCCACTGGCCTGTTTCCATCCAACAGTGCATCCGCGCTGAGCCGTCTACGTGATGCACCAGGAATCTTGATTCGTCAGACCAGGCCTCTTTCTTTCAATCATCCACGGTCCAATCCTGATGATACAGGGCTCATTTCATGCGTTGTTGACGATGACATGCCGTGAGCATGAGTACCCGGCTGGGTCTTCGGCTACGCATGCCTATGCGCAGAAGACTGCGATGAACTGTGTGCTGTGACACATTGCCCTGATCACTGCTGTGGCTGAGGGAGATTTGTCGCACTGTGGCCCTGTGGTCGCTGTGAACAATACGCGACAGTCTCCGCTCTCCTCTGGCGTCAATGAGCTGTAGACGACACACGGCTGAACGAAAGTTCGTCGTTTGGCCATCTGTGCACCACTTTTGATACACACTCACTACAGCGGCTCGTGACAAACCAACAAGCCGCGCCGTTTCCAAGATCGTAGTTCCGAGGCGCCGTCGCATCACAATTTGTCCCTTATTAAACTCCGATAAAGCGACAGCTTTTTGTATTCTGACTCCGAACACTGTACTAATCGAAAGCAGATCAGATCAGATCATATGTAGAGGATTTTAGGAAGAGAGTGTCTGTTCCCAGGTCTTAAACAACCCTTAGAAACAGGAAACTAGGAGATTTGGGCTAGAGCGCTCGATAGGAAAGTGACACTGAAACGAAGTAGAAAGTTGGAGGACGACGCCCTTATTTATTACCGGGGGGCAGTACCCGAAGTCCGACGGCTTAACGTGCCCATCCGACGCAAAGCGGATACTTAGTGGATCGGGCGTTCGTACCTGTCTTGGATCGAACCTGAGGCCCTTTGCGTGGCAGTCATGAATGTTGCCCACTAGGCCACCCGCGGCCCATACTAACCGAAAGCCGGTCTTTGGATTGTATATATACTGCTCTGCGAACTTCACTTGCGCCGCCGTTCGGTCTCCAGGCCCCTCTCATTTCTCTAGGCTGGTGGGTGGTCATAATGGAATAGCTCAACGGTGTACCTACTTTCGGCCACTAGCAGCTGAAACGTGTACCTATTTTTGGCCACTAGCAGCTGAAACGTGTACTTACTTTCGGCCACTAGCAGCTGAAACGTGTACTTACTTTCGGCCACTAGCAGCTGAAACGTGTACTTACTTTCGGCCACTAGCAGCTAAAACGTGTACCTATTTTTGGCCACTAGCAGCTGAAACGTGTACCTATTTTTGGCCACTAGCAGCTGAAACGTGTACCTATTTTGGGCCACTAGCAGCTGAAACGTGTACTTACTTTCGGCCACTAGCAGCTGAAACGTGTACTTACTTTCGGCCACTAGCAGCTGAAACGTGTACTTACTTTCGGCCACTAGCAGCTGAAACGTGTACTTACTTTCGGCCACTAGCAGCTAAAACGTGTACCTATTTTTGGCCACTAGCAGCTGAAACGTGTACCTATTTTTGGCCACTAGCAGCTGAAACGTGTACCTACTTCGGCCACTAGCAGCTGAAACGTGTACCTACTTTCGGCCACTAGGAGCTGAAACGTGTACCTACTTTCGGCCACTAGCAGCTGAAACGTGTGCTACGAAGAATTGCAAATTGCGCACAAAACATGTCTCCAAGGCAAAAAAGGTTTTTGAAATCGGGTTCTTAGAAACGGAGATACTGTTCCAGGTTCGGTACAAACAGAAATGAGCACTTGCGCTCTCTAGATGCAAAAATGTGTGGTACAAAAATTGCCAAATTTATGAAACATTTTCCTCGCCACAAAAGCCACCGGTAAATAAAGAAATTTCTAACTCCGGCTTTTAGGATCGCGGATATCATCATTACGGAAATTTGCATGAAAGCCTCCTAGCGGGAAAACTAAATATTATTGTGAGAAAAAATAAGTACACACATATTTTCCGTGCTGAGTGGCGACTGAGTGAAAAAGAATTTTTTCAAATTCTTTTCGAAAAAGATTTTTAGAAGCGAAGATACGATCGCAAACATGTTAAAAACAGAAATATACATTTACGCCCCCTAGCGGCAAAGCGTTTTGTCACAAAATATTGTGAAATGCATGCAAAATATTCATCGTCGTAATCTCTATCTAAATTTAATATACTGGTATCTAATATATACATATCATCATCATTGTCAACCATTATCAATCCACTATTGGTTGAAGGTCTCCTCAAGTTTCTTCCGCAAATCTCAGATGGCAGCCTAATTTCGTTCTCCGGTGACCAGGTAAGTTCCGGCTGCTGGAGACTGAGGGCCAAGTTTTTGGCTGTGGAAGAAAGAACGATGACTGGCGCCATCGTTCTTTGTCCATAACGCACCACGCTGGCCAAACCAGTTGGTAAATGTGGGGTAAAAATATTACAGTATATGTATATACATTATCTACCAACAAGTAATTGGACACCTGTGATAGCAAAGGAAAACGAAGTTTATTCACCCTCAATAGTTGATGGAGCCTCCACGAGCGGCTATTACAGCTGCGACCCTCCGGGGTATACTCTCAACCAGGCGTTGTACGATGGTTAGCGGCATTTTCTTCCACTCGGCTTGGAGAAGACAGGTCAGTTTCTTCACCGATTTCGGACGGCGGGGCCACCCCTTAAGTCGACTCTACAACTCTTCCCAGAGGTGCTCGATGGGGTTAAGGTCCGGGCTCTGCGCAGGCCAGTCCATTCGATTAACCCCATTGTCACCATACCAAGCCATGATGTAACTCGCAACATGACAGGTGGCATTGTCATCCTGAAAGTAACATGGGCCCACCCCGTAAAACTGCCACAACGTAGGAAGCGCATGGTAATCCAAAATGGTGCAGTAGGTCTCGGCGTTGAGTCTACCAGGAATTGTGACCAAGGGTCCCGTGCCATACCAGGAGAAACACCGTCATAGCATGATTCCACCGCCGCCGAACTTCACAGTTGGCACAATACATCCCGGCAGGAGGCGTTCTCCAGGCAGACGCCAAACCCGGACCCCGCCATCCGAACGGTAGAGGGTGAACCTTGATTCGTCACTCCAGAGAACCTGTTTCCACTGTTCAACGGTCCACTGTCGACGTTCTTTGCACCACGTTAGCCGAGCAGCGCTATTGGTCTTGGTGATCAAAGGCTTGTTGGCGGCAGCACGTCCATGATGACCGAGCAGATGGGCTTCCTTACGGATGGCATTCATCTAAAGAACACTCCCGGATGCCTGTTGAAACTCCTCGCGGATGTGGCCCGAATTTCTCTGGCCAGCACCCGTCGGTCTCCAACTCCCAGTTTTGTGGGTCTGCCTGGTCGGGGCACATTCCGACAGTCACCTCCTCATCTTCCACTTGCCAATCACGTAGGCCACTGTCGATTTTGGGTACTTCAACTCGCTGGATATGTCACGTATGGATCGGCCATTTCTGTGATACCCGACAATTACACCTTTCTCGAAATCAGAGAGCTCCGAACTGCGTGGTATCTTGCATGCGACTGGTTGCGTTGTTGTTTTCCACACGATATTTAACGGCGGCCGCCGTGACGTGTATCAGGACCGCAGATATCGTCGATTGCAGGGGTGTCGAATTACTTGTTGGTAAATAGTGTATATTCTGTTAAATTCGATTTTTTAGAAGCAGACATTTCCGGAAAAAATGCCATGTAAATTTACGCCGCTTAGATGCGACACCATGCATTTTTTGAAAAAGAAACTACGTAAAATGGCCTTTGTAGTAAAAGGTATCGGAAGGAAAAGTAATTTTTTGAATCGTTTTTATTTTGGAAGCAATTGTATAGAGGAAAGTATATTTTGAGTTTAATAGCATGTACGCTCCGTAGCAGCGAGGTTTGGCATCAGTGTCCACAGAAACGGACATAGTGTTACTCTAAACTCGTACTTTAAAAATGAAAAAAAAAACGTGCTAAAAGGAGTAGCAGTACGCAACCGCTGTAATCCATCTAACAGATCTTTGTAGCTGCTGGAATGACAGCGCGTGTGATGGTGTTGAATAAGCAACACAATTTGCTAATTTCGTGAGGTAACTGAGAGCTGTTAGTCACACGGAACGGTTTTGAATGCAGTCTGTGGAGGAGCAACGAAGAATTGGTGAAATGCGTAGTAGTAGGTAGTCAACACGATGCATCGCAATCATGTACTCGTTGTTTAAATTATGTGAATTCGAAGGGATTGTACGACCAGAGGAACTCTACCGGGTGGCCTCCAGCCATGACTTGGAGTCAGAGGTGACTACTTCTGCGACGCATGGCCAATTCTACTACTACACTGCTGTTTAAACTTATGGACGAGCAATATTTTGGTTAGGGAAAAAGCGGTTTTACAGTTTTAAGTGCAACAGTAAAATGAAACGCACATCAAAAATCATGAGTAATGTGTATTATAGATCAAAATGTTACGAAAGAGGTACAAGTTTACATCTCATCCGATGACACTCTTCCAAAGTCCTCGGTAGGAGTTATTTCTGCCCCACACCGCGGTACATGTTTGGCACCTGTTTGCCATGTTAACTAAATGGTTTAGGACCTCATGAGATAAAGTGTCCCAATGCAGCTGGAGAGCCCTGATAAATGCTGGTATGATTTCTGGTGGGGCCGCCCCGGTGGCGCAGTTGTATAAGCGATGGCTTCTGATCATTCGTCCGAAAGGGGTCCGGGTTCGAATCCCGGTCAGGCATGGATGTTGTGTTTGTCTTACGGCACTGGCTCTCTCCCTTCCCTGGAACCAGTGACCCTAAATTAGGGACTGGCGACTGCTTATAGCCCATTGAGTTTGTGACGTACCTGCCAGCAGGACGCACACGATATAAAGGCAGATAGCAGTCAGAACAAACGTCCGCGTAGCTCAATTGGTAGAGCGACTTATTCCGGAATGAGGGATCCGGGTTCGAGCCCCGGCGTAGATAAAAATGACTGAGAAATTTACTTCGTTATAATGGCGCCCGAACTTTCCGGATGACCCGGCCGTTCAAAATCTCGCAATGGTGTGATGTTCTTTCCACACCGCGAGATAGGAAAAATCAGTGCGGGAATGTTCCTCGGACCATCTACGGCACCATCTTACAACCACCGATACTTTCCGTCCAATTCGCTCCGAAATACAACGATACGACCACCCGGCCTCGCGGAGTCCGACTAGAAGACCTCGCTCAAAGTCCGATAACTGCTGAAATCGTACACCCCGTCCATGTCCAGGCATTGCAGCTTCTTCAGGGTCTTCGCACGTGTCCTACGTAAACTCGACCCATTAACATATGTAAATTTCATAATCGTCCGCCAATTCCTTCTTGGTGTTCTTTTTCACTTTCCGCCAGTGTATATATACATGTATATATGTCATCATCATCAACCATTATTAATCCACTGCTGGACGAAGGTCTCCCCAAGTTTCTTCCACAACGGACTGTCTTGTGCTAGTCTCCTCTATGTTACTCCCGCATACTTCTATAGATAGATAGCAAATATTCGTGGTGTGCTAGGTGTGCGGCGTACACCCACACAGAGTCGCAATTACGGATTTATTTCTAATACAACTCGCCAGAGTTCGTCTAAGTATTCGAGTGGTGGTTAAAATTAATTTCCCCACGTAATGTTTTCATTAGGAAGAGAGAAGGTTCATTTAGTTAACATATCGCATTCGCGCTAGAATCCTCGGGTGTGCTTTTTTCCGTGCGCACATTCGACGACCTTAAAGCAGCTGTGGTTCAAGCGCTCCCCAGTCGCAATTACGGATTTATTTCAAATAAAACTCTCCAGAGGTCGTCCTAAGGCTTCTGGTGATGGTTAAAATTTATTTCCCCAAATAAGGTTTTCATTAAAAAGAGAAGGTTCATTCAGTAAGCATATCGCATTCGCGTTAGAATCCTCGGGTGTGCTGTTTCGCGTGCGCACATTCGACGACAGGGCAGCTGGGGTACAAGCGCTCCCCCGACGTCGTGGCAGGTCATGTTCTAATTTCTCTGTGATTTCAAACGTTAACAGCGGAACTTTGCATGGTGTGCTACCCAAAATGAGAACCGTTTGAATCCCATGGAGCAGTGCAACCATTTGCTGTTATATTGTTTGTTTTCTCTCTTTATGTATTTTCAATAAGAAAACTTACAAAACAAAGAACGCTAAACTTAATTCCCTTGTGTAATATTTTCGTGACGAGGAGAAGGTTCGTTGCTTCGTGCCGTAAACAAAACGTAGTAAATAATATTTGCAACTGCAGGAGTGATATTTTACCAGCGGACACCCTAAGTCGTCAAAACAACTGTAATTCAAAGCTCTCCAGATGGCGCTACAGGTCATGTTTCTATTTCCTCGTGGATCCAACGCAGAGGTTTAAATTCCCAGAGTGTACGCACTTAAAAAACACCACCGGTCATACTTGTTTGCGTTTGGAATAGCGTGGAGTCATAAACACACTTCAACGTTCTGCTATGAGGTAATGTTTTTCTGTCTTTTCGTCGCTGAATGAATCGGTGTGTTTATGAGCAGAGATTTAAATTTAGGTCAGATTTAAAATTGGTAGTTTAATCCTTCGCAATGTCTGTGAATTGTGGACATAGGTGAAAGACGCATGGTCAGCGATGTCTCAGGTTACCATTCGTGGACTTTTCCACTTGTTGCCCAGGATGGCGGTTATAAGACCTACTGGCTCAGGCCACACTATACTTTCTCCTCGCGCGTCCATCTCATTCATTGAATCCCTCAAAAATGAAATCACTTCTTTCCCACGTACTAGTCTACGTGTGTGGTAAATTTCGTCTCATTTTGTGAGGATTAATTACCGTACAGGTTTACAAAGATGGTAGTAAAAAAAGCAGTGATCTGAAGAACGCGGTTTCTACCGCATGAGAGCAAATTTCTGAATTGTTCATCCCCAGAGCGCCTTCAAGCAAGAATTTATCTCCTCCTTTATACCACCGTTAGTACCTTTCTACTCCTTCTAGAGAAACAATGTTACAAGCCCACATTCTCCATGATAACACGAGTATTTAAAGACGTTAACAGGCAAACTACCTTGATTGGTTATTAAAATGTGTGAAAACACAAGTTTGTCGGCGACGGACATTGAATCCGTGTCCCACTCACTCCGAAGTAAGTCGCTCTCCCAACTGAGCTGCGCGGACAGAATGTCTGGGTGCAGCTTTGTCTTCTTGATACATGTTTTCACCTCTGTAGTAGGTCACAAATGTTTATACACTGAAATGCCAAAAAACATGGGATAGCTGCATGCAGATTTTTAACTGGCGTTGCTGTCGTATAAAGGCTTCCACGCACGCCACGATTTTTTATCAGTTGCGTGGTGTAATCTCGTGAGTCAGGTTGAACAACCGGCAGTAGGATTATGGCAAGCCGACGTGAATTATCGGAGTTTCAATGAGGCATGGTAGTGGAAGCCACACGGATGGGATATTTAAGTTGTGCGAACCTTCAGCATTCCTCAATCCACGGTGTCACGTGTGTACCGAGAATACCTCATGGAAGGCACCTCCCCCATCCCCCGTGGACAGCGCAGTGGCCGCCCACGGGTGCTGAATGACAGTGACCAACGGTGTCTGACCAGGATTATCCATGCTAACAGACAAGCGACACTGACTCAAATAACATTCACATTCAATGCAGGAGGTACCAGAGACATATCCATCAGATCAGTGCAGCGTAATTTAGCGTCCATGCGATATGAGGGCAGAAGACCCACCAGAGTGCCTTTGTTAACACCACGACATCTCACACAGCGCCCCACCTGGGCTCCTCGTGAACACGGCAATTGGACCCTGGAAGACTGGCAACATGTGACGTGGTCCAATGAATCACGCTACCAGTTGTTACGAGCTGATGGTAGGGTTTGGGTGTGGCGCAGACCCATTGAGGCTATGAACCTAAGCTGTCAACAAGCCACTGTACAAGCTGGTGGTGGTTTCATATATGTGTGGAGTGTTTCTACGTGGCACGGTTTGGGTCTTCTGATCCTTGTAAACACGTCATTAACCGGTAATCGCTTTGTTACTCTGCTGGGTGAGCGTTTGCAGCCCTTCATGAACTTCATGTACCCCAACAACGATGAGATTTTCCAGTAGGACAATGCACCATATCATCGGGCCCAGAATTGGTTCGAGGAGCATTCTGGACAGTTCCGACCAATAATCTGGCCACCACGTTCGTCCGACATGAACCCAATAGAGCACTTATGGTACGTAGTGGAAAGGTCCATTCGCACCCAAGATCCTGAATCTACAAATACCAGGGAACTGTCGGCGGCTATTCAGACGGCATGGCTCAACATCTCTCCAGAAGTCTTCCGGCCACTGGTGGAATCGATGCAATGTCGAGTTGGCCGCCCCGGTGGCGCAGTGGTCTAAGCGATGGCCTCTGATCATTCGTCCGAAATGGGTCCGGGTTCGAATCCCGGTAAGGCATGGATGTTGTGTTTGTCTTACGGCACTGGCTCTCACCCTTCCCTGGAACCAGTGACCCTAAATTAGGGACGGGCGACTTCTTATAGCCCATTGAGTTGCTCACGGTGGTCGTTAAACCTCCAATAAAAAAAATGTCGAGTTGCTGTACTTCGCCGAGCTAGAGGATGTCCTGCGCGATACTATGTACGTATCTCATGACTTTTGGCACTTCAGTGTATTCGTTTTGTGCATAGTGTAATCGTGAGTGGATCTGTCAATTTAGGACACGGCTGAAAGCAGAAATTGTGCCATATTATTATTATTTTGTTCCCCCTTCAGCCAAATATTTCTTCCAATTTCTGATATTTTTTCGTCTGTGACAAGTAAATGCACTGTCATTTGGAACTTCCTGCTTTGCTTTTCGGATGATCGTTTCATGTTATTTAGCTGTGGCTCTGTCATTATGGGACAGACGTTATGTTAAAACAGTAAATCTACTATGCCAATTGAACAATAAGAAGCGAAGATTAAGTATTGTCTCCTTGAATTAAGGTTTTCCTTGTCATTATTAATTGCCAATTATCAACTTTCTCTGCCTTTGTCCTGAGTTTGCCGTTCGAATTTTTTCATGGTGAGTATTTTCATTTTCACCATAATGGTACTTCGCTTTAATTGAAGTAATGACTCTCTGTCACTTTCCTTAACTTATAGCACTATTGTATAAAGTCAAGCACAGATTCAAATGGGGCTACTCGTAGCTTAGTGATTGCTGCGCAGGATGGATTAATGGCTGGTGCGCATGACCTGGGACCGGAAGGGTCGATGGTTCTCACCCAGTTGCTGCTCATCACCATCTGTGGCTCAAAACACACTCCAAACCGTTGGGTCCAGGTTAAACACTCCTTTTTATAAACAAGTTGACTTCCTGTCTTGCAACCTGGACCGTTGGGTCCAGGTTAAACACTCCTTTTTATAAACAAGTTGACTTCCTGTCTTGCAACCTGGACAACATAAGGAGTATCTATTTATGATAAGGAGTATCTGTTGTGGGGTTAATAAATAAATTCAATGAATTCCAACTGTTCTTAGGAAGGAATATGTCTCTGTTCTGATTAGAAGACTTTGTGGGTGTTTTCAGTTGAACTGCAAACTTTTAGATTTTTGTTTTTCATTCCTTTTTACTTATACGTCGTATATAAACCCATTATAACGTAACCCTTTACGTTATGCAAGAGTTGGTGTTATGCTAAGTTCCAAACGTCCGGCTGAAGAAATGTTGAACTAAATGTAAATGTGATGCAATGGTTGCACCGGATAGCTCACTTTAAATTAACGACCCAAGGCTTTTTAAAAAGGGCCAAACGAAGCACAAGCGGTAAACAGAATCGCATACGTAAACTTTTTTTTCCAGCATAGCACTTTCACCTTAAGTAACTTAAGACAACACCACTACGTCGTCTATTTACGAAATCACGTAACTTTATACAGCGGGATGCTAGGACATCAAACACTTATCACAGCGAGTTTTACCTGCACACCACACACACAGCTGCTGCTTGGTCAATTTGGTTATATCTCTAGAAAAAATAGGAGGTGAAGATTAAGATCTTGTTCTTATCACTACGAGTATACGTCACTCTCACAGACCTCAAGTGTTGCCCAAATTTACATAGAAAAAGGAACTAAAAATGA
This sequence comes from Macrothele yani, assembly GCA_039090855.1. Taxonomy (NCBI): domain Eukaryota; kingdom Metazoa; phylum Arthropoda; class Arachnida; order Araneae; family Macrothelidae; genus Macrothele; species Macrothele yani. The sequence goes on from CM077010.1 coordinate 57,556,335, forward strand.
AAGGTAAATTAGAGTGTACATCACACCACATATACTGAACACTACATGCTGTATTTAGCAAAGAAGTAGGTTTAAAAATAAACTTACGTTAGAAAAATTAGTGTACAGCGTTTTCGCAAAACCTAAAAATTTGGAAGGTGATGGTACGAATCTGGAAGTAACTGATGACTATATCTACTTCGCACAACAGATATCAAGCAAAAGTCGCAAATAAGAAGAAATAAAAACATATCAAACTTCTGTGGAGAGCTCTTGGAAGAAACAGCGCAATTTTCGAGAGCAATTTCCCAAAATATGTCTTAAAAGAAAAGTGTTTCATCAATGCATACTTCCAGTTGTTACTTGCCGATCGACGTGGATCTTAACTAAAAAAGACTTAAACAAGTTAGTAAAACATGCAATGCATTGATTATAATACGCTTTCCAACATACCAGAAATCATTACTCAAGTTATGAGAATAATGGCTGTGGAATAAATATCGGTCCTGTGCCCTGACCTTTTATCCCATTTCGATGATATTTAATAGAACTGGCTCAGTATACCTCCGAAAGAACATGATAAAGTTTTGTCGCAATCGAAGCATTTTTACGTACGTTATTATGCATAAGGGCTATGGAATAGATCCCGCTCCTGTGTCCTTACCTTTGACCCCATTTCGCCAATTTTCTATAGGATTCGTCCCCAGGCAGGCCCCTACGACATACTAACATTTTATCTGAATCTAAGCATTTTTACGTAAGTTATGATGCATAATGGCGATGGAAGTGATTCCGCTCCTATGTTCTGACCTTTGACCCCATTTCGCCCATTTTCAATAGGGGTTGTCCCCAGGTGGTCCCCTACTACATAATAAAATTTAATCGAAATCGAACCTTTTTTACGTTAGTTATGACGCATAAGAGCAGTGGAATGGATCCCGCTCCTATGTCCTGACCTTTGACCCTATTTCGTTCACTTTCAATAGGGTTCCTTCCCAGGTGGTCCCCTACCACATACTAAAATTTCATCCAAATCGAACGATTGTTACGCGAGTTATCATGCGTACGGGCATACGCACACAACGCGTGACGTAATGAGTCAGATGGGAATCGCGACCATCTGCTCGAAAGAGTGTGACGTCATAAAACTTGAATACATAGCCCACTGGAAACAAGAGACCCTGAAACGATTTAGTCATGTGACCAAGAAGGTCTCAACTTCCATTCTCCCAACTGCAGGTGAAGTCCATTAGTCCGTTAGTATGTTCCTGTGAAGTTGTTTATATTTTATTATTTTGATTTATTATTGTTAGTTTCTTTCCAAAGAAAAACAAATTAACACTCGTAATAACATATACCGTTCATTTGCCACTACAACAGAAGAAAATGTTGGAGCGTTATTACTTCTACCTACTGGTTCCTTCTGTTACTGATATACAAAATTCCTTTTCTGTCTTAAGTAATTATAACGTGCAAAGTTTAGTTATTTATATATACATTGAAAAAAGGATTTGGTACACATATGTTTTGCTGGTGAAGCTATCTGAGTTGTTTAACGGTTTAGCATTTCGGTAAGATGTATACATCTTACGAAAAAGTTTTTGCACTGCTTTTGTTTTTCTTAGTGGTAGTTTTACTATGTGCTATAAGTTCAAAAGGCAAAAGTCCGCCTTTCCAAAAAATAACGACAGTAAAAAAAAACTGAAAATATGTTCACGACAAGCAAAAGAAATACAAAAATTACGTAAGTTTCCTTTCTTTAGTAATCCATGAACAAGGAACACACCGAAACCGCACACCGGTAATGTTAACATTACAGGTATAAGCCGAAACCAAAAATACTGACGCAGAAAGTTCGGCAATGGCGGCGGAGCAAAGTCCTTTAATAAAATTAGAAGGAAATTGAAAAAAGTTCCGCAAAAATTCAACAGGGAGATCCTCAGGAGCGAAAATAAAATTGTAAACAAGCCACCATTTTGGAATCGATACAGACATATGCCATCAAAAACATTAAAATATTTGCATTTCGTACCACAACTTTTTAAATAATTTGTCAACAAAACAACAGCATATTTCATTTATTTCGTGCGGAAAATTTCAAAGTTCCAATCAGCTGGAATTCTAAGCGAAAACTTCGCAAGCATGTACTTTGTCAGTTTCGTTAAAACATTAGCATTTCTTTCATTTTGTGTAAAACTTTCAAAGTAATTTGTGAACTAAATTCGCCGCCCCGGTGGCGCAGTGGTCTAAGGCGCTGGCCTCTGATCATTCGTCCGTAAGGAGTCCGGGTTCGAATCCCGGTCAGGCATGGATGTTGTGTTTGTCTTACGGCACTGGCTCTCTCCCTTCCCTGGAACCAGTGACCCTAAATTAGGGACGGGCGACTGCTTATAGCCCATTGAGTTGCTCACGGTGGTCGTTAAACCTCCAATCAAAAAAAAAAAAAAAAAAAACTAAATTCGCCGCCCCGGTGGCGCAGTGGTCTAAGGCGCTGGCCTCTGATCATTCGTCCGTAAGGAGTCCGGGTTCGAATCCCGGTCAGGCATGGATGTTGTGTTTGTCTTACGGCACTGGCTCTCTCCCTTCCCTGGAACCAGTGACCCTAAATTAGGGACGGGCGACTGCTTATAGCCCATTGAGTTGCTCACGGTGGTCGTTAAACCTCCAACCAAAAAAAAAAAAAAAAACTAAATTCCAGCACATTTTATACATATTGCAACACAATCTTCAAAGTTTCCATCAACTCACGTTTTATGAAGTTCCCCCGCTATTCTCTCAGCCCATCAGCACATTACTGATAGCTGAGACGACGCACACATGATAGTGAGACTAAAAGCTGGGACTAAGTTGGTCACATGACCTCAGTGGCAGCCGTTCGTTTCAGAGCCTCTTGTTTCCAGTGGACTATGACTTTAAAAGGATCCACACACAACGCATGACGTAATGAGACAGATGGCGTGACCGCGCGCCAACATCTAAATCGCGAGCTTGTGACGTTATAAGATTTCTTGTTTTTTTTTTTTTTTTCTTGATTGGAGGTTTAACGACCACCGTGAGCAACTCAATGGGCTATAAGCAGTCGCCCGTCCCTAATTTAGGGTCACTGGTTCCAGGGAAGGGAGAGAGCCAGTGCCGTAAGACAAACACAACATCCATGCCTGACCGGGATTCGAACCCGGACCCCTTACGGACGAATGATCAGAGGCCAACGCCTTAGACCACTGCGCCACCGGGGCGGCTATAAGATTTCTAAGCATGGGTAACATTAATGGAACGACGCCATGACACTGAAAACCTGGTAATTCTGGGTGGTTTTTTAACCCACTAAACGAATTTTCCTAAAGTCGATATCAAGCTAAATCGATTTCTAGTATTGGAAAACGGTAGGTTAACGACTTTCATCAAAATCCTTAGAGCCGTTTTCAAAATAAAATTTTCATAGATACAAGAATTACTCCTTTAAGGTGGGCGTCAAGTAATTTTGCTTCCTATACTTCCAATGGAAAAAACTTCTGTACACATTTTCTTCACAATTAATGCGTTCCCAAGGATGAAAATTTGAACATCGATTAAAATAACTTCATATTATAACTTGGAATACTTAATATTTTCTAAAACATAACCATAATTATGCAATCCAACATTTGTCTACTGACGTCATCAAAGTACAGGTCGCGCCATCTTTTTTCTGGTTTCAACACCACCAAAAGAAACGTAATTGTTTTTTTAATATAATTACGGTTATGTTTCAGAAAATGTTAAGTATTCCAAGTTATAGTATGAAGTTATTTTAATCGATGTTCAAATTTCCATCCTTGGGAACACACTAATTGTGAAGGAAATGTGTACAAAAGTTTTTCCATTGGAAGTATAGGAAGCAAAATCACTTGACGTCCACCTTAATATGTAGTATGGGATAAGGGCGATAGAATGGATCCCGATCCTATGTCCTGACCTTTGACCCCATTTGTCATATTTTCAATAGGGTTCCTCCCCAGGCGGTCTCCTACCACATACTAACATTTCTTTGAAATCGAACCATATTTACGCCGCCCCGGTGGCGCAGTGGTCTAAGGCGTTGGCCTCTGATCATTCGTCCGTAAGGGGTCCGGGTTCGAATCCCGGTCAGGCATGGATGTTGTGTTTGTCTTACGGCACTGGCTCTTTCCCTTCCCTGATAACCAGTGACCCTAAATTAGGGACGGGCGACTGCTTATAGCCCATTGAGTTGCTCACGGTGGTCGTTAAACCTACAATCAAAAAAAAAAAAAAAAAAAAAAAAAAAAAAACAACAACCATATTTACGTAAGTTATGTGGCATAAGGGCAATGGAATGGATCTCGCTCCTATGTCGTGACCTTTAACCCCATTTCTACCATTTTCGATAGGGTTCGTCCCCAAGTGGTCCCCTACCACATACTAAAATTTCATCGAAATCGAACCATTTTTATGTGAGTTATCGTGCCGACAGACGGACAGAAAAAGCTGGAGCATGTACGCTTCTTCAACCTACGGTAGGAAAGCGTAAAAAAGGTTGCAGACAACTCAGATAAGCATGGAGAGATGCAAGCTTGATGTACCCATGAAAGATAGGAAAAGGCACTCTTGGATCAGGAAAATGACGAGAGTGCATTATATCATGATCCAAGTGAAGACCCTTAAACAGGCGCGGACTAAGCCACCGGGACACTGGAAAAATTCCCGGTTGTGCGCCGTATTCTTGGCCGATAAGGCCTATACTAACTTAAATATAGATATATGACGGATTCGAAAAATGAAAAAGAAACTGTTTTTCGTGCAATCTCCGCCCTAAGCTCAGATGTAGGCTTTATCCGTTTTGATAGTATCAATATATTAACAATATACATCACGAAATCAACAAAACCATTATTTTTCTTTTTGTTTTCATCCCATGAAAGCCCCGGTGGCGCAGTGGTCTAAGGCGCTGGCCTCTGATCATTCGTCCGCAAGGGGTCCGGGTTCGAATCCCGGTCTGGCATGGATGTTGTGTTTGTCTTACGGCACTGGCTCTCTCCCTTCCCTGGAACCAGTGACCCTAAATTAGGGACGGGCGACTGCTTATAGCCCATTGAGTTGCTCACGGCGGTCGTTAAACCTCCAATAACAAAAACAAAAAAAAACATCCCATGAAAGTATTTAAATTTCTTCTGTAATCAAATTTCCTTGTATGAATTACGAAATTTTCTTTGTATCAAATTTCTTTGTTTCTTAATTCCTTTTGTACCAAATTGCTTTTGCAATACCATGAATGTATATATTATTTAAATCTAAGATAGAAACCAGGAATTCAATATACAGTACATGGTAAAATTTTCACATACTTCATGTATATATATATATATATATACTGTTTCAGCATGTCTTTTGTAAAAAAAGATCATGCATATATGTTATCGGTTTGTCCGTCAGTCCGTCCGCCTGTGAACACCATATCTGTGCAACTATTAGTCCGATTTGAAAAATTCTTTTTGCATTGGGAAGCTTGAAATATGTGAATGATGATCCTTCATTTCGTTTTTCTTTTTTTGGTTTTTCACGATGTACAGTTTCGCCGCTAGAGAGCGTAAATTCAGATCTTATCGAATTCAAAACACATTTTGTTCTATGTATTTGCTTCTAATCATCCGATTGAAAAATTTTTACCTTTCGATTCCATCTATGTCGAAGACTATTTTAGGTGTAGTCACTTCTTCAAGTTACGCATAGATTTCCCGCTAGGGGGCGTAAAAGTAAATTGCGTTTCCCCCGATATCTCTACTTCTAAAACTCCGATTTGAAAAAAACAAAATTTCAGCGGATAAAGCTCCTGATGGGAAATCTTTTGTATATAATTAAAAAATTTTGGTAAAGAATTATTTGGCCACCAGGGGGCGTAAGTGTTAATTTCTGCTTCTGATGTATTTGCCACAAAATCTGGGTTTCTAAAATCTCAATTTAAAAAATTCGTTCGTGGACTGATGTCACTGACGCCGATAAACCTTTCTGAAATATTTTCTTCATAAAATAATGCATGGTTTCTCCGCCAGAGGGTGTAGATGTATATCTTATTTTTGTCAATATCTCTACTTTTAAGAGTCCGATTTGAAAAATTCCTTCTTTGTTGGATAACGTTTCCGGTGCGAAATGTTTTTCATATAATTTCAAAATGTTCAAGTAATTCATAGACTTTCCGCTGGGACACGTTAATGTAAATTGCGTTTTCACCGATATTTCTGCTTCTAAAATTTTGATTTGAAAAGTTCTTCCTATATCGCATACAAGCTCCTGATGGGAAATGTTTTTCATGTAATTTCTAATATTTGGTAAAGAATGGTTTCGCCACCAGGAGGCATATGTGTTAATTTCTGCTTCTGATGTATTTGCAGTAAAATCTGAGCTCCTGGAAACTAGACTGAAAACGTTCTTTCCTGGACCGATAGCGCTCATATTGAAAAAAAACTTTTTTTGCATGTTTTGCATTTGAAAAATTATTTCTTTATTGGAGAGTGTTTCCGCTGCCAAATGTTTGCCACACAGTTTCAAATTTTTCTTAACGCACAAGTCTTCAACCAGAGGGGTAAGTTCACGATTCCGCTTGCAGCAATATCTGCGGGATTAAAAACCCGATTGAAAAACGTCTTTCTTCGGTCAGATACAACTGCTTTCCTTACCTGTTCTGCTGATTTTGAATAGCTTTGATAAAATTAATTCGCGTCAGAACGGATTTAAAAGACGTGCTCATTACAGCCGAAAAATCGGTGTCATCTTTCTTGTTTTTATTGGATCTGCACCTAATTTACTACTTTAAAGTTCAAAAATTCTTGAACTGCAGTTTTGAGAAATATGTTCCAGCCACAGCAAAAATCCATTTTGCATTTGGGAGCAATTAAATAAGCATCGGTTTTCCTCACTCTTCAATTTCTCTCATATTTTAAATTTGCACTCAAATTCCTACAGTTCTCGAAAGTTTTCATTTTTTCAAGATAATTTTTTGTAATCATCTTGTTTATGTTTTCAGAAAGATTAACTTTTGGCCGAGTTCTCTTTTTGCTTAAAGCGTAAAAACTTTGAATTCATCTATCGCACTAAAATTTGTAAGAGTGGGATAAAATCTTCGACATCTCTCTCTCTCTTCCTCTCTATCAGAAAACACCATATTACTTTAGCATGAGAAGTAGTGCGCAAATATCCTACTACGGATGAGCTATTTTATGCAGCAGGCCAGAAAAATGGCGTGAAGGGAAAAAATTTTAATTAGTTATATTTTTAAACAGAAAATGGTGATGCTGAGATACCGTTAACTACAGGTTGTTGTACCTTGATAATTTTTCTCGGACAGTGATGGACCAAAAAAAAAAAAAAAAAAAAAAATACCTTCTTCCAGGGTCTTTTATGGATTGCCCAGTCCGGCACTGCCTTCAAATTGTAATGGGCTGAACATATTGCCAGAGGAACTGACCACCGTAAGACAACTGAAGTTCTTGACTGGATACTAAAGGATAGGAAAAGCCCCAGAAGAAGCCCTCTTGGGAGATGGGTGGATGAAATTCGAAAAGGACTGGCTCAAGAAAGACAGTCGTGGAAGATTCTTGGGAAGGCCTTCATCCAGCAGTGGATTGATAATGATTGATGATGCCATACTTGTTTCTGAGTACGTACCGAATGTAATGAAGTCTGATTTCTTTGTTTGACTGTCAGTGAGCATTCTTTCAGCACATAGCAATTTTGCTCATGAACGTCATAAGGCTTCTAAAATTCTATCTATTTGGAATGTAAAGGGGCGTATTGAAAGATATTCCTACATAATAGATGTTAAAGTTTAATACATAAAAATTATTTATTTGTTATCGAATGAATTATTTTATTTTTGCTTAGAAATTCAAACTTCCTTAGGGCTTGACGTACGTTATTAAAAATTTTTAGCGTGCCCAATGTTTAATGATGTAAGATCCCCGGAACACATGCTTTAGCCGCACGCTCGGTGAAAGAGTGCGTTTGGTTGTTCTAATTCCACGAACTCTAGCAACAGTGTGACAGCTGATCTTCCTAAAAATAATTAAAGGAGATGAAGACGCCTCGGTTTTCGTCTGCCACTTCTAACCCAATTTTTTAACACTATAGATTCTATGTGAATCACTTTGCCGAGTATCGTGTGTAAACGCTTATTACTGGGTGCTGTCTGCGCTGACGAGACTAGAGCGATAATTCTTCAAAGAAGAGCGCGCCCTAGTTTCTCAGATGCTCGCAGTGTGCGAATTGAGAGCTCTAACTCAAGGAATAATGAAAGTGTAAATATTTTTTAGTGCGTCGTGTGACAAAACTGCACGCGGTTAGAAAAAGAAAAGGAAAGAAAAAAAAATGGCGCACTGGTGCTAGCGTTTTTGCATGTCTGTTATTTTTTTATCTGTGGTTCTAAAACAAGGTTTGGAAAGAAATTGCGTCAGCATGTATTGTCAAGATTTTGAGTGAAAAATATCGTTTTGTTAATTCCGGGGGAAAACCGTGTCTTAGCCGCATGTGTGAATTAAATTAATTCAAATTAATTCAATTAATTCAATTAAATTAATTCATAAATTAATTCATTTTTAGCCGCCCCGGTGGCGCAGTGGTCTAAGGCACTGGCCTCTGATCATTCGTCCGTAAGGGGTTCGGGTTCGAATCCCGGTCAGGCATGGATGTTGTGTTTGTCTTACGGCACTGGCTCTCTCCCTTCCCTGGAACCAGTGACCCTAAGTTAGGGACGGGCGACTGCTTATATCCCATTGAGTTGCTCACTATGGTCGTTAAACCTCCAATCAAAAAAAAAAAAAAAATCATTTTTAAATAATACTCTCTTTGTAATGGTTTTTATCGGTATCTTCAGAGTTTTATTATTTTGCGACACATTTTCGTAAACAACTCGTTTTCATTATCTGGCCATTAACTTCCCTTATTCATTTTATTTGTACGTACACCATAATGACAAAAGTCACCGGACACCCTTCAAAAGCAAATGAACGGATTCGCTGCGTTGTTAAGATGCGCGGTACAGCTGCAAATAGTATAAAAACACGCCTACAGCTGACCGTGATTATATCGCACTGAAAAAGGTTTAATGAAAAGGTCGCGGTGGAAGAGAACTGACTTTGAGAAAAGAAAGATTGTTGGGTGTTATATTAGTGGGTTGTCCATAAGAGAAACCGATAAGCGTTTAAACATACCCAAGTCAACAGTTTTGGATGTACTGAATAAGTGGAAGACACGTGGCGTACTTGAAGCAGCAAAACGTACCGGCAGACCAAAGAAAGTCAGTGATAGAGGACGCCAAAGCCTCAGGAAAGTCGTTACAGCTAATCGATTGAGTACTGCACAGGACCTTAGTGTACAGGTGAGTAAAAATGCTGGAACCTCGGTATGTATACGTACTATTCGCAGAGAACTTCATTCCATGGGTTATTGTGGTCGTGCGGCTGCTCATAAGCCTTTCATCTCCACTCGGAATGCTACTCGTCGTTTAGCATGGTGTAAAGATTATTTATCGTGTACCTTAGATCAGTGGAACCGTAGATCAGTGACTCTCCTGAGGCTTCGACGTCCCGTCTGATGGCCGTGTGTGTGGGTATAGTGACAGCCGGGGGAACGCTATTTACGACAGTGTACTGTTCCTACGTTCAAGTTTGGAGCTGGCAGTGTACTCGTTGGGAGGGTTTTTCGTGATATGGTCCTTGGTTATCGTGGACAAACCTGTTAACCAGCAGGTCTACCTCGATGTTCTGAACAATTATGCCCTGCCAACTCTGTGGCAATACTATGGAACCGAGCCTTGTTGGTACCAGCAGAATAATGCACCTAGCCATAAAGCAAGAACTGTTACGGCGTGGTTTGACGATAATTCCGTATCGTGTGTGAACTGGCCAGCACAGAGTGCTGATCTTAATCCTATAGAGCACCTATGGGATGAATTAGAGTGCCGCATGAGAAGTTTGGAACAAAGGCTTACGACTAAGCAACCGTTAGAGTCAGCATTATGTACTGAATGGAAGCGCATACATATCGTTGTGTTCCAAAACTTTGCGAAAGCATGTCTCGAAGGGTCAGTGCATGCATTAAGGCCAAAGGAGGACCAACACCGTACTAATGTATGTCAATAAATGCAATGTTCTGTTTCTCTTCTAGGTGTCCGGTGACTTTTGTCAATATAGTGTATATACACACATGTCCAAAACCTTAGCACGAACAACCTTTTCACGGGTTGCACATACATACGTACTTTAATCACTGATGTTTACATACAGTGATACATGCCATTTAAGAACACAACATGTCACATAGTTACCAGTCATCTGACTCCAATATAGAGTACCGAACATCCTGAGTATGCGAAACTGGTACAACCGCCTATAACGTTGAAGTCCAGAGTAACGTAGAGATGTACTGTCCAGGAACACATATAGGTAAGTCAATTTGGGGTATGCCCTCCTCTGACATATATGCACGTTTAATACCTGTGAGACATACTCAGAACAAGATTGTTGAACGTTCCGGAGGCAGAGGTTGCCACTCCTCCATCAGTGCTCTTCGGAGCTCAGAAATAGTTCCTGGTGGCGGTGTCCTCTCAGTTAGACGTCTCTCCAAAGCATCGCAAGCGTGCTGTATTGGGTTGAGATCGGGGAGGTTTGCTGACCACTCCACTCGATGGGTATCTTCTTCCTCAAAAAGTTCAATCACAGCCTCTGAATGTTGGGGGCCAGTATTATCTTCCATAAAAACGAACTTTGGTTTAATGGCTCCACCGAACAGGCTAATATGACGGAGGATGGAAACATTACAGTACCAGTCATGGACCTCCATTCTACCACCTGCAACTCGATATGGCCATTGAACGTAATGCCAGCCCATACCATCATTCCCCCAAAGCAAATTCTATCCTTTTCCACGATGTTCTCCTGATGATAGATGTACTGAAGTCCAGAAACGTACGCTAAACTGAATCTGATTTCATCTGTGAATAAAACGCTGTCCGATTCCTCATTCGTTCGACCACTGTGTCCTCGACGCCATTGCAAACGGGAATGTTTGTGTCCCAGGTTTAAAGGTACAAATTTCACAGGTTTACATGCATAGAGCCCTCTAGTATTCAACCGTCTTGCCACGGTTTGACGCGACACACATGTCTTAATACTAGCAAACGGTTGATTACTTAATTGTTCAGCATGACTCCGACGATTCCGTTTCTGTGTGTGTGTGTGTGTGTGTGTGTGTGTGTCGTATTTTTGTTAAAGGTCATTTTATTGCATAAATACTTGTGTTTCAGCTTGAAAATAGTGGCAATTTCTGAAAACGGAAGATGGATGGACGAAACTTTCCCTGCAATCTTAAATTCTGTTTTTCGTGCTGTTCTTCTGCCTACACTGTTAAAAATTATGTGGTTGTTTGCATCAAAAGGTGGTGCTACACCAGCTGCACCACTTTCTGAGAAAAGATGTACCACCGTGTAGTGCAAACAAACCCCAACAAAATGGTACAACTTTGTTCTACGACGTGGTACCAGGTTGCACCCCATTATGGTGTAAGAGTAGTAGGAAAGGACCGATCCGAGCTTAAAGTGGAGCCCATAGACTTAACATTAGGCTCCTTCTGGAGCAGGTGGAGCCAGCTGGAGCAAGCTGCAGCCGAGCGAACGGAGGGGGCGTGGTCAGTAGCAGCCTCCAATTCCCCGCTGCAATTTTCCCCCTCGACTGAAGGGTGTGCTTATCTCCGAAGATAGTAGTATTTATTGGACTTTGTCGAATTTTGGGGGAAATCAATGAAGGTTTATTCCTTTTTTTTTTTTAATTTAATGAAGGTTTATTCATTATTTATTTTCCCCTCTCTCGACCCCATCCCCTTAGATTATTGTTATGTAAAACGTTTTTTCCCTCGTAATTTGTTGATGTATTTTTTTTTCAATTAATTTTCATGAATTCCTCATGTGTCTTCCCTAATGAAAATTATGTAGGGTAAGTATTAATTAATCATTTCTCTTTTTTTTTCTCGAATAATACGGTCATGTCCTCATCTCAAGAAATGTTATTATGATATCTTATTTTTGTTCATAAATGTTTGATTTTGAGGGATGGCAACACCCGAGTGGGAAAGGGGTTGGATATAGGGGGATGGCAACTCGATGTGTTGCCCCCTAGCGATGCTTCTTGGAACTTTCGATTGATCTTTGATTTTGAGGGATGGCAACGCCCGAGTGGAAAAGGGGTTGGATATGGGGGGATGACAACTCGATGTGTTGCCCCCTAGCGGTGCTTCTTGGAACTTTCGATTGATCTTTGATTTTGAGGGATGGCAACGCCCGAGTGGGAAAGGGGTTGGATATAGGGGATGTCAACTCGATGTGCTGCCCCCTAGCGGTGCTTCTTGGAACTTTCGATTGATCTTTGATTTTGAGGGATGGCAACGCCCGAGTGGGAAAGGGGTTGGATATAGGGGGATGTCAACTCGATGTGCTGCCCCTAGCGGTGCTTCTTGGAACTTTCGATTGATCTTTGATTTTGAGGGATGGCAACGCTCGAGTGGGAAAGGGGTTGGATATAGGGGGATGCCAACTCGATGTACTACCCCTAGCGATGCTTCTTGGAACTTTCGATGGATCTTTGATTTTGGGGGATGGCAACGACCGAGTGGGAAAGGGCACTGCGTAGGAGTTAGATATGATGATGCTTCTTGGAACTTTATTATTTCGATGGATCTTTGATTTTGAGGGATGGCAACGACTGAGTGGGGTCCGTTGGGAATTTTTGCATTTATTCCTGTGGTTTGCAAGCAAGATTTCCCCCCTCTTCAATACTATTTTTCCCCCGGAGAAATTTTACGTAACGATGCTGGGGAATTTTCTTTCCAAGGAATAAAAATGCTCCTAAGGTCTTAGCGAGGTTCTAACTCACGATGATTTGGTTTCCAAAAATAGTCAGGGGGTCAAATGGTTTTCGTGTACTACGTATTCCCTATATATATTTTTTTTAAATTACTTTTACGTTATTTCTTCATGTGTTTTTATATATTTTTCATATGTTTTGAGGAGTTTTTCGTGTAGATGTAATGAATTTTCTGGGGAACTTTTCTTTTTCCTCCATTCAATTTTATTTCAGACCATGAGACGAGGAAATGCTTCTTTAGAAATTATTTCGTTCTTGTTCGCAGTAATTACTGGACATAGACTTCATGTTAATTCTGAGTCTTTCACCCCTGCAATAATATTTTCTCGTAATTTTTTCGTATGTTCAAGAACTCTACAGATCTTTCCCAGTTAAAATTCTGCTCAAACAATATTTTCGGTCTTTATTTCCTTATAGCTTCCCAATTTCCGATATTTTTCTTCCTCTATCTTTGAAATTTCATTAAACTTCTTAATAGGTCAGGATTCTTTTTTTTTTCTTGGACAAACTTATGAGTCCTTTTATTTACACTATCTTTTTTTTTTCATTTCATTTCAGCAAACGATTATTTTAGATGCAACAAATCGTCAGATTTTGGTTTCCTTATATAGCATATTTTCCAACTTGCTTAAAAATATTCCTCAAAACTTGCATGTATGTCAAATATACATTTTTTATTCTTTCGTAGTTAGCCATACTTTTCGTGGACTGCCTCGACAGGAAAGCATTCAATGTCAAGACATACAATCTAAAACCTTTTTTCTTTCAATAAAATTTGTATTCTTTGGGCTGAATATTTTTCCGTCTCGTCCGAAAAAACATTCATTCTAGAGGCAAAGCGACTAATTCCGTTCTTCCCATAAACATTATTTTTATTTATTTGATATTCAGAGTTGTATACATTTACTATCCAAAAAAGAGATATATTTAATGTAAAGGTATATTCTTCCAAGCTGGGGAAATATATGTATATATTAGTTCATTTTCAGTTAAAGGAAATGCATCTTTATATTTCAATATGAAAAAAGAAGCCCTATAAGTGAAAGCTCAACCTAAAGACGGATAGATTGTTCCCACTCTCTCTACTCTGTGACATTTCTTTACTGAATGAACCATGGCCTTTTTTTTTCATGAACTGCTTTAAAATCTTCGTTCTCACTTTACTATTGTCAGATTCCATGTCCCCTTCAGTTCTTTACTTATTCCAATTTTAATTTATTAAGAGAGTAGAACTCTTTTAGAGCTTTCGAACTCTTTTAGGCTTTCTATTGACAGATTCCATGTCCCTCCAGTTCTTTACTTATTCAATTTTAATTTATTAAGAGAGTAGAACTATTTTAGGCTTTCGAAGTACTTTCAAGTCTTTCATTACGAAAATTTTCACTGTCATGAAAGAAGTCATAATCGAGATGATTTACTATCGTTTCAATGAAAGTGTTTACGCATTCATTGCTATGATGTCAGATTTCATTTTCTTGTACTTCGAACAGAAATGAGTTTGAATCATTCGTCGAGAAAACATTTTTCATATATATATATATATATATTTTGCCTCCGAATCAAACGAACTCAAAAAATAAGAGACGCACTTTAATATTTTTTTCCTCTTATGAGAGGAATACGGGAATATGATACCAAAATTAAAGAATATAGAATATCGACTTTCCTCTCAACACCTTTCATCTACGTTTTTTTTTTTTTTTTTATTTTCAATAAGCTGTTTCTATATTTTTACAACTGAATAGAATTATTTATTGAAAAGTTCTAAGTAAGACGAAAAATGGTTTTGTTGATTTCCTAAGAGGATGATTTTGGAAATTTTCGTTTTCTGGTAATTGTAAAAATCTCATAGAATAACATGGGAAAACTAGCATGCATAAAAGAACTGTTTTGGATCGAGGTAAATTGAAAGAATTTTACAAAGTTCATTTCACAAAAGTACATTCCTTCCTAGTGTCAAAACGAATCACTTCGTTTTTTCTAAGATACACTTTGGAATCTTATAAAAGTGCATAGGGTCAAAAACGATTTTGATGATTTTACTAAGATGACAGATTTCGGATTTCTTATGATAGAAAATACAGTGAATTTCCCATTGAATAACATGGGAAACTGCGAAATTTAAGAAGTGCGTTTTCGTTCAAGTAAAATATTTTTAAAAGTCTTTTTCGAATCAGTTGAAAACAGACAGGGTGTGTTTCTGAACAGCTCATTATTTCCCAAGATCAAAACGAATCACTTCGTTTTCTTTTTTTTTTTTTTTCCTAATGTGCGTTTCTGAAAGAAGTAAAAATAGTTTAGCTAGAAAATTGGAAAGATATTTTTATGAATCCTAGACTGGTTATTTTCGTATAGCTAGAAGGGTCTTCAGTGAGAGCACTTATTCTCTTTACAAACTAAGAGAATGAAGTGTAGTCAGTTTGAAAAAAAATTCAAACTCCCTAAATTTAGCCTTTTTGTCCTGGTTTCGACTCAATACTGTAAAGCATTGCTCTCAGACCAGTTGAATTCCTGGCCCTTAATGAAATACATTAAGCCTTTCCCTTAAAAATAAGCAATCTCTTCTTCAATACCAGATCCCCAATAAATTTCTTTAAGAGTTATTCATTCCCACTTTTACTTTTAAAAACTTAAAATTCATTATTATTTAACTCATTACAAAAAATGAAACTCATTCATACAGAAAAAATATAAATGAATAAAAATAAATAAAGTAGTCCTAAAAAGGACTGTTTTTCTGGGTCCCATTCATACAGCTGCTCCATGATCAGTGTATAAGGAATTTTTTTTTACCTGCTGATATCTCAGCACATTGACTTCACAGTCTCTAGCAAGTTCTTTACAATTATACTTTCCAAGAACGCTTTGGACGGGACATGGTCTCCAGTGACTGCAACAAAAGATTCTGCTAGAATCTTGGGGTTAAGCAATGCAACGGCATCATCGAAATACTTTTGCCACTTGGATTCGGGGGTGGCATATGCACAGCTGTGGGCCATGATGTTTGCGAATATGCGATTTGGGGGTTGGTGGCACTCCATACAATAATATAAGTTATTGACATGTTCCTGAAGGCGATCCCTTACCATGTCAGCAAGCATGATGAAAAACTCTTCATCTGAGATGGAAGCAACAGGGGAAGAAATCCTTGGATGGTGCAAAACAGCCTTTCTAAAGACAGGTCCAAATAGTAGTTGAGTAATGCTGTCCCATATTTTTCCACATTGATCAATAAGAGTTCCAAATTGTTGACAAGTCAGCTTTATCGGAACAGGATTCAATCGACGAAAACCATGAATTCTGGGGGAAAGCACTTCTAACGTGTAACTGCCAGAAGCATCTAAGAGGGAAGGACAGCAGGAAACGATAAGTTCACGATTAATCAAGATGTCACAATTCATGCCTTGAATCCAGTGTGATTTTCCCATGAATTTTCGGAACGTTGAAGCTGACATTGTTATTCCATTCTTAGAAGGGTAGAAAGATTCCCCATCTTTCCTATAACTTCGAATATGAACTCGGACCGTGTTGTTAAAATCGCATACTTTTGCAAACGTGTTTTCACCTAAATAAAAATGATGAGGTGCAAGATTTTTCATAGAAATTCTTGGGAGGATAACTTCTCCCACACGATTTGGGCTTTAAAGGAACGGACTCACATACCTTCTTAGCGAGAGTAGCAGAAATTTCACCACTTTGCTTCATCGTGGAAATGGAATCGGTAGCGCTCAAAAGCAACAGACAAAAAAGAAGTGACTCGTTTGAAGACTAAAGACAAACTGAAGGAACAGCTCTTATTCTAAGTCAAAACTGAGAAGAGGTTGGAGTTCGTCACTTGTTTACTGCTTGAGAGGAAAGAGCAGAGTCATGGGTAAAGAACACTCGGTTATCTTCTTTCTAAAAGTCAAATTCAATCTAATGTTTGGAGCATTCTTTTGTCGAGGCAGACCATGACTCCAATACGAATTAGTTGGTGGCAGGATCTGTAGTAAAGTTCCAGATCTCAAAGATAAGGAAACTGGTTTAAACCCGTTTCGCTTGAAAACAAGAGTCTCTTTCCTGTCCGAGAGATACTGATGTAATACAAGACAAAGGATCTAATTCAGCTTCGTCATCATGGTGATCACCGATTTGGTTATCACCATTTCTTATAAAAGTGCATGGGGATCAAAAAACGATTTTGATGATTTTACTAAGATGACAGATTTCGGATTTCTTATGATAGAAAATACAGTGAATTTCCCATTGAATAACATGGGAAACTACGAAATTTAAGAGGCACGTTTTCGTTCAAGTAAAATATTTTAAAAGGTAATCAGTTGAAAACAGACAGGGGGTGTGTTTCTGAACAGATCATTATTTCCTAAAATCAAAACGAGTCACTTCGTTTTTTCCTAACGTACGTTTCTGAAAGAAGTAAAAATAGTTTAGCTAGAAAATTGGAAAGAATTTTTTATGAATCCTAGACTGTTTATTTTTTTATAACTAGAGGGGTCGTCAGTGAGAGCACTTATTCTCTTTACAAACTAAGAGAATGAAGTGTAGTCAGTTTGAAAAAAAAAATTCAAACTCCCCTAAATTTAGTCTTTTTGTCCTGGTTTCGACTCAATACTGTAAAGCATTGCTCTCAGACCAGTTGAATTCCTGGCCCTTAATGAAATACATTAAGCCTTTCCCTTAAAAATAAGCAATCTCTTCTTCAATACCAGATCCCCAATAAATTTCTTTAAGAGTTATTCATTCATCCTTTTACTTTTAAAACTTGAAATTCGTTATTATTTAACTCCTTATAAAAATGAAACACATTCACACTTTTACTTTAAAAAACTTGAAATAACTTCATACAAAAATGAAACCCATTCCTTTTTACTTTTAAAATTATAGAAAAAATAGATGATACAGAACATAGGTTCACTTTCTCATTCACACTCATGCATACAGAAAACAAAATTAAATAGTGCTATTTGAGCTGCAATGAGGTGTCAAGATGGGTGGGAAAAACCTCCATCTATCATTCAATTGGACTAAAACTGTTGAAGGATGTGAGCTATTCTCACTAGCTCCTCCATGCAAGCTGTCTGTCTCGAGGTTGGCCATCCCAGTCGATGATTTTATTTCAATCATTTCCACTTCGGAATCTGAATCCCAAGTAAGATCAATAATTTCAACTTCGGAATCTGAATCCCAAGTAAGATCAATAATTTCCGGATCTTCAGAAGTTAAGTCAACAACCTCCGGTTCTTGGGTAGAGTCTTCCACAACCCAGAAGTTTTCCCACTGTGAGGGGAGGAAGAGACCTAATCCACTGATTAACGTAGAAATCGTCTCTAGATTCCTGGAGGAGAGAAAAAAATATATATATATAATAAGAAATAAAAAAAAATAAAACCCTACATCCTAGATAAAGCAAAGAGAAAAAATTAAAAATATTCTTACCGAGTCGAAGTCCAGGGGAGGTGTAGGGAATTATTTCCTTTCAACATCTGTGATTCTAATAGCATGCGTTACTTCAAAGAAAACTTCGAAAAGCTGTGAGAATCTGATATCTCTCTTGCTACTATTATACTAGCAGAAGGATTGATAAGGAGGGATCATGTGATAACATACACGGAATAGAATGGTCTTTGAGGTCAACTTAAATCGACAGATCGCTCTATTTTATAAACTTTCCATTGTACAGGAAATAACATCTTTCTCAATCACCATAGTTCATGGGACCTTCTAAGGAGGTAAAAATATTCTAACGCGTATCTAATCAATGTTCTGTATACTTAAGACCAAGCGTAAATGGAATCGATAGCACTCTTCCTCCCTGAAGGAAATGACGTCTGCATACATCTCAAAATCCTTTGTTCCCTAAGTCAAACGCATGGAGGGAAAATCAAGTAATCTTAACTGTATTCCTTCGTTGAAAGTGTAATGCTGATTCGAATTTAACTTGAGAAAAGGAAATGTTTTGTATCTTTTCTAAACAAACATACACTTTCAACGAAGGAATACAGATAAGATTACTTGATTTTCCCTCCATGCGTTTGACTTAGGGAACAAAGGATTTTGAGATGTATGCAGACGTCATTTCCTTCAGGGAGGAAGAGTGCTATCGATTCCATTTACGCTTGGTCTTAAGTATACAGAACATTGATTAGATACGCGTTAGAATATTTTTACCTCCTTAGAAGGTCCCATGAACTATGGTGATTGAGAAAGATGTTATTTCCTGTACAATGGAAAGTTTATAAAATAGAGCGATCTGTCGATTTAAGTTGACCTCAAAGACCATTCTATTCCGTGTATGTTATCACATGATCCCTCCTTATCAATCCTTCTGCTAAATATAATAGTAGCAAGAGAGATATCAGATTCTCACAGCTTCTCGAAGTTTTCTTTGAAGTAACGCATGCTATTAGAATCACAGATGTTGAAAGGAAATAATTCCCCTGCACCTCCTGGACTTCGACTGGGTAAGAATATTTTTAATTTTTCTCTTTGCTTTATCTAGGATGTAGGGTTTTATTTTTTATTTCTTATTATATATATATATTTTTTCTCTCCTCCAGGGAATCTAGAGACGATTTCTACGTTAATCAGTGGATTAGGTCTCTTCCTCCCCCTCACAGTGGGAAAACTTCTGGGTTGTGGAAGACTCTACCCAAGAACCGGAGGTTGTTGACTTAACTTCTGAAGATCCGGAAATTATTGATCTTACTTGGGATTCAGATTCCGAAGTTGAAATTATTGATCTTACTTGGATTCAGATTCCGAAGTGGAAATGATTGAAATAAAATCATCGACTGGGATGGCCAACCTCGAGACAGACAGCTTGCATGGAGCTAGTGAGAATAGCTCACATCCTTCAACAGTTTTAGTCAATTGAATGATAGATGGAGGTTTTCCCACCCATCTTGACACCTCCATGCAGCTCAAATAGCACTATTTAATTTTGTTTTCTGTATGCATGAGTGTTAATGAGAAAGTGAACCTATGTTCTGTATCATCTATTTTTTCTATAATTTTAAAAGTAAAAAAGGGAATGGGTTTCATTTTTGTATGAAGTTATTTCAAGTTTTTTAAAGTAAAAGTGTGAATGTGTTTCATTTTTATAAGGAGTTAAATAATAACGAATTTCAAGTTTTAAAAGTAAGGATGAATGAATAACTCTTAAAGAAATTTATTGGGGATCTGGTATTGAAAGAGAGATTGCTTATTTTTAAGGGAAAGGCTTAATGTATTTCATTAAGGAATTCAACTGGTCTGAGAGCAATGCTTTACAGTATTGAGTCAAACCAGGACAAAAGACTAAATTTAGGGAGTTTGAATTTTTTTCAAACTGACTACACTTCATTCTCTTAGTTTGTAAAGAGAATAAGTGCTCTCACTGACGACCCCTCTAGTTATAAAAAAATAAACAGTCTAGGATTCATAAAAAATTCTTTCCAATTTTCTAGCTAAACTATTTTTACTTCTTTCAGAAACGTACGTTAGGAAAAAACAGAAGTGACTAGTTTTGATTTTAGAAATAATGATCTGTTCAGAAACACACCCTGTCTGTTTTCAACTGATTACCTTTTAAAATATTTTACTTGAACGAAAACGTGCCTCTTAAATTTCGTAGTTTCCCATGTTATTCAATGGGAAATTCACTGTATTTTCTATCATAGAAATCCGAAATCTGTCATCTTGTAAAATCATCAAAATCGTTTTTTGATCCCCATGCACTTTTATAAGAAATGGTGATAACCAAATCGGTGATCACCATGATGACATGAATTAGATCCTTTGTCTTGTATTACATCAGTATCTCTCGGACAGGAAAGAGACTCTTGTTTTCAAGCGAAACGGGTTTAAACCAGTTTCCTTATCTTTGAGATCTGGAACTTTACTACAGATCCTGCCACCAACTAATTCGTATTGGAGTCATGGTCTGCCTCGACAAAAGAATGCTCCAAACATTAGATTGAATTTGACTTTTAGAAAGAAGATAACCGAGTGTTCTTTACACCATGACTCTGCTCTTTCCCTCTCAAGCAGTAAACAAGTGACGAACTCCAACCTCATACTCAGTTTTGACTTAGAATAAGAGCTGTTCCTTCAGTTTGTCTTTAGTCTTCAAACGAGTCACTTCTTTTTTGTCTGTTGCTTTTGAGCGCTACCGATTCCATTTCCACGATGAAGCAAAGTGGTGAAATTTCTGCTACTCTCGCTAAGAAGGTATGTGAGTCCGTTCCTTTAAAGCCCAAATCTGTGGAGAAGTTATCCTCCCAAGAATTTCTATGAAAAATCTTGCACCTCATCATTTTTATTTAGGTGAAAACACGTTTGCAAAAGTATGCGATTTTAACAACACGGTCCGAGTTCATATTCGAAGTTATAGGAAAGATGGGGAATCTTTCTACCCTTCTAAGAATGGAATAACAATGTCAGCTTCAACGTTCCGAAAATTCATGGGAAAATCACACAGATTCAAGGCATGAATTGTGACATCTTGATTAATCGTGAACTTATCGTTTCCTGCTGTCCTTCCCTCTTAGATGCTTCTGGCAGTTACACGTTAGAAGTGCTTTCCCCCAGAATTCATGGTTTTCGTCGATTGAATCCTGTTCCGATAAAGCTGACTTGTCAACAATTTGGAACTCTTATTGATCAATGTGGAAAAATATGGGACAGCATTACTCAACTACTATTTGGACCTTTCTTTAGAAGGCTGTTTTGCTACCATCCAAGGATTTCTTCCCCTGTTGCTTCCATCTCAGATGAAGAGTTTTTCATCATGCTTGCTGACATGGTAAGAGATCGCCTTCAGGAACATGTCAATAACTTATATTATTGTATGGAGTGCCACCAACCCCCAAATCGCATATTCGCAAACATCACGGCCCACAGCTGTGCATATGCCACCCCCGGAATCCAAGTGGCAAAAGTATTTCGATGATGCCGTTGCATTGCTTAACCCCAAGATTCTAGCAGAATCTTTTGTTGCAGTCACTGGAGACCATGTCCCGTCAAAGCGTTCTTGGAAAGTATAATTGTAAAGAACTTGCTATGTAGAAGTCAATGTGCTGAGATATCAGCAGGTAAAAAAAAAAATTCCTTATACCGATCATGGAGCAGCTGTATGAATGGGACCCAGAAAACAGTCCTTTTTAGGACTACTTTATTTATTTTTATTCATTTATATTTTTTCTGTATGAATGAGTTTCATTTTTGTAATGAGTTAAATAATAATGAATTTTAAGTTTTAAAAGTAAAAGTGGGAATGAATAACTCTTAAAGAAATTTATTGATCTGGTATTGAAGAAGAGATTGCTTATTTTAAAGGGAAAGGCTTAATGTATTTCATTAAGGGCCAGAATTCAACTGGTCTGAGAGCAATGCTTTATTGAGTCGAAACCAGGACAAAGGCTAAATTCAGGGAGTTTGAATTTTTTTCAAACTGACTACACTTCATTCTCTTGGTTTGTAAAAGAATAAATGCTCTCACTGAAGACCCTTCTAGCTATGCGAAAATAACCAGTCTAGATTCATAAAAATATCTTTCCAATTTTCTAGCTAAACTATTTTTACTTCTTTCAGAAACGCACATTAGGAAAAAAAAAGAAAACGAAGTGATTCGTTTTGATCTTGAAATAATGAGCTGTTCAAAAACACACCCTGTCTGTTTTCAACTGATTCGAAAAAAGACTTTTAAAATATTTTACTTGAACGAAAACGTACTTCTTAAATTTCGCAGTTTCCATGTTATTCAATGGGAAATTCACTGTATTTTCTATCATAAAAATCCAAAATCTGTCATCTTAGTAAAATCATCAAAATCATTTTTGACCTATGCACTTTTATAAGATTCCAAAGTGTATCTTAGAAAAAACGAAGTGATTCGTTTTGACACTAGGAAGGAATGTACTTTTCTGAAATGAACTTTGTAAAATTCTTTCAATTTACTCGATCAAAACAGTCTTTTATGCATGCTAATTTTCCATGTTATTCTATGAGATTTTACAATTACCAGAAAACGAAAATTTCAAAATCATCCTCTTAGGAAATCAACAAAACCATTTTTCGTCTTACTTAGAACTTTCAATAAATAATTCTATTCAGTTGTAAAAATATAGAAACAGCTTATTGAAAATAAAAAAAATAAAAAAAAACGTAGATGAAAAGGTGTTGAGAGGAAAGTCGATATTCTATATTCTTTAATTTTGGTATCATACTCCCGTATTTCCTCTCATAAGAGGAAAAAATATTAAAGTGCGTCTCTTATTTTTTGAGTTCGTTTGATTCGGACAAAATATATATATATATATATATATAAAAATGTTTTCTCGACGAATGATTCAAACTCATTTCTGTTCGAAGTACAAGAAAAATGAAATCTGACATCATAGCAATGAATGCGTAAACACTTTCATTGAAACGATAGTAAATCATCTCGATTATGGCTTCTTTCATGACAGTGAAAATTTTCGTAATGAAAGACTGAAAGTACTTCGAAAGCCTAAAGGAAGTTCTACTCTCTTAATAAATTAAAATTGAATAAGTAAAGAACTGGAGGGACATGGAATCTGTCAATAGAAAGCCTAAAAGAGTTCGAAAGCCTAAAAGAGTTCGAAAGCCTAAAGAGTTCTACTCTCTTAATAAATTAAAATTGAATAAGTAAAGAACTGAAGGGACATGGAATCTGACAATAGTAAAGAAAGTGAGAACGAAAATTTTAAAGCAGTTCATGAAAAAAAAAGGCCATGGTTCATTCAGTAAAAGAAATGTCATAGAGTAGAGAGTGTAGGAACAATCCTATCCGTCTTTAGGTTGAGCTTTCACTTATAGAACTTCTTTTTTCATATTGAAATATAAAGATGCATTTCTTTTAACTGGAAATGAACTAATATATACATATATTTCCCCAGCTTGGAAGAATATACCTTTTACATTAAATATATCTCTTTTTTGGATAGTAAATGTATACAACTCTGAATATCAAATAAATAAAAAAAAATAATGTTTATGGGAAGAACGGAATTAATCGCTTTGCCTCTAGAATGAATATTTTTTTCGGACGAGACGGAAAAATATTCAGCTAAAAATACAAATTTTATTGAAAGAAAAGGTTTTAGATTGTATGTCTTGACATTGAATGCTTTCCTGTCGAGGCAGTCCACGAAAAGTATGGCTAACTACGAAAGAATAAAAAAAATGTATATTTGACATACATGCAGTTTTGAGGAATATTTTTTAAGCAAGTTGGAAAATATGCTATATAAGAAACCAAAATCTGACGATTTGTTGCATCTAAAATAATCGTTTGCTGAAATGAAATGGAAAAAAAAAGATAGTGTAAATAAAAGGACTCATAAGTTTGTCAGAAAAAAAAAGAATCCTGACCTATTGAAGTTTAATGAAATTTCAAAGATAGAGGAAGAAAAATATCGGAAATTGGGAAGCTATAAAAATAAAGACCGAAAATATTGTTTGAGCAGAATTTTAACTGGGAAAGATCTGTAGAGTTCTTGAACATACGAAAAAATTACGAGAAAATATTATTGCAGGGGTGAAAGACTCAGAATAAACATGAAGTCTATGTCCAGTAATTACTGCGAACAAGAACGAAATAATTTCTAAAGAAGCATTTCCTCGTCTCATGGTCTGAAATAAAATTGAATGGAGGAAAAGAAAAGTTCCCCAGAAAATTCATTACATCTACACGAAAAACTCCTCAAAACATATGAAAAATATATAAAAACACATGAAGAAATAACGTAAAAGTAATTTAAAAATATATATATATAGGAATACGTAGTACAAAACCATTTGACCCCTGACTATTTTGGAAACCAAATCATCGTGAGTTAGAACCTCGCTAAGACCTTAGGAGCATTTTTATTCCCTTGGAAAGAAAATTCCCCAGCATCGTTACGTAAAAATTTCCTCCGGGGAAAAATAGTATTGAAGAGGGAAATCTGCTTGCAAACCACAGGAATAAATGCAAAAATTCCCAACGGACCCTCACTCGTTGCCATCCTCAAAATCAAAGATCCATCGAAATAATAAAGTTCAAGAAGCATCATCATATCTAACACCTACGCAGTGCCTTTTCCCACTCGGTCGTTGCCATCCCCAAAATCAAAGATCCATCGAAAGTTCCAAGAAGCATCGCTAGAGTGCATCGAGTTGGCATCTATATCCAACCCCCTTTCCCACTCGAGCGTTGCCATCCCTCAAAATCAAAGATCAATCGAAAGTTCAAGAAGCACCGCTAGAGCAGCACATCGAGTTGACATCCCTATATCAACCCCTTTCCCACTCAGGCGTTGCCATCCCTCAAAATCAAAGATCAATCGAAAGTTCCAGAAGCACCGCTAGAGAGCAGCACATCGAGTTGACATCCCCTATATCAACCCCTTTCCCACTCGGGCGTTGCCATCCCTCAAAATCAAAGATCAATCGAAAGTTCCAAGAAGCACCGCTAGAGCAACACATCGAGTTGTCATCCCTATATCCAACGCTTTTCCACTCGGGCGTTGCCATCCCTCAAATCAAAGATCAATCGAAGAGTTCCAAGCACCGCTAGGGCAACACATCGAGTTGCCATCTATATCCAACCCCTTTCCCACTCGGGTGTTGCCATCCCTCAAAATCAAACATTTATGAACAAAAATAAGATATCATAATAACATTTCTTGAGATGAGGACATGACCGTATTATTCGAGAAAAAAAAAGGAAATGATTAATTAATACTTACCTACATAATTTTCATTAGGGAAGACACATGAAAATTCATGAAAATTAATTGAAAAAAAAATACATCAACAAATTACGAGGAAAAAACGTTTTACATAACAATAATCTAAGGGATGGGGTCGAGAGAGGAGAAAATAAATAATGAATAAACCTTCATTAAATTAAAAAAAAAAGGAATAAACCTTCATTGATTTCCCCCCAAAATTCGACAAAGTCCAATAAATACTACTATCTTCGGAGATAAGCACACCCTTCAGTCGAGGAAAATTGCAGCGGGGAATTGGTGCTGACCACGCCCCCCTCCGTTCGCTCGGCTGCAGCTTGCTCCAGCTGGCTCCACCTGCTCCAGAAGGAGCCTAATGTTAAGTCTATGGGCTCCACTTTAAGCTCGGATCGGTCCTTTCCTACTACCTGTAGGTTGCACCCTATTGTTGGGTTTTGTCTGCACCACGCAGTGGTGCATATTTTCACATAAAGTAGTGCAGCTGGGGTAGCACCACTTTTTGGTGCAATCTACCACAAAATTTTTAACAGTGTAGTGTTCTTGTTAAATATCATTTTATTCCATAAGTATTTATATTTCAGCTTGAAAATAGAGGCAACAATTTCTGAAAACGGAAGATGGACGGACGAAACTTTCCCTGCAACTTTAAATTCTGCTTTTCGTGATGTTTTTCTGCCTAGTGTTCTAGTTAAACATCATTTTATTCCATAGATATCTATATTTCAGCTTGAAAATGGAGGCAACAATTTCTGAAAACGGAAGATGGATGGACGAAACTTTCCCTGTAATCTTAAATTCTGCTTTTCGTGATGTTCTTCTGCCTAGTGTTCTAGTTAAACATCATTTTATTCCATAGATATCTATATTTCAGCTTGAAAATGGAGAGAATTTTCCTTTGGACGGACAAGATTTCTTCTAGAGTTGTAATTTATTTCCGTGATGTTTCCAATATGGTGTGTTGTTGTTAAATGTTATTATCTCTCATAAATGTTTGAATTTCAGCTTGATAAATAGTGGGAAATTTTCCGAAAACGAAAGTGGCGAAGTTTGAAAATTCGTAAGAATTGATGCATAGTGTTCAAAAGTATTCCCCCTCGCAAAATTGCACCATTTATCTAAGCTTTGATATCATGCATACATGATCTTCATGCTGAAAGTTCTTTCAGCATGATGGAACAAATTTTTGTCAGAAAGAATGAAAATCGAAACCGATTCGACTATATAAATTGTGAACTATTATACAAGCGTAAAGCACAAAGTATGTTTACATTTCAGTTCTTCACTAAAATGGGTTATTTTGGGAGAAGCCGTTGATTCCAGCTTTGTCAAAATCTGAGGGCAATAAATAAATAAATAAATAAATAAATAAATAAAAAGGCATAAATAAAAAATTGGAATGGAATGATATTAGAAGAATGAAAAATTTAACAAAAGATGTTGTATGAAATTTGCTAAAAAAATCAAGGTTTGCTCGCACGGGGAAACTTGAACTGATGTGCAAGCAAATAAAACAAAACTAGAAACTGTGTTTAAAGCAATAATTTTTAAACACATTTTATTTTATTTTAAATTCAGTAATTTTATATTTTGAATACACTGATGCGCTAAAGTTTAATTTTTACATAAACTGAATTACAGTGAACGATTCCGTCTTACCCGTGCTGAATTATATTCAAAGTTGGTAGCCCGCGTTCCGATCTTTCTCCTAGTTAAAAAGTTTATTGTTCTTCGTTAATCTCATGCACGAGATCTTTTGCGAGTGTGGTTCTTTGCTAACAGGCCATAATAAACAGCTAAAGGATATAAACGTGTCAGCATGATATTAAATACCTTAGGAAAGTTCATTATACAATTTTAGAGTAATTTCAGGTGAACATTATGCTGCAGAATCTGATCATTAATGCGTTTGAATCAAAATTGATAGATTTTTAATGTAAATGTGGATCGACTAAAGTTGAATGTGTTTTTATTCAAAGGGGGAAAAAGCGATGGCTTCTGATCATTCGTCCGAGATGGGTCCGAGTTCGAATCCCGGTGAAGAATGGATGTTGTGTTTGTCTTACGGCACTGGCTGTCTCCCTTCCCTGGAACCAGTGACCCTAAATTAGCTACGGGCCATTGCTTAATAGCCCACTGAGTTGCTCATGGTGGTCGTTAAAACTTCAATCAAAAAAAGAAAGAAAAATAGCCAAACTAGTTGACAGTACGGTAGTTTAACGATAGCTGTAAGAAAACCATTTCCCGCTCCGATGACCTAGTGGTCTAAGCGATGGCTTATGATAATTCGCCCAGGGAGGGATCTGGGTTCGAATCCCGGGAAAGGCATGGATGTTTGTGTTTGTCTATCGGCACTAGCTCCTAATGTGTTACTTGATCATTTGGCATACTGTATACCATGTACAGTCATTTGCAAAAGTTTGAGACCGCCTGTTGGTATTAGGAGATTTGTGCCGATTGCGTCAGCTGCTGTCTGTATTACTCAACTTTCTGTCGGTGTTGCATTATCCTACAGCGGCAGCTGTTGTTAAAGTTGAGAGAACCATGCGAGCGTCAGTTTACTTCTCGGTTTCATGCTGGGAGGTTTTGTACGTATTTTCTATATAGCGAAAAATGGGCAATAAGCGTCATTAAGTGTTACTCAGAGGGCACAAATAGTGATTTTATATCATGAAGGATACTCCGAAGTGACATAAGAAGAAAGGCGAATGTGAGTAAGACTACTATTCATAATACGATCATGAAATATCGAGATACAGGTGAATTCAGAGACCGAAAAAGAAGTGGACGTCCAAGGAAAACAACCCAACGTGGTGACAATACCGTAAGGCAAACAGTTATGCGTTCTCAGAGGAGTTCGTGCAAGAAAATCAAGACCTTTCTACATTCAAAAGGGTCTGTTATTAGCATCAGCACTGTTTTCCGATGTCCTAGCAAAGGTGTTGGATTAAAGTCTTATAAACCTAGACTAACCTCTGTCATGAAAAAGAAAAGACTCCAGTTTGCGAAGCGTCATCAATTGTGGACTGCAGAAAATTGCAGCCAAGTTCTTTTTTTCCGATGAATCAACTGTGCGTCAATTTGAATCACGTAAAGCACATGTTCGACGACCAAAAGGCAAAAGGTTTGATGAAAAATATACCGTTAGCACAGGGAGACTTCCGCCTAGTCAGATGATATGGGGTGCTATGTCAGCATCCGGTACTGCTTCATTGTCCTTTTTGCCGACAGGCACTACCATGACTGGTCCTTTTTATGTGGAAATGTTACGTGAGAAGCTGTTAACTCATATGCAAGTGCACAGATGCACAATCTTTATGTCTGATGGTGCTCCATGCCACAGATCAAAGGCAGTAAAAGACTACCTGCAGAGGAAGAACATAACTGTGCTTGGCTGGTCCGGCAATAGTCCCGACCTTAACCCCGTTGAAAATTTGTGGACCATTTTAAAAGACAAGGTAGTAGAAACACAGCCATCAAATTCCCAAGCTTTGATTGACGCAATAAAGTACATGTGGTGTTAAGACATTTCAAGTGACTACTGCAAATACCTCATTGAGAGTATGCCACATCGTATTCTGTACATTACAAAAAACAAAACCAAAGGTGGCTACACAAAGTACTGATTCCGGTCTTTTTGTGTTCTAAAGAATGTAATTACTGCATCGTTCGAATTACCCAGTGGTCCACTGGCCATTGGCCAGTAAAACTTCCGCTGGACCACTGAGCTATTGATATTACTGGTCCGTATGGCCAGTAAGTTGTTGTTGTTTTTTTTTCCTGAGTTGTCACAAGTCAAAAAATGAATTTCCATTTCTTTTACCTTGCTGTACAGTTTTCTTTTTCGGCGACAAACTAATGAAAGGCTCGTGAAATGCTATTAGATAACAGTTAGTTTTTTTGTTTTTTTTTAATCTCTGGGGCGCAAAAACATGAAATACAGAAAGGCAGTTTCCCAATCCTTGTCTTGTAACGGCAACAGGCACGTTTGGTTACCACCGTCTCCACCATTCACAATGAGCAGAATTAAGCTGAAAATACTCCAAATACGTGGCGACAGTTAATAAATAAATAAATACATCCTCTTTCCACGTTCCAGAAACACACAGCATCCGAAAAATTGTTTTTCAGCCAACCGCTGTGGAAATGAACCAACAGAACTCTCGATATCGCGCCGAGTGCGTTACATTTACGCCACGGTGGCCAACAATCCACGGTGCTATGTGTATTTACGTCAGCTTAAGCACACCAAATATCCTGCTGTTCTTTGGAATCGCCCACCCCAGTGAATGTATCAGATACTGTCACCAGACTGTTTCTGCTCAAAGAAAACACTCTAACGGAGGACATCAATTGGATGCGTGAAGGTAATTTTTTGTAAAAGAGCAATTTACATGCGACAGTGTTTAGTGGGGGATTCAAACTAACTTCATAGAAAAGTAGGAGGGATCAGCATTAATACTAAAATAAGGAAACAGAAGCTAAACGCTAAACAATAAAACATAAAAAAAGGTTGTGATTTTTTGTACCCTTGAAATCTTCTCGTTCCCTTCTTACTTAAAAACAGATTAAGAATGCAATCTTACTCTGCTATATCACCAATCTATCGGAATCTTATTCTGAAGACATTCCTTGTTCTATGAGTTCAAATTAGATGTTTCAAAAACAAATACGGGAGATAATTTCAGTGAAATGATACATTAGTTTCTGCACGTATGGCAAATGTCTAAGATTTTTGGGGGTGGGGAGGGTGTTTACGGTCCAGTGGGCATTTTGGTGGACTAGTGGTTTGCAAATTCTAGTGGTCCGCTGGGCCAGTAAAATATTTATTTCTAATTCTAGCACTGTACTGTATTCATCAGTGGTGTAATTTTTTCAAATATCTCTGACTAGTAATTAGTTGTTTCTTTGAAAATCGTAATTTTCAATAAATTGACAGGTGGTCTCAAAGTTTTGCAAATGGCTGTACGTTGTTGATGTAAACCCCCAACCAAAGACAAAAAAAAAAAAACCGCAGTCTTTCAGAACAGTGTGTTAAGCAAATAAGGTGTAATAAGGAAGCATGGCCGCCCCAGTGGCGCAGTGGTCTAAGCGATGGCATCTGATCATTCGTCCAAAAGGGATCCGGGTTCGAATCCCAGTGAGGCATGGATGTTGTGTTTGTCTTACGGCACTGGCTCTCTCCCTTCCCTGGAACCAGTGACCCTAAATTAGGGACGGGCGACTGCTTATAGCCCATTGAGTTGCTCACGGTGGTCGTTAAACCTTCAATAAAAAAAAAAAAAAAAAAAAAAAAAAAAAGGAAGCATGAAGAGAAAACGTGTGCACATTCGAGAAATATATTTGTGTAAGACCCTCCAGAAAAGTATCAGTAACCACATCGACTGAGCATTGGCATTGCTGCCACTCAGGTCAACGGCGCAACACTGTCCCTTTGGTTAGTAAGGTATGGTTAGTAAGGCACATTTAAGGTTAGTAAGGTACATTTTGCACTGAAGAGCAGGGCTCTCACCAAGGGGATAGTGGCGTTCATCCCCACCCGGAGTTTAAAAGCCAAATCCTTTTCATTTTTTAATAGTAATATATAAAAGTCTTTATAGATATCGCTGTTCGTCCGCTGTGACTTTTTTTCTCTCTCACTCTCACTCCTGTCTTGCACAGGTCTTCTTCGTCAAAGCAAGCAACGGGCGTGCCCTTTTACCTGGTAATTCACTAAAAGGAACGAACGCCAGTGATACCCGGAATCTTATGACGTAGTTTGCAATGCACCAATAAAGGATCCTCAGCGCTCGAGAAGACTGCATAAACGTGCATGCGTAAAGTGCCTCAGTCGAGATAATCTGAAGTGTCCCTTCGTGGTCGATCCACATTGAAAGGTTTGCAGACGCACATGGACGAAGTGTCGCTTATTTCTCCGTGTTATGTGACTGCTGTAAAGAAGATGTGGTAGGTGTGTTCATCCTGTGCTTTATTTGTGGCTGTGTGAAGCGTGAACACAATCGTGATATTAAACCTTCAATATTACAATGAACAAAGATTTTCCCAAAATAAATTTTCTTTTATTTAGGGGTTTAGCGACCACCGTGAGCAACACGATGGGATATAAGCAGTCTCCCGCCCCTAATTTGGGGTCACTGGTTCCAGGAAAGGGTGAGAACCAGTGCCGTAAGGCAAGCACAACATCCATGCCTCACGAGATTCGAACCCAGACCCGTCTCAAACGAATGGCCAGAAGCCAGCGCTTAGACCACTGCGTCACGGGGGCGGCATTGAAAAGTGTAATTTTAGAGGGGGAGGTGTAGATTTTTCTTTCTACACCAAAAATTTAGAAGTAAAACATTTAGGACCGCATCAACCTGATGATTTCGTTCTTCTCAATAGTAACAGCGCATTGGATAAACTTTAAAGGCAAGTTGAAATTATTATTAAAAATGATTTATAGGACCTGTAATTATTAAAAACAATTTATAGGGCCTGTAACTATTGAAAACAAATTATAGGATCTGTAATAATTATTAAAAACGATTTATAAGGTCTGTATGATGTTTGCGATGTACGACATTGTCGTTTTAAGTAGTAGCTGTGTGATATGCAATGCACAGGCGTATATACACTCCAGTGCACTGCGACTATTGTTTTTATATCCTCACCTGCATTAGAGCCGCCACTGCTTAAGAGCTGTCATATAATATGATCACCTACTTATTCTGTACCAGCTGGACAGAATGACGTCCCGGAGTCAAACAACGAATCTAGGCAGTAACTTCGACCGCAGAATATTGCGTTTTGTCAAATGGTATTTGTGTCGAGAATTTGGCAACCAGGATAGGACACGAAATGCTTGGATATAATGCTGGAACCATTCCTGAACAATGTGGACCTTATGACACGGGTCATTGTCTTTCTGAAACGATCCAGTGCCATCCGCGTGCGCGTTCACCATGAAGAACAACACTTAAGAGTACCTACCGAAAATCTGGTGGAAAAGTTCTGTTCATTAGGGATGAGGATAGCAAACGAGATGTCCATTAGAATAATCCCGATGTCTTGATGTGTCCTCCGCCTACCTGTTGCAGTCCAAATGAGTAGTCTGGTTGCTGACCCGACCGTCAACGTGTGTGAGCAAGAACCTGGATTCACCGGACCATGTGACTCTTTTTCCAGCCGTCTAATATCCAATCGCGGTGCTGCCGCAGCCTGAGCTATTGATGGTGGTCAGTAGCAACATGGTCACATGAACGGGACATAGACTCTTTTGTTTCTTCTGCAAGACTGTGTGCTCTAAAATAACTCTCTGTAGTCTACAGTTAATTGAGGGTTTGTGAGCTGTGACGTACCTGCCAGCAAGACGCACACGACATAAAGGCAGATAGCAGTCAGAACGAACGTCCGCGTAGCTCAATTGGTAGAGTGACTTATTCCGGAATGAGGGGACCCGGGTTAGAGCCCCAGCGTGGACAAAAATGACGAAGAAATTTACTTCGTTATAATGGCGCCCGAACTTTCCGCATGACCCGGCCGTTCAAAATCTCGCAATGGTGTGATGTTCTTTCCACACCGCGAGAGAAGGAAAATAAGAGAATCCCTTCTCCAGCGCTTCAAAAAATAAATGTGTGTGTCCACACACCAGATTGACTGGGAATTCTCAATCAAGTGCACGTGCTACAGCGGATGGCTGCCAGCAACGATTCATGGTCACGGCTGACCCGTCAGCCATGCCCCGGGCCCTCTTTCGCGGGGGGGCGATGTGACGTACCTGCCAGCAAGACGCACACGACATAAAAGCAGATAGCAGTCAGAACGAACGTCCGCGTAGCTCAATTGGTAGAGTGACTTATTCCGGAATGAGGCGATCCGGGTTCGAGCCCCAGCGTGGGCAAAAATGACGGAGAAATTTACTTCGTTATAGAGCCTTATGTTTTCCCGAACTGCAAGTGTCAAGCTGCGTTTACCTCGACTGCCAACCATCATTAACTCCCCTTTCCAACGCGTTGGATGAATGTGTGTCCCTCTTCGAGCCATTCTCTTGAAGAAATGCCAAAAAAATTTAAAAAATCCTGCGATTGCAAAGATTCTTTACCTCGCTAATAATTACTTCCTTTTCAAATTCCGAAAATCCTCCTCTTTCGCAGTTACACTGTCTTCGTACTGGCTAACGGACACGTCCCGTCCGTGCAATGTGTATATGTCTCATTACTAGGTGACGTCGTAATGCGAATCGCCGATCATGGAGGATAGTGATCATAATTTTCTTGCCGGTAAGAAGTTCCTCGGCAAGCATTCAACAAAAAAAAAAAAAAAAAAAAAACGTGGACTGCAACCGATGGCGTCCTCCTGAAGGATGATCAGTAAAGACCGGTTCGGCTACCAATGTAAGACGTGTCGGTCTGACCTCACCCAACATCCCATCATCCCATGGTTGTTCCATAAGGTTCAAGTCGGGATTCTTCTTCCCCGGAGGCTTTGCACATTTATGTTTATCAGCCGATACATTGCACAATTTATATGGTAGATAATATTTATCGTTTAAACATGGATCTGCACCAGAAAACTTCCTCATCGTAGGAAGAGCGGAATAGTCGAAAATGTAAATGTCGTTAATACACACTACTGACGTGGATTAGGAACATCAAACAGAAGTCATCGCTCTTTCCACGTTTGTAAATGAGTCACGGAAAAATTTTCATCGGCCGCCACTGGGAATCGAACCCAGGGTCTTCCAGTTACGCGCCTGACATGCTACCACTGCACCACAGCGGCCTCGAATTCTCCAGGCTCACATACGACTAACTGCCAAACCACATGGTAAGTTGCTTCTTGGAGCCCCACACAATGCTGGGGATTCACCGAAGATGGAAAGCAGTAACTGAACAAATAACTAGGAGGCGAATGAATAATTAATACACACTATTGACATGGATTAGGAACATCAAGCACAAGTCATCGCTCCACGTTTATAAATGAGTCACGGAAAAATTATCATCGGCTGCCACGGGAATCGAACCCAGAATCTTTCAGTTACGCGCCGGACATGCTACCACTGCAGCCTCGAATTCTCCAGACTCATATACGACTATGTGACTATGTCGTATGTGAGTCTGGAGAATTCGAGGCCTCTGTGTTGCAGTGGTAGCATGTCCGAAGCGTAACTGGAAGACCCTGGGTTCGATTTCAGTGGCAGCCGATGAAAATTTTTCCGTGACTCACTTATAAACGTGGGAAAAGCGACGACTTCTGTTTAATGTAAATGTCGGCTTTGATGTTCATGTTTGCAATACAATCCCCAAAGGGGCAAACCATGCCATGAAAGACCACCATCAGAACATGTTCTCCCCACAACGCGGTTGGCACAGGGCACTTCCTTAGGACACATTCTTCTAGCATGTGCCAGAAACACCGATTTGACTGGAATTTGGGTATAACGTGACGCTTTAATTTACAGAACAAGTTTGAACCATTCTCGGGACCTGTTACGGTAGTCTTTTCACAATGCAAAACAAAATCGTAGACGGCTGCTCTTGATAGAAACGCTATTCCATGTTGACGATGATGTGAAGTTCGATACGTTGTTTTTCTGAATAAACCACAACACATGTAGATGTCGACTGAAACTGTCAATTGATATTTTAGGGGAGTGACTAACGACACTGATGCGTCACTCTTCCAAATATCCTCCGGATACGTGGAATCAACTTCCGTTGTTTTTCTGGCACGTCAGATGACCTTTTGGGATCTTCCGGTGTAATGTGGAACGATAGTGATGATGATGTGACGATGCAAATTTCCGGAAAATACACACGGTCGGTTCTGGATGACTCAAGCCGCCCAGCATTGCACAGATAGATAAAGCCAGCGATCTTATCTCCCGCAGTATCACACCTTGCGAAATCCCTTAGCTCAAGTCCACGTGCCATGACGAGATCATGATTTCTATCGATCACTGAGAAATTTTTGAGGTAGAAATTTAGAAGGGTGGAAAACAAAAAAATATCCAAAAAATTGGAGGTCAGTGAATACACAGTTGCTGGTCCATCACCACGCTGCTTGGTATTCCTGGCTTGTAAAACTTATTTGCAATGTGTCTCTGGTCCTGAGATTGATTCTCTGCGTAGGTTTAGTTCCTGAGATGCTGAATGGGACACTCTTAATTGGAAAGCGTTGAAATCAAGATACGAAAGAATCAGAATTTCAAGGAATATACGGAGGTGTTTTCACAACGAGGAATCTGTGCCCTGAAACAAGCAAGTTTTGATGTCAATGAGACATACTGTGTCCCAGACCTACCGCAGACCTATCGCGTTAACCACCTCTGGGCCATCCACGGCCTAAACTTTTGACTCTCATATGCGTTCCCTATATACCGGATATTGTTTTAATAATATCTGCAGATAGTTTTTCTGTTCTCAAATAATACCAAGGTACTTAACACTAGTTCTTAAATTAGGATAACAATAATACTAATAGTACCAGACAAACAAAACAACCGTAACTCTAAAAAATTGCATTGCACTTACTGAAAATCCAAGCTTCTTCATTCGTAGCCGATAGTTGTACAACTCACTCGAAGAAGTACAACTTCGCCGCTCCGCTGGCGCAGTGGTCTTAGCGATGGCTTCTGATCATTTGCCCTAGTTGGGTCCGGGTTCGAATCCCGGTGAGGCATGGATGTTGTGTTTGTCTTACGGCACTGGCTTGATGCATAAGTTATGATGCATAAGGGCTATGGAATAGACCCTTCCCTGGAACCAGTGACCCTAAATTAGGGACGGGCGACTGCTTATAGCCCATTGAGTTGCTCACGGTGGTCGTTAAACCTCCAATCGAACAAAAAAAGTACAACTTCGTGTTACTAATGAAATTTTATTACTCGTCGCACACGTAATAACAAACTAACAGTAACTGAAAGATCATCACAATCTCACTGTGTCGCAGATAACCTCCCTCCCCTCCCCTCTCTCTCTCTCTCCCTCTCTGTCAAGCTTGTCATTTTGTTTACACTCTGACTAGCTCCCAGCCGTTGCCAAAACGAACAAGAAACTTGGAGGTTCCGATATTACGTACAGAATGAGCATGTTTAATGCATTGATTATAATACGCTTTCCAACATACCAGAAATCATTACTCAAGTTAGGAGGATAATGGCTGTGGAATAAATCTCGCTCCTGTGCCCTGACCTTTGATCCCATTTCGATGATATCCAACAGAACCGGTAAAGTATACCTCTGAAATAACATGATAAAGTTTTGTCGCAATCGAAGCAATTTTACGTAAGTTATGATGCATAAGGGCTATGGAATAGATCCCGCTCCTGTTTCCTAACATTTGACCCCATTTCGCCTATTTTCAATAGGATTCGTCCCCAGTCAGGCCCCTACAACATACTGACATTTCATCCAAATGGAAAACTTTTTACGTAAGTTATGACGCATAATGGCGATGGAAGTGATTCCACTCCTATGTCCTGACCTTTGACCCCATTTCGTCCATTTTCAATAGGGTTCCTTCCTAGGTAGTCCCCTACCACATATTAAAATTTCATCGAAATCGAACCATATTTACGCAAGTTATAACGCATAAGAGCAAAGGAATGCATCCCGCTCCTATGTCCTGACCTTTAACCCCACTTCACCCATTTTCAATACGGTTCCTTTCCAGGTGGTCCCCTACCACATACAAAAATTTCATCGACATCGAACCGTATTCACGCAAGTAATGACGCATAAGGGCAATTGAATGGATCCCGCTCCTATGTCGTGACCCCTATTTTGTCCATATTCAATAGGGTCCGTCCCCAGGTGGTCCCCTACCCCATACTAAAATTTCATCGAAATCGAACTATTTTTACGCGAGTTATCGTGCCGACAGACAGACAGACGGACGGACGGACAAAGCTGGAGCATATACGCTTCTTCAACCTACGGTTGGAAAGCGTAAAAAATACAGGTTGTCCAAATATTCACTGTGCACTCAATCTACGAATTGCGGTAATGTAATAATGAAAAAATTTCGAATGGAATTACAGTACAAATGGCCCGCCACGTGGAAGTGCTCTGTGTCTGGTAACCTTCATGTCTCCTCACCCCGAGGCATGCACAGCTGTCATTCCAAGCGAAGGTCCGCTTGGTCGACGGAGGCAGACTTGTCGATTGGTCACTCGTCTCGGCACAAGGACAATAGTGTTGACGATTGAACAGAGAGTGTTTTTGGTAGAACATATCTTTCGCCATGACGACAAGTACTCGAACGAAGTGCAAAAAGAGTTCGCTAAGAAATTTCGTGATGCAGTGTCCACCGTAATGCGGTACGTCAGCTCATAGCGAAGTTTGGCGAAACTGGCAATGTTCTGGATGCCCCCCGTCCCTGTAGGCCATCCACGGCCGACGAGACCGTACAGTATATCCAGGACCGGATACAGAGGAGTCCACACAAGTCCGTGAGGCGGTTGTCACAACAACCTAATGTGCCAAAGATTACAGCCCACGATATTCTGTGAAGGAAGTTGCGTTTCCACCCGTACAAAGTGTCTGTCGTACATCAGCTGAAAGAAACAGACCACGTGGCCCGTGTTCGGTACTGCAGGTGGTTCCAATAATTCCTGTCTGAAGAAGGCGAGAACATTCAGCGAGACATGGTTCCACCTGTCCCGGCACACCAACAGCCAGAACACTCGTCTGTGGGGTACAACCGCATACACTTCGAGAGCTACAGGCAGCAATAACGACCCACATCCGACAAATCACACCACATACCCTGAGAAAGATCACCAATATGTAGAAATGTGTGCAGCCATGTCTCAATGTCGGTGTGGCCCACTTTTAATACCTCCTGTAAGAACCAGTCCGATATGATAAGCGTTACTTTCAGTTAAGTTATTTTTCGGACACCCTGTATGTGTAAGAAGTAACAAGATTTACAGAGAAAGAAACTAAAAAGGAAAGTTAGAAATAGTGATAGACGACATGATCTAAGTCACGTGTCTTCCCTGGAAATTACATTATGGTGATGTACCATTCGTGAACGATTCGGAGTTACATTCGTGAACGCTGGAAGTTACATTATGGTGATGTACCATTCGTGAACGATTGGGAGTTACATTCGTGAACGCTGGAAGTTACATTATGGTGATGTACCATTCGTGAACGCTGGAAGTTTCATTATGGGGATGTACCATTCGTGAACGATTCGTTCACAACGAATGACAGTTCACCGTGAATGGTTCTCTAAGTCTCAGCACGCTTAACTTTCTTCCACCCGAAAACAGATTCCCAATACGAAAAGCAATGTACAGAATTAATAAGTGTCAACTGTTATGTGGGTGTTCAATCAGCAGTCAGCTATATGATGAAACTTAAGAATGGAAATACGTGAATGCATTCGTTTGAATGATGCACCCGAATCGTTCGCCACAAGCCGGCTTGTGCGAATCATTCATCGTGAATTGTTGAAAAGCTTGCGCTCTTTTGGACAGTCTGCCAAATCGAGCCGTGGCCTTGAAAACGCTTTTATCGTAAACACGGGATCCTGCAACGAATGAATTATTCAGCGAGTAGTGACAACCAGGAAACTGAATGGCCATTCGTTTGAATAATTCGTGAATGATTCTTTTGCGTGAATGATGAATGAACTCCCAAGGAGGAATTATTTAATGCCATCACTAATTTAAATGGATGGTAAGAGAAATATGCATTTTACAGAGGTTCATTCACGTTAATAGTGATAAACTTAAATGCGCGTCTGATGCAAATCCTGTGCGTCACGATTACGTAAATTTTTTATTGTGCCATAACAGGCTTTCGCTTTAACAGCATTTGTATCATCAGATAGGATATCTCCGTGCTAAAAATGATCTTTAGTTAAAAAAAAATCTAATGTTAAAAATATATATATATATATACAAGTTAAAATGTACAGGGTGCATAGGAAAGTCCCTTTAGCCTGAAATAACTTGAGAACGGAGAGAGGTACAGTTATGCAAGTGAGATAACGGTATAGTAAAGCGACTACGCCCGATCGAATGCAACAAATAGCAGCGCCCCTAGTGGCGAATTGCGGAAGTTAGCCATTGCAAATCGAAAACGAAAAGAGATAGAGCAAAATTTCCAAGTACAAAGTTGTAGAGCATCAATTAGTTAGTACAAAACGACATTTGTTTCACACGGATAAGATAAATTGGCGCCTGAATACCCTAAAATGTCCGAAATCGATGCGCGACGATTCGAATCTGCATATTCGCATTTCACAAATGTAGCCGTACATGCAAATGCAGATTGTGACGTTGTACCATACCTGCGATATAAAATCCAGTAGCAGGATGTACCCTGATCAGAAGTTTAGGTCTACGTACGCTGTGTGAGAATGGCGAGCTTGGATTTCTGGGGTTACGTAAAAGATCAGGTGTATCCAGCAGCGCCTACAAGTCTGTTGGATCTACGTCGTCGTGTTACAGATGCTTGCGATAGTGTGACACCATCCATTCCGAGGAATGTGCATGCAGAGTTACTTTCACGAATACAAATGTGTATCGTGGGCAATGGCGAACTCTTCGAACATACTCGACATTAATCTTTTATCACTGTGAGCCAGTTTGCCTTTTTTGTTTTGTCTTGTCTGACGTCATCAAACTATTGACATAAGTACGCATTTATGCAATAAATTGTGTGTATTTGCTCGTACCTACTAGGCCTGTTCCCTTCAAACGTTCGCACAAAAGGTCGCGCATCGATTTCCGACATTTTAGGGTATTAAGGCGATAATTTATCTTATCCGTGTGAAAAAAATGTCGTTTTGTACTAATTGATGCTCTACAACTTTGTAATTGGAAATTTTGCTCTATCTATTTTCGTGTTCGATTTGCAATGGCTAACTTCCGCATTTCGCCACTAGGGGCGCTGCTATTGGTTGCATTCGATCGGGCGTAGTCGCTTTATTATATCGTTATCTCACTTGCATAACTGTACCTCTCTCCGTTCGCAAGTTATTCCAGGCTAAAGAGACTTTCCTACGCACCCTGTATACACATTAAATATATACACATTAGATCTTTCGAATTTACAACAAACTCATCCTCAGATGTAACACGATGAACAAACACAAGCGACCAGACGTTAGTTATATATACCATGACAGTCGTGTTACAAGTGACGTATGTCCAAAAAATGAAGTTTAACGCATGTGCTGAAGTGCTGAAATATTAGGTGTACAAATGAGTTTTAAAGCGTTTTTTGTGTGACGTATACCACTAATTTACATATCCGACATTCCCCGGCGTTGTTGTCATGTGAACGTAACTGGTCCAGAGTATAAAATGTGACACAGAAATTTGCCCAACAGTCAAACGCACTTGCACATCGGTACGCGAAAGATGGAAAGCGATACTGCATTTATTCAACACTGCATTCGTTACGAATTGCATCAAGGAAAAAGTGTTGCAAAAGCATGTGCATCGATGTGTTCTGTTCTGTAGGAGAATATTGTATCGAAAAGCACGTGTGGGTTTTCGTTTAGACGGTTTAAAGCAGGTGATTGTGATGTTAACGATCGAGAACGTAGCGGCACCCCGCAGAAGGTTGCACATGAGGAACTGCAAGCATTGTTGGATGAAGATTCTTCTCAAACGCAAAAAGAACTAGCTGAACAACTGGGGATAGCTCAACAAACCATTTCCAATCGTTTACGCGCAATGGGAAAGATTCAGAAGGAAGGAAAATGGGTGCCGCATGACCTGAACCAGAGGAACAAGGATGAGCGTGTCACGAAGTGTTTGAATCTCTTGAATAAACAACACAGAAAGTCTTTCCCGTGAGAGATCGTTACGAGTGATGAAAAGTGGATATGGTACGACAATCCCAAATGCAAAAAACACTGGGTACACCCCGGTGAAGCAACGACTTCGACACCGAAGCGCAATTTTCACTCCAAGAAAGTTCTGCTGTGCATTTGGTGGGATATGAAGGGTGTGCTCTATTATGAACTATTGAAACAGGGTCAAACTGTTACTGCTGATCGTTACAAGGAACAATTACTGCGATTGAACCAGGAAATCTGTCGGAAACGTCCATTCACAGGCAAAGGATTGCGTCCCTTGGAATTACTGCATGACAACGCTATGCCGCATGCCGTGAAATTAATCAAGGAAACGTTA
Source organism: Macrothele yani (assembly GCA_039090855.1). Classification (NCBI taxonomy): domain Eukaryota; kingdom Metazoa; phylum Arthropoda; class Arachnida; order Araneae; family Macrothelidae; genus Macrothele; species Macrothele yani. The sequence goes on from CM077010.1 coordinate 57,598,091, forward strand.
TTGACGCTTGGCTGGGAATTTTTGGAGCTCCCGACGTATAGTTTCGACATAACCCCGTCGGACTACCATTTCTTCCGATCGATGCAACCTGGTTTGTATCCTGTACGGTTCCGGACATGTGACGAAGTGTAAAAATGGGTTGATGACTTCATTGCGTCACACGACGAAGTATTCTTCATGACTGGAATCCGTCAGCTGCCCGACCGATGGCGGAAGGTGATAGATAATGACGTCGCATATTTTGATTCGCAAAGGTATTGTTGTTTTCTCTCAAATTACATGTTGCGTTGTCTTAAAAAGTTTTAAAACTTATTTGTACACGTAATAATTGGTCAATCTCAATGTCTGGAGACTCGGGGTGTTTTTCCCAGTCCATTACCTGTTTCCAAGGGAGGGGGATAGTACAAGGGTAAATAATCTTCATTACAGCAAAGATGACTGTATTTATAAATCAGTAAACTTTCTATGAAAAGAATAGTAGAACGAAGTCTAAAGGTATTAAGTATAATTGCTGCCTTCCAAATAAGGGTATGTGTACCCGCTAAGTAGAACCCGGAGAGAGCAGTAGAAGTTGAAGAGGTTTTAATGTTATATTTGGTTCCGAAACCTTATATTTCAGGGATTGAACCCACATACATCATGCCTTCGTTCAGTGAAGGGCTTCAGTGGTATTGCATAAATGCCATGCCGATTGTCCAGTTCAACTCTGTCTCTGTCATTTGTTATTTATCTCGAATCCGATTTTAATTTTTTTACAAATACCTTTTAAGGGGTTAGTAACTCCAGGTATAAAAGGAACAGATCCGACATATTTGATGGATTGGTGATTTTTGGTTAAGGATGACACAGAATTTAAATAAATTCGTCGAAGTAATTTTTCCACAATAAAAGCTGGGTATTCATAATCACTGGCCAACTTCTTATTATTTGTAAACTCCAAATTGCGCAGGACAAAAGATCTTCAGAGAAGTAATGTGTCATTCAGTGAGTAAATGTTTAACGAGAAGTAAATAAATTAACATAAGACAGAAACTCTAAAAAAGGAAGGTTATCTGGAGGTCATTTTTAATGATCACCAGTAAAGGTATGCGTCGCAACCTTTATTGGTACACCAGTTGAGATAAACTGACGAAGCAAGAAGACTGAATTCGCAAAGATTAATACATGCCAGTCAAACCTGAAAACTTTCAGATGATTACACTTTAACGATGAAACTTTGCAACAGTACAAATAACGTTGGCTAACAAGGAATTCGCTCAGGTGGTAAAACATCTCACTAAGATAACCGAAGTCAATTACTTTCGTCTAACAATTAATTAATTAATTGTTAGACGAAACCAGGTCTCGTCTTTTACATACCATTATTGTATTTGTCTTAGCTGAGCCCTGACTTGACTGACTGCCAGTGATACCATATGCAGAAAGGAAACTCTTTGAAGTTCCGACATGACGTTAACTTCAAAAATTATAACGAGAAATAACCAAAATTTTCGTAAGAGACGGTAAACAACAATGGGAATTAAAATAAGTTGCATACGTCACATTATATACACCACATACAAGGAATGTTTTAAACTAAAATGTTATCACTTTTTGAAGATGATGTTTCTCTGTATGTTTTAGATGCACGATATTTTAATAGCAGTTGATGGTCTCAAGACGGTCGTTTGTAGGTATTTAGGTCTTGTTCCGGCCATCCTTGGTCGATTATGTGTCAGGAAATATAAAATATACAAATGCTATTTTAATATCATGCAACATATTAATTGAATTTTATATGATTTCTATCGTTGAAGGTTACCGCAGAATGTATTAACAACAAGATTGAACCAATCGTAAAAATTCATGTACATTTCCATCGTTGAGTGTGGTAATGTAATCTTGGGTACACAATTTTCACCCTTGTAAAAGCTATAGACGCTTGTAACATATACGAACAATTGCTGTAAATACCTCTATTCGCTTTGCCCCCTAATCAAAGTCCCACGTAGAAAAAAATCAAGCGTTACCTTTCAAAGAGTTATAAAACTTTCATCTTACGACACTGAAGTGCTAAAAGTCATGGGATACCAGTACGCAAATTTTTAACTGGTGCTGCCGTCGTATAAAGGCTTCGACGCACGCCACGATTTTTATCAGTTGCGAGGTGTAATCTCGTGAATCAGGTTGAACAACCGCCAGTAGGATCATTGCAAGCCAATGTGAAATATCGGAATTTGAACGAGTCATGTTAGCGGGAGCCAGACGGATGGGACATTCAATCTCCAAAGTTGTGCGAACATTCAACATTCCTCTATCCACGGTGTCACGTGTGTACAAAGAATATATCATGGAAGGCATTACCACCCCACCGTGGATAGCGCACTGGCTGACCACGGGTTCTGAATGACCGTGACCAGCAGCGTCTGACCAGGATTGTCCATGCTAACAGACAAGCGACACTGGCTCAAATAACATCCACATTCAATGCAGGAGGTACCAGAGACATATCCATCAGGTCAGTGCAGCATAATTTAGCGTCCATGGGGTATGGGAGCAGAAGACCCACCAGAGTGCCTTTGTTAACACCACGAAATTGGATACAGCGCCTCCCCTGGGCTCGTGAACACGATAACTAGACCCTGAAAGACTGGCAACATGTGGTGTAGTCCGATGAATCACGCTACCAGTTGTTACAAGCTGATGGTATGGTTCGGGTGTCGCATAGACCCCACGAGGCCATGGACCCAAGCTATTAACTAGGTACTGTGCAAGCTGGTGGTTGTTCCGTACATGTGTGGGGTGTCTTTCCGTGACACGGTTTGGATCCTTTGGTCTTCGTAAACACGTCATTAACCGGTAATCGCTTTGTTGCTCTGCTGGGTGACCATTTGTAGCCCTTCATAGACTTCATGTGCCCCAACAACGATGAGATTTTCCAGGCGGGCAATGCATCATGCCATGGGGCCTAAGTTGTCAAAAATCAGTTCGAGGAGCATTCTTGACACTTCCGACGGATGGTCTGGCCACCACGTTCGTCCGACATGAGCCCAATAGAGCACTTATGGGACGTAGTGGAAAGGTCCATTCGCACCCAAGATCCTGAATCTACAAATACCAGGGAACTGTCGGCGGCTGTTCAGACGTCGTGGCTCAACATCTCTCCAGATGTCTTCCGGCCACGTGTGGAATCGATGCTACGTCGAGTTGCTGCACTTCGCCGGCCTAGAGGAGGTCCTACAGGATGTATGCCCTGACTTTTGGCACTTCATTGTAGGCCGTGCTTGAATCTCTACAAGTGTAAGTTTTAAAGTGTGAAAATGTCTTAGACTCCATCTATTTTTGCTTTCTCTTAGCACTCCTAGTTTTAATAATAACACCTATGGAATGTCAGAGATAATTAATCGTTCAATACCATTGGACAAAATTCTTGAAATAGTTCTGGACCGCTTAAAGATCTTTCGGAGGCTCATGCAACTCTTAAAATCTAGGCTGGTGACCTAGATTTTAAGACTCTTAAAATCTAGGTCACCAGAAAAAAATCTAGGTAACCTTAAAATCTAGATTTTAAGACTCTTATAATCTAGTGTGGTGACCTAGATTTCAAGAGTTGCACTGCCGAGTGGTAACACAGACCTAGACAGTCCCTGGCCGAGTGGTGACACAGACCTGGACAGTCCCTGGCCTAGTGGTGGCACAGACCTAGGAAGTCCCTGTCCGAGTGGTGACGGCAGACCGAGACTGTCCCTTCGCCAAGCGCAACGCAAAACAGGCAGCTGGCGAAAGTTTTCTACTTCGAAATGTTTTGAGTCGTACTTTGGCTGCTTATAGCTCAGAAACATGGACAGCAAACTGAATTGTGCAAAATTCACATGCTTCTCGTACAGTACTGTTCCTAATAATGTGAAATGCTTGTGAAAGTGTCTCTTGTCGCGCCAATGTCCGAGTGTTCTGAGGCGCTGGCTGGCTTCTGACTATTCGTCCGAGATGGGCCCGAGCTCGAGCCCCGTATGTGGCATGGACAGTGTGCTCACCTGAAACCACAGCAGCTTCAGATTAGGGGCGAGCGACTGCCAGTAGCTGTAAGAGCTGCGCATGGTGATCGTAAAATGTGGAGGTGGGACGAATCCTAAATTTTCTCGAATCCGAATCCAAATCCTAAAAGGTTCTCGAATCTCCCGAATCTCGAATCCTTCATATAAGAATAATTGTAAGAAAAAAAGGGAAAGGAAAGACTTCTACTTCATCATCTCATATGTTGAAATTCGTTGCAGATTATAGGAGATGTTAGGTTGTGTGACAGGCTCGAGATAAATCGCTCCTAAGTATGCGTAAATGCTGTGGTTAGCGATAGAAACTAAGAAGGAATAAAAACAGTAAAGCGTGAGAAAAGCTGAGATTGAGACAAAAACTACAGACCGGACAACGCAGATCGTATATTGATAGCGTGTGCAAGTGAGACGCTGTGGAGAGTTAAGTAGAACTAAGAACGCTGAGCTGTTGACAGAGTAACTTGAGTCATGTGCGCGACGCGGCTCAAGGTCACCCCTTCTCACTTTCGTTAGCACGGTAACGGCTGCCTGGAAAGAGATAAAATATGGCCAAGCCACTTTACCCACTATATTTGAGGTATGGTGGCTAAGGCACTGTCCGATGGGAGGCTCCAGTCTCTACGGCGGTTGCTCCCTGTGTTTGGCTGAACAATTCCTTCACTGTTGCATCCAGTTTGGAAGTAATGAGCTATTTCAAATAGCTGTGTACACACTGTAGACCAGTGGTCTCAAACTCAGACCTTTGGAAGGGCCACTTTCCAGTTTTGAAGGAACTCAGGGGTCCGCATGAATATTAATAATTTTTTTATGAATAAATATCAACTTTACAAAACTACTCCAATGGATTGGCACTATGTGGAATATTATTTCTAATTATCGGTAAATAATAAAAACAAATTCTTCATCAATCAATTAAAACAATCACTTTTACGTAACAATTATTTTCACTTAAATCTTAAAACAATCACTTTTACGTAACAATTATTTTCACTTAAATCTTAAAACAATCACTTTTACGTAACAATTATTTTCACTTAAATCTTAAAACAATCACTTTTACGTAACAATTATTTTCACTTAAATCTTAAAACAATCACATTTTATCAACTGTACATGGTACAGAAAATATTCCATGTTGTGACCAGAAACTTGGGTTCGCTTTTATGTCACTAACTTATCGATATTTGGAATAATGTCTTTGAACATGCTACTTTTTAGCCGCCCCGGTGGCGCAGTGGTCTAAGCGATGGCCTCTGATCATTCGTCCGAAAGGGGTCCGGGTTCGAATCCCGGTGAGGCATGGATGTTGTGTTTGTCTTACGGCACTGGCTCTCTCCCTTCCCTGGAACCAGTGACCCTAAATTAGGGACGGGCGACTGCTTATAGCCCATTGAGTTGCTCACGGTGGTCGTTAAACCTCAAAAAAAAAAAAAAAAAAAAATGCTACTTTTAAAAGGAGCAAAAGTGAAGTGACTGTTACTTAACCTATTCCTTTCAAGACATTTTACTTGGTTAATTCTTGAAAACAACTGTTCACATGAGTATGTTGTTCCGAACATAGACAGAACCCGTGCAGTTGGGTTATCAATGTTTACGTACTTCTACTTTGAAACTAACTGGTAAAAAACTCTGTTAGATTGCAGCTGTTGAATATTTCTTTTAGGAAAGAGTCAAACTGAAAATCAATTCATTCAAGCTCAAGTTCTTCAGGTGCGTTGTCAGCATTATAGGAAAATGGAGGCTTGAATATATTGAAAACATTTTCCATATCTTTGAAACATTCAAACCGCCTGTTGAAATCCTCTTTTAACATAACTATCTTCGTAGAAAATTCACCAAAGTTGATTTCTTCTTCTTCAGCTGAAGCTTTTAAAATGGGAAAGTGAACAAGATTTCCTGCACTGAGCTGAGCTTCCCGAAACTGAAGTTTCCTTTGAAATGCGTTAACATTATCAATAAAAAGTGACTAGCTTATTTTGGGCTTGTAGTTCGATATTCAAATCGTTTAAGTATCCAGTTATATGGTGCTGAATGCCAGATCATGTAACAATTTTAGATCACCAAAAAGCGAGACGTCTTGATCTTTACTTTAAAGGAACATCTTTATTTCACCTCTCAAATCCCAAACACTTGGTACTTACAAACATGATCGCTTTCTTAAGCATTACTATGTTTATATTATATTTAATATATTATAATATGCTTGAAAAAATGGTGATTTATTTTTATTTTGTAATCATTCAGGCGGGCCGTAAGTTTGAAACCAGTGCTGTAGACGATCTTCTTAGATTGTTTCCTAATGTCAGAACTCGTCATGCTGACAAAAATTCGATCAAATATTACTCTAGAACAAGCACCAAACGCCAAGATTTTTAGGTTAAGATTCGAAAGATTCAAATGACGAAAAAAGTGTGAAATGTATCCTAGCTGTTACTTTTGCTGTTGGTAAAATCTCACGCCTATAGAAATGGTTTGGTATGTACCAGATGGCTCAAAAGCCCGTTTAAATTTCAAAACTTTATAACAAAAAGAACCAATGCGTGTAATAGTGCGGTTTGTACGAAAAACTTCAGCTCGTAGGAGGAATTTTGTTTGGCCACTGAAGAAATTTTAGTTTAGATAATCACCTACAGAAGGGATAACTGCTAAAAAGTAAGTAAATGCAGTAAAAATCTATGAAAATCTATACGTTGCATTAATTAGGTGACATTATCACAACAGCAGTTGTTCAACATGCTCCTCATCACAAGATACTACATCATTGAAGCGTGTGACAATTACATGCCCGAGTGAACGCAACAGACTTCGCGGCGAATGGCTTCATTCAGTTGTGGCAATCTAGAAGGTCTTATGTGGTGCAATCTGGACTTCAAATAACCAGAAATCCACGGGTGTCAGATCTGAAGACACAGGTGTGCGCAGAATGTTGCCGTGTCTGCTGCTCAGTTTTTCTGCACCAAATGTGGTGGCAAGAAAGTTCTTTGCCTGCGATGCGAGCTAGCGCACCATCCTGCATAAACGTGACTGTGTGCTACAATTTCATTATTGATTTTCACTGTATTTATAAATTGTCGTTATCGTTCTCTGTTGGCGACTATTTGAACCAAAATTTTTTCCCGTGCCAAACAAAATCTCCTTACTAGCAGGCGCATTCAGTGCAAACCGTACTATAACACACACATTTGTTCTCTTGTTATAAAGCTTTGGCATTTAAACGGACTTTTAAGCCACTAGATATGTCGCGGGGATGTGATTATTAGTTGCAATCTTTCCTTTAGGAAGCATTATAAATATTGTGACTACTGTTTACAGTGTAGATAGATACGAAAATATCGTAGAAAGGATTTAGAAAATTTGTTAGTTCCATTTAGCTGCATGTAAAAACGGGTTAAGTTGAAACACAATAGACAGTTCTGGCAGAATTACATTTTCTCAAGTGAGTTGTCTTTTAGAAAAAAAAAAAAAAAAAAAAAAAGAGCGAGAAAAAGAAGATGGAAACTTTTCTGATGGTCTTAAGGCCGAAAATATAATTGATAACGGAATCTTAAAAATTAAGTACCTGTGTTTATCGAAAATACTTTCCTTTCTACTGTGATACTAACATCATACACAGTGCGTCAAAGAATTTTTAAGACTATGTCTGTAAAATGAAATAGAAACAAGAAATTATAATTTGTTTTGGTTTGTTATTCAAAATAAGTCCCTCCGGCTTCAATACACTTGTTACAGCGATTTAATAATGATTTGAATGCCTGTTCCAGTTCACTTTGCGGAATTGCCCCCAAAGCACGCGTCGAAGCTGTTTGTATGGTCGAAATATCATCAAAATAACACCCTTTTAACGTCATTTTAAGTTTTGGGAACAAAGAAAAGTCGCTGGGTGCTAAATCAGGCGAATGCGGTGGATGATTCAACTCACAGACGTTATTTTTCGCCAAAAATCTACAAACAAGAAGTGAGGTGTGACTGGGTGCATTATCGTGCAACAAACACCAACTGTTTTCATCTCGATATTCTGGACGAATGCGACGAATTCTGCCCATCAAACGCCTCAAAACATTTAAATAAAACTCACCAGTAATTGTTTGTCCACTTGGAACAAATTCTTTGTGGATAAATACCCTTACTATCGAAGAATGTAATGAGCATTGTTTTGATTTTTGATAGAACTTTTCTTGTTATTTTGGCTTGTTGCGAGTTTTTTTACTTCCATTCCGCACTTTGTCGCTTTGTTTTAGGATCATATTGAAAACACCATGTTTCATCACCAGTAACAATCGATTTTAAGAAGTTTGGATCATTTTCAGTGGCTGAAATTATGTCTCTGCAATGTGCATTTCTCCTTGATTTTTGTTCATTGGTTAACGTGTGTGGAACAAATTTAGCTCAGACTTTTGTTTTGCCCAAATCTTAATGCATGATGGTTCGAATCATTTCTTTGTTGATGTTTAAAGACTCTTCCATCATTCTTAGTGACGCACATCGATTGTTTGCCACGAAATCGCACACTTTTTCAATAATCTCAAGTGTCCTAGATGAACTTGGTCTTCCTGTATACTTATCATCTTCCAGCGTCTCTCTTCCGTCCAAAAACGCTTGTGCCACAGGAAAACATTTGATCTACTTAAACAAAACTCACCGTAAACTTGTTTCATCATTTAATACCTTTCCGAGGCACTTTTACAAAGTTTTGGGTTAAATTTAATAACAGCCCTTTGTTCCATCTTAATAATTCAACATGAAAAAAATGTTACTTCTCTAATGAACGCCCGTTTCGTTTGAGTTACTTTAACAACTGCGCAGTACTTGGGGCAGAGAACAAGCAGATGGTCACGGTTTATAACGCATTCGCGATTACCACCGTAGGCTGAAATCTAGCGCCAGTCTTAAAAATTCTTTGACGCACTGTGTAGACCATCTTTTTGCGTTCCTTTGTTCTCTCCGTTCTACAGAATATTAAATATATGAAAGAAAAAATGTTACAATCTTGGCTCTCTCGTTTTTACTCTTCCACGAGTAATACATCCAGATGTTCAGAGATTCGGCTACTGTAAAAGGGAAAAAAATAATTCTAAATAATTAACCAAAGAAAGAGAGGGCACTAAGATGATGTCGTTGTGACTTTTGCATATAACCCAATACATCGTATCAATAAAATCGCAGAATTTTGTTAAATATGGTGCAATTTGAAACGATTTTTTACAATTGATTTCGTCATTCCTTTTTCTTTTTCTTTTTTTTTCGCTTCGATGAAACCTCCAATAATAAAATTCAATAAATGTTTCATGCATGTACTACAGCCTGACTTGATGAAACAAACGGATGTTTTGTCGTTTTATAACCGAACATAAAAGAACGTTGAACACTGGAAATTATCCGATTCGCAATAGCTATACATTGAACAAATCCAATCCCCAATCAACTGGAATTAAGATGCTAAATAAATATACAGCAGAACCTCTACTATCTGATCTGATTGAGACCGAGAGGATGTCGGAGTATGCGAAAGAATAGAAATATCGAAAATAACTGCACATTGACGAAATTTTATGTATTTTCCACCATTTTATCCATTGTAAACACAGTATCAAAGATTGCAAACAAAAATAACGAACAAGTACGTTGTGTAAAAAACACGCAAATAACAAAATGATGTTTATTTAAAAACAAAATTCTTCTTCCTCTCCTTTGATCGACCCCTAGTATGACAGTATATCTTATTCTGCGTTAGCGCAACGCCCCCCTAAAATGAAAGCCTAACAACTCCTTCGTGACGTCATTGTAAGTGGATCACATGTTTGTTTTCATTGTTCGTCATCGAAAGAGAATACGAGGTTTCCGGTGTAGTCCGAACAGGCAGCAGAGCTGAGTTCGGGATCAATTTTAAGAGCCCGAGCCCGTCCGACCCGTCCGAGCCCGAAGTATGTCAGCCTGAGCCCACCTGAGCCTGGATTTTATATTGCAAGACAGAGCCCGGGCCCGAAAACTATGATTAACCTGTTTAGGCATTAAAAAAAAAATCTCCTTTTTCAGACTTCCACTCTTTCCTCCCTGTACAATTAACCGATGTCTTCCTCAACTGCGGAGTGGGAAAGGGGTGTCTATCTATTTTTATAGTTTCTTTGACAACTCATTTCTTCCTTAAATGTTTCGGGAAGGGGGCGTCAGGAAAAATCGAGAGGCACAACAATCTACGTCGTACGTTGCTCAATAGAATTAGCAGGGAGCTGCGCCGTTGAGGTAGGAAGCAAAACTTCGTTAGCTTGCTATTTAATATCTATAATTCTTAGAGAAACTTTTCCTTCGCAGAAATTCAGTACTTCATGGCCTATGGTATTTGTTACCCAAGCACGGAATGAATAGCCCTGCCGAATTCCTGCTTCCTATTTAAACCCAGCTGCCGAAGAATTCTATTTAACAACTAGAAAGTGTAAAAAGTCTCGTGTGCTAACTCATACAAAATCACGTTTAAAGAAAAGGAAGAAAATTCTCTCCCCTCTCTCAAAGCTCGAGCCCGAACTCCAGTAAGTATTATGCAGCCCGAACCTGGCTCGGGCTCGACTTCGGGCTTTCGTACTCGGGCTCGGCCCGTCTCAGAACTGACAGGCAGAACAGCAGGTGCTCAAATATAGTCGGTATTTGTAGTGTTTTGCGCAGCAATACCGACTGAATTTGTGATATGGCATAACTATAGGGAGCGTTGAGTTTGAGTTATGTCACTTGCCAAAACAACAACTTACTGTTTGTGAACATTGCACCACCATGAAGGACTACTGGTATTAGATCAGATCATATGTAGAGGATTTTAAGAAGGGAGTGTCTGACACCAGGTAACCCTTAGAAATAGGAAGCTAGGAGATTTGGGCTAGAGTGCCCGATAGGAAAGTCACACGGAAGCGAGGTAAAAAATGGGGAGGAAGATGCCCTTATTTATTACCGGGGGAGTACCCGGGGCCCGACTGCTTAAGTTCCCATCCGACGCACGGCGGATATTTAGTGGTTCGAGTGTTCGTACCTGCCTGGGATCGAACCCGAGGTCTTCTCCGTGGTAGTCACGAACGTTGACCACTAGGCCAACTACTGATATTAGAGTGAAACTCACAATATATGTGCAACAGGTTGGGATATGCAAATGATTGAAATGTCAGTGGAAATACGCATGCGGTTTCGGAGCAGCGCCCTCTGAGCTTGCATAAAGCTTTGACTCAAACGAGATGTTGCAATAAGTGAAAGGGCGTTCCGAAGGAGGTCGCATTGTGAACACGTAACTGACTTTGAGCGAGGAAGGGTAGTTGGAATGAGAAAAGCTGGATTTCCCTACCGAGAAAGTGCGACTCGTATAAGACAAAACGCCAGTACCGTAATGCGAACGTGACGTCAGGGGACATATGAGGCTTGGACGTACAGAAATCTGGGAAATGGACCACAAAAATGCACAACTGCACGGGATGACAGACATCTCTACCGCATGGCAGTGACCGACCGCACAGCGACATCTAGGGTTTTAGCGAAGCAGTAGAGTACTATCACAGGTCAAGCTTTTTCTCCAACACAGTTCAACTTCGTTTGCTTAACAATGGTCTGGTCGGTAGCAACAAATGCTTAGCATTCCTTTGACCGTCAACCAGAGACGCCTTCTGCTGCAATGGTGCCTCGAACACAAACACTGCTGTTCTGATTGGCAACAGGTTGTGTTTTTTGACGAGTCACGATTCAACTGGATGCACCATGATGGTCGAAGACATCGTTGTGAACGGCACCTTGCAGCGTCATACCGGCCCAATGCCAAGCGTCATAGTATGGGGAGCCATTGGGTTCGATTCCCAGTCTCGGCCGATACGAGTTTAGGGAATCCTCAACAGACAGAAATACATAAAGGATGTTTTAGAGGCAGAGATGATACCTTTCACTCACAGTTGTCGTGCCGCTATATTGCAGCATGACAATTCTTGGCCTGGTGGCGCAGTGGTCTAAGCGATGGCTTCTGATCCTTCGTCCGAAAAGGGTCCGGGGTCGAATCGACCCGGTGAGGCATGGATGTTGTGTTTGTCTTATGGCACTAGCTCTCTCTCCCTTCCCTGGAACCAGTGGCCCTAAATTAGGGACGGGCGACTGCTTATAGCCCCTTGAGTTGCTCACGGTGGTCGTTAAACCTCCAATCAAAATAATAATAAAAAAAAAAAATTGGCCTCATGTGGCCCTGCGTGTCCAAGACCTCTTCCATGCACGGCAGATATCGCTTCTTCTCTAGCGCCTGCATGTTCGCCGGATATGTTTTCAATCGAACATGTCTGGGACATCGTAGCTAAGTGACTCCGCCAGTCACCACAAATGAACTCTGGTCTCGCATAGAAGAATCCTGGCAGGCTATTCCCCAGGATGATACCAAAAATCTCTTCCATTCAATGCCATACGTGTACAGTATGTTATTTGTGGTCGAGGTGGCTTCACACGATACTGAGTTTTGAAGCGAAAAAATCTTGTATAGCTCTATGAACGTAATGAGTTATCTCCTGTAATAGGAAGAATTTGTGATATAAATTTCATTTGAATAGCACGATTCTCTCTCTCTCTCTCTCTCTTTCTTGGTGCTGCAATTTTTACAAACAATAGTGGTTTTTTTTTGTGTGTGTGTGTTTTTTTTATCGTTAACCCAGTTAGTTTTGTGACGCGAAATACCATAAACAACGAATATACAGGGTGATTGTAAACTCTTTCAACAAAACAAGAGGAGTGATCAAGACGAACAATATATACACATCAAGACGAACAATATTTGCAATAGAACCTAGGGCCGCATTCCAATCCTATTGCCAGAAAAGAGTAAAGTTGCATATCCACGTTGAACCTTCAACAGTAAAAACAAAGAGACATACCTAATTTATGAGTTGCACAATTCCAGTCGCATCAGTGAAAGACTCAAAGGAGCTGCTCAAACTGGCTCCAAGTGTGACGTTGCACAGCCCACACCGGCGAATGAAGGACTGTCGCAGCCTCTCGTAGACTCCCGGTGTGGTGTTGATCTTGTCTGCAGCAACAGCGATTCGCGCGAGATCTTCCAGGGAGTCCACAGGTTTCTCGTACACCAATGTTTTCATGTGCCCCCAGAAGAAGTCAAGTGGATTAAGTTCCGGGTAGCGTGGGAGTCCAAGCCAAAGGTCCACCGCGTCCAATCCACCGTCCGGGATATGTCATATGTGTAGTCCTCCATGCCCGTCACGAATACTTCCATTCTCATGTGATGTTCGCACGGTAATACCGCTGAACGGGTTCGGCTGCGTTTTTAAATGTTTGCTCCTCGTCGTCTACGCACGCGTTTAGCGCACCTGATTTGCATCATGTGCTTCTCATGCACTGGTTGGAACTCCGTGTGCCTTGTGGACGTTTTTCGAACGTGCTCTTTTCCGGTCCTAGGTTCCATTGCAAATATTGTTCGTCTTGATGTGTACTATCACCTCTCTTGTTTTGTTGAAGGAGTTTGCAATCACCCTGTTTATAAGTATCTGCTGTTCTGTCTGATTAGACTCTGTCCATTCTCTTCGATAAACGAACAGGGAAAACAAAAATGTGGTCCGATGACGTCATAAATAAGTGCTGGAGTGTTAGTTTCAGGGGACGATGGTTAGCGTCTCCAAGCGCAGCCAAACGACCAGTTTCCCTTTAAAATGTGGGCACATCATTAACTGCGTGAAAACCTTGGAAATAAAATAAAATAAGAGACGTCGTATAATCGGGATTCTACTGTGTGTGTGTGTGTGTGTGTGTGTGTGTGTGTGTCCTGCATAAATTTTAGAAAATTCTTGATTTAATACTAAATAACTTATGTAAAAGCAACAAAATTAGCTGGGTCTAAGAACAAGTTGCATGTAAACAAATTATCAGGAAAAACGAAAATGTTGATGCAAAAAAGAAGAGAGATGAGGACAACTAAAGAAGATGTGACTTCCAAAGTGGAATATATAGAGCTATGCAAGACAGTACGAAAAAGTATCACTGAAGACGTAAGGAAATTCAACTGTGAACTAGTGAGGAAAGCAATTGAAAACAACCAAAGCCTAAAGATAGCAAAGGGACATCTCAGTAAGGGAAGAAAACTGATTATGGCACTGAGAAAAAAGATGGTTCTGTAACAAAAAATAGAGGCGAAATCGTGACAAGAGTGAAAGATTTCTACTCCAAATTATATGAAAGGGATGATACATGTACTCCAGACATCATGAAAGGTACCAGTACCAGAGTTCTTCCAGTCCTCCCAGCAGAAGTTACACATGCAATCAAGAACATGAAGCGGGGAAAAGCTCCAGGAGAAGATGGAATTACTGTAGACATCATACAAGAAGCAAGTGGAGAAATCGAAACAGTACTCGCCCAAATTTTCACTCGATATCTTAATGAAGGGAAGATTCCTGAGGATTGGAACAACGCTACAATGACCCTGCTACATAAAAAAGGTGATATTGAAGATCTCAGGAACTACAGACCTATCAGCCTCCTATCAGTGGTTTATAAAATCTTCACTAAAGTTCTTTCACACCGCTTTAAGGTGACACTGGACATGGCTCAACCGAGAGAACAAGCTGGATTCAAAAGTGGCTACAGCACAATAGATCATATCCACGTACTGAGAGAACTAATTGAAAGAGCGAGGGAATATGAACTTCCATTGTGCATGGCTTTTATCGATTATGAAAAAGCCTTTGATTCGGTGAAACCATCAGCAGTTCCAATGGCTCTGAAATCCTGCGGTATTGAAGATGCATACATTAATATTATTAATAACATCTATGAAAATGCAAGTGCAAAGATTCGGCTGTTTGAGAATACGACACACATAAAAATTCGAAAGGGAGTGAGACAAGGTGACACCATATCTCCGAAGCTCTTTAATGCCACATTGGAGGGTGTCTTTCAGTCGCTGAGCTGGGAAAACAAGGGGATAAGGATTAATGGAGATTATCTAACCCACCTTCGTTTTGCTGATGACGTAGTCATTTTTGCAAATACCCCATCAGAGCTGCAGAGTATGATTCAGGAACTTGCTGACAAGAGTAAAGAAGTGGGATTAAAAGTGAACTTTCAGAAGACAAAAGTGATATTCAATGCTTTTTCAAGAAATGAAGATTTATCGATTGATGGAGAAAAGCTGGAGATAACAGACACATTCGTTTATCTTGGACAGCAGATATCAAGTGAGGGTCACATTGGTGAAGAAATTAATCGGCGTACTAAACTTGCCTGGAGAGCTTTTGGAAGAAACAGCATAATTTTCAAGAGCAATATGCCGTTATGTCTTAAAAGAAAAGTGTTTGATCAATGCATCCTTCCAGTGCTTACGTATGGTGCAGAGACGTGGACCTTAACTAAAAGAGACATACAAAGGCTGCAGACAACTCAAAGCAGCATGGAGACGTGCATGCTTGGTGTAACCAGGAGAGATAAGAAGAGGAACTCGTGGATCCGAAAAATGACAAGAGTGGAAGACATCATGATCAGAGTTAAATCCCTGAAATGGCAATGGGCTGGACATACTGCCAGAAGGACAGACCATCGATGGACAGCCGAAATTTTAGATTGGATTCCAAGGGACAGGAAAAGACCCAGAAGAAGACCACATGGGAGATGGGTGGATGAAATTCGAAAGTATGCAGGAGTGACATGGAAGAGACTAGCACAAGACAGACCGTTGTGGAGGAAACGTGGGGAGACCTTCGTCCATCAGTGGATTGATAATGGTTGACAATGATGATGATGATGATGATGAACTTATATAATTTCATACTTTATGCTGAAGCTAAATAAACTTCGCATTTGAAAATTAATGTCATAATTTAAATGTTCATGTTTACGAATCGATTTAACATGGAAATGTCACAAAAGTGTAGGACCGGCGATTTTTATAATGGTCTATGTTTGATTACTTTATCTCAACTACTTTGTGGTGTTTCTATTTACACCTAAGGAGCTGGTGTCTAAATTTTGATAGACTTAGAGGGACAAATGCACACGTTGAGAAAGTTCGCGTTTTTTTTTTTTCTTAGTTTTTTTTTAAATTTGTTCTTGTTTTTTTTTTTTGCTTTGTTTGAAATCTGTAGTCGATATGTAAATACTCAAACGAATTAGGTTATCATTTCGTGACGTTGAAATACATCTTTCTTCTTTTACAGGACGGAAGAACAGCAAGACTTGTGAGCGCAGTTTGTTTACTAAACAACAATTATGACGCCTGCCGAATAGCACCTAATGTTGCCGTCACAGAAAAAAATCGTCGCGCTTCTTTGCCAGTTGGCCCCATGTCGGGCACTATCCACCCACCTTCTTTGTATTCGATGAAAAATGCATGTCTAATGGGAAACCGAAACAACGAAACCATCTCCACTTTGGAACCATGCGAAAGGTAAGCTATTAATTTAAACTATATTATTTCGTAAAATATTATTTTTGAGTATCAGCGTGGCTCTTGCGCTTTTGACATTTCCTGAAAAACACGGATCGACTTTTCGTGTTCGTCTTCAATGACAAAGCAGACATTGATCTGGAAGCATATTCTGTCAATGTTATTGATAGTACTCATAAAATTGGTAAAGTTCGTTTAAGTATAGCGGTCTGAATACTACACAAATCAGTTCTTAATCACTTCACTCTTAGAGTCACTCAAATAACTTCAGAAAAGGTAACTTACTATTAGTCTTTATTCAGCAAACACTTCTTTAGCACGACTCAGTCTTCAATAACATTAGTGAAAAAATCCAATTACTTGTTAGAGAACGTTTAACGAGAAGCAAAAACACCAATTCAAAATATTAAATACGCAGACATCAAGAAATCACTACTTCAAGTACTTCAACTTCCGCAACTACTATTATATCATCATACTACCATCATCTCCACACACTGCTGCTGCATCATAACATTTTATAACGTTCAGTTCTCATCGGACACATTGACACGTCATACATTCTGACCTCAGGGTGTTGCTAACCATACTCTTGCGAGCAGAGGCGAATTGGCTGTCACAAAAGGGCCCTGGAATTTTTTTCAAATGGGCCCGTTCAGTTGTAGTTCTGCGGTACTGTTGTATCACAACTGAAAATCACTTTTTTTATTTAAGAAAGAAAACAAAAAGTAAGTTGCTCTGGAAACAGCGACAAGCATAGCACTGGAAGGGGGGGGGGTAAAAGTACACCCGTCATCCTTAAATTGAAGTGACTGTTGCGGAAAAATTTTCATCGGCCCATGCAGAAAAATTGTACTGCAACTTTTCTGTAGTGGACAATCACAGTTAGAAATTTCAAGATATTTAAATATCGTGGCAAACTTACTTAATCGACGTGGAAAAAGCGAGCAACCAGGTTTAAATCACTAGTTCAGTTAGTTATGTATGTTTAGTCAATTAGAAGCGCTGGACAAGCTTCTAATTGTGGACACATATTTATATTTGTTTAAAAATGTCTCTTAAGAACGCTGAAGTAAGAACATTAAATTATTTTTTTTAAATTGCTTATTTAGCCTTTTCTTGTTTGACAGATCGTAAAATAAACTTTATTTTCGTACCTTTGGGCTTTACAGTTCTTAAAATTCCAACGAAGTGGGCTGAAATTCCAGCAAATATTTGAGAGAGAGAAAGAACTGCTACTACCAAAATTATGTTGGAGTTGTACCAAAAATCCTTTCGCATAAGACATGATTTTTAAATTTAAGTAAATGAAAAAAAAAAAAATTACAGAACCTTTACACTGTAAAATTTTCTATTTGTATTGACATTTTTTGTAATGTTTCTATTCTGGGCAATCACAGTTGGAAATTTAAAGATTTTTAAATATCGTGGAGAACAGATTCTTCATTTAGTGATCATATATTTCGTATGTGTTTCACTTACAAAACGTGCTTTTATGCTGCGGTTATGTATTGTAAAGACACCTTATACTGAATAACGTAAACAAAACATTTTTCAACTTCATGTTGAAATGATATCTCCGTAAATGCCTTCATCTGCAGCATTTGTCTCTTATCACAAGGAGCGTAAACTGCGTAGGTAGAACATTTCGGGGGAAAGGGATAGTATATGAACACCCCGCAAATAATCTTACAGTTATTTCAAAATAAGTTCTTGATATTATTAGCTTTCACTCTGAATTCTGTGTTGTCATATAGTGGAAAGTACATCCCATAATGACCATTATCTAGCATTGTTCTGCAACTTTATCAAACATGGGTAAGTATTTTCACCACTTTAGTAGTGAAAAAAATTTAGCCCTGTTCAGCCCCTACCCCAATGCTGTTAACATATTTAGATTATTGTGCCTCCCGATTTTTCCTGAAGCCGGGCCCCTCGAAACATTTCAGGATGAAATGAATGGTCGAAGAAACTATAGAAATAGATAGACATCCCTTCCCCACTTCACTGTTGAGAAAGACATCGGTTAACTGCAGGGGGAGGAAGGAGTGGAAGAGGAGATTTTTTTAATACCTAAACAGATTAATCATAGTTTTCGAGCGTGCTAGGGCTGACATACTTCGGGCTCGGACGGGCTCGGGCTCTTAAAATTGAGCCCGAACTCAGCTCTTATGAGCACAGCACTAATGCCTCCTACAACCAACGGGAGTAAAATCAACTAGCCCCTCCCTCTTCCTTGGGGAATCTATAGAACATCTTGTACACCCCTACCTTCGCCCTCCCGCAACATACGGTACATACATTTTCGTTCCTCAGCTACTAAGTGAGTTCGCAAACACACATGGCCCATCTATTGTAGTTGGAATTCTAGCAGTTGCCTGGTGAGGGGATTTTTTCCCCTAATTTAAAAGAGATGTCCCCTCCCACCCGCTTGTTATAATTGCATCATGTATATTTCGTTTAGAAAAAGTGTTGTGGTTCAGTTGTGTGTTTAAAACAACTGAACTGAAAACATTTTTAAGAAAGTAAGAAAGAAAGGGACAAATTATACGGAAGGGGCCCACCAGGAAATGTCACGGTGTCCCGGTGGGCCAACCGCCCCTGCTTGCGAGAGAGAGAAGATATCCCGTTAAGTTTGAGAAACGCGAAGGAGAACGAACACAAATTTACATAGACAACGAAACCGAAAAGGAAACTTAAATTAGACTATACGTCACAACTTTTCATAATAACATCTGGAATTTTGACAACTCCTTAATTTTTTGCACAGATTTCAAGTATGCCTGGAAATTTAGAAATACCAAAATTAACTGAATTAACTGTGTTATGAAGAATTTCATCTGAAGGTATCGGGAAAAAAATATGCTTGTGATATGTATTTACCCGTAGTGATCGCATAAATCAGTGGCACCCAGGATCTTGAAGGGGGGGTGAAAATATCTTCTCGTAGAAAAAAATGTGTGTGTGTGTGTGTGTCGAACTCCTGTAGATAAATAAATACTAACACTAGAAATATTATCATGGATTGGACACTTACCTAATACTTCGTTGAACCTACTTGGTCAGAGACTTGAAATTTGCAGGACGACTTTAAGGTCACAAAGCAACTCTTACACCTAACATCACGTTAGCACTTTTTTGTCTGTCTGTATGTCTGTCCGTCCGCCTGATTTTGATAAATATCTTCTTGCTAACGGTTGGAGATAGATTTGAAATTTTGTGGATGGTCTTTACGGACTGCACATAACTGTCACACCATATTTGCACTATGTGTGTCTGTCCGTCCGTTCGTCCGTCTATCCTATGTTTTCGATGAATATCTAGGGAGGAGTTTGATATGAAAACAAGGAAATTTTTGGATAGCTGTTAGGAACCTGAAGTAACTGTATCCGAAGGGCGAAGGATCAGAGAACTCCGCAGCCTTCAGCAAGGTCACAGGTTCGTTTACCGAGCAGATGTATCAACAGTGTTACACATCCTTTACCACCTACCATCCGACCGATTAAAACAACAGCATAACTAAGACACCGCGAAAGTTGCTAGTCCACACCCACACCTCCCCGTAGACGTAGAACAAACACTCAGATCCTAGCTGAAGCTCATGTTTGCCCAGGAAGAACTCCTCTCCAGAAGGACTGAGAGAATACAAATGCTTTAACTTCTTTTTTTCTTAATTTAAAGAACATATCTTGCGTGTACATGAAATATAGTATGCACGAATTAACTATGTATTATTTTTGTAATAGTACGATATCTTAGGGTCATTGCTATTATTTTAAGGGGAGGTCCGGACCCGTTGGACCCTCACCATCGGTGCGCCACTGGCATAAATTATTCCTCCTTCGGAGTTCGTTTATCATTCACGCAAAAAAGTCATTCACGAACGGCCATTCGAATGAATGATTCAATTTCCAGGTTGCCACTACGCTTTCTGAATAAATCATTCGTTGTAGGTATCCCATGTTACGACCAAAGCGTTTTCAAGACCAGATCATTCACGATAAGTGATTAGCAACGTTTCGGGCACAAATTCAGATCAGTAGCATTCACGTATCATTCCCATTCTTAAGTTTCGCCATTATTTCCTGGCTGACTGCTGATTCACATAACGGTTGGCCCCCATTAATTCTCGATGTTGCTTTTCTTAATTGAAATTCGTTTCCGAACTACGGGGCCGGAATAAAATCAAACTTCACTGTGTGCTCCAGTAATGGCGAATTGAATGATCACTCACAGTAATGGCGGATTGAATGATCACTCACAGTAATGGCGGATTGAATTATCACTCATAGTAATGGCGGACTGAATGATCACTCACAGTAATAGCGGATTGAATGATCATTCACAGGAATGGCGGATTCAATGATCATTCACAGGAAAGGCGGATTGAGTGATCATTCATAGGAATGGCGGATTGAATGATCATTCACAGTAATGGCGGAATGAATTATCATTCACAGTAATGGCGTAATGAATTATCCCCCACAGTAGTGGCGGATTGGATTATTATTCAAAGTAATGGCGGATTGAGTGATCATTAACAGTAATGGCGGATTGAATGATCATTCACAGTAAGGGCGGAATGAATGATCATTCACAGTAATGGCGGATTGAATGATCATTCACAGTAATGGCGGATTGAATGATCATTCACAGTAATGGCGGAATGAATTATCACCTCAGTAATGGCGGATTGGGCTATCATTCACAGTAATGGCAGATTGAATGATCATTCACAGTAATGGCTGATAGAACGATCATTCACAGTAATGGTGGACTGAATGATCATTCGTAGTAGTGGAGGATTGAATGATCATCCACAGTAAGGCGGATTGGATTATCATTCACAGTAATGGCGGATTGAATTATCATTCACAGTAATGGCGGATTGAATGATCATTCATAGTAATGGCGGATTGAATGATCATTCACAGAGGTGAGAGTGAATCATTCACGGTGAAGAGTTGTGAACGAATGGTTCAGGAATGGCCCATCGCTACTTACCCAGAACTTTGTAACAATCAATGCTTATCTTTCGAAATATGCGCCATCGTATTCAAGAGTTTGCATCCATCTTTCCCCAAGATGTTCGATCATCATACTTTCGGCTTAGCGGCGGAAGACTCTTTGCGTCAGTTTTCAACTTCGTCCGAATCCCCGAAGTGCCTGCCACGAAGAAAATACGCAGTCGCCCGATACAGCTGATGATCAGCAAGGGCGTAGTCAGAGCTGTATTCAATAAATTTGGTGAAACTTTTCCTGGGGTATATGACCGTACTTTTTGAACTTTCTCCCAAGAATTTCCCATAGGGTTTACAGCCACAGGGAAGGATTAGACCAGGAGTGGCCAACCCACGGCTCTCCACGTGCCACTTTTGATGTAGAAAATCTTGAACATGCTACTCCACCTTAACTTAACCCCGTATCCACGGTTGCCATATAGGATACAAAATTATGTATCTCTGTATACTTCAAATAAAATAGTTCTGAAGAAGAGAAAAATATTGTTAAACCAATACCACTGTAACATTACACTAATAAATAATCATTCAAGAACTAGTTTACTAGTATATTAAAACCACAAATTACTTGCAAAGAAAGAAACATATTCCAACATTGTATGGTTGCATTTCCATTCACATGAAACAAACCCGGCTTAGTTCCTAGTGAGGCTTTTCGATGTTTTTCTTCTTCACCAGTTCTCCAATATTGGGATTCAGAGATGAAGTAGCAAGAACCAGCAGATTTTTGAGATGCTGATCTGTGAGTGCTGAACGGTATTTATTTTTCACCTAGTTCATGATAGGAAAAGTAGTTTCACATATTTTCGACCTGAACCTGCAACAATATTGCAGGGCAATGTCTCGTAGTGCAGGAAATTGAGAGAAGGAGGAGATATTTCCAGAAAGTGGCAAATTCCTGGCTGGCTGGATTTCCAAACACCTCTTTGAACTTGCTGTGAGTGGCAGTACTTTTCTGAAGCTCCAGAATTTCAGTCTGCACGTTAGTAAGATAGTGAATGATGTCCTCGGTAGAAAGGGAGAAGGAGTTTGTGAAAAGTAGAAGATTTTGTTTTTCGTTTCGGGTCTAAAAACTTGGCTTCAAAGGAATTTTTCAAATCACAAATATGTTGCTGATATTTAGAAAAGTTTGGAAGCTCGCCAAACTCAGTTTGTGACAGTCGTTTTATTCGAGGAGAATGTACGAGATCATGCCAAGAAAGATGCATTCCATGAAGAACAAGTTTTGTTTTAAATGCCTCAAATGAGTTGAATAACACTGAGAAAAGATTGTTTTACCTTGCAAACGAAGATTTAAGTTGTTAAGGTGGCTCAGGATGTCCGTCACAAATGCTAACTCGTTTAATAAATTATTAAAATTATAAAAAGTGACTTTGCGCGTGCGTGTCGCGGGTTCGCCACCCTTGGTTTAGACGCAACAGCCTATGTCCCATGGACCTTTTGTGCGACGCATCAGAAACGAAGTTACATTAAATTGAACCTAGAAACTGAGATACGGCAGAGGGGAGGCCGTTGAGAGAAATAAGAATGTCAGATTGAAAGGTGCAGTTGACCTTACTTGTAATAGAAGTTACACTACCCCTGGGCCGACTGCTTCACGTGCCCATCCGACGCGGCGTGTATTCAGTGGTTCAGAGTAACTGAACCTATCTGGGACCGATCACGCGACCAAAAGACCGGAAAGCTGTTGCCCTAACCACAAGGCTACTCGCCGAGTAGCGGTAGTTTGCATTGTTCTTCTGAAGGACCGCCCTTAGAGCAACCACTGACCATCTGGTCGGAAAGTGGTTGCTCTAAGATGGTCTCTGAGATGGTCGCGAGATCGATCCTAAGTAGGTTGAGCTGCTGTGAACTACTTAATACTCGACGTGCGTCAGATGGGCACGTTAAGCGGTCGGTTCCGTGGTATTGACCTTCCTGAAACAAATTAGGTCATCTGTACCCCGCGCCCTTATTCTCTCCCCTGGAAGTGCTCGTTGTGACATAGTCTAGCCCTCCGAACTATATGGACTCACACTTTCAACTTGGCCCGCCTACTTCTCTGACCTATTTACCCTTTGTCGTATTTGAGCCTCTAGGTTCAATTTCATGTAACTTCGTTTTTGATATGCATCACAAAAGTCCCATGAGGAATAGCCAGTTGCGTCTAAACTTTCCCGTAGCTGCAAATCATACGAGGAATTGCTCGGTGCCTTGAAGGAGCGCCCTCTTTTTGTTGACAAAAGTAGAGGACCGTTTGCTTCAGTTTGTCGTACTCCGATCCAGCGTCTCAGAATATACACTATCTACCAACAAGTAATTGGACACCTGTGATAGCAAAGGAAAACGAAGCTTATTCACCTTCAATAGTTGGTGGACCCTCCACGTGCGACGATTACAGCTGCGACCCTCCGGAGCATACTCTCAACCAGGCGTTGTATGACGGCTAGCGGTATTTTCTTCCACTCAGCTTGGAGAATACAGGTCAGTTCCTTCGCCGATTTCGGACGGTGGAGACACCCCTTAAGTCGACGCTCCAACTCGTCCCAGAGGTGCTCGATAGGGTTAAGGTCCGAGCTCTGCGCAGGCCAGTCCAATCGATTAACCCCATTGTCACCATACCAAGCCATGGTGGACCTCGCAACATGACAGGTGGCATTGTCATCCTGAAGGTAACATGGGTCCACCCCGTAAAACTGCCACAACGTAGGAAGCGCATGGTCATCCAAAATAGAGCAGTAGGTCTCGGCGTTGAGTCTATCAGGAATTGCGACCAAGGGTCCCGTGCCATACCAGGAGAAACACCCCAATAGCATAATTCCACCGCCGCCGAACTTCACAGTTGGCACAATACATTCCGGTAAGAGGCGTTCTCCAGGAAGACGCCAAACCGAGACCCTACCATCCGAACGGTAGAGGGTGAACCTTGATTCGTCGCTCCTGAGAACCTGTTTCTACTTTTCAACGGTCCACTGTCGACGTTCTGTGCACCACGTTAGCCGAGCAGCGCTATTGGACTTGGTGATCAAAGGCTTGTGGGCGGCAGCACTTCCATGATAACCGAGCAGATGGGCTTCCATACGGATGGTATTAATCGAAATAACACTCCCGGATGCCTGTTGAAACTCCTCGCTGATGTGGCCCATCGATTTGGTGCGGTTCTTCCGAATTTCTCTGGCCAGCACCCGTCGGTCTCTAATTCCCAGTTTTGTGGGGTCTGCCGGTTCGGGGCACATTCCGACAGTCACCTCTCATCTTCCACTTGCCAATCACGTAGGCCACTGTAGATTTTGGGTACTTCAACTCGCTGGATATGTCACGTATGGATCGGCCATTTCTCTGATACCCGACGATTACACCTTTCTCGAAATCAGAGAGCTCCGAACTGCGTGGCATCTGCATGCGACTGGTTGCGTTGTTGTTTCCCACGCAATATTTAACGGCGGCGGCTGTGACGTGTATCAGGACCGCAGATATCGTCGACTGCAGGAGTGTCCAATTACTTGTTGGTAGATAGTGTAGTTTGGCGTTGACAGCCTAGCCATCCGGAACGAGATCAAAGTGGATCACAGCCTTATAATTCTACCAGACACCAGTAGCGCACCCAGAAATTTCCCAAGATGGCCGTGGTCCGTGGCGCACAGAATTTTCCCAAGGTGGGGGTGACCCTTCCCTTAAATTCACCGGGGAAAATATTCAGGTGCCATAACAGTTAAGAAGGAGGTTGACTTTTGTACATTTGTCCTTATCCAGTTACTAGTAATGTTACAGTACAAGAAAGTTAAATGATTACAAGAAGCAGTAGATAAAATTCTTTTTCTGGTTAGATTTTTTAAATTTATTTAACAGAGCTACTCTTTTATATTTAATGTATGTTGTAATTATACGGTACATGATTAAGAAGCATGTGTACATCGGGTATCGTGCTTTTTGTTTAAAACTTCGACGTAATAATTATCCGCTCTGTCAGCCTAGCGGAGGGGGGGTCGAGCTCCGTTGGCCCTCCCAGTGGGTTGGGTGAATCACTGCCAGATACACATCCTGGCAGTTTTCTTTTTTTTTTTTTTTTTTGATTGGAGGTTTCACGACCACCGTGAGCAACTCAATGGGCTATAAGCAGTCGCCCGTCCCTAATTTAGAGTCACTGGTTCCAGGGAAGGGAGAGAGCTAGTGCCGTAAGACAAACACAACATCCATGCCTGACCGGGATTCGAACCCGGACCCCCTGGCAGTTTTCTACAAACATCCGCATTTCGCGACACGTGAAACTGGTCGATCTGGGTCCAACCACTTATTAAAGACGTCTGAATTACGCAGACTGATCCACTTCTCATCCTTACTAACTCTGCACTTGATGAACCGAGTGTCACGCGTATTCTTGAGCAGTTCCTTGCAGACCCCCGAGCGGTGTTGATTCCGATTTGCGTTTTTTTTTTTTTTTTTAATGTTCATATCAGATCTGATCATATGTAGAGGATTTTAGGAAGGGAGTGTCTGACCCCAGGTCTTAAACAACCCTTAGAAATAGGAAGCTACGAGATTTAGGCTATAGTGCTGGATCGGAAAGTGACACGGAAGCGAGGTAGAAAGGGAGAGGAAGACGCCCTTATTTGTTACCGGGGAGTCAGTACCCGTGGTCCAACGGCTTAACGGGTCCATCCGACGCCCGGCGGATATTTAGTGGTTCGAGCGTTCGTACCTGCCTGGGATCGAACCTGAAGTATCTTCGTGGAGTCACGAACGTTGACCACTAGGCCATCTCGCGCCATCGGTTGTAGACCAATCCTAGTTTATTCGGCGACAGAAACGCTTTATCGTACGGTCGAACCCGGCGTTCGCTGGCGGCCTCGAGCTGTAATGAGGCCTCCGTCAAATTCCGTTTTGACTGAGTAACTCAGGATATCTGTGGTACGTTATTTTCCCCACGCCGACTCGCAGCATAGAACACAGTGCTCGATTTTTTTTTCGTAAACTTACTGGAAATCGCCATCCCGTAAAGAATGATGCAACGCAACTCAGATTGTTATTCCATGGGCGGTTATGGAAAGATGAACTAACAAGTTTAAAGCCACTCTTGAACCTTATGTTCTTCTCTTCCCTCAAAACCTCATAGCTTCATTCTTGGTCATTGAATTAATCATACCATCGATGTGTCTCATACTTAAGGCCGTTTAGATCCCTTTGTTGCTGCCCAGGTAGCACAGTAGTCTTAAGACGCTGGGTTTTGTCCAGTTGTCCAAAATGGTCTTGGATTTTTTGGGTCCCAAATGAAGCATGTGTAGTTGGCCTGTCTTACCGCACTGGCTGTCTGCCTTCCCTGAAACCAGTGGCCTTAAATTAGGGACGGATGACGGCCTGCAGCTAAGTGAGCTGCTCATGGCGGTCGTTAAATCCCCGAGTCAAAGAAAAAAAAATAGAAATTCGTTTATTTATTTATTGTTTCATTTACAATAAGTATATACATGTATTGATTTCTTTATTGTGGATTTACTTGAATATCAGAAAAACGCCCCACATCCATGAACTTCTTTTGACTTTGACGTAATCTACGTGCGTGCTTCTACTTACTTTCCACAGTTACTAATCATTTGTTGAAAGAATTTTTTTTTTTTTTTTTTTGTTTGGAGGTTTAACGACCACCGTGAGCAACTCAATGGGCTATAAGCAGTCGCCAGTCCCTAATTTAGCATCACTGGTTCCAGGGAAGGGAGAGAGCCAGTGCCGTAAGACCACCACAACATCCATGCCTAACCGGGATTCGAACCCGGACCCCATTCGGACGAATGATCAGAGGCCATTGCTTAGACCCTGCGCCACCGGGGTGGGGCGGGGGCGGAAAGAAGTGTTATAAGTGAACTGATTTTGAGAGTGTACCATATTGAGATTGGCTGAAAAATTGTTATGGCGGTAAACCATATTCATGCTCAAAATTATGTTTTTAGCAGAAACCGAACTGAAAAATCGTCATATTATCAACTACGCCATTAGTAGGAAAAATGTTCTTTCTGACAGTTATGAATGCAACTCTCAGTTTAAGTTTTGTGTGAGCACGTTTGTTAATAAATCAATGAGCAGTGCTTCACTTTTCGTAGTTTTAGAACTGATATCTACCAAAGGAGATATTTGCTCTGGATTTTTTGTCTCCCAGTTATAGTTATAGCGCAAATACGCAATTAAGTAACGAAAATTTGACAACTGACTATCAGTGAAATTGCTGAAGAGGTTGAAGTTTAGTGTAGTTCGTTAATTCCAAGGCACACTGTAAAAAAATTCAGGAATTCACGAGCTATTTTTGGTTATTCTTTTCGTGAATTAACAAAACATATTCCTAATTGAACCTTTTCCGTGAAGTGACGGACAAAACCTGTTACACGGATTTTTCATACTTGAATTGACAGAAAAACTGCTGCTAATCTTTCCTTGGTTAATCACGGAAAATTGCCGTTTTTAAGAGATGTTATCGGTAAATCCTGAATTTCTAGGGAACCTGTTCCTGATTCCGTTTGTATATTAGCGGAAAAATTGTTCTTACTCTTTCCGTATATATATATGACGGAAAATTGCATGTGATAAGAGAGGTTTGCGGGAATACTTGAAGTTTGATTAATTATTTAATTCCAATCGTCTCTTGGAGAACTTGCTTTTGAGGTTCTGTAGCGAGACAAATCGTCTCTTGGAGGACTTGCTTTTGAGGTTCTGTAGCAAGACAAATCGTCTCTTGGAGGACTTGCTTTTGAGGTTCTGCAGCGAGACAAATCGTCTCTTGGAGGACTTGCTTTTGAGGTTCTGTAGCGAGACAAATCGTCTCTTGGAGGACTTGCTTTTGAGGTTCTGTAGCGAGACAAACCGTCTCTTGGAGGACTTGCTTTTGAGGTTCTGTAGCGAGCTTAATATATATTGTGGATAGCACGCCCTATTATATTAAGGGATTTGTGTTTCTGCCCAGCACCTCTTTTGTTACTATTCTCGCCGCTTTGTTAAGCTATTCATTGTATATATATCATTTTGCATCCTGTAAATATCTCATTATCATTGGTCACTTTTGACCACTATGTATGCCTTTTCTGTAATTCAATAACGCGGTTATGACCTAAGGTTATTGTGACAACGGATTTTCTATCTTCCCATTTGGTGCACTTGCTAATGTGTATTTATTGTGTTATAATAAGAAACCGGGTACTTGAAATGTCGTCCGGATGATTGTATGATGTCTACTTATCATTCTGTTGATTCCTTAACACAAAAGCTATTCTTAATTTCAACGGTAAATTATAGATTTAAGAGTTTTGAGAAATAACACCATGAAGTAGTGCATTTCACTTTTTCTTTACTTAAACATAATTGAAAGCTATTATCAGTTTTAAAAAATCTCGAGTTCATTAACATTCTGTTGCTTTAAAAGTCATGATAAAAACACGGACCCAAGGCTTTACTCAGACAAATATGCTTACATTTTATTTTTACTTGAAGAGCTTTCCATTATTCTTTATACATCTTCCGAGTTCTTTGTATTTTCTGATGTTTCTGGCCTGTAGATCTTTATCAAGGCCTGCTCTCAATTATAGGAAACTGTTTCAAAAGTTTTGTTTACACAGAAAGAATTTAAATTTTGTTGTCAGTTATTAAATTAAAATCTTCTCCTTATGTATTTTGTAAGCCTATTATTTTTTGAATTAAGTTCTTGAAAATGCTATTTGTAAGTTTTGTAAGTTCATTAATGGAACTGTTTAACTGTTTTGTTTTAGTTTTGTTTTTCATGTAAGAAACTTTCTCGAATTAGTCTTTTGTTTTTATGAGATTCATAGTTTAATATTTTATTTTTCGCCATAAAGGTTCACATTTGCGAAATAGTATGTGATTTGTCAATGCACTATTTTTATCTTTGTTGTTAATAGCTTTTGCATGCTTCTTAATTCTGAGTTCTAATATTCGTGACGTTTGTCCTATATTAATAACTGTTACAGGCAGTGCCATAACTAACTTTTCATGTGTCTTGCAAGCTTTTTTTTTTTTTGGAGGGGTGGGGACAGGAGGAATAATAGAACAATTACGTTATAACAATTGCTTATAAAATAATTTTTGTGTACACAAGAAATATACAAAATCATTCACATGTATTTATAAATGAAAATAATTATTTTAATTGCGCTTTCTGGCTTTCATTTCAGCAAATTCATTCATTACATCATCATAATTAATATCTTTAACGATATTATATTCAATCGAAATTATGCAGGGCTAGTTCGCCGACGTAAATAAACCTTGTGCCTCTCCTGCTCAGTAACGTCCCGGGTACGCATGCGCGCCTGAAGATTTCTTCTTTACTAACCTTGACGGGAGCTCTGGTCACATGAGGAAGATACAGTAGAAGCTTAATATTTGGCCTGTTAGTCGGGTGTGTCTCTGGTCGCTTATAAAGATGCACATCCGGTCACGTGAAGAAGGGAGCCTTCCTCACGTGACCGGATGCGCATCTTTAAAAAGAAGCTTTAAGCATTATTTTAAAAAGATGCTTTTCAAATCATGACTGACTGATACAAGATTACGTAATAGCAAACATTTTTAACTGGACCAATGAAAAAACCGTTTTATTTCATCAACTGCCTCATGAAATTTTATTTATCCTGTCACTAATTTCACGAGACAATTTTTTTGGTGAGTTCCATTTCAGGGCCCCCTTCGTTCTGGGCCAAGTGCCTGTGCACACCTACCTAGTTGCGGCACTGGTTATCGTTATTTTATAGGACAAACGTCACGAAATGGCAAGAAGAAATGTTGTATATCCAATTCCACTGGAATTGGATATACAATATCTTGGTATCTTGTCTTGTGTATAACTGTAAGGTTCTTTATTGGCTAAATAAGTTACTTTCTTTACAGCTGTAGTTGCTACTCTTGCATTACTTTTTAGTAAATGTTTATTAATTTTGTTATTTAATTTTCCAAAATCTGCCATTGGAAAATTAAATAACAAAATTAATAAACATTTACTTGATCTTTTTTATCAGTTTTTTTTTTAATTTTGATATCATTGAGAACATGCCTTGATAAAGATCTAGAGGTCAGAAATATCTGTAAATGGGAAAGATCTCAGAAGATGTGAAGAATAATAGAAAGTTCGTCAAGTTAAAAAAGAATTTAAAAAAAAACATGATAAAAATGTAATTCGTGATTTGTCCTCCTATAGAAAAACCAAAAATCGTTATAAATCTATACAGGAAAATAAGAAACTCCTTCATAAATTAAAATGACTAATTAACCCGTATTCATAACGAAAAACATTTCGTCATCGCGAGACTCCAGCTTTCATCGTTTCTACCTTAAACGTAATATGTTGATGCTCAGTTTGCAACGCTCCTTACTCGCGTGCAAGCCACTGTAGGCTTGAGCCCCACCTAGGGGAAGGAATCTTTCTATTTTGTATGTCCGGGAAGAGTCTTGCAATGTGGTCAATGCGTTTAGGTTGAAGAAAATAATTGGGAACTCAAGTTATTTCTGTATGGGGACTGAAAAGATCAAATTCGAAGTTTTAGGAAACTCGAGGAATTTTTGTAATAATCCAAAACTGACAGTTCTCTAAAGAAATGGAATTAGGGAGAACAGAAAATCTAGCAAAATACTGAAGTTTTTGTTATTAGAAACGGAAACTTTTCAAAACGGAAATTTCATTAAAAGTCTGAGACCTGACCGCAACTTCGCCGCACGCTATTTTCGGGAATTTTTCGTGAATTCACAGCACGTATTTCTTGCATTGCAATTTAATTGCAGATTTCGGCTCTAAAGGTACACATCATACTACTGGTTACGGCGAAGCACAAGTAGAAACGGCGTGTCTTGAGAAGCAACTTGCTTGGGTGTGCAGAAAACGATGAAAACATCTTGAAACGTATCGTAATAGGACACCACTTTTGATACAATGTTAAATAAGAAAAAAAAAAAGGAAAAGGAAAGAACTTTCGATATATGAGTCGGAAAAAATTAAAGGGAATGATACGAAGGGGGCTGTTGTCGGTTCAAAACTCAAGTGCTGGATTAAAGCCTAGCTGAATAAACCAACTTTGAAGCAGATTCGTCTTCCATTTAAGTGTGGCTAAAGCACCTGATTTTTTAAACTTTTTTGTCTTAAATCTAAGCAGGGGTGTAAAGGGCCTTAGCGCGGCTTAGTGGCGATAAGGCACTATTTTCCTCAGAGATGTAATTCTAAATTAAAAAAAGTGCCTTAGCGGTGAACGGATTAAGGAAAATCAACCCTGGAGAAATTCCTTATTTATTATTTTGAAATTCCTAATTTTTATTAGATTTTTATTACTGATTACTTTTATCAATTCATATTAAAATTGCTTAATTTGAGCAATTTTAAATAGAAGAAGGAATGTAACGCAAGTCATATACTAAGAATATCAAATTTTTATTTAAATATCGCTCTGTCATTCCACACGATTCTCTACTGAGAATAACACATAGCGGCCCCGGGGGCGCAGTGCTCTAAGCACTGGCATATGACCGTTCGTTAGTGAGGGGTTCGGGTTCGAATCTCGGTGAGACATAGATGTTGTGTTTGTCTTACGGCACACTGGCTCTCTCCCTTCCCTGGAACCAGTGAGCTCAAATTAGGGACGGGCGAGTGCTTATATCCCATTGATCAAATGATCATATGTAGAGGATTTTAGGAAGGGAGTAGAAAGGCGATTTGGGCTAGAGTGCCCGATAGGAAAGCGACACGGAAGCGAAGTAGAAAGGGGAGGAAGACGCCCTTATTTGTTACCGGGGGCCAGTACCTGGGGTCCGACGGCTTAACGTGCCCATCCGACTCACGGCGGATGTTTAGTGGATCGAGCGTTCGTACCTGCCTGGGATCGAGCCTGAGTTCCTATCCGCGGCAGTCACGAACGTTGCCCACTAGGCCACCCGCGGCCCCTATATCCCATTGAGTTGCTCACGGTGGTCGTTAAACCGTCAATAAAAAAGAAAACGTATTAGTTACTTTGAACAGATGCAATTAACACAGTCACATCAATTCAGTGTGACAAAAATGCCGTTTTTCCTAACATTATGAAGTGAATGTTGCAGGCTCCTTTTGTGTTACTCATTAATAATAAGATAATGAGCTAATGAGCTCAGGGTTTTACGTTTATTATAGCCAACAGCAGCTGGCAAGCAGTTTAATTCTGGATTTAACGACCACCGTAAGCAAGATGTACGGCTTTAGCATTCGCCTGTCCTTAATTTGAGACCACTAGTTCCAGGGAAGCGACAGAGCCAGCGCCATCCGACAAGAGCATCTACTATACCTCACCGCGACTCGAATCAGGACCCATCTTAAGCGAATGGCCAGAAGTCAGTGCCTCAGACAGCCCGACCACGGGGGTTGCTGTCTCTGAAGTACGGACATCTGGTGAAGTAGTAAGTGTGTTTGTACGAAGTACGCAGTTTTCCCTATTTTTATATATTTAATGATCTAAAAATTTCTTTTGTCCTGCTTTTCTTTCTAGATAACCTCAAAAACCGTTTTAGCACCGCTAAGCCAAGAAAAATAGTGCCTTGGGTAGCACCGCTAAGCGTCTTCTACATCACTGATTTTTCTAGGCTTAGCGATGCTAAGATACTTTTTGGTAGGTAGGCGGTTGCAGAAGATGGGTAAGGAAATTTTTTAGATGATCATATATTCGAAAATAATAAACACTGTGTTTTAATAATCACACTAAACATTTGTAATCATAACAGAAAAATATTCGTATTGCAAGGATGAGATTAAACCATCGGATCACGCAATAGGACACCTCATGGATCATAACGGTAAAGAGAATGTTTGTTTGTTTGTTTCTGGGGTCAACTTTCACTGTGAGCTGCTATAAGGGCTATATGCTGTTGGCCGTCCCTGATTTAGGGCGGGAGAGGCGCACCACCCATGCTTCATGCGGAGCTCAGACCACTGACGAGAAACCTACACCTCTGACCACTCGCGCACCGGAACGGCTTAAAGAGAATATAAAGTCAATTGTCTAGACGGTAGTTCAAAATCATTTCATAGCTCGGAGAAAAAACTGCAGAGAGAAATTATACAGCCATTTTGGTTAAGTGACAGGCGTTTTATTCAAGCGAAGAATTTTTTTACTAAGCTACTCTTTCTCTTATTTCTGGACAATAACACAACATATACACTGAATAGCAATTGAATTAGAGACAGCTGGCGTTATGCAAATGAGGCGCTGTGGGCGGCCCTGTAAACGGAAACGACATGACGTATGCAGCGATCAGACAATATAAGGAGTGTTGCGACGGGAATCAGTATAAGAGTCGGACGCAGTATGGGTAAGACGAAGGATCTAAGCGCATTTGATCGTGGGCAAATTGTCGGGGCCCGACGAATGGGTCACTCCACCTCGGAAGTCGTGCAGGCAATGGGATTTTCACGAGCCACTGTGTCACTGGTGCACCGTGAGTACATCGAATCCGGTAAAACCATCCCTGCAAGGGCCAACTGCCGTGGAAAACAGCGTGTGGATGAGCGGGGTCATCGTCGGCTAGCTCGCATTGTAACAGCGGATAGACGGGCCACAGTGCAAGAAATCACTCGGCAATTTAACGCTGGTGCACAAAAACGTGTAAGCAGCCACACCATCCAGAACCATCTCCTCGCTATGGGGTACAGAATCCATCGTCTCACGAGGGTACCGCTGCGGACCGCACATCACAGGGTGCAAAGATTAGCATGGGCGCGGGAACATCGCCACTGGACCCTAGACATGTGGAAAAATGTTGCCTGCACTGATGAGTCGAGATTCACGTTGGTACATGCGGATGGCAGGATACGAGTACGGCGCAAACCACATGAAGCGAAGGATCCTTCTTGTCAGCAAGGTACTCTTCAAGCTGGTGGGTGTGGCATTCTCGTCTGGGGACTGTTTACGTGGACTGAAATGGGGCCCCTGGTACGTGTGACATCGTCCCTCACAGGTCAACGTTACCGGGATATTCTGGACGCCTATTTGCTCCCGTTTGTGCGTCTTCAACATCCCAGTGGGGACCCCATCCCGCAGCAAGACAATGCACCGCGCTCCCGAATTGTATCCGAATGGTTGGATGAACACTCCACCGACGTGACCTCACTTCCTTGGCCTGCTAGGTCACCTGACCTCAATCCCATCGAGCACATCTGGGATGTCACCGAGAGAGATGTTCGAGGCTCTGACCCCCTCCATGAAATCTTCGTGAACTGTGGGAGCTTGTTCAGGGGTCGTGGATCCGTATGGCTTCCCAACGCTTCCGGTGTCTTGTCGAGTCCATGCCGAGACGAATCGCCGCCGTCATCAGGGCGAAAGGTGATGCTACACGTTACTAGACAGATATCTCTAATTCAATTGCTCTTCAGTGTATCTCCTAGAATGTCAGGAAAAAAGCGTATTAGTCACACTGTAGAGTTGATGACTATATTATTTATATTTATTCATTGTGACTATATTAGCTACATCTATTCCGCGTGAATCAAGTAATAATCACACTGAACATTTGTAATCATGGGAAATGACATAGTTACTTAAAAAAAACTCCATACTTTAAAGACGTGATTTAACAAACATTTTTTTCCCTTGTTAAAAATTGCGATGTCAATAAAAATAATTAGTAATAAAATTTTTATAAAATATACTGAACAATAAAAATAGCAAATCAGAATTCACAATGCTTTTAAAAACTTTCATTCTTCTTTCCAAGGCGTGTTTATCTGATCAGTTCACCGTTAAAACACTTTTTTTAATTAGAACTACATCACTGAATCTAACTGCTCAATAATCGATTTGAATATGTACACAGAGCACGAATTGCTGTCGAGTGGTTTAAGAATCGTGACAAGATAGCTATTTTGTTATTTGAAATTGTTTTCCTGTTGATGCCCTCGTTCATACAAGGAAAGCTGGTACATTTGCCTGAACCTTTTTCTTCCCACATATTTGATTGATATTCAGCAAACGTTTTTACTACCTTTCCAATGGTCATTTGAAGACAACCCCTGTGCTATTTATTGCCAGTTCAGCGATCATTTCACTGAGCTGTTCCTAATAAAGTTCGTTGTAATAATTTATTTCTTATTACTGGCTGACTGTGAAAGTTCTGTGTTTTTCGTTATACGTATATAACCACTACGTATTTATATGATATATCGCTTTGCCAGTTTTAGGTATTGAATTTATATCGTTGTTGCTTTATTTTATAACATTGATGCTTAGATGTTACATATTAGTTTCTTTATTTTAATTT
The DNA here is from genome assembly GCA_039090855.1 of Macrothele yani. Lineage (NCBI taxonomy): Eukaryota > Metazoa > Arthropoda > Arachnida > Araneae > Macrothelidae > Macrothele > Macrothele yani. The sequence goes on from CM077010.1 coordinate 57,633,772, forward strand.
TCCAATTATGTATCTAGTACGGAAATTTTCGTACGAGAAAAAATTATAACAAAAGGTTATTTCACGATTCTTCACCAGTTTTCATTTTATCTTCGAAAACCTGTTTCTTGTGTGATTTAGCATTCGAAACTACCGTAGCTCACATCTTACTTTCAACATTTCTGATACTGTGACATCTACGCCTCCATATTGAAACACCTGATTACATTTCAATAATGAGAAAGGTCCGGTTTCTCTCTCCTTCTGTATTTGTTTCAATTATAACCTACAAACCTACTTTACAGAAGTATTTACTTTTTTCTTTAGCTCAATACAGTGATAGCCTATCTTCACTGTTTCGGAACAATTAATCCGGTTCAAATACGTATTTTGATAAGGCAGCATTGACGTTCTGTGTTCATTTTGCACCTAAGTTTTGACTCTTCATATTTAAGGAGGGTCATTTGGATTTCCGATCATCTGATAGGGATAATTCGAACCGCTTTTCCTCAGTCTCTGTTGTTATTATCCAAAATCTTCTTTGGCACTATTGTAGGTTTTAAGTTTACAGAGTGACTCATCATATTGTCTTTTGTTCAGACGAGTGTTGAGTCATTGTTTTCAGAATGATTCATCTCGTCCTAAAGAAATAAAAAAATAAATAAGGGAGCACTAGAGTATTGGATTTATTTGAACACAGTTTGTATGCAAAACGTCTGTTCAAGTTGGGGTTTTCCGGCTTTCATTCTTGTACGCTTGGTGACCTCTGAAAACGACAAAAGGTGATATGACGTATACTGCTTTTCTAACATTCCGATTTCGTTGATTTTACAGTTATGTAATTTTAGGTCATTTTTCGTTATATTTTCGATACTAAATGTCGCGTCTGAACTCCCATGAGTTTCCCTTCTCTGGGCTATGACTGGCACTCATTCAAGTCGTGATAAATGGTATAGATCAGATCGGATCATATGTAGAAGATTTTAGCAAGGGAGTGTCTGATCCCAGGTCTTAAACAACCCTTAGAAAATAGGAAGCTAGGAGATTTGGGCTAGAGCGCCCAATAGGAAAGTGACACGAAAGCGAGGTAGAAAGGTTCACATTCAGATTGTATGTAGAGGATTTTAGGAAGGGAGTGTCTGATCCCAGGTCTTAAACAACCCTTAGAAAATAGGAAGCTAGGAGATTTGGGCTAGAGCACCCGATAGGAAAGTGACACGGAAGCGAGGTAGAAAGAGGGAGGAAGACACCCTTATTAATTACAGGGGGGCCGGGGCCCGACGGCTTGACGTGTCCATTCGACGCACGACGGATATAGTGGTTCGAGCGTTCGTTCCTGCCCGGAATCGAACCTGAGGTTCCTCCGTGACAGTCACAATCGCTGACCACTAGGCCACTCGCGGCCCGAGGTAGAAAGGTGGAGGAAGATGCCCTTATTTATTACCGGGAAGCCAGTACCCCGGGTCCGATTGCTTAACGTGCCCATCCGATGCACTGCGCATATTTAGTGGTTCGAGCGTTCGTACCTGCCCGGAATCGAACCTGAGGTTCCTGCGCGACAGTCACGAACGTTAACTACCAGGCCATCCGCCGCCGTGATAAATGGTATAGATCAGATTAGATCATATGTAGAGGATTTTAGGAAGGGAGTGTCTGATCCTTGGTCTTAAACAGCCCTTAGAAATAGGAAGCTAGAAGATTTGAGCTAGAGTGCCCGTTAGGAAAGTGAAACTGAAGTGAGGTAGAAAGGGAGAGGAAGACGCCCTTATTTATTACCCGATGGGGGGGGTACCCGGGGTCCGACTGCTTAACGCGTGCGTCGGATGGGCACGTTAAGGATGATGCACGTTTTTTTGCATTGAGTGTTTGAGCGTTCGTACCTGACCGGAATCGAACGTGAGGTTCCTCCGTGGCAATCACGAACGTTGACCACTAGGCCATCCGCGGCCGTGATAAATGGTATAACTACCAGTGGCGTTGGGTCATTATAGGCATCCGGGGCCAAGCCACGCATGAAAATGAGAAAAAGAAGTGTTTTTATTTTTAATTGGAAAAATTGTGTCCGTATTAATAACCAGTGCCGGATTGGCAATCTTTAAACGGCCCTGGAAACCATTTAGTGCTGCTCACTTTTGGAAATATTTATCAAGGTCCCATTCTTAAAAAAAACGGCATGCCAGCATTACATTTTGCTGTTTAAAATTTTTTTCAAAACAAATCTATACGAGCCACTGCAGTTTTTTTGCATTGAGGCAATAACAACATTTTACCTATTTTCTTGGACAATTAATATAAGAACAAAATTACTTCCTTTGTTGAGAAACAACAGACAAGGTACATTGGCCGAGAGAAACTGTCAAAGACTTTATTCCATCCTTGTACATTTTTATTGCGATAAATGAATTCGGAATTTGTCAGTTTCTTCGCTTTTAGTGAGAACGGAAACTAAAATTCGCCATTAATTTATTTCTTTTTCAAAACTTGCCTATCATTAATAAAATAATTATGAAAACATCTCTTTAAATCACTAAAAATGTTCGGAATCGGAATTGCAAGAAATTCAATGCAAATTTATGAAGTGGGAAAAATTAAAGAATGCAAAAATTATTATTTTTTTTTTATTTTTATTTTTAACTTTCAAATTGAAAAAGTATTTTTGTTGTAGCTGAAACAGACCTTCCAGCCAGAATTTTGTGCGACCCTAAGGTCCAAAGAGTAATAAATCAGATGCAGATCTCCATTAAAAAGAATATATATGCTGTATATACATATTGGAAACAGCAACCCGAAAATTTTGCACCTCCATGGAATAACGTACACAATGAATTGCGAGTTTCTATTGCAGACTATTGATAGCATATTTGATCAGATTGTATTGATAGCTTAACTGCAAATGCAATTCTGTGTGGGAAAAGTGAACAGAGGTAGGGATATCAGTTCAAAGGGATGGGGCTTAAATTTAAAAGTTGAGAGAGGGGAAGAGAGTGTGTCGAAAACAGTGTTCGGTTAATTAGAACATTTGCCCCGTGAGCTTTTTTTTTTTTTAATTCTCAAGCCATCACACTGGTAAACAAACTTTGCCGTTTTATTAAAATTTAGTTCTCTTCTACAAAAACATTGAGGTGCGAGTATATAAACACGTTTTTTCTCTTGAGTTAGCATAATTCTACCAGCCCAAAATATGGCGGCCCAGCGGGAATTCTCTCGGTATCCCAGCGGCCCAGTCTGCGCCCGTTAGTAACCAGTTCCCAGATTTCCTGAATACAAATGTGAGACACCACAATAGTTGAGTAACTGCGCATGACACATTACAGCCTTCCATATCTGTTCACTAGAGCGTAATTAGTACCGCGTGTTGGTAGAGGCGGCCTCCGCCAACTCGACGCCTTGGAAAAGCTTCGGTGAACAGTAATGAATGAGCAGATGCGCGCTGAACTGCGCATGAATAAAACTGTCATTTTGGGGCTGGTCGCCTTTCTGTTTAACAATAGCAATTTTGTTTCCGTGTCGTTGGGGCAAAGCTAACCGGACTGCACTGCTAATGCTGTGAAACTCATCTACCGACAAGATATCTCTTGTGTTTCAGTATTTCTTCGTGCACTAATGGGTCGTGGACCCTTTCCCCTATGGGTGACTTAAGGCAAGACAAAAGGAAACTTCCCGCGTTCCATCACGATGTCCCCTTTCAAACCCCAGGCGTCTCAATCTTAGTCACCACCAGAAAAACGATTTCTAAATGAATATTTTAAAACAGTACCCAAGAAGAAAGGAGCAAGCTTAGTGACCTCTACGCCATTATCTCCCTCTTACCCTCAGGCTAACACAATAATCCTCTCCAGCTCACAGTAAATATCCCCAGTGTCTACTGTAGCGCCTCCCTGAAGCAAAACAGAAGTGACAATGACGTCGCCAAAATGCGAATATTTGTATGTTATAGAAACACGACCGAAACTGGGATCATCATTTTTTTTTATGATCATATATATACACTGAAGAGCAATTGAATTAGAGACAGCTGGCGTTATGCAAATGTGGCCCTGTAAACGGAAACGACATGACATATGCAGCGATCCGACAATATAAGGAGTGATGCGACGCGAATCAGTAAGAGTCGGACGCAGTATGGGTTAGACGAAGGATCTAAGCGGATTTGATCGAGGGCAAATTGTCGGGGCCCGACGAATGGGTCATTCCATCTGGTTTTACCGGATTCGATGTACTCACGGTGCACACGTGACACAGTGTCTCGTGAAAATCCCAGTGCCTACACGACATCCGAGATGGAGTGACCCATTCGTCGGGCCCCGACAATTTGCCCAAGATCAAATGCGCTTAGATCCTTCGTCTTACCCATACTGCGTCCGACTCTTACTGATTCCCGTCGCAACACTCCTTATATTGTCTGATCGCTGCATACGTCATGTCGTTTCCGTTTGCAGGGCCGCCCACAGCGCCTCATTTGCATAAAGCCAGCTGTCTCCAATTCAATTGCTTTTCAGTGTATGTATATGAATAAGGTTATAATACACAAACGGCTATGCAAATTATGGCGTTTCTTTCACAGGTCGGGATTTAAATAACACAGGTTGTACCTGACCCTACCTTTGGATGATTATAACTCAGCGCATTTGGAAGCTTTTCGCCTACAGTATTTGCACTAAATGGCAACGTCAACAACAATTAGTCTGAATTTGATTTCAATCGGACAATTGGTTGCTCAATAAAAGCTAAAAATGCCTTTTTTTCTTTTTTTTTTTTTTTTTGTTACAGTGCCCCAGTTTTAAGAAATTTTAATATTTGACATCGAAGGCTGACCAGAAGCTTTCAAGTGAGCCATCAACGACGTTTACATCTCCTCAGCTTGCCGCTTAGCACTTTAAAAAAGTGACAGAACGGGGTATTTGTATCTCAAAACTCACGGAAGCGTTTCAAATGAAATATTCCTACCCGTTCCTGACTTATTGAAAACCGTAGTTCCATGCTAATGTTACAGTGGACACCCCCCTCCCAACCTAAAACCTGAAGAAAACTTTAAAATTTGTCCGCCATGTCGCGTATTGTATGAGGCAGCTAGGAATCACAGTTCGGCAGGCTCACATGTTCTTTTACAGTTCAGTTTTTTTATTTATTTCTCATTTACGTTGTTTTTTCTTTCGGCTGTTCTCTAAAATTAATTAACAAAATTGCGGGATAATTAGGAAGTCGCTCCAATGCTCTTGAAGGCAAGAAACGCAATATTTTTGCCATTTTGAATTGTTTCTACCTGTGGGAAAAGGTAGCACTCAATGGTTGCTCTGGAAATTGATAAGAGCAAAGCGATATGCCCAGAAGAGGACTTCTGGATTTCTTGAGGAGGGGCCGATGTTACGACCCACCCCCGCCATTAATTTAGTAATTAATGGGCGTGATTGATGTATGAAATTAATTAAGTATTAATTATGTTCGAGGCTTGATTGGAGTTTAAAAGTGTAAACAGCAGATAAAGTTTTATCTGGGGGTTTGGAAAGAAAAGAGGCGAAGAATTCTCTCTCTGGCTGGGTGGTCTCAGAATAGCTCTGTTAGGTCATAAATATCAGGGCGCAGCTGACGGGAGCCTAAGCAACACGGAAAGGGAAAGTGGTACCTTTCGAAGAGGGGTCCACTTGAGTAAATGAATGAAGATGGGGACAAAAGGTTTAGCGAATAATCGTAAATTCGTCGATTGTTTGGGGCATTTTCGAGAACAATTGCTCTCTGTGTGGTCCGTGCAGAAAAATAAGATTTCGCACTTAGCGTGAAAATAAGGAAGAAAGTTCAGTTGTCTGTACGCTCTCCGATGTGAAAGGCTGGATGCCTTGGATCTGCAAAATGAATTGGGAAAAATGAAGCAGCGAACCTCCCCGCATTTGGTAAAAAAACGGAGACGACAACTCGAGGCAGCTGGAGATGCCAGTTTGCCATAAAGACAGCAGAATGCCTAAATCCGCGTGATAACGCAGAAATTTCTAGGCTGGAGCGTAATGGAAATCAGCGACTGTTTGGCCTAATGAAAGCCAAGTTACAGGGGAATTAAGAAGTCTGCGAGTGGACAGTGGTCATTCCAATGAGAAGCGAAGCCAAGCAAAGTCGGGTTCGGATGCCAACCACTGCAGTGTGGAATCGTCACCCCCATTCATCCCCTACTGTGGAGGAAGTGAAGAGACGCGCTTGTCTTACGGGGCGAAGCGAGGCCCCATGTGGGCGTGTGTGTGGTCACGTAAGCAGCGAAGCCACTACGTGTAAGTGCGACGGGATAAAAACATGGCGAAAGAAAAATATGAGCGTAAGAGCTGTGGCTTCGATACCTAACAAATATACAGGTGAAATGTTGAGTTGCTGATATACGCTTAAGGTAAAAGCACGTCTGATTTCGCTCGGCCGAGAAAATTAATCTCAGGGCTGGCGGTCGCAACTATAAAAAAAATGGAAACAAAACCTGCGAGGGACATATTTGAACTGCGTACTCAGGCAGGGTAGATGTTATGCTAACGGAAAGGAACTGACTGAATTGGGAATGAACGGTCAAAAAGGACGGAAGGTTGCGACGGACGGAATCTACTATAGCAGCAGCGGAATTGAATGTGTTCCACTCTCCAAGCAGTTGATGTTCAGAAATATTTCTTCACAACAAAAATCATTTCCCAGGAACACAGAAAATCAGTCTCGGAAACTGCAACAGCAGATGTGAGAGGGGCTATTTTGTTTAACGGCCACCTTTAAATCTTCACAAGAGTGGATCCGTGTATACTCGCATCAGCGCAACAAAGTGCGGCGTGATATTACCATTTTAATTGTGTGCTTCATTTACATCAAGCGTCAAAGTGAAGTGTTGAATCATCGGTGCTGCCACATGGTGCAAGTGTCTGTGTGTGTGTGCGTGTTTTTTTTTTTTTTTGTCGTGTGATATTATGTGATGCACACTGGATTTGCACAGCAAAGTCACGAAACTGTAAGTAGATGAATATTTCCTTTTTCTTTCTTCGCACATCTGCGAACTTGTGCCATCCCGACACCCAAAGCTGCATGGACATAGATGCAGTAATGCTGAGTGACTGAACCTCAGAGGAAATACCTGCACATACAGATTTCAATTTCTTACCGGGCCCATTTCCTGATTATTTTTTTTACATGAATAAGGGAGAAGGTGTGGCCACAAATTCCGCTGGGCGGGACAGTTTCTTTTAACTTTGGTTCAGGGCCAAAGCTAGCTGGGCAGGGTTCTGCATGTGCATGCTTATTAGATTTAGTTAATTAACTTTGGCAGTATTTCGCACCTATAATCTTATACCGCAAATTAACGTGCTTGTGTATTTTGTGTCGCGAGTATTTTTAATGTGATCGTTTGCATATAATTTGTTTTTCATTCTCTAAGCAATTGTATATGAATATCACCTGCAGCTATTTAATGTGTAAACGAGTAGTATCTCTTGTTCAGATAGTCCGGTGGAGACTCAGTCGGCTGCGTTATCCGACAGTAAAGTGTGACACCGTATGCTGCCCACATATGAGGGGCAATTGTCTATGCGCCTAGAGAGCGCCGGATCTGTTTAAATCTCGCAGAACGTTATTAAATGTTGTGTTGTGTATTTGAGAATCATGTGTTATTTGCGAAAGTGAGTGTTGTACTGACCTATAATCTTATACCGCAAATTAACGTGCTTGTGTATTTTGTGTCGCGAGTATTTTTAATGTGATCGTTTGCATATAATTTGTTTTTCATTCTCTAAGCAATTGTATATGAATATCACCTGCAGCTCTATTTAATGTGTAAACGAGTAGTATCTCTTGTTCAGATAGTCCGGTGGAGACTCAGTCGGCTGCGTCTTCCGACAGTAAAGTGTGACACCGTATGCTGCCCACATATGAGGGGCAATTGTCTATGCGTCTAGAGAGCGCCGTATCTGTTTAAATCTCGCAGAACGTTATTAAATGTTGTGTTGTGTATTTGAGAATCATGTGTTATTTGCGAAAGTGAGTGTTGTACTGGCTGGTTGGGGATTGAATGTACCGGAGTAAGATCCGGACCACTACACTCAGTCACGAATTGGTGATTGCGGGTGAACCTCATCACAACTCTGATCCCAAAGTATCATTTTTTTTAGTTTATTTTATTTTTTATTTGTTGTTGTTATTTTGTTCACACGGTGGATTCACACAAGCCTTGTGCTTCGGGTCATTCTTCAACTTTTCATTTTTTATGTTCTGGTGTGAATCTTTGAGTGCAGCAGTGCACCTGAGATTCTCACCTGGTGCCGCGGCCAACTAAATTGTACTTCAGGTCCCAAGCACCGTTACCGGCCGACTCGGCAGGAACACTGCTAGTGCCGTGTAACACTAACCTCGATTGGTACAAGACTTCTTGCTTGATATTTCGCAGGGTTCCCTATCACTTTATCCGTGCTCATTTCGTCCACGTTCACTTTGTCCGCTCCGTTCACTTGGTTCAATTCATTTCGTCCAGCGTTCATTTTGTCGACTTTTCACTTTGTCCAGTTCGTTTCGTCTAGCGTTTACTTTGTCCGCTGTTCACTTTGTCCACATTCATTTGGTGTTCAGAATGGATGGAATACCGTGGAAATTTTCTGTTTTGATGAAATTTTTGTTACTAGCCAGAAAAAAAGGTAAGCGGATATTACTCACATGCGTTTGTTTTTCCTGTTTAAGTTTCTCGATTAAAATATAACGATTTTAAATGTTATTTAAAGTAAATCGAATAACTGAAATTTGAAGAGTTTTTTAACTCCTTTGTGTGGAACGATGTCAATCACTGACGTTAATCAAAGTTTATTCCAATGGCCATAAAAGTGATGGATTGAAGAGGAAGTTTTTAGACTCCTTTATGTAAAAAAATCTCTATTTTCCTCCTCTTACACCGTAAATTCACAGTAAATATCAATCTAAACTTTTTTTCATCATTATACTTTTATGGATATTTTTCTCACTTTAAATAGCTATGACACATGTAGAGAGCATTATAGTTAATTCGTATGAAAATTAGTAATGCAGAAATTATAAGCAATTAATAATCAAAATAAATGTACTAAAAAGTTAAGAACTATATGAAAACAATATACAACAATATATATGTTTCAAAATATGACATTTTGTTTTCTAAAACTTTGATTTATGTCATAGTGATTGACATGCCACACGAAAGTGATAAAAAGCACTTCAAAGTTCAGTTCCTCGTTTTGCTTTAAATAGCATTTAAAATCGTTGTATTTTAATCGGAAAACTTAAACAGGAAAAACTATCGCATGTAAGCAATACCCGCTGACGTTGTTTTTTTTTTTTTTTTTCTGCCTAGTAACAAAAATTCCACCAAAACAGAAAATTTCCTCGGTATGCCATTCATTCTGAAGACGAAATGAGTGCGGACAAAGTGAACAGCGGACAAAGTGAACAGTGGACTAAATGAACTGGACCAAGTGAAAGTGGACGAAATATGAACACGGACAAAGTGATCCGTCACCCATTTCGCAGGACGGACTGTAGTTTGTTAGCCATTGTGGCGAAGTCAAACTGATTCCAAGTTTGCTGTCTTTTACTCATGTCAGAGGGGAAGATTTTATGGATTTTTTTTTGGGGGGGGGGGAGGTTAACGACCACCATGAGCAGCTTTAAACCCCTGATTCGGGGCCACTGGTTATCGTATCACGATAAAAGGGCGACACGACAAAAGAGCGATGCATCAAAAAGGCGCACGACAAAAGGGCGATGCAACACAGGAGCGATACGACGAAAGGGCGAACCCACGGACGTGATATTTTTTTACTTCAACTGCAAGATTTCTAAAAGATATTATTTCCCAAAACGGCACCGGGATCTGTCTGAGCAAATTACATATTTCTTTGTGTATTCAAACCCCAACTGAAATCAGACCTCTCATCCTATATAGTAGGCTTTCTAAACAATGTTATTTCAAAAAAGGCCGAGGGGCCCTTTAAGCAAATTCAATATTTCTTTGTGTATTCAAATAATCCCAACTGAAATCAGACGTGTCACCTTTTGTACTCTAAATGAAATCAATATACAGGGTATCCATTTAAACCAGTACCCTGAAAAAACCTTACATTTTTGCAAGGGATCGCGCAAGGAACTTCTTTTTTTCAATAGAAGCAGCAACTCCTGGAGAATGAAAACCGCCACCGTGAAGAAGATTGTTAACCGTAACTGTAACTCAGCTCGTGATTTGTTTGTTGTTGCGTTGTCATTCACTTGCGTGCATTCGGAAACATGCAGTACTCTGTTCCAGAGCGTGTTTTTTTAGTGAAATCTTATTGGGTAACCAATTCTGTCATCAAAACGCAACGAGCATTTCGAAGGAAGTTTGAAAAGTGCTAAGCAAGTCAACAATTCTGTCGATGGGAAAAAACTGGAGCAAACCGGTTCTCTTCTCAGCGTTAGCGGTAGACATCACCCTCCGATGCCCCAAACGCGTGTGGACGATGTTCGGCAACGTTTACTTCAATCTCCGACGAAATCGTTGCGCAGATTAAGCCAACAGACAGGATATCCATACGGAACTTGTCAAAGGGCAGCAAAAAAAGCGAATATTCGACCATTTAAAGTGCACGTAATCCATCAGCTGCAGGAACCGGACAAGGGAAAGAGAGCAAGTTACTGCTAATGGTTTCAAAATTTTCTTAATTTGCGATCTGATATTCTCTCCATCACATGGTTTACGGATGAAGCCTGGTTTCATCTGTCAGGCTACGTCAATTCACAAAACAGGAGATACTGGGCTGCCGAAAACCCACGCGTTATGTGTGAAACACCGATGCATTCACAAAAGGTTGGTGTATGGTGTGCGGTTTCGTCTACGAAAATTATTGGCCCCATTTTTTTCTCTGAGACTGTCAACATTAACGTTTATTGCCGCATATTCAATGAATTTGTGGAACACCTTGAGGACATTGAATTGACAGAGGGCTACTTTCAGCAGGATGGCGCTACGTGTCACACATCGAAAGTCTCAATGGAACTCATAACCAGCTTCTTTGATGACAAATTAATTTCAAAAAACATATGGCCTCCCCGATCTCCGGACTTAACTTCCCCTGACTTTTTTTTATGGGGCTGCTTAAAGGATAGAGTTTACAAAACCCATCCAAAAACATTGGATGCATTACGTGACACAATCACGACTGAAATCGGCAATGTTACTGCTCGTACTCTACATGAGACATCACTGAATATGGTGCGGTGTGTTCAACTGTGTTCACAAGAAAATGGAGGACAATTCCAACATTTGCTTTGATAAAATGATTCTCCAATACCACATGTATAATTCTCAACTTACTGTATGATTTTGTTGTTATTTATAAAAACGTTATAAGTAAATCACATGGTACTGGTTTAAATGGATGTAAAAGGCTTTATAAACGATGTTATTTCCAAAATAACCCGGGGCCCTTTGAGTAAATTTAGTATTTCTTTGTGTGTTCAAATAATCCCAACGAAATCAGTAATTTGGAAATTTATATCTTCTTAACATTTTTTTGCAAATTGGTTAAATAGTTCTCGGAGTTAAGTGAACCGTTAGGCTGGTAACCGTGCGCCCTTCTGTAGCAGCGCCCTTTTGTCGTGCGGTCGTTCACCCTTTTGTCGTGTAATTTTGGTTCCACCCAAGTCTCATCCGCGACTCAATTTCGAGCCCATTTGGACGAGTTGTCAGTAGTAGTCAGCGTTTAGACCACTTTGCCACTGGGGCGGCTTTTATGGATTAATCCAAATTGAAGAGAGAAATGTTTCCTCCAGAGAACTACTTTTCCTTTGATAAACTTTTTAAGCAGAAGTTTTCATGCTCTGGTATTTAGAATTTATTGACAGAACATGAAAACTCTTCTAAACAGAACATGAAAACTTTGTTTGCATCCGAGAAGCACACGTCCCATGTCTCATTCAAGACCAGGACCGGAACGATCTTTTCTTCCCAGGGAAGGCGAAACTTGACATTACGCCCCTCGGAATACTCAAGAGATGCATATAGCGTATTAAATCCGTTTACTTTTGTGGTGATGTAAGCAAAAACATTCGCCAAGCTTTCACACTCCACTGGGTGGCTTTTTCAAGGCAATGGTGTAAAGCCTTCCAGTGGAGTGCGAAAGCTTGGCGAATCTTTGTGCTTCCTACACCACAAAAATAAACGGACACCATTGACTTGAAAAAGCCTCCCAGTGGAGTGCGAAAGCTTGGCAAATCTTTGTGTTTACTACGCCACAAAAATGAACGGACACCATTGCCTTGAAAAAGCCTCCCAGTGGAGTGCAAAAGCTTGGCGAATCTTTGTGCTTCCTACACCACAAAAATAAACGGACACCATTGCCTTGAAAAAGCCTCCCAGTGGAGTGCGAAAGCTTGGCGAATCTTTGTGCTTACTACGCCACAAAAATAAACGGACACCATTGCCTTGAAAAAGCCTCCCAGTGGAGTGCGAAAGCTTGGCGAATCTTTGTGCTTACTACGCCACAAAAATAAACGGACACCATTGCCTTGAAAAAGCCTCCCAGTGGAGTGCGAAAGCTTGGCGAATCTTTGTGCTTACTACGCCACAAAAATAAACGGACACCATTGCCTTGAAAAAGCCTCCCAGTGGAGTGCGAAAGCTTGGCGAATCTTTGTGCTTACTACGCCACAAAAATAAACGGACACCATTGCCTTGAAAAAACCTCCCAGTGGAGTGCGAAAGCTTGGCGAATCTTTGTGCTTCCTACATCACAAAAATAAATGGACACCATTGCCTTGAAAAATCCTCCCAGTGGAGTGCGAAAGCTTGGCGAATCTTTGTACTTACCACACCACAAAAGTAAACGGAAGAATAAGCTATATGCGTCTCTTGAGTATTCACAGTTTGGTGTATTTATAATAACGCCCCTCGGAGTTCAAAAGTTTTCCACCTCCACTCAAAGAATACGCGGTTTTTACTTTCTTACACTTCCGTTATAGGAAAGTATTATAATCTTTCAAAAATCCCACCTCCTTGGATACATAATTTTATTAAAATGTAAGAACTAGGGAGATACTCAAAAGCCAATGGTTGTACATATATCAAGTAAAACGTATAAGTTATGTGAACGCCAGAAAGCACTTCACAGAAATGCAGAAGAAAAACTAACCAACACAGAACGAATGAGTATCAGATAGCAAATGTTGCAATAGAAAGATGTTTTAAGGATAAGGCTTGGAAAAATTCCGTTCAAGGTTAAACACTCAGAGGAGCTTTCTGCGACAGATGCCTGATCAGCTTCTGATCCCTACGGCGTATTCAGAAAGGTCACGAAGGTTAGGCAGATCAGATCATATGTGGAAGATTTTAGGAAGGGAGTGTCTGAACCCAGGTCATAGGAAGCTAGGAGATTTGGACTAGAGTGATCGACAAAAAAGTGGCACGGAAGCGAAGTAGAAAGGTAGAGGAAGACGCCCTTATTTATTACCTTGGGCCCAGTAGTACCCGGGGTCTGACGGCTTAACGTGCCCACGCGACGCGCGGCGGGTCTTCCTCTACGTATAAGTTATGGTTCAAGCGTTCGTACCTGCCTGGGATCAAACCTGAGATTCCCCCGTGGCAGTCACGAATGTTGACCACTAGGCATATTCTCATATTGCTTTATATTCCTCTCTGTTTCATAAAATTCTTTTCATGCATATGAGGAGTTCACGCCTCAGAGTGGGCAACTGTGTATCCTGGATGCTGTTTAAAATTAACTAAAAAGGGAAATCTTCAGGAACAGTATTACATTATTTCTAAGTTAAAAATTTCAGTAAATTTATTCACACATTTTGTGCATTTTTGTCCATCAGAGCATAAATTTACGCCCCTGGTATGACCATTCTGGGAGGGCAATCGCCCTCCCTGACCTACCGGTAGCTACGTCGCTGATTGGGACTTGAACCCGACGAATGGTCCGAAGCCCGCGCCTCGGACCACTTGGTCACCTGGGCGGGAAAATGCAGCAACCCCGGTAGCGCAGTGGTCTAAGTGATGGCTTTTGATCATTCGTCGGAGAGGGGTCCCGGTTCGAATCCCGGTGAGGAACGGATGTTGTATTTGTCTTACGGCGCTGGCTGTCTCCCTTCCCTGAAATCAGCAATCCTATTTTGGGGACAGGCGACTGCTTATAGCCCATTGAGTTGCTCACGGTGGTCGTTAAACCTCCAATCAAAAAAGAAACGCATTTTGCTCTGTATCTTTATGTAATTAACATGATAATTTTGATAAATACGTCCTAGAAAAATATCACAGTTATGCTAATTTTCTGGAACGTATGTGCTGAGCATTTTTTTTCTTAGAGAAGATCTGAACCCTGTTCTGAAAAGAAAAATGTCTATGCTCCATTCATGCTTAGCATATTTTATTCACGTATTTTTTTCAATTTCCTTTTGCAGCGAACCGAAGAAGAGAAGAAATCCTCTCGTACGAAACGAATCATTGGATTCCAACAAAAGTGATGATGTCAAAGACAGCGACAGTTCTCAGGAAATGAGTGGTCGACCTTCGCCCATCCCTGAAAATGAAGACAATAAAGACAGTAGGTGGGGATTATTTATCTGTGCTGTGTGTGTGTTGTGCTCGTTGTCTTTCCGCATCCGCGAAAAACATACCCAGTCCGGGGGCAGCTATATGTGCATTACCTGGCGCGAACACTGAATCTTTGAATGACTCGCGAAATAGACATACATGTACTGCCTTCGTATGATTCGGTTGTACTTCTTCTCCCTGGGAGAACTGGAGACAAACGGGCTCACGTGATCAGTTATAACAGGTAAGGCTAGAAATGCTTTCCTATGAAAATGAAAGTAGTTGCAACCTGTCCTACATGTACAGTAGTTAATTCACTAACTTTCCACCGATGAGACATTACATTATGACCACCAACCTAATAAGCTGTAGGGGACCCCTTTAGCCCGCAAAACAGCGGCCACTCGGCAAGGCATCGATTCGATGAGGTATCCTGAGGTATCTGGAACCATAATGTCAACAGCTGGTCCTCTAGTTCCCTGTGGTGGTGATTTAGCGTGAGCCTGCTTTTCCAAGTCTTACCATAAATGTTCGATTGGGTTCATGTCAGATGAATTTCGAGGCCAGGGCATTGACAGAAAGTCACCAGCATGTTAACCACTTCTTGGCGATTCTGACAGTGTGACATAGCGCATTATCCTGTTGGTAATGGCCATCACCAGCAGGGAACACAGTTGCCATGAATGGGTGAACTTGGTCCGCAACGATGTTCATTGTGTACAACAATGTACACAATGTCAGGGATTGTGCTATTGAGATAATGACGCCTAAAGTGTCCCAAGAAAACATTGCCCACAGCATAACACCGCCAGCCTCTTTCCGCCCAGCATTGCAAGGTACCATAGCTTCCGTTAGTAATCAGCGTATCCGCGCTCGCCCTATACACGTGATGCACCAGGAAACTTGATACGTCAGACGAGGCCACTTTCTTCCTATCATCCACGGTCCAATCTCGATAATCTTGAAAGCCCATTTCATGCGGTGTTGGCGATGACGTGCAGTGAGCTTGGGGACTTGGCTTGCTCTTCGGCTACGCAGGCCCATGCGCAGAAGGCTGCGATAAACTGTGTGCTGTGACACACTGCCCTGATCACCACTGTTGTAGCTGCGGGTGCTGTGGCACTGCGGTCTTTGTGATCAATGTGCGAGAGTTTCAGCTCCGCTGTGGCATCAGTGAGCTGCGGACGACACACGTCTGGACGACGGTTCGTCGTTTGGCCATTTGTGCACCACTTTTGATTCGTACTCACTACAGCGGCACGTGACCAACCCACAAATCGCACCGTTTCCGAGATCGTAGTTCCGAGGCGCCGTGTCGTCACAACTTGCCCTTTATCAAACTCCGATAAATCGGCAGCTTTCCCTATTCTGACTCCGAACACTCTACTAACCGAAAGCCGGTCCTCGGGTTGTGTATATACTGCTCTGTAAACTTCACCTACGCCACCGCTCGGTCTCCAGGCGCGCTCATTTCTCTAGGCTGGGAGTGGTCATAATGTAATGGATCATCGATATATTTTGCCTACATCGTAATTTTTCGCAAAATAGAACGTACGTCCAAAAAAATTCCAGGACTGACGCAATAAAGAATATAAAAAAAGGTACCATACTCACACGTCACCTTCAAAATGCCGCCCTTCTTAATCAACCCCTCAGTGTGCAGCGTTTCTGAAGATCCCGAAAACAGTTCTGTATAGCATTTTCCGGGATGTCCGCAAGTTGTTTTTTGTCAGGGCTTCTTGGATAACTGTAATGTTTGCATGATGCGGGCCTCTTAGGTCCCGTTTTATCCTGGAAAACAGTCCTCAGGTATGTGGATCATACTACAGGCACCATGTTTCATTTCCTGCAATACTTCTGGAGCAAAAAACCAAGATCTTCAGCTGCATTGCCCAGCACATCGGAACAGAACGATGGACGAGACTCCTTTTGGTCATCGTTCAGAATGCGGGGTGCCAATCTGGCATTCAGTTCGTTTTCTCAGATCCTCGCGTAGAATCTCATGGCAGTTAAACTTACTGAAGCCCACTGACTCAGCCAAAAGTCTCACTGTAATTCGGCGATCTTTCTTTCACTGATTCCGCACCTCTTAGATTTTTTGCACTGTCCGCACACTGGAAGGGCGCTCAGATCTCGGATCATCGTCAAAGGATTTCCGCCCGTCATGAAACCGTGCATACCATTCGAAAACTCTGCTGCGACATAATGCTGTACCTCCATATGCTTCTTTTAACATTCTGCAAGTTTCTGTAGCTGATTTACCAAGTTTCCAACAAAAACGGATGTTTACTCTCTGTTCTTCCGTGACCAAAATGAAATGGGGCGAGAACGCATGCTATGACTGCTTTAACGCCGGCCTGTCGGTACCGGTATAACCGGTTGCCAACTGTTTGCTGATTGGCCAAGAACTGCTGTCTTCTGGCATACACGTGATATTTTTATTCCACCAGTGTTTCGTCAGTTATGCGGTCAGTCCTAGAACTTATTGGACGTAGGTTGTATTTTGAATTGTAATCACTACCAGTCAATAAAAACATATCAAATAGATGCATGCAGCAGCGCTGTCAACAAATAATGACCATAAATTCCGTTTTTATTTCATTAATGTTTTTTTTTTCAAGAGTTTGACTGTCCTCCTTCACATCTAAGGCTCGTTAGGATTTCAGCTGACGTCCAGAGTGAACGGATTTATTTATCACAAAAAAACTATCGGGAGGATACTCTAGTACTCTCTCGATTTTTTCGTGATAAGTAAAGCAGATAATTTATGCTATGCATCTTTCGCATGCCGTGATCTTTCTGGGTGTGAAATAAAACCAGTTATTTGAGAGTATCCATTTATTTATTTACGTACAACACTTTGCATCTTTACCAAGTAAAGCAGATACAATAGGCTTGTGGTAACTAAAGTATATGATGTGCAAACTTGTGATTCTAGACAATCCAAGTGTCTCTGAAAAATAGCATCGACTGTAATATTCCCATTCGTCGTAGAAACATTAAAATCTTAGAGTGGTCAGACCGAACTCTTCACTTAGAACATCGACAAAGGATTTATAGATTCTGGCTTGTTCAAATTAATATTAAAAGGTATCAAGCGATAATTTTTGGAGCTTTTCATAACAATAGATCCCTTACATGTGTACGGAAGAAGTACAAAATTGAACGAATACTATAATATCGTCGATCTTATAACCCGGCGATATGTATAACACAATCTATAGGAAAGTTTAGTCATTAGGCATCGTACATTCAGAAGAAACTACAGTATTTCACCTACGGGTCTTATAGAAACTCAGAACCCTGAACTATGACAAAAAAACAACGTCCATGTGAGAAGTTACGACATGCGCGTGGCCGTGTTTCTGATAAATAGCTACAACACAGCACTAACGTTGTCTCTTCGATATTTAACGCTACATTCGAAGCACGGATTGTCTATATTATCGTTGTTAGCCAAGCAAATCTGAGCGACAGCATCGGTCAAGTCAGCGGCGTGCATTTTCGAATACTGGCATTGAAAGTATACAGTTTTCCTATCTTGTATGAAATCTAGCACGCTGTCTTGAACGGTACATCGCTTATGTCTGTTTAATTTTGATAATGCATTTCTCGATGCAACCGTGGAGATCGCGTTTCTCATGAGGTGATAAAAGGCGTGATCGCCCGACGGTGAAGTAATGAAGAGATCTTCCCGTGATTTAACTCGAGGAAGAGCTACATAAACCAAAGCTTACTCGTGGCCTCTCCCGTTTTACTCGGAATTTTCTTTACTACTGGCCGGGAAGACGCATAGAATCAAAATGCATTTTTGTAATGGCCTTTATCACATTTAACATCAGGTTCTCGTAAGTTACGCAGATTACAATGAGATTTTGTTAAGGCTGCCTTTGAATGAGTGTTAGGGTTCCTCTTCTGCGATAGATGGCGCAAAAAATTTCTTCTTGGGCGTGGCTTTTACTTCTTGAGGGATTGTCCCAGAAGTTGGCGTCACCGAATCACTGCAGACCTCGCCACATTCAGAATGGAAGCGGTCTCTCGTTGGCTCCACAATGAAAAGACAAAATACGCGCTGTTACGTTTTAACCAATAACATTGTTTGGGATGGAGCTTAGTAGGTATGCAGAGTTTCTAAAGCTCAAATTCATGGGTTCTCTGCTAATGTACACATTTTTTTCTTCAAAAAGTGAACGTACAGTAGGATTTAAGATGATTTATGGGAGACAAGATTCCAGTCCCACTTTTGGCCCCATTCAATTATTTCCATTTGGTCTAGATAATTCGAAAAAATCAGACAGAAATGAGAGATTTCTTTTCTTCCAGACAGAAACACTGCTAAGCTAACTTATCGCGCCATCTAGCGGCCAAATTTGAATACTTTCGAGTCAGATAAATTGAATTTTT
Organism: Macrothele yani; assembly: GCA_039090855.1. Classification (NCBI taxonomy): domain Eukaryota; kingdom Metazoa; phylum Arthropoda; class Arachnida; order Araneae; family Macrothelidae; genus Macrothele; species Macrothele yani. The sequence continues at coordinate 57,652,694 of CM077010.1, forward strand.
AAAAAAAATTCTAACATTTTTTTCGGAATAATAACTATGGCACATATTAGCTGTAGGTCGTTTTTATTTGTGCTCAAAATTTCAAACGCTACAAAGTAATAGTCTTGGAGAAAATGTGTACAAAAGGATTTACATTGCAGATATAGGGTAGAATTTCTCTTAGATTCATTCAAAGACAGCCTTAAGTTTATGTAAAAAGTAATGAAATAATACTCGGCAATAGTTTAGTAAAATATATTGTTGAGTAAAAATGAAATTAACTATTGTTGCTTCATTTCATGAGACAGCATGTGGCGCGATCAGATTTCAACTATGGTTTTCACAATGCCGCACGATTTCCCATTTTGGTTAAATCGATATTTTTTTACATGGTATGTAAAAAAATATCGATTTATCCCTACTGTCGGGAAAGATGCATAGCATGGAAAAAATTATATATCTCTTGAATGTTGGAAAAAGATCCGTAATTAAAACATCCTATCGCAAAGTAAACGAAAACACCCGTTCATATTTAAAACGAAATATTTTTCGCAAAAGATATTAATCACTAATAAGCTTTAGCCTGTCATGAGTTCAGTAGCTCGCGGATTATCTCTTTATCATCCCGAAAGCAAAGAACCGGTTCACAGAGGTGATAAGATCTTTCCATCTTCGGCAAAAGTTGGGTTACGAGAAGTGATTCAAGAGAAGAACGGAATCGACGTCATTCGTGGATCTGCTACAGCACTGGAGGATTAGCTTCGAGTTTATCCAATCAAGCTGAAAGAATGAAAATTGCGTGCCCTGAACTGTCTCATATTAATGATCGCTGATGGGGTAACTGAGTTTCCGGCTTAGGTTATCTCCTTTTTCTGTGATAAACCGGCCAGAGAAATACTGAAAACCAGTTTCTAATAAATACTGTCACCTTCGAGACCAGTTATATAAAACAAATTACTGCTACACTGTTATAAATCTGTAGCTACCACACGAATACAGCTGTACAAATACATTTGGCAGCTAGCTCCACTACTCCACCGGAGGAGCTTACTTTACACGGCACAAAGTACTGCTGTACAAGATGGTCGTCAGGCCAGTGCTTACTTACGCCTCCTCCATCTGGATAGGAATCAGTGAGAGAGAATCGAGAGGCTGCAGAGCCGAGCACTTCGTATGATCACTGGGGCTCCCCCTATGTGGACCCCACTGCGGAACCCGAGGAACAGACTTGGAGTTGAGACGGTACATGAGTTTTCCGCCAGACTTGCCAAGAAGTTCTTCAAGGAAGCAGAAGCCCATCCTAATGGACATATTAGGGGTGCGGTTGACTGCGATCCCAGCGAATCCCCCCCCTTCCCTGAAAGGGACTTGGGGAAGGGCAGCACTGTTCCCTGGGATCAATCAGATGGGGGACTGGATGGGATGGAGTGTAAGTCTGTGAACATTGGTGAGTGTTAGACAGACCACCACTCCCTTCTTTTTCAGGTTGGCGTTGTGATGGCGAGTACTTATTGCTGCTCCGCATCCGGATGTGGTTTTGCGAGTTTCAGTCCCTCCCCTCCCCCTTCGGGGGGGGGGCGTCGGCGGCTGGGTGGTGTTGTGGTTCTTTGTGATAAGTGCTGTGATGCTTGGTTTTCCCCTGCTCGTCCCTTCTCTTCCTTCCCGCCTCGGACTGATGTCACGGTTCACTCGAAAGATTTGCCCCCCTCCTCTCCTTTCATTCATTTTTTTTTTCTGTTTATCTTTCTTATTGAGTTCACTTACTCAGACCTCCTAGCTTCCTATTTCTAAGGGCAGTTTTAGACCTGTGTTCAGACACTCCCTTCCTAAAACTTCTTCAAACGTAGCGTAGCGTAGCGTAGCATTATACAGGGTGCATAGGAAAGTCCCTTTAGCCTGAAATAACTTGCGAACGGAGAGAGGTACAGTTATGCAAGTGAGATAACGGTATAGTAAAGCGATTACGCCCGATCGAATGCAACCGATAGCACTGCCCCTAGTGGCGGAAGGTAGCCATTGCAAATCGAAAACGAAAAGAGTTAGAGCAAAATTTTCAATTACAGAGTTGTAGAACATCAATTAATTAGTACAAAACAACATTTGTTTCACACGGATAAGATAAATTGTCGCCTGAACACCCTAAAATGTCCGAAATCGATGCGCGACCTTTTTAGTGAACGTTTGAAGGTAAGAGGCATAAGTATGAGCAAATACATACAATTTATTGCATAAATGCGTACTTATGTCAATACAGTTTGATGACGTCAGACCAAAACATAAACAAAAAAGGCAAACTGGCGCACAGTGATAAAAAGTTGATGTCGAGTATGTTCGAAGAGTTCGCCATTGCCCACGATACACATTTGTATTCGTGAAAGTAACTCTGCATGCATATTCCTCAGCATGGAAGGTGTCACACTATTGCAAGCAATAGTGTGACACTGTGAGATGGTGCTTATTTGGCATTCGCCGTAAATAAGCACCATCTCGCAATATTGGGAGTGAGTGAAGTTCGCCATTCTCACACAGCGTACGTAGACCTAAACTTCTGATCAGGGTACATTCCGCTACTGGTTTTTGTATCGTAGGTACGGTACAACGTCACAATCTGGATTTGCATACGGCTACATTTGCGAAATGTCAATATGCAGATTTGAATCGTCGCGCATCGATTTCGGACATTTTAGGGTATTCAGGCGACAATTTATCTTATCCGTGTGAAACAAATGTTGTTTTGTACTAATTAGTTGATGCTCTACAACTTTGTACTTGGACATTTTGCTCTATCTCTTTTCATTTTCGATTTGCAATGGCCAACTTCCGCATTTCGCCACAAGAGGCGCTGCTATCAGTTGCATTCGATTGGACGTAGTCGCTTTACTATACCGTTATCTCAACTTGCATAACTGTACCCCTCTCCGTTCGCAAGTTATTTCAGACTAAAGGGACTCTCCTAAGCACACTGTAAATCTGTGTAACTCTTTGGGGATTTTCTGAATAAGTTCACCCTTTTTTTTTAGAAAAGTTCTTTGGCACACGGGAAACAAGCCTTTAATACGTTTCGGAAATCGATGTATTAACGTTTTAGAATAACTGCAATTTGTGCAAAGTGCAACCGCAAATTTTTATGAAAGTGTGTAATTGTTGGGAGCTTGGGAGGCACATAGATGTTGGGTAAAATTTCTAAGGTGCAGTGATTCAGAATTTTGTTATTATCAATTTATTTGGGGTAAGGCGGCAGCGTTCTTCAGAATTTGTGTGACGTTTCAGAATTGGGAGTAACATCTCCCAGACTTTCAGTTGATTTGAACGAAATACTAATACACAGCCGTTTGGTAAAATGATCCATACATAGTGCAGTACACCTTTTAAGAATTTTGGTAATATCAGGTTATTTTCACTAAGGAGCTATAATTGCGCACTGCTTTGGAATTTCAGTGTAAAGTCTTTCAAAATTCTCGTCAGTTTCTTTTGCATGAGGTGCATGTGGATCTTTCCTTATAATTTTTCCGAAATTTTCGATGTTTGTTTCGTAACGTTCCACAAAATCGCTAGGGATTTCTTGCAAAACCTTTTCAAAAAGGTCCTAGCAGCTAAGTTGTTCCGTGTGTGTGTGTGTGTGTGTGTGTGTGTGTGTGTGTGTTTTGTCTTTTCGAAAGCTCATTCGTTGTAAATTGGTTTCGATGTTGACATTCCCGGCGTCCAGCACATTTATATAGCTGTTTTGGACTCGCGTGGGATAATTTCCAACTCTGTGTTGGGGAAACAGGTTACAGCGTCCTTGGAGGCTACAGGTTCATTTATATTATATAATCATCTGAAATGCAAATCAAGGTTTTGTAGTTTCTGTGTTTTACATATGAATTCTCGTAGAAGGATGAGACGGGGTGCTTGGATTGAAATGATAAGTGTTGCTTGGATTGAAATGTTGACAAAAATAAACATTCTTTCTAAGAGAAATCAAAAGACAAAATATCAGTCAAAAAAAGGGGAAGGGGGGAGGATAGTTAGTTACAATAAACATGAGTAAGGATTAAACAAATCCACCAAAGAGAAGTTCATTTATGCTAGATTTTGAGAAATAATATGCAAATTGACAATTTATGCAACAATAATCCACTGACAGCTATAAGTTAATACGTAATATTGGATTGATGCATGAGTTCATGTCGTTTTACTTCACGAGTGTTTCCCAGGTCAGTAGTGACTGTGCAGATGGCCAGTTGTACATCAAAATGTAGCCAGTAATATCGTGTATCTAAATCATATTGCGTTGTGTGATTGTGGCTATTCTTTTTTTTTTTTTTTTTTTCAGGTCCTGGAGTATCAAGTAGAGAGGAATGAACATTTCCGACATCTGCTCCTCTACGAGTTTAACAAGGGATCCGCAGCCGCCGAGGCTGCTCGAAAATTTTGTATTGCGTATGCGGAGGATGCTATTGCTTCGAGGACATCCCGTAAATGGTTAGAGCGGTTTCGAGGTGGCAATTTTTACCTCAACGAATCTCCACGCTCAGGTCGTGCATCTCATTTTGATGAGGATCGTTTGAACCATCTCATCCACTTGGATCCGTGTCAAAGCACACGCGAATTGGCCACTGAGATGGACTGTGATCAGGACACCATGGTGCGACAGCTGTAACGTATGGGAAAGGTCCAGAAATTGGGGTGCTGGGTGCCTCACACTCTTACCGAGAACAGCAAGAATCAGCGTGTTGCCGTATGTGGTTCCTTGCTCAACCGTTATCGCGAATGTTCTCAGCAACACAAACCCTTTCTGTCACGTATTGTTACTGGAGATGAAAAGTGGTGCCTGCACGTGAATTTCAGGCATCGGAGGGAATGGTTAAGCCCAAACAAGGCGCCCACACCACGTCCAAAACATGAGCTTCATCCTGTGAAGATCATGTTGTGTGTCTGGTGGGGTATGGAAGGCATTATTCACTGGGAAATGCAGCCAAGGAATCAGACCATCAACGCTGCACTCTATTGTGAGCAACTCCGCTGTTTGGAGGGAGCAATTCAGCAGAAACGGTCACATCGGCGCCATGGTGTCCTTCTTCAACATGATAATGCACACCCTCACAGTGCAAACATGACCATAATGCCCGTTCAGGGCATGAAATGAGAGATCCTTCTACATCCGGCCTATTCCCCAGATGTCCCCTCTTCAGAATACCACCTGTTCCGATCTCTGACGTATGCACTCCGTGGCAGAAGCTTTCAACAATGATGTTGGTCTCCACAATTCCCTTGATGATTTCTTCGCAGCAAAACCTGCACGTTTTTTCAAGAATGGCATTGCAGACCTATCCAGACGTTGTGACACCATCGTAAACAATGGGGGCGGAGGGGGATTGATAGTTGATTGATTCCGTTTTCCCTTCTGATGTAGTACATTCCTTCAGTGCGGTGAAAAAACGGCATGAACTTATGCATCAACCCAATATACGCAAATTATACATAAGTCGTGTAACAGTTATGTTTTAATTATATATATAAGTCGTGTAACAATTATGTTATTACAGGGTGTTCACTGAATTTTTGTAAGTGCCCAGTCGCATGGGTTCGTCTGGCCTCCTAAGCAATTAATAATTTCTGTGATTTTAGCTATGTTCTTCCTCGATGATGAAAAGAATGAATTACTAGCTAATAGAAAACTCTCTCCTGCAGTAGTGCTATTTACGTATTCAGTGCATTATAGGGAGGTAAGGTCACGGATTTGCTTGTCCAGATTTCTATATTACTCTTTTGATTGGTTATGCATTTATTTGTTTCTGCTTGTTCTAACAGGCATTTTTCTCATTTAGTTCTATGCCAAGTTCCTACTTCCTACTTCAGAAAAATCTTTCCCTCTTTTTCTCGGGAAGCCGAAAAATTCTCCACATCGCACAAAGAATCCTCAAAACTCTCTCCCCTCACCGTCGAGCCATAGATCAAGACTTCTTGCGTGTTTATCTCCTTTCTCTTTGAAAAGCTCTGGCTACATTTCACTGGCTCACGTCCTCATTTGGATGACCTGTGTAGTATTGCTAGATGTTCATTATCATGATTTTCACCCTCCTCGTGAGAAATCCCTCATTAAATCCTAATGTTGTAAGTAAAAGTCACTCGCTAGAATCTCTTCCCGCGTGAACTCTTGAATACAATAGAACGATAAAACAATTACACCATTCACTCACTGAGCAATGAGGTAATTTTCAAACTGAACTAAAAATAAACAGCCGAACTAAGGAACGGTCAATAACAGTGTTTTGTTCTAACACGGGAAACGTAACCGCAAGTGCCTTATTAACGATTGGCTGAAAACTAGGAAACGGACAGACACAAAACTAGGACACAAAACTAGGAAACGGACAGACACAAAAACAATAGCGACAAGGTGCGACAGATCACCCTGCAACTATCTTTTTATCTGGCCCAGCTAGCTCAAAAAACCCCTGCAGGAATGACTTTTAAATAAGTTGACATTCTTACGTTAAGTAAATAGTGACAGTGCACAAATTTTAACAGCACAAATTCAAGTTTAACTGTTTCATGAAATCTCAAATAATTAATTACAAATTATCACAAGATTTCCTTAAAGGTCAAGAATACATTTACCTTGAGGCACTCTAGCATGCAAGGAAACATTCACCAAATCCAAAGAGGTCATTGCTTTAAGTACTTCATATACCAATCCTTGGGTTAAACGTCCTTCGACAACACATACACAAAACTGGAACAGGAAGCAATAGTCCAGCAGAAACCGTCGACGAAGTCCATCCAACACACACGGCGGTTTGCATCCTCAGCGGTGACTTAGCTCAGACACCCCTCCGCTGTACCGACGTTCACCAGCAGGTAGAAGCAGAGTTGGAACATAAGGCAATGGTCCAGCAGAAGCCGTCGACGAAGTTCATCCAACACACAAGGTGTGGCGTACCTGCAAGTAGGATGCACACGACATAAAGGCAGATAGGAATCAGAATAAAACGTCTGCGTAGCTCAGTTGGTAGAGCGACTTGTTCCGGAATAAGCGGCCTCGGGTTCGAATCCCGGCGTAGACCAAAAATGACGGAGAAATTTACTTCGTTATAAAGGCAGTGCGCTTTATCAGCGATGACTTAGCGTAGACACCCCTCCTCTACACAGGCGCTCACCGGTCGACGACTGAAAGGGTCCACTTCAACATCCTCCCATCGGCCACAGACTTCCACAGCTGCATCAGGTCGGCAGTCTAGTCGACGAGCAAAACTGAACAAAAGACACAAGCAACAACCTCCAACAAAATGCGCTAAGAATCTCAACTCCATGTTCTTTTATCTTACTCTAGAAAAAAGAACTCAAAGTTACGCATTCCCAAAATATGCAAATGCATGCTGAATGAAGAGTCCAGGTACTCACATTCCAGAAATATGCAGATGCCCAAAAAAGGGCAGTGAACCGAAGATGAAGCTCCCAAAAAAATGCCTCGACCCTTAGATTTGCTCATATGCTCCCATCAAATTACCCGTAACGTGACAAAAGGAAATGGTTTTATTCTGCGAGATGATATCACAGAAGATTATTAATACTAACTTTCGTTAAAATTAATGAACCAAAATATATAACAATGTATAATAACATCACATTGGTTTATTACGCAAATTATACATGAATTCTAGAACGAAGGGACATTTTCTTAACACTTTTTGTTAGCAAGTTATGATTTCATTGTAGCATGTAATGCAGCATAGTTCAAACACTCACAATAAATGAAATTCGAATAATGAACACGCAACACTTGATTTACCAAAATGCCCAGTTATCATTTCAGTTTCCCGCTGCAGAACGATGAAGTTTTCAAGTTTTCGGATATAATCTGACTTACCATCCACGTCATATTTACACCAAAAAACGGATTCACATCTTCCAAATTTGTATTGCATGATGTAATCTTGTATTCCATTCATTATTTATCTGCTCCTCCGGTCAATCACGGGATAGGATTCTTAACCTCCAGGTTCCCTTAACATGAATGCCGGTTGCTTCGACGAGCGAATTCTGTGATGGTTATATTCAAATTAATCGGAAACTTGAAACTTGGTCGTTCTGGGTGGTGTAGTGGCTAGCATACTGGGACGCTACCCGGGAGAAGCGGATTCGGTTCCCGCTCCAGGACGACGAAATTTTCAAGTTTTCGGATATTATCTGACTTACCATCTACGTCATATGTACACCAAAAAACGGGTTCACATCTTCAAAATTTGTAAATAAAATTCCAATAGCGAAACTTAGTAACTGAGCCGATTCTCTCCGGTAAGTTTTGTAGGCTACACTTTCCGGAGAAAATCCCTCTCTTTTGGTAAGACTTTGTTTGTGTGATGGTTTGTTTCGATATTCATAAAATAATAACTGGAGCTGGTACTTTTTGGTAGATTAACTGTAGCGTGTCTTTATGGCTTTACAATCAAAGATTCAACTGCTGAGAATATTCAGAAAAAAATTCGTACTAAGAAATAAAGAGGATCTGCGTCTGAGTTAGCTACTCTGAGTATAAAATACGTAGTATAAGAACCGCAGATGTAATTTTTTTATGTATTTCTTTCTGTGTTTACGCCAAGTTAGAATTTACTTGGTATTTTCTCATTTTAACAGTTCAATTTTGAAATAAAAGTTCTTATTCTTCCCACTTCTTTTATTTCAGTATTTTTCTACGCTTTCCAACCGTAGGTTGAAGAAGCGTATATGCTCCAGCTTTGTCCGTCTGTCTGTCTGTCTGTTCGCACGACAACTCGCGTAAAAATGGTTCGATTTCGATGAAAATTTTGTATAGGATAGGAGACAACCCTGGGAACGAACCCTATTCAAAATGGGAGAAATGGGGTCAAAGGTTAGGACATAGGAGCGGGATCCATTCCATCGCCCTTATGCGTCATAACTTATGTAAAAATGCTTCGATTGCCACAAAACTTCATCATGTTGTTCCGGAGATATACTGAACCGATTCTGTTTAATATCATCGAAATAGGGTTAAACGTCAGGGCACAGGAGCGAGGTTTATTACACAGTCATTATCCTCATAACGACTAAAAATGCTTCTATTGCGACAAAACTTTAGTATGTTGTTCCGGATGTATACTGTACCAATTCTGTTGAATATCATCGAAATGGGATCAAAGGTCAGAGCACAGCAGCGAGATTTATTCCACAGCCATTATCCTCATAACTTGAGTAACGATTTCTGGTAAGTTGGAAAGCGTATAATAATCAATGCATTGCATGATTTTACTAACTTTTTTTTTTCAAACTGTTCTAGAGTCTAGACATAGCAAGCATCTCGGAATTCTCTGAGAAGAGTTGCAGTAAATGACACAAATCTGAACTCGATTCTCATTTTGATTTATTGATGTACAGTGGCTTACAATAATTGAAAGAGTTGCTGAAAAATGTTAATGAATAGTAATCATACGATTCCATGACTTTTCACTTGCTGTTCAAAAAAAGACGTAACTAAAGTATGGATTATTTTATGTGAGTTATAGATTGTTGATACGGATTCTAAGAAAAGTCGGATCCTATGAAATCGTTTAAAAACATAACTAAATCCCCTAAAAGAGTCGCTGTTCCCAAAATAACGTTTTTGTCGCTAACCCAATCCAAAATTTCCCAAATTTAGCGTCTTTTCTCCCAAGTTGGCAACACCGTCTGGGCAACAACCTGCTTTCATAATTTCCTACGAGGAGGCGTTGTAAACTTGCACCAGCCCGGAAAACTCAAACCCAAGAGCAATGCCTGTCTAGTCTAGACGATAATGAAGCATTTGAAGATTTCAATATAAAAGAAAAGAAAATGTATCAAAGCGTTCTTCAGTTCACCGGAAAGCAGGTAGTCATTCATTTTGGGGGGGGGGGCGTAGCTTTACTAATACCGTGAGCATCTCAAAGAGCTAGAAATGTAGGCAACCGTCACGAATTTCGCGCCACAAGTTCAAGGCAAGGGAATGAGCCAATGCGTAAAACAAACCCACCGTCCAAGCCTGAGCCGGGTTTCTTGCCCTGAACAATCTCGGACGAATTATTAGAAACCAGCGCTTCGCACTACTCGGCAACCGATGCGGCATTTTCTGGCAAGGTGAGATGATGAAGAGAGGAAGAGTAAAAACAAAATTAAGTAACATCTGTTTTCTTTGTTAGCAGAAATAAAAAACATCTGTTTTCTTTGTTAGCAGAAAAAAACTGGGACTTAATAGCATTATACCCGAATTAACGCAAAATAAAATGACACTGATAAATAAATTGCACATAAACAGACAAACAAAAACATAGAATATAATAAGTTGATTCTGTAGCAGCTATATGAAATAACCTACAAACTATTTTTCTTTTATATGTATTTTTTAATTAAATATATTTTCACTAAATGAGAAAAGAATAATGCTTAGCAGATTCAGTGAGATTTTCTGATATATCATCCCACACGTATTGTTTCATCACTATTGTAATAATGTTTATGACCAATGTACAAAATTAGATTTTTTTTTTTTATGGTTTCCAACCGTAGGTCGTATATGCTCCAGCTTTGTCCGTCCGTCCGCACGAAAACTCACGTGAAAATGGTTCGATTTCGACGAAATTTTAGTATGTGGTAGGGTACCACCTGGGGACGAACCCTATTGAAAATGGGCGAAACAGGGTCAAAGGTCAGGACATAGGAGCGGGATCCATTCCATTGCTCTTATGCGTCATAACTTGCGTAAAAATGGTTCGATTTCGATGAAATTTTAGTATGTGGTAAGGAACCACTTGGGAACGAACCCTGTTGAAAATGGGCGGAATGGGGTCAAAGGTCAGGACATAAAAGCGGGATCCATTTCATTGCCTTTATGCGTCATAACATGCGTAAATATGGTTCGATTTCGATGAAATTTTAGTATGTGGAAGGGAACCACCTGGGCACGAACCCTACTGGAAATGGGTTCAAAGGTCAGGCAGGCCATACGAGCGGGATTTGTTCCGTTGCCCTTATGCGTCATAACTTGTGTAAAAATGGTTCGATTTCGATGAAATTTTAGTATTTGAAAATGGACGAAATGGGGTCAAAGGTCAGGGCATAAAAGTGGAATCCATTCCATTGCCTTTATGTGTCATAACATGCGTAAATATGGTTCGATTTCGATGAAAGTTTAGTATGCGGTAGGGAGCCACTGGGGACAAACCCTATTGAAAATGGGCGAAATGGGGTCAAAGGTCAGGGCATAAAAGCGGGATCCATTCCATTGCCTTTATGCGTCATAACATGCGTAAATATGGTTCGATTTCGATGAAATTTTAGTATGTGGTAGGGAGCCACTGGGGACAAACCCTATTGAAAATGGGTGGAATGGGGTCAAAGGTCAGGACATAAAATCGGGATCCATTTCATTGCCTTTATGCGTCATAACTTGCGTAAAAATGGTTCGATTTCGATGAAATTTTAGTATGTGGTAGGGAGCCACTGGGGACGAACCCGATTGAAAATGGGCGAAATGGGGTCAAAGGTCAGGACACTGGAGTGGGAATCATTCCATTTCCCTTGTGCATCATAACTTTCCTAAAAATGTTTCGATTGCGACAAAACGTTATCATGTTGTTCCTGAGGTATAGTGAACCGGTTCTGTTGAATATCAACGAAATGGGGTCAAAGGTCATTGCACAAAAGCAAGATTTATTCCACAGCCATTATTCTTATAACTTGCGTAAAACTGCTTCTATTGCGACAAAACTTTAGTATGTTATTCTTGAGGTATAGTGAACCGGTTCTGTTGAATATCATCGAAATGGGGTCAAAGGTCAAGACACAGGAGCGAGATTTATTCCACAGCCATTATCCTCATAACTTGAGTAATGATTTCTGGTATGTTGGAAAGCGTATCATAATCAATGCATTGCATGATTTTACTAACTTGTTTTTTTTTAGTGTTGAGAGACATTCTTCATCAAAAGATATTTCTCAAAGAATAATCAAATAATTATAGGCTAAACCAACTTCCGAAAGTGCAGAACCACGTAGAAACGTAGACAGATCAGGTCGCGGCAAGAGCTTGCAGTCTACCGATGCGGTAGACGTGCAAGCTCTTGCCGCGTAAGATGTTCCTGACTTAGCGCATGGTCAAATACTTTGAGACATTACTCATTCGAAAATGAATTGATGCAAATCGCTCGTTCCCGAAGCAAGAATTCTGATGTAATGTGCGGGCTTTCATTGGAAATAATGTTCACCAAATTTTTTCCGGAGATTCTGTTCCGACATTTTGTTTCCGTTTCGGGATAATTTTTGTCAAGCTTTACGTTTCTCGACATCTCTGCTTCTAATAGTACGATTTGATTTTTTTTTCTTTTGTCTGAGATCATTTCTGGTGCGAAATGTTTTCCATATAATTTCAATTTTTTCTTAACGCACAAGGTTGCCACTAGAAGGCATATGTTCACGTTTCCGTTTACAGAATATTTATAGAATTATCTGCGCGCCTGAAAACTCGATTGAAAATCGATTATCGGTCAGATACTACTAACTACAAAAACTTTGTGTGTGCATTTTCTGCCGAAAATAATGTGAAATTTTCCTTCTAGGTGGCGCAAACTTTCAATCTGTTTTTCTCGACGTGTCTACTCCTAAAAGACCGATTTAAAAATTATTTTAACGCCCGGTACTATTCACCACGTGTAACATTTCACAGTTCTGGCGCTAGGTTGTGTTAGTGTACTTCTGTTTGCAACTGTATCTCCGCTTCTAAAAATCCTATTGAAAAATTTATTTTTGTAGTTTATGCCATTTGCTACAGTAAATATGGGGAACATTATCCTCTTTAAAGATCCCACAATTTTTCAGCTAGATGGTGTAAATGTCAAAACTTTTTTCTCGCTATCTCTGCTCCAAGAGATGTATTTGAAAAATTATTTTTCCTTAGCATAGCTTTTGCTATGAAAAATACTTCAGCATATTTTCTACTTCGCCATTCTTTAAAATCGTGCGACCAAATGACGTTAAGTGCATATTTCTATTTAAAAGAGTTATTAGATTCTAAGAATTCCTTAGAAAAATCTATTTTTTGTACGATACTCTTCATTATAAAAGTATTTGGACCCATTTTCTTCCTTAAGTAACACAAAAATTTTCCGCCAAGAGTAAAGTTATATCTTCTTACATATCTTTTCTAATTGTTCGATTTGAAAAAACTCCTTTGTCTCTGAAATCTTCCATCAGCTATGAGAAACTTTTGGTGCACAATTTGTTAATTTTCGTATCCTGTACTTCAGTGGCGTAACTAACACAACGTGCCCCACCCGCAAGATTTACTTCAGCACCGCTAAACACAGTAATTTCTCCTGGATTTTGAGCACAACGGAGGATGTATTATTCCAGGTGTGTGTGTGTGTGGGGGGAGGATCAGGAACTCCGAGAGACTGTCTGGGAAAATAAGGGGGTATCTAAAGCCCTATAGTTTGAACTTTTAAGTAATTTTTGGAACAGAAGTACTTAATGCAAGGTTATCAATCAGCCAATTAGGATTAACACGGTGCTCGGATCGATGCATGAATATACCTTTTATCGCAAGAAACGAATTCGGTAAAATATTTTTAAATGTTTAAGGTTAATAACCATATGACTTTAGTGATCGTTACTAGATATGGTTGCATACAAATAGAAAATTCAGTGTTTTCTACTCCGTAAGAATGCATTATGGGCTACAGGTATTTATTTGTATGTATGACAAAGCTGCAGTAGTGCAGACAAGGAAAAAATGGTGGATGTGGAAATACAATGTTCATGTATGTGATGTGTGCCAATGTATGTACTGTACGCTGCCTATAACTGCTAACCAGGGGCGGTTTGTCATTAGGGGCCAGAGGGGCCGGGCCCCACCTAAAAATTTCTATTTTTAGAAGTAATTTTTTTTTTGCCCTGATTCTTATTCTCTCTCTCAACTACATGGTGATAAACCTTTCCCTTCAAAAACCATTACCTAAGGGAAAAGTTTCCTTCAAAAACGAAAAACTATTCCCTGAGGAAAGAGATCACGTTCAGAGTGTGAGGTTATTGGGGCCAGCTCCAACAGGCCCCAGTAAAATCACTACGCAAGTGAAGAGGAGACGATTTCCTCCCAGTCTCATTCAGTATGAAGACCTACATACAACCCTGCCTTAACGCGTGTCCAAAAATGCTGTGTGCTAATTTCATTGGCCAGGGGAGTATCCATTTCCCTAACGCCGTGGGTTGACAGAGAAGCTTACCCCGAGCAAGCTCAAAGTTCAGTTAGTTGTTTTTTCTGTGTGTGTCTCTCTCGGTGATGTGTTGTTCCTTTGTGCCGTGACTTTTTTGCTTGTCGATTACAATGAATGGAGTGGATATTTTGTTAAAATCTCCGTTCTTTGCTTTAAATCTGGAAGAAAAGCTTCACTTAAATAAAACTCAGTGCTTATCACCCCAAGAATTTGAGTTTCCAAGAGTATGAAGTTTACAAAGCGCTTTGCAGAACTAATTTCAGTTTTAACTGAGAGGATTTTCTATGTTAAAAATAAATAAATAAATGAGAAAACCTGTAAGTATAATTTGTACATGAGTACATATATGTTTTTAGGTTTCACAAGTTCTTTAAAAAAAAAGGTTAAACCTTTCAAATAATGCAAATGGTACTATTGTACTCATTCTATATGAGACGAAATTCATGAAACATTCCCTCCCTGCATATATTTGGAGTTATTATTTTTTCACTACATTTTTTATCCTGTGAATCCTGTGATTATTCCTCAATTGAGAAATCTGAAGAAACACAAAGCATAACTAACATAAATTAACGCTCACATGTTTTAAGGTTTTATTTAAGGAGTTTTAACATTCTTCTGTTAATAATTATGCATTCTATTCTGAGGAAATTTTTTTCGTGTGCAATACAATAGTTGACACATTCCTGCCTGATTTGGGCATTATTGTGAGTCAAGGGGATAAACAGAGGCAGAGTAAAGGAATCTTGGGGGGTAGGGTGGGGGTCTGAATAGTTGGCCTAATAATGACAATTTTTTTTATTTCATTGTTTGACTTCAGCTACTGGCCCCACCTGTTTCAGTTGCCACGAGCCGCCACTGCTGCTAACTATAGGTTTGATACGATATAAATTATTATTACATGTTTACAATGCAAATAGAAAAAATATTATTTTACCCGATAAGGGGAAATTTTCATGTTTTTAAGCCTAAGTCCTTCTTTCTAGACTTCGTTTTTTCGAACTCATTAAGCACAGCATGGAGGCCCATTCTTTTGGAAAACTTCCTTTCTATGCTTAACAGTCACAATCCTTGCAGTCTATCTTGTGACATGGAGATTTTGTTAAGTTTTAATTTGGAAAACAACCTCTTTGCGGATGCTGCTGTAACGAGTGGTGTTAAGAAAATCATTAGGCTGTTAATTGGTTAGTGCAACTCTCTGACAATTGTAGGATTTTCTACAAGGAGTTTGTTTTCTATTTGTAAAATGGTCGTTTTCTTAGCTACGCGATTGCAGAGTGCCGTTTGGAAACCTAGCAGTTCGTCTGCTAACTTGCTTGTCATGCCACTTGGGCATATGCGTAACTAATCGGTTTGCACACATCACAAGATCTTCATCCGTAGCTCCTGACGAAATAGGAGGCATAAGAAATTCAAATCTCTTCGCCACAGCACGAATTCCTTCAAACCTGTTAAATCAGTTGGACGATCAAAATGTCTGGTGTTGCATAAAAGTGAAACTTGACATTTACTTAGGTAAAGATAAATACACCTTAAAGAAAAACATGAAACTTTGGGTAACTTCGCAAAAATGAATTCTAAATCCGTTTACTTTAAATCAGTTAAATCAGTTGGACGATCAAAATGTCTGGTGTTGCATAAAAGTGAAACTTGACATTTACTTAGGTAAAGATAAATACACCTTAAAGAAAAACATGAAACTTTGGGTAACTTCGCAAAAATGAATTCTAAATCCGTTTACTTGTGTAAAATAATAAATTAAACAGCCAGTAAGCTTTCACCACTCACTGGTAGCTTCATCAGGCATAACTGAGATAAACGCCATAAACAACAAACAGAAAGTAAAGAAGTTCTGAGTAATTCAAACTTAAATATATAATCAAAGTTGATTAACGCTTATGTCGTGTCTCGTGAAATCATCACACATGGTAGATATGTCTCATGCAGAACCCATAAGCTAGCATAAGTGATGACATGGATCTTTTATTAGCATGCGCGAGATATAGGAGAGATCAGTAGATGTTTCTTCGTTGCAGGCATCCGTGCTGGTTTTTATTTCTACTGATTCTCGTATTGCCGTGGCCCTGGGAATTGGGTAAGCAGCTATTTTTTCGAATTTCTTTCCAGTCGGGTTTAGCTGCATAGTTCTTGACCTCTCTTGCCAGAGCTGTGGTAAGCTTTCCCAGTTTGACGTCACGTTTATGTTCCGAAAGTCTCACTTTTAAGGGAGCGCTTAGTCGTTCCTATGCACCTTTTTCTGGATCTGTCTGGGTATTGCATAAATTCCTGCATCTGTTAGGTTTTGCCAGATTGCTTGTTTGTTGTTAGCCAGGAGGAAATCGATTTAGGAGCTTTTATTCCTATGCCAAATTCTAATTTTTTTAAAGGCATTTTTTTAGGAAAAAGGTGAAACCTGGGACATAAGGGCATGCACCTATGAAATTGGGTTTAGGGGTAATTGTTGCAGCAGTTGCCTTATTAAACGAAACTTCAGCTTGTTTGATGATACGCTCAATAATATAAGAATCAAATCATGCTGCAGATGCCAAAGATTTCAAAGATTCAATTTCAAAATGTTGCGTGTGTTGATCTGAGTGCCATAGCTCTTCTTGCTTTGTGTCGAAATATGGCTAATTTATGCATAGCTGGACTTGCAGAAGAAGGTGGAATGACTTGTGGGATATATGTTGGTTTATAGTACACTTGAGTATGGAGATCTCCAGACTGCGACTTTTTAACAAGAATATCAAGGAAAGGTAGCATCCCTTCTTTCTCATTTTCAAAGGTAAATTTGATATCAGGATGTATCAAATTTGTGGTACTAAAAAACTTCATTAATTCAGCTTTGCTGTGATTCCATATGAAGAATATGTCATCTACATATCTCTACCAAACTAGGAGGGTGGGGGTGCTTGATGTCAGGAAACTATTCTCTAAAGGCCGCAGGATAGCTTCTGCTAACACTGCAGCGAGTGGAGCGCCCATAGGCTCACCTTTGGTTTGTTTATACACAATCTACCAACAAGTAACTGGACACCTGTGATAGCAAAGGAAAACGAAGTTTATTCACCTTCAATGGTTGGTGGAGCCTCCACGAGCGGCGATTACAGCTGCGACCCTTTGGGGCGTACTCTCAACCTGGCGTTGTACGACGGCTAGCGGTATTTTCTTCCACTCGGCTTGGAGAAGACAGGTCAGTTCCTTCACCGATTTCGGACGGTGGGGGCACCCCTTAAGTCGACGCTCCAACTCGTCCCAGAGGTGCTCGATAGGGTTAAGGTCCGGGCTCTGCGCAGGCCAGTCCATTCGATTAACCCCATTATCACCATACCAAGCCATGGTGGACCTCGCAACATGACAGGTGGCATTGTCATCCTGAAAGTAACATGGGTCCACCCCATAAAACTGCCACAACGTAGGAAGCGCATGGTCATCCAAAATGGTGCAGTAGGTCTCGGCGTTGAGTCTACCAGGAATTGCGACCAAGAGTCCCGTGCCATACCAGGAGAAACACTCCCATAGCATAATTCCACCGCCGCCGAACTTCACAGTTGGCACAATACATTCCGGCAGGAGGCGTTCTCCAGGCAGACACCAAACCCAAACCCTGCCATCCGAACGGTAGAGGGTGAACCTTGATTTGTCGCTCCGGAGAACCTGTTTCCACTGTTCAACGGTCCACTGTCAACGTTCTTTGCACCACGTTAGCCGAGCAGCGCTATTGGACTTGGTGATCAAAGGCTTGTGGGCGGCAGCACGTCCATGATAACCGAGCAGATGGGCTTCCTTATGGATGGTATTCATCGAAAGAACACTCCCGGATGCCTGTTGAAACTCCTAGCGGATGTGGCTCATCGATTTGGTGCGGTTCTTCCGTATTTCTGTGGCCAGCACCCGTCGGTCTCTAACTCCCAGTTTTGTGGGTCTGCCCGGTCGGGGCACATTCCGACAGTCACCTCTCATTTTCCACTTGCCAATCACGTAGGCCACTGTCTATTTTGGGTACTGCAACTCGCTGGATATGTCACGTATGGATCGGCCATTTCTGTGATACCCGACGATTACACCTTTCTCGAAATCAGAGAGCTCCGAACTGCGTGGCATCTTGCATGCGACTGGTTGCGGCGTTGTTTCCCACACGATATTTAACGGCGGCGGCCGTGACGTGTATCAGGACCGCAGATATCATCGATTGCAGGGAGTGTCCAATTACTTGTTGGTAGAGAGAGTGAAAGATTTCTACTCCAAATTATATGAAAGGGATGATACATGCACTCCAGACATCATGAAAGATACCAGTACCAGAGTTCCTCCAGTCCTTCCAGCAGAAGTTGCAAATGCAATCAAGAACATGAAGCGGGGAAAAGCTCCAGGAGAAGATGGAATTACTGTAGACATCATACAAGAAGCAAGTGGAGAAATCGAAACAGTACTCGCCCAAATTTTCACTCGATGCCTTAATGAAGGAAAGATTCCTGAGGATTGGAACACCGCTACAATGATCCTGCTTCATAAGAAAGGTGACATTGAGGATCTCGGAAACTACAGACCTATCAGCCTCCTATCAGTAGTTTATAAAATCTTCACTAAAGTTCTTTCACACCGCTTGAAGATAACACTGGACATGGCTCAACCGAGAGAACAAGCTGGATTCAGGAGTGGCTACAGCACAATAGATCATATCCATGTGCTGAGAGAACTAATTGAAAGAGCGAGGGAATATGAACTTCCATTGTGCATGGCTTTTATCGATTATGAAAAAGCCTTTGATTCGGTGAAGCCATCAGCAGTTACAATGGCTCTGAAAACCTGCGGTATTGAAGATGCATACATTAATATTATTAATAACATCTATGAAAATGCAAGTGCAAAGATTAGGCTGTTTGAAAATACAACACACATAAAAATTGGAAAGGGAGTGAGACAAGGTCACACCATATCTCCGAAGCTCTTTAATGCCACATTGGAGGGTGTTTTTCAGTCACTGAGCTGGGAAAACAAGGGGATAAAGATTAATGGAGATTATCTAACCCACCTTCGTTTTGCTGATGACGTAGTCATTTTTGCAACTAGCCCATCAGAGCTGCAGAGTATGATCCAGGAACTTGCTGACAAGAGTAAAGAAGTGGGATTAAAAATGAACTTTCAGAAGACAAAAGTGATGTTCAATGCTTTTACAAGAAATGAAGATTTATCGATTGATGGAGAAAAGCTGGAGATAACAGACACGTACGTTTATCTTGGACAGCAGATATCAAGTGAGGGTCACATTGATGAAGAAATTAATCGGCGTACAAAACTTGCCTGGAGAGCTTTTGGAAGAAACAGCATAATTTTCAAGAGCAATATGCCATTATGTCTTAAAAGAAAAGTGTTTGATCAATGCATCCTTCCAGTGCTTACGTATGGTGCAGAGACGTGGACCTTAACTAAAAGAGACATACAAAGGCTGCAGACAACTCAAAGAAGCATGGAGAGGTGCATACTTGGTGTAACCAGGAGAGATAAGAAGAGGAACTCGTGGATCCGAAAAATGACAAGAGTGGAAGACATCATGATCAGAGTCAAATCCCTGAAATGGCAATGGGCTGGACATACTGCCAGAAGGACAGATCATCGATGGACAGCCGAAATTTTAGATTGGATTCCAAGGGACAGGAAAAGACCCAGAAGAAGACCACATGGGAGATGGGTGGATGAAATTCGAAAGTATGCAGGGGTGACATGGAGGAGACTGGCACAAGACAGACCGTTGTGGAGGAAACTTGGGGAGACCTTCGTCCAGCAGTGGATTGATAAAGGTTGACAATGATGATGATGATGATGAGATGGTGTATATTTAATTTATTATTTTACTCCATTAAACGCATTTAGAATTCATTTTTGCGATCATTTGTGGTTCAATCTACCCGATTCTTATTATCTTGCTTTGGGTAACTTATTTGTTTGTTTGGTTTTGTGCGTGTTCGGATTTTTTCATAGAACTGTAACTGGCAGCTGCAGTACGCCCCTTCGTTACCTGCCCCCCCCTGCCGCAGATGCGGGGGTGGTAGTTACGCCACTGCTGTACTTTTCATCCGCTATTGTGCGGAAGTGGCTATTTCTATTTCACATATAATATTTAATCGACTGCAGAAACCCGGTTGATGTTTTTTTAAAACCGGTTCCATTTGCTCTGAATAACAATGCCTTCATTATGAATTTTAAATTATGCACAGTTTTTTTTAGGTGGTGTAAGCGTATTTTCTGGGGGGTTTTTTTTGCTAAAGTTTCAGATTTTCTAAAAAAAAAATCGGCTTTGAGATATATTTTTCGTGCCGGAAGGATTTCAAAAGATGTTCTCATCACAACCGAAAATTTGGTGTCGTTATTCTTGTTTAATTTTATGTTGGAATGTCACTAATTTTCGTTAATAAGAACAGCTGTTTTAGCACAAAATTAAAGCATGTATGAAAATGACTGGAGAGAAGGCTGTATCCAGTAGCGCATCCAAAAATTTCCACGGGAGGCAGGACCCGTGGGCCGTGGCGTACAGGATTTTCCCAAAGTGGTGCTGACCCCCCCCCCCCCCCCCTAATTTTTCCGGAAGCAGTAGATAAAATTATTTTTCTGGTTAGATTTTTCTAAAATTATATAATAGAACTACTCCGGACACCCTTATAATTATTGTATGTTAAAATTATACGGGGCATGATTAAGAAGTATATGTAGATCGTGTATTGTGACTTTTCGTTTCAAACTTCGACGTAATAATTTTCCCCTCCGTCAACCCAGGAAGGGCGGGGGGATACGGCCCCTTCCCGTGGTTGCGCTACTGTCTGTATCTTCCCCCGACTTCATGAATTACATGATCGACTTCCGAAATTTTGACATCCTTATGCATAATTTTCGTCTTTTTCTCTTTTATTAACACTTTTTTCTATAAGCAGTGGACAGATGGCGCCACAGTTCGATGATTTTTATTTTAGCTTTCAAATGCCACACAGTCTGGAAAAAGTATTTACTTCATTCATGTTTGGAACACTCATACAAATTCCTGCCGGGAACGAATTGGGACTACCAAATCGGCCTGGCTACTTTGAATGTATTCCTGCCCTGGCTTTTCTGTTTACATTCTAGTCTGATGAAGCGGAAATAAAAAAAGATATCTTAGTATCATTTTATTACGCAAAATATTAATAAAAAAAACATAAGTAAAATATTTAAATCATAAAATTTAAAAGAGGTTTCTTTTGACTAATGATATTGTTACGAAGCTCAATTTTAAAAAGTAAAATGGCTAAATTTATTATTAAAAGAAATGTGGAGTTGGCCGGCGAACGCGAGTTGCACTTTGGTAAACCGGAAAGAGGCTATTTTAGGAGACTGTTTAGTAAATCGCTTTCGAGACTTTTTACGGAAACGTGAAACTCCGACATTAATAATCCACAAAAAGTCACCACTCCAATTACTTTACAGCTTATTCTCTGCCACAAACGACTCGTGGAAAGGTTTTTTTATAAACTAGGTGAAGATGGCTGGAAATTACACTGAAGAGCAATTGAATTAGAGATACCTGTCTAGTAACGTGTAGCACCACCTTTCAGCTTCATGACGGCGGCTATTCGTCTGGGATTGGACTCGACATGACACAAGAAGTGTTGGGAAGCCATACGGATCCACGACCCCTGAACAAGCTCCCACAGTTCACGAAGATTTGATGGAGGGGGTCAGAGCCTCGAACATCTCTCTCGATGGCATCCCAGACGTGCTGGATGGGATTGAGATCAGGCGACCTAGCTGGCCAAGGAGGCGAGGTCACGTCGGTGGAGTGTTCATCCAACCATTCGGATACAATTCGGGAGCGATGGCACGGTGCATTGTCTTGTTGCAGGATGAGGCTCCCAGTGGGATGTTGAAGACGCGCAAATGGTCGTCCAGGATATCCCGGTAACGTTTACCTGTTAGGGACGATGTCACACGTTCCAGGGGTCCCATTTCAGTCCACGTAAACAGTCCCCAGACGAGAATGCCACCCCCACCAGCTTGAAGAGTACCCTGCTGGCATGAAGGATCCATCGCTTCATGTGGTTTGCACCGTACTCGCATCCTGCCATCCGCATGTACCAACGTGAATCGCGACTCATCAGTCCAGGCAACATTTTTCCACATGTCTAGGGTCCAGTGGCGATGTTCCCGCGCCCATGCTAATCTTTGCATCCTATGATGTGCGGTCAGCAGCGGTACCCTCGTGGGACGATGGCTTCTGTACCCCATAGCGAGGAGCTGGTTCTGGATGGTGTGGCTGCTTACACGTTTTTGTGCACCAGCGTTAAATTGCCGAGTGATTTCTTGCACTGTGGCGCGTCTATCCGCTGTTACACTGCGAGCTAGCCGACGATGACCCCGCTCATCCACACGCTGTTTTCCACGGCAGTTGGCCCTTGCAGGGATGGTTTTATCGGATTCGATGTACTCACGGTGCACCCGTGACACAGTGGCTCGCGAAAATCTAAAAATATAACCATAATTAAGCAATCCAACACTTGTTTGTCTACTGACGTCATCAATGTACAGGTCGCGCCATCTTTTTTTTCTGGTCTCAACACCACCAAAGGAAAAGTTATTGATTTTTAATATAATTATGGTTATATTTTAGAAAATATTAAGTATTGCAAGTTATAATATGAAGTTATTTTAATCGATGTTCAAATTTTCATCCTTGGGAACGCATTAATTGTGAAGAAAACGTGTACAGAAGTTTGCCCATTGGAAGTATAGGAAGCAAAATCACTAGACGTCCACCTTCATGCTGTAATCTCAAATCAATACAACAATCAACTTCTAACAAACCCGAGCCTCAAAATGAGAGATTCAAACATCTCACTAGCAACTCGAAACATTTAACGTGAAACAGCAGGATACGTCCGACAAGAAACAACACTCTGATAGAAATCAGCTAGGTAGCATCTGGTTGGTTGGTTGGTTGTTTGGAGGTTTAACGACCACCGTGAGCAACTCAATGGGCTATAAGCAGTCGCCCGTCCCTAATTTAGGGTCACTGGCTCCAGGGAAGGGAGAGAGCCAGTGCCTTAAGACAAACACAACATCCATGCCTCACCGGGATTCGAACCCGGACCCCTTACGGACGAATGATCAGAGACCAGCGCCTTAGACCACTGCGCCACCGGGGTGGCAGGTAGCATCTGACCATAGCTAGCTAGAAATCATCTCACCAAAGCCAGCTAGAACGCCACCCAACTCGAAAGCCAATCAACATACAGCGTAAACATTGTTTTTATCTATGATGATCGCATACGTCATTCTATTACTGACCACAGTTCAGGTTACCAGAAGACATTCATTTGAGAGAGAAATGTAGCGTTAGTTAGAAACTGTTTAAAGAAGAATGAACCACACACACAAAATTTATATATTATAGATGCAGGACTTAAAAAGGAAAGTTATATTAGAGTATACATCATAGTATGTGTGCATATGTAAAGAGCTCATGAACGCATTGTATTTCACTGCCAGAGCTCGAGCACTTATTGGACTTTATGTCCAGAGCCCGAAAACTCATTAGACTTCATCTCCAGAGCTCGAGTACTCATTAGACTTCATGCCCAGAGTTCGAGTACTCATTAGAATATATGTCCAGAGCTCGAGTATTCATTAGGCTTCGTGTCCAAAGCTCCGGAACTCAGACTACGTGTCCAGAACTCGAGCATTCGTTAAACTTCATACGCAGAGTTCGAATGCCAGTTGGACTTCATGCCCAAAGTTCAAGCACCCATTGGACTTCATATCAGAAGCCCAAGTACCCACTGGATTTGTGAAAAGTCTCTGCTTACGGTATGTCCAATAAAATTTCCCATAAAAGTTGGCCTTGGAAAATTAAAGACATGTCTTAGAATGCTTAATATGCATCTTGTCGTTCTTTTAGGTTATCATAATTTTCATTAAACCAATTAATAATTTTGACAGCTGTTTTTTGATAGGTTGTAATATCTACCTATCCCATTTGTAATCTAAGACATGACTTTCATTTTCCAAAGCCAGCTTTTATGAGAAATTTTATTGGATGGTACGATTGTGAATTTAATTTTATTTAAAAAGTTATTGAGGAATCTGCCTTCAACCTGCCCTCAGTCAGTCCGACCTAGTGATTGTAGCAGATGGTCATATGGCCAGTCCGCCCTTGATTCTTGTTATAATACGTGTTTCGCACGAAACTGGGCGTCGAAACTTCAGTTACCATTAGATAATACTACCGATTCTGCCAGGCCTGCTACTAAAGTGAATGTTTTTTTTGTTGTTGTTGTTGTTGTTTTGACGGGGGAAGGGGGAGAAAGTACCCGAGCTGTTGGAAATCTTGTATGTGATCTGATTACAAATTACAAAAGATTTCAGAGACGGAGCTAGCCATTTGCTTTCAAGTTTTGCAACGTTTTCAATAAGGTGGACGTCTAATGATTTTGCTTCCTATACTTTCAATGGGCAAACTTCTGTACACATTTTCTTGATAATTAATACGTTTCCAAGGATGAAAATTTTAACATCGATTAAAATAACTTCATAACTTGGAATACTTAATATTTTCTAAAACGTAACCATAATTAGGCAATCCAACATTTTTTTGTCTACTGACGTCATCAATGTACAGGTCGCGCCAGCTTTTTTCTGGTCTCAACACCACCAAAGGGAGTTATTGATTTTTAATATAATAATGGTTATCTTTTAGAGAATATTAAGTGTTCCAAGGGTTAATATGAAGTTATTTTAATCGATGTTCAAATTTTCATCCTTGGGAACGCATTAATTGTGAAGGAAATGTATACAGAAGTTTGCCCGTTGGAAGTATAGGTAACAAAATCTCTAGACGTCTACCTTAAAAAACAGTATTAAAGCTCTCATTAGCTTCCGTGAAATTAATTTTTTGTCAGTTTCTGACTATTAGGCCATTTCTAACTGCTTTCTTTCAGAATTTTGAAATGTAAAAAAAAAAAAAAAAAAAAATATTCATTTATACATCCCCAAAAGGTAACTTTGCTTAAGTGCTAATGATTTGTTCTTTACTTTCTTTCAGTTATGTAAACAACATCCGTATGCGTGATTTTCATGTAGATAGTCAAAACTTGCCTTTTGTAATGATTACTCCAGAAACCCCTCTTGATAGTGACATAGAAATTGCAATTTCTTCCATTTTTGATTATTACAAAGACGACGCATCACTGAAAACAAAATCATGGTGAGTTTCTTTTTCTTTCCTTATTCGCGGGTTGCTAAACGATCACTATTATAAAATGTCAAATGTTATTTCTGATGATTATATATTTCCTTTTTCTAATGTTCTCAATTATGCTTATGAGTATAAAAATTTGGTATTTAAGTTGCAGATATTTACTTCAGGTCTTTCTCTGTCAGCAAAAAGGGCCGCGGGTGGCCTAGTGGGCAACGTTCGTGACTGCCACGGAAAGGACCTCAGGTTCGTTCCCAGGCAGGTACGAATGCTCGATCCACTAAATATCCGCCGTGCGTCGGATGGGCACGTTAAGCCGTCGGACCCCGGGTACTGGCCCCCGGTAATAAATAAGGGCGTCTTCCTCCCCCTTTCTACCTCGCTTCCGTGTCACTTTCCTATCGGGCACTCTAGCCCAAATCTCCAAGCTTCCTGTTTCTAAGGGTTGTTTAAGACCTGGGGTCACACACTCTCTTCCTAAAATCCTCTACATATGATCTGATTTGTCAGCAAAAGTGCTGACTTGTGTGCATACATGCCATCAGTGAATTTAAACTGTCCTGTCATCCACTAACTTTTCCAAACTGTAAAAAATGTTCTACTCATACTCAGGGAATCTTAAGTACTTGCTGTTATCTTTAAATGAGTAATCTAAGTACAAGGGATTTTCTCAATGTTGTTTAAATTCGTTGCTGCTGATTCCAGCCCCAGGTTGCGACCCCAAATCACAGTCATGGGGTCTCGAGAGGGTTTTATGGATACATCGAAAATCTAAATTTCTGTCTAGATTCAAACAGAATGATCGAGAAAATGTAATAATTCAATTTATTTTTATTAGCTTTAAACATACCACCGCGCAATTAAATTTTAAATAACTAATGAACACGCTTTATTATTGCATGATGCAATGTAGTTGTACACAAAGCCATAGTACTTTTGCTGCATTCCTATCTAAAAAATAAAAAATAAATGGGCCATAAGAGTGAGCAATTGTGTTGGAAGAAATCCCCCCAAACCCCACATGCACACACAATGAGAGCAGACATGATATTGGATTTGCCGATTTTTACGCACCTTCAGTGTTATATACATATACACTAAGTTAGCTTTGAATTAGGAACACCTACCTAATAATGTGTTGATCTACCTTTGTGTGCAGTCTCGGTTCGCAGACGCTTAGGAACAGATTCTACAAGGTGTTGAACGTAGTACTTCATGCATAACTTGATCCGTGCCCTCTGCCGCAGATCCACCAGTTCACGCTCATTCCGTGGAAGAGGATCAGCTGTTCTGACACATTGTTCGAACATATCCCACAAACACAAATTTTGAAAATGGCAATCCGTTTTTTTTTTTTGGTGTAAATGTGACAAGGGTGGTAAGTCAGATAATATCCGAAAACTTGAAAATTTCGTCGTACTGGAGCGGGAATCGAAACCGCGTCATTGGCACCCGGGTATGCTAACCACTACACCACCCAGAACGACCAAGTCTCAAATTTCTGATTAATTTGAATATAACCATACCCGGGCGATTATCTGGGAGACGAATATTAGTATAGCAGGGCGCTAATATCATATTAGCATATCCAGGCACTATCTGGGAGACGCGGATTCATTTTCCGCTCCGGGACGACGAAATTTTTAAGTTTTCGAATAATATCTGACTTACCATCCTTGTCACATTCACACCAAAAAAAACTGATTGTCATCTTCAAAATTTGTATTACAGTAGACTCTCGCTAATCCGGCCATGCCTTGCACAGAGGGGTGTCAGATTAGCGA
The DNA here is from genome assembly GCA_039090855.1 of Macrothele yani. Taxonomy (NCBI): domain Eukaryota; kingdom Metazoa; phylum Arthropoda; class Arachnida; order Araneae; family Macrothelidae; genus Macrothele; species Macrothele yani. The sequence goes on from CM077010.1 coordinate 57,679,903, forward strand.
GAGTGCCGGATTACTGAGAATGCATAAAAATTCAGTTTAATTCTTCCTTAAATTTAATGTTACAATTACAAGTTTATGAAATTATATTTTGTGTAGTAATACACAGTGTAATAAAAAAGTTCCAGGACTCCCGCTCGTAAAAACGTACAGATGGCGCTATCTCTGTGAAACCGGCGGGATGACGCAGCAACGACCTTCAGCCACGCGTATCACGTGATTGCAGTTATTTCTGACAACTTCCGCCTTCGCAGCGTTCATTTGTGTAAAGCGTGTGTGTGAGCCGTTGTCATCGAAAAAAAATGGAGCAACGAACGAACATCAAATTTTGTTTTAAATTGGGAAAATCGGCCACAGAAACATACGAAATGATTAAATCTGCGTATGGTGACGATGCTAGGAGTCGTTCGCGAGTATTTGAGTGGTTTTCGAGGTTTAAAGCTGGAAGAGACTCGACTGAAGACGATGAGAGATCAGGTCGTCCATGCTCGAGTCGAAATGATGAAAATGTTGAGAGTGTGCAAGCGTTGGTGAGATCCGACCGCCGAATAACGATAGAAATGATTGCACAGTCGTTAAACATTAGTGTGGGATCTGTTTTCACGATCGTGGCGGAGGATTTGAATAAAAGGAAGCTCTGTGCGCGCTTTGTGCCGCACACTCCGACTCCTGAACAAAAAGAACACCGAATTTCCTCCTGCAAAGATTTGATTTTCGTGGCCGATCACGATCCAACTTTTTTGCAAAACATTGTCGCCGGAGATGAGACTTGGTGTGTATAGTACGATCCGGAGACAAAACGCCAAAGTGCTGAGTGGACAAGTCCGAAAAAGAGTCGGGCGATGAAAGTTCGCGCTTCGAAATCAAAAAAGAAAACGATGCTGATCACCTTTTTTGACAGTCGGGGAATCGTTCATCGAGAATTTCCTCGTCAAGGTTCCACTGTGACTGGGGCATTCTACAAAGATGTTTTGGATCGGCTTTTGAAACGAATGCGGCGTGTGAGGCCCGATTTGTTGGACAGTGGAAATTGGTGCCTCTTACACGACAATGCACCGTCTCACAAGTCCATCCTTGTGCAGCAATTTTTGGCGAGAAGGCAGGTTGTGTGCATCAACCACCTCCCGTACTCACCAGATCTCCCCCCCCCCCCCGGACTATTTTTTATTTCCGAAGTTGAAATTGAAGATGAAGGGGCAGCGGTACGACTCGGTTTAGGAGATTGAAGCGACGGTGACATCGGAACTCAATAGTGTTGGAGTGAAGGCGTTCCAGAAGGCGTTTACTGACCTGTACACTCGTTCCAAGCGTTGTATTGAATTGGGAGAAGACTATGTAGAAGCTTAATATCAAATGTCAGTATATCCTCTGTGTTATATGGTCTGTGTATGATCAGTCCTGGAACTGATCATACACAGACCATATAACAGGGCTTGGCAGGTAAAAACATAAATAAGAGATAAGCATATGATAATAGTAAAAGGACACGATCAGTACGTACTATACTGTGCCGCCCCGGTGGTGCAGTGGTCTAAGGCGTTGGCCTATGATCATTCGTCCGAAGGGGTCCGGGTTCATATCCCGGTGAGGCATGGATGTTGTGTTTGTCTTACGGCACTGGTTCTCTCCCTTCCCTGGAACCAGTGACCCTAAATTAGGGACTGGCCACTGCTTATAGCCCATTGAGTTGCTCACGGTGGTCGTTAAACCTCCAATCAAAAAAAAAAAAAAAACGTACTATACTGTCTCATTTACAACAATGAAATGATATTTTCATATTATCAGTACAGTAAAGCACAATATGTATGTGTACGTACTATACACAGTAAAAGAAACTTACAATTGCAATACAGCACAGATGAAATCTTGCATTTTCTACTCAGTGTGGTCACTTCGAAATATGTCACAGATTTTGGTCTGCTTTAATGAAAATGCTTTTTGTAATATTATTAATTATTTTGAGGATCCTTCCTGCTTTTACTTTAAATTGAATTACATAGACGTTAGTGCCAATTCAAAGCCAAACATAACATTAAAATTGAAAACTTCACTCGTGTATGAAGTATAATTCATTGATTTCATTCCAGTTTGATATTAACACGATTTCTGCAACCAAAAACCATCCAAGGAGAAGTAGGCTGGATTATGGAGAGGCGGGATTATTGAGGACCAGATTAGCGAGAGTCTACTGTATATGGTGTAATCCCTTTTTTCATTCGTGATATCCCACAGATGTTTGATGGGGTTTTAGTCGGGAGAATTTACGGGCCAAAGCAATGTGGCTAATTCGTTATCGAGTTCCTCTAACCACTTAGTTGTTTTACGAGACCGATGACACGGTGCGTTGTCCTGTTGAAAGATGGCACTGTGGTTCGGGTAAACCTCCTGCAGATATGGATGATGATGATTGGCTAACAGGTCCCTGTAGCATCCACCATTTAGCGTTTGTGGGATGATAACCAACGGATTTAGGGCTCGGCAGGTAAAAGCTCCCCAGACCAGAACACCACATCCACCGCTCGCTTGAAACCCAACTGTGCAATAGGGCTTCATGCTGTTTACGAACGTGGCAATTAGCATGGTGCAGAAGGAAACGGGACTCATCACTCAAGACGACCTCCGATATGTCGAGGGTCCATGGCCGAAGTTTTTTGGCCCATGAAATGCGTTGTTTGCAATGGCTGGGCGTCGTCATGGCGACCATTTTTAGTCTTTTGTGTGGAACCACGGGCGAAGCAAGGTACGGTGCATGTGGAAATAGGTCGAACTGCACCGCTGTTGTGCTGGTGGGGTGAGCTGGGTGACTGTTGCACGTCGTTGCTGAGACACCAGTCGTAACAGCTGATGCTCACCTCTAGAATCAACCCCGCGTGGCTGACCAATGTGATCCTCTCTGCTGGATGTCTATGCATGGTTAATCCAGTCCTGGTACACCCTTGATACAGTAATACGGCAGCAGCCAACAAGTGTGCATGACCAATGTGAGCCCTTTTGCTGGATTATGTGCATGGTTAATCCAGTCCTGGTACACCCTTGATACAGTAGTACTGGAGCAGCCAACAAGTGTGGCTGGCCAATGGGAGCCATTTTGCTGGATGTATGTGCATGGTTAATCCAGTCCTGGTACACCCTTGATACAGTAGTACAGGAGCAGCCAACAAGTGCGGCTGGCCAATGTGATCCTCTCTGCTGGATGTCTATGCATGGTTAATCCAGTCCTGGTACACCCTTGATACAGTAGTACTGGAGCAGCCAACAAGTGTGGCTGGCCAATGGGAGCCATTTTGCTGGATGTATGTGCATGGTTAATCCAGTCCTGGTACACCCTTGATACAGTAGTACAGGAGCAGCCAACAAGTGCGGCTGGCCAATGTGATCCTCTCTGCTGGATGTCTATGCATGGTTAATCCAGTCCTGGTACACCCTTGATACAGTAATACGGCAGCAGCCAACAAGTATGCATGACCAATGTGAGCCCTTTTGTTGGATTATGTGCATGGTTAATCCAGTCCTGGTACACCCTTGATACAGTAGTACAGGAGCAGCCAACAAGTGTGGATGACCAATGTGAGCCTTTCTGCTGGATGTCTGTGCGTAGTTAATCCAGTCCTGGTACACCCTTGAGACAGTAGTACGGGAGCAGCCAACAAGTGTGACTGACCATTGTTAGGCCTTTCTGCTGTATGTATGTGTATGGTTAATCCAGTCCTGGTATACCATATATACGAAATCGGGAGGTGCCGGTTCGATTCCTGCTCCAGGACGATGAAAATTTTGAAGTTTCCTGAAGGAAGTGGTTACATGGAATACAGTGAAAATATGCCAATAATAGCATTACAATGCCTACCATGTATTTATAAAGGATTATTTCTTTGGGGAAATTTGTTTCTCAATTGTATATGACTCTGGTATGTTGTTTTATATCAACAATTGTCACCAGGTGAGACGTGAAACCAGAAGTATAACTTGGGCCGGGCAGGCCGAGCAGCTGCCCAGGGTACAGCTCGAGAAAGTGTACAAAAGCCACTGCTTATACAGTAAATCTGATTAAAATTGGAGTTGAAACTTTTGCACCAGTTTCTGGTACAGTTATTTTGCGACATATTTTGTCATCTGTCTATTAACAGAGTTTGTGTATAACATGTTTCGCCAGCCTTAGTAGCTTAAAATTCGCATTTCTTCCTCAAAATATTCAGGGGATGTTTGCTGCTCATATTCAGAAATGATGGCACGATTGCATGTACGTTACATGATAAGCATGTCATTCACATTATTGAAGATTCTCTGGGGGCTATTCCATTATTACTGCGGCTGCGAGCCACGACTGCCAGCTGCGTTCAGTGCCAGACAGCAATGTGTCTTCCAATCATTGAACTGGGAAAACAAGGGGATAAAGATTAATGGAGATTATTTAACTCACCTTCGTTTTGCTGATGATATAATCATTTTTGCAACTACCCCTTCAGAGCTGCGGAGTATGATCCAGGAACTTGCTGACAAGAGCAAAGAAGTGGGATTAAAAATTTACTTTCAGAAGACAAAACTGATGCGCAATGCTTTAACAAGAAATGGAGGTTTTGCGATTGATGGCGAAAAGCTCGAGGACCAATACCTACATTTACCTTGGACAACAGATATCAAGCAAAGGTCACATTGATGAGGAAATCAATCGACGAATAAAACTTGGTTGGAGAGCTTTTGGAAGAAACAGAAAAAAATTAAGAGCAATATGCTATTATGTCTAAAAAGAAAAGTGTTTAATCAATGCATCCTTCCAGTTCTTTCGTATGGAGCAGAGACAAGGGTCTTAACTAAATAAGGCATACAAAGGCTGCAGACAACTCAAAAAAACATGAAGAGATGCATGCTTGGTGCAACCAGGAAAGATAAGATAAGGAACTGGTGGATAAGGAAAATGACAAGAATGGAAGACATCATGATCAGAGTAGAATTCATGAAATGGCAGTGGGCTGGACATGTTGCCAGAATAACGGACCACTGATGGACAACCGAAATTTTAGACTTTATTCCAAGGGACAGCAAAAGACCCAGAAGAAGACCACATGGGAGATGGATGGATGGATGCAATTCAAAAGCATGCTGGAGTAACATGGAAGAGGCAAGCTCAAGGCAGACACTTATGGAAGAAACTTGGGGAGACCTTCATTCATCAGTGGAGAGATAATGGTTGACAATGATGATGGTGATGTGTGTGTGTGTGTGTGTGTGTGTGTGTGTCGCACGTGGGGAAAGAGAGAACAGAAAGAAAAAAACACGACTAGAGTTTCAGGAACAGAGGAACCTGAGAGCGGCAAGAAAAATAGATTTTGGCGGTTCACGAAGAGCAGTAGGTTTGCCTTCTTTAATGTAATATTTCCACAAACGTCCAAGAGAAAAATCTCTAGTAAGACAGTAAACGCTGCATGAATGCTTTGATGAAGTAGAGTAAACGGGAAAAACGGAAGTTCCTATCGAAAAAGGTCGGAATCAAACATTTCTGAAGAATAAATAAATGCAGGGGTGCCGCATTTTACGCGGATTCAATTTTACGCGGTCAACCCCACTGCTAGATTCATATTACACGGGAAATGTAGCTACGAAGGAATCAATCAATGCGTGCTGGCGGCTCCTGTGGTGTGACTGTGTCAATGATTTTAAAGAGTTTCCTACCATCAACGAGGAAGCAAAACATACTACTCAGATGGCCAAGCAGATTGGGAGGTAAATGCTTCGTCGATATTCTGGAGGAAGAAATAACAGATTTGATTGGGCATCAAGAACCGTTAACAAATGAAGAGTTAGAAGAACTTGTGAAAACTTCCTCGGACGAAGATGTTGATGACGACGTCGACGAACAAGACGAAACTGCCAGCGGTTATATGCACAAGTTTGCCGAAATTTTCCATGCAGCAAAGCACTTGAAAGATTTAATTTCTAACTACACTGACGGAAAAAAATCCCAACACCACGAAAACATAGTTGTAGAGGAATGAAATGGCGGCAATACATTTGTATAGGTAACATATTTAATCGATTAAGGTTTCAAGATCACAGCTTATTGTAAGCGCGAGAAGAGCCATTTTAAATGTGAAATGCTGGTACATTAAACACCGGTGTAACCGCCAGAATGTTGAATGCAAGCACGCAAACGTTCATGCATTGTGTCGTACAGGTGCTGGATGTCAGTTTGTGGGATGGAGTTCCATGCCTGTTGCACTTGGTCGGTCAATACAGGGACGGTTAATGATGGTTGGGGGTGACGCTGGAGTTGTCGTCTAATGATGTCCCATACGTGCTCGATTGGTGAAAGATCTGGTGATCTAGCAGGCCACGGCAACATGTCGACACTCTGTAGAGCACGTTCGGTTACAACAGCGGTATGCGGGCGAGCGTTATCCTGTTGGAAAACACCCCCTGGAATTCTGTTCATGAATGGCAGCACAACAGGTTGAATCACCAGACCGACGTACAACTGTGCCGTCAGGGTGCGTGGGATAAACACGAGAGTGCTCCTGCTGTCATAGGAAATTGCTCCCCAGACCATAACTCCAGGTGTAGGTCTAGTGTGTCTCGGCCGCAGACAGGTTGGTTGCAGGCGCTCACCTGGCCTCCTCCTAACCAACACACGGCCATCACTGGCACCCAGGCAGAACCGGCTTTCATCAGAAAACACAACAGATCTCCACTCCGTCCTCCAATGAGCTCTAGCTTGACACCACTGACATCGCAAACGGCAGTGGTTTGGAGTAAGTGGAATGCACGCTACAGGGCGTCTGGCTCGGAGCTGTCCTTCAAGTAACCGATATGTAACACTTCGTTGTGTCACTGTGGTGGCAACTGCAGCTCGAATTGCTGCCGCAGACGCGGTACGATGCGCCACGGCCATACGCCGTACACGGCGGTCTTCCCTCTCAGTAGTGCCACGTGGCCGGCCGGAACCCAGTCTTCTTGAGGCAGTACCTTCCCTTGACCACCGCTGCCAACAATCATGCACAGTGGCTACATTCCTGCCAAGTCGTTCTGCAATATTGCAGAAAGAAAATCCACCTTTTCGCAGCCCTATTACACGACCTCGTTCAAACTCCGTGAGCTGTTGATAAAGGCTTCTTCGTCTTCTTAAAGGCATTCTTGACTAACATCAACACCCTACGTCGAATCTCAACGATAACTAACGCTCACGAACGTTACAGCGCGTATTTACAGCAAACCTGCTTTGCATGTTCCGAGGGGCGCTACTAGCGCCACACGTATGCGCCGAGCGCGAAATTTGCATAGACGTCATCTTACAGATGTACTCTCACAGCCTACCAACTATCGTTTATCTAACACAACCCCTTCTTGGTGTTGGGATTTTTTTTTTCCGTCAGTGTATGATCTCTCTATGGAACGTAGCCTTAAAATAAACCGAAGTATTGCGGACTCTTTAATGCCGTTTTATGAGATTTTTCAGCAGCTAAAGACGCAGCTGCAACACTTGCCGATAACGATATTTTTCCAGAAAAAAAAAAAAAACCTCTTTTTACTGGCTTGCCATTGCCCGTCCCAGAGTCTCTAACTACTGTACCTGATGCATCAGCTTTGGCCTTCAGCGTTGACGACCCCGCAGTGGTGTTACATAGTGAAGGCAATGATTAAGTAGGTATGCATAAGGATTTGCATCATACTATCTCATAATTTAACTGTAACTGTTACAGAAGTACGTATTCATTGTTCTTTGTAAAATACACATTATACTGTAATAGATATATATAAGCGAATAATACCGTACATATATAACGAAAAACAGCGTGTGAAGTGATTTATTGTATGTAGTTTTATTATGGACCTTATTCACCTCGCATTGCATCATGGGAAAGCCTTTCCGTGGCTGAGGACGAACAAGAGTGTGTATACATGCGTTTTCCCATTGATTAACATGGCGTTACGTTGCAAGCGTTCAGTAAAAACGCGATTTTCGTAAATTTATTAGCGACATGTATAACTTTTGCTCATCGTATGGTTGTGCTAATAAATCCTGCAACCTAAATTGTGTAGACGAAAGAAAAACATTCTTTAATTTTCCGCTGAAAAAGACGAAATTATTAAGGGAATGGCTGTGTAAAATGAAACGCGGTGATTTCCATTCAGATGTGCACTCTCCAATATGTTCTGTCCACTTTAACGAAAAAGCTTTTGGATATTTTGACTCTACGAATCAATGGCAGTCGAAACCTCGTAGTATTGTTTCGAATTTCAATTTAAAAAAAAAAAAAAAAAGAAGAAGAAAGGTAGGCGAAAATTGATGGAATATTTAGATCGGTAAATTACGAATTAAGTTCTGCTTTCCTCAAAGAATCAAACAAACATATCTAGAATTTCTCTTTTATTTAATGTTACGCATTGATTCAATTTTTAAGCAGATTGCCTAGCGTGCGAACCCTAGTTTGTTTCCTTATTACGTATTTGTCTGAGCTTTTAAATGTTTTTGTTTTACAAAACAAGATACTAAATGTTATGTTTCAGATATTTCTCCAATGTCTGGCAATAAGAACATGAAAATTTAATATGGAGTGTACGAGAAATGCTACATTAAAAACTTCATTATGACTAACGGCGATGCCTTCCTGCGTCATGCGAAATAAACATCGAACACAAAATTGTCTTTGTATATTTCTGCAACCTTGATTTGTTCTTCTAAGAAATTAATTTTTTCTTCTTCGCCCTGTAGCTCTATTAATTCCTCGGCAGAATCCATGACGTTAGGATTATAAAAATTAGCCAACAGTAAGGGATAATCAAATAGCGAAAACATTGAATCAGCAGCCATGTTGGTACGCAGAAATCCACTTCTGACGTCACATGAATAAGGTCCATTGGTTTTGAATACACGCGGTTTCTGCTTTACGCAGTCTCGTCGGACCCCGCACGGGGATAACTGGTTTTCCAGTTATTTGGGGAGCGGCGCCCCACGGCCCGAGCTGACCTTGTGACGGATCATTTTTGTCATTTCGTCTTGAAACGATGACCGAAGGGACAGCTGTTCATCCAGCTGATGGGGAGTGGCGACCCCACGGCCCGAGCCGACAGTAGTGTTTAAAATCTTTTTCCATTTGTGGTTGTTGTTATCTCGCCACGCTCCCGCCTCAGTCCTGTAGGTTGCTGATGTTGTGATTATGCGCCAGCCCTTTCCTCTCCCTTTCCTGTTTTTGCTTTCTTCTCCACTCCCTGTTCTTCCTTTTTCTCTATTTTCTACTCCTCTTCCCTTTCTTTTTCATTTTCTGTTCCTCCTTCGTTTCTTCGGGCTGGTTAGCTAGACCTACCTGCACGTTTGCCGTGTGCGGTGACCCGTACAGGTGGAAAAGGGGATGCTGGAGGCTGAGGTTACTGGGGGCCAGGCTATAGTGGTAACCAGTCGCCAACACTCCTCTTTGCCCCCTGCTTCACCCTAAACGGGAGGCTAGGAACTAACCTACTCCTAGTCAATCGGCTTGTCATTTCGTACGACGGGATGAGTTTGGGGATTGTTTGGGCATGCCAAAGGGGTATTACCAAGACCCCGGAAAGTCGCGGTACTCGCTGAGCGCATGTCTGCACGATCAACATGCTATATCCGCCGCCTAACCCTAGGGCCGTGTCCTGGGCCCATTTTGGCCTGCGGACCTCCGGCTCTCCCCTGTTGGGCTCGGTAGTGGGCGGGGAAGCTGGCGGATGAATTTTTTGGCATTATTTATGGATTCTTTAACTATTCCCCCTTCTGTCAAACTAAAGAAATCTTTGGACACGGATCCTAACCCCACTAATAAGAAACTGCGTACTTTGCCGCCGGACACTGCCCGATTTTTTATCATCCATGCACGGGAAGAATCTCACAAGCTTGGCTCCAAATCTCCCTTCTGGATTCAGAAAGCCCTGCAAGGAGCGGTTGCGTCACCAACCAGTGTGAAGAAGTTAAAATCGGGAGATATATTGGTGGAAATGTCAAGTCCACGCCATGGTTCATTGCTCTTGGGTGTCTCCAACTTGGGTGGTGTCCCTGTGGACATCAAACCTCATCAGTCCCTGAATTCATCCAGAGGTGTCTTCTCCGAGCGCGACCTCGTGGATGTTTCAGAGGAAGAATTTCTTGAGGAGCTTGCCAACCAAGGTGTCACAGCGGTTCGTTGCATCAAGTTCCGCCGAAACGGGGAGCTGGTCAACTCCAGAACAGTGATTCTGACCTTTGATCGCCCGACTCTTCCATCTTCCATCCATGCGGGCTATTTGAACTGCTCTGTGCGCCCGTACATTCCTAACCCTCTTCGTTGCTACCGATGCCAAGTGTACGGGCACTCCCAGCAGTCTTGCCGTGGTGCTGCTACTTGCAATCGTTGCGGTTCACACGACCATCTCCAGTCTGACTGCTCTGCTGCAGCAGCCCATTGTGTGAACTGCAAAGGCGACCATTCTGCCAATGCCAAGAACTGTCCGAAGTGGATTGAGGAGCGGAGGATTCAGGAGGTTAAGACACTTGAACACCTGTCCTACCCTGAAGCTCGACGGAAGGTCGTTCCCGCTGCTCCAAGCGCACGCACCTACTCTTCCGTTGTGGCTCCTAAAACATCCATTGCCACTCAGACAGACTTAACTGTACCAAAAGACTGCCCTTTCTCTCTCGAGTATATTGATGCTGCTGGGCTGAAGGCCTTTCGACTTTCCACCACCGACAGTTTATCTTTGCCACCACAGACCAATGCTCGGGGTCCTGCATCCTCGCCCAAGCGCGCTGTTGCAGAACAGGTTTCCCGTTCTACGAGCCCTGATCCCTCGCCTGCTAGACACAAAGGCAAGACCAAACAATCCTCAGCCACTCAATCTCAAACAAAGGTTCAAGCCGGAACGAATCAGTCCCGGTCTTCATCCTCGAGACACCCACCTGTCCTTCCCCCGGCTACCACGCTGCCGAGGGGCACTGCAGACCAGACTGAGGAATTTATGGACTCCGAGGCCTTCTAGGCCTGGTCAGTTCATTTGACCCTCGTTTCTTTCTTTCTATCTACCCCTCAAATCATCGTTTCAATCGTTCAGTGGAACTGTCGAGGTTTTCGGACAAAATATGACGACGTCAAACATCTGCTTTCGTCGTACTCTCCGGTGTGCCTTTGCCTCCAAGAGACAAAACTTAAACCATCAGACCTGCTCTCAGCTCGAGGCTACAGCGCCTTTCGAAAAGATAATGCCTCAGGAGATATAGCCTGTGGGGGGTCGCTATTCTTGTCCCCCACAGAGTTCCAGTTTCTTCCGTTGCGGTCTCAACATCTTTACAGGCCGTGGCGGTGCGTATCTCCATGCCAGTTCCTCTAACTGTCTGCAGCGTCTATCTGCCGCCGGATGAGGACGTGAGCGTCTCCGCTCTTGAGAGTTTAGTTGTTCAGCTGCCGTTACCCGCTCTTCTTCTGGGCGACTTCAATGCTCATAATCCACTGTGGGGTACTGTCAGAACAGACGTACGAGGCCGTAGGATCGAATCTCTTCTGTCCTCGACCTCCCTGTGCCTTTTTAACACCGGTGCTGACACTTATTTCCACGAGCCTACACGAAGTTTCAGTGCGATCGATTTATCTTTGGGTTCACCATCAGTTATTGCTGACTGGTCGTGGACGGTGTGCAACGACCTCCATGGGAGCGACCACTTCCCAATTGTACTTGGCTATAATGAGAGCGTGCCATCTTCTGCTTCCCGCCCTCCTCGATGGAGGATGGATCGTGCCAAGTGGGAGGTCTTCACATCGTCCGCAGTGATACCTTCTGTCATGGTGATCCGAGGGTCAATCGATGCAGCTGTTACTGATGTCACCACGTGTATCATTCAGGCAGCGGATCTCTCTATCCCAAAGACATCAACGACGCTCCCAAGACGTCCGAAGCCTTGGTGGACCTCTGATTGCACAGCGGCTAGGAGAGCTCAACATAAGGCCTGGTGTACATTTCGGCGTTATCCAACCGATGCTAATCTCGTTGAATTTAAAAGAGCAAAATCTTACGCTCGGTTGGTGCGTCGACGAAGCAAGAGGGAGTCTTGGATGAAGTACGTTTCATCTATCAATTCACGTGCCAGTTAAAAAACTGTTTGGGAAAAAATTCGTAGGATTCGGGGAAACTGTGGTTCCCATCAGATCTCTATTCTTGAGAGTAACGGCTGCACGTATGCTGAAGTCGGGGAGATAGTGGATTGTTTGGGTAGGGCGTTTGCCTCTGTTTCCAGTTCTGAGGCGTACCCTCTCTCCTTTCAGAGGACTAGACCAGCTGCTGAGCGCCAGAGACTCTCCTTTGCGCCTTTTCATAACACCGAGTATAACTCCCCCTTCAGCATGGTTGAACTCCGGGTGGCTCTGCATCGGTCCGGTGCAACATCTGTAGGTCCCGATGGCATCCACTATGACATGATCCGTCATCTCTCGCAGTCGTCTCTCGAGAATCTGTTAGTGCTTTTCAACCGCATTTGGTTGGAGCACAGTTTCCCGGACTCCTGGCGAAAAGCTTTTGTTTTACCTTTTCCCAAGCCTGGCAAAGACCCCAAGTCTCCCTCTAGTTATCGGCCAATTGCCCTCACTAGCTGTCTGGGCAAAATCCTTGAACGCATGGTTAATTCTAGGCTAATTTACTTCCTAGAAGAACATCAAATTCTGTCGCCATCACAAAGCGGCTTCCGTCGTCATCGTTCAGCTCCTGACCATCTCCTGCTCCTTGAGACGTCTGTTCGTGAGGCATTCGTACGTAGGCAGCACCTGGTGTCTGTCTTTTTTGACATCAACAAAGCTTATGATAGAGCGTGGCGCCACGGTATCCTCCGTGATCTCCACGAGAGTGGGTTGCGGGGAAACCTACCAACCTTCATTGCCAACTTTCTTCGTAACCGTGTGTTCCAGGTGCGCCTGGGTACAACGCTCTCTGCCTTTTTCCATAAAGAACAAGGTGTTCCTCAAGGCAGCATTCTTTCGGTGACTCTGTTCATCCTCCGCATTAATTGTTTGCTTAAAAATCTTCCTCCTACGGTTTCGACTACCATTTATGTTGACGACCTTCACATCTTCTGCTCGTCATCAAGCATGCATTTCATTGAAAGGCAGCTGCAGTCTGCAATTAACCAGATAGTTAAAGCGGCTAACAACAATGGTTTCGTTCTTTCTGCTGAAAAGACAGCGTGTGTCCATTTCTGCCGGAGGCGTGGCCTCCACCCGATCCAGAACTCTATTTGGACCATGCAGCCATTCCAGTTTTGCCGGAAACCAAGTTCCTTGGTTTGACCGTCGACCGTGCGCTCACCTTTCGCTCGCACGTTCGACGACTCCGGACTTCCTGTCTGAGAGCTTTGTCAATCCTCAAGATCCTCGCCTCAGTCTCCTGGGGTGCAGACAGGACTTCCTTGTTCCGTATTTACCATTCTCACATTCGGTCTAAACTGGATTATGGCTGTATGGTGTATGGCTCTGCGCGTCCTTCCGTTCTCCGGCCGTTGGATACCATCCACCATCAAGCGCTACGTCTTTGTACGGGAGCATTTCGCACGTCACCCATTCCCAGCCTTTATGCCGACGCGAACGAACCGTCGCTTCATTTACGCCGTCTGCAGCTGTCTCTTCAATTTTACCTGAAACTTAAATCTCTCTCAGACCATCCTTTACACGATGCAGTTTTTCACCCCCAGCATGCTCGTTTGTTCGAGATCCGTCCCTCGTGCATTCGAACCTTCGGTCTTCGTTTGGCGGCCGTAGCTCGTGATGCAGGGCTCGACTTGTCACTCGTTGGAGAGACCAGGGGCTTTGAGGATCCCCCATGGCATCCTCTTGGTGTCATGGTTGATACCAGCTTTACATCTTTTGACAAGTCCTCAACCCCTGCATCAGTGTACCAGAAGCTCTTCGCCGAACACCGTTACGTCAATGCAGACTTTATTCCTGTTTTCACCGATGGATCTAAGGCGGCTGGTGTCGTTGGATGCGCCGCCGTCTGCATTGACGAAGTTTCTGTTGCCCGCATTCCTCCTGAGGCCACGGTGTTTTCGGCGGAGATGCATGCTGTGTATCTTGCACTTGTTCACGTGCAGTCGAGCTCTCATCAGCGGGCTATTGTGTACACTGATTCGTTGAGTGCCACTTCTTTTTACCGTACGGAGACTTCTTCGTTCTTTGCTCGAGGCTGATGTGCAGATTCGGTTCTGCTGGATTCCTGGGCATGTTGGGATCCCAGGGAACGAGTCTGCCGATGCTGCTGCTAGATCTGCCTCTTCTTTGGTCGTCACACCCTTGCCACTGCTTCACCGTGATTTTCGCTTTCTTGTTCACGATCATATCAGACGAACGTGGCGAAGTCTGTGGGACCAACAGGTGGAGAATAAACTGCACCGTATAAAACCTAACCTTGGAGTCTGGAAATCATCGTGTCGCCGGAACCGTAGGGAAGAAGTTGTTCTTGCGCGTCTCCGCATTGGGCATTGTCGCTTCACGCATAGCTATTTGCTGTGTGGCGACGCTGCCCCAATATGTGAGGCGTGCGACTGTTTACTCACCATCTCTCATGTTTTGTGTAGTTGTGTCCGTTTTCTTAATCATCGGTTTCACTATTTTCAGTCTCATCTACTGGATGATGGCGCAGCTACACTGCAGAAGCTTTTGGGCGACCACTGCGACACTTTCGCAGTATTTTCGTTTTTAAAACAGATTACCGTTTTAAAACTTATTTAAAAAAAAAGTTATATAATAATTATAATAGTAAATTAATAAAGTTATATATAAACCTAATTAACTAACTAGTCTTCACAGTTTTCATCATCCTCTTTTCTAACTTTTACCAAGCCTGTCTGCTCTTAATCATTTTCCACGCTTTTAAAAATCTTAAGCTGATAGTTCTGTGTCTGGCGCTCTTTGGCCAAGCCTGGCCCTTGCGCCACTAAAATCAATTAACTAACTAACTAACTCGTCGGAACGTAACCGCCGCGTAAAATGCTGCACTACTGTATTTTAAAGAGGAATTACCGGTCATATTGCTCAAGAATGATTCGGTGATTCAAGCTGGAAGTTGTTATATTACATCAAGCAGCCCAAATCGAAAGGCTCAGATTTATTTGAAAAATCCTATCCAGACTTGATATTTAAAAAGTACGGAATTCATGTTTTTAGTACGGAGTTTAAACAAGTTAGTAAAATCATGCAATGCATTGATTATGATACACTTTCCAACGTACCAGAAATCATAGGAAAATCCCTTGGTTTTGAGGGGACTAAACTATGGCATAACGTTTGAAGTTCACATATATCAAAATTAAATCTCTTTGTGCCCGTGTTACCTATTTCTACAGTATTATCAAAAGCTACCATAAGCCGTTTTATAATTAAAAATCCCATTTAAATCGGGCAATTTTCACGGACGTTATCGTGCGAAAATAATAGCTAACAAATCTCACGCATGCGCACTGCCCGCAATTGCTGACAACAAACATTTTTGACGGAACTGTTTCCAAAGTCGTTACGGAACAACGTAATTTATATCGTCGCAATCGAAGCATTTTTACGCAAATTCTTACTCAAGTTATGAGGATAATGGCTGTGGGATAAATCTCGCTCCTGTGTCCTGACCTTTTGACCCTATTTTGATTATATTCAACAGAACCTGTTTAGTATACCTCCAGAACAACATACTAAAGTTTTGTCGCAATAGAAGCATTTTTATCCAAGTTATGAGGATAATGGCTATGGAATAAATATCTCTCCTGTGCCCCGGCCTTTGACCCCATTTCAATTATATTCTACAGAACCAGTGCAGCAGACCTCCGGAAGAACATGATAAAGTTTTGCCGCAATCGAAGCATTTTTACGTAAGTTATGACGCATAAGAGCGATGGAATGTATCCCGCTTCGACCCCATTCCGTCCATTTTCAACAGGGTTCTTCCCCAGGTTGTCCCCTACCACATACTAAAATTTCATCGAAATCGAACCATTTTACGCGAGTTATCGTGCGGACAGGCAGACAAAGCTGGAGCATATACGTTTCTTCAACCTACGGTGGGAAAGCGTAAAAAGTACGGAACTCGTGTTTTTAGTACGAGTTTAAAAAAGCCGTGCGATATTAGGAGATATGTGTGTGTGTGCGAGAGAGAGAGAGAGGAGGGGGGGGGGAGACCTATCCACTAAGTCTCTCTATCCATCTTTTCTGTAGATCAGAGCATCCCCCTCTCCCATGGTAAGCTTCTGGATCCACCCCGGCTTTGCTGCTTTGGATGAGGGGGAAAGGGCAGAACGGTTACTGTTTTGTATGTCCAAATCCAGATGTTTTCTCAACTAGAAAAGAGCTTTACTAAATTGACTTTATATTAATTTGTTTATAAATCAGTAAAACTAAAATACTTCATTTTCAACTGAAATTACTTTGCAGGTATTCAGCTAAATCATATATGTGGCTTCTGCAGAAAGAGAGTTGGAAAGATGAGAATACTGTACTTCGTGCTCGGTACCTTCTGAGTGGAACGTGTGCAGTGGCGGCAGTACTCAGTTTCATCGCCACTACTACATTTCTCGCTGATTGTTAAGAACATTACAGTTTGTGACAGAAGCACCGTAACTGTTCAACAAAACCCTGTAAACAACAACAAAAAGAACTAACGAGGCAACGTATTTTGTGCAAAGAACTTATGAATCAGACAGTTTTAGGAAAGATTCATCAAGTTGCCATTCATTTGCTACTAGTCTGTGTACTGATCAAATGCCATGTAACTTGAATCTGTGTTACTTTGTATTTGTCCTAAGGTGTTCATTTTATTTTTTTGTGGGATGTAGTTTAAGTTGTTACTGCTTTTGTTTTTGCACTTATATAATTTACAGTTATTACCAGTTCTTTCTTATAATATAATTCGTTCAAATGTATTTTATTATGTGTAATGTTCACGTTTTTCATTCGAAGTGATTTACCATCTGTGATTCTTGAGGTAACGCGTGTTATTTCATATCTGAGTCAAAAAGTAGCATATAACATATCTTATTATGATACATAAGTGCATAGCTGTATATAAAGTATGCGACATTGAAATGAGCATTTAATATTTATGGCACTAATCATAGCAGTGGTGCATTTCTGGTTACACATGCATGGTCGCCGGTCAATCAAACTGAACCAGATACTGTAGTGCAACTTGTGCTTTACAGACTCAATAGAAGTGAGCTCCATGGGGGCCACCATAGACTCTGAAGTGATGAAGGAAAACGCCACCATGAAAAAAATAAAAGCTCATCATTGTTCATTAGCAAAAGATGGGCATGCATTTATAATCATATTTTACTGGCACAGGAAATATCATTATTCATCAGAATAAGGAAGGTGAGATTTCATATTAAGAAGTTTGGTCTGATGCAGTAAAACACGATACTCACGCTTAAGGTGGATCCACCTAAAATCTGTGCCTTGTATTTCCAACGGGCAAATTTCTGTAGCCATTTTCTTCACAATTAATGCGTTCCCAAGGATGAGAATTTGAACATCTATAAAAATAACTTCATATGGTAGCTTAGTATGCTTAATATTTTCTAAAACTTATCCATAATCATACTAAAAATCAATAACCTTTCCTTTGGTGGTGTTGAGACTAGCAAATAGATGGCGCCACATTTGCATGTGATTTACGAAATACAATCACGTCGCATTTTTAGCACGTCTTTTGCAAGAAAAGGTCGTGCTCATGTTATCGGTTTGTCCGTCCATCCGTAGACACGATATCTCTGCAACTAATTGTCCGATTTGAAAAATTATGGAAGCTTGAAATGTACGAATGATGATCCTTTATTTCAGTTTTTTTTTTTTTTTGTGATTCAAAATTTTGTCGCTAAAGGGCGTAAATGCAGATGATATCGAATTCAAAACACATTCTATTACACATATTTGCTTCTGAAAATCCAATTCAAAAAATTCTTTTACTTTTCGATTCCATTATGTCGAAGATTATTTTAGGCATAGTCACTTTACCAAGTTACGCATAGATTCTCCGCTAGGGGGCGTAAAAGTAAATTGCTTTTTGCCAGATATCTCGGCTTCTAAAGCTCCGATTTCAATTTTTTTTCCTTCAGCGGATACAACTCATGATGGGAAATATTTTTCATATAAATTCTAATTTTTGGTATAAAATGGTTTGGCCACAAGGGGGCGTAAGTGTTGATTTCTGCTTCTCATGTATTTGCAGCAAAATCTGAGCTTCTAAAATCTCGATTGAAAAAATTATTTCGTGGACCAATACTACTCGCGTAGACAAACCGTTTCGGAATATTTTCTTCTTAAAATAATTCATGGTTTCTCCGCCAGGGGACGTAGATAAACATCTTGTTTTTGTCAATATCTCTGCTTCTAATGGTCCGATTTGAAAAATTTCTTCTTTGTTCGACACAGTTTCCGGTGCAACATGTTTCTAATATAACTTCAAAATTTTTAAGTAATTCATCGACTTTCCGCTAGGGGCAGTAAAGGTAAATTGCGCTTTCCCCGATATCTCTGCTTCTAAAACTCCACTTTGAAAAATTCTTCCAGCACCAGATATAGCTCCTGATGGAAAATTTTTTGTTGTTATTTCTAATTTTTTTATAAAATATGGTTCGGCCACCAGGGAGCGTAAGCGCTCAATTTCTGCTTCGTAGGTATTTGCAGCAAAATCTCAGCTTCTAAAAGCTCGATTGAAAAAATTCTTCCGTGGACCGATCCCGCACATGTCGATAAACATTTGCGAATATTTTCTTCTCAAATTAATGCACAGTTTCTCCACCGGATGGCGTAGATGTCTATTTTATTTCTGTCAATATATCTGCCTCTAAAAGTCGGATTTGAAAAATTCCTTCTTTGTTAGATAGCTGTTTCCGGCGTAAAATGTTTCTCATATAATTTCAAAATTTTCATGTAATGCATAGATTTTCCGTTAGGAGGAATAAAGGTACATTGCGTTTTCCTCAATATCTCGGGTTTTAAAACTCCGATTTGAAAAATTCCTTCCGCACCGGATACAGCTCCTGATAGGAACTGCTTTGAATATAATTTCTAATGTTTTATAAAGAATGGTTTGGCTACCAGTGGGCGTAAGAGTTAATTTTTGCGTCTGATGTATTTGCAGCAAAATCTGACCTCCTGGAAACTCGACTGAAAAAAATTATTTTCTGGACCGATACCGCTCACATCGAAAAACCTTTTGAAAATACTTTCTTCTTAAAATAATGCATGGTTTTCCCGCTAGGGGGCGTAGATGTGTATCTTATATTTGTCGATATCTCTGCTTCTAAGAATCCGATTTGAAAATTTCTTTCTTTGTTGGAGAGCGTTTCCGCTGCGAAATGTTTCTCATATAATTTGAAATTTTTCTTAAAGCACAAGTCTGCCACCAGAGGGCGTACGTTGACGTTTCCGTTTATAGCAATATCTGCTGGAGTAAAAACCCGATTGAAAAACTGCTTTCCTCGCCAGATACTACTGTTTTCTGTACCGTTTCCAGTGAGTTTGAATAGCTTTGATAAATTTAATTCGCATTAGAACGGATTTAAAAGACGTGCTCATTACATCCGAAAATTCGGTGTCGTCTTTCTTGTTTTCAATAATTTCATTAATTTTTGGACTGCAATCAACACTTGTATCCATCCATGCGATAGTCCGGAATGCTTAGAATGATTCGAGCCATTTAGATTAAATGTTCTAACATTAATTTAGCTGAAAATGTTGCAGAGTGAGCTTGCTGGTTTATTTCGGAATTAAAAATCAGCAGCATCTACAATTCTATTAAAATTTTCAGATGACTTACTATTATTAGAACATTTAATCTAAGTGGCTGAAATCATTGTAAACATTCCAGACTGTTGCATGGATGCACTCACATTTTGATTCCATTCCAAAAATTAATAAAATTATTGAAAAACAAAAAGACGTGATAGCATTTGGTAAGTCACGTGTAGATGTGGCGCCATCTATTTTCTGAGATGGCACCATATCTACATGAAAGGAAAAGTTATTGATTTTTAATATAATTATGGTTAAATTTTAGAAAATATTAAGCATACTAGGCTATAACATGAAGTTAGTTTTATCGATGTTCAAATTTTCATCCTTAGGAACGCATTAATTGTGAAAAGAATGACTACAGAAGTTTGCTCATTGGAAATACAATGCAAAGATTTTAGGTGGATCCAACTTAAGTTGCACAAAATTAAAAATCAATCTCAAAATTCTTCAAGTAATGGAGTTCCATCATTAAAGTAATATGGAGTGTGTATATACAGAGCATGATCATCTGACATTTTGCAGTTGGTATATTTCCTCAGACACTCGTTCCAGCCCATCGAAATGTACGCCTTAAATTCTTGACTCGCTAAGAGCATGTACTACTGTGAGCATTTTTTAAAGGATGGAAATTTCGAAAGCAAAAGTGAAAATCATTTGTGACAGAGAAATGCCTCTCTGGAATATACTAAACTGCACATCAAGTCTACACCCAGATGCTAATTTTTCATTGCAAATGGATGTTGTGTCAAATGCATCATTAATTCACTACAGAAGAAAACAAAATTGAATAACTTATCTTCATAAATCAAGATTTAGCTGGGTAGAGAGAATATAAGTATAATTTCAGGTTCTGTAGAAACTAAAGTTTCATTTGCTCACATGGAAACTGAAATTTCATTTCTTTTTAACAATACCACTTAAAAAAAAATTTACATTTGGTGATTTTTTTTATTTCCAATTGTAAGCCAATACAGTACACACTGATGTAAAATCGGGCACCATTATTATTAAGTGCTCATATGAGGAAGCATGAAAAAGATTGGAATTCTCTGCTACAAAAAATAAATAAATAAATAAAAAGATGATGGGAAGCCTATTCAATGCTACAAAGCTGTCCTTAATGCAGCACAAAAACCAAAGTTGGCAGTTAACTCAGTACATAACGCTTGCATCGGTTATGTACAAATCATAATGATAGAACAGAATATTGGAAATTTGCTTTTAAAATAATATATTGTGAATTGTTGAAACAACAGAAAACCTTTTACTTAGTAACTCTTGGTTTAGTTAAAATTGAGAGAAGTGCAAGCAGATTGCTTGAGATTTACTCTGAGATATCAGGGGAATGTTAATGCTCACGATTCATGTTGTTAATTTACATGTACGTAGAAATCAAAGTAATTTTGTAGTGGACACTGCAACTGAAGTAAATGACTACAATTTAATAGGTGGCTATGCTGATGATTTGGTGGTAGAAATCAAAGTAATTTTGTAATGGACACTGCAACTGAAGTAAATGACTACCATTTAATAGGTGGCTATGCTGATGATTTCGTGGTATTCATTCCCTATGTGTCAAACGACTGGAATAAGATTTTAATTTTGAGAACCATTCGTCAGGAATTCAGGATAAGAATAAAACTGCAAAGCCAAAAGACACTCAGATTGCATGGTTCTGAGAAAGATATTATAACAGCTTCAGGATTTCACTTACATGGATGTACTTACTGATGAAGCTGGAAAATTTGGTAAGACATTAAACAATGCAATTGGAAAAACAGCCAAAGCAAGAGTGTCTTCATTGAAAAGATACTCGGAAAATGGAAAAGGTTACTAGTGTATCAGCATATCATCATAACATAAAAAAAGTCCACATGGAACCACCACTAATCTTTTACATTATTTATTTTAATTATTATTTCCATACAGATTTGTGTTGTGTTGTGCACCATTGGCCCCTAAAGAGCTCTTTAGTATGTAAATAAGCACAGTCTTTTGACTGGAGTTTGTTTAGGATGTTTTGATGCCTTTACAATAAATAAATAAATAAATAAATTCCTAGTAACATTAAACTTCTCTCTATCTCTCTACAAAAGTGGGGAACTCATAATAACACACAGGCCATTTTCATCAGGATTCCCCTGGATGAAAACAAATGAAGAGTGTTACATCACCTGAGGGTGGTTTTCAGTGGTGGAAAAATTTACTGGAGAAGAGTTGAAAACAGTTTACTGAATATTAAGGAATATTTGAGTTAATTAAAACCTTAGTAGCATATGTTAACTTGCACTGGAAAATAAGCACCATAAAAAATAAAACTTACAAGCAGGTCACATAAAACACAGACGGCCTTCTTATTAAAAGTGGACACAATTCATAATCTGCATTTTACAGCATGACAGTCCTTGCTTACATAATTGCAGTTCAGAACAGTAAAACATTTACGTATATATACAGTATATATATATATATATATATATATTGTACAGTGCTTTTATGAACAAGATATGTTCTTAGACTACAGAATTTAATAGTAATAGTCTATGCAAAAACTGTTTTATGCAAACTTTGAATTGTATTACTTAGAAAATAAAAAGAAATATTATATATGCATGTAAAATTTTAAAGTTTCTTAATAAACATGAATGCTATCAGCACTGTTCTTCTTTTCTTTTTTTCAACTTCTAGTAGTTTCCTCTATTTCATTTCTTGGCAGAATTTATTGAATGTTGCCAGTTGTTAATTTATGTAAACAAATACACTGAAGAGCAATTGAATTAGAGACAGCTGGCTTTATGCAAACTGTTCTAATTGCCAGGGCCGGATTAGGAGGGAGGGGGTGGCATCTGTAGGGGCCATAGTCTTGGGGTTCACCATTACTAAGATCCCAGGAGGCATGTCTGGGTAAATATAATAGATATTGAGAGAGAGAAATTTATGAAATAGTTTTACTTTTATCTAGTACGATTTCTCCTGGGTTAGAAACAGAGGCTGGAAGCAGTGTTTGTATCAGGCATACATTCAGGGGGGCTTAGCCCTCCCGGAAACGACCATCACACTCCCCCCCCCCCTCCCGCCTGGAGACATTTTAGGTTGCCGAGCCAAATTTTAATAAATTCAGGCCATGATGAAAAAGGAAGTTTCGTTTCTTTTTATGATACAAATATTTCCTTCATTTTATTTTTTTTAAATATTTGTTCAAATGGTACTAGTTACAGTTTATTTTATTAAAAAGTGTATTTCGACGCATGGTATTCTTCAAACTATAATAAGTAGGCTAATCATACCTAATTGTCTGGGAATTGTTATTCAAGAACAAGAGTGCGTTGAATGCATTTTTACAGATAAAAATTTCAAGCCTGCGGAACCTCCCCCTTCACTCCTTTAGCTGAAAACAGTTTGTTATTCCTGAAATTTTTGAAGAAGTAATTACTATATCAGGTATGTATATAGAATTTCTCTTCGGGGACGAAAAAAAGTTTTTGAAATCCACCATCTGGAACAAAATTAAAGTTAATGAGAAATTGAAGAACATTTAAAGCATTTTTTTTTCTAATGTAAGTTGATACATTTTTATTAAATTAAGGCATTTTTTTCTAATATAAGTCGCATTTTAACCAAAAAAAAAATGAAGCATTTTCCGGGGGGAGGGGAGCGCGGAGATATATATTTAAATATATATGACAATGACAATGTCATATATATATAAATATATATCTCAAACAATGCGTCCCTGTACTAGATATATAGTAATTACTTCTATATATATAAATATAGTAGTTAAAATGATATATATATACACTGGCATAAAGTGAAAAAAGAACACCAAGAAGGAGACGTCTGATACCAAAGAAATTTATACAGCATAATATCGGAATGCAGAGGATAACCTGGTCGAAACATTATGGCAAAATACAGCAGTATTTGCTGGTAAACTGAAAAATAACATTTCCATGTAGCATGGTTAGTACGAGGTTGAACCGCCATGAACTGCGTCACACTGAGCAATTCTGGCATGGAGTCTGTCGTACATATGTTGGATGTAAGTTTGGGGTATTGAGTTCCAAGCATCCTCAACCTGGACGCGTAAATCGGGGATGGTCGTGGCTGGCCGTGGAGACCGGATAAGTCGTTGTCCCATAAAATCTCACACGTGCTCAATGGGGGACAAATCCGGTGAACGTGCAGACCATGGAAGTTGTCTCACACCCTGAAGTGCATGTTGCGTTGTACGTGCCGTGTGTGGGCGTGCGTTATCTTGCAGGAAAACACCACGATGGACCGACCTTACAAATGGCACAACAACGGGCTGAATGATGCTGTTGATGTAAAAGGTTCCGTTTAACGTACCCAGTACAAACACTAGCTGTGTATGGGAGTGATAGCTGATCGCTCCCCACACCAGGAGACCAGGTGTAGGCCCTGTGTGCCGCTGGCGGATGCAAGAAAGGTGGAGACGCTCCCCTGTGCGTCTGCGAACAAGCATTCGGCCATCGAAGGTTCCCAAGCAGAATCTGCTTTCATCGCTGAACACGACAGATCGTCATTGCGTTCTCCAGTGCAGACCTTGGCGACACCATTGCAGCCGTTCTAGACGGTGGGCTGGAGTCCGAGGTACACATGCCAGAGGCACACGTGCACGTAGTCCTACATCCAGTAGACGGTTGCGTTTTGTTTGCACAGTCACCTCAGGTGCAACGGCAGCTCGGATTTGCGTCGCAGTGGATGTTCTGCTTGACAGCGCCAATCTTCTTATGCGTCGGTCGGTCCACTCATCAGTCCGTCTGTGATTCCCGGTTCCACGTCTTCTCGTGTGGGAATGTTCCTCGGACCATCTACGCTACCATCGTACCACCACCGATACCTCCCGTTCAATTCACTCCGCGATACGACCACCCGGCCTCGCGGAGTCCGACTAGACGACCTCGCTCAAAGTCCGATAACTGCTGAAATCGTACACGTCTTCCATGTTCAGGCATTGCAGCTTCTTCAGGGTCTTCGCACGTATCCGTACGCCGACGACTGAATCACTTCACCGTACTCTTTAAGTACCACCGACGATAATTTGCATATTATGCCGTGCTGTGGCGTAAGCGCTCACCGGTTGGTCCCGAAATTAACATCACACTTACGTAAACTCGTCCCCATTAACATATGTAAATTTCATGATCGTCCGCCGATTCCTTCTTGGTGTTCTTCTTTCACTTTCCGCCAGTGTATATATATATATAAAGAGAGAGAGAGAGAGGGGATGTAAGGTCAGGTGATGCGTAACATCACAGCCTCTCCTTGACAAATGTCAACCCCGCCTTCTCGTGGTGCATCCTGTTCCTACTAAAGGGGCTCTGACGACCGCCAATAGCGGTATAACTATACCATCGGGATTAGAGGAAATTCTATCCCACACTCACCAACCCGCTTGGCCAGCGTGGTGAGTTATGGCCAAACCCCTCCAAAATGACTCCACAACTTAAATCTTGGCCCTCAGTCTCCGGCAGCTGGAATGTACCTGGCCAAGGCAGCGGCCAGTGCGACATGAAGGCAGAGGGTGCTAAGAATCCCCGGAGGACCGGACTAGGCTGCCATCTGATGCTGACCTTGGCAACGTACAATGGACGCTCCCTATCTTCTGATTCAAGGCTTCTTGAATTGGAAGAGGAACTACAAAGGATCAAGTGGGACATCGTGGGGCTAAGTGAGGTAAGGAGAAAAGGAGAAGATCTCATCGAACTGAAAAGTGGACATTTCTTCTACTATCGTGGGACAGATACTGGCAGAACTAGTGGCAGAACATGGAGAACATGGCAGAACATGCAATCAAGAACATGAAGCGAGGAAAAGCTCCAGGAGAAGATGGAATTACTGTAGACATCATACAAGAAGCAAGTGGAGAAATCGAAACAGTACTCGCCCAAATTTTCACTCGATGCCTTAATGAAGGAAAGATTCCTGAGGATTGGAACACAGCTACAATGATCCTGCTACATAAGAAAGGTGACATTGAGGATCTCGGAAACTACAGACCTATCAGCCTCCTATCAGTAGTTTATAAAATCTTCACTAAAGTTCTTTCACACCGCTTGAAGGTAACACTGGACATGGCTCAACCGAGAGAACAAGCTGGATTCAGGAGTGGCTACAGCACAATAGATCATATCCATGTGCTGAGAGAACTAATTGAAAGAGCGAGGGAATATGAACTTCCATTGTGCATGGCTTTTATCGATTATGAAAAAGCCTTTGATTCGGTGAAACCATCAGCAGTTACAATGGCTCTGAAAAACTGCGGTATTCAAGATGCATACATTAATATTATTAATAACATCTATGAAAATGCAAGTGCAAAGATTCGGCTGTTTGAAAATACAACACACATAAAAATTGGAAAGGGAGTGAGACAAGGTGACACCATATCTCCGAAGCTCTTTAATGCCACATTGGAGGGTGTTTTTCAGTCACTGAGCTGGGAAAACAAGGGGATAAAGATTAATGGAGATTATCTAACCCACCTTCGTTTTGCTGATGACGTAGTCATTTTTGCAACTAGCCCATCAAAGCTGCAGAGTATGATCCAGGAACTTGCTGACAAGAGTAAAGAAGTGGGATTAAAAATGAACTTTCAGAAGACAAAAGTGATGTTCAATGCTTTTACAAGAAATGAAGATTTATCGATTGATGGAGAAAAGCTGGAGATAACCGACACGTACGTTTATCTTGGACAGCAGATATCAAGTGAGGGTCACATTGATGAAGAAATTAATTGGCGTACAAAACTTGCCTGGAGAGCTTTTGGAAGAAACAGCATAATTTTCAAAAGCAATATGCCATTATGTCTTACAAGAAAAGTGTTTGATCAATGCATCCTTCCAGTGCTTACGTATGGTGCAGAGACGTGGACCTTAACTAAAAGAGACATACAAAGGCTGCAGACAACTCAAAGAAGCATGGAAAGGTGCATACTTGGTGTAACCAGGAGAGATAAGAAGAGGAACTCGTGGATCCGAAAAATGACAAGAGTGGAAGACATCATGATCAGAGTTAAATCCCTGAAATGGCAATGGGCTGGACATACTGCCAGAAGGACAGATCATCGATGGACAGCCGAAATTTTAGATTGGATTCCAAAGGACAGGAAAAGACCCAGAAGAAGACCACATGAGAGATGGGTGGATGAAATTCGAAAGTATGCAGGGGTGACATGGAGGAGACTGGCACAAGACAGACCGTTGTGGAGGAAACTTGGGGAGACCTTCGTCCAGCAGTGGATTGATAATGGTTGACAATGATGATGATGATGATGATATATATATAGAGAGAGAGGGATGTAAGGTCAGGTGATGCGCAACATCATAGCCTCTCCTTGACAAATGCAACCCCGCCTTCTCGTGGTGCATCCTGTTCCCACTAAAGGGGCTCTGACGACCGCCAATAGCGGTATAACTATACCATCGGGATTAGAGGAAATTCTATCCCACACTCACCAACCCGCTTGGCCAGCGTGGTGAGTTATGGCCAAACCCCTCCAAAATAATTCCACAACTTAAATCTTGGCCCTCAGTCTCCGGCAGCTGGAATGTACCTGGCCAACGCAGCGGCCAGTGCGACATGAAGGCAGAGGGTGCTAAGAATCCCCGGAGGACCGGACTAGGCTGCCATATGATGCTGACCTTGGCTACGTATAATGGACGCTCCCTATCTTCTGATTCAAGGCTTCTTGAATTGGAAGAGGAACTACAAAGGATCAAGTGGGACATCGTCGGGCTAAGTGAGGTAAGGAGAAAAGGAGAAGATCTCATCGAACTGAAAAGTGGACATCTCTTCTACTATCGTGGGACAGATACTGGCAGAACTAGTGGTGTTGGATTTATAATAAACAAGAAACTGAAGGATAAAGTTGTAGAAGTTGAAAGTTCCTCTGACAGAGCTGCACGACTTGTTATCCAACTCTCGAAAAGATACCAGGCTCAGATTATTCAAACTTATGCACCCACCACAAGTCATCCTGAAGAAGAAATTGAAGAATTTTATGAGGAAATTTGTCATCTAAATAATAAAGGTAAACAGCACTTGAAAATAATTATGGGAGATTTCAATGCAAAAATAGGGCAACGGCAACAGAATGAAACTTCAGTAGGTAAATTCGGTCATGGCAACAGAAACCAGCGTGGAAATACTCTCGTTGAGTTTGCAGAGGCAGAAGGGTTTTTCATCTTGAACTCCTTCTTCAAGAAAAAGCCACACAGGAAATGGACATGGAGACATCCAAATGGGACGACAAGTGAAATTGATTTTATTATGTGCAACAAAAAATTCGTCATAGAAGACTGCAGTGTGCTAAACAAGTTCAACACAGGTAGTGACCATAGATTGGAGAGATGTAAGATGCACCTCAACACTAAACTAGAACGTGGCAAGCTCATAAGAAAAACAAAATGTATTGACATAAACAACCTTAAAAACACCTTAATACCTTCAAGTTGGAACTGAAGAACAGGTTCTCTGCTTTAGAAGGCCTAACATCGGAAGAAGTGGACATCTCTGAAGTTAACAGAAAAGTAACCAAAGCTCTTATGGAAACAGCAACAAAATTAGCTGGGTCTAAGAACAAGTTGCATGTAAACAACTTATCAGGAAAAACGAAAATGTTGATGCAAAAAAGAAGAGAGACGAGGACAACTAAAGAAGATGTGACTTCCAACGTGGAATATATAGAGCTATGCAAGACAGTAAGAAAAAGTATCACTGAAGACGTAAGAAAATTCACCTGTGAACTACTGAGGAAAGCAATTGAAAACAACCAAAGCCTAAAGATAGCAAAGGGACATCTCAGTAAGGGAAGAAAACAGATTATGGCACTGAGAAAAGAAGATGGTTCTGTAACAAGAAATAGAGGCGAAATTTTGACAAGAGTGAAAGATTTCTACTCCAAATTATATGAAAGGGATGATACATGCACTCCAGACATCATGAAAGATATCAGTACCAGAGTTCCTCCAGTCCTTCCAGCAGAAGTTGGACATGCAATCAAGAACATGAAGCGGGGAAAAGCTCCAGGAGAAGATGGAATTACTGTAGACATCATACAAGAAGCAAGTGGAGAAATCGAAACAATACTCGCCCAAATTTTCACTCGATGCCTTAATGAAGGAAAGATTCCTGAGGATTGGAACACCGCTACAATGATCCTGCTACATAAGAAAGGTGACATTGAGGATCTCGGAAATTACAGACCTATCAGCCTCCTATCAGTGGTTTATAAAATCTTCACTAAAGTTCTTTCACACTGCTTGAAGGTGACACTGGACATGGCTCAACCGAGAGAACAAGCTGGATTCAGGAGTGGCTACAGCACAATAGATCATATCCACGTACTGAGAGAACTAATTGAAAGAGCGAGGGAATATGAACTTCCATTGTGCATGGCTTTTATCGATTATGAAAAAGCCTTTGATTCGGTGAAACCATCAGCAGTTACAATGGCTCTGAAAACCTGCGGTATTGAAGATGCATACATTAATATTATTAATAACATCTATGAAAATGCAAGTGCAAAGATTCGGCTGTTTGAAAATACAACACACGTAAAAATTGGAAAGGGAGTGAGACAAGGTGACACCATATCTCCGAAGCTCTTTAATGCCACATTGGAGAGTGTTTTTCAGTCGCTGAGCTGAGAAAACAAGGGGATAAAGATTAATGGAGATTATCTAACCCACCTTCGTTTTGCTGATGACGTAGTCATTTTTGCAACTACCCCATCAGAGCTGCAGAGCATGATTCAGGAACTTGCTGACAAGAGTAAAGAAGTGGGATTAAAAATGATCTTTCAGAAGACAAAAGTGATGTTCAATGCTTTTACAAGAAATGAAGATTTATCGATTGATGGAAAAAAGCTGGAGATAACAGACACGTACGTTTATCTTGGACAGCAGATATCAAGTGAGGGTCACATTGATGAAGAAATTAATCGGCGTACAAAACTTGCCTCGAGAGTTTTTGGAAGAAACAGCATAATTTTCAAGAGCAATATGCCATTATGTCTTAAAAGAAAAGTGTTTGATCAATGCATCCTTCCAGTGCTTACGTATGGTGCAGAGACGTGGACCTTAACTAAAAGAGACATACAAAGGCTGCAGACAACTCAAAGAAGCATGGAGAGGTTCATGCTTGGTGTAACCAGGAGATATAAGAAGAGGAACTCGTGGATCCGAAAGATGACAAGAGTGGAAGACATCATGATCAGAGTTAAATCCCTGAAATGGCAATGAGCTGGACATACTGCCAGAAGGACAGATCATCGATGGACAGCCGAAATTTTAGATTGGATTCCAAGGGACAGGAAAAGACCTAGAAGAAGACCACATGGGAGATTGGTGGATGAAATTCGAAAGTATGCAGGTGTGACATGGAGGAGACTGGCACAAGACAGACCGTTGTGGAGGAAACTTGGGGAGACCTTCGTCCAGCAGTGGATTGATAATGGTTGACAATGATGATGATGATGTATAGAGATGTAAGGTCATGTGATGCGCAACATCACAGCCTCTCCATGACAAATGTCAACCCCGCCTTCTCGTGGTGCATCCTGTTCCCACTGAAGGGGCTCTGACGACCGCCAATAGCGGTATAACTATACCATCGGGATTAGAGGAAATGATATCCCACACTCACCAACCCGCTTTGCCAGCGTGGTGAGTTATGGCCAAACCCCTCCAAAATGACTCTACAACTTAAATCTTGGCCCTCAGTCTCCGGCAGCTGGAATGTTCCTGGCCAAGGCAGCGGCCAGTGCGACATGAAGGCAGAGGGTGCTAAGAATCACCGAAGGACCGGACTGGGCTGCCATCCGATGCTGACCTTGGCTACGTACAATGGACGCTCCCTATCTTCTAATTCAAGGCTTCTTGAATTGGATGAGGAACTACAAAGGATCGAGTGGGACATCGTCGGGCTAAGTGAGGTAAGGAGAAAAGGAGATCTCATTGAACTGAAAAGTGGACATCTCTTCTACTATAGTTGGACTGATACTGGCAGAACTAGTGGTGTTGGATTTATAATAAACAAGAAACTTAAGGATGAAGTTGTAGAAGTTGAAAGTTCCTCCGACAGAGCAGCACGACTCATTATCCAACTCTCGAGAAGATACCAGGCTCAGATTATTCAAACTTATGCACCCACCACAACTCATCCTGAAAAAGAAATTCAAGAATTTTAAGAGGAAATTCGTCATCTAAATAATAAAGGCAAGCAGCACTTGAAGATAATTATGGGAGATTTCAATGCAAAAATAGGGCAACGGCAACAGAATGAAACTTCAGTAGGTAAATTCGGTCACGGCAACAGAAACTAGCGTGGAAATACTCTCGTAGAGTTTGCAGAAGCAGAAGAGTTTTTCATCATGAACTCGTTTTTCAAAAAAAGCCACACAGGAAATGGACCTGGAGACATCCAATTGGGACGACCAGTGAAATTGATTTTATTATGTGTAACAAAAAATTCGTCATCGAAGACTGCAGTGTGCTAAACAAGTTCAACACAGGTAGTAACCATAGATTGGTGAGATGTAAGATGCACCTCAACACTAAACTTGAACGTGGAAAGCTCATAAGGCAAACGAAATGTATTGACATAACCAACCTTAAAAAACACCATAATACTTTCAAGTTGGAACTGAAGAACAGATTCTCTGCTTTAGAAGGCCTAACATCGGAAGAAGAGGATATTTCTGAATTTAACAAAAAAATAACCAAAGCTCTTATGGAAACAGCAACAAAATTAGCTGGGTCTAAGAACAAGTTACATGTGAACAAATTATCAGGAAAACCAAAAATGTTGATGCAAAATAGAAGAGAGATGAGGAAAACTAAAGAAGATGTGACTTCCAAAGTGGAATATATAGAGCTATGCAAGACAGTAAGAAAAAGTATAACCGAAGACGTAAGGAAATTCAAGTGTGAACTAGTGAGGAAAGCAATTGAAAAGAACCGAAGCATAAAGATAGCAAAGGGACATCTCAGTAAGGGAAGAAAACAGATTATGGCACTGAGAAAAGAAGATGGTTCTGTAACAAGAAATAGAGGCGCAAGTTTGACAAGAGTGAAAGATTTCTACTCCAAGTTATGTGAAAGGGATGATACATGTACTCCAGACATCATGAAAGGTACCAGTACCAGATTTCTCCCAGTCCTCCCAGCAGAAGTTGCACATGCAATCAAGAACATGAAACGGCGAAAAGCTCCAGGAAAAGATGGAATTACTGTACACATCATAGAAGAAGCAAGTGGAGAAATTGAAACAGTACTCGCCCAAGTTTTCACTCGATGCATTAATGAAATGAAGATTCCCGAGGATTGGAACAACGCTACAATGATCCTGCTACATAAAAAAGGCGACATTGAGGATCTCAGGGACTACAGAACTATCAGCATCCTATCAGTAGTTTATAAAATCTTTACTAAAGTTATTTCACAGCGCTTGAAGGTAACACTGGACATGACTCAACCGAGAGAACAAGCTGGATTCAGGAGTGGCTACAGCACTATAGATCATATCCACGTACTGAGAGAACTAATTGATAGAGCGAAAGAATATGAACTTCCATTGTGCATGTCTTTTATCGATTATGAAAAGGCCTTTGATTCGGTGAAACAATCAGCAGTTACAATGGCTTTGAAATCCTGCGGTATTGAAGATGCATACATTATTAATAACATCTATGAAAATGCAAGTGCAAAGATTCGGCTGTTTGAAAATACAACACACATAAAAATTGGAAAGTGAGTGAGACAAGGTGACACCATATCTCCCAAGCTCTTTAATTCCACATTGGAAAATGTCTTTCAATCACTGAACTGGGAAAACAAAGGGAGAAAGATTAATGGAGATTATCTAACTCAACTTCGTTTTGCTGATGACATAGTCATTTTTGCAACTACCCCATCAGAGCTGCAGAGTATGATCCAGGAACTTCCTGACAAAAGTAAAGAAGTGGGATTAAAAATGAACTTTCAGAAGACAAAAGGGATATACAAAGCTTTTACAAGAAATGAAGATTTATCGATTGATGGAGAAAAGCTGGAGATAACAGATACGTACATTTACCTTGGACAGCAGATGTCAAGTGAGGGTCACAATGATGAAGAAATTAATCGGCGTATAAAATTTGCTTGGAACTTTTGGAAGAAACAGCCTAATTTTCAAGAGCAATATGCTATTATGTCTTAAAAGAAAAGTGTTTGATCAATGCATCCTTCCAGTACTTACGTATGGTGCAGAGTCGTGGACCTTAACTAAAAGAAACATACAAAGGCTGCAGACAACTAAAAAAAGCATGGAGAGGTGCATGCTTGATGTAACCAGGAGAGATAAGAAATGGAACTCGTGGATCCGAAAAATGACAAGAGTGGAAGACATCATGATCAGAGTTAAATTCCTGAAATGGCAATGGGCTGGACATACTGCCAGAAGGACAGACGATCGATCGACATCCGAAATTTTAGATTGGATTCTTAGGGACAGGAAAAGACCCAGAAGAAGACCACATGGGAGATGGATGGATGAAATTCGAAAGTATGCGGGAATAACATGGAGGGTACTGGCACAAGGCAGACCGTTGTGGAAGAGGCTTGGAGAGACAGACCTTCTTCCAGCAGTGGATTGATAATGGTTAACAATGATGATGATGATGATTATATCATCATCATCATCATCTCTTATGGAAACAGCAACAAAATTATCTGGGTCTAAGAACAAGTTGCATGATTATATATATATATATATATATATATTTACTGCTGGCCACCCAAAATGCATCTCCAAGAAAGAAGCATCCGATTGGCCTGAAATTCGCAGCATGCGTTACCCGTGAGAGGACATGCAAACGATTAGCATTGCAGGGCATATGCAAATCATGTGTGTCCGGCACGCCACCGAGAAGCACTATAAGAAGGGTGCACAGAAGGCGGGGTGTAAGTAGTTTAAGTGTGTTGTGCTGCCGGCCTTGTGCGTGGGAAGCTTCCTGATGCATCGTCGCAGAATACGGCAGTCATTTCAGTACGTTTCAAAGTTCGACAGAGGACGAATAGTGGCTTATCGCGACAGCAGTTTATCGTACCGAGACATCGGCGCCCGTGTGGTACGACATCCAGCCACAGTGAGGCGAGTATGGAATCGGTGGGTGCAGGAGGGACCGACGGACCGACGTGAGTGATTGCCGCAGCCGCAGCAAACCACTGAACGAGAGGACCGGCGTGTTGCGCGGCGGGCATTGACGGCTCGCACCGCCACATCACGAACGTTAGCGCAGGAATTAAGGTGTGTTGCGCAACAACCTGTGTCAGCACGAACCGTTCGACGTCTTCTGCAGGAGCGGGGACTTGTCGCACGGCGCCCATTGCTCCGATTACCACAGACGTTACACCACCGGCGAGTGCGGAGGCAGTGGGCCGTTGAACGCCGCACCTGGACTACGGAATGGCACGACATTGTCTTCTCCGACGAATCCCGCTTCTTCCCGAAACACCACGATGGTCGGATCCGTGTGTGGCGGCACCGCGGCGAGAGACTGTATGACGCCTGCATTATGCATCGCCATACCGGTCCGTCGCCTGGCGTTATGGTTTGAGGCGCAATTGGATGTGACACCCGCACCCCTCTGGTACGCATCGCCAGTACACTCAACAGCCGCCGCTGCATCTCTGACGTTTTGGAGCCTGTAGTCCTCCCTTACCTGCAGGACCGGCCAGCGGCCACATTTCAACAGGACAATGCACGCCCGCACGTGGCACGCATCGTGCAACAATTCTTTACGGCCCACCAGGTGTCACTGCTGCCGTGGCGGCCCGCCTGTTCTCCCGATATGTCGCCCATCGAACACGTCTGGTCGCTGATCGGCAACCGAGTGGCCCGGCAAGCACCACCCGCGGCTACGCCTGATGAACTGTGGCAACGTGTGGAAGCAGGCTAGACCGACACACCCCAAGCCCACATCCAAAGCCTTTTTCGTTCAATGCCGCGGCGTGTAGCTGTCGTTATTGCCAGCCAAGGGGGCCACACGAACTATTGATGTGTGCGTGTTCCGCAAATCGCACGGGCCTGTAAGCTCAGTCGTTTTATCTTGGTATCTGTTGTTATGTGTCTAGTAAATCTGGCTTTGCTATCTCGTGTCCTTCTTGGTGTTGCATTTTGGGTGGCCAGCAGTGTATATACACTATCTACCAACAAGTAATTGGACACCTGTGATAGCAAAGGAAAACGAAGTTTATTCACCTTCAATAGTTGGTGGAGCCTCCACGAGCGGCAATTACAGCTGCGACCCTCCGGGGCACACTCTCAACCAGGCGTTGTACGACGGCTAGCGGTATTTTCTTCCACTCGGCTTGGAGAAGATAGGTCAGTTTCTTCGCCGATTCCGGACGGTGGGGGCACCCCTGAAGTCGACGCTCCAACTCGTCCTAGAGGTGCTCAATAAGGTTATGGTCCGGGCTCTGTGCAGGCCATTCCATTCGATTAACCCCATTGTCACCATACCAAGCCATGGTGTAACTCGCAACATGACAGGTGGCATTGTCATCCTGAAAGTAACATCGGTCCACCCCGTAAAACTGCCACAATGTAGAAAGCGCATGATCATCCAAAATCGTGCAGTAGGTCTCGGCGTTGAGTCTACCAGGAATTGCGACCAAGGGCCCCGTGCCATACCAGGAGAAACACCCCCATAGCATAATTCCACCGCCGCCGAACTTCACAGTTGGCACAATTTATTCCGGCAGGAGGCGTTCTCCAGGCAGACGTCAAACCCAGACCCTGCCATCCGAACAGTAGAGGGTGAACCTTGATTCGTCGCTCCAGAGAACCTGTTTCCACTGTTCAACGGTCCATTGTCGACGTTCTTTGCACCACGTTAGCCGAGCAGCGCTATTGGACTTGGTGATCAAAGGCTTGTGGGCGGCAGCACGTCCATGATAACCGAGCAGATGGTATTCATCAAAAGAACACTCCCGGATGCCTGTTGAAACTCCTCGTGCCGCCCCGGTGGCGCAGTGGTCTAAGCGATGGCCTCTGATCATTCGTCCGTAAGGGGTCCGGGTTCGAATCCCGGTGAGGCATGGCTCTTGTGTTTGTCGTACGGCACTGGCTCTCTCCCTTCCCTGGAACCAGTGACCCTAAATTAGGGACGGGCGACTGCTTATAGCCCATTGAGTTGCTCATGGTAGTCGTTAAACCTCCAATGAAAAAAAAAAACTCCTCGCGGATGTGGCCCATGGATTTGGTGCGGTTCTTCGGAATTTCTCTGGCCAGCACCCGTCGGTCTCTGACTCCCAGTTTTGTGGGTGTGCCGGGTCGGGGCACAATCCGACAGTCGCCTCTCAGCTTGCACTTGCCAATCACGTAAGCCACTGTCGATTTTGGGTACTTCAACTCGCTGGATATGCCACGTACGGATCGGCCATTTCTATGATACCCGACGATTACACCTTTCTCGAAATCAGAGAGCTCCGAACTGCATGGCATCTTGCATGCGATTGGTTGCGTTGTTGTTTCCCACACGATATTTAACGGTGGCGGCCGTGACGTGTATCAGGACCGCAGATATCGTCCATTGCAGGGGTGTCCAATTACGTGTTGGTAGATAGTCTGTGTATATATATATATATAGCAAATGAAAAACTTTCCTCTTCTAAGGTTCCATTTGCCCCCCCCCCCCCCTTCCACCGGCGAAGAAGTCCTGAAAGAAACACTGGCCGGAAGACGAACAGATTTCAAGGCAGTGGCTCACGGAGGGTAAAAGGTTTCATATTGCTGTGTACAGTGGGGTCGGCAAAACAGTTTCAGCTTTTTTCACTACCATCCACTCACACCTTCCAATTTACGCTTGGAACTGCCGAAGTCCCCCTGTGGCTTCACATTGCATAACAAAAACATAAGCACTAAGAAAAGTACACTATGCTAAATCATTAGAAACTCCAAAAAAAATCTAGAAATATTAAGCTTTTAACTCATGTTCTTATGAGAACAATGAAAAATACAGTGACTGAATACTCAATAGATAAATTATTAGTTTGACGAATGCACTACGTATTAATTATCACAAGCATATTGCTACAGTTTCGTGTTTTAACGAACTTCATAATGATTCCCTGTCATAAGTTCTTTGGGGGCCCACTAAGACTTTAATCCGGCTAATTACTTAATTTAGGGAACGGGGGAGGGGGGGGCTCAAAGAAAAGTCGAGTGTGCTGAAGCCCACCAGTAGCGTCGCGGCTGTAACCCAGGAGAAAAAATTAAAGAAAATATTGTGCCTTGAATAATCGCTAAAAATATACATAGCTTTGTATTTTATCTACTTCGTTTCATTTAGCCTTAGCTTGGTTTACAGTTTTTCTTTGTCTAGCTCAGTGAGAGACAGGTTTGTTATGTGTACTTCCGGTATTGAATTATATCAAACTTCCAAATCAAACCACTTTGAGCCTACTAGATAAGCAAATAA
Organism: Macrothele yani; assembly: GCA_039090855.1. Classification (NCBI taxonomy): domain Eukaryota; kingdom Metazoa; phylum Arthropoda; class Arachnida; order Araneae; family Macrothelidae; genus Macrothele; species Macrothele yani. The sequence continues at coordinate 57,717,142 of CM077010.1, forward strand.
AATCAGTCATAAAAATAAAACAGATTTTTTCTTCTTGTTTATTCATTTTTCTGCCATTGCGTGCATCCGAAGTTATCTTTATAACGCCTCGAGATATATGAACCGTCCCCATCGGTATCTCTTTAAGAAAGTTTTTCATAACACAAAGCAGATGCAAGCAGTGCTCAGATGTTTCGCCGTCGAATAAAAAGAACTTGTGTTGTCTGATAAGTTCTCTGCGCCCATTCTGGCGTTTTAAGAAGCAGGGGGAAGACAAGATGGGAAGGAAGACTTCGATGAGAGAAGCTCTCCCACACGCCAGTCAGCGCTCTTTTGCGCATGCTCTGCTCCAGCTCCCAGCCTTTTGGAGAAAGAAGTTTCTGACTGAAGTTTCTGTTGCCACATTTGTCTTATTACGTTGGTTGAAGGCATGCATGCCGTTGTGTTTGGAAGACAGATAACATTTTAAAGGGCTACCTTCCTTGGGCGACTTTTATCGTCAATTATGAGGGACTGGTGTGTGTTTCTATCCCTTTTTGTGCTGGGAGTGGGGATGAGCTCGGGGAACGAGCAATGCGCTGAATGCGATTCCTCCTCCTGTGTCCCGCCCAAGAATTGTTTGGCAGGGATGGTGAAAGACAGCTGTGGATGTTGCTATGTTTGCGGCCGCCGAGAAGGGGAGCAGTGCGTCGATGATTCATTGCCCCTCCCGTATAGGAGCAGTGGACAGTATGGCCCCTGTGGAGAGAACCTCGAATGCCGACCACGCACTGACCTGCCCGTCGGAGATCCACCGGAAGCAGTTTGCATTTGCCAGCTGACCGAAACCCTGTGTGGGAGTGACGGAGTGACCTACGAAAATGAATGCAAGCTGACAGAAGCCCGATACGAGCGAAGAGACGGACTACGTGCCATGCACAGGGGTCCGTGCAAAGGTGGTAAGTTGCGATTAATATTTACTAGAAATCGTCTATAAGAAGTAACCGTTAATTCAGAAAAAGAAATCATGAAATATTTTATCTGCTTCTTATACCATAAAGTGCGGTTTTTTTTTTAGTTTTATTTTGGAGGATGTGAATCCGTTTATTGGTGTAAATATGACAAGGATGGTAAGTCAGATAATATCCGAAAACCGGAAAATTTCGTTGTCCTGGAGTGGGAATCGAATCCGCGTCTCCCGGATAGCGCCCAATATGCTAACCACTACACCACCCAGGACGACCAAGTTTCTAGTTTCCCATTAATTTGAATATAACCATCACAGGATAAAAAAAAAATTAATGGGAAACTTTAAACTTGTTCGTGTTCTGGGTGGTGTAGTGGTTAACATTTTGGGCGCTATCCGGGAGACACGGGTTCGTTCCCCGCTCCAGGACGGCGAAATTTTCAAGTTTTACGATATTATCTAACTTAACCTCCATGTCATATTTACATCAATAAACGGATTCACGGCTTCCAAATTTGTATTGTACAATGGTGTAATCCCGTATTTCATTCATTAATACGGTTTTCTTTTTCTTTCCCTTCCAATAAGGTAAGCTTGTGGATTCGCCTCTAGGTCTAACCCGCTACCATGTGGTTGTAAAGTGGATGCCCTAACTACTAGGCCACTCGCGGCCCCTAGTCAAGTTTTTATATATGCTAGTTCCCCTACCTACGCAAATACTTGTAACAGGCCGTTGCTAAGGGCGATCTTAAGTGTTGTCCAATCAAGAGTAAGTTCGAACTTCGAATGAGTTGATCGTTTTGGGGAGATACAAAGCAGATTGTAAAATGCTGGATTGTTTGTATAGGCGGATTTATGGGGGTGCCAGAGGGTGCCCGGCGCCAACAAGGATTTGTGGGAGAAAAAAAGAAATGATATAACTGTGAAAACATATGCATTACAAAAAGTGTGGATAATTTTGAAACAAAAAAAAAATTTTTTTAGAGCAAAAATCGATTGATAAATTATTTTATTAGAGCAAAACCGAAAATAACCTTTAATCGATTGATTCAGCAAGTTCATTGAAAGATGCAGTAAAAGCTCTAAGTGAACATGTCACAGAAGAACTCTACTCCAATCTTTGCAAGATGATGTGCGTAGCTTTAACGCTACCGTCAAATAGTGCCACATGTGAGCATACATTTTCAACGATGAGAAGGATCAACACTGAAACAGAGGAGACTAGATCTTTTGGGGGCCCTAGGCGCTAAAATATTCACCCCCGCCCTTATCGCCTCAGAAATTTTGATTCGTAAGATTAAAAAATAATAATAAAGTCAAGAAAAAAGTGTTTACATTTTTCAAAATGCCATTCTATCTTTGTTTTGTTAGAACGTTTGCAAACAACAGCGTAATGTAATCGCTTTGTCTGTCCGTGCACATCGAACTTTTTGATTTCAGAGATATTTCAAAAATTATTTTTGCGGCTAATAGGAAATCAATGGATATTAAGTTTGTCATTTTTAATATCTCATATACTTCATGAATTTACCCTATGGGCTGTCAAAGTCGAAAATTGAGGTTCTGTTGTGAAGAAACTATTCAACTAAAAAGAAAGCTAAATGATTTTAACTGTTCCTTTCAGAACAAGTACTCGAAAATTTGGAGTATCAACAACAGCAAAAAAAAAAAAAAAAAACCACCGGAATATTATTACTAATATGAGAAAGCAAAATATCATTTGATAATGCAAATAAAGTGGTCGTTTTAAGGATTGATTTGTTTCGATCCGGAAAAAACAATACAAAACTGGCAATTGTTTTGGTTTTTCCGGATCGATTTTTTTGGTTTTTCCGCGTACTAGGCGCGCCTAGTTGGAAATCCACCCCTGAGCTGAGATCAACTATGAATGAAAAAAGGCTTTCCGATTTGACGATTTAATTTTCTGAGAGTGAAATTGTAAAAACTGTAGTTTATGACCTCATAACTGAAACTTATTTGATGAAAAGAAGGACGAAAAGCATTTTAAGATTAAAATTGAGAACAAAAAGCAAATCTTGTTTTGGTAAATTTTTGTAAGTAAATATTTTATGCTCTAAATAGTTTTCTGAGTGCTGAAAATGTTTTAAAATAAAACATTATAAGAATAATTAAGTGTTTCATGTACTGTAGTTCTCCTAATTCATTATTAGGCCTAAATAAATGTTATGAAATCTAAACTTATTTAAATTAGCCAGAATTAAGTCCGAAAGAATGACTTTTGTTTGTGCTTTTTACTTAATACAAATAAAATATTGCACTTTCTTACGAGGGTTTAAATTTCACCTCTGCAATTCTCTCCCCCCCCTCTTTCCCACAACTCAACCAGCACCCCTAACTAGACTCCCTAAATCATCCGCCTATGATGGTTTGTGTACAAAGGCGTAACTCACCTGCCCCGCACGCAGCTCAAGGGTGGGAGCAAAAATCATTGCTTACAATTTGATTCAAATTGGAATTGAAACATAAAATTCTGGTACAGCTTTATCGCGTCATATTTTGTTTGTACCGAATTTGCTTACAGTATGTTTCACCAGTATTTTGGCAACTCAAAATTTTCAGGAGATGTTAGTTGTTCACTTTAAAAAATAAAGGCGCGGTTGTATTTACGGTGATGTCTTTCACTTGTATATTTATGTAAATATATAAAGAAGTGGGATTAAAAATGAACTTTCAGAAGGCAAAAATGCAGGCCCGTAGCCAGGCCAGCAAGTTAGGAGGGGCGGCTGATGATTGAGATCGGGCGAAAGATATAAAGTGGTCGGGCAAAAGATGTAAAAGAGGTCGGACACAATACTGTTGTGTGAGTCGCTAAGACGGGCAAAAGGAAACACAGGTCGGGCTCAGCCCGGCCTGGCTACGGCCCTGCAAAACTGATGTACAATGTTTTTACAAGAAATGAAGATTTTGCGATTCATTGGGAAAAGCTCGAGGTAACCTATACCTACAGTACATTTACCTAGGATAACAGATATCAAGCAAAGGTCACATTGATGAGGAAATTAATCGGCGCATAACACTTGGAAGAAACAGTACAATTTTCAAGAGCAATATTCCATTATGTCTTAAAAGAAAAGTGTTTAATCAATGCATCCTTCCAGTTCTTTCGTATGGAGCAGAGTCAAGGGTCTTAACTAAAAAAGGCAGACAAAGGCTGCAGACAACTCAAAGAAGTATAAAGAGATGTATGCTTTGTGTTACCAGGATAGATAAGATAAGGAACTAGTGGATAAGGAAAATGACAAGAATGGAAGACCTCATGATCAGAGTAAAATCTCTGAAATGGCAATGGGCTGGACATGTTGCCAGAAAAACCACCGATGAAAAAACCGAAATTTTAGACTGGATTCCAAGGGACAGGAAAAGACTGAGAAGAAGACCATATGGGAGATGGGTGGATGAAATTTGAAAGCATGTCGGGTTCACATACAGGAAAGTGGCTCAAAACAGACAGTTATGGAGGAAACTTGGGGAGACCTTCATCCCCAAAGTTCCAATCCATGTCTTGGCCTGTCCCTTGAAATCCAGTCTAATATTTCAGTTGTTCACCAGTGGTCAGTTCTTGTAGCAATATGTCCAACGTATTTCCATTTTAGGGATTTTACCTTAATCATGATGCCATCAACTCTTCTCATTTTCGCGATCCATGAGTTCTTCTTCCTGTCTTTCCTTGTTATATCAGGCATGCACTTCTCTATCATTCTTTGGATTTTTGCAGCCTCTGTGTGTCTTTTTTAGTTAAGGTTCATGTCGTTGATTTATAAGTAAGAACAGGAAGGAAACAATGATTAAATACTTTCCTTTTAAGACATAATGGCAAATTGTTCTTGGTAATTGCATTATTTCTTCCAAATGCTCTCCAACCCAGTTTTATACGCTTATTAATTTCATTTTCGATGTGGCCCTTACTTGATATCTGTTGGCGAAAGTAAATTTAGACATCTAGATTTGATCCATCAATGGTTAAATCTTCAGTTTTTGTTAAAGCGTTGTACATCAATTTTGTTTTCTACGTGTAAAATATTGTGGCATGATGTTACATGTTGTTGTTTTTTATATTCAAGACTAAATAATTTAAGAAATTTTGCTCTTCTGCTTCACAATTCGTAATTGTTACTTACTTATTTGCTTACTTGTGTTCTACATTTTTGTATAAATCGGAAAAGGTCCTTAAACACTGTCACGCTGGCCTAGTGGTCAACGTTCGTAATTGCCTCGGAGAAGACCTCGGGTTCGACCCCAGGCAGTTACAGACGCTCGAACCACTAAACATCCGCCGTACGTCGGATGGATGGGCACGTTAAGCCATCGGGCCCCGGGTACTGGCCCCCGGTAATAAATAAAGGCGTCTTCCTCCCCCTTTCTGCTTCGCTTCCGTGTCACTTTCCTATCAGGCACTCTAGCCCAAATCTTCTAGCATCCTAGTTCTAAGGGTTGTTTAAGACCTGGGGTCGGACACTCCCTTCTTAAAATCCTCTATATACGTATGATATGATATGAACATTGTCACGCTGCAGTTAAATGTGGTATTTTTCGTTTTGTGTAGTGCGTTGTCTGATTGTCTGCCGTTCAGACTGCTTTTGTCGTGTTTCTGGTTTGTACCTTATCTTGTGTTATACCAATGAATGAGATATCAATGAAATACGGAATTACACCATTGTACGATGTAAATCCGTTAATTGGTGAAAATATCACATGGATGTTAATTAAGTCAGATAATATCCGAAAACTAGAAAATTTCGTTGTCCTGGAGCAGGAATCGAATCCGCGTCTCCCGGATAGCGCCCGAGTATGCTAACCACTGTATGCTAACTATCCGGGAGACTCGGATTCGATTCCAGCTCCAGGACAACGACATTTTCAAGTTTTCGGATATTATCTGACTTAACATCCTTGTCATATTTGCACCAATAAACGGATTCAGATCTTCCAAATTTGTATTCTTTTGTTATAGTTTGGATTTTGCGTTTGTTTCTAATGTAAACCGCTTGGCATGGAGCTGTTTGGCCCATTGAGTCCCTTTTGCTAATAAACTCCAATCAACCAACTAACCGCAGTTACGTGTTTTATGTGTGTGACCGTGAGACATTTTAAAGAGGATGGCCTTAGTTCCCTAAAATAATAAAATTTGCATATGATTAACTTTGGCTTAGTGTTTTGTAGTATTTTGTAACTGTATAAAACTATAGGACAATAATTTTAATTACAACGTACACATTTGTTCACGCCGCTGGTCTAAGCCCTAAGTTCCAACCATTCGTTCGAGATGGGTCCGGGTTCGAATCCCGTGCGGCATTGCTTTTGTTTTGTCTTACGGCACTGGATCTTTCCCTTCCTTGCAACCAGTGGCCCTCAATTAGGAACAGGCGACTCCTCCAAGTTGCTCAAGGTGTTCGTTAACACCCTCTTCTCCCTTGCAAAAGAAAAAAACACATTTTTGTTACACGCAATAATTTTGGTTTTACGAAAAATACCTGTGGGTTCCAATTTTTAAGAACCTAATTATTAATATGGAATTTAGAAATGTCAGTAAATGAAAACTAATAGATTTTCGTAAAAGGGCGTCGAAGATATTTTTTGCTGGAGGTGGAGGGAAGGCGAGTTTTTCCGGTACGCCACTGTCAGCAGGCCCCTGGACCTTACTCCGCAGCTTTGAGGGGTACTTCTGAAAGTGACTATGTCGTTTATATGCATAAGATACATGGGGAGGGATTATTTTGTGCTATGTCCCGGGCGCAGAAATGCCTAGTTACCCCTCCGTTTGTGTGTATGTTTTTGCTTTTTTTTTTTTTTTTCATTTAGTTAAAAGATTCTTTATTACATTCCTTGTCTCGATGTTTTCAGTTTCCGATAACGGTTAGGCCAGATGTGGCCAACCCTAGGCCCGCGGGCCAAACATTAGCCTGCCTGTACATTTTGAATGGGCCCCCAGTAGCCCAAGCACTAACTTTGTTTTTCTAATTTAACTCTTACTAACAATAATAATTATTTTTATTTTATTTTATTCTGAATTCATTTTATTTTTATATAATGAAGTCAACAGTTTTAAATTAAAGTTGAAATTGTTTTGTAACAATTTAGAGCAGGGCAAACTTGATCATTTCCCAATAATTCAGCAAATCTTTAGTAAGTACAGTAATTTTACCATGGATCATTTAAAATACAAATCAGCTGTTACATCTTTGTACATGTCACTCTTAACTCGATTTTCTGCTTTGAATCTGAAAAGAGTAACATAGACTTATTCATAAATCCATTTTGTATTTCAGAGTCCGATGTACGTAAATATTCCCCATCAATGCAGATCGAAATATTAGAAATCTAAAGCCACTCAGGACTTAGTGTTAAGTTTAAAGAACAATCCTAATTTGATTGAGTTCTGGAAAACGTCCCTAAAGAAGTTTCCCGAGCTTCATGACCTTGCTCTGAGGTTCATTTGCGGACTTGAATCCACATATATTTGTGAACAAACATTTTCATCAATTAATGTTGTAAAAAGTAAATTTCGTTCAACTATCACACATGCAAACCTTGGTGATATGCTTTTTTTAAGTGCATCGAGAATTACACCCAACATTGACAAATTGTCACGTGCATAGGTGTAACCACTTGGGGGTCGGGTGTAAGGACCCCCTCAGATTTTCAGAGTCGGGGATCCCCAATTTTTAGGGAATATAATGATATAATGCGCACTTTATGATGTGAACCAACTAAATTTAATAATATAAGATTGTAATTTTTTGTAAAATGTAGACACATGTATAACGTGTACTTAATAAAACAGCAATATCGAAGGTCAGGTGATGCGTAACATCACAGCCTCTCCTTGACAAATGTCAACCCCGCCTTCTCGTGGTGCATCCTGTTCCCACTAAAGGGGCTCTGACGACCGCCCATAGCGGTATAACTATACCATCGGGATTAGAGGAAATTCTATCCCACACTCACCAACCCGCTTGGCCAGCGTGGTGAGTTATGGCCAAACCCCTCCAAAATGATTCCACAACTTAAATCTTGGCCCTCAGTCTCCGGCAGCTGGAATGTACCTGGCCAAGGCAGCGGCCAGTGCGACATGAAGGCAGAGGGTGCTAAGAATCCCCGGAGGACCGGACTAGGCTGCCATCTGATGCTGACCTTGGCTACTTACAATGGACGCTCCCTATCTTCTGATTCAAGGCTTCTTGAATTGGAAGAGGAACTACAAAGGATCAAGTGGGACATCGTGGGGCTAAGTGAGGTAAGGAGAAAAGGAGAAGATCTCATCGAACTGAAAAGTGGACATCTCTTCTACTATCGTGGGACAGATACTGGCAGAACTAGTGGTGTTGGATTTATAATAAACAAGAAACTGAAGGATAAAGTTGTAGAAGTTGAAAGTTCCTCTGACAGAGCTGCACGACTTGTTATCCAAATCTCGAAAAGATACCAGGCTCAGATTATTCAAACTTATGCACCCACCACAAGTCATCCTGAAGAAGAAATTGAAGAATTTTATGAGGAAATTTGTCATCTAAATAATAAAGGTAAGCAGCACTTGAAAATAATTATGGGAGATTTCAATGCAAAAATAGGGCAACGGCAACAGAATGAAACTTCAGTAGGTAAATTCGGTCATGGCAACAGAAACCAGCGTGGAAATACTCTCGTTCAGTTTGCTGAGGCAGAAGGGTTTTTCATCTTGAACTCCTTCTTCAAGAAAAAGCCACACAGGAAATGGACATGGAGACATCCAAATGGGACGACAAGTGAAATTGATTTTATTATGTGTAACAAAACATTCGTCATAGAAGACTGCAGTGTGCTAAACAAGTTCAACACAGGTAGTGACCATAGATTGGTGAGATGTAAGATGCACCTCAACACTAAACTTGAACGTGGCAAGCTCATAAGACAAACAAAATCTATTGACATAACCAACCTTAAAAAACACCATAATACCTTCAAGTTAGAATTGAAGAACAGGTTCTCTGCTTTAGAAGGCCTAACATCGGAAGAAGTGGACATCTCTGAAGTTAACAGAAAAGTAACCAAAGCTCTTATGGAAACAGCAACAAAATTAGCTGGGTCTAAGAACAAGTTGCATGTGAACAAATTATCAGGAAAAACCAAAATGTTGATGCAAAAAGAAGAGAGATGAGGACAACTAAAGAAGATGTGACTTCCAAAGTGGAATATATAGAGCTATGCAAGACAGTAAGAAAAAGTATCACTGAAGACGTAAGGAAATTCAACTGTGAACTAGTGAGGAAAGCAATTGAAAACAACCAAAGCCTAAAGATAGCAAAGGGACATCTCAGTAAAGGAAGAAAACAGATTATGGCACTGAGAAAAGAAGATGGTTCTGTAACAAGAAATAGAGGCGAAATTTTGACAAGAGTGAAAGATTTCTACTCCAAATTATATGAAAGGGATGATACATGCACTCCAGACATCATGAAAGATACCAGTACCAGAGTTCCTCCAGTCCTTCCAGCAGAAGTTGCACATGCAATCAAGAACATGAAGCGAGGAAAAGCTCCAGGAGAAGATGGAATTACTGTAGACATCATACAAGAAGCAAGTGGAGAAATCGAAACAGTACTCGCCCAAATTTTCACTCGATGCCTTAATGAAGGAAAGATTCCTGAGGATTGGAACACTGCTACAATGATCCTGCTACATAAGAAAGGTGACATTGAGGATCTCGGAAACTACGACCTATCAGCCTCCTATCAGTAGTTTATAAAATCTTCACTAAAGTTCTTTCACACCGCTTGAAGGTAACACTGGACATGGCTCAACCGAGAGAACAAGCTGGATTCAGGAGTGGCTACAGCACAATAGATCATATCCACGTGCTGAGAGAACTAATTGAAAGAGCGAGGGAATATGAACTTCCATTGTGCATGGTTTTTATCGATTATGAAAAAGCCTTTGATTCGGTGAAACCATCAGCAGTTACAATGGCTCTGAAAACCTGCGGTATTGAAGATGCATACATTAATATTATTAATAACATCTATGAAAATGCAAGTGCAAAGATTAGGCTGTTTGAAAATACAACACACGTAAAAATTGGAAAGGGAGTGAGACAAGGTGACACCATATCTCCGAAGCTCTTTAATGCCACATTAGAGGGTGTTTTTCAGTCGCTGAGCTGGGAAAACAAGGGGATAAAGATTAATGGAGATTATCTAACCCACCTTCGTTTTGCTGATGACGTAGTCATTTTTGCAACTACCCCATCAGAGCTGCAGAGTATGATCCAGGAACTTGCTGACAAGAGTAAAGAAGTGGGATTAAAAATGAACTTTCAGAAGACAAAAGTGATGTTCAATGCTTTTACAAGAAATGAAGATTTATCGATTGATGGAGAAAAGCTGGAGATAACAGACACGTACGTTTATCTTGGACAGCAGATATGAAGTGAGGGTCACATTGATGACGAAATTAATCGGCGTACAAAACTTGCCTGGAGAGCTTTTGGAAGAAACAGCATTATTTTCAAGAGCAATATGCCATTAAGTTTTAAAAGAAAAGTGTTTGATCAATGCATCCTTCCAGTGCTTACGTATGGTGCAGAGACGTGGACCTTAACTAAAAGAGACATACAAAGGCTGCAGACAATTCAAAGAAGCATGGAGAGGTGCATGCTTCGTGTAACCAGGAGAGATAAGAAGAGGAACTCGTGGATCCGAAAAATGACAAGAGTGGAAGACATCATGATCAGAGTTAAATCCCTGAAATGGCAATGGGCTGGACATACTGCCAGAAGGACAGATCATCGATGGACAGCCGAAATTTTAGATTGGATTCCAAGGGACAGGAAAAGACCCAGAAGAAGACCACATGGGAGATGGGTGGATGAAATTCGAAAGTATGCAGGGGTGACATGGAGGAGACTGGCACAAGACAGACCGTTGTGGAGGAAACTTGGGGAGACCTTCGTCCAGCAGTGGATTGATAATGGTTGACAATGATGATGATGATGATCGATTCCTAATAAGCAAAGTTAGTTCTACAACTTTGTAATTTACATTTGTGCCCCATATATCATAGTTTGACAGTTACAGTTGTGTTCGCTAAGTTCCACAATTCGCCACCAGAGGCGCCTATATCGTGCTCGGTAGATAGCGCCTCAGCAACTGCTTTGCTCCTGCTTGTGTATGTGTAGGGGGTGGAGGTCCCAAACTCTATCTTATACAGTATGTATGGACATGTTGCCAGAAGAACGGACCACCGATGGACAACCGAAATTTTAGACTGGTTTTCGAGGGATAGAAAAAGACCCAGAAGAAGACCCCACGGGAGATGGATGGATGAAATTCGAAAGCATGCCGGAGTGACATGGAGGAGGCAGGCTCAAGACAAACAATTATGCATGGAAGAAACTTGGGGAGACCTTCATCCAGCAGTGGATCGATAATGATTGACAATGATGATGATGATATAATATTGTATATGTTTATGCATACATACAATGTGTAATCGGACCCTCCCCCCCCCCCCCCTTAGATTTTGAAACATGGTTACGCCACTGGTTACGTGAAAAGCAGGTTCAAAAATCACATTAGTATTGCAGGTGTGTAAAGTTCATAGGAGCTTTAATTTTTTTATTAATTTTGTTACTTTAATTTTTAGTAAAAAAGTAAGTTTTATTATAACAAATCAGTTTATTATTTTTGCATAGTAATAATTTTAATATTATGTGAATGATTTAATAATGACTGTTTAAAAATGTATACGGGTTTCAGTACTTTACAAAAACATATAAAATAACCTCATTTTTAGTTGATAATAGTTGTCACTATTTAAGTTGGTTACGGTGGCCCTTCAAATAATTTTTAAGAATTTACTGGCCCAATTTCAAAAGAGGTTGGCCACCCCTGTGTTAGGCGACTGTCCAGTAAACTATGCTGGTTGATTACTTGATTACCATCTAACCGCTTCGCCAAGATTTGTTCCAGTAAAATAAGCAGTAGTCGATGGAGATTTATTCATTGACGAGTGAGTGGGATAAATTTTTTGGTGGCACGCCAGAAAACCGTATGTCGAGAACGTGTGTTTGGCGACCTCACTTCCGCTCTGCGCCTCTATTTTTCCTCCATCTTCTGTAAACACGTCTGTGTAAGGGTAATACGAGTATGTCAGTCTAGAAGTCGGATGGTAATTGGAAGAAAAAAAAAAAGAATGCCTTGGTGTCCAATCTCAATGCCTGTCCCATATCTTTCTTCAACACAGGATTTTTTTTTCTTCCTGGGAAATGAATTTATATTCCGCAGAACACGATGTAGTGTTTTATTTTTCTCTGTGAATGGAGAGCGCTTTGAACTAGTGGCAGAGCTGCATTTATTGTTGGCAACCCATGGCCATTGTTCCAGCTCAGTTAGGGCTGTAGCTAGTGATAAATTGGGGAGCAGGCGATTTTTATCGAAAAGGATTCATCGAAGACGAAATCATCGAATGCAAAATGATCGAAACTAAATTCATCGAATGATCACTTTACCGAAAGACGACTTTTTTGAAAATTATGAAATGAATTTATGGAATTAATATTTTTTTGATGAATTCGTTTAATAACTTGGATATGCAGCATTATTATCTTCCTCAATAGCGACCGTAAAACATCAATTAAAAGACGGTCATGATCAGCGCGAGTAATAGTTGGTATGTGCTCTTTTATACGTCAGGATCAAGGAATTTATAATAATGCTTCTGGAGATGCCCTGAACCACTTAACCGTGTGGCAGTTTGAGGTTGTTTACATGACACCCGTGTAGTTTCAACTGCGTGTATTTTGGAATTGCGTGCTTTTTGGTTGCAAAAATCGTGTTAATGTCAAACCGGAATGAATTATACAGGGTGATTTATAAAAAAGTATGCAGTTTCCAGATGCTGTAAAACAGTAACAGTTGAAGACACGGACCACAACTGCGAACCGTTAGGTAGATGTACTTATAAAGTTTGTGTCCCGCTACTGAGGGAAGTGACGTAGGCGATAGTACGCGTGTCACGTGACTAGTCGGTCGAAATGGCAGCGTCTGCAGGGGAGAAGGCGTTTTGTGTTCTTGAATTGAGCAAAACGGAACCTGTAACTGTTGTGCAACGGCATTTTCGATCACGATTCGGAAAAGAACCTCCAATCAGAAAATCTATCTACGATTGACTTAAAAAATTTGAAACTACGGGCTTCTTGTGCAAACTTAAAAGTCCTGGACGACCGCGTGTATCGGAAGAAGTCGTCGATAGTGTTTGCACCGCCATTCAACGAAGCCCGGGAAAATCAACGCTGAGGGTGAGTCGTGAAGTGCAGATTTCACAGCACACTGTCTGGAGGATTTTGAGAAAGAAGCTGAAAATGATTCCGTACAAGATAGTCACTTAAAATGATCACAGCCACTATTACTGCACTTGATTCAGATATCTTATTTCGCGTTTGGGCGGAAATGGATTACCGGCTTGATGTTTGTCGTGTGACTAAGTGTGCACACATGGAACATCTGTGACTGTCTCTAAAAAAACTTGAAACATTCCCCTACAATTCTGTTACAGGTAACAAAATATCTTACATTGTTCTTGTTTTATAGTGCGTTGAAACTGTATACTTCTTTATGAATCACCCTGTATTTCATACTCGAGGGAAGTTTTCAAATTTAACATTATGTTTTTGTTTTGAATTCGCACTAATTGGTGTATTTCAATTTAAAATAAAAATGGGAAGGAGCCTCAAAATAATTAAGAAAAAATCCAACATTTTGTCACACATCGGCAGGAAGTGAAGACGCAAATTAGAGACATTTGCGACGAAAGAGTGACATTCAGCCAACACAAAATGCATTGCAATAGCCTTGAAAACCACCAGCTTTCCAACACTTTAACGGCTGTCGCTCGCTGTTATAAGCTTCACGCTTATATCAGCGAGCGACAATTCATACACATAAACAACAATTGGAAACTTCCAATGTGGTACTCTGAGTTACCGGCATTATTCCTCGAAGAGTGTTTCCACTTACTGACACTCGCAATTTTCGAAAAATGTGCAACACGTTGAATTCATCGTTCGGTGATTTCGTGTTCAATGATTTCACCTGGAGCACTAATTTTCGAAAAGCTTTCTTTACGATGTATTCTCCTTTCGATGATTTAGCTTTTGTTGTTTTGCTAGACTTCGTTTTCGATCAAATCACCTGAAGCCATAAATTCTTGGGGAAGCTACTAGTAATACAGGGTAGATAGAAAAAGTTTAGTTCCTTCGGTACATTAATATTAATTTAATGTAGTATTATTTATTGAAAAATGTGTTAATAAGCCCAGAAATCCTGTTTCAAGGTTATATCACTGCTGGGCCGCCCCGGTGGCGCAGTGGTCTAAGGCGTTGGCCTCTGATCATTCGTCCGTAAGGGGTCCGGGTTCGAATCCCGGTGAGGCATGGATGTTGTATTTGTCTTACGGCACTGGCTCTCTCCCTTCCCTGGAACCAGTGACCCTAAATTAGGGACGGGCGACTGCTTATAGCCCATTGAGTTGCTCACGGTGGTCGTTAAACCTCCAAAAAAAAAAAAAAAAAAAAAATCACTGCTGGATGAAAGTCTCTCCAAATTTCTCCCACAACTGTCTGTCTTGAGACTGTCTCCTCCATGTTACTCCGACGTGCTTATACAACGATGAGCCATTACATTATGACCACCCCCAGCCTCGAGGAATGAGCGCGCCAGAAGACTGAACGGTGGCGCAGGTGAAGTACACAGAGCAGTATATATGCAACCCGAAGACGGGATTTCGAGTGTGGAGTGTTCGGAGTCAGAATGCGAAAAGCTGCCGATTTATCGGAGTTTGACTAAGGACAAATTGGAATAGCACGGTACCTCGAAACTACGATCTCGGAACCGGCGCGGCTTGTAAGTTGTTCACGTGCCGCTGTAGTGAATACGTATCAAAAGTGGTGCACAGATGGCCAAACGACGAAGCGTCGTCTAGCCGTGTGTCGTTCGCAGCTCATTGTTGCCACAGGGGAGCGGAGACTGCTGCACATTGTTCACAGTGATCGCAGGGCCACATTGTGACAAATCACTCGCAGCTACAACAAAGGTGGTCAGGGCAATGTGTCGCAGCACACAGTTCATAGCAGCCTTCTGCGCATGGGCCTGCGTAGTCGAAGACGCAACTGGGTTCCCATGCTCACTGCACGTCATCGCCAACAACGCATGAAATGGGGCGAAGATAATCGAGATTGGACTGTGGATGATTGGAAGAAAGTGGCCTGGTCTGACGAATCAAGATTCCTGGTGCATCACGTAGACGGCCGAGCGCGGATACACCGATTACCAACGGAGGCTATGGCACCTGGATACACTGTTGGTCGGAAGCCGGCCGGCAGCGGCGTTATACTGTATGCGATGTTTCCTTGAGACACTTTAGGCCCCATTATATCACAATCCCTGACATCTGTTAGGTATCTGAACATCGTTGCGGGCCAAGTTCATCCATTCATGGGAACTGTATTCCCTGCTGGTGATGGCCATTACCAACAAGATAATGCGCCATGCCACACTGCCAGAATCGTCAAGGAGTGGTTCGAGGAACATACTGATGACTTTCTGTTAAATCCCTGGCCTCTAAATTCACCTGACATGAACCCAATCGAACATTTGTAGTTCGACATGGAAAAGCGGGTTCGCGCCAAATCGCAACCCCCATCAAAATGTAGGGGAACTGGAGGACCTGCTGTTGACATTATAGTATCAGATACCCCAGGATACCTATTGTCACCTCATGGAATCGATGCCTCGCCGAGTGGTCACTGTTTTGCGGGCTAAAGGGGGTCCTACAGCTTATTAGGTAGGTATAGTCATAATGTAGTGGCTCATCGGTATATACACAGAGCAGGGTTTAGGACGATGGGATTGGTGTCACCGCACTGGCCGCCAAGTTCAAGGAGTCGCAGAGCTTAATTTTATTTATTTTGTGAAATAGTAGAGTACGTAAAAAAATATATATATGTATATCCGGCGAGAAGTGCAATTGCAAATGATTAGCGATGGTTATTGGAGACGACGATAAGTCTTAGTGTCATTGGAACAATCTAAATTATTATATATAATAGACAGTGGTGTTTGCATTCTTGATATTTGTGCTCAATCGAACCCAAAATTATGGGTTTCCGGCTATGTAAATTATGCCAACACAAGTAAACGATGTGATATATTACTTAAAACGTATCGAACGATTAGTCAAGGTTTTGTCCCTAGCGTTAGCTGCTAAAGAATTAAAGTATCATTGCCACATACCTTTCGCAGATTTCGCCAGACTTGCTGCTCCACACGTCTTAGGTCGCGAAACTGAGATTCCTACCAGGGCCTGATTTACGGACGGGCATTCGGGGCACGTGTCCAGGGCCCCGACCTTTGAGGGCCCCCAAAAAATAAGTACATACTTGCTTTGAATCAAACTGATTCGCAATGTTCATCCACTGAAAAAAGTCAAAATGGTAATTTCAGAAATGTAAGTTGAAACACATGGAAGTGAAAATTATAATTTCCATAAATAAATCGATCACCATGTTTATATTAAAATAATATTACGTTTGCCACAAATATTTTATTATTTTAAGTCGACCAAGGTTTCCTGGGTTGACCTAGCTTCATCAGGACGAACGGCACGTAAATATTCAAATTGTGTATGATATCATAAATGGTGTTTACAGTCACGGGTTTTGGTTAGTTGCTTCCACGCGCTTGATAGAAATGGATGTCATTTCATTAACAAGTTCGGAAGAATTCTGATATATACAGAAAGCTTCCAAAATATCAAGTTTGGTGGTTGAATCTGGCTTGTTGATTAGTTTTGCTTCTTGAAAGAGAAATTTATGGTCCTTTTCGTAACAGTGTTTAGCCATCAATGACTTCTTTAGGTCACAGTTCCAAATGTAGGTCTTGTGCTCCTTCAATCGAAAACGCAAAGCTCTACGGGTCTGTCCTATATACTGAGCACCACATTCACGTGAAATTTGATAAATTCTCCACGGGTTTTTATCTTCAACATAGTCCTTTGATCCTAAAAAGTTCATTTTGCTTATAGGTTTAAGAATCACTTGGAAATTAAAGGTTTTGAGAATTTTTGAAATTTTACAGGCAATATCACGGGAAAATGGAATAATGGCAAAATTATCTCGTAATGGGCACATCACAGGAGTTAACGTGGAGATAGGATAGGCTTCGGTTTCCTGAATTTTGTTCGAGCCTTGTCTGTAATGGAAGGGTTGTATCCTCGCTGTACTGCAACACTTTTAAGGAAATCAAGTTCTTTTTCCAAACTGTTTTTATCCGAACATATATGTATCGCGCGATATAAGCAACTGTAAAAGGCGCTGGGGTTTTGTTGCCAAGGGTGATTGGACTTAGCATGTGGAGGTGAGAAAGCAGCGAAAGGCTTCCGAGAAATTGCAGTTGCCCCGTAGAGCCCTCCGTTTTTGATTGAAGGAGCACAAGACCTATATTCGTAACTGTGACCTAAAGAAGTCATCGATGGTTAAACACTGTTACGAAAAGGACCATAAATTTCTCTATAAGACACATAAACGGACCATAAAACGATTGTGTTCACGCTTTACTAAAAACAACACGCGAAAACCACGGTTATATTGACACTTCACGCTTCCCAACTTCACACAGCTGCAAATAAAACACAGGATCGACTCGTCAACGGCATTCCTTTTACTGCTCAAACGGCATTCCTAAAACCTCTCAAGGTTAGCGAGGGACACTTCCGATTATCCCCACGGAAGGACTATACGCATGCGCGCTTATACAGACTTGTCAAATGCTGCGGATCCTTCGTTGGTGCATTGGAAACGACGTCCTACGATTCTAGGGACGGCCCTTTTAGTAAATTCCTGTACAAAGCGCACGTTCGCGGTCGCTTTGACGAAGGGGCACGCACAAGAGACAGGAAGTAGTAAGAGAGGAAGCTAAAGGAAGTCTAAGTAAACTCAGAGCAGTTATATCTATGTAGACTTTTTGTATATCACTTAATAAAAAAAAATGAAAAGATGGGTTTGGCTTTTAAACTTCGGATGGGAATGGATCCACTATCCCTTTGGTAAGAGCTGCCCTGGTTCAGAGCTGGGGCGGAGGGGGGGGTGTTAAAGCTTATAGCCCACCGAGAGCAACTTATTGGGCTATAAGCACTCGTCCGTTTCTAATTTACTAATTTAGAGCCACTGGTTCCGTAAGACAAACACAACATCCATGCCTCTCGGGATTCAAACCTGGACCCACCTCGGACGAATGGTCAGAAGCCAACGCTTAGACCACTTCGCTGCCGGGACGTGTAGTAAAAACGGTTAGGTAACAAGAAGGCACAGTGAAAATTTGCTTGTGGTGTTTGTATGTTTTTATTCGTAGTTTCAATTTCTGTTTGCCCCCTCCAGAAAACTGTGCTACGGAGGTCCATGTTGAATGCTAGTGCTATTTCCAGACGGCAAAGTGTGATGTATACTCTAATATAACTTTCCTCTATAGTTCCTGTATCTATGTAAATTTTGTTTTGTTCTCCTTCAAGCGGTTTCTAACTTAAAGCTACATTTCTCTCTCGAACGAATGTCTTGCGGCAACCTGAACTGAGGTCAGAAGTAAAATGACGTATGAGTTCAAAAGAGCTAAGAACGATGTTTACAATGTATCTTGGCTAGCTTTAAAGATGGGTGGCGTTCTAGCTGGTTTTTGGTCAGATGCTTGCTAGTTGATTTGCGTTCAAGTGTTGTTTATTTGCCGGAGACATTCTGCTGTTACAACTTAGATGTTTCGAGGCTCTCATTTTTTTAGGCTCGAGTTGTTAAAAGTTGATTGTTATATTGCTTTGAGATTATAACATTATACCTGTTACCAAGTTTGCTGTACTTGAAGAGTGTTCATATTACGAGTGATATGACAAATTGTTCCAATCGTTCAAGTGTTTTGTTTTGGATGACAATAAATACGTGGAAGTTTGAGTAGGTACCGACTTGTTACTTACCTGGCCGTTTAGCCAGTCAGTGCTTAGTTAAGAAATATCTATTCTTAGATATCCGGGGTATCAAGTAAATGCTATAGAAAGTTTCAGTCAAAGTTATTTTTATAATATTGTTACGGATTTGGGTGTGGTAATTAATTCGATTAGCTGGTTTTGCGGTAGGCGGGTACAGCGTTAATTGTTGGTTTCGCGTTAATTGTTGGTTGAAACTTAACGGTTAGTGGGTTTTTCCCCCTTTGCGAAAGAAAAGAGATAAGAATTCCTTTTCTTGAGAGGGTGAAACCTAAAACGATCCTGGGTCGTCTGGTGTGGGGAAAGCGATGCGTCGCCCCCACGCTCGTCGGTCGACTGGTTGGGAGGTCCGTGTAAGTGTGAAATGGCCGATATTTGTGGAAAGCAGTTAGCGTCACCAGATCGGAAAGTTTATGGCGTTCTCGATGCGAATGTTGGAAGGACAAAGAAGTGTGCTAGCTAGTTAGTTATATCTTTACCTACTTATACGCGAGCTAACCTCCACATATTCCGAAGGCAGAGATGTGCATTTTTAACGTCTTCATCGTGCCGAATGCTTTTAGGAAGCAATGAAATTGTAACAACAGAACAAGGAATTCTTTGGCGAAATGCGAATAATCGGAAAAGAGTAGTCTGGGACGAGTTCGTGAAGGGAGCTGGACTTGAGCGGGACCAGAGAGATCCCGCGACGCGGTATTTGTCCCGAGAAAATATTCTGCCCGAAGAAGCCGGCAGCTGAGCTAAGGACTTGCCGAGCGGTTGACATTACCTGCGGAGGGAATGGGAATTAAATATGCCCTTCCCTGGGTGCATGGTTGCACTTAAGGCTGGTAGAAACCTGAAATTCTGGCCAGTAATGAATCTTGCTGATACCGGAATATTGAAGTGGAGCTACAGAGCAGATTCTATTGCAGCCCCGATTGGCTGAGACGGACGACCTGTGGCAAAGCGAATCACCTTTACCCGTTCGGAGCTGGGACAAACAGATGGACGGATCTTGCTATCACGTCGGCGACCTCGTTTGACCTCGACATTAGTGCGCAATGATGCGTACGCGAGAGTAAGTGGGAGATGGGGTTCGACTCCTCTTTCCATCGGTCATAGTGCGCGCTCTGAAAGGGGCGTGCCGTCGCACAGGTACACTTCAGAGCAAACATAACTGAGTGCATCATATATAAATGAGTGCATCGAATACGGATACCTAACAGGAAAAGCTGTATATCTGTAAGTACTGTATTTCCTTATGCATGTCAGTTGTGAGTAAATTGGCTTCAGTCAGCCGATAGACTTTCGTCCGCTGAGAACTGTTTGAAGCCGGGACAGTACATGCCAACGAATAATCGTTGAACTTTAACGATAAATTAAGCCTATAAGCTATCAAAAAAGGGGCGAGTCTATTTGACGCCCCTCCGTGTTCCCCTGTATACAAATGTCTTCATCATTAGGTTTTATTTTAATTGATTAAATGTCTCTGGTCTCGTGCCAGTCCTGAAATTGCCTGAATAATTTATGAGTGTCAGAAGAATTTCTTGGCGTTGATTGGCTAAATTGTAGGCTAAATTCTTTTCACCAACACATAAGATTTCGGCGATAAAGAGATCACAGATAATTATTCGAAATTCTGATGTTTACCTCCAGGTAGTCGGCCAACGCCTGGAAGCTAAATTCATGAAGCTATTTTTATTCGATAATCTGGCGCCCGGGACGTAAAAATATAATCTAGGGAAACTGACTTTTCACACATAGTTGCACATAATTAAATAAGAACATTATAAGTATGCTACACTATTGTACGTATTTATAAATTACGTTTATTGCCAAGAGCAGTTTTAAGCAAAAGTTACTCTCTCTAAATAATAATAATAACAATACAGTTCCCTGCTGAAAGATCTGTACCACCTACGTCCGAAAAGTTCCAGACTGACGCAGTAAAGAATATAAAATTAATGCTGGGGACCTTCAAAATACCGTCCTTCTTAATCAACACACATTTCCCAGCGTTTCTGAAGATCCTTAAAATTCTGGAAGGCATTTTCCTGGATGTCCGCAAGTTGTTTTTGTCACGGCTGCTTGGATAGATGTATCTGCATGATACTGTCATTTTAGTGCCCGTTTTATCCTGGGAAACAGGAAGAAGTCATAGAGGTTTTGTCACTGCTGCTTGGATAGATATAATTTCTGCATGATACTGTCCTTTTAGTGCCCGTTTTATCCTGGGAAAGAGACAAGTCATATGGTTTTGTCACGGCTGCTTGGATAGATGTAATGTCTGCATGGTACTGTCCTTTCAGTGCATGCCCGTTTTACCCTGGGAAACAGGATGGTGAGTGGGTGCCTCCTTACCATCCTATTTTCCAGGGTAAAATGGGAATGGGTGCCTCCCTAATCAGCGATTTGTCGCTTGGTTTGTGGGCTGCAGACTGCAGGCAGTGACGTAACTAGGCACAGGCAGAGTAGCAGTATGTAGACTTCCGCGCGTACGCTGTACTTGGATAATTTCCAAATTATTAGCAGATTTTGCAGATAGTTTTTGCTTTTAGATGAAAAACAATAAAAATGCTATTTACAGCAGTTATAACCGTTACTCAAGGCTTTACTCAGAATAAAATACTTAATTTCATTTTAACTTGAAGAACTTTCAACATTTTTTCACATCTTCTGAGTTCTTTTGATTTTACAGAAGTTTCTGGTCTCTAGATTTTATCAAGGCCTGTCTTCGATGTATAGGAACTATATCAAAAGTTTCGTTTACACCGAAAGAATTAAAATGTTTTGTCAGGTTCCTCTTGCAGTCGGCGGCCGCAGATGGCCTAGTGGTCAACGTTCGTGACCTCAGGTTCGATCCGGGGCAGGTACGAACGCTCGAACCACTAAATATGCGCCGTGCGTGGGATGGACACATTAAGCCGTCGAACTCCGGGCACTGGCCCCCGCGGTAATAAATAAGAGCGTCTTCCTCCCCCTTTCTACCTCGCTTCCGTGTTACTTTCCTATCGGGCACACTAGCCCAAATCTCCTAGTTTCCTATTTATAAGGGTTGTTTAAGACCTGGGGTCAGACACTCCTTTCTTAAAATCCTCTACATATGATCATTTGATCGCTGCATCTCTCCAGACAGCCAATATACCTCACGTACCACTCTCATACATTGATCTCCATACATACTTAACGAATACGACCAGCTACGCAATAGCACGTGCCTTAGCAATCAAGAATCCATCGCTTCGCCAACTTGTGCCAGAGAAGATCTTCAATGTGTCGCATTTCTGCCGTCAGAATGTTCCCACCCATCCGTGGGCACAAATCTTTTATAATCGTCACAAGTCTTTCCTCCAGCTCTGAAAGATCTTCAGCTAGAGGCAAGGAGCCCCACAATTCAAGATCGTGTCACTTAATTGCAGGGGATTCGCTTCCCCCTCAACAACTCTCTGGCATATGAAGACCTCAACCCGTTGGGGGCTGATATTCTCCTCCTTCAAAAGACAAACTGCAAACCAACTACCGTCTATTCTCGATGGCGCCAGTGGAATTTTGTGTTTCATCACGGCTATGGACTAACATCTCATAGCGGCCTTGCCATCGGCATTAGTCATACTCTCAATTCTAATGTCACATCCCTCTCTGTGCAAAATATTTGTCGAGATCTCTTACAGTATGCATCCTTTACCATCGCGTCTTCCAGATACCATTTATTCAATATATATATTCCATGCACTACAACTCATCTATCGAATCTCTTCACACGTCTTCGCAGAGCATTGGATCGTATCCCACCGTCAGACTATGTTCTCATTGGTGGTGATTATAACTGTACCCTGGATCCTCTTCTGGATAGGTCTTCTACCAATAGAGAGCGTCGCTATGCCCTGGCGAACCCGCTCCAGACAGTTGTCACCAACAACGCTCTTCATGATGTACATCGGCATATTCATCCATGGTCGACTAATTACACTTGGCGCTCCTCTCATGCGCAAAAACCTTTCTTAGCCCGTCTTGACAGGTTTTATGCCTCCAGTACTCTACTTCCTGTCGTGACAGAATCGAGTGTGCATCCCACGGCCTCATCTGACCACTGCGCCATTGCCATCATAGTCCATGTTGCACCATTCAAACCCAGGATAATACGCCCGTGGACATTTGATGATGCACTTCTCTCCAACCCGGCATTCTGCTCTTCGGTCCGGTCATTCCTGATTTCCAGACGACCGCAGCTTCAATCTGCTCTCTGCGGATTAAATTCTTGGATGGAGATCAAGCAACAGCTCGTTCTGCATGTCCAAAACTACTCATCCCAATCAAAGACACTCCAGAACATGCGCCTAGACTATGTTCGTTCAATGCTATCCATGCTCAGTCTCAGTGATCCTCTCTTCTCCTCCTTTCAAGAAGAGCTTCGATCTCTTCTCACTCCTCTGGCGCAACAAGCTCTCCGCCGACTTCGTTTGCAACATCTGACGCCGGATGCTCACAACTATGAGTTCCTGACGTCGGTGGAAAACACCCGACGAGCTTCGACCATACTTCATCATCTACGCCTTTCTTCTGGGGAGGTATCAGATGAACCGATTGCGCTTTGTTCCTATGTCCGTCAGTACTTTTCAATGAAGTTCTGTAAACTTCCTCAACCATCCTCTGCAGCAATGGATTATCTCCTTTCTAATCTACCTCAGCCCCCCCCCATCTCGCTTCTTCTCTTCTTCTTTCCCCCACGACCTCTGAACTGAACAGTACATTCTCTTCTCTGAATTCTAGTGCCGCTCGGGTCCGGACGGCCTAACCTTTAGCTTTTATAAAACTTTTCTGCCTCTTCTTCTTCAGTTTCTCCTATCCGCTTTCTCTGCTGCCTTTACCTACTCTCCTCTTCCGAGGAGATTCACAGCTGCATACGTTGTCCTTTTCCCCAAGAAAGGTGATATCTTTGACTTGCTGAACTGGCGCTTAATTTCCCTACTGAATCTCGACTACAAACTTTATACCAAGCTTCTTTCACATCGACTAAATCCCATCCTCACTCACATCCTCTCCCCTAACCAGACTTACACAGTTCCCGGCCGTTCCCTATCTCACAACATCCATCTCCTGACGGATCTAATTCACCTTGCGCGCTCCCGCTCTGAACCACTCGCCCTCCTCTCTTTAGACCAACAGGCCGCCTTTGATAACGTCTCCCACACTTATCTCTCAGCCACACTTCTCCGATTTGGATTTCCACCTCCGTTTATTTCTCTCGTCACCTCCCTCTACCAGGACGCCAGTTTCCAGGTCAAGTTGCCCACCTTTCTTACAGCACCGATCCTCTTCCGCCGTGGAGTGAGGCAAGGCTGCCCACTCTCCGGTCAACTTTTCGCCATAGCCTTAGAACCTTTTCTCCGCTCCGTTCAACGCTCCTTTCAAGCCACCTTGCCTCCACTCATCGCCCGCACGAGACACCATGTCACCACTTTCGTGGCGTATGCAGACGACGTTACCTTCTGTATACGCCTGGATTCACAGTTCTCTTTGCTCCAAAGTCTTTTCGCCGATTACGCCTCCTGCTCCAGAGTTGCGATTAATACAACCACAAGCACAGGCCTGTGGTGCGGCTCATAGGTTGACCGCTTGGATTCCCCATGGGGAGCGCACTGGTCTTCAGCCTCTCAACGTTTCCTTGGCGTACATCTTGGCGTCCCAGGTGAAGCCTCCAGCACAACGTGGAATACCATCCAGCCACGTCTATGTCGGTCAACTGCGTTTTGGAGCGCAGTTCTGTACTTCATATTTTCAACGTGCACGACTTACGCAAACCTATCTTCTCTCCGTGTGCACACATTCCTGGCTTGTTACTAAATCCCCACTTCTTCGTCTCAATGATATCACTCGCTGCTTCACCTCAGTTATCTGGACCGGACACCACTGGCTCAGTGCCCCCAAGCTCAGCCTTCCTCCTGACCAAGGTGGCATTAGCCTAATTGATACACGACTGTACTATCAAGCTCTCCGGATTACTTCGTTCCTCCGTCCTCATACTTCACCTGTTGCCGACGCCGTTACCTCATGGAATGTCATCACCTCTTCGAGCAACACTAATTTCACTTTCTCTTCCTTCATTCCAATGGACCTCCGAACTACCACTCACTCTCGCCTTCCTCCTGCCTTACGGGAGGCTCTTACCTTTCTCCACTCTCTCCCGCTCACTCAATCCCCACCCGATTCCACCACTGAACTCCTTGCCGAACCCCTGTTCTTCTCCTCTCTTCTTCACCCCCTCATCTTCCATGCTTCGCCTATCCTTTTTGGCTCCGAGTCGGAGTTGTAACCGTCAAAGACCTTGTAACCTCAGACCTGTCCTGGCGACCCTACGCCACCCCCCCCCCCACTCTTCTTCTTTCACCCTCCTCTCGCTCTGTCTATGACTCCCTATACTCTACCATCATTGCTAAGTTCCCTCATCTCGCAACCCCACCGGCCTGACCTTTGTTCCTTCCGCCTCCCTTCCCCTTCCTTCCTTTCTTTCAGTCGGCAGATCCACACTTCCACTCTCCTCTCTTTCAACCTCAGTTCTCTATCGGTTCCTTTTAAAATTCCACTCTCCTTCTCCCCTTCACATCCCTGATGTCTCCCAATCCTCTCTCACCGCTGTCTGGTCTGCCACCCTTTCTCCTCTTTCAGCTCCTCTTGAAATAAACACTCACTGGCTATTTCTCCACCGCCGTCTTCCCGTTCCATCCATCCTCCACCGCATGACCATTCTTGATTCACCTCTTTGCCCCTTCTGTGCTCAAGAAGCTGATGTCTCTCACGTTTATCTACATTGTGCCATCCTCCTTCCACTACTCCATCGTGCATTTTCCATTGCTCAACGTTCAGCCACAACTGATCTTTCTTTCGATGCCTATAAGACACTCCTCCTGCAGGTATCTCCTCCAGTCAAGCTTCCACTCATCTGCTCATATATTTTCATCCTGGTGAAACACGTCATCTACGTATTTCATCAGCGCTGCCGAGATATCTCATCTCCTTATACCATCCACCAAGCTTCTGTGGAACTACTGTGCCACTTTCGAGAGCGTCTCCTCTCAAGACTTCGTCTAGAGAACCTTGTGGCCGTTGCCCAACAGAGAGAACAACATTTCCGTTCTACCTGGTCTCCGGCCGCTTTCTGGTTCGCCGGCATGCCAGCGACGTTGCAACTGACTGTCGGCAGTTCATACCCTCGTTGCTCCTAGCTATGTTGAACTTCAGTTCAACGTGCAGGCTCACCATTGGTTTTCGGAATCAAACTTCAACATAAAGCTTATATCTTCTAACAAATGTTAATATAATACACATCATACTGTACAAATGTACACTGCCGGACAATTGCTAAGGACGGATGACAATAGCAACCATACAATGGAAGGCAGGAAAATGTGGAAATTAGCATAAGTGCGGGATACAGTAAGACGTGTTGTGCGTATGCACATTTTGGATTGCCGAACTTGTCCGTGACGTCATAGCGCTGATAAGAGATATAAAGGATTTGACGCGTATTGACCGTTGTTGTTCAAACGCAAAGTTGAAAAGGAAAGAATCAATTGACGAACTTGCAATTTTCAGTATGTCTTCCCGACATCACCTAGATGATTTTACGCGTGGCCGTATTATTGGCAAGATTGAAGAAGGGCGAAAAATAACAGATGTTGCCAGGGAGTTCGACGTCAGCCACAGTGTTGTTTCAAGGCTTTGGAAATCATTTCAAACAAATGGAGAGTGTAGCAAACGTCACGGGGAGGTCGTGTTCGCAATACGACACCTGCAGAAGATCGGTACATAGTGCTATCAACAAAAAAAAAAAAAAAAACACCGGCGCAGCACAGCTAGTGAGGTAGCAAATCAGTTTATGGCAGCTACTGGCAAGCGGATCTCCCGAAAAACTGTCGCCAGACGTTTGCATGAAGGAGGACTATACGCCCGCCGTCCTGTTGTGTGCATCCCATTGTCCAGACATCACCGTACCGCCCGTTTGCAATGGTGCCATCAACATCGCAATTGGACTGATAACGACTGGTCTGCTGTCGTCTTCTCAGATGAGAGTAGATACAGTCTATCGTCTGATTGTCGACGACAACTGATCTGGCGTGATAGTGGTACTGCATATTGTCCAGCAAACATACAGGAAAGAGACCGATATCCGACATGTAGTGTCATGGTATGGGCTGGCATCATGATCAATGGCCGTACGTCCCTCTATGTGCTTCCAACTGGGACTATGACTGGCCAACGATACATTAATGATCTGCTACCTCATGTTCGCATGTTCCGTGGTGCTGTCGGTGATAGATTCATTTTCATGGACGACAACGCAACATGTCATCGAACAGTCGCTGTCCAGGAGTGTATTGAGAGCGAGGATATTCAACGCCTCGTATGGCCAGCACGTTCTCCAGATCTGAATCCCATTGAAAATGTGTGGGATGCTTTGGGGAGGAGTCTTGCTGGTCGCCAATGCCTTCCAATAAACAAGGACACCCTCATCCGTGCACTGACAGAGGAATGGGATAAATTACCCCAACAGCTGCTTGATAATGTTGTGCAAAGCATGACACGACGTGTGGAATCTTGCATCGCCCTTCATGGTGGCCATATCCCGTATTGACATCTTACGCCGGAACGCCTGCGGACGGTAATTGCATTTTTTTCACGTTTACGTATTCTGCACAAAATGGCCTGTTTGTCCCTTGAACACGTTCCAAAGCCTTCTGGATTTCAGAGCACAATAAATTGTCTTTCTTGTAATGTCCTGGCATTCTGACATTTTATTTCACTTGGCATCCAACCACACTTACTTTTTTATGCGCTAGATAGCCGTTTATGATCCGTCCTTAGCAATTGTCCAGCAGTGTATATACTCTTACTTGTTTTCTCTATGATTATCATAATTTCTACCAGTACTAAGACATCCTAATTCTGTTTTCCTTAGGTTTCACATTGTCTACTTTGTCATATACAGTTCTCCTTTTGCACAGTGCTTCATTATAATATTCTCGTTCTGTTATTTGTCAGCACTATAATATACTTATGCTCCGAGACGAAATGTTTCGACAATCTCTTTTATTGTTCTTGCGCAAAATGTCTGCACCTCTTACCACGAGACTCCTTTGTGAATCAATACATCGTGCTGTATATAATGTACATAGATTTTAGAGTTTGTATATTTTACCGTACAATATATGTATCAGGACGCCCATGTTCGCCTCCTGAACCCAACCTTGTTAATAAAATTGTGTTGAACTGGAGAAGCGTATAAGCTCCAGCTTTGTCCGTCTGTCCGCACGATAACTCACATAAAAAATGTTCGATTTTGATGAAATTTTAGTATGTGGTAGGGAACCACCTCAGCACGAACCCTATTGAAAATGGGCGAAATGGGGTCAAAGGTCAGGACATCTGAGCGGGATTCATCCCATTGCACTTATGCGTCATAACATATGTAAAAATGCTTCGATTTTGACAAAACTATATCATGTTGCTTCGGAGGTATACTGAATCGGAGCTCTTGAATATCATCGAAATGGGGTCAAAGGTCAGGACAGAGGAGCGAGATTTATTCCACAGCCATTATCCTCATAACTTGAGTAATAATTTGAGTAATGATTTCTGGTATGTTGGAAAGCGTATCATAATCAATGCATTGCATGATTTTACTAACTTGTTTTAACTGATTCCGCACCTCTTCATTTTTTTTTTTTTTTTCCGCTGTCCGCACACTGGAGTAACGCTCAGATCTCGAATCATCATCAAAGGATTCCGGCTAGTCACAAAACTGAGCATACCATTCTAAAACTCTGCTGCGACATAATGCTGTATCTCCATATGTTTCTTTTAACATTCTGTAAGTTTCAGTAGCTGATTTATCAAGTTTCCAACAAAAACGGATGTTTACTCTCTTCTCTTTCACGGCTAAAACAGGACAAGAACGCTTGTTATGGCTCCCTTAATGCCCGTCTGCCGCCTGTCGGTACCAGTGTAATCCAGTTTCCAGCTGTTCGCTTATTGGTTAAGGACTGCGGTCTTTTGGCTCACGTGATATTTTTATCCCACTACCAGGCCTTGATTTCGTTTTTTTTTTTTTTTTTTTAGCAGTAGCAACACTTGCTAGTGGCCTTATTTGCTGCTAGCAAATTTCGTTATCTACTAGCGAAAGTTTATTAACGTTATAGAAAAGAAACTTTAACATGTCCCCCTCCATTAGTCAATCATGACAAATTTTGATTCCACCCCTGTAACTGTCACATTGTAATACTTGAAAGATTACAAATACACTGACGAAAAAAAAATCCCAACACCACGAAAAAATAGTTGTAGAGGAATGAGATGGCGGCAATACATTCGTATAGGTAACATATTTAATCGATTAAGGTTTCAAGATCACAGCTTATTGTAAGCGCGAGAAGAGCCATTTTAAATGTGAAATGCTGGTACATTAAACACCGGTGTAACCGCCAGAATGTTGAATGCAAGCACGCAAACGTTCATGCATTGTGCCGTACAGGTGCTGGATGTCAGTTAGTGGGATGGAGTTCCATGCCTGTTGCACATGGTCGGTCAATACAGGGACGGTTAATGCTGGTTGGGGATGACGCTGGAGTTGTCGTCCAATGATTTCCCATACGTGCTCGATTGGTGAAAGATCTGGTGATCTAGCAGGCCACGGCAACATGTCGACACTCTGTAGAGAATGTTGGGTTACAACAGCGGTATGCGGGCGAGCGTTATCCTGTTGGAAAACACCCCCTGGAATGCTGTTCATGAATGGCAGCACAACAGGTTGAATCACCAGACAGACGTACAACTGTGCCGTCAGGGTGCGTGGGATAACCACGAGAGTGCTGCTGCTGTCATAGGAAATTGCTCCCCAGACCATAACTCCAGGTGTAGGTCCAGTGTGTCTCGGCCGCTGGCAGGTTGGTTGCAGGCGCTCACATGGCCTCCTTCTAACCAACACACGGCCATCACTGGCACCCAGACAGAACCGGCTTTCATCAGAAAACACAACAGATCTCCACTCCGTCCTCCAATGAGCTCTAGCTTGACACCACTGACGTCGCAAACGGCAGTGGTTTGGAGTAAGTGGAATGCACGCTACAGGGCGTCTGGCTCGGAGCTGTCCTTCAAGTAACCGATTTGTAACAGTTCGTTGTGTCACTGTGGTTGCAACTGCAGCTCGAATTGCTGCCGCAGACGCGGTACGATGCGCCACGGCCATACGCCGTACACGGCGGTCTTCCCTCTCAGTAGTGCCACGTAGCCGGCCGGAACCCGGTTTTCTTGAGGCAGTACCTTCCCTTGACCCCCGCTGCCAACAATCATGTACAGTGGCTACATTCCTGCCAAGTCGTTCTGCAATATTGCAGAAAGAAAATCCGCCTTCTCGTAGCGCTATTACACGACCTCGTTCAAACTCCGTGAGCTGTTGATAATGGCTTCTTCGTCTTCTTAAAGGCAATCTTGACTAACATCAACACCCTACGTCGAATCTCAACGATAACTAACGCTCACGAACGTTACAGCGCGTATTTACAGCAAACCTGCTTTGCATGTTCCGAGGGGCGCTACTAGCGCCACACGTATGCGCTGAGCGCGAAATTTGCATAGACGTCATCTTACAGATGTACTCTCACCGCCTACCAACTGTCGTTTATCTAACACAACCCCTTCTTGGTGTTGGGATTTTTTATGCCGTCAGTGTATTTAGATATAACTCACCTTTTAATGACCTGGCAGATTAATTCTAACAATTTAATTCGAATGCAAATATTTAAAAACATTTTTTTTATTTAACTTTATTCACAAACTTCAAGAACACTAATCAAAATCTTAAGTTATTTTCCTTATGGTTTACGATCTGGGTTTCGGGTTTTTTCATCATACCACTTTAAAACAGCAGCTGGCCTGGGGTCAAACTTGTCTTCGGACGGATCTTCAACCTCAATAATACTCATGAGAGCATTAAATGTTTATAAGTTTAAACTGCCCCTCCAATCACCATGGATTCTCTTCATTAAACTGAACCCAACCTCACATGCAGTAGTAGATAAGGGAAATATACTGGATATTTCTACTAGTGCCAAAATGTTTTTATAATGTTTGTACATTTCAAGAAACATTCGTTTCCAGAAAGCAGTTGTTCCTTTTTGTATGTGTCTAACACGCGCAATGCAGTGGCAATTTACAGTTCACACTAAAACATTCAAATTTTTGCACTAGCAACTTTTGCTAGAACTTCTTTTATCACTAGCAAAATACATTTGCTTGCTAGCGATTTGCTACTAATTACCGGTCGAAATCGAGCCCTGCCAGTGGGCCCTGCCCACTACTGTTATGTCAGTTATGCGGTCAGCCTTGAAACTTATTGGACGTAGGTTGTGTCTCATGTGATGCGATGTTTACACCCTATTCTTGGAATTTAGTCGTCTTTTCAACAGCATTTCATGTGCTATCAGGAATTTCCCTCAGTTACGTTTTTAATTGTTCCAAATCACATGATGCGTCCTTGAAGTACTGGTCGGTTTTTCTCAATTATGTCATTCCGGAAATTAACCAAAACAATAAAATTAGACATTTTTTTTTTATATGCTAGCAGTTATGCCCATTCTCCGAACGGCGAATCCATATATTTTTATTTTTATTTTGGCTGGAGGTTTAACGACCACCATGGGCAACTTAATGGGCTATAAGCAGTCGCCCGTCCCTAATTTAGGGTCACTGGTTCCAGGGAAGGGAGAGAGCCAGTGCTGAAAGACAAACACAATATGCCTCATGCCTCACCGGGACTCGAACCCGGACCCCTTTCGGACGAATGATCAGAGGCCATTGCTTAGACGAGGGGTCGGCAAACATTTTTTGCAAGGGGCCAAATAGTAAATGTTTTAGGCTCTGCGGGCCAAGAGGCAAACTCGAGGGTAATATATGCAGGTATTTATTTATGTTTTCTTGTTATTTAAGTAGGTAGGCCTACTTAAATAACAAATAATAGTAATAACTAGACTGAAAAAAGACGTAGTAATAGACTAAAAAATAACGTAATAATAATTAGACTAAAAAGAATAATGAGTAGACTAAAAAAATAACGTTATATTTTTTCTGATCGTTGCTTTCCTGTGAGTTGTGAATATTGTGTGGAGTGCTTAGTCTGGTAATGACGACGTATATGGTATTCTTTTAGTACAGCTATAGTGTCATTGCACAATAAACACAATGCTTGGTCATCTAATTCGGTAACAAAATAATTCACACTCCACTCTGCCTTAAAAGCACGACATTCGAAGTCCACTTTTCTCTTCTTTTCTGGTTTTGACAGTGACATGATGGATATGCAAGGGTAATCAAACGAGAACAAAATGCAGCAGAACAGCGATACACGTGGCAATGGAAACGCTGCCGAATTATAACTGCGTAGAAGAGGCCTCCGAATGCGAAGCTATTTTATAGGAGCACCACATACGGTCGTAACTCGCAACTCCTCAACTTGGCGGACGGCCATTCTGTTATAGATCGTACTTTGACATTTTAAAGACTTTGAAATTTTAAAGAATTTGAAAATGTAAAATCCATTCTTAGGGCTCGCGGGCCTTACCAAAAGAGGTGGCGGGCCGTAGTTTGCCGGGCCCTGGCTTAGACCACTGCGCCACCGGGACGGCCATAATTTTTTGAACATAGAATTAAAGAAAGGAAAAGTAATTAAGCGAAAGAAAAGTAATTTAAGATTTGTAACTGTTTCATGATTTTGAACAGGGTCGTGACGTCATTGCATACGGTTTGACGTAAAACGGATCACGCTTTGGCGTCCCTTAATTTTAAATCAAAATTTAATGGAATTTTTACATTTCAACGTTTCTGGCATAATTAGTTTTAAACCTTTCAGCATTTTGAACAGTAAAGCTAAGCCTCCCTTTTGAACTATTTGAGTTTTAGACTTTTTTAGGTATCCTGACCTTAAGGACTATCAGCATGCCAATTTTCCGATCTCAAGGTTTTTGAGAAGCGGTCGAACACTTCGCGAAAAATTCAAGCAGAGAATGTACCAAAGCCGCCATTTTGATTTTTTGTTTGTTTTCGGACTCTTCTAGGTATTCGGAACTTAAGACCTATCAACATGACAATTTTCAAATCTCCAGGTCATGTAGAAGTGGTCGAACAATTCGCGAAAATTTCAAGCAGAGAAATGTTCCATAGCCACCGTTTTTTACGCTTTCCAACCGTAGGTTGAAAAAGCGTCCATGTCCCAGCTTTGTCCGTTTGTCCGTCCGCGCGATAACTCGCGTAAAAATTGTTCGATTTCTATGAAATTGTAGTATGTGGTAAGGGACCAACTGGGGACAAACTCTATTGAAAATTGACGAAATGGGGTCAAAGGTCACGACATAGGAGCGGGATCCATTCCATGGTCCTTATGCGTCCTAACTTGCGTAAAAATGGTTCGATTACGACAAAACTGTATCATGTTGTTCCTGAGGTATACTGAATCGGTTATGTGTAATATTATCGAAATGGGGTCAAAGGTCAGAACACAGGAGCGATATTTGTTTCACAGCCATTATCCTCATAACTTGAGTAATGATTTCCGGCATGTTGGAAAGCGTATCATAATCAATGCATTGCATGATTTTACTAACTTGCTATTTTTATTTCATTTTATTTTATGCTGGCGGAAAACGCCGAACTTTAAAAGCGCCGCAACGTCATTAAGCATTGCGTCATTAAGTTTAATTGTACACTGTCCTTTCACCCAATGAGAAGAGAGTGCTAAAAATAGCTGCGTCACCATCGCAGCAGGTCACGTGACCAGAACTTTTCTGTGTGGTTACCGTTGAAGACAGAGGAAGCCGTTCGTTCCTTTCCTTTGCGTCTTGAAAAAATACTTTAAAATCAAAAAATGATTTTTTCTTAATTTTTTTTAAAGGAATGATAGTTTTGAGTTTATGCAATAAAAATTACAATGCGTTATGATTTATAGTTTGCCATATATCCGTTTTTTAAATGGATCCCATCGCAAAATGAAGAATTTTGTGAAATTAAAAAAAAAAAAAATTCTCGTAAACTAAATCAAAATTAAAAAAAAAAAAAGAAGGGGACGATGAGGTGCAAAAATTCGGCCATGGCCCTACATGCCTACAAAGTTTCGTGGTTCTATTGCTTTAGTGTGTCCGGAACGCGAACTGGTAGCACTTTTTTGCTTACCTTAACTTTGAAATACAATAGCTCTTGAAGTATTGCCAAAATCGAAAAACGGTTTACTTCAGCGTGTTCCTCAAACAATTCTCTACAAACGGTGTAAATTTCATATTTTTGGGTTCAATACTTTTTGCGCTGCGAGATAGGAAAGCGCGAGTGTCCCGAAATTTCTAAAACAGCCGCGGCGGCAGTTATTTATTTTTAGCACGTCTTTTGTAAAAAGAGATCGTGCTTATGTTATCGGTTTGTTCGTCCGAATGATGATCATTTTTTTTTTTACGATGTACAATTTCGCCGCTTGAGGGCGTAAATGCAGATGATGTCGAATTCAAATTACATTTTATTCCATATATTTGCTTCTAACCATCCGATTGAAAAAATTATTTTATCTTTCGATTCCGTTTATATCGAAGATTATTTTAGGTATAGTTATTTTTTCAAGTTACTCATAGATTTTCCGCTAGGGGGCGTAAAAGTAAGTTACATTTCCCCCGATTTCTCTTCTTCTAAAATTCCGATTTGAAAAATATTTTCTTCAACGGATACAGCTCTTGATGGAAAATCTTTTGCATATAATTTCTAATTTTTGGTAAAGAATACTTTGGCCACAAGGGGGTGTAAGCGTTAATTTTTGCTTCTGATGCATTTGCCATAAAATCTGAGTTTCTAAAATCACGATTGAAAAAATTCTTTCCCGCACCGATGCCACTCACGTCGATAAACCTTTTGGGAATATTTTCTTCTTAAAATATCGCATGGTTTCTCCGCCAGGGGCGTAGATGTATATTTTATTTTTGTCAATATCTCTGCTTCTAATGGTTCGATTTGAAAAATTGTTTCTTTATTGGATAGAGTTTCCGGTGTGACATGTTTTTCATATATTTTCAAAATTTCCAAGTAATTCATAGACTTTCCGCTAGCGTAAAGGTAAATTGCGTTTCCCCCGATATCTCTGCTTCTAAAACTCCGATTTGAAAAAAATTCTCTTCACCGGATACAGCTCCTGGTGGGAAATCCTTTGCATACAATTTCCAATTTTGGTAAAAAATGGTTTGGCCACCAAGGGGCGTAAGTCTTAATTTCTGCTTTTGATGTATTTGCAGCAAAATCTGTGCTTCTAAAACCTCGATTGAAAAAAATTCGTTTGTGGACCGATACTACTCACGTCGACAAACCTTTTAGGAATATTTTCTTCTTAAAATAATGCATGGTTTCTTCGCCAGGGGCCGTATAAATATATCTTATTTTTGCCAATATCTCTACTTCTAGGAGTACGATTTGAAAAATTCCTTCTTTGTTGGATAGTGCTTCCGATGCGAATTTTTTCATATAAATTCAAAATTTTCAATTAAATCATGAACTTTTCGCTAGGGACCCAGATGTAAATTGCGTTTTCTGCGTTATTTCTGCTTTTAAAACTCCGATTTGAAAAATTCTTCGTGTATCGCATACAGCTTTTGATGGGAAATGTATTTCATATAATTTCTAATATTTGGTAAAGAAAGGTTTGACCGTCAGAGAGCATAAGTATTCATTTCTGCTTCTGATGTATTTGCAGCAAAATCTGAGCTCCTGAAAACTCGACAAAAAAAAAAAATTCTTGGACCGATACCGCTCACATACCTTTTGAGAATTCTTTCTTCCTAAAATAATGCATGGTTTTCCCGCCAGGGAACGAGATGCATATCTTCCATATCTCTGCTTCGAAGAGTCCGATTTGAAAAATTCTTTCTTTGTTGGAGAGCATTTCTACTGCGAAATGTTTCTCATATAAATTCAAATTGTTCTTAACGCAGAAGTCTGCAACCAGAGGGCGTAAGTTCACGATTCTGTTTGCAGCAATATCTGCGGGATTAAAAACCCGATTGAAAAACTCCTTTCTTCCGTTAGATACTATTGTTTCCATACCGGTTCCATTGACTTTGAATAGCTTTGATAAAATTTAATTTGCGTCAGAACGGATTCAAAAGACGTGCTCATCACACCCGAATATTCGGTGTCATATTTCTTGTTTAGAATAGAGAGATTATGCAGTAGATTTTCTACGTTTTTTTCTGATTTGCAATGTCATCTTGATGAAATTTTCAAGATCCATTGTTTCGTTGAGTCCTACGTGAACATCCTGAGAGCTTCAGTTCTCGCACTCCAGCTTATTTCTGATTCACGTTTGACAGTTTCCGCCAGAACGTTCTTTATCTCTTTCTGCCATGAAACTAAACGGCAGAGATAAAAAATAAGAAACAGAAAAAGAAAAAAAAAAAAAGTAAATACTCTCAACTGTTCCGATAAACGCCCCGACGCTCGAGTTGAATGAACTACAGTTAAATTTAAATGTGATTGTTGTGACTCACAAACAATGCTCAATAATTGTTGCCCGTATTTTTTGAACGCCAGATTTAATGAACTGCAGCTAAATTTAAATATGTTGTTGGAACACTGCCAAATGGTTCTTACCCCATATCTATTTTTGAAACTTATGTCTTAACATGATCCCCGCGTTATATGCTATTCAAACCTGCTATCAGCCAAAGGTAATATTACCGGATTTTAGTTTTGTCACGATGGTTTTCCCACTCGTTGCAGCATCTTTCGTATGTCAACAGACCCTAAAATGGCTCTTTTCTAATTATTACTATTACTAACGTATAGCCCGTCCTAGGAAGGTTGTTTTTAAGCTTTAAATAAATATTAATTAATATATAGGGGGATGTTGCCCGTCCTATGACGGAGTGAAATTTTTAATTGAAGTAGATTGAAACAAATCAAATAGACGCCAGATTTCTGTAAAGAAATATAGTTAAAACTTACAATATATACTAAGAACTCAGTCATGTTAGAACTAAAAATTGTCTGCTATTTATCTCCGTTTTTCAAAAGACCTCGCGATTAATAACATTCTGTGTAAAATATTTGTTGTTGTTTAACATTAGAGCATTTAGATAAATCGATGTTTTGCAAAATCTATATATATGAAAGTGAAAGTTTGTATGTTTGTTTGTTTGTCCTCTATACAAATCTACAGTTTTCAACTTAGAACCACCAAATTTTGTATACTATCTCATGGTACTCTAACTTAGACCGTAGAAGGGTTTTGGAAGGGATCGGAGCAGAGGCTCAATTTTACATAAGTTATGATGCATAAGTGCTATGGAATAGATCCCGCTTCTGTGTCCTAACCTTTGACCCCATTTCGCCCATTTTCAATAGGATTCGTCCCCAGGTTGGTCCCTACAACATACTAACATTTCATCCAAATCCAAACATTTTTACGTAAGTTATGATGCATATAATGGCAATGGAAGTGATTCCGCTCCTATGTCCTGACCTTTGACCCCACTTCGCCAATTTTCAATAAGGTTTGTCCCCAGGTGGTCCCCTACCACATACTAAAATTTAATCGAAATCGAACCTTTTTTACGTTAGTTATGACGCATAAGAGCAGTGGAATGGATCCCGCTCCTATGTCCTGACCTTTGACCCCATTTCGTTCACTTTCAATAGGGTTTCTTCCCAGGTGATCCCCTACCACATGCTAAAATTTCATCGAAATCGAACGATTTTTACGCGAGTTAACGTGCGGCCGATCTTACGCACACAACGTGTGACGTAATGAGGCAGATGGGAATCGCGACCATCTGCTCGCAAGAGTGTGACGTCATAAAACTTTAATAGGATCCACACACAACGCGTGACGTAATCAGACAGATGGCTTGACCGCGCGCCAACATCTTTTGGCTCGACGCCATGACACTACACTAAAAACGTGGTAATTCGGGGTGGTTATTTAACCCACTAAACGAATTTTCTTAAAGTCGAGATCAAGCTAAATCGATTTCTAGTACCAGAAAACGCTAGGTTAACGACTTTCATCAAAATCCTTAGAGCTGTTTTCAAAATAAAATAAACATACATACAAGAATTGCTCCTTTAAGGTGAACGTCAAGTAATTTTGCTTCCTCTACTTCGAATGGAAACATTTCTGTACACAGTTTCTTCCCAATTAATGCGTTCCCAAGGATGAAAATTTGAACATCGATTAAAATATCTTCATTTTATAACTTGCAATACTAAATGTTTTCTAAAACATAACCATAATTATGCAATCCAACATTTGTTTGTCTTCTGACTTCATGAAAATACAGGTTGCGCCATCTTTTTCCTGGACAATTAATGCGTTCACAAAGATGAAAATTTGAACATCGATTAAAATAGCTTCATTTTATAACTTAGAATACCTAATGTTTTCTAAAACATAACCATAATTATGCAATCCAACATTTGTTTGTCTACTGACGTCATCAAAGTACAGGTCGAGCCATGCTTTTTCTGGTTTCAACACCACCAAAGGAAAAGTCATTGATTTTTAATAAAATTATGGTTATGTTTTAGAAAATATTAAGTATTCCAAGTTATAATATGAAGCTATTTTAATCGATGTTCAAATTTTCATCCTTGGGAACACATTAATTGTGAAGGAAATGTGTACAAAAGTTTTTCCATTGGAAGTATAGGAAGCAAAATTACTTGACATCCACCTTAATAATACGGGATAAGGGCGATGGAATGGATCGCAATCCTATGTCCTGACCTTTGACCTCATTTCATCCATTTTTTTTTTCAATAGGGTTCGTCCCCAGGTGGTCCTTTACCACATACTGAAATTTCATCGAAATCGAACCATATTTACGCAAGTTATGTCGCATAAGTGCAATGGAATGGATCCCGCTCCTATGTCCTGACCTTTGACCCCATTTATCCGATTTTCAATAGGGTTCGTTCCCTGGTGGTCCGCTACCACATACTAAAATTTCATCGAAATCGAACCATTTTGACGCCAGTTATCGTGCGGACAGACGGACGGACGGACAAAGCTGGACGATATACGCTTCTTCAGTTCAACACAATTTTATTAACAAGGTTGGGTTCAGGAGGCGAACATGGACGTCCTGATACATATATTGTACGGAAAAATATACAAACTCTAAAATTCTATGTACATTATATACAGCACGATGTATTGATTCACAAAGGAGCCTCGTGGTAAGAGGTGCAGACAT
Organism: Macrothele yani; assembly: GCA_039090855.1. Lineage (NCBI taxonomy): Eukaryota > Metazoa > Arthropoda > Arachnida > Araneae > Macrothelidae > Macrothele > Macrothele yani. Next base: position 57,756,334 of record CM077010.1, read on the forward strand.
TTTGCACAAGAACAATAAGAGAGATTGTCGAAACATTTCGTCTCGAAGCATAAGTATATTATAGTGCTGACAAATAACAGAACGAGAATATTATAATGAAGCACTGTACAAAAGGAGAACTGTAGATGACAAAGTAGACAATGTGAAACCTAAGGCAAACGGAATTACGATGTCTTAGTACTGGTAGAAAAAATGATAATCAAAGAGAAAACAAGTAAGAATATATACATTTGTACAGTATGGTGCATAATATATTCACATTTGTTAGAAGATATAAGCTTTATGTTGAAGTTTGATTCCGAAAACTAATAGTGAGCATGCACGTTGAACTGAAGTTCAACAGAGCTAGGAGCAACGAGGTTATAAACTACCGACAGTCAGTTGCAACGTCGCTGGCATGCCGGCGAACCAGGAAGCGGCCGGAGACCAGGTGGAACGGAAATGTTGTTCTCTCCGTTGGGCAACGGCCACAAGGTTCTCTAGACGAAGTCTTGAGAGGAGACGCTCTCGAAAGTGGCACAGTAGTTCCACAGAAGCTTGGTGGATGGTATAAGGAGATGAGATATCTCGGCAGCGCTGATGAAATACGTAAATGACGTGTTTCACCAGAATGAAAATATATGAGCAGATGGGTGGAAGCTTGACTGGCGGAGAGACCTGCAGGAGGAGTGTCTTATAGGCATCGAAAGGAAGATCAGTTGTGGCTGAACGTTGAGCAATGGAAAATGCAAAATGGAGTAGTGGAAGGAGGATGACACAATGTAGATAAACGTGAGAGACATCAGCTTCTTGAGCACAAAAGGGGCAAAGAGGTGAGTCAAGAATGTTCATACGGTAGAGGATAGATGGAACGGGAAGACGGCGGTGGAGAAAAAGCCAGTGAGTGTTTATTTCAAGAGGAGCTGAAAGAGGAGAAAGGGTGGCAGACCAGACAGCGGTGAGAGAGGATTGGGAGACATCAGGGATGTGAAGGGGAGAAGGAGAGTGGGATTTTAAAAGTAACCGATAGAGAACTGAGGTTGAAAGAGAGGATAGTGGAAGTGTAGATCTGCCGACTGAAAGAAAGGAAGGAAGGGGAAGGGAGGCGGAAGGAACAAAGGTCAGGCCGGTGGTGGTTGCGAGATGAGGAAACTTAGCAATGATGGTAGAGAGTAGGGAGTCATAGACAGAGCGAGAGGAGGGTGAAAGTAGAACGGTGGGTGGGAGGCTGGCGTAGGGTCGCCAGGACATATCTTAGGTTACAAGATCTTTGACGGTTACAACTCCGACTCGGAGCCAAGAAGGATAGGCGAAGCATGAAAGATGAGGGGGGTGAAGAAGAGAGGAGAAGAACAGGGGTTCGGCAAGGAGTTCAGTGGTGGAATCGGGTGGGGATCGAATGAGCGGGAGAGAGCGGAGAAAGGTAAGAGTCTCCCGTAAGGCAGGAGGAAGGCGAGAGTGAGTGGTAGTACGGAGGTCCATTAGAATGAAAGAAGTGAAAGTGAAATTAGTGTTGCTCGAAGAGGTGATGACATTCCTTGCGGTAACGGCGTCGGTAACAGGTGAGGTATGAAGACGCAGGAACGAAGTAATCCGGAGAGCTTGATAGTACAGTCGTGTATCAATTAGGCCAATGCCACCTTGGTCAGGAGGAAGGCTGAACTTGGGGGCACTGAGCCAGTGGTGTCCGGTCCAGATAACTGAGGTGAAGCAGCGAGTGATATCATTGAGACGAAGAAGTGGGGATTTAGTAGCAAGCCAGGAATGTGTGCACATGGAGAGAAGATAGGTTTGCGCAAGACGTGCACGCTGAAAATATGAGGAGCAGAACTGCGCTTTTCGCCAAAACGCAGTTGACCGATGAAGACGTGGCTGGATGGTATTCCACGTTGTGCTGGAGGCTTCACCTGGGACGCCAAGATGTACGCCAAGGAAACGTTGAGAGGCTGAAGACCAGTGCGCTCCCCATGGGGAATCCAAGCGGTCAACCCATGAGCCGCACCACAGGCCTGTGCTTTTGGTTGTATTAATCTCAGCTCCAGAGCAGGAGGCGTAATCGGCGAAAAGACTTTGGAGCAAAGAGAACTGTGAGTCCAGGCGTATACAGAAGGTAACGTCGTCTGCATACGCCACGGAAGTGGTGACACGGTGTCTCGTGCAGGCGATGAGTGGCGGCAGGGTGCCTTGAAAGGAGCGTTGAACGGAGCGCAGAAAAGGTTCTAAGGCTATAGCGAAAAGTTGACCGGAGAGTGGGCAGCCTTGCCTCACTCCACGGCGGAAGAGGATTGGTGCTGTAAGAAAGGTGGGCAACTTGACCTGGAAACTGGCGTCCTGGTAGATGGAGGTGAGTAGAGAAATAAGCGGAGATGGAAATCCAAATCGGAGAAGTGTGGCGGAGAGATAAGTGTGGGAGATATTATCAAAGGCGGACTGTTGGTCTAAAGAGAGGAGGGCGAGGGGATCAGAGCGGGAGCGCGCAAGGTGAATTAGATCAGTCAGGAGATGGATGTTGTGAGATAGGGAACGGCCGAGAACTGTGTAAGTCTGGTTAGGGGAGAGGATGTAAGTGAGGATGGGATTTAGTCGTTGTGAAAGAAGCTTGGTATAAAGTTTGTAGTCGAGATTCAGTAGGGAAATTGGGCGCCAGTTCACCAAGTCAAGGAGATCACCTTTCTTGGGGAAAAGGACAACGTATGCATTTGTGAATCCCCTCGGGAGAGGAGAGTAAGTAAAGGCAGCAGAGAAAGCGGATAGGAGAAACGGAAGAAGGAGAGGCAGAACAGTTTTATAAAAGCTAAAGGTTAGGCCGTCCGGACCCGGAGCGGCACTAGAATTCAGAGAAAAGAATGTAGTGTTTAGTTCAGAGGGCGTGGGGGAAAGGAGTAGAGAAGAAGCGAGATGGGGGGGGGGACCTGAGGTAGATTAGAAAGGAGATAATCCATTGCTGCAGAGGATGGTTGAGGAGGTTCACTGAACTTCATGGAAAAGTACTGACGGACATGGGAACAAAGCGCAATCGGCTCATCTGATACCTCTCCAAAAGAAAGGCGTAGATGGCGAAGTATGGACGAAGCTCGTCGGGTGTTTTCCACCGACGTCAGGAACTCATAGTTGTGAGCATCCGGCGTCAGGTGTTGCAAACGAAGTCGGCGGAGAGCCTGTTGCGCCAGAGGAGTGAGAAGAGATCGAAGCTCTTCTTGAAAGGAGGAGAAGAGAGGATCACTGAGACTGAGCATGGATAGCATTGAACGAACATAGTCTAGGCGCATGTTCTGGAGTGTCTTAATTGGAAAGAGTAGTTTCGGACATGCAGAACGAGCTGTTGCTTGATCTCCAACCAAGAATTTAATCCGTAGAGTGCAGATTGAAGCTGCGGTCGTCTGTCAATCAGGAATGACCTGACCGAAGAGCAGAATGCCGGGTCGGAGAGAAGTGCATCATCAAATGTCCACGGGCGAATTATCCTGGGTTTGAATGGTGCAGTATGGACTATGATGGCAATGGCGCAGTGGTCAGATGAGGCCGTGGGATGTACACTCGATTCTGTCACGGCAGGAAGTAGAGTACTGGAGGCATAAAACCTGTCAAGGCTGGCTAAGAAAGGATTTTGCGCATGAGAGGAGCGCCAAGTGTAATTAGTCGACCATGGATAAATATGCCGATGTACATCATGAAGAGCGTTGTTGGTGACAACTGTCTGGAGCGGGTTCGCCAGGGCATGGCGGCGCTCTCTATTTGTAGAAGACCTATCCAGAAGAGGATCCATGGTACAGTTAAAATCCCCACCAACGAGAACATGGTCTGACGGTGGGATACGGTCGAGTGCTCTGCGAAGACGCGCGAAGAGAATTGATAAATGTGTTGTAGTGCTGGGAATATAGATATTGAATAAATGATATCTGGAAGACGCGATGGTAAAGGATGCATGCTGTAAGAGATCTCGACAAATATTTCGCACAGAGAGGGATGTGATAATAGAATTGAGAGTATGACTAATGCCGATGGCAAGACCGCTATGAGATGTTAGTCCATAGGCGTGATGAAACACAAAGTTCCACTGGCGCCATCGAGAATAGACGGTAGTTGGTTTGCAATTTGTCTCTTGAAGGAGGAGAATATCAGCCTTCAACGGGTTAAGGTCTTCATATGCCAGAGAGTTGCTGAGGGGGGAAGCGAATCCCCTGCAATTAAGTGACACGATCTTGAATTGTGGGGTTCCTTGCCTCTAGCTGAAGATCTTTCAGAGCTGGAGGAAAAGACTTGAGACGATTATAGAAAATTTGTGCCCACGGATGGGTGGGAACGTTCTGGCTGCAGAAATGCGACACATTGAAGATCTGCTCCGGCACAAGTTGGCGAAGCGATGGATTCTTGACTGCTAAGGCACGCGCTATTGCGTAGCTTGTCGGATTCGTTAAGTATGTATGGAAATCAATGTATGAGAGTGGTACGGGAATTATATTGGCTGTCTGGAGAAATGCAGCGAACTTTTCGACCGTGGGAAAGGAGACTTCGGCTGGCGAGGTGTGTCGAGGAGAACTGCTGGAGAGGGAGGTTGAACGAGGTGAAGTAGAGTTTTGCTTCTTCGCTACTCGCCTGCTGCGGCCAAAGCCGCGGCGCTTCAGTGGAGGCTCGGTCATCTCATTATCACACTGCGTCTCTGGACCAACGGACTCCACATCAGCTGTTTCGGAGGTTCCAGTGGTAATAGCTGGTTGTAAACCTTCTGAAAGGGACTCAGTGGTGGAGCGACGACGTTGCGGGAGTGAGGAGGAAATTGTAGGAAAGTCCTCTAGTGAAAAAGAGGAAGCGGCTGTGGGAGCGTTGCGTTGACCAACGTCTGTAAGCGAACGTTTTTCATCATATCTTGGCTCCGAGGCCTGCTGTGCTGAAGTAGATGGTGTAGTACGCTTCGAGGTAGGAACAGTACCTGTGGGAGCGCCAGTCGGAGTCGGTGGAACTTGATGTGGGCAGTGCACGCGAAGATGGTTTTCGCCATGGCAAAGCGTGCAGTGCAAAGAGGTAACGACTTCGATTCTCCGACGTTGCTGGCCACACCGTACGGTTAGGATCTTCGGGCACGCAAGCAGATGATCGTCCGACGGAAATATGACACGGGCACTTCGACGAAACCCTGCAATGGATTTGTCATCGGGATCTCTGGGCGCCGCCGACAGGGTCGTTATTGGTCCAACCACTCGGCCAAATTTGCTGAGTAAAGTGCATAGAGCGACATCTGAGACTTCAGGCGGGACTGGGTGGAAAGTGACCTGGATTGGTCGCTGCGACACAGGTTCAGCCAGAAGATGCACATCTTTGATGGATAAGCCAGCAGTCATCATAAGGTCTGCATGTTCTTTGCGGGCAAAATACACTAATACGGCCCGTGGCTTTCGAGCCATATGAGTGATATAAGCTTCTGTAGGAAGCATCTTCTTTAGGGCAATACTATATTCCTTGAGTTTCGTGTCTGGTAATGCATCAAAACAGACACCGAAATCCATTGTGGAGAAAAATTGTTTCCCGGCTGGGGAATCCTCTGGGATATCGATGGTGGCAGAACTACCCTCAACACTGACGTAAGAGTCAGGAAAAACGGGAGCAATAAACTTGGAAGGAACTCTCGCTCCGGAGGTCACTTAGGAGTAAGTGAGAGACGTAGAGTTTGCAGCGGAAGGATGCGACACAGTGCTGATTGCTGGTAGCGGCTTGGTAAACTGAGTTGAGCCAGTAGAAGGCAACGCAACCGTGCAATCGGTCACATCCATAGCTTCGGCAAATGAACCAGGGACGTGCGTCAAGGTGACGTCACTCTCCTGGACAGGGATATCAGCTTGAGCTTTTGCAGAGGAGTCGCGCGTCACATCTTGTATGCGTATGACGTCTCTGACGTGCATAAATGCTGATTGGTCTCCTGAGAGTGAGGAGGAGGTTGAATGAGCATCACTGATGTGGGCGTGGACATCACCCTTCTCAGTGCCTGCCATTGAAAATGGCGAGGATTAACTTAAGGATCGATCAGCTTGATCAAAAATAATAAAACGCTGAATGCAAACAAAATATGCAACTCACCGACTTGGGAGCTGAGCTAAAAGAATGTACAGATCTTCTTCTTGAAGGGGAACACAAAAATAGGAACAAACACTCACTATATACTTTCAAAAACTGGGCACAAACACAGAGCTCGAAAGGAACGTGAATATATCGGTTATACGCTTCTTCAACCTACGGTTGGAAAGCGCAAATAAAAAGGAAAGCTGTCAAATCTACCTGGTATTCTGTCAAGCAGAAGTGAATGCCTCACCATTCTCAGGATAACAAGTTGATGAGCTTCTGCATAATTCAGTGAGGACTGAATACATTGGGTTGTCGTTTGTTTCAGTTTACATCAGCAGATAAACAATGGTGGTCGGCATTTCATTGCTTTACAATCACCATATGTGCGCGGACAAGTCAACAACTTTTAACGACTTTGGAAGTTTTGTTTATTTTCCTCAGATGTCCCACTCAGTAGACATAATGGGAGAACACGCAGGAGCAATATGAGGCAGGTGTGAATTTTTCTTCCTTTGATTCTCGGGATGTTTTGGAAAAGAAATTATTTATTTTTCAGTTCCATATTTTTTTTCGTTTGCAGTGCATCCTCCTGAACAATAACAAGTTAGTAAAATCATGCAATGCATTGATTATGATACGCTTTCCAACATACCAGAAATTATTACTCAAGTTATGAAGATAATGGCTGTGGAATAAATCTCGCTCCTGTGTCCTGACCTTTGACCCCATTTCGATGATATTCAACAGAACCGGTTCAGTATACCTCAAGAATAACATACTAAAGTTTTGTCGCAATAGAAGCAATTTTACGCAAGTTATGAGAATAATGGCTGTGGAATAAATCTTGCTTTTGTGCAATGACCTTTGACCCCATTTCGTTGATATTCAACAGAACCGGTTCACTATACCTCCGGAACAACATGATAACGTTTTGTCGCAATCGAAACATTTTTAGGTAAGGTATGATGCACAAGGGCATGGAATGGATCCCACTCCAGTGTCCTGACCTTTGACCCCATTTCGTCCATTTTCAATAGGGTTCGTCCCCAGTGGCTCCCTACCACATACTAAAATTTCATCGAAATCGAACCATATTTACGCATGTTATGACGCATAAAGGCAATGGAATGGATTCCACTTTTATGCCCTGACCTTTGACCCCATTTCGCCCATTTTCAATAGGGTTCGTCCCCAGGTGGTTCCTTACCAAATACTAAAATTTCATCGAAATCGAACCATTTTTACGCAAGTTATGACGCATAAGGGCAACGGAACAAATCCCGCTCTTATGTCCTGCCTGACCTTTGACCCCATTTCGCCCATTTTCAATAGGGTTCGTGCCCAGGTGGTTCCCTACCCCATACTAAAATTTCATCGGAATCGAACCATATTTACCCATGTTATGACGCATAAAGGCAATGGAATGGATCCCACTTTTATGCCCTGACATTTGACCCCATTTCCAATAGGGTTCGTCCCCAGTGGTTTCTTACCAAATACTAAAGTTTCATCGAAATCGAACCATATTTACGCATGTTGTGACGCATAAAGGCAATGAAATGGATCTCGCTTTTATGTCCTGACCTTTGACCCTGCTTCGCCCATTTTCAATACTGTTCGTCCCCCTACCACATTCTAAAATTTCGTCGAAATCGAACCATTTTCACGCGAGTTATCGTGCGGACAGACGGACGGACAAAGCTGGAGCATATACGCTTCTTCAATCTACGGTTGGAAAGCGTAAAAAAAAGTACGTAGAAAATGTTCTGTTGTGCCAAACATTATGTTATATACATCCCTTCCCCTTTATCGACTGTCAAATTAAATACCTTGCAATAACATTTATTATCAGATACCTTGCTAATAACATTTTGCTTCACATTACGCAACTGCAAGAGAGGGGGGGGGGAGAGAAAATTCAAAATAGCTTTATTTGTCTAAAGATATGTGCAAAAGATACAGAATGGGTTATTTACCCATAAAATGTAATAAAAGAATATCTACAATGAAAAATGATGATATACAATGAATTGCTGAAAATCAGCTATTGACGGAAGAAGCACAAATACATATGCGAATTATCAAAGATCATGAGGAACCAAAATAAATACGTAACTTGGAATTCCTGTCAGAGTTCAAAGCAAAATAACAAATTGAGAAAGTTCAAAGTGTTGTTAAAGTAAAACAACACAAAAAGGATGTTGAATGCCAAGCAGGAAGCTATCGCAAGTTGAAGGAGATTCTATGATTGTCAAAAATGAGCCAATCGTTCTTTTGTGGAAGCCAGATACTATAAAAATGTGCAGTATTACCAGTTCCTTGGGCCTCTCAAAAGTCTGCTTGGATGTGGGCAAGAGACCTATATTTAAAGTGGGAGGGAAGTTATTGTTCAGTTTGTTGTTGGGAGATGATGGTGAAGCTTGTAGATTACATATTTCGCGGCAGGACAACAAAGTAGGAGCAGAGTGGTGAAGCATGATGAATGGGTGCAGCTGGCCGAAGTAAGAACTGAGAGTTGTCAAGGTTGTGATTTGCTGGGCAGACATTTTGAACAAAAGAAAACATCAAATGGAAAAGAGGAAGTAGAATTGGACAATGGAGATACATATGTAGGACGGAGCCTTGTGACGAACAAAACTGGCACATCAAATTCATTTGATGTAAGGTGACTGGAACAGGAAGTCGAGTGTGGAGAAAAAGCATGGGCTACTCAGCAAGGGCGGGGGCGGGGCTCACGGCTAAGAGGGCCTCTAGTCTCAGCAGAAGGATTTTTCAAAATTTTGCGGGAACTTCGTATGAAACTGGTTTAATAGCCAGGAATTTTAGACGCAGCTTTGAATGAAGTATTAAAAAGAAAAGCAATTTTTTTTTATGTAAATACTGTATGTAAAATCTTGAAGAAATCATTTTCGCTTTAGTTTATAAAAACTGCGTGACGAGAGAAAGCAGCTATTCCGGAGAACTTGAGGCCCTTTTTCACTACCATAGCAGTAGTTCATATACATCAGTGGCGTATTTTCGAGGCTAGCTGCGAAGCCCAGGGAATGCGCAAATAAAAGTCAATTATCAACGGGATTGAGATATGTCGATGCTTTTGCCGCAAAAAAAGACAAAAAAAAAAACAAAAAAAAACCCGTGCGGATTCGCTTCTTTTGACTAAGAGAATCAGTCTGGCGAGCGAAGACCAACGGGACTCCAAGTGAGGGATGCCGTCATCGTGACGCAACCAGCTCTACCAGTCTTCGCTGTGAGATTCGTAGACTTTCGATACTATCGCCAGCTAACGTTTCCATGACACCATGAAGGAGCGGATGAAGGGTGAATGGGCCATTGCTCTGGACAACGGTTCTCTCAGAAAAGAGAAGACTTAGACTTGGGACTGCATTAGTCACTCGCAGGCTCCCGCCCGTAACATCACGTGTTTCGCGAGAGTTGTTTCAGTTGTGTGAAGTGTCAATGAATTAAAATCAGTGAAGTGTCAATGAATTAATATCTTAGTGAAGTGTCAATGAATTAATATCTTAAATCCGTGGCTTTGTTGGATTCGAACAGCTTTGATAAATTTCGTGAAAGGTTTTCTGAACATCTACTGTCAGAACTTAAAGAACTTATACTTCCAATTTTGATACAGTTCGACTAAAAATGAACTGAAGGTGTTCCCTTGATGAATACAAAAATAAATCAGTTAAGAGACATTACTTGTTACATGAAATTGAATAAATTGGACATTGTGTTTAGTGAGGTGTACAAATCAGCAGACCTAATATTAAAGTTCCATCAACATCTGCAACTACCGAAAGAAGTTTTTCTGCATTAAAAAGAATCAAGACATATCTTAGAGCCATCACACAAGGACATGTACACTTGAGAAACTTGACTGTTATGTCAACAGAAAAATACATTCTTTTTAAATATGAAAAAGTACTCGGAATAATTTTTTTATGAAAACATAACAAAAGGAAAGAAGAATGGAGTTCATGTACAAATAAAGTATTCAAAAATAAAGTTTTAAAATAATAATCCTCGTAATCATTTGGTGTTATGTTAGCAATAGCATGTACCTAAAATTTAGAAAAATTACTGCTATTATTTAATAACTGAAAAATCAACTTCGGAGTTTAAAAAAAACAGTACTGAGGTGTGTGTCAAAAAACAGTAAACAGATGGAGTAGGTACGGATGAGATAGCTCAGGTTTTGGACCCAAGACACGCCACTGCTATACATGTATATTAATAAGAGACTATAAATGAAATATCAGTTGAATAAATGCAATTTTTTTATCAATGAAGAAAATGCATATATTACACTTGTTTGCACATAACTACGCATCCTTCAGAATATAATGAGCTGTAAGGTATTCTTTGCGGAAACGAAAAACCGCAGACCTGGGTCATTTTTAATTTTTTTTACAGAGTGAAAAGAAAAGACGTTTACTATGGGCAAAACGTTGTAATGTTATGTTAAGTGTGTTTTTTATATTTAAAATTTAAGTAATTTTAATCTTTTTGTGCCACAATTTTTTTTTTTTACTTTTTATTTACTTATTTATGTTCTGTATTTTTTATGGATGCGTGATGGTAATGGATGCGTGCATGCGCGATGCCAAAATAGATAATACTGGTTTATGTCTTGGTGATGTCCGTGTGTGCAGATTGCTGTATGCTGATGACACTGTCCTGTTGGCAGAGAGCAAAAGTGAGTTGCAGAGTATGTTGTCCCGGATGTACGAAGTTTGCATGAAATTCAAACAGTATAAATAAAAGAAAAACCAAAGTTATGGGTTTTGAGAGAGGAACTGGTAGCAGCAGAGTTCTTTAAAAATAAAATGTATCTGCGTACACAATCATTGAAACAGAAAACTTGCTGCAAACCCGCGAATCAGACTCAAGATTACAGTAGAATAAGATAATTTAAAGAAAAATTAATAAAACAATAACTAATTATTAGAACATTACAGAATTCAGTGAGAACAAAATAAGTACTTTACAACTGTATGTGCGACAATGTGTGCGAAATAGACCTTTAGAACAAAATATTAAAATATTGAACTATGAACCTCATAAAAACAAGAGACTAATTTAAAAAAGTTTTTTTATCTAGAAAAACAGTTCCATTAATGAACCTTAAAACATTATAAATGGCATTTTCAACAACTTAATTCAAAAGTAGTAGACTTACAAAATGCATAAAGAAATGACTTTAATTGAATAACTGCAACTGCAAGAAGAACCTGGCAATGAAATTTAAATTATTTCTGTGCAAACGAAACTTTTGATACAGTTCTTATACGTTGATAACAGGCCTTGATAAAATCTGAAGGCCAGAAAAGTCCGTAAAAACAAAAGACCTCAGAAGATGTGAAAAATAAGTGAAAGTTCTTCAGATTAAAATAGAATTAAATATATTAATCGGAGTGAAGCCTTGAGTAAGTGTTTTAATTGCTGTAAATAACATTTTATTTTATTTTTATTCTACAAGCAAAAACTATCTGCAAAATCTGCTAATAATTTGGAAACTATATATCCGTGTACGGCGTACGCGTGTACGTCTACATTCTGCTACTCTGGGTAGCACTGAATGTAATGTAAGTCTAAATGGCACGGTGATTGACCACGTGAGCGAGTTTGTGTATTTAGGAAGCATGTTTGACAGAGAGAACAAATTGGATGGTGAAATTAGTAAGCGAGTGAATTCTTCATTGAAAGTCATGGCTGCTCTGGGAAGTTTTCACAGGAATGATGGGTTCTCAAGAGAGTCCCACGTGGATGGCTGTTGTGTATGAAAGTGCAATTGTTCCTACTCTGATGTATGGCTGTGAAACCTGGGTACTACAGAAGAAACATAGAAGTCGTTTGTGTGCTGGAGAAATGCGTTACTTACGGGAGGGGGAGGCAAGACACGCTCTGATTGTGTGAGGAATGAAGATGTGTTGCAGTTGTGTAATGTGAAACAAAATGTTGTTAGCAAGGTGGAGACTAATATCCTTCGGTGGTTTGGCCATGCTGAAAGAATGACTGATGAGATGCTTACTAAGAAAATCTTTTTAGCCCAAGTGGCAAGAAGGAAAGGCAGAGGAAGGCTCAGATGCAAGAGTGTCTGCATGAGAAAAAGTTTATGACTATGAAGTATAGAATTTCTTGTGTACGTCGCGTGATACATGTCAGAGAAGCCCGAGTTGTATGTCAAGATCGCTGTAAATGGAGAAGTTTGATACGGCAACAGTAAGTAAAAATTATCTGGCAGTTTGTATTTCTTTTTGGAGCTAACCTCTCAATCTCAGGGAACAGCTTAGTGATATGTATGTATGTATTTTCGTATAAACCGAAAAAGGTCATTAGACACTCTCACACTGCCGTTACGTGTTTTATGTGTGTGATCGTGAGGTATTCCAAGTTCTCTAAAAGAACGGAATTTGCACGATATGATTAACTGTGGCGTAAATGTTTTGTAATACTTTGTATCGGTGTAAAACTAAGGCAATCATTTTAGTTATAACGTGCACGTTTGTATTACACGCAATAAAGCGAAACCATTTTGGATACGAAAGATACCTACAGGCTCCACAGAATTTGAATTACAGAACGCCCGTAAAACCTAGTGTAATGTGGAATTTAAAAATATCATTAATTAAAACAAATGGATTTCGCAAAAGGGCCTTGAAGATTTTTGCGGGGGAAGGGGGGGTCAAGTACGCCACTGAGAAAAAGCCATTGAGTGTTAGATTCAGGATTATTGACAAGATGTAAGGCAGAGAGAGGACTAGATAGAATTATTGGAAGATAAATAGCACTGACGTGGGCACAGGATCATTTGGGCCGCGGTTGGCCTAGTGGTCAACGTTAGTGACTGCCAAGGAGAAGAACTCGGGTTCGATCCCAGACAGGTACGAACGCTCACACCACTAAATATCCGCCGTGCGTTGGATGGGCACGTTAAGCCGTCAGACCCCGGGTACTGGCCGCCCGGTAATAAATACGGGCGTCTTCCTTCCCCTTTCTACATCGCTTCCGTGTCACTTTCCTATGGGGTGCTCTTGCTCAAATCTCCTAGCTTCCTATTTCTAAGGGTTGTTTAAGACCTGAGGTCAGACACCCAAGGGTTGTTTAAAACCTGCTAGACACCCCTTCCTAAAATCCTCTACATATGATCTACAGGATCATTTCTGTCTCGTGCAATGGTGAAGAGCAATGTGTTTAGTCTGCAGTATGGGTCGTAAGACAGCCGTTACCGAGTGGCAAAAAGAAGCCATCGTGTTTGGCCGTGCCCATGGACACAAAGTGAATGAAGTCACCCAATTTATTGGTGTGTCGAAACAGTCCAGCGGATCTACAAACAGTGGTGTAGTAGTTCGCAGTCAAGTGAAAATCGGCAACGTGACTGTTGTCGGAAAACGATTCTCACAAACAGGGACCACCGCCATGTTCCACGCCTAGTAACTACAAATCGGTTTCAAACTAGGCAACAATTGCTCCAAACAGTTAATGAAAGTCCACTCCAACCGATTTCCGAAAGAACACTGCGACGGGAACTGCATGCGATGAACATCTGGAGCAGAGTACCACGGAAAAGGCCTTTCTTAACAGCAAATCACAAAGTCGCACGTTATCAACGGGCTCAGAGGCACCAAAACTTTACTGTGGAGGATTGGAGACGAGTAATTTGGTCTGGTGAGCCTCGTTTTGGTTTATACTCCAGTGATGTGAGGCGACGAGTGCATCGCGGACCCAATGAAGCCTTTAATCCTGATTATGGCGAGGGTGTTGTTCAAGCTGGAAGGGGTTTTGTGATGTTTTTCGTACCACGAAATGGGCCCTCTCGTTGCAGTGACGATGAATTTGAACCAGCATGCGTACCTCCGTATTCTGAATGACGAAGTGTTGTCCTTTGCCCTACATCCCCAGGAGCAGCATCACATTGCCACTCCTGTCTTCCAAGACGACAATTGCCGAGTGCAGAGGGCTAAAACTGTGTCTGAGTGACACGCGAACAATCAACAACACTGTCTCACCTCGACTGGCCCGCCAAATTACCAGATTTAAATCCTATTGAAAATCTGTGGGGTCATTTGGAACAGAAGGTGAAACGCCGGAAAAGACACACCCATGTGCGCTGGTGGAAAATTGACGCACAAGTGCCTGCAAATCGATATTCAATACATCCACAACCTCGTGGAGTCTCTACCACATCGGATTTATGCTGTTATCAAGGTAAGAGGCGCCGTCACAAGTTCTGACAGGGGTGACTAATTTTTTGTCCGGTGTGTTTACGTACTGTTTTCACTTGAAAACTATTTTTTTTTACTAGAGATAACATTATCAGCCTAGGGTAAAATGCACGTGAGCAAAAGTTTTTGCCAAAATTTTTGCCAAACACTTCAAAATTTGTGCCCCCTCCTATCATGCTTAGCCCCCGTAATAGCTCACCCAGTGCTGAGCGGCTGACGTCGCCACTGCATGCTATTCCACAATACTCAGTAATTTATTACTAAATCTACATGTCTTAACTTTTTCGTCTTTTAAGCGGTAGAGGGCCCAATTCAAGCTCCTGCCTCCGAGCCCAAAATCCGAAGTTACGTCACTGGTGATGACTTAGCTTAAAAAAAAAAAAAAACACGGTTTCAAATACCCTGCTGTCTATTGGAAATGCATCACCAAGAAACACCTGAGATATTGAAATGAGATTTATAGGGTATATTACTTATGACCAGGCCCACTGAGTCGTCCAGGGACCAGTGTTCTCAAGTTCGGGATGGGCGACTCTTTATAACCATAGATGTTCACGCCGAGTCTTTAAATTCCGAAACCAAGAAAAAAAAAAAAATAGCTACCACAAACGTGTAATCTTCGACAAAAATAAGCCTAGTATATAAACCAATTATTTTAATTTTAAAAGTTTCTTACTTGATCAGTAGCTCTTACACGGCACTAGAGCAATTCGTCGAAACCTTAAAGAAAATGCGTCCTCATCTCGCCAATCCATTGGCATGATAGTTCTTTATGTGGTTCGGTTTTTGACGTGCTGCCTTTGTGGCAACCATTAACAAAGACAGCAACACCTCAGTCATGGCAAAGGCCACGCTATCGTTACCCAAATTTTCTTGTTAAAACGCTTGTAATAGTTTTTGCCACAACTTTCGTATACTTACATTTCTAGCCCAAATATCTATTTATATGGAATTCTGAATACATTATTGTAATGCACAACACTACTCAGGACGAAACTAATAGATTGCCGAATGTTTTGTTCTAGCAGGATACAATTCTAGACTTTTCTGTGGTTGTTTCGAGGTTTCTGAGCAACTCTAACGGCGGTAAGAAGTCGCTCGTCCCTAATTTAACTCTAGACTTTTCTGTGATTGTTTCGAGGTTTCTGAGCAACTCTAACGGCTGTAAGTAGTCGCCAATCGCTAATTTAACTCTAGACTTTTCTGTAGTTGTTTCGAGGTTTCTGAGCAACTCTAACGGCTGTAAGTAGTCGCCCGTCCCTAATTTTGAACCGCTGGTTCCAGGGAGGAGCCAGCGCAGTATGACAAACACATCATCCATGCCTCAATCGGGACTCGAACCCAGAACCTGCTGGGACGACTATCCAGAAACGAACACTTCTGACCACAGGGCCACAGAGACTGAAATCTGTGTTTGAGATAATTCTGAATAGAATCGACAGCTATAGAGATGAAACATGCTGTACGCGTGCGGTGTTTTCGACATTGTTTCCGCCCCTGCGCTTTATATCACACATATTATCTAGTATCCAGCATCCTCTTTGGTTTAACAACAACCCTGAGAAACTACTCTCAGGGCTATAAGCAATCACCGGTCCGTAATTTGGGCCTTTGATTCAATTTTAGGGAGAGTCAGTGAAATGATACTAACACGCCGCCCATGCGCAGAGACGTCCCCAAGGAAATGCGAGAGTGGGTGGGAGCCCACCATACAACTCAGTTCAAGATGTGCCATTTTTCATTTTTTTTTTTACTTTGAAATATCATCTGAACTTTGCTGTGTAATGAGGAGTCGCGTGTTTTTCGTCGGGTAGCCCTACATATTTCCTCCTAGAAAGTGCGGTGTTTAATTCTACCTAGATAGGAAATCAAAATAGCATCAGCAGGACCAGGAAAATATAATTGTTCTCCACTCTTCGAAATCCTTAGTTTGAGCCATTTTTCAAGCTTGTATGGCCATGCGCGAATGAGGAGGGTGGATAGGAATTCACTGAGAGGGTCTTGTTCTGCTGTTTGCTCTACTAAGTAGGGGATTTCAACACGGAAAATGGAGTCTAAAGCTAAACCAGCGCTCTTAAGCTTATAGCAGGCCACAGAGGGAGTGGGATGTGGCTGATGACTGCTTTGGTGGTGAGGAGTTCAAAACAAGGTGGCTGACTTGAAGGAGGGGAGTTAAGGAGTGGGAGGTGTTGTGTCTACGTATCATGACGTTAGCATTTGACTTTTTTTTTTTTTTTTTTTTGATTGGAGGTTTTTTTTTTTTTTTTTTTTTTTTTTTTTTTGATTGGAGGTTTAACGACCACCGTGAGCAACTCAATGGGCTATAAGCAGTCGCCCGTCCCTAATTTAGGGTCACTAGTTCCAGGGAAGGGAGAGAACCAGTGCCGTAAGACAAACACAACATCCATGCCTCACCGGGATTCGAACCCGGACCCCTTACGGATGAATGATCAGAGGCCAGCGCCTTAGACTACTGCGCCACCGGGGCGGCGCATTTGACTTAGGTAAATAAATAGAACATTTTTCTGTTAAAAATGTTCAAGTGCAACACTATTTTCATAAGAAAAATGCAAAATTTTTAGAAGCAATAAAGACAATGTATTCGCAGCAAGAAAAAAAGTTGAGGGTGACATGCTACCAATATTTGCATCATACACCACTGACCCAGTAGTTATTACCATTTTAACTTATTGGTTCACCAGTGTCATAACTTGTCACCCGCCCCCGATCGCGCAGTAGGCTGAACGATGGCTCGTGCTCATTCGTCCGAGACCAATACCTAAATGTTGCTCACGGTGGTCGTTAAACCTCCAACCAAGAAAAAAAAAACCTTGTCAGATGCAGGTTAGTGCTGTCAAAACCCGGAAATTTTGAAATCCGGATCTGAAATCGAAATGTCAAAATCCGGATATATGGCTAGTGCTATTAAACACCGGATATTTTGAAATCTGGATTTCGGATTTCAAAATATCCGAAATATCATAAACCCGAAATCCGGATTGCCGCATGAGTTTGTTACATGATAAAGCACTCCGATTTTATTTATTATCCCTTCACTTAGTAGCCTACAATATCAATGTTACGAAAGATCACTTTGTCTAATCAAACGAACATCGTGTAGCAAAAAAACGCACGTTCACAAACTGCTGCGTAAGGTTTCAACAACCTGAGGTATGAGGTCTATCATGGCCAGATAGATCTATGTTGTTGAGATGTCCGAATATTTGGTATTCCAAATCCGGATATTCGAATATCCGCAGTTCATAATCCGGATAACCGTAGTTCTAACTATTCGAATGCTAAAATCCAGTTTTCCGATCGTAAAATATCTGAGAAATCCAAAATCCGTGAACAGCACTTCCGAAGTTCGAAATACGGATAACCGCAGTTCATAACTATTCGGATATCTAACTATTCGAATAGCAAAATATAATCCGTGAACAGCACTTCCGAAGTTCGAAATCCGGATATCCGCAGTTCATAATCCGGAGTTCTAACTATTCGAATGCTAAAATCCGGTTTTCAGATAATAAAATATCCGGAAATCCGTGAACAGCACTTCCGAAGTTCGAAATCCGGTTATCTAACTATTCGAATGCTAGAATCCGGTTTTCGAATAGCAAAATATCCGGAAATCCGAGAACAGCACTTCCGAAGTTCGAAATCCGGTTATCCGCAGTTCATAATCCGGATAACCGGAGTTCGAACTATTCGAATGCTAAAATCCAGTTTTCCGTTAGTAAAATATCCGGAAATCCGAAATCCGTGACGAGCACTTCCGAAGTTCGAAATCCGGATAACCGTAGTTCTAACTATTCGAATGCTAAAATCCAGTTTTCCGATCGTAAAATATCTGAAAATCCAAAATCCGTGAACAGCACTTCCGAAGTTCGAAATCCGGATATCCGGAGTTCTAACTATTCGAATGCTGGAATCTGGTTTTCGAATAGCAAAATATCCGGAAATCCGAAATCCGTGAAAAGCACTTCCGTTCATAATCCGGATAACCGGAGTTCGAACTATTCGAATGCTAAAATCCAGTTTTCCGTTAGTAAAATATCCGGAAATCCGAAATCCGTTACCAGCACTTCCGAAGTTCGAAATCCGGATAACCGGAGTTCTAACTATTCGAATGCTAAAATCCAGTTTTCCGATCGTAAAATATCTGAAAATCCAAAATCCGTGAACAGCACTTCCGAAGTTCGAAATCCGGAGTTCTAACTATTCGAATGCTGGAATCTGGTTTTCGAATAGCAAAATATCCGGAAATCCGAAATCCGTGAACAGCACTTCCGAAGTTCGAAATCCGGATATCTAACTATTAGAATGCTAGAATCCGGTTTTCGAATAGCAAAATATCCGAAATCCGTGAACAGCACTTTCAAAGTTCGAAATCCGGATATCCGCAGTTCATCATCCGGATAACCGGAGTTCTAACTATTCGAATGCTAAAATCTGGTTTTCCGATAGTAAAATATCCGGAAATCCGAAATCCGTGAACAGCACTTCCGAAGTTCGAAATCCGGATATCCGCAGTTCATAATCCGGAGTTCTAACTATTCGGATGCTAGAATCCGGTTTTCGAATAACAAAATATCCGGAAATCCGAAATACGTGAACAACACTTCCGAAGTTCGAAATCTGGATATGCGGAGTTCGAACTATTCGAATGCTAAAAATCAGGTTTTCGGATACTAAAATCTCCGGATATCCAAAAATCCGAGAACAGCACTAATCCAGGTACTTGCGTGAATCCGGAATGGTAGGGGTGAGTGCGACGAATTCTTTTGTAGCCGGTAGTAATATTACAGAGCACATATTAATTATGCCGGACCAACCTTTTGGAATACTTTGTCTGATGATTTAACAAGCCTAAATAGCATTTGCTTGTTTAAAAAACACCTTAAACAATATTTATTACGATCAGCCTCATTGTAATTTTTTATTCCTTTTTCTACTAAGGTAGCAGCTATTTCATAAATAAACTGGAACAGTCACTGTGATTACAAGCTCTTAAATTTAATATTATATTTCAATAATAACGAGTGTAACCCTTGAATCACTAAACAAACTAATGTTTGATATCACAGGCAATCTTAATGCTGAACATAACTATTCGGACTTTTTGCTAATCTGGTACAATCTTAAGTGGTATTGTTTTAACTTACATTTTTATAGACAAAATAATATGGGATGAAGACGCTTCGGCAGTTAATTTGCAATTATAATGATGACTGTCTCTCAGGGCTGCCAATCACTAGTATGTCTGCTTGACTTGATGTTTGTTTCCAGGATTATTGTTTTGGGAGAAGAGGGCTAGTTAGGCCCATCTGGCCTTTTCCTTCTTTTCATCCCTGTTGTTGCTCATCTGCTCTATAATCACCTTCCCTTAATCTATGTAATTTATATGCGACAACTAAAATGAAATGAAAAAATGAAAAGTTGCTCTCAAATCTGCCCCAGCAAAAATCAATCAGGCATGAAAGTGGGCAGTGATAGGAAAAGCTGGATTTCCACACACACACGCGCTAGAGTGCGTGTGTGTGCCGGGGTAATAAAGTGTTGAATCTTGCATTTCACTCTCTAATGTATACAACCATGACATTTAAGTATTGGTCATGCGGAGGGGGGGGGGTAATAAAGTGTTGAATCTTGCATTTCACTCTCTAATGTATACAACCATGACATTTAAGTATTGGTCATGCGGGGGAGGAGGGGTAATAAAGTGTTGAATCTTGCATTTCACTCTCTAATGTATACAACCATGACATTTAAGTATTGGTCATGCGGGGGGGGGGGGTTAATAAAGTGTTCAATCTTGCATTTCACTCTCTAATGTATACAACCATGACATTTAAGTATTGGTCATGCGGGGGGGGGGGGGGATAAAGTCTTGAATCTTGCATTTCACTCTTTAATGTATACAACCATGACATTTAGGTATTGGTCACATGCCTGACAACTAAATAGATTTAATGTATGTATTTTGTTTCAAGAAAATTAAATAAATATATAGTGGGAAAATTGCTGATTAGGTCATATGCATAGGAAATCGCTCACCTTAGTACAGGACGATGTCTTTAATCAAATGAGGAAATTAATCAAATGTCTTTATAAGATAACAATGTTGTATGGAAATGAAATCTTGAAGGTTTGAAAAACTTCAGACATGTTTGCTGATAAGTAATAAAAGTTTGATGAAGAATAAATGTTCATTTTTGATTTGACAAAATTATTAATGAAGAAATATGATAAATGCTTGCGAAAACGTTAGACATTTTGTAGATAAATAATAAAAGTCATTCACAACTAATGAAATTTCATTTTCTTAAGTTGTTTCTGTCTAACAATTTCTTCTAACCTTCTTTTATGGATTAGCCGGCTAGAATTTTCTTTCTCTTGAACCAATTTACTTGATTTTAATTTGCTGCGTAAGTTATTAGAGATATTTAGCTCCTTTCATTGTTTAACTTAAAAAATGCACGTTTTGGGATTCACTGAAATTTATTTATGTAAATATTAAACTGGAGCACATCACTGCATCCAAAGTATAAAATTACTGACATTTAACAACAACACAGCATAAAAGGAACGTCGCGCGAGAGGAGATTACGATTGCCGGCGAAATCTTCGCTACGTCCGACTTCCGTTTTCGGACATTTGCTCTCCGTTTTTCAAGCTAAATTACAAATATTTATTCATTAAAATGAAAATAACAGTACTGGGCAGAAGAAACATCGCAAGAAAAATAAATAAGGATTATGGGAAAAAAATTTCACTTCGTTTAACTTCCGTTTTCGAAACTTTTGAAAGATGAAATAATATCCCCAGTAGGAAAAGACCCCTCCCTTCTTCCCAAAAATTAGCTTCTTTTCAGTTTTACATCGATCTCGAGATTGGCCCAAATGATGACAGAAAAAGCTGAATTCCGCGAATCCACGAATTAATATCATGTGTGAGTAAGAAGTAACTAAGAAATGAAAAAAAAAACCCACGAATTTTATGGGAAATGAAAGTGAAAAATCGATACTGCGTTGCTCACTCTGCCGTGAAACAATTTTATGGGACACGGAAACGGCGCGGATTCCACCACGGACAGAGATTTAATACCGATCTGGAAATTTAATTTCGTTTAATAAAAGGGAGACAACGATTGCTCTCTATTGATTAGTTTTGAAGAAGTATGTATTAGAAATAGGGTAACATGCATTTCATTAGAAAAAATCCTTAAAAAAAAAAAAAAAAAAAAAACGAAGTCGCTGCTTTTCACTATTACCGAAGATATTAAAAACGAGGATTATGACAAGAAAACATCAAAAATAAAATCAGGCAAAGAGAGAGAGAGAGAGAGAGAGAGAGAGAGTGAGAAAAAAAAAAAAAAGAGAAAAGGGGTGTGGGGGTGGACTTGGTCGAAAAAATTTAACGAGGACACAGAAAACGACGTGACATTCTCAACACCCAAGAAACATTCCCGAAACTATTTAACAAGTGTTAGAATCTTGAAAACACAAAAATAAACTTTACACAGATGTTTAATAACGTTATTTCACCGAGATTTTCGATTTCCGTTGCATACTCGACGTTTTCCGTCGTTCGTAGCGGACCGACGATTTCCATAGCATGCTCGATGTTTTCCGTAGATGATTTCCATAGTAATTACGTAAAATTCCTAGTACTTGGAGTCGCTGAATCATTCTTCCCACCGCACGGACTTCTCAGCGTCAAGCGGAAGAGTGCGCACGGAGAATTTATTGTACCGAAGTCCCGACGATGACGACGGGGCACAGAATTTCTGGCGCCCAATGACATAAAACGTGCTTTCTTTTAGCAAGATGGCGCAAGACTTTTGTTTTGGCACACTTTGGCGCAGAATTTCCATCCCTGGAAGAGGTGACGTCATTTCCAACCGTAACCATCCTGTTGTTCGAAGTCATTACGATTTTTCTTTCCGCGAGAGCGATGAATACCCCCCCATAAAAATTTTTTATTGCGTTTTTGGAATAATATCGGTAACACCAAAAACGGAACAGAAAAAAACGGATTTCCGCGTAAGTCTTTCATGCCTGAAAAATAATATTCGCCCAGCCTGATTTCAAAGTCTAGCAGCGTCCCTGCCTATGTGCCTCATACGGAACTTGAACTTGACTCTACTCTGATTAACGGTCAAAAGAATAGACCACTGCGCTACCGGGGGAGGAGCTATTCAGCTTTTGCAGCATCTTTACTTAAAGTGCTGTAAGAAAAAAAAAGTTTGATCGGAAGACGGGGGCTACGCAACGGGTGGGTTTTTTCTTTGATCCCCGAAAAAATACTTAAACATTTAGGACACACGGCGAGTACAGAACCATCTAAGATTTCTTTTTTTTTTTTTTTTTTTTGATTGGAGGTTTAACGACCACCGTGAGCAACTGAATGGCTATACGCAGTCGCCCGTCCCTAATTTAGGGTCACTGGTTCCAGGGAAGGGAGAGAGCCAGTGCCGTAAGACAAACACAACATCCATGCCCGACGGGATTCGAACCCGGACCCCTTACGGACGAATGATCAGAGGCCAGCGCCTTAGACCACTGCGCCACCGGGGCGGCCCATCTAAGATTTCAGAGAACTTGGATAAACGTATGTGGTAGTTAAACTCTGGAAATAAAAAAAAGTCAAAATTTGGTTTTACAATGAGCATGTGTGTGTGTGTGTGTAGGGGGGGGGGGGCTTACCTGAGCAACTCGATGAGCTATGAACAGTCGCTCGTCCCTAATTTAGGGTCACTGTTCCGGGGAAGACAGGTATCCAACGCCATAAGACAAACACAATATCACATCTCACGGTATTCGAACCCATCTCCGACGAATGTTCAGAAGCCATAGCTTACACTACTACACCACGGGGGCAGCTGAGCATGTTTTGTGTATGTGTGTGAAAACACAAGTTTGCCCATGACGGAGATCGAACTCGCTCCCCCTCAATCTGGAGTAATTTGCTCTCCGAACTAAGCTACACGGACGAAATGTATCGCTGCAGATTTGTCGTCTTGACACGTGCTTTACCTCTGTAGTACGTCACGGTTGTTGTTTCGTTTTTGTTTGTTTTTTATTTGAGGACTTAACGACCACCGTAAGCGGCTCAGTGGGTTAAGGGAGAGACCCAGTACCGTTAGACAAAAACATCCGTACCTCGCTGGTATTCGAACCTGGACCCATTTCGGACGAATGGTCAGAGGCCAACGCTTGGACCACTGTACCAACGGGGCCGCTGAGCATGTTTGCAGGTGAGTACAACAAAAACTATTTTTAAGAACATTTTTCATAAGAAACGTCACGTGTTAGTGATCAAGTCAAGTTTTGAGGACAAACGTAAATATTCGAGGACTATTTGCGTCCCGAATTTTGATGTTTGTCCTCAAATTTGATTTTGAGGCATCAGATATTTTTGGGGACAGTAAACCACGTTTGACGACTGTCCTCAAGAATTTGGGACCTCTGGTGGGTACTGTAATGTACAGGCACACCAAGCACATAAGGCAGAATTTTTTGTCAACTTCAAAGAAAAAAAAAAAAATCACAGGACCTGGTATACATATGTTAATATGTAGCCAAAATTAATTAAAAAATAATTGTGTGCCAAAGCCTTCAAATATTTTATCAAGGTTTTTGAGAGAGAGAGAGAGAGAGAGAGGTACTTTTGTTATTACTATGTCTGCCGTCTATGTCTCTTAACCTATTATAGTCTGATTTGAAATATTCTTTTTACATTGGGGAAACCTGAACTATAAGAACGATGGTCCTTTTATTTCGGTCTTTTTCCGATGCATAACTTCGCCGCTAGGGGATGCAAATGCAGTTGCTGTCGAATTCAAAATATACTTTATCCCCTGTCGTTACTTTTAAAAATCAGATTGAAAAAATTAGTTTTTCCTTCTATAGTTTCCGAAAAATGTGGTTACCTACATATATATTTTTAAATGGTCTGTCTTCAATAGGATGATTGTAGATAAGTGTGTGTGTGTGTGTGCCCAACAAATGCCTAGAAGCTTTGAATCAACACCTAAGTGTGAAATTCTATTCTGATACTTCCATTCAGTCTATTTCAAGTTAGATTATGCAACTTCAGAACAGATGATGAATTAATTTACTGAATTTGTGTACAAGTGTTATTTTGGTACTTGAATGTTCTAACAAATGTTAAGTTGCTTATATTTATATTTTTCTCACATATCACATTTTGTTTCTTTTCAGCTCCAAAGATAATCAGTCCACCAGAAAACGTGTCCAATAAGACAGGAGGATATGTTGCCATGTCATGCGAAGCCACAGGATGGCCTATACCTGTAGTGGAATGGCGAGTTGATCGAGGAGATGGCAATAGTGAACCACTTCCTAGTTAGTAGAATGAGTTTCAAATTCATTTTTTGATTCTTTTGGCCCTCCCTCTTTCTGTTTCTCATTTTTCATGAAATTTACATAGTGATGAAATAGTATTACTAACGACCACATTTAGTTAGAAATCATCATCATCATCATCCATTATCAATCCACTGCTGAACGAAGGTCTCCCCAAGTTTCTTCCACAACGGTTTGTCTTGTGCCAGCCTCCTCCATGTTACTCCCTCATACTTTCGAATTTCATCCACCCATCTCCCATGTAGTCTTCTTCTGGGTCTCTTTTCCTGTTCCTTGGAATCCAGTCTAAAATTTCGGCTGTCCATCAATGGTCTGTCCTTCTGGCAAGTAAATGTGCTCATAGGGCTATGATGAGACAATAGTATATCAGTGAATGCGAAATGTCTCGAACAACAGAGTTAACTGATTTCCAATGTGCGTGGATAATAGAGTGCCACACAAGAAATCATTCCACACGTGAGGTCTATCTTATCTTATCTCTAGGTTGATTGTTGGTGATGTCATACGAAAATGGAAGTGAACTGATGCTGAATCTGCCAAGAAATGACCCAGTTAACCTCCAAAGCTACCAGAACATGACAAAAGAGATCTGCAAAGAACAGTCCACTCAGAATGCAAATCAGCATTGTCTCAAATCAAGAAAACCATTTGTGAGACACAGACGCTAACCCCAGTACAATGTACAGGATATTAAATGAATTCTTGAAATCGTGATCACACGCATGTTTCGGTAGCGACTTCTACCTTCATCAGTCTTGGAATGAGATACGTGGTAAAAGCATCAGTTGTTGCCGAAACGCCCCACCCTTAATTTTCCAACGTAACTTACACGTGTGATCACGATTTCAAGAATTATTTTAATGTTTTGTGTGTTACGTGTTTTCCTGCCAATTCTTCTCACTATGAATGTACAGGATGCTACATGACATGGGTTACCCTGATCAACAGCAATCCACAAGCCGCTAAGTGCTTTAACATATGCAACATGCCAATTAGCCAGGTGTACGGTACATCAATCTTAAATTGTAAAACTGTGCTTTGGACTGACAAGTGATGCTACACAGTTTACTTGTCTGATGGCCATTCTTCGGTGTGGCAGATGCTAGGTGAAAGGTATCTTCAGGACTGCATCGTTCTGACAATGAAGTTTGATGGAAGCGGTGTAATGGTACGCAGATGTTTTGTGTGGTTCGGCTCGGGCCCATTAATCGTTTTGAACAACAACATGAATGCTGAGCTCTACCAAGGCAGCCTGGGCCATTATATACTACCAGTGTTGAGGCAGTACTTTATGGAAGACCCATACCTCTATCATAGTGAGAATAATTGGCAGTGAAACACGTAACACACAAAACATTAGAACAATTCTTGTAAGCTATTTTAAATCTGGCAACAACTGATGCTAATACCACGTTTCATTCCATGACTGCTGAAGGCAGAAGTCGCTACCGAAATGTCCCACCACTTGTAATTTTTACGTAACTTAAGCGCGATATGTCAACATCAAGAATTATTCTAAGACCTCTATCAGCTGGACAAACCACCATGTCACACTGCTCATATTGTTACAAATTGGTTTAAGGACATGTGTTGAAAAGTTGAACTTGTCAGCCCAGTCTCCTGAGCTGAACCCTATAAAGAATCTCAGAGACAAATTGGATTGCCAGGTGCGTGGAAGAAGAAATTGCCAAACAAACAAAGCTGAACTAATAACAACTTTGAAGGCATATCATATCAGAATGGACATTTTAAAACTCTGGTGAACAGTTTACAATTATACACTGGCTTGCAAAAATTAAGGATGAGACGGTTTTTCGAATGTAACGTCGTGCAGAAGTGCTCCACATCGACTCAAATCATACCATAAGATCCCCAAGATATAAGAATATGAAACAAGTGAGCAAACCGTCCAAACAAGGAATCCAAAGGATACAAAGGCACTTTATTGCAAAGGTAGATTCGATCACAACTAGACAGAAGACAGAAACATCCATGTGACCGGCGGCTGCTAAGAAAAATCCAGTCTTGAGTAGGGGATATGATCACCCCTGACTGCGTTGCAGGATTTACAACGTCTGTCCATACTGAGGACGAGGTTGTCAAGGAGCTGTTGAGGCATCGCAGCCCATTCCTCTTGTAGCGCCAATCGCAGCCCATTCCTCTTGTAGCGCCAATCGCAGCTGCAGAATCGTTGCTGGCGGCTGGTGACATGCTGCCAAGCGTGCGTCTCCCGAGAACGTCCCACACGTGTTCGATTGGATTTAGGTCCAGGGACCTTGCGGGCCAATCCATGTGTTGAATATCTTCACTCTCCAACAGCTCTGTGACAGCCACTGTACGATGAGGTGTAGCGTTGTCGTCCACGAAGAGGAACTCAGGACCCACAGCACCTCTAAACAGAAGCACGTGAGGCAGGAGAACCTCGGTACAATAGCAGACACCAGTGACTGAACCTCCTTGGAAAGATGTGGTCAGTACGCCTACCAAGCATGATACCGCCCCAAACGAGAACTCCGCCACCTCCAAACCAGTGCCTTTCGATGATGTTGGAGGTGTGATTGCGTGTTCCCCGCTCTCTCCAGATGTGTATACGTCCAGAATCGCTTGTCAGACTAAATCGGCTCTCATCCGTAAAGAGAACTCGCCCCCATTGCTGATGTGTCCAGTTCTTGTGCTCCTGGCACCACAGAAACCGCCGTCTCCGATGAGCAGGTGTTAATGGCACACACCGTACTGGTCGTCGTGCAAATAGACAACCTTTGTGCAGCCTCCTGGCCACGGTAAAACGCGATAACGGACGTCTAGTTGTCTGTTGCTTGTGCCTTGCGATTTCTCCCGCTGTCTCTTCTCGCCTGTAGGACAATATACCAGTCATCCGCCGCCGTGGTTGCTCGTGTACGACCACTGCTAAACTCTCGGACAGCTGTTCCTGTCGTTTGAAATGCTCTCCAAGCTCGTGAAACGATGCTGTGAGCGACCCCGAACTCATCAGCCACACTTCGACCTTCTTCCAACTTCCCAATGACGCGGCCTCGGGTTGTCATCCAGATGTTGTCTACTGGATTGCCTGTTGGCCATATCACACAGTGGCAGCAACTCGACGTCGTTTGAACTGATGTACACCACGCAATAGCTTTCACCGAATTGCTGAGCGTACACCGCCCATGCGCTTTATACCCTTCCGACCCCCCCGCACGTCATGCTGCATATATGCGCATGCCCTACCGTACCGGACCCTAGTCTATCTCCTGAGTGGTCTTTCGGTCCGTTCTGCCTGCTCGTTCCGCTGTTATGCTAATTTCTTTTCTTCGTCCTTAATTTTTGCACACCAGTGTAAAAGGCAACTTACCCTTATAGGGCTTCCTTCCTTTAATAACATTTCCTGCACGTACTTTCTGAAGCCATGTGTTACATCCTGTGGGCTGGGGTCTCTTTCATCTTTCTATATGCCAGTGTATGCAGGTCTGTATTAGTCAATGATATTTGCGCTTTACTTGCTGGTCAACTGTTCACATGATATCGTTATTGCCATGCTCTTGAGAGAACGTTTATTCGAGAACACTTTCTTGAAAATAACTTCATAAAAAGAAAGCTAACAACAAACACTCCATATATTCTTCAAAACCATAAAAATGTGCTTATACTCATGGCAACCACTCTCAAACCTTGTGACCTCTCACATCCCTATTAACCCTAACAAACACTCAACTACACAATTTCAAAACTGAAAGAAAATGTAATCTCACAATGATGCAAAACGCATACAAACTGCAATAGAAATGGTTAATATATATCAAATATGTGGAGGTAATGTAAATGAACGATGTCATCGCTCTGTCCACGTTATTTTATAAACAATGCATAGCGACTGAAAAATTGTGTTCCGACACCGCTGGGATCGAACCCCAGATCTCTCGATAACTAGCCGAATGCGTTCGCTTTACGCTACTGTGCCAACAATTCTCAGCGCCATGCGTGGTTTATCAGTCAGCATCTGACTACACAAATCCGTATTCTGTATTGTCGGAACACAATTTTTTCAGTCGCTATGCGTTGTTTATAAAATAACGTGGACAGAGCGATGGCATCATCCATTTACATTATCTCCACGTATTTTAGATATATTAACCATTTCTATCGCTCTTTGAATTTATCAGCTACAATTAAATAGCTGTTGCGTTAAATGCCACCAGATGACGACATCTCAGTTGCCGAGACCATCAATACGAATTCGTGTAGTCAGATGCTGACTGATAAACCACGCATGGCGCTGAGAATTGTTGACGCCGTAGCGTAAATGCGAACGCACTCGACTAGTTATCGAGAGATCTGGGGTTCGATCCCAGTAGTGTCAGAACACAATTTTTTCAGTCGCTATGCGTTGTTTATAAAATAACGTGGACAACAGAGCGATGACATTGTCCATTTACATTATCTCCACGTATTTGATATATATTAACCATTTCTATCGCCCTTTGAATTTATCAACTACAATTAAATAGCTGTTGCGTTAAATGCCACCAGATGACATCTCAGTTGCTGAGACCATCAATACCAATTCATGTAGTCAGATGCTGACTGATAAACCACGCATGGCGCTGAGAATTGTTGACGCCGTAGCGTAAATGCGAACGCACTTGACTAGTTATCGAGAGATCTGGGGTTCGATCCCAGCAGTGTCGGAACACAATTTTTTCAGTCGCTATGCGTTGTTTATAAAATAACGTGGACAACAGAGCGATGACATTGTCCATTTACATTATCTCCACGTATTTGATATATATTAACCATTTCTATCGCCCTTTGAATTTATCAACTACAATTAAATAGCTGTTGCGTTAAATGCCACCAGATGACAACATCTCAGTTGCTGAGACCATCAATACCAATTCATGTAGTCAGATGCTGACTGATAAACCACGCGTGGTGCTGATAAATGTTGGCACCGTAGCGTAAATGCGAACGCACTCGACTAGTTATTGAGAGATCTGGGGTTCGATCCCAGCGGCGTCGGAACACAATTTTTCAGTCGCTATGCGTTGTTTATAAAATAACGCGGACAGAGCGATGACATCGTCCATTCGCATACAAACCGTTAAATTTTTATTCCTCAATAAATACTTCTATTTACATATATGCGATACAGCCTGCCCTCAATTTCAGGACATCACCGGTACCAATGCACTTCTACTCAACGTTCTCATGCCACAAATACAAAGCATGCAAAATCTATCAAAAGACACACACTCTCCCCACCCAACATGCCTGTCACACTCAGCTCCTAGCACTTACAGTCACATCTTGGCTGTCCTCGGGAAGCTCCTGTGACCCTATCTCCTCTGCCACCACAGAGCAAGTGAGTGATCTCGTCGGCGTGTCGTCCCATCTCAATGTCAGCATGTCGCCCAGTCTGCAGAGGCATTGAAACGGGACAATGCACCGACGATATCACTCATTTTCTCTGTGGTGGCAGATGAGATAGGGTCACAGGAGCTTCCCGAGGACAGCCAATGTGTGGCTGAAAACACTGGTAGGAGCCAATTGCGACAGGCATGTTGGGGGGGGGGTTGAAAGATTTTGCATGCATTGTAATTTGGTGCATGAGGACGTTGAGTAGAGGTGCATTGTACTGGTGATGTCATGAATTTGAAGGCAGGTTGTATTGTATATATGTAAATGGAAGTATTTATTGAGGAATAAAAAATTTAACAGTTTGTATGCAATTTGTGTGATAGTGAGATTATGTTTTCTTTCAGAGTTTTGAAATTGTGTAGTCAAATATTTGTTAGGGTTAATAGGGATGCGAGAGGTCACAAGATTTAAGAGTGGCTGTCATGAGTATAAGAGCATTTTTATGGTTTCGAAGAATGTACGGAGTGTTCGTTGTTAGCTTTCTTTTTATGAAGTTATTTTTAAGAAAGTGTTCTCGAATAAACGATCTCTCAAGAGCATGACAATAACGATATCAATGTGAACAGTTGACCAGCAAATAAAGTGCCAATATTATTGACTGATACAGACAGGCACACACCTGCATATAGGAAGACGAAGAAGAACTCCTGCCTGCAGGATGTAACACGTGGCTGCAGGAAGTATGTGCAGGAAATGTTATTAAAAGAAGGAAGCCCTATAAGAGTAAGTTGCCTTTTATAATTGTTAATGTACAATTTTGCACGTGAATTAAATGGATAGCATTGAAGTCCATAGGGCTATGGTAGTTTATATCTTTTTTTTTTTTTTTGGTTGGAGGTTTAACGACCACCGTGAGCAATTCAATGGGCTATAAGCAGTCGCCCGTCCCTGATTTAGGGTCACTGGTTCCAGGGAAGGGAAAGAGCCAGTGCCGTAAGACAAACACAACATCCATGCCTCACCGGGATTCGAACCCGGACCCCTAACGGACGAATGATCAGAGGCCATCGCTTAGACCACTGCGCCACCGGGGCGGCAGTTTATATCTGGTGAAGAGTATTCCAAGAAGACTGGAGGCTGTTGTAAGAGCCAAAGGTTTCAATACACTGTATGAAATTTTGGTGAACAAGGATTATTTGTAGACATTCAGTGTTCGAATATTAATGTGACATTGAAATCAAGTATGGATGCTGTTTATCTATTCCAGAAGTACTGATCTCCAAGTTGTTTACAACTGTTTATCAGAAACCTGAGACTTGCACATTTCCTGATCAATCCAGGATTATAATGAAAGCTCAATAATGAGTGATTTCTTGTACTATAGTTTCATATTTTATGTAAAAATTTCTAACAGAAAATTACAGTGACATCAGGGTGTCATTTTAAGTTCCTTATAATTTTTGTCAAACTGCTATTATTTAAAATGCAGGTGATGCGACACATCACAGCCTCTCCTTGACAAATGTCAACCCCGCCTTCTCGTGGTGCATCCTGTTCCCACTAAAGGGGCTCTGACGACCGCCAATAGCGGTATAACTATACCATCGGGATCAGAGGAAATGCTATCCCACACTCACCAACCCGCTTGGCCAGCGTGGTGAGTTATGGCCAAACACCTCCAAAATGACTCTACAACTTAAATCTTGGCCCTCAGTCTCCGGCAGCTGGAATGTACCTGGCCAAGGCAGCGGCCAGTGCGACATGAAGGCAGAGGGTGCTAAGAATCCCCGGAGGACCGGAGTAGGCTGCCATCTGATGCTGACCTTGGCTACGTATAATGGACGCTCCCTATCTTCTGATTCAAGGCTTCTTGAATTGGAAGAGGAACTACAAAGGATCAAGTGGGACATCGTCGGGCTAAGTGAGGTAAGGAGAAGATCTCATTAAACTGAAAAGTGGACATCTCTTCTACTAACGTGGGACAGATACTGGCAGAACTAGTGGTGTTGGATTTATAATAAACAAGAAACTGAAGGATAAAGTGGTAGAAGTTGAAAGTTCCTCTGACAGAGCTGCACGACTCGTTATCCAACTCTCGAGAAGATACCAGGCTCAGATTATTCAAACTTATGCACCCACCACAAGTCATCATGAAGAAGAAATTGAAGAATTTTATGAGGAAATTCGTCATCTAAATAATAAAGGTAAGCAGCACTTGAAGATAATTATGGGAGATTTCAATGCAAAAATAGGGCAATGGCAACAGAATGAAACTTCAGTAGATAAATTCGGTCACGGCAACAGAAACCAGCGTGGAAATACTCTCGTTGAGTTTGCAGAGGCAGAAGGATTTTTCATCTTGAACTCCTTTTTCAAGAAAAAGCCACACAGGAAATGGACATGGGGACATCCAAGTGGGACGACAAGTGAAATTGATTTTATTATGTGTAACAAAAAATTCGTCATCCAAGACTGCAGTGTGCTGAACAAGTTCAACACAGGTAGTGACCATAGATTGGTGAGATGTGAGATGCACCTCAACACTAAACTCGAACGTGGCAAGCTCATAAAACAAACGAAATGTATTGACATAACCAACCTTAAAAAACACCATAATACCTTCAAGTTGGAACTGAAGAACAGATTCTCTGCTTTAGAAGGCCTAACAACGGAAGAAG
The DNA here is from genome assembly GCA_039090855.1 of Macrothele yani. Classification (NCBI taxonomy): domain Eukaryota; kingdom Metazoa; phylum Arthropoda; class Arachnida; order Araneae; family Macrothelidae; genus Macrothele; species Macrothele yani. The sequence continues at coordinate 57,789,019 of CM077010.1, forward strand.
TGGATATTTCGGAAGTTAACAGAAAAGTAACCAAAGCTCTTATGGAAACAGCAACAAAATTAGCTGGGTCTAAGAACAAGTTGCATGTGAACAAATTATCAGGAAAAACCAAAATGTTGATGCAAAAAAGAAGAGAGATGAGGACAACTAAAGAAGATGTGACTTCCAAAGTGGAATATATAGAGCTATGCAAGACAGTACGAAAAAGTATCACTGAAGATATAAGGAAATTCAACTGTGAGCTAGTGAGGAAAGCAATTGAAAACAACCAAAGCCTAAAGATAGCAAAGGGACATCTCAGTAAGGGAAGAAAACAGATTATGGCACTGAGAAAAGAAGATGGTTCTGTAACAAGAAATAGAAGTGAAATTTTGACAAGAGTGAAAGATTTCTACTCCAAATTATATGAAAGGGATGATACATGTACTCCAGACATCATGAAAGGTACCAGTACCAGAGTTCTTCCAGTCCTCCCAGCAGAAGTTGCACATGCAATCAAGAACATGAAGCGGGGGGAAAGCTCCAGGAGAAGATGGACTTACTGTAGACATCATACAAGAAGCAAGTGGAGAAATCGAAACAGTACTCGCCCAAATTTTCACTCGATGCCTTAATGAAGGGAAGATTCCTGAGGATTGGAACAACGCTACAATGATCCTGCTTCATAAAAAAGGTGACATTGAGGATCTCGGGAACTACAGACCTATCAGCCTCCTCTCAGTGGTTTATAAAATCTTCACTAAAGTTCTTTCACACCGCTTGAAGGTAACACTGGACATGGCTCAACCGAGAGAACAAGCTGGATTCAGGAGTGGCTACAGCACAATAGATCATATCCACGTACTGAAAGAACTAATTGAAAGAGCGAGGGAATATGAACTTCCATTGTGCATGGCTTTTATCGATTATGAAAAAGCCTTTGATTCGGTGAAACCATCAGCAGTTACAATGGCTCTGAAATCCTGCGGTATTGAAGATGCATACATAAATATTATTAATAACATCTATGAAAATGCAAGTGCAAAGATTCGGCTGTTTGAAAATACAACACACATAAAAATTGGAAAGGGAGTGAGACAAGGTGACACCATATCTCCGAAGCTCTTTAATGTCACATTGGAAAATGTCTTTCAATCACTGAACTGGGAAAACAAAGGGATAAAGATTAATGGAGATTATCTAACCCACCTGGTTTTGCTGATGATGTAGTCATTTTTGCAACTACCCTACCAGAGCTGCAGAGTAGATCCAGGAACTTGCTGACAAGAGTAAAGAAGTGGGATTAAAAATGAACTTTCAGAAGACAAAAGTAATGTTCAATGCTTTTACAAGAAATGAAGATTTATCGATTGATGGAGAAAAACTGGAGATAACAGACACGTACGTTTATCTTGGACAGCAGATATCAAGTGAGGGTCACATTGATGAAGAAATTAATCGGCATATAAAACTTGCCTGGAGAGCTTTCGGAAGAAACAGCATAATTTTCAAGAGCAATATGCCATTATGTCTTAAAAGAAAAGTGTTTGATCAATGCATCCTTCCAGTGCTTACGTATGGTGCAGAGACGTGGACCTCAACTAAAAGAGACATACAAAGGCTGCAGACAACTCAAAGAAGTATGCAGAGGTGCATGCTTGGTATAACCAGGACAGATAAGAAGAGGAACTTGTGGATCCAAAAAATGACGAGAGTGGAAGACATCATGATCAGAGTTAAATCCCTGAAATGGCAATGGGCTGGACATACTGCCAGAAGGACAGACCATCGATGGACAGCCGAAATTTTAGACTGGATTCCAAGGGACAGGAAAAGACCCAGAAGAAGACCACATGGGAGATGGGTGGATGAAATTCGAAAATATGCGGGAGTGACATGGAGGAGACTGGCACAAGACAGACCGTTGTGGAGGAAACTTGGGGAGACCTTCGTCCAGCAGTGAATTGATAATGGTTGACAATGATGATGATGATGACATGGTCACGTCCAATATTTTGTAAGAGTTTATTATCTATCCAGTGAGGTAATTTGGACTGAAAGTGGCATGTAACATCAATCAATAAGTAGCATAAGTGGTTATGACATAATAGCAGTAAATTCATATCCACCTGATATGAATTTACTGCTTTTATGCCATAAACACTCATGCAGAAATATTTGCATATTTTGATGGTAGGTACTGTAATGGTGTGTTAAAACATGATCAGACACTATGATAAAAAGCATCAGTAGTGCAAAACAAAAGTTGATAAAATCGATATTCAGCATGTTATATATTTTATGAATTGAAGGAAGGGATAAATGCTATTTGGGTTTGGAGAAATATATCACTAATGTATGTAGAGATCACTTTTTGGAAAGAACCTGCTGAAACTTACTGGAAAAATTCAAATCTGGCGAATGCATGCTACGCCAATAAGAATTTTAGGACAATGAAAACACACAGAGAATATAGTGAAAAACAAACCCTAATCTATTAGTGGAACAAAGAAGAAATAGCAGACGAATCTTGATTGATTCATTCAACTGCCCACTGCTACCTTTTGGGAAATGGAAAGGTGATTAAGTTCGTTCAGTGGATTTCACATGAACTGTTTTTGCAAAAAAATGTATACAGTGTATCAACATCTGATTTTCAGTAAAACGCTGTCAAAGGGCCTTTTGGTGCAAAGCTATAGTGAGATAACATATGCATGTACTGAAAATAAGCTATGGTGAGATAACATATAACATATGCATTTACTATTTCCAACATTCAATACAAAAAGCTGTTGAGTGACTGAAGGAATACAATGTCAGTACATGCCAGAGGTGTCAGAATCCATGGAAGGTCACATTGGGCATTTGGTGAGATATCAAAGGAATTGCTTAGAGTAAGTTGCTACCACTTACCACAAAACTCAATTGCCGTTGAGTTCTATTGGGTCAGTTAGAGAAATAATACTTCAACAAGATAAACTTGCACTTATATCGCAAGAAGGATAGTCCAAAAAAATTGAAGACTCTAGATGGAAACTAATGCACTTCTAATCATATATATCAAAGTTCAACGTATTCTTATTTTTTCACAACATTTTGATGATGCAACTTTTTAGGAGGTGGAGGACATACAAGAAGCATCTATTCATATTTTGCTTGCAGACTTTTATGAAGTAGGAACTGAAACCTTGTCTGTTAAAATTGCAAAATGTCACTGATTATGACAATGCACACATTGTCAATTTTCTTTTTGTCATGTGCTGTTTGTTTATGATTCAAAAAGAGGAATATTCATGGAGTAACTGATATTAGCTCAATAATAAAGCTACAATTTATCATTACTGGTCTGTATTCTTAGCATCATGAAAGCTTAGTCCTGTAATCCAAAATAAGAGCAATGCTGACAAAACATGTTGACCACTGTTTAGATTCAGCCTGTAGTTTTGGTGACTTGGATATCTAGTTGCAAACATTTTGCTTAACTGTGTAAAATTATATATCACAAAATTTGTACAGAAAACTGCTGATTTGTAAAGACTACTCATATACTAGTACAATAGATAAGCTTAAGAGTTAAAAATGTGGTTGTGGTGTGTGTCAACATTTAGGGATACTCAATTTATTTTTAATAAAAAAAATTTAAGCTTTTCTGCAAGATTGTGGAAAAGTGAAGTGACAACCCACAAGAAGGCGAGTCACTTTCTCTATTAATGTATAATGTAGAAATTTTTGTAGACTAATGTTAATCTTACCTTCTCATGATGCATCGTGTTCTCACTGACCAATACAGCAAAAACTATACCACCAAGATTAAAGCAAATGCTATTCCACACACACCAACCCACACAGAAAGTCTAGTCCTCTGTGTTATGAGCAACAAAATTACTTCACAACTCAAAACATGGTCATAAGTCTCCAGCAGCTGGAATATACTTGGCCAAGGGAGTGGCCAATGTGACATGAAGGTGCTAAGAATCATTGAAAGTATGGACTAGGCTGCCATCTGATGCTACTAAAAGAACCATGGACAGACATGTATTAAGTGTAACCAAGGATGATAGGAAAAGTAATTCATGGATCAGGAAAATAACAAGAGTAGATTACATCACAATCAAAATAAAGGTCATCTGCTGAAAATGCATTGCACATATTGCTACAAGAGCTGACTACCGTTGGTCAGTTGAAATAGTCAACTAAATTCCAAGGGACAGAAAAAGACCCAGAAGAAAGCCATGTGAGAGATGGGTGGATGGAATTCAAAAGCATGGTGGAGTGACGTGAAAGAAAACTGTTTTGAAAGAGACTTTCATTCAGCAGTGGATTGAGTATAGTTATGATGATGATGATACCTAATACAACAAAACATACTTTAAACTTTTATATGAAAGCATTCCTCAACATGGCTTAAAGGAAATCACATGTGAAATGAATTGCAATTACCTATAAGGATTCTTGATCTCACAGACTACAGTCTTGTGATGATTGTATACAGGGTGTATAGGAAAGTCCTTAAACAGGAAAATAACTTTTGAACGCAAAATGCTAGAGTTGTGGAGTAGTGTGTACTTATATAGTAAAGTGACTATGTTCTATCAGATAAGACCGATTGCAGCACTCCCTAGCGGCGAATTTTGGAAGTTAGCGATCCTATCGCGAGAACCAAGAGAGATAGCGAAAAAAAAAGCAATGGCAAACGTGTAGAGCGTCACCGATTTAGTATGAAATGACGCCCACATTTACCAAAAACTCCAATAGAAGTCCGGAAATGCAGATCTCTCGGTATCCGATCACCGGCAGAAATACGTCACTCATCGCGTGCAGAAGTGTGACATTATAAGATGATGCAAATTTACTAATAAAACTAATACATGTACGTGTCAGCAAGGTACAATTTATTATGTACTGTACAGTAAAGTAGTAGGAAATTCATACAGCAGTAGGACATTATGAAGAAGAAAAACACAAAATAGTGTTCTAGAAATACAAAATGTCAGTACTAATACTTAAGCATTCGCGATGTGTCCACCATCGGCAGCAATACACATCTGTATTGTATTCGAGCTAGAACTTCTTGTTGGACGTTCTGCAGCATTTCAGGTGTTACGTTACTGCATGCTTGGATAATACGGGGTTGTAGAAATTTACCATACACGACCAAATGTAAGGCCACACGTCGCACTGATGTCTCTCCTACTGCAGTGTTTGTGGGCTAGCGCACAGGCCAGGACGTCCACTGGCTGCTTGTCAATTAGTTTTGGTTCTTCAAAAAGAAATTTATGGTCCATTTCAGAACAGTGTTTAGCCATCGATAACTTCTTTATGTCACAGTTCCAAATGTAGGTCTTGTGCTCCTCAATTGAAAATGCAAGGCTCTACAGGTCTCTCTTATATACGAAGCGCCACATTCACATGGAGTTTGATAAATTACCCACAAGTTTTTGTCTTTTTAGCACGTCTTTTGTAAAAAAAGATGGTGCTTATGTTATCGGTTTGTCCGTTCGTCAGTCAGTCCGTCCGTCTGTACCCACGGTACCTCTGCAACTATTAGTCCGATTTGAAAAATTCTTTTTGCATTCGAAAGCTTGAAATATGCGAATGATGATCCTTTATTTCGATTCTTACGATGTACAATTTCGCCGCTAGAGGGCGTAAATGCAGATGATGCCGAATTCAAAAATACGTTTTATTCCACATATTTGCTTCTAAACATCCGATTGAAAAAAAATATTTTTTCTTTCGATTCCATTTATGTCGAAGAGTATTTTGGATATAGTTTCTTTTTCAAATTACGCATAGATTTTCCGCTAAGGGGGTAAAAGTAAATTGCATTTTCCCCGATAACTCTTCTTCTAAAACTCCGATTTGAAAATTTTTTTTCAGCGGATACATCTCCTGATGCACAATCATTTGCATGTAATTTCGAATTTTTTGGTAAAGAATACTTTGCCCACCAGGGGGCGTAATTGTTAATTTTCGCTTCTGATGTATTTGCCATAAAATCTGAGCTTCTAAAATATTGATTGAAAAAATTCTTTCGTGGACTGATGCCACTCACGTCGATAAACCTTTTCGGAATAATTTCTTCCTAAAATATTCCACAGTTTCTCCGCCAGGGGGCGTAGATGTATATCTTATTTTTGTCAATATCTCAACTTCTAGGAGTCCGATTTGAAAAATTCCTTCTTTGTTTGGATAGTGTTTTCCGCGTGACATGTTTTTTCATATAATTTCAAAATTTTTAAGTAATTCATATACTTTCCGCTAGGGGGCGTAAAGGTAAATTGCGTTTCCCCCTATATCTCTCCTTCTAAATCTCCGATCTGAAAAATCCTTTCTGCAGCGGATACAGCTCCTGATAGGAAATCGTTTGCACATAATTTCTAATTTTTGTAAAAAAAAAAAAAAATGGTTTGGCCACCAGGGGTGGTAAACCTTAATTTCCACTTCTGATGTATTTGCAGCAAAATATGAGCTTCTAAATTCTCGATTGAAAATAACGTCATTTGTAAACCGATACTACTCATGCCGACAAACTTTTATAAACATTTTCTTCTTATAATAGTGCACGGGTTAAGTTTATGTTTTGGCTCATTTTTTTCTTCATTATAGACAAGGCTATAACAAAATTCTGGAAACCGAAGCTTATCTCCATGTTAACTCCTGTGATGTGCCCACTGCGACAGAATTTTCACATTATTTCTTTTTCCTGTGACATTGCCTTCAAAATTTCAAAAACTTCTCAAAACCTTTAATTTTTAAGCGATTTTTAAACCCATAAACCAAATTAACTTTTTAGAATCGAAGGACTATGTTGAAGACAAAAGCTTGTGGGGAATTTACCAAATTCCATGTGAAAGTGGCGCTTCATACATAGGACAGACCCATAGAGCCTTGCGTTTTCGATTGAAGGGGCACCCTTCCTGAATTTGGAAATGTGACCTAAAAAAGTCATCCATGGCTACACACTTTTATGAAAAGGACCATAAATTTCTCTTTGAAGAAGCAAAACTAATTGATAAGCCAGATTCAACCACCAAGGAATGCCAAACTGATATTTTGGAAGCTTTCCATGTATATCAGAAGTCTTTGCAACTTGTTAATGACATGGCATCCACCCCATTTCTATCAAGCGTGTGGAAGCAACTAACCAAAGCCCGTGACTGTAAACACCATTTATGATATCATATACAATTTGAATATATGTATGTGCCATTTGTCCTGATGAAGCTAGGTCAATACCCAGCGAAACCATGGTCGACTTGAAAAAAAAATATTTGTGACAAACTATGTTGTACTATCTTAATATATATAATCGTCACAAGACTGTAGTCTTTGAGATCAAGTAGATTTTAACAGTTTTTACTCTCTCTCAACTTTTAATCCATAGTATTTTCTTCTTAAATTTAAAGCAAATACTTCTTTGACATTATCATTTTGTCTTTATGATTGTTTTCATTATGACATACTACAGAGGTGAAACACATGTCAAAACGGAAAAGTTACAGATATAAATTCTGTCAGTGTAACTTAATTGGTAAAGCATTCAGCTCCAAAGTAGAGGGATGCAAGTTCATCACAGTCACCAGCAAATTTGTGGATTTCACATCCTGTGTGTTCTTTACAGACATTTTTCACATAACGACTTTTTCCTAGTGCAAGCAACAAAATTTTGCTCCGGGGCCCTTCAATGAAATTTCGCTCCAGGCTCCGCAAAAGCTCTATCTGGCCCTGCCTGTTTCTTTCCTGATGACATAAAAAAACGAATGGGTAGTTGGAGGAAGTAACACACTATAAATGTGGAAAGTGAATAAGATCAAGAAGAATGTGAGTTACGCTCATATTCTTATGAGATTATTTGTTTAATTGACATGTGAAATGTGTGTTGTTGTTTTTAACAGTTCTTCAGAATTTATTTTACATTGAATGGACTTTTAAGATAAAAGAATATATTTTTGTCAATATCAAAAGAAGTTAAATATATAATTTAAACATTATTTTTGCTTTTGAACAGGTGATGACCCAAAAATTGCTGTACAGTCAAGAGGAGGGCCAAGCAAGTATGAAGTGACAGGGTGGGTTCAGATTGTGAAACTTTCTGCAGAAGACGATGCCTTATACTGGTGCATTGCAAAGAATGAAGAAGGAGAGGCTTCTGCTTCTGCTCGGATTATAGTTTCAGATGTAAAAAGTGAGTTTTTGTCACAGTGACTTCTTGTACTTTGCATTCTCTAAATCCAAATTTTTTAATATAAGAATGTATCTGCAGTCATTAGAATTATGTTACCAAATACTGCTCAGAGATATTTGTGGAATGTTCTAACAAACAAAAAGTTCCTTGTAAGGAAATAAAAATCAGTTTAAGCCCTCTTTCACTCAGTAAATTTGCAATTAATGAAATGAATAAAAAACAACAACATAATAATTCTGTTGTATTGGGGACATATGTAGTTTATACCCAGGGTCAGCTCAAGGGTAAATCCGGAAAACTTAAGACAGGGAGGCCATAAAAATGTAACTTAGATTTACAGAAATGAAATTATGGTGTGGTGAAATAAAGAAAGCATGTGATTTGAATAAAACTAAATTTTACAGATAAATAGTCTGTTCATAGCAAGCAACAAAACTGAAGAAAACTATGACAATTAAAATCATTTTAACTACAGGGGTAACATAAACTGCGCAAAGTAAGGTATATTAAAATTTAATTCAGAAAACTCTCAAAGGATAGGCCGTGGCCACACCCATTGTACCCACACCTGGGCTAGGCCTCAGCCAGTGTTTGGAAAGCTACTTTACAAAAGTAGCTAGTTATTGCTACAACTACATTCTTGATAAAGTAGCTTGCTTCAGCTACAAGTACTTTTTTTGAAAAGTAGCTACTTTCACTATTTTTATTCACATTTAGTCTGAAATTAAAAGCATAAATTCTGAAGATGATCTTTATGTGTACATTCTTACACATAGCATTTAGAGCAAAATATCAAGGTAAATTACATAAGTAATTTTTTATATATCTCAGCTCTGGTCATCATATTTAACACATTTCATCACATTCAGTGGCTTATATTCCAGGCTAACTGATATGCATTGAGAATTCAAATAATAACACTATCAACAAGTACCTACAAATTAATTTTATTCGGCAAAGAGAATTGAACATCACTATTAACTGTTCTCAACAAAACCCTTCTCATGATCATCTTGTATGCAGTCTTCGCAGGTTGGCTGAAAAGATTTCGCTGTTAATAGCATAAATTAGCGAAGATAATAAATACAGCTTCATAAACTTTCCCAATGTAAGTTAAGTCAGAAACATGGTTCTAGGCAAGGCACACCTAGTCGCCCTGTTCCAGCAAAATAATGCTTCAAGAAATCTGGAGAAGTTACGTGACTTGACGAATCATTTTTTTCTTTTTTTTTTTAAAAGTAGCTTAATTTGTAGTGTAATTTTCCACTACAAGCTACTTTATTTTGTAGCTAAACTACATTTTTTGCTGACAACTACATTTTTCTTTCTGTAGCGACACCACCGCCACACTACTGTAATTATGGCATGCTACAGTTGCAACATGCTACTTCCAATCACTGGCTCAAGCATGGATGATCAAGGTGGCTGCCTTGAGTAGCCATTTTTAGAGACCACACATATTAATCATATATGTTGATTTTTTATCAACATCCAATTTTCAATATCTTGGAAAAGGTGAAATCACCGAAAAGATACAGTTCATATAAGCAATAACTCATATGCATTTTTTTTTTTTTTAAATTTAGCTTCCTGTCATTGAGAAGAAATGCTTTACTCTAATTGGAAACTGGTGTTTTCTTATGATTAAGAACCATACAAATTCTTCATTTAAAAATATTATTAGGGGTCACAGAGTCAATCTTTGCCTAAGACTGCTGAAGTACTAGGCCACAGCTTTGGGTACCTCACATTTCAATGCAAACTTCTTGTCTCCTTCCAATAAAGAATTCTATTTTTATCCACCTCATGTTGTATCTTACATCATTCACACAGATCCTAAAACCAGGCTTTTATTATCTTAAATTTCCTAATTTACAATTTAAATATTCATCTTTTACTCCCTTCTTGTCATGACATAATTATTCTTTACTTTTCATCTTTACATACATAGATGACGTTATGAGTTCACTTTATTAAATTTGAAAGTAATTCTATAACTAGCTGATAAAAAGTCCTAAAAATATTAGTCTTCTAAAACTTCACACATTAGACTTGGATGACATACTTTTAGAGCTCTTTATTATCTGCTAGTGATACGATGACTTGAGCTCCCCCGTCCCCCGGCTATGGGTTTATTTTCCCTCCTTTCTTTTATTTTGTCTCCACTTCTAACAGCTTGAGTTTGGCTAGTCAGCAACCCTTGAGTGCCAAGAATGACTGCCTTTCACCATTCTATGTAGTGGGGGAAGAAGCTCTGCCTTGCAAGAGGTGGGGAGGGGGAGTTCGGTGAGAATACGAAGGGGCCCGCTTCTTCCTCTGTTTGCCATCCTTTTTACTCTCACTAGGTCATGATCCACAGACCTCTCTGATTAGAAACATCACCGTACAAACCAAAAGTTTTTCTAAAGGGATCATACAGCCCTGACCAAATGGGCAACAGACTATTACATCATGGTGGCCTCACACCATTTTTTTTTTTTTCCCAGCATTTTTCAGCAACAGAATGTACCTCTTCAGCTCTTGATTGATAATTTCACACCAACTTCCAAATTCCTCTAAGAGAGAAAAAAAGAAAAGAAAGAAGGTAAAACCTCTGCCACACTCCATTACAATTTGATTACTAACTGAAGCTAAATTGGAATGCCTTTGCTGTTCAGTTATACAGTATTTCTGTTATTAACTGATTTTATAATTTATGGAACTTCCCATTTCTACAAATGAAGTGGTTCACATATGCTTTAGTAGAATACTTGTTTGTTTCTGTGCTTTTGGAAACGAGTTTTGTTATAAGAGCATCAGAAAATAAAAACAAGAAAGATGACACCATTTTTCTGTTGCGATGTGCACTTACGTCTTTTTGAATCTGTTCCGATGCAAGTAAATTTTTTAAAAGTTATTCCGATGCAAGTAAAATTTTTGAAAGTTATTCATAGTCAACGGAACTGGTTAGATAAAAAAATCAACTGCATTTCTACAATCAATAAAACACCCAGAAATAGAAACAGCCATTTACTCTCACTAGTGGCAGAATAGCCCATTATGAAAATTAACAAATTGTGCAGAAAACATTTCTCATACCAGGAAGGGATATTGGAGACAGAAATTTTCAAATCAAACAGTTCAAAGATGAAATCTATAGGGAAATATGATATAACTCTATGCCCCCTAGTGGAAAAATTTTTCTTAATGGAAAAGTTGAAATATGCAAAAAGCGTTCTTCACAGCAAAAGTTATACTACGGAAAAGGAATTTTTCAAATACATACTTCTGGAAGCAGAGATAGCCAGAAAGAAAGTTTTTTGCGCAAACACTGTTTATTATTTAAAGAGTTCCCCATCTTTACTGTGACAAATGGCATACAGTAAAAAAAAAAAAAAAATTGAATAGGTTTTTGGAAGCAATGTATACAGCTATAAGCAGTACATAAACACCACCTAGTGACAGAACTGTGAAATACAACGAACTCTACAAGTACAAGCAAAGTGTTTCACAAAGTAAATGGTATTCAGTGTTAACAGAATTTGTTTAATCATTCATTTAAAAGCATAGGCATCGAGAAGAAGAGATTAAACATTTGCACCCTTAGCAGAGAAACTGTGCATTATTTGGGGAATGAAATACACACAAAATGTTTCCATAGTTAGAAGTATCTGACCAGAAAATAATTTTTTCAATCTATTTTTTTCCTGCAGATATGCTATAAACAGAAATGTGAACTTATGCTCTCTAGTGGCACACTTGTGCATTAAGAAAAATCTGAAATTAGGTGCAAAACATTTCACACCAGAAACACTTTGCAATAAAGAAATAATTTTTCAAGTAGGGTTCTTAGAAGCAGAGATATCTAAACAAAAATAAGATATACATCTCTTCACTTTGGCAGAAAAACTAGGCATTCTTTTAAGCAACAGGTATTCTCAAAAGGCTTTTCGTGGTCAGCAGTATCTTATCACAAAAGAATTTTTTAAATCGAGTTTTCAGAAGTGCAGATTTTGCTGCAAACAGATCAGAAACAGAAATATACACTTACGCCACCTAGTGGCCCAACTATTCTTCTCCAAAAATTAGAAATTATATGCAGAACATTTCCCAACAGGAGTTTTATTCGATGCAGAAAGAATTTTTCAAATGGGACTTTTGGAAGCAGAGATATTAGGGAAATCGCAATTACCTTTACCTTCACGCCCTCGTGTAAAATATATGCATTACTTGAAAAAGAAACTGCATCCACAATAGCCTTCATTATAAATGGCACCGAAGAGAAGAAAAGTGTTTTTCAATCAGATATTTAGAAATAATGATACAGAATAAAGTATATTTTGTGTTCGATAGAATCTGTTTCCACACCCTACCAGGGAAGTTATGCATCATAAAAACATGGAAAGCCAGGATCATCATTCTGACATTTCAAGCTTTCCTATGCAAAAGCAATTTTTCAAACTAGTCTGTTAGTTGCAGATATATGATGATCTATCCATTCTGGTTTTCTTCCGAAACATACCTTTGTCGCCAGGGGGTGTAAATGCAGATACTATTGAATTGAAAATATACTTCATTCCATATAATTGCTTCTAAATATCAAACTGAAAAAAATAATTTCTTCCCTTTGATACCATTTATAATGAAGACTAGTTTGGTTACAGTTTCTTTTCCCAGTAGTGCCCAGTTTTTTGTTAGGGTAGTAAAGTGAAATTGCAATTTGTTCCATTATCTTTTTTCTAAAAGTCCAAATTGAAAAATACTTTTTGCATTGGATAGAGCTCCGGAAGAAAATGTTCTGCATATAATTTCTAATTTTTGAGAAGAAAGGTATTGCCACTAGGGGGCATAACTGTATATTTATATTTCCAATGTATTTGCAGCAATATCTGTACATCTGAAAACTAGACTGAAAAAATCTTTAGTAATAAAGTTTACTGCTTACCAGGAAAATACTCTTGAAAATACCTTCTGCTTAAAATTATGCAGTTTTTTCGACAGGGGCGTAGTGTTATATCTTACTTTTCTCTATATCTCTGCTTCTGATAGTCCTATTTAAAAAATCCTTTCCTTATGAGACACCATTTTTGGTGCAAAATATTTTCCCCATAATTTTAAATTTTTCTTAAAGCACAAGCGTGCCATTAGAGGCATAAGATCATATTTCCGTTTACAGTATATTTACAGCAATATCTGAGCATCTAAAAACCAATTGAAAAACTTATTTTCCAGTCAGATGCTACTAACTACAAAAACTTTTTGTGTGCATTTTTTGCCCAAAATAATGTAAAATTTCCCCACTAAGGAGCATCCGAGTTTCTTGATATCTCTGCTTATAAAAGTCTGATTTATTACATTTTTAGTGATGGATACCATTCAATATGTTGAACACTTTGCATGCATTCATGGGTATTTAAGTTCATAACCGTATCTCCACTTTTTAAAGTCCAATAGAAAATTTTCTTTTGCACTGCATGCCATTCACTTCAGTAAAGACGGGAAACATTACCAGGGCTTGAAAAATATCTGAAAAGTTACATGCTCAGCTGGGCATATGAAAACATTATTTACCTGCCCAGGTAGTAAAAGCTGGATGCACAGGAAAATTTATCTTTTAAGATAAAAATTCAGAACCCTCTTTTTTTTATAATAAATAAAAAAATATGAACTTTTTTTACATGTTTTGCATTTCTCTTTTAAGGTCTGTATTGAAAATGTTCAATGCACAAAAGTGTGTACCTCAAGTTTTAAAATGATGCTGAAATTGACACGAAATGATATGAGGAGATTGGTATTTGATAAATTTAGTGATTCTGGTATGTTCCTCTAGTCAAAGTTTTCACCCTTTGTCACTGAACACTGGAGGCTAGTTCCGTCAGAGGCATGAATCCTGTCACTGACTATAAACAGCGTTTGGAGCAAAACTCTTCTTCTGACTATAAACGACATTGGAGCAAAACTTAAATTTCTGGAGCATTTATTATAATTAAAGAAGTGATATTTTTCTGCCCTTGGACACCGTAACAATAATACAACTTTTGGTGATTGGCAGTGAAATGAAACACAACTTTTGCTGTCCTCAGCGCACTGTAACAATAATACAATTTTTGGTGATTGGCAGTGAAATGAAACATGGCATGCAACAACTGCCTTTTTCCTTGTAGTAGGAAATTCGATTCCAAATTTTTTTTTAATTTTAGTTGCCCGGAACGTGCAACTAGACTGTTTTTTTACCTGTCCAGGTTAATAATTTATATGCCCCGGGCATGGTATTTTTCAAGCCCTGATCATCCTCTAAAATTCACAGTTTTCCTGCTAGGTGGCATGTCAAACTTTTTCTCTCACTATTTCTGCTTCTAAGAGATATATTTGAAAAATTATTTTTCCTTAGCTTAGCATTTGCTATGAAGAGTGCTTTTAGCATATTTTGTACTTTTTAATTGTTCAAAACTCTGCAGCCAGGTGTTGTCAGTGTATATTTCTAATTAAAAGAGTAAATACAATTCTAAGAATCCTTTAGGAAAATCTGTTTTGGGAACGATATGCTTCGTAACAAGTAGTATTTTGAACCCATTTTCTTCTTTAAATAACACAAAGGTTTTCTGCTAGGGGGTATAAAGTATGTTTTTCTATATCTCTCTCCTTGTAATCTCGATTTAAAAATACTTTTGTCTCCGATACCTTTCTTCCACCATGAGAAACTTTTTGTGCACAATTTGTTGATTTTCGTAACATACTTTTCTGCCATCAGCAGGTGTAAGTAGCTGTTTCTACCTGTGGATGCTTAATCGATTGTAGAAATCCAGTTGAATTTTTTTGACTGGTTCTACTGACTAGTCTATGAATAACCCTACTCACATTACATATTTTAAATTATGTGAAGTTTCTCCCTAGGTGTCGGAAATGTATTTCCTTTTTTGCTGAATTTTTAGCTTTTCTAAAAGTCTGTTTGAAATAAATTTTCCCTGTTGGTAATGATTGAAAAGGCATGCTCATTACAACCAAAATTTTGGTGTTATCTTTCTTGTTTAAAAATCTAGAGATCATTTATTTATGACTAGCTTTTTAGAGAAAACCCATTTTCTTAATGAGGTCCACACCACTAAACATATTAACCCTGCAATGAATGCACTCAATCACACAGGACCACTCTTCTGAGAGCAACCCACCCAGGCGATCATTGAAGAGTCTTTCTCTTTCCCAATTTCAATTCTTCCACTTCAATTTCCTTTTGTGGTATCACATAAGTTAATTAAGAACAAATCTTCTCAAGTGCACCAAGTGTACAGTCATATTATTTTTGGCACAGAGGTTCTGTCACTTCACTCTTGTCTATGTCTTCAGAAAACTTCATTTTCTGACCAATTGATCTTATACACTGAAAGGTGGCCAGACATTATAAGACCAGCAGGGGAGGGGGATAATATCAAAGTCATGTTCACTTCTATCCAAAAAATAATGCTTTCCCCTTTTACTTTCAGTCATTAGCTTATCTTTTCCAGGGGAAAGAAAACAACAACTATACTCACTCATTTTTTTTTTTTTCTGGGGCCCGAAAATTCTTGAGTTACCATAATTTCCGTCATATTATCCGCAGACCCTGGGATTCCCACATTTTTTTTATCTTCATATAATCTTCCCTGGCATATAATCCACAGTGCGTGACATTCAGAAAAAAAATCACTGTATAATCTGCACATCACAAATGCTGATCTGGAAGCGGAATTTCCGATATAAAGACCCCGAGTCTAAAGAAGTAAGAAAAAAAAAACGATGTTATTAAATAAAGAAATTAATTTTTAAAGGTAACTTTTTTACTATATTTTTATTTCCAGACATAAATAACGCTTAGTGGTATTTAAATTTTGTGCTCTATGGCATGCATACAGCACACAAAATTTAATCACGCCGATGCAGTTCTAGAGTATTGCATTACTGATACAGGGCAATTAATATAAATACCTATATACTCGCCTATAAGTCGAAAGTTTTGGAAGAAATCCTGTTTTCAAAGTACATGAGTCGGCTTTACAGTAAAAAAGAGGGCTGAAACTTCCGTGAATTCTCCCGCGGAGTTTGCCGACAGATTTGTTTATGTTTTGGACCGCCCAGCTTTCTGTGTATCACTGCGCGCTAGTTTTCTGACCTTTTGAAAACTATCGCGTAATGACACGATCACATCCTCAGTTGTGTCCCTCACTTGAAATTTAAATTCAGTAGTGTTACTGAAACGTTGCCTTTCCAAAACATCATAAATAGCAATGAAGGAAAATACCAGCAGCAAAGACGTTCAAAACGACGAAGGATGAACTAAACACAAGCAGCGCAGCGCATACGAGATCCTAAACATGGGATAATTCGCAAAAACGTATTTTTTTTTTTAATCGGCTTTTATCTGAATCAGCGTATAATCCTTAGAACCTAAATTTTAAACTTTTTTCTAGCAGATAGTACGACGAAAATTATGGTGCATCTTTTTTCAGTGATGTTTCTTATGGTGGCCCAGGCAATTTTTTTGGTCGCCTTGGGTGACCAATCAACCATTTTTTTTTACTTCTGCACACAACAGCAGCAAAACATTGTAACATGGACTCCACTAGGTGTTGGAAATGTTTGGAATGGATGGTACTGGGGCCAAGAATTCCAGCATACCTGTCCGTAAAGCACCAACAGTTGCCAGTGGTAGATTTCAGGCTTAAATGCATCACTCCACTTTTGTTTTTGTTCAGGTACATTTGTTTTTGTAAAAGGCATTTGGCACATATAAATTTATGTGGGCTTTCTAAGTGTAGTTGAACAAGGAATTTTTTTTTATATGTTATAGTTAATCTAAACTTAGTTTTTCTTTATGTTGAACTTCTGTTACAAATTTCAAAGATTTTTAACAACAAGCATACATGACTTTTTTTCTGTATTTACTGTATTTAACTGTCAACAATGAAAAAAATACCATATAACTTGACCATAAACAAAAATATGGAAGTTTTATCGAGACATTCAAATTCAAGGAAGAAGAACCAAATTTTAAAAAATGGTTAATTCAAAATAGTCTGCTAACATAGAAGAAACTGGCAATACCATAAAAAGTTCAGATCTGTCTGAAAAATGCATTTCCAATTGAGAACAAATGAAGAAGCATTTTATAAATGCCCATCCCCTCATGATGTAAAAGTGCCAAGTCTGCAAAGTCATCTGCTAAAAATCCAGTGAGAAGGTTAAAATTAATAAATGCATGGCTACTACAGCTCAGTTTCTACATTCAGTGTTCCCACCTTTGGAAGTTAATTTAATCTGTTTAGTTGTTTTGAATTTTTAACTAAAGTATATGGCTATTAATAATATTTTTTGAAGATGAATTTTGAAGCATTAGTTTAGAAGTCTTGCGTGTCTGTGACTGGTTTGATTGTATGACTTACTTTATGAAATTTTGTTATTTCTTATATTTGAGGAACTGTATCCTGTATTTTTAATTATTGTTTGCAATTTTAAAAACTGAAAGTTTTTCTGATATGCTGTTTGAGAATTTTTTTCATTTAATAATAATAATCATTTTAATAATAATAAAAATCTAACAAAGGGGCAACTGTGCCACAACCTACAATGTAGAACTATGTCAACTGTCACTATCTCACTAGCTGTACGTCCTTAAAAGTATTCAGCAGACAGTTGATGTAGACCTACGTTGTAGGTTGCGGCACTGTTGCTACTGTGCCTCTGATTTTTTTCAGATAAACAACAAAAAAAATTAAGAAATAAAATGAAAAAAATGTTTTACTTTATTTACTTAAAAGCAGCTTATACTACATACAATTCATAGTAACTCATGTAGATTATAAATTAATGTTAGTAGAAGTAGAAGGCGTAGTATCGTCGTTGTCAGTAGTTATTGCTGAAATTGTTTCTGAAGAAATCGTTCTTCAGAAACAATTTTTCAAACTCCTTAGTCGCCTTGTTATGATTTTGGCAATACATCTTGGGCCTAATGTACTCTTCTTGTTGCTCTTGTTCTTGTCTAGATTTAGAATGCATCGACAGTGTAAAGGTTTGAGACGTAATACATTCATTATCCAGCGAAGTTGTGAAGACTGGCAATGTACATTGGTATTCCATGCTCGGTGTGAAAATTAAAAAATTTGGATCAATGACATCAATCTCCTCCATCTGCTCTTGCTGTTCAGGCTCAACTTGTGCAGTTTAAGTAGAAGATTGTGTCTCTAGAGTTGAACTCAAGTGAAACGCATCCTGGCACGTGGACTTTTTGATGCTCCCTACATTCCAGTGACCATTCGGTTGATGATTTAGTGGGTCTTTTTGGATTCCTCTCATTATCCTCTAACTGTTTCTTAATCTTTCGTTGGTTCTTACAGTAATTTTTCCTGGATTTTTGTGGCATTTCTAAATTTTCGTCACCAATTTTTTTTTAATCTAAAAAATAAATAAATGTTAAATTTACTTTATTTCAGTTCATCACATACATCCATTAGTTTTGACCATCAGCTACGGAATGCGGGGTTGAGATCATCGCTGTCATCGTCTATTCACTAGTTATCAGCCTTAAAACAGCGTGTGGCAAAAAAAATTGCACGGAATTTAGCTTAACTTTCTAGCACTACTGTATCGAAGAGTTAAGGGGTTAAGGGTTGAAACTTGTTTTGTTATAAATGGGACTCTATAAACTACCTAATGATGCATTTTTTATTATTCTATGATTATTAGTTTCGAAGAAATAAGCATTCAAAATGTGACATGTTTTCGTTGCATCTGTGATCCCAATGTTTTTCCCTTTCCAGCACAGAGAAAGTCATAGTTCTACATCAAAATGAACACACACAGATCTGAAAAGCTTCAAGAGTAATCAGTTTAGAACAAAAAAAAAAACTCCTTTAAATTCAGCAAATATACCACATTAACAGTACTTAGTACAATCATTTTACTTTTCTCTGGAATGTAATCAAGTTGTCATCTTTATCAGCAGTAGGTTTGAATAGACAAGCGCAGGGGTCAGCAACCTTTTAGCACTGTTGTGCCACAGTCACGTTGCAAAGTCACTCAGGGTGCCAAACTCAGTTCACCATAATTTTATATACAACAACCATTGAAACAAATGAATTCGATCTTGCATTAACATGTTTCTGATATATTGAATAACTATTCTATTTTTCGTAGATTATACAATACTTTTACACTAGATCGCACATTCTTACCTCCAATGTCTAACAACTTTCGTTTTGAAAGGATGTAAAAACAGGAATAGCTTTAAAAGAATTATATGCTACTATTTAATTAATTTTTTTTTCTGAGAGCATATACTGTATTTTAATTCACTCAGGTTGCCATTGAAAATCGTTCCATACCTGGCACGCGTGCTGTAGGCTGCCGACACGTGGACTGGCCCAATAAATATCATTTCCTTGTAAGAGAATTTATTCAGCTCAAGTGGCAAGAAAGGTAGAGGAAGGATGAATCATATGAGGACTAAATTTAAGAATGCTTGGAAGATAAAAATAGTATTATGAAGTATAAAAGGTCTTGAGAGTGAGACATATGATGAATGTCAGAAGTTAGAGTTATCTGCCAAGATCACAAGTGGAGATGTTTGGATACATCAACAGTAAGTAAAATCTACCACCATCAATAACTTTGACATGGAAGATGTTACTTTCAGAACTTCACCAGTGAATCTCAGGGCTGAAATTAGTGATAGTTAAATGCATTTTTATGTGGCAAATAGTTTGAACCCTGATACATTTTGCAATATTCTTGCTATAGAATATTGATATGCTTTGCAATATTTGTAAAAAATGCTATGACATTGTGGAACAAAATCCTAAGTTGAAAAATTTTAAAATAATTGGCATTGAATTTTATTCTGATACACTTTGCAACATTCAATGCCAATTATTTTAAATTTTTTCAACTTACTCAGGCTTTTGTTCCACAGTGCAACACCTTTTGTTTTCCATGCATGTCTTCCAGGGTCCATATGCACTTATGAATTCCATAAGGAACAACCAGTAATGCAGCTGGATGACAAACACTCATAATCTTGATGCAACTAACTTTTCCCAAAGCTAGTATGGAAAAGTGTTCACCCTTTTCCACACCTCTTGTTTCGTAAGATTAATGAGAGGTAACAGTCTAGTTCATAAAGCACAGAACTATGGGTAGAACAGAGTCGTATAAAAATAAAATGTATCTGCGTACGCTACCACTGAAACAGAACACTTGCTGCAAACCTGTGAAGGCCAAACCACGATAACAATAGAATAAGATAATTTAAAGAATACTTAATAAAACAATATATTATTAGAACATTACAGATTCTAGTGGGGACAAAATAAGTACATTACGACTGAATGTGCAGCAATGTGTATGAAATGGACCTTTATGGCAAAATATTAAAATATTGGCCTATGAACCTTATAAAAACAAAAGACTAATAAAAGAAAAATTTTATATCCAGAAAAACAGTTCCACCAATGAACCTTCAAAAATTACAAATAGCATTTTCAACAACTTCATTCAAAAACAGCAGACTTACAGAATGCATAGGCCTAAGGAAAAGATCATCAGCATCTCTCTTAACTTAATTCTTTGGAGTTGCTAATCTCTCCATTCTAAAAAAAAGTAACTGCCGCTGCTGCTGCTTCAGAAATTTCGTGACACTCTTGCTTTTCTAGCTTGCAGCGCAAAACGTATTAAACACAAAAATATGAAATTTACATCATTTGTAGAGAATGTTTGGAGAACACGCTGAAATAAACCGTTTTTCGATCCTAGCGATACTTTTTTTTTTTTTTTATTGAATTTTTAACGACCACCGTGAGGAACTCAATGGGCTATAAGCAGTCGCCCGTCCCTAATTTAGGGTCACTGGTTCCAGGGAAGAGAGAGAGCCAGTGCCGTAAGACAAACACAACATCCATGCCTCACCGGGATTCGAACCCGGACCCCGTTCGGACGAATGGTCAGAGGCCATCGCTTACACCACTGCGCCACTGGGGAGGCTAGCGATACTTCAAGAGCTATTGTATTTCAAAGTTAAGGTAAGCAAAAAAAGTGCTATCAGGTCACGTTACGGACACACTAACTGCAACAGAACCACGAAACTTTCTAGGCATGTAGTGCCAAGACCGAATTTTTGCACCTCATCACCCTTTTTTTGAATTTCGATTTAGTTTACGAGAAATTAAATATCTAAATCTCACAAAATTCTCTATTTTGCGATGGGATCCATTAAAAAAAAATAAGGATATATGGCAAACTATAAATCATAACGCATTGCAATTTTTACAGCATAAACTTACAACTATCGTCCCTTTTTTATATAAAAAAAAAAAAAAAAGTCATCTTCTGATTTTTAAGCATTTTTTAAAGACGCAAAGGAAAGAAACGAACGGCTTGTCTGTCTTCACGATAACCACAGAGGAACGTTCTGGTCCCGCGACCTGCTGCCATGGTGACGCAGAGAATTTGTTATGCATATGTTTTGTTGGTAAGGCTATCTCAGTTGTTTAAGGTGGATGTCAAGTAATTTTGCTTCCTATACTTCTAATGAAAAAACTTCTGTACACATTTTCTTCACAATTAATGCGTTCCCAAGGATGAAACTTGGAACATCGATTAAAATAGCTTCATTTTATAACTTGGAATACTTAATATTTTCTAAAACATAACCATAATTATGCAATCCAACATTTGTTTGTCTACTGACGTCATCAAAGTATAGGTCGCGCCATCTTTTTTCTGGACAATTAATGCATTCCCAAGGATGAAAATTTGAACATCGATTAAAATAGCTTCAGCTTATAACTTGGAATACTTAATATTTTCTAAAACATAACCATAATTATGCAATCCAACATTCGTTTGTCTCCTGACGTCATCAAAGTACAGGTCGCGCCATCTTTTTCTGGACAATTAATGCGTTCCCAAGGATGAAAATTTGAACATCGATTAAAATAGCTTCATTTTATAACTTGGAATACTTAATATTTTCTAAAACATAACCATAATTACGCAATCCAACATTTGTTTGTCTACTGACATCATCAAAGTGCAGGTCGTGCCATCTTTTTTCTGGTTCCAACACCACCAAAGGAAAAGTTATTGATTTTTTATATAATTATGGTTATGTTTTAGAAAATATTAAGTATTCCAAGTTAAATATGAAGCTATTTTAATCGATGTTAAAATTTTCATCCTTGGGAACACAATAATTGTGAAAGAAATGTGTACAAAAGTTTTTCCATTGGAAGTATAGGAAGCAAAATTACTTGACGTCCACCTTAACGGTTTATGGTTTACGGAAATGCTTTTTGGACCGCTTTTGTTTTCCTTAGTGGTAAATTTAGTAAGTGCTATAAGTTCAAACGACAAAAGTCCGACCTTCCAAAAATTAACAACAGTAAAACAAACTGAAATTTCGGAATAACAAACCTTATTTGCTTAGACATGCAATAAAAATTAAAATTTATATGAATTTTCCAGTTTTTATTTCATGTGATATACTTGGAGATCGGGCTGCAGGGCCCGGACGCTACTCTGGAAACAAGCGTAGCGAGCCTAGAGGCTAGTATTATATATAATTCCAAAGAATTAAGTTAGAGATATTACATATTTTTGTTTCCATATTAACAAGTTTCCTTAGTTTTTTTTTAATTTAAGATATCTGAAAAAATGTATTAGTAACATGCATGCAGTCTGTATAGTTTCATCTGTTCCTATATTCTGCACTTCACTGGCTATGTATGTTCTTTTTTTTTTTTTTATCACTGTATGTATTTTCTATTTCAACTATGAACATTTACAAAATTGTCTTCTGAACAATTCTAGGGGACCAGACATCTTATGACAACATTAAGAACAATGACTTGTAACTTTGGAAGTGGTAATATTGGAGGTGCCAGCCACTAAATGCTGCTAATTGGAAAAAAAAAAAAAATGGTAGTTCACCATGTGTGCCTTAATAATAATATACACTGCCATTATATGTTTACCTAATTTGTTGTGCTTTTGTGTATGTATGTTATACATCTATGACCGACACAAATTTGTTAAGAACCAAAACCAGTTGTTTCTAAGGTCTTACATATTTTGCAATTCAACTTCTGGTAGCTGAACACCAAGGAATATGTAAAAGTCTGATGGGAATCCCTTGGATTTATTATTTATATCCCTTAAGAGAATTTTAGTTACACAGGCAGCTGTTTTTGCTATGAAGCAATAAGAATTTTTTTGTGTTTTATTCGGCAATTATTTCCTGAGAAACTGAACAATCACATTAAAAAAAGTTCTGTCAAAAAAACTCTATATAATTTGTTCAAAAAATCAACAAAAACAGTACAATATCATGTAACACAAAAACAATACCAGTGAATATTGGTAGAAAAAAAAAAGAAGTCATAATTTTCTGATCAGTTATTCCTAATTTAATTTCAAGTGTTGTTCAATCAAGTTTTGAGAATATTGAAAAAGCAATTTTGTAGTTTTTGTGAAGAGAAGAATAAACAACTGAAATAGTTTTAATATATTTTACATAAATTATTAAAGAGCAATTCTGGAAAAAAAAATTACTTGCTTTTGCTCTATTTTTAATTAATTACAGGCACTACACCTTTTGTATTAACAACTGAAGTGATTTTACTAATCAATGCATAATACATTATGTAAATATATTATTTAAAGTAAACACAAAATTCTCTATGAACGCTATTACTTTAGCTATGGGGGAAAAAAAAGTACATCAATGAAAACGCTGGCCCGTTTCCTAAGGAGAAAGAACAACTTCATAAGCTTTTAAAGTTTATATATTAAAGTTTTCAATGCTACACAATTAATTTGTTCTGATTTTCTAAAATGGAATAGAAGGCAAACCAACATTTTTTAAAATAATTAAATGATTTATCAGAATTTTGCAGTTTACTTCATAGCCTTGCATTAGAAGATGAAATGTCATAAAAAATATTGAGGAAAGTACTAGAAATTATTGCATTTCACTGCCATCTTTGTATGTAAAATGAAAATTGTCTTAACATTTTTAAAATTCACAAAAATGAAGTACTTATTTAAGATGTTAATTTAAATATTAGGAAGTTTTGCAAAATACAATGCATGTGCAAAGAAACATCTGATTCTTTGTTAATCTGATGCACACAATGGAATATTTCAAAACACATATTATTAGTAACATGGCAGATACTTCATTATGAACAGCAGCTACATTAGGAAGTGTATCAATCACTTTCTTTTCATTAACAGCATTTACTAACATCTTTTTCTGAGTCCAACTCTTTGTTGTGTTTGTTTTTTAAAGAGACTTGCTCCGATTTTTATTGTTGAATAATAATTAGTCTATATTTCTGTTTTCATGTAACCCTTGCAATGCCAAATCTTTATGATGAAAATATAGAAAAAAATGTGCAGAGATTTTCCATGGTGCTAAATGTACATACAATGTTCTGTCGTCACTCATTTATGTGCCTTTTCTTGTTGTTTATACTGCCACTGATGAATTAAAGCATAATTTTAAACTTGTGTCTAGTTTCTGATATTTGTGTAGCACTGAGTGTACTTCTTTACACAAACTTTTTCTCTTTGTCTTCTTTTACTGCTGTGAAAAATAATACAAAACTATTTAAACTGATAAAGGGGGGGGAGAAACTGTTATAATACTTTCCTTCCTTAACAAGAGGAAATTTTTATTTTTGCATAAATATGTGAGTGATTCCGTTATCAACTCAACACAATTTGAAGACATTTTTTACCTCACCATCTCAGATTTTAATGAAATTTGGTACATAGGTGGCCTATATATAGATTAAAAAAGAATACCAAATTTCATTGTCATATATCCACCGGTTTTGAAAATACAGCTATATAAAATGTCCAAAAACGCCCCAAAATCGGAAGATTGATATGTTTTTAAGTTGTGATTGCAGCTCCCCTAATTAAGATAGAGAGATGGGAAAGGTATCTTTTTGTAGTATTTTTTATGCTCTTTTATTTGATGTACAACACCATAAAGGTTAAGATTAAAATAAATTTCAAATTTTAAAACTGTAATTTAAATTTTGAATTTTTCAAAATGCGACACTCCAAAAAATTCGAAATTTTTTTAAAACAATCTTTATATATTTGGTATTTGATTGTGTGAGTTGTAACTTGGGATGATAATGGGTTTACTTACATACATACATATCACTAAGCTGTTCTCTGAGATTCAGAGGTTAGCTCCAAAAAGAAATACAAACTTCAAGATATTTTTACTTATTGTTGCCGTATCAAACTTCTCCATTTACAGTGATCTTGTCATACAACTCGTGCTTCACTAATATCCATTACACGCCGTACACAAGATCTTTTATACTTCATACTCATAATCTTTTTCTCATGCAAACACTCCTGAATCTGATCCACCCATGTCTTCCTTGGCCTTCCTCTGCCTTTCCATCCTGCCACTTGGGCTGAAAAGATTTTCTTAGTAAGCATTTCATCACTCATTCTTTCAACATGGCCGAAGCATATTGGTCTCCACCTTGCTAACAACATTTTGCTTCACATCACACAACTGCAATACATCTTCATTTCTCACACAATCATATCGTGTCTTGCCACAAACCCCACGTAAGTAACACATTTCTCCAGCACACAAACGACTCCTATGTTTCTTCTGCAGTACCCAGGTTCACTACCATACATCAGAGTAGGAACAATTACACTTGCAAACACAGCTATGCGGGACTCTCTAGAGAACCCATCATTCCTGTGAAAACCTCCCAGAGCAGCTATGACTTTCAAAGAAGAATTCACTCGCCTACTGATTTCACCATCTAACTTGTTCTCTCTGTCAAACATGCTTTCCTAAATACACAAACTCACTCACCTGGTCAATCACAGTGCCATTTATACTTACATTACATTCAGTGCTACCCGTTCCTCTCTCAAACACCATAACTTTGGTTTTTCCCTTATTTATACCCAGTTTGAATTTCATGCAAACTTCGTGCATCCGAATCAACATACTCTGCAACTCACTTTTGCTCTCTGCCAACAGGACAGTGTCATCAGCATACAGCAATCTGCACACATGGATATCACCAAGACATAAACCACTATTATCTATTTTGGCATCATGCATGCATGCATCCATAAATATATTCAAATTTAGCCTAACACAAGAGTTTAATGAAAAAAAACAAAAAAAAACGTGTAAACTGAAAATAAATTTGGGCTAAATCTTAAAAAAGTTTCATTAATAACAATAGATATAGTATTTTTCTTCTTTTCAAAATATAATCTGAAATTAAACTTATTGAAGCACCAGTATCTACTAAACATTTTACCTTTTTTCCATTCACATAACCTTCTACAATGGGCATTGTATAGATCCCATTTTCAAGATAAGCATTCGATTCCACGTAACAAGCCCCAACTTTAGCTTTTGTTTTATTATAATCAACATTCATTCCATCAAACATACTCTTAGTCTGAGTTCTGACATTAGGTTCACCTCTATTTCGTGTCCTTGTTCTGGACATGCTTCTTGAGTCAACCCTTTTTCTTTCTGAATCAGCCCTCATAGGGGATCTAGAAGTAGGTCTCGTACTTGCAGAGTTTGATTGTCGAGGCAAATTTTTCCTGCATTCATTTGCATAATGTCCGTAATTTCAACATCTATAACAAATAATGGAACTACGATTCTAATAACCATCAGGCCTAGGTCTAACAGGTACCGATGTAGTTTCTCTTCCTTCCCTGGACTTTGTTTTACTGTCTTGCTTTCATTCATTTCGGACAGAAGCTTTAAATTTGGCATCATCATCTGAATCATCTGAGGACTAACTAGAGGAATCATCCTCAGGTGGCGATTCATGCTTATTCTTATTTTTCGCTTTCCTTTTCTTTTTTGATTCTTTTTTCTTGATTCGATTTTCCAGTTTCTCAAGTTGTTGAGCATTTCTATTTACCGAGATAGCTAATGTATTAAATCCAGAATTCAACTCTTTCAAAAAATCACAGTAATACTCATTTGCTTCAACATGCTTAGGTACTTCATGTTTGGGCTCCTCAGAATCAGTGTTCACTGTTCGGAAGCTAGATGACATGATTAACTCATTGTTCTCTTCTAGGATTGCTCTCTGTTTAGCTTGTACATAAGTATCGGGGCTTGCTGACAAAACGTACCTCTTTAATTTGGAAGACAAACTTGTCAAGAAATGAGAAAGTAAGTTCCTATCAAAAATTTTTGAAACCTCTGAAGAACTCTTTCTGAAGCACTGATGAGCCAATGCTTCAATTCTTGCAGCGTACTGTTTTACAGTTTCACCTGACCCTTGTATACAACTAGTAAATTTACTCATCAGGAGTGAGGATGGCTCTTGTGAACCATCCTGTCCAAAAGCAATTTCTTTAACAAAGTAAAAGTTAAGGCATCATCTCTAGTTGTGGTCAGAAACAAATCGCTTTGCATCACCCTTAGTTCTACATGTCAAAACAATTAACTTTTCCGGATCACCCCATTTATCAAGTAGCGTAATATCTTCAATGCTATCAAAAAATTCTGTAATGGTGAGACTATCCTCATCACCACTAAAAACTGGTACCATAGAAACTAAAACTGGCATATTCGCAGCCATTATGAAAACTTTTGTGTCAATTCAAAACACTACTTAATCTTAAGTTTCACTAATCGAGGGCCAGTACATCAATAGTCACGGCACCAAAAATTTGTACCATTAAAAAAATATTTTAGTATTATTATAAATCAGGTTCGTAATTTGTTGACCATTCCCATGACCATATAGGTGTAGGGTGATGCACTGAGACTAGATAGGAGTAATGAATTTCAAGAAACACTCAAATAAGTGAGTGGCATAAATTTTAGCAACAAAACAATTTAATACATGTAAACATTGACGTAAAATAAAATACATACACAATATATTAAGGCAAGTATGTTGTGGTTAAAATAAAAATGAAAATAACGTTATATCAAGACAAATGCATTGTGATTAAAAAATGAGAAAATACCGTTTAACTCAATTTCATTTTAAAGAACACACAGTTCAAAAATTAAGATTGCTCAAATCACCAAGATTAATCACTCTTAGTCCTCTGTTAGTTCCTAGTTTTTGCAAAATCAACATTAAGGTACCAATAATACAAATCTCAGTTGTTGTTGTTTTTAAATAGAAGTCATTTCTCAGTGTTTCACACAAATTTGTATTCTCAGTCTGTTATAAGAAATTCGCACAGATTAGTATTAGTCATCACTATCGATGATAATTATTTGAGTTCCTTTTGCAAATCCGTTTAAAGTACAGTCCATGAATGTAAATAACACTGTAGGATTCAACTACCAATTATGTAATTAAAATGCTACGTCAGACTAAATCTCAAATCATATACAGAAATGCTGGAGTAGGACGGATCTGAAGGTGGGCAACTGACATATGTTCATATAAATTATTTCATTACTTAAACCTCATGTTCCATCAATATTAAAGATGCATTAACACACATACAATGCATAAGATAAACCAAAGCCGTGATCAGGATTCGAACCTGGGTTATAAAACTAATTAACCACAATTTCTCATTTAAATTTAATTCTAAAACCAAAATAATTTCATTTGCCATCATTAATATCATTTCATACTAGACCATTTCTGTATGCCTCTGGCACGTAACAAATTCAGTGCTAGTTTTTGAATTCTTTGCTCAAGAAAAAGGAAAAAAATACATTTTGTGGAAAAATAGTAATAATTACGATCTAAAAACAAATGTGTATATACACTCTCTAAATAATGCAGAGCATCTTGAAAAAAGATACACTCACTTTTTACCCAAACAGGGAGATGGGTAGATGCATGAAGAAACGATGGAGAATCACAATTTTACTCCCATTTTGAATTGTAGCAGCGGATATGTTTACCCAAAAGATTTCACACAAGTAGTTTACTTATACCCGAAAGAATTCACACAGAATCTAAAACTTGACATTTAATACCACTAAGGTTATTATAGCCCGCATTGCATACATTTCTACCCCAGTTTCACTCTCACGAGATTAATTGTGTCTTAATTAATAGAACCATAATTCAAGCAACTGCTATACGATTCCGGTTAACCTCTGGTTTACGCGTAAATCGGTAAGCATCAGAAACTGGGTAGCAACAACACTTGTTAACAGCCGTTAACTAAAAATGCGAAATACTCTGAATATCCATTAAAAAAATACAAGTGCTGACAAGAAAAATCCCTTTTTCTAAAGGCATATATGTTTATGAAGCAACTCTCAAAAACCTCAGAAGTATACTTTCATCAGCAACCCATTTCTAAACCTGACCGGGAAGTTCACCTTCTCGTAGCACGCACTTGAGCTCATAACGTCGTACAAGTAAACTACGGGTTTAATATATGGTTCCACATGTTGTTGGCTTCTCAGAGTAAAGGCAGCGAAAAAAAAAAAATCATTCTTTCCTGACTCTGAATAAAAATAGGAGATATCGTTTAAGAGTTTAATTCAATAAATGTTCCTGTTTCTTTCTTGTTCTTCGTTCCCCCTTTTTTGTGTGTGATCTCCGTCGCTTCATCACCAAGACTCGAACTGAATATAATAAATCATGCAATATACAGGCATTACATAGATAAAAATTACAATCACAGCTGGGGCGAGGACGCTGCGTGCATAACATCTTACCAAAATAATAATAATCAACAACTATTAATCCCCCGAGATGTCTGTAACAACTCCCTTGCTGGAAGAAAAATTAAACCAATAAAATTATCATGGTTGCATTCATAGCAAAATAAATTTAACTTCAGTTAGCCCCCATTTTCTCAGAATCCAGACCTACTCCAGTTACGGTCGATTCACACTAGCATAATTTGTTTGTACCTAAGTCGACATATCATTTTTTAATGGGTAGATTAATGGATCAAAAGTATGATAATTTAAAAACTTACCGCATTATCTTCTATGCTTCATCTATCAAACTGTGCCTTGAGACACTGCACTGCATTTGTAACACTACACTTGAGACGCTGCACCAAAACAAGGCTTTAAAAACTCCCTTTGGTGCCACCTGTTTGATATTCTCAATCTCCGCTGTAAATGTCATGGAAATGTAGAGGTATATCATCCCGGATGAAAATAAATGGAATCCATCACTGTCTTGCGAATTCTGGACCCGTCTTTCTGTTCCTCAACCCTGGAACCGACCAAGGTCCACAATAAAGCAAGTAGTGGAATCTATTCCAAGTTTTTTTTTTTTTTTTTCTTCCTACTGCCGTCTGAGAGGTAGATGCTTCACACTTCGGCTGGCTCGCCTTTCCACAAAGGTTAGAGGTTCTTTCGAACGCTAAGCGTAACAAAGGGATGTTCCTTGATGTCTCTCTGTTAACTTTAATGGGAAATCCCCATCCGTGTTTATACAGCAGTCTCAGAAAACTGTTTCAGCTCTATTGGTTAGGAAGGCGAACAGGGCATGGTCCAGCAGCAAGAGCTGCTAAAACCGCCAAACAATCTCGGGCACGGAAAATTCGTAGATGTTATTACATCTGTGTCCAAGTACAGACTGCTCGCAAACTTTTGCAAGTTATCCAATTAAACGTGTCGACCGCACCCAAATGGCGCAACCTGATTGGTCGATCACCACATTCCTTCCATAAAGATCATAAGGTTAGTTGCTTAAAAAAAGATATATATAAAAAGTGTATCCGTTAGCGGAAAACTTGAATTTTGAACTTCACATTTTTACCAAAATAAAACTCAGATCTCAAAACATATATGGATCAAATATTTGAAATTTTCATACACATTTTCATGTGCAACTGATGAATTTGTCTCGTACCCCTTTCCTGTCTCTGATGGCGCAGTTTAGAATCGTTATGATTTTACACGAATTTTTCTTATAAAAAAAACACGATATAATGCACGCATAATTCGAGTTTCAATCACGTTTTGATACAGTTGATCACCAGAAATTTAGGTAAACTGCTAGAATTATGACATAGGAACTTATGTGATGTTTCAAAGTTATTTACTCAAACATGTCGCCATTTTCTGCTATTACGACACATGGAGTTAGTTAGGGTGGCGTCCGTCGACGATAGCTACAACTACAACTTCACATGCTCTCTTATTCATGGAAATACTGCCTGATCAATCATATACCTTTTTATTTGTTACCAAACATTATTTTTCTCAAAAGAAATATGCTTGGCATAATGGACTGGATAATATCCAGGACACTCCAAAAAATTCGAAATTTTTTAAAACAATCTTTATATGTTTGGTATTTGATTGTGTGAGTTGTAACTTGGGATGATAATGGGTTTACTTAAAAGCTATATTCAGATTTAGCCTAACAAAAGAGTTTAATGAAAAAAAATGAAAAAAACATGTAAACTGAAAATAAATTTGGGCTAAATCTTAAAAAAGTTTCATTAATAACAATAGATATAGTATTTTTCTTATTTAAAAACCATTTATTTAAACAATGTTTTATTTTTAATTGATTTGTTTAAAAACTGAGACTACATGGGTTTAAAAAAAATATTAATTTCATTATTCAGAATTTGTAATAATTCACAATACAATATAAAAAAAAATAAACAGACTTTAAAAAGTAATTTCAATTACTGCTCAAGAAACACATGAAAATAATAACATATGGCATTGAATTGCTTACATTTATGCAAATTATATTCCTAATCTTAAACTTAGATCGTCACTTAAAGCAGAATCTCCTAAAATTAAAAAAAAAGTTGCATCATTGTTTTGAAGTGAAATCACACCTGTAGATCCTTGATATAGTCTTTAAAAGCTTCAGTAGTTTGGTGTATTTCTGTTTCAGAGAGATTGTAGAGTTTTTCTGTCGTAGTCACAGGATTTACTTTACACAAGACGTAACTTACAGGAAGCCATAATACATCTTGTGGGCTAGGGTAGGAAAAGGATGTAGATGGACCAGCTGGATGTAAAAAAGAGACCTTAACTTCATTCTCACTCTCTCCTTTTGCTAGAACATACGCTACCCACCAGTTGTTTTCATAGATTATGGTTATGTAACCACTAATTTCTGTTATTTGCAGTCTATCTTGTAATGGTGATACTTTTTCAGTAGCTGACTTGTTT
Source organism: Macrothele yani (assembly GCA_039090855.1). Lineage (NCBI taxonomy): Eukaryota > Metazoa > Arthropoda > Arachnida > Araneae > Macrothelidae > Macrothele > Macrothele yani. The sequence continues at coordinate 57,821,307 of CM077010.1, forward strand.
GATTCCGAGAACATCTTCACTTTTAATTTTGAATTACTCAATGGGATAGGAATAAAAGCATGAAGTTTCTGGGTACCTTGTATTGTTAGAGACTTGCTTAGGCAATTTTCAAAAATTGGTCTGTTTCTATGTATTCTTCTTGACTTACATATGTAAAGTTTGCCACAAAAATGTTCTGAATTGACCATTCGTACAACTGAAATGGTGTTGGCTCGGGCAGCTAACCTTTTCACCGTTCCACCAACGCCATCACATGGCCCCTTCCCGTGTGCTGTTGCTGAAAAATGCCATTCAGCATCAATGTTGAAGTCATCTTGATGGAAACATAAGTTTGTGAATTTTTTCCGATTTTTGTACTGGGCTGCAGACCCATCAGAGAAATAGTACATTTTCTTGATGCTGTTGTCACCAAACTTACTTTTCAAGAAGTTAATAAGTTTTTTTTTGGAAGCAGTACAGTGCAATTAATTGTGTTGTGCTCTAAACATTCAGAAATTACTACAAAACTTACATGTTCAGTCTTTTCTGTTTTGCAATAGATGACAAATGGGTGGAATGTGGCTTGCCCACTGGTCCAGTGATAGTCTGGGCTTCATCTTGAAGAAGAAAACTATAATTTTCGGCAAAATCACAAATGACGAGAAATTCTGAGTCCTTGAGGTTTTCTTTAGTACTATTCATAAAAGAGCTTTGCAGCTTAGCAATGAAGTCATGTCTGACCAAAGCAGACAGTTTTTCGCAAAACAAATCAATAAAATCTGAAGTTGATTTTTCTAATGTCTCCAAGTTGCATCTATCAACTGCAATCCATTGGCGAAAAGTTAGTTTTTCAACCAAGTTCTCCTCAAAACCGTGTTCCATTACATTTCTTATTTCTTCATTCCCAGGACAGGCGGGACACTTCCCCAAATGACAATCTATGGAAGCAGGGTTGCACAATACTCTTGCAAGACAATGTTTGTAGGAAGATAATTGTCCATTTGTTAGTGAACCAATTCTTGCATTTTTCATCATCAGTTCTACATTTTGGTGTGTGGTGCATACACATACCGTATGTGTACCTCTAGACCCTGCCAGGACACAGTTTTTTGGTCTGAGTTCTGCGAATTTGGAAAAACTGACTTTCGTGCCTGCAAATTTATCTTTGAATGACTTATAAGCTTCTGTCAAATTACATAAAATCAGCCTCTTTGACAATTTAACTTTATCTCCGTTTTCAGTCCTAACAGAAACACAATCTTTCAGTCCAGGTAAAACCCGACTAATTTCATCACTTTGGTAAAACGATCGTACTACTTCAACTACTTCAGAAGAGAGACTCTTACCTGGTTTTCTATTTAAGGCTTTCCAAAATTCCTTTCTCCATCAGATTTTTTTTATTGTCTTACCGTATAATTAGGAGCATTGAACTCTTGCACGATTTTCCTAACACTCCATTACTCTGGTAAGCAAGTCAAAATCATCAACTGTTTATCTCTAGTGCAGTTAGAAAAATTACTTTTACAGTTGTCCATAAGAGAGTCGTGAAGTATTTCATCCTCGTCATCAGATGACTTGAATATTTGTAAAAAGCTTTCGTTTCATAGCAGAACTGATGTTTTGAATTTTGGTTGAAGCATAACATTTAGATTTTAGATTTTTCTTATTGACAGGTGATTCAGCCAATTCATGGAGCAAAGTATTCAGTGCTTCAATTACTTCTGACGTAGATGCAAAATTTTCGTCCATTTTCTCATCAGCACAGGTTTCATTTGCTTCTTGACTAATTTTTTAAGTTTTCAGCTGCTTTCTGCAAGAATCACAAATTTTAGTCTCATTTGATAAGTCATCAAAATTTTCCAACATCCAGTCTGCCACATTTCGTAGCTTTTTTTTTTATCCCTTACTCTATGGTCACTTTTTTTAAATGGATTGAAACATTGTATTACTGCATATCTTGTACTTTCCATTGTTGATTATTTGTGCATAAAATGTAAAATTCAAATAGTAAAATAACTGCCTCCCATTACCTGTTCTTTTTATTTTTCCTAAAAAAAATCCTGCACAGCTTCAATTTATAAAAGTCTAGTTTCAAAACTGAAAAGGATATACTTTATTCAATTTAAAGTTTTCAACTACAAAAGTTTTCAAACGCAAATCATTTTCACTGCATGAAACACATCTGATCACCATCAAAATCGAAGGCAGACTGAGAAACACATCTGATCACCATCAAAACCTAAAGCAGACTGAGGTCTGCAAGGTAGGAATGCAAGTTGCTGCTTGTTGGGTCTTGTTACCAATGATCTAAACAACAGAATCAGTTCATGAAAGAAACGGATTGTCATCTTCAAAATTTGTAACAGAATCAGTTTTTCAAGTCAGAACATGCAGAGTTTTGTCCAAAACAAAATGTAGCCTACAATACAACTGCACAGTCTTTTATTTTTTTTATAATGTATTGTGAATTATTACAAATTCTGAATAATAAAATTAATAAAATTTTTAAACCCATGTAGTCTCAGATTTTAAACAAATCAATTAAAAATAAAACATTGTTTAAATAAATGGTTTTAAATAACAGAAATACTATATCTATTGTTATTAATGAAACTTTTTTTAAGATTTAACCCAAATTTATTTTCAGTTTACATGTTGTTGTTTTCTGTTTATTTTTTACATTAAACTCTTGTGTTAGGCTAAATTTGAATACAGTTTTTTAAGTACACCCATTATCATCCCAAGTTACAACTCACACAATCAAATACCAAACATATACAGATTGTTTTTAAAAAATTTCGAATTTTTTGGAGTGTCGCATTTTGAAAAATTCAAAATTTAAATTTTAAAATTTGTTTTTTTAATCTTAACCCCTATGGTGTTGCACATCAAATAAAAGAGCATAAAAAATACTACAAAAAGATACCTTTCCCATCTCTCTATCTTAATTAGGGGAGCTGCAATCACAATTTAAAAACATATCAATCTTCCGATTTTGGGGTGTTTTTGGACATTTTTATATAGTTGTATTTTCAAAACCGGTGGATATATGACGATGAAATTTGGTATTTTTCTTAATCTATATAGAGGCCACCTACGTACCAAATTTCATTAAAATCTGAGATGGTCAAGTCAAGTCGCTGTTTTGAGTTGATACGGAATGAATGACCCATGTAATGTACATCTTTTATAATGTCGTAACATAGTCACAGCATTTTCATGTCAAACTTAACATCTAAGGTACTATTCTTTTTTTTTTTTTTTTTTGTCAGATTTGACCTGGATCATATAATTTTCTTATATAGCTACTGATTCAGTCGAAACTGCAAGTTTGCCTTTATGGAAGAATCAGCCATATATTTTCTCATGTTAAAAGAGTAATCCATAATAGATACTGATGAGAAATGAATCCTCATAAAGAAACACAATTCTTCACCAGTACATGGTATCAACAACAGCCATTATCAATTCACAGCTGGATGAAGGTCTCCCCACATCTCTGCCTTGAATCAGTCTCTTCCATGTCATTCCAACATGCTTTGAATTTCATCCATCTCCTACATGGTCTTCTGGGTCTTTTCCTGTCTCTTGAATCCAATGGAATCATTTCAGTTGTCCAATAATGGTCCGTTCTTCTAGTAATATGTCCAGCCCATTGCCATTTCAGGGATTTTACCTTGAACAAGATGTCATCAACTTCCCTGATTTCTCTGATCCAGGAGTTCCTCTTCTTTGGTTATATCAAGCATGCATTTCTCCACACTTCTTTCAAACGTTTTCAGCCTTGGTATGTCTTTTTTAGTTAAGTTCCATGTTTCTGATCCATAAGTAAGAACTGGAAGGATACATCAAACATTAAAAAAAAACAAAAAAAAAAAACACACACACACACACACAATGGTAAATTGATCTTGGAAATTGTACTGTTTCTTCCAAATGCTCCCCAACCACGTCTTATAAGTCTATTGGTTTCTTCTACAATGTGGCCCTTGCTTGATATCTCTTGTCCAAGGTAAATGTAGCATTGGTTACTTCTAGATTTGTTCCACCAATTATAAGTGTTATCAGCAAAGAGTTACCATACTTTCCACTGTAGCCATCTCCTCAGGAAACTTGAAAGGTATATAACCCTGGAGTGGGAATTAAATTCCTTTCTCAATTTCTGTTTGTACATGCTACAGTTATACCTCCCAGGAAAACATACCCTCAAGAAACTGTAAATAAGCAATTATAGAACAAACTTGAGATTTGTGCTAGTCTAAGCAATCACACACACTTTCTCATAGCATCAAACTTAACAGATACAGGGTAAAGATGTTTACAGTCTTTTGCAAAAGTTTAAGGCCACCTGTTGGTATTAGATTTATGCTGATTGCATCAGCTACTATCTGTATTACTCAATTCCTGTCAGTGTTGCATCATCCCACAGCGGCAGCTGTTGATAGAGTTGGGGAAGCGTGCAAGCGTTAGTTTGTTTCTGGTTTTCATGCTGAGAGGTTTTGTACGTATTTTCTATATACATAGATAACAACCTCTAAAAGTAGTTTTCAGTAATTAGCATGTTCATTTTTCAGTAATTTTCAGTAACAATTTTTTTTTTTTCAGTAATTTTCGGTAATCCAGTCTACAGCGGAAAATTTGGGTATTTAACACTGCAACAAATTTTAATCTGTCGGAACTATTAACAAAATAATAAATAATAATAATAATAATACAATAAAAAATCATTTGCTAGTGGGAAAATTTAAAATACTGTCTACCAGAAAAATATAATAAATTACCTCCAGACATGAAGAATTATCCTTGGAATGTTGGCCAAATTATTATGATAAACTGGCTGTAGTTGCCATTTTGGCCTTCCTTAGTTCAATTTGCGAAAACTTCTTCTGATAGCATAGTTCACTGTGTGCAATGCTGTTTATTTTTTCTACTAATAAAAAAGACAGCACATGAGTACTTAAATTAGGTCTGAATTCATTCGTGTTTTTTTTTTCACAATACTGAAAATTCTTTCTGTACTTGCATTGCTATAAGGGACTATTAAAATCATTTTCATAATTTTGCTGAATGATTCATACTTCAACTGGCCACTTTCATTTTTCATTAAAGAAATTCTGAGCCACACTTCATCCATTCTCCCAGAAGTAACAGCACAGTTAAAATTTTCAAACTGGTAGTGAGCTAATTCTGATTCCACTTTGTCAGATTCTTCTGGTTTCAAAACTGGAAACAGGGAACACATATATTGGACTGATGCAAAAGAAACAATTTGCCTTAATGCTACATCTGCAATTTCAGCATGACTCAGAAATTCATCATTAAGTGGAAATTTTCTTAAAATGTAATTGCAGTCTGCCTTGTAAAATCCCCTTACCTCAGAATAAAAAGTAGCCACTGTGTCTTCACTCAGATCTGCAGTTGTGCCTATGTAAGATCTCACTTTTGACCCAATTACGAGATCACAGTTTTCTTTTTGATTTCTCCCTCTTTCAAAATTTCCATCTGCAAGAGATGTTGCTGTCACATCAAATGCCGATGGCTTGATAAATCGTACAAGCAATTCAGATAAAATAGACTATGAAGTTTTCTTTTTAATACATGCACAAGCGGAGCTTCCTGCTGCAAGAACATGTTAACAGATATAAACAAAGGAAGAGTAGCAGATAAAAAAAGACAATAAAGTTTAGATGAAGGATTTTCAATCATACTTGCAAGGTTCTTCTACTGTGAATTAGCTTCTTCATTGTCACTGAAATAATGTTCTAGAGCCTCCCACTGTTCTAAAATTCTGTCACTGGATTCCAAAAGTGATAACCAGCGAGTATTGACACGCTTTAGAATTTTGTGTGGTTTAGTACCACAAACAGCTTGACTCAGTTTTAGATTGTGTTTCCTCTTTGAACTTTTCTCCAAAAAAGTACAACTTTATCAGAAACTGCTCAACATTAAATCCTTTCAGTTGAGTAGCAGATTTCTGTGCAGCTAAATTTACTAAATGGCATGAATATCGCTGCACTATGAATGCAGGCTGAACCTTCTTTATGTGAGAAACAACACCTTTTACTTGACCTATCATAGTGTTAGCATTGTCACAGGAAAATGACACACAGTTGCTCCATGAGATATTTTTTTAACAAACTCATTGTTCAAAACGTTGAATATTCCTTCACCTGTATTATTACTTGATTCAACCAATGATAACAAAACAGTTGAATTTTTCCCTATTTTTTCGTCAAAATATGTTATTGTAATGGGATACAGTTTATTTGCTTGAGCATCATTACTTCTGTCCGTAGAGAGAGAAAACGGATTTCTTTTTACTTCAGACACGATGTTACTTTTAGAAACACTGGCCATGTGCTGAATTAGTGCAGCAGTCTTGGTTCTTCCACACGAATATTTTTTTGCAATTGCTGAATCGGGAAACATGGCTTGAAATAACAGTTTAGCATGGTCAGCAGCTGCTATGGGTAAATTGTGTTCCACAATAAATGAAGTGAACATAAGTTCACTTCATTTATTAAGAACATCAAATTCTGTCGCCATCACAAAGCGGCTTCCGTCGTCATCGTTCAGCTCCTGACCATCTCCTGCTCCTTGGAGACGTCTGTTCGAGAGGCATTCGTGCGTAGGCAGCACCTGGTGTCTGTCTTTTTTGACATCGAAAAAGCTTACGATAGAGCGTGGCGTCACGGTATCCTCCGTGACCTCCACGAGAATGGGTTGCGGGGAAACCTGCCAACCTTCATTGCCAACTTTCTTCGTAACCGTGTGTTCCAGGTGCGCCTCGGTACAACGCTCTCTGCCTTCTTCCATCAAGAACAAGGTGTTCCTCAAGGCAGCATTCTTTCGGTGACTCTGTTCATCCTCCGCATTAATTGTTTGCTTAAAAATCTTCCTCCTACGGTTTCGACTACCATTTATGTTGACGACCTTCACATCTTCTGCTCGTCATCAAGCATGCATTTCATTGAAAGGCAGCTGCAGTCTGCAATTAACCAGATAGTTAAAGCGGCTAACAACAATGGTTTCGTTCTTTCTGCTGAAAAGACAGCGTGTGTCCATTTCTGCCGGAGGCGTGGCCTCCACCCCGATCCAGAACTCTATTTGGACCATGCAGCCATTCCAGTTTTGCCGGAAACCAAGTTCCTTGGTTTGACCGTCGACCGTGCGCTCACCTTTCGCTCGCACGTTCGACGACTCCGCACTTCCTGTCTGAGAGCTTTGTCCATCCTCAAGATCCTCGCCTCAGTCTCCTGGGGTGCAGACAGGACTTCCTTGTTCCGTATTTACCATTCTCTCATTCGGTCTAAACTGGATTATGGCTGTATGGTGTATGGCTCTGCGCGTCCTTCCGTTCTCCGGCCGTTGGATACCATCCACCATCAAGCGCTGCGTCTTTGTACGGGAGCATTTCGCACGTCACCCATTCCCAGCCTTTATGCCGACGCGAACGAACCGTCGCTTCATTTACGCCGTCTGCAGCTGTCTCTTCAATTTTACCTGAAACTTAAATCTCTCTCAGAACATACTTTACACGATGCAGTTTTTCATCCCCAGCATGCTCGTTTGTTCGAGACCCGTCCCTCGTGCATTCGAACCTTCGGTCTTCGTATGGCGGCCGTAGCTCGTGATGCAGGGCTCGACTTGTCACTCGTTGGAGAGACCAGGGGCTTTGAGGATCCCCCATGGCACCCTCTTGGTGTCATGGTTGATACCAGCTTTACATCTTTTGACAAGTCCTCAACCCCTGCGTCAGTGTACCAGCAGCTCTTCGCCGAACACCGTTACGTCAATGCAGACTTTATTCCTGTTTTCACCGATGGATCTAAGGCAGCTGGTGTCGTTGGGATGCGCCGCCGTCTGCATTGACGAAGTTTCTGTTGCCCGCATTCCTGCCGAGGCCACGGTGTTTTCGGCGGAGATGCATGCTGTGTATCTTGCACTTGTTCACGTGCAGTCGAGCTCTCATCAGCGTGCTATTGTGTACACTGATTCGTTGAGTGTTGTGCAATCATTGTCATCTTTGGATTTCTCTGGCCACCCACTTCTTTTTACCGTACGGAGACTTCTTCGTTCTTTGCTCGAGGCTGATGTCCAGATTCGGTTCTGCTGGATTCCTGGGCATGTTGGGATCCCAGGGAACGAGTCTGCTGATGCTGCTGCTAGATCTGCCTCTTCTTTGGTCGTCACACCCTTGCCACTGTTTCACCGTGATTTTCGCTTTCTTGTTCACGATCATATCAGACGAACGTGGCGGGGTCTGTGGGACCAACAGGTGGAGAATAAACTGCACCGTGTTAAACCCATCCTTGGAGTCTGGAAATCATCGTGTCGCCGGAACCGTAGGGAAGAAGTTGTTCTTGCGCGTCTCCGCATTGGGCATTGTCGCTTCACGCATAGCTATTTGCTGTGTGGCGACGCTGCCCCAATGTGTGAGGCGTGCGACTGTTTACTCACCGTCTCTCATGTTTTGTGCAGTTGTGTTCGTTTCCGTCAGCATCGGTTTCACTATTTTCAGTCTCATCTGCTGGACGAGGACGCAGCTACGCTTCAAAAGCTTTTGGGCGACCACTGCGACACTTTCGCAGTATTTTCCTTTCTAAAACAGATTAACGTTTTAAAACTCATTTAAAAAAAAAAAAAAAAAAAAAAAAAAGTTATATTATAATGGTAAATTAATAAAGTTATATATAAACCTAATAAACTAACTAGTCTTCACAACATCTTTCATCATCCTCTTTTCTAACTTTTACCAAGCCTGTCTGCTCTTAATCATTTCACCCCGCTTTTTAAAATCTTTAGCTGATAGTTCTGTGTCTGGCGCTCTTTGGCCAAGCCTGGCCCTTGCGCCACTAAAATCAATTAACTAACTAACTAACATAAGTTCTGCATTTATTATGCTGTCCTCCTTTGATGCAAACAAATCACTCACTAACTGAACTTTCAACTCACCGAAAGATTTATGCTTTTTCGATTCTGCTTGTCTTCGGCAATCATCCCGCCGACAATCCGCGATACAAAAATCACATCTACAAATTCTGCAAAACACGTGGTTCAAAGAAACTTTTGATTTCTCAAAACAGGGCCAATCTCTATTGTAAGTTTCTAGAAAACACTGTTTCTTCTTCGACGACGAAACTTTGTCTAAAGAACGCTTCATTTTAAATAAATGAAAGAAAACAGCAAAAAAAACTTCACAATCGCCTCACCCTTCCGTGATGTAATAGTAGGGTAGCACGTGCAGCAGAGAGAACCAAAAACCATCAGGGACAATAAAGCAGAAGTGCTATGGCCTACGGGAAACGAAAGCAACTGCCCTGGTTGCACGCAGGAGGGACAAAGTGCATCATGGGAGTTCGGAACGAATGCCTAAGCAGCGTCCACACAGAGCTAAACTGCGTAGTTGCGTCCGGCACGAGAGAAACAATGGGAGCAGTGTCATGGAATGAAACGCTGAGCCAGCATAGTGTGGTTGCTGCTCAGTCTACGGTAGATGGATTGCCAATTAAGATGCAGAAATCTATAATACACAGAATGTAGCATTTAATTTTTTTCCCCCAGAAAAACTTGAAGAACCAACAAAAAATTTTAAGTTGATGAAAATTTGCTTTCTATCTCAGAAAATTAAATCAAATGGCGATTTTCCGTAATTTCAGCAGTGTTTCCGTACTTCCGTAACAGCAACCAAAAATCTGTAAAAATACGGAAAATCCGTACTAGTTGGTATCTATGTATATAGCAAAAAATTGGCAAAAAAGCATAATTAAGTGCTACTCAGAGGGCACAAACAGAATAGTGACTTTATATCATGAAGGATAATGCAAACGTGACATAAGCAGAAAGGTGAATGTGAGCAAGACTGCTATTCATAATATGATAATGAAATATCAAGATACAGGTGAATTCAGCGACCAAAAGAGAAGTGGACGTCAAAGGAAAACAACCCCACATGACAACAATACCATAAGACGAATAGTTATGCTTTCTCCGAGGAGTTAATGCTAGAAAATCAAGGCCTCTCTGCATTCAAAAGGGTATGATATTAGTATCAGCACTATTTCTCAACGTCTTAGCAAAGATTTTGGATTAGTCTTGTGAACCTGCACATAAACCTAGACTAACCTCTGTCATGAAAAAGAAGAGACTCCAGTTTGCAAGGCGTAATCAATGGTGGACTGATAAAAATTGGAGCCAAGTTATTTTTTCCGACGAATCACATGAAGCACGTTTGATGACCAAAAGCCAAAGTTTTGATGAAAAATACACCGTTAGCACTGTGAGACATCCACCTAGTCAGACGATATGGGGTGCTATGCCAGCATCTGGTACTGCTTCGTTATCCTTTTTGCCGACAGACACTACCATGACTGGTTCTTTTTATGTGTAAATGTTACGTGAAAAGCTGTTAACTCATATGCAAGTGCACAGATGCACAGTCTTTAATGAATGATGGTGCTCCATACCACAGATCAAAGACAGTAAAGGACTACCTGTAGAGAAAAACATAACTGTGCTTGACTGGCCTGGTAATAGTCCTGACCTTAACCCCATCAAAAATTTGTGGACCACTTTAAAATACAAGGTAACAGAGAAACAGTAATCAAATTCTCAAGCTTTGATGGACGTGATAAAGTACATGTGGTGCAAAGACATTTTTAAGTGACTAGTACAAATCCCTCACTGAGAGTATGCCACATTGCATTCTGTCCATTATAAAAAACAAAGGTGGCCACACAAAGTACTAATTTCAGTCTTTTTGTGTTCTAAAGAATGTAAGTATTCATCTGTGGTGTCATTTTTTCAAATATCCCTGACTAGTAGTAATTAGTTTCTTTGAAAATCTTAATTTTCAATAAATTGACAGGTGGCCTTAAACTTTTGCAAATGACTATATTACAAACTTCCAGCCTCCAATAACATATGCACATTAATGAACCCTAACACAAAGGATGGGAAGATATAAAATGCACGAAGAGATCCCAAACAAAATGTTTGTAACATAGATGTTAATTTAACAAAAAGTCGCCTCTTAAATCCTCAGGGCTTGAAAAATATCTGAAAAGTTCCATGCCCAGATGGGCATGTGCAGAAATTATTTACCTACTCAGGTAAGTAAAAACTGGGTGCCCAGGAAAATTTATCCATGGTTTGTACTCTTTCAAGCAAAATAAATTCAAGCACTTTTCAAGGACTTTTTGAAACCAAATTATCATATGTGTGTGTACTTCCAATTGGTCAGTAGGTAGGTATGTGAACAAGTTCAGACCATTAAACTTAGCTGAGACAGGTACACCTTCAATGACCTGCCTGTTATTCCCTCTGTTGGTTTATTTTATTAACTTTCAATTGCTCCTCTATTTTGGTGTTTTTTAAATAATTTTATTTTGTGTAATAGTTTGAGAGAGTACATTATTTTTATATTCATCTGCTGGTATGATATTTATTGTTTGCTTTAGTTTTTATTTTTCATGCATGACTTTGGTGTATTTTTAATACAGCCAGTAGACAAAGGGTGCATGCATGAAGCACAAGAAATTCCTAGAAGTTCCACCCTCCAGCAAGAAAGCATCCTTAGCCTGTCAACAGAAGCCCATCACAATTTGCGAAAACATCATTCCACTTATTTTACTTCCATGGCTGACGATTTATTCCATAGTGATGTACAAGCTGTCTAAAAGCTCCAACGCAAGCTCTGCTCTTTTTGATGAGCTTAGTATTTTTATCGGAACAACACAGAAATCTTCTATAAAACATTTTAGCACAAACAATTATTTTACACATACTCTTTCATATCATCACTTAAGAAACGAAGTAAAAAAAAAAAATATTTCAAGCACTATTTACAGAGACAAATTCTTTCAAGTACTTTAAAGGACTTGAAAATGAAACTTTTTTTTTTCAAGAACTTCTCAAGGTTTTCAAGGAGCATACGAACTTTGTTATCTTTAAAGATAACAAATCATAACCCTCATTTTTTTAAGTTAAAAAATATGAACTTTTTTTTTACATGTTTTGCATTTCCATTTTAAGGGTCTGTATTTAAAATGTTCAATGCACAAAAACATGTATCTCCAAGTTTCATGATGATGCTGAAATTGATATTAAATGGGTATGATGAAATACGCATTTGAGAAATTTAGTGATTCTGCCATGTTCCTTTTGTTAAAGTTTTTGCCCTTTGACATGAAACACCGGAAGCTAGTTCCATCAAAAGCATGCATCCTGTTGCTGACTATAAACAATATTTAAAGCAAAACTACATATAGTTCCAATTCCTAGACCTAGAGCATAATATAATTAAAGAAGTGATATTATTCTGCCCTTGGCACTCCATAACAATAATACAACATCCAGTTATTAGCAGTGAAATAAAACATGCCATGCAACAAATCTGTTTTTTCTTGTAAGAAATTCTATTCCAACCTTTTTTTATTTTTAAATTTAGTTGCCCAGACCGGGCACCTAGATTTTTAATTTACTTGCCCAGGCCAATAATTTACATGCCCTGGGCATCTCTGGCATGGCATTTTTGAAACCCTGATCCTACTTTTTTTTTTTTTTTTAACATAAAACATTCTCTTTAATTCAAGAAAGAGAATGAGCTGGAAGTGTGTTATGAAACTTTTTCGTGCAAATGCAGCATGTACTCCTACAGATTTTCAAACATTTATTAAGACATAAGTCAACAGTATACTAGTATCGCACACTGGCTGGAACACCTGACTAAACTATCAGTTGGATGACCAACTACATTCTGTAATGATCGTACAAATTCCATATTATTATTTTTTTTAGCACTGTCTACACCGCACAAGAAAAAAGACCATGATATAATACACTGCTCATCAAAAATCAAGCACGGATCATAAAAAAGCAAATAAAATAAAAACGAGTAAAGCAATCAGATTGAAAATTGGTGGAGAGACATATTTTGTAATGTAAATGCTTAATATCCACCCGAAAATAATGCCACATGTACCCTTAGATGCCAAACAGGAACACGGTAAGAAAAGCGCATTTTGATAATGGTCGTAATTTGTTATTACCGGTCACAATCAGAATTTCCGAATACACAATTTTTTTAACATGTCCCAAGGAAGATGTTTGGAGTACAGCAAAAGATGGAGGAGAACTGTTGGACAGATGGAAGCTGGGCAAACTGTCACCGAAGTGGCCAGATTCTTTAATGTCCATCATTCCATCATCTCAAGGCTGTGGAGGCTGCCCTAGTGGCGCAGTGGTCTAAGCGATGGCATCTGATCATTTGTCCGAAAGGGGTCAGGGGTCGAATCCTGGTGAAGCATGGATGTTGTGTTTGTCTTACGGCACTGGCTCTCCCCTTCCCTGGAACCAGTGACCCTAAATTAGGGACGGGCAACTGCTTATAGCCCATTGAGTTGTTCACGGTGGTCATTAAACAAAAAAAAGGCTGTGGAGACAATTCCAAATAAGTGAAACTCTTGTCAGACCTGTTGCAGGTCGTCCAAGGAGTACACCACAGGAGGATCGCTATATCGAACTCTTAGCCAAAAGGAACCGTACAGTATTTGCATCATCTCTGTGTTCTGACCTCATGGCATTCACAGGCAGGTAGGTATCGCTCTCATCTGTTTCCAGGCAGCTCCACAAGACCGAGCTCTATGCCAAGCGTCCAGCTGTATGCATACCATTAACCTCGAAACATAGGCAGGCTCACCCGAGGTGGTGTAAAGAGCATGTAGGCTGGACCCAAGAACAATGGGCCCAGGTTCTCTTTACTGATGAATCCAGGTTTTTCCTGGAATCTGACAGCAGATGTGTATTGATCTGGAAAGAGGTGGGGCCCTCGACCAGCCATAAAACATCATTGGAAAATACGCTTTCCGTGGTGGTGGTGGAGAAACTGTGTGGGCTGGATTTTTATTAGGTGGACACACCGATCTCCATATGTTTCCTGGAGGTACCGTTACTGCTCAAAGGTATTGGGACGAGATCCTAGACCACTATGTCAAGCCGCTTACTGCCATTGGATGAGATTTCATTTTAATCGACAATAACACTCATGCACACAGAGCCAGACTGGTTGACCAATACCTTGATGACGAAGGAATTTAACGAATGAAGTGGCCTGCATACTCTTCGGACCTGAATCCCATAGAACATCTATGGGATGCCCTCGGGTGACATGTTTCGGCATTCATACCCCTTCCCCAAACCCTCAGTGACCTTCAAACTGCTCTTTTGCGTGAATAGCAATTGTTGCCGTCTCACTCTTTGGATTTTCTTATTGAGGGTATGAATAGACGCTGCCAGGCTTGGATTCATTCCAGAAGTGTTCACATTCCATGCTCTGGGGTGAATGCAAGCAAATGGTGTTCATACCACGTTTTTCTCATTCTGTTTTTTTTTTTGGGTGCCTTCTTCTTTCATCAGGTTTTGTTCAGGTTATACGCAAACAAGTTTCCTAATATTTGTATGATATCTACCTAAGACTTGTATGTCTGACCATGTTAAATTTGAATAAATTTGTTCCCGTAGTTTTGGAGTTATGATTATTTGTGCGACCTGTGCTTAACTTTTGATGAGCAGTGCACTTTATACACTTAAACACCCAGACTGACTGCAACCCTTAATATAATACTCTCTTGGTAGCCACCACATGGCTGAAGACCTTACAGCAGTTATATTCAGCTGGAAGTTCAAATATTCAGTTCTGTCGTTTCTTGATGGATTAACATCTATGAAGATGTTGCTGATGTTATGTAATACATGCATACACAGGATTATTATCTTTTCTTAATGAAACCACTGCAGCAAGCCTAAACCTTAAAGAAATTGTTTATTGTGAAATTTCCAAAATTCTTAGACAGTAACTTTTTAATATATTTATAAAATCTGAAAAATAAAATTATCAACACCAGCAGTTTAACAAGAAATGAAATAGTTTTTATCAGTTTAATTGAAACCTCTTTCAAGTACAGAGTGGTTATAAATTAGTTGGGCAAAAAGAAAACTTTATTGTGCACAGTTATATGGATGCATATGATAGTAAGTATGAATAATATACAGTTAAACACACCAAGTTTACCTTTTTTCACAAATGCTCGATGTAGCTTTCTTTGGTTACTCTGCAAATGTCCCATCTGTAAATCAGTTCTTCCCACTTGCTGTCAGCATGTCGGCATCAACCAATGCGAGTGAAGCGGTGATTCTCAATTTCAGTTCAGGAAGAGACTTGGGAAGCGGCGGAAGGTAGACCTGATCTTTAACAAAACTCCATAGACCGAAATCTAGGGGCGTTAGGTCTGGTGATCAGGGGGCCATGCAATTGGGCCACCACGAGCAATCCAAACTTGGATTTCAACATCGAGGAAGAAGTGACGTCCCTGTGATAGTGAGGAGGCGCTCCTGTCTTGCTGGTAAATGAAACCACCTTCCATTGTTTCCTTGAGAATTGGCATTAGGTAAATCTGAAGCACATCCAGGTATGCGATTCTGGTAACGGTTCTTTCAGCAAAGAAAAGTGGGCCAAAAATGGAAGCACTACTCACGGCACAAAAAAATGTTTACACTGAGACTGTCCCTTTCATGTTCCAAAATGGTATGGGGATTTTCTGATCCCCAAACCCAGCACATTGTGTCTATTCACTTTGCCACTTAAGCGAAAGGTCACCTAGTCACTGAACACCAACTGCAATTTAACATGTCACAATGGTGATGGGAGCATTCGAGGCTTTCTCTGCTGGTGATATGTGACCTTGCATGACTCAGCACCATCTGTCCACAAAAAAGGTTCACAGAAGGTAAACTTGGTGTGTTTAACTATATATTATTTGTATTATACTTATGCACAATAATGTTTTCTTTTTTGCCCAACTAATTTACGTATAACCACCCTGTATATAACGAGAAAATTTTTAGTCACAGTTTTTTCGCCTGTGCATTGAAAGAGTTACCTGCTAATAAAGAAAATAAATTCTTTATATTACTGAACACAAGTCACACATTAACGCATTAAACATCTAAACACACTGAAAGAGAAAAACGTCAGTACTTGGGGAGGACTTTAGTAAGACAGAAAACAAAAAGAAAAACTATTTTACTTTCATGTAAGTAAAAACAGTGTAGTATTTATTTGGTAAGTTCAGCAATGTTTATACATGTGAAATAAACACAAAAAACAATTTAAATATACAAATAAAATTCCTTAAGTAAACAATTTAATGTCTACAAATGCCCAACAGTTGAGCACATTTTCTGAATGTTTAAAAACTCCATAACAGATCTGAGAGCTAATTTTTCTCAGCTGAATTTTTTGCACTAGTGGCGATCCAAAACTCTCACTGGTACAGATGACCACGACATCACATTATGCAATTGGAAAGCATTTACCCACCGTGAAGTGTAGAAACAAAGAGGACAGAATCATTTTCTTGAACTTGGTAACTAAGATCACCCTAAAAAGCATGGGCTGACATTACATAGATGCACGATAAAACATAAGAAAACAAAAACAATGTTTTAAAAGGATGAAGTACAATCCCTCATTCTGAAAGGGAAATGCCAATATGATAAATACCACAGCTTTAACAGAATGAATGTTATCATAAGATTATCATGTGCATAAAGGTTGATATTATTTTATGTAATCAGACATAATGGCACACATGCATTTCTGATTACGCAATCTCTTAACTTTTAAAGATTTCAAATTTTAAAAATAGTAAATGAGAAAAAGTACTGACTAACACTAATTTCTGGGAAATATATTGTCCTTAATTCAAAAACCCAAAACTTGCATTGTTGTCAAGCAAAGCTCAAATCTGCATTTTCTAATTTCCCATTCAAGCCTACAATTTCACTCACAAGACAATTTGCTTCTCTGCAGCTGAAATATGTGTCAGAATTTGCATCCTGGATACACTAGACAAAGCACATGGGTCATTCCATCACCCAGGGCATGTCACCCACCCATCTCAGATTTTTGTGAAAATTGGTACAAAGTATTGTACTGGTGAGATACGAAACCTGTTAAAATTTTAGCTCAGTCAGTCCAGTAGATCGTGAGTAATGCCACTTTAAAAATTGGGTAGCTCTGCCTTTAAAGTTTTTGCACTATGAGTTTTCACAACTACACTGCAGGACAAAAAAATTCACAACTAACTGTGGCAGCCACATAATTTTTTTTTTTTCTTAAATGATCTGCATGATTCATACATTTGGGAACAACTTGTTTCTGCACATTTTTGGAATTAAAACAATACTTCTTTTTTATTTAATGACAAAATACATGGAAAAATGAGGCCACATTTTTATTAAACAAAACAATTTTTTTTCAAAATGAACCCCCACTTCAAATTTGCTAAAAATATTTTCATGTGTGTATTATAACATAACCTTTTAGCAGAAGAAAAAAATAATTTGGGCAATTTGCAATTTTGGTGAAAAAAAAACAATAATAATAAAAAATGGCGTGTTTTATATATGGTACATTCAGACATGATATTACCCAATTTTTTAATTAAGTGGTTGCTTAACCATTTTATACACCTTTTCCCCCAATAGTTAAACCCTATCGGTGAGTAGCTTAAAACAATTTTTATTTTATATTTATGTGCCACCATCTTGGATATACGTTCATTTTTCTTTTCTGTGGCATGCCAAAATAGGGCCTCACAATGGTTTTGAAAAAGGCAATTGCTTTCCTCTTTTTGTAAGATTGAAAGTTTTGGCTTTCACTATCTTAATTAAAGAGGACACTTTAGGCTTACAGAAAATGTATAGGAATGATAGAAAATATTTTTTTTAGCCTTGCTTAAAATGGCGTTGAAATCCGCATAAATCACCATTTTTGATGGCCTGTTAAGGTGACTGGGAGTTGGAACCCCAAGTTGGGATTTTTTTTTTACAACGACTATGGCTAATAGAGTCTTTAGCTATGGAGAACTTAAGTCTGGATTTAGTCTCCTTCAAATCATCCCTCAAAGTTGCAAAGTTTTCAACTTTTGCAGATTTCAAGGTTACATATCTCAAAAGAGGGACCAGATTTTTGTTTCCCCCAGCAAGGATATCCCTATTGGTACTCAACAAAACCTGTGAGTTTCAT
Source organism: Macrothele yani (assembly GCA_039090855.1). Taxonomy (NCBI): domain Eukaryota; kingdom Metazoa; phylum Arthropoda; class Arachnida; order Araneae; family Macrothelidae; genus Macrothele; species Macrothele yani. The sequence continues at coordinate 57,839,374 of CM077010.1, forward strand.
TTTGTGGTTCAAACTGGTTTAGAAGTTACAGGATGTGAAATATTTGTGAATAAATGGCAACATTTCAGCAATCGGAAATGCACAGAAACAGATGAATATTTATGCTTATTTCTGTTTTCAAAATAATTTAAGTCTTATGGAATTATATTTTGAACACCTTTAACTACCAAATACTATATGTACAATTTATACATAAGGCAAATAAAAAAACAAAACTAAAACCTCACCAGAGAATATTGCACAGTTTGCGATTCACAAACTTCAGCAGCAACACTTGACTAGATGTACAGCCTTATATAGTAGGTGCACTAGCAACACTTGTCTAGATGTGCAGCCTTGATATAGATGTACAGCCTTACATCGTAGATGCACTTGCAACTCACTATATTTGTTACTGTTGAATTTAAGATTTTGACCAATTTCAATTTGTAACTGATCAAAACGCTAGCCTGCAAAGCCGTGCTCATAACCGTTAGTCAAATCGCCAATTGCAAAAAATGCGACTGACAGGGCCACCTATGCTATCTCAAGCTGTTTCTTTTTCTTTTCAGTTTTTTTTTTAAAGAATACAAGCAACTGCAAAAATTAGGTTCTCTAAATTTCTTACTAATTTTAATAAAAATATAAACTAATGGAACAAATTATTTTACAAATTATTTTGGCATTGAATGATACGTTTATGTATGATTTATAAATGAACTTTTCCTTGGTTACATAAGAGATAAATTAATTATTTTCTCTGTCAGTCTGATTCAAACTAAACACAATTTTCATATGAAAAGAAAAAAAAAATGACTGAACCAGGTCCTGTTTGGATAGGCTGTATATGTTCTTCCTGTTGCAGGGTTTACCTCAACCAAACATAATATATGTGTCAGGGGTACTTCACAATCATTATTAGGCCAATAAAAAGATGGAAAAGGCCCATGTTGGTGCATGAATCAAACAGTCACATCACCTTCATCATAGTTAATCTTTTCAACAAATCCCACATACCAACAGGAACCATATACACATGCTACACGGCAGTTAGCATTTAACTGTAACTCATCTTGAAAATGAGTTACACTGATTTCAGAAATAATACTGTAATATTTATCAGAACTTAACATCTTAGCACCAATTTATAAAATGGAAAATGTAATGTCTTTATATATTATCTTTGAATAAGTTACACATTGTTGCAGCAGATGTTATTTGTTGAGCTAAAACTCTCTACGAACTGGCTTTTGTTGTTAGCCTTCTTACAATCTGCACCAATACCATCACATGGTGACTTGCCATAATAGCTCGTTGCAAAAAATGGCCACTTCCTTACCAATCTAAAAAATCCTGTTCATGATACTGCAAGTTCAGAAATTTCTTGCAGTTTTTATATTGTGCAGAAAAACCATCAGTGAAATACTCGATATTTCTCACCAGTCTGTGGTAATGCACAACCTTTTTCCTAAGCGCTGAAGGAAGTAGAAACATCCACAATGACTAGAAATTTTAGTAGGAGGCAAAAACAGAGATAGCAACTGAGGATAGAACTTTATTTTGAAGTCCTGTAATGAGGAATGATTTGGGGGAGGGCTCAATATTCATTAGTACATATGGCAAGCATTTCATTACTGATACAAAAAAATTTAGGATGGATTTTTTTAAATCATTTTCTTATAAGTATTTACGTGCACTGGATGAAAAACTAACTAAAGAAAATGCCTGTATCTTATTACAACGTTATATTCGAAAAAATCTGAAGAACCAAAATAAATTATTTTATTTGCTGATGATCTGATATGCAATTGTGCATGCGAGCATGTGTGTGTGTTCTCACACACACTCATTTATTACACAAAAATTCTCAACTTGGGTTTCAACCCCCAGTCACCTTAACAGTCCATCAAAAATGGTGATTTATGCTTGCAAGTATTGCAGATTTCAATGCCATTTTAAGCAAGTTAACCTTGCTTAAAATGGGTATTTTTCTTAAAAAATTTTTTTTTTTAATATTTTCTATAATTTCTATACATTTTCTGTAAGCCTAAAATGTCCTCTTTAATAAAGATAGTGAAAACCAAAATTTTCGATCTACAATAAGAGGAAAGCAATTGCCTTTTTTCAAAATTATTTTGTGGCCCTATTTTGGTGTGCCGCAGAAAAGAAAAATGAATGTATATCCAAGATGGTGGCATATAAATATAAAATAAAAACTGTTTTGAGCTACTCACTGATTTAGAGTTAAACTATGGGGGAGGGGAAAAGGTGTATAAAATGGTCAAGCAACCACTTAATTAAAAAATTGGGTAATATGTCAGAATGTTCCACATAAAAAACACGCCATTTTTTATTATTATTTTTCCTCACCAAAATTGCAAATCGTATTTTTTTCTCCTGCTGAAAGGTTACGTTATAATACACACATGAAAATATTTTTAACAAATTTGAAGTGGGGGCTCATTTTGAAAAAAAATTGTTTTCTTTAATAAAAATGTGGTCTCATTTTTTCATGTCTTTTGTTATTAAATTAAAAAATAAGTTGTTTTAATTTCAAAAATGTGCAGAAACAAGTTGTTCCCAAATGTATGGATCATGCAGATCATTTGAGAAAAAAAAAATATGTGGCTGCAATAGTTAGTTGTGAAGTTTTAATTTTTTTGTCCTGCAGTGTAATTGTGAAAACTCACAGCGCAAAAAATTTAAAGATAGAGCTACCCAATTTTTAAAGTGGCATTGCTCAAGATCTACTGGACTGAATGACCTAAAATTTTAACAGGTATCATATCTCACCAGTACAATACTTTGTTACCAATTTTCATAAAAATCTGAGATGGGTGGGTGACATCTCGTGAAAATGCTGGGTGATTTGACATGGAATTACCCGTGGTAATTCATTCCATTCCATGTCAGATCACCCAGGGCATGACACCCACCAGAGAGCTGACAGCAACTGCTGTTCCAGAAGGCATTGATGTCATCCATGCTGAAAAAAACATCAGAGTTTATGAGGACCTATGTGAAATGCTGGCATCTTCTGTTATTCCTTTGAAGAAAATATCCAGATCTTCAGCAGTATCCTGTATAGTAAACTAACCAGCGCACCTCCAATGACACAACACTATGGTAAAATTTTGAGAACATTTCTTATGGTGTTTTAAGTTATAAGATGTTGTGTTACCAACAGCCTGATACAGCAGTGAGGAAACAACCAATGTTTGAGGAAGCTATATACAGAGTTGTATAAAAATAAAATGTATCTGCATACACAACCATTGAAACAAAAAATTTGCCGCAAAGCACGAACCACGATAACAGAATAAAATCATTTAAAGAAAAATTAATAAACCAAATTATTAGAACATTGCAGATGCCAAAGAGGACAAAATAAGTACATTACAATTGAATGTGCAGCAATGTGTGTGAAATGGACCTTTATGGCAAAATATTAAAATACTGGACTATGAACATACGCGGGCGGTCGTAGTGAGCGATGGGTTGCCTCCTCGGGGCACTGCGTGGTAACAATGGCACACAAAACAGCAACTAGGGCCTCTGTGAATCTTGGGAGAGGTGCAAGCTAGTTCTGTGTGACATTGGCGAAAAGACCCCAACTCACTGGGTTTTGTTCCAGAATCCTTAGGTTGAATTACCAACTGGAACCCTCAGCTGTAGGCTAATCCCCCACACTGATGTACTTACCTGATTAAAAAGACAAAAAGAAATATTAAGAATGACTCAAGTGTGGGATATGGTGGACCTACCACACTTGAGAAGGACGGTCCACCACGGAATCGACCTGGACTTTCTAAACAGCGTATGAGAAAGCGATCTCGGCTGAGTGAATGTAAGATTGGTGTATGGAATACTAGAGGTATAAATGGCAACATGAGTGAGGTGATTGAGGAGATGAATAAGTATAGACTGGATGTGCTGTGTGTAAGTGAAACCAAAAAGAAGGAAATTGGGGTAGAAGAGGTGAATGGAAAGGTGAGTGTGTGGTCTGGAGTATTGGATAATATGAGAGAACAGGCTGGTGTAGGTGTGATTTTAAGTGAAAAGATGAAGAACAACTTGATTCACTATAGTTGCATAAGTGAGAGAATTCTCTGGATTCGTTTGAAAGTGAAACTTCAGAGAATTGTAATTGTTGTAGTGTATGCTCCTTGTGACTCGGAACCTTCTGATAAGAAAGAAGATTTCTGGAATGAGCTAAAAGCTGTTTTGTGTCAGTTTGTTGCTAAAGAAAAAGTTATAATAGCAGGGGATTTCAATGCTAGAGTAGCTGTGCAGAATGCAATTTCTGACAATGTTCTGGATAAGTTTAATGATCCTTGTGTGAATGATAATGGTGAAAGATTAATTGAACTCTGCATTGAGAATGATTTGTGTGTATCTAATACATTTTTCAACCACAAGCATATACACACATATACTTGGGAAAATCGTACTCTTGGTCAAAAGAGTGTGATAGATTTTGTTGTTTACGATCAGCGTTTGAAACACTTAGTTGTTGACACCCGTGTGATGAGAGGTGCGGATGTTGGTTCTGATCATTATTTAGTAGTGTCACAAGTGAAACTTAATGTTGGTTGGAGGAAAAGGAATAGGAAGAGACCCAGGATAGAAAGAATAAAGGTTGGCAGGCTCCTTGAAGATCATCAGCAGTATTCTGACTTACTCAGAGAACGACTGAAGGATCTGAAATCTTGTGAGAGAGATGTAGAAAAGAAGTGGGAATGTTTTAAGAACTGTGTTGTTACTGCTGCTAAAGAGGTCTGTGACACCACAATAGTGGGTAACAATAGAGGTGATGCTTGGTGGAATAGTGAGATTGATGAGGCAGTAAAGAAAAAGAAGGAAGCCTATTTGGGGATGTTGCAAGGTAGAGTCTCTGTGGATGAATATCGCTGCAAGAAGCGTGAAGCTGCTAAGCTGGTTCGCCACAGTAAGGCAAAAGATAGGAAAGAGAAAGTGGAAAGGCGTGAACTGGCTTTTTTGGAAAGATAGAAAGTCCTTCTGGAAGTACATGAGACTCAGGAAAAATAGGGGAAACAAAGTTGTAAGTTGTGTGAAGAATGAGATTGGGGAAATGATATTGCGAGCCCAATGAGTTAAGTGACAGATGGGGCGAATACTTTTGTGAGTTATTAGATCAGGAGAGCAAAAATGATTCTGAGACAGATGCAGATGATGTCACAATGAGGAATGAAAGCACAGGAGGGATCTCAAGAGAAGAAGTGTGTAAAGCTCTAAAATCTCTTGAGAATGGTAAGGCTCCAGGAGTTGATGGCATAACTGCACAGATGTTGAAGTATGGTGGTGACTCTACAATTGACTGGTTAACTGAAATTTGCCAGTTGTGCTGGGAGTTAGGAATGGTCCCTCGGGATTGGAAGGATGCTATTATTGTTCCCTTGTATAAGGGAAAAGGTGATCAGACTGAATGCAAAAACTATCGTGGTATTAGCCTACTAAGTGTGCCAGGGAAAGTGTTTGGTAAGGTTGTTATTGAAAAAGTACGGGGTCTTACATCATTGAAAGTGTGGGATGTTCAGAGTGGTTTTATGCCTGGTAAAGGCTGCACTAACCAGACTTTTTGCATTACGCATGATGATTGAAAAGTATCTGGCTGTTGGGAAGTAAGTTTTTACTGCCTTCATAGATTTAGAGAAAACTTACGACCGAGTCAATAGGACACTTTTGTGGAAGGTATTGAATGAATATGGTGTTACTGGGAATCTACTTAATAGTGTAAAAGCCATGTATGCTGGTAGTAGAGCTTGTGTATGTGTGAATGGTGTTTTATCAAAATGGTTTTCCATTGGTGCAGGAGTTATACAAGGTTGTGTAATGTCACCACAGCTGTTTAATATATTTATGGACGCATGCATGCGTGAGGCCAAAATAGATAATAGTGGTTTATGTCTTGGTGATATCCGTGTGTGCAGATTGCTGTATGCTGATGACACTGTCCTGTTGGCAGACAGCAAAACTGAGTTGCAGAGTATGTTGACTCGGATGCACGAAGTTTGCATGAAATTCAAACTGAATATAAATAAGGGAAAAACCAAAGTTATGGTGTTTGAGAGAGGAATGGGTAGCACTGAATGTAATGTAAGTATAAATGGCACTGTGATTGACCAGGTGAGTGAGTTTGTGTATTTAGGAAGCATGTTTGACAGAGAGAACAAGTTAGATGGTGAAATCAGTAGGCGAGTGAATTCTTCTTTGAAAGTCATAGCTGCTCTGGGAGGTTTTCACAGGAATGATGGGTTCTCTAGAGAGTCCCGCATGGTTGTGTATGAAACAGTAATTATTCCTACTCTGATGTATGGTAGTGAAACCTGGGTACTGCAGAAGAAACATAGGAGTTGTTTGTGTGTTGGAGAAATGTGTTACTTACGTGGGGTTTGTGGCAAGACACGATCTGATTGCGTGAGGGATGAAGATGTATTGCAGTTGTGTGATGTAAAGCAAAATGTTGTTAGCAAGGTGGAGACCAATATGCTTCGGTGGTTTGGCCATGTTGAAAGAATGAGTGATGAAATGCTTACTAAGAAAATATTTTCAGCCCAAGTGGCAGGAAGGAAAGGCACAGGAAGGCCAAGGAAGACATGGGTGGATCAGATTCAGGAGTGTCTGCATGAGAAAAAGATTATGAGTATGAAGTATAAAAGATCTTGTGTATGGCGTGTAATGGATATCAGTGAAGCACGAGTTGTATGTCAAGATCGCTGTAAATGGCGAAGTTTGATACGACAACAATAAGTAAAAATATCTGGAAGTTTGTATTTCTTTTTGGAGCTAACCTCTGAATCTCAGAGAACAGCTTAGTGATAGTAAAGTAATGAACCTCATAAAAACAAGATTTATTAATTAAGGTTTTTATAATCCAGAGAAACAATTCCATGAATGAACCTTCAAAAATTATAAATAGCATTTTCAACAACTTAATTCAAAAATAGTAGACTTACAAAATAAGAAAAAAAAATTAATTTAATAACTGGCAACTGCAAGAGGAACCTGGCAATAAAATTTTAATTCTTTCTGTGTAAACAAAACTTTTTATACACTTCCTATACATTGAGAGCAGGCCTTGATAAAATCTAGAGGCCAGAAATGTCTGTAGAAAAAAAGAACTTAGAAGATGTGAAAAAATAATAGAAAGCTCTTCAAGTTAAAATAGTATTAAGGATATTAATCTGAGTACAGTCTTAAGTATTTTAATTGCTGTAAATAACATTTTTATTTATTTATTTGTAATCTACAAGCAAAAACTTCGAAACTATCCATGCACAGCGTATGCCTATATTCTGCTACTCTGGTTATATATGTAATGCTGTTACTGGCACTTTAACGGGTGACTAGCTTGAAGAAATCTTTCTCCTTCCATGTGAAATTTTGGGAGAAGCAAAGCATTCTAATATTGGTGTACCACTGTTTAATAATATTACAAACCTATTGTAGGTAGATAGACTGAAAAGAGAAAATGACCTTGTCTTCGTAGTAGTAATTGACGCAGCTTCATATATGATGCAGTCTAAGGTCTAAGGATGCTGTAACCCAAAATAGTGCACCTATCATGCCTTGCATAAGGTGGCTCAAAAATCCATGTAAATTACCTTGGTGTGGAAAAGTTAATTTTGGGTATGAAGAAAATCTTCATCAAATCCCCACTATGAGTGCAGGAATTCATGGAAAAAGCTCCTTCAGTGCACCACCTCCACAGCCTGTCCTTCATGTTGGGTAACTTGTCTAGGTGTTATCGTTTACCACTGCATCAATTACAGTGCAATTGAGAAAGTCATAAATGGTTTCAATGATGTCAAAGGTACCCCAATCAAAACTGCTAAGTAGATGTTTTTTAGTTGTTGTCTTTTTAAGCACCATGATGCCAGGGAAACCTGGCTTACATCAAGACTAACTTTGGGAAAATATCATGTGTAATCACTTGCTGGGAAGCAACTGGTGCTGAACTCTGGGATGTTTTATTATTTTTTTTAATTTGTTGAAAGTGAATTAAAAGGTTACATTGTGGACAGGTAGTTGAAAATGTACCTGCAAAGTGTACTGCAGTGAAATGCAGGGTATTCAACACTCTGCAAGATCAGTAACATGCTTAGTGGCAGCAGGGAAAATTACAAAGAAGATCAGCCAGAAGTCAACAGAAATGACTTGACATATTTCAGACATGCCCCAACCATATTCTGTGATGTTGAAATATTTTTTTTTCTGTGATACAAGGTCATCATGGGTGAAAACAGGAGACTTCAGATTTAAAAACTTTAAGATGCACATGATTAATTACTGAAATTCGATGAAGTTTGAAGAAACCTACACAACGTATGTTTTTTCTTTCTTTTTTTTTGTTCTGATGATTAGATTGTTAAAACAATGTGGAAGCAAATTCTGGTAAGCAAAATTCAGCATAAATGAATAAACAATATTTTAAGAGATGGAAGGATCTTAGTCACTTACAGGTCATATGTTTTAAGTGCAGTAGAATGTTGATTACCCAAATTGACAGTAAACTTAATCATGTTAACTTTAAACCTTGACATGGAACAAGTGTGCTGGAAACACATGGTGATGAATTGTCTGCTAACACAGAAAATGTTGTGCCTCACTTATGGCAATTGAGAAATAAGGTCCCAATCTTATTTACAGTGCTGACAAAACAGGTTCAAACCTTTAACAACCAGGAAGAACAGGAACCTAAAATAGTGTGCCCTCCAGAATACCATAAGACTTGAAACTGCCTGTTGCTAGTTTTTTTGACCCTTCTCTTACAGTTTAACAAAAAAAAAAAAAAAAGATTAGTGTTGGGTCACCACACAAAACTTCTCTGGAGACTAGATGAATATTGAACCACACGTTTCTGGAGGGATAATCACTGCATTCTTCCACGGAGAAGAGATGCAATATCATGTGGGTGAATATCACCCCTGGAAAAAACTCCTGGTTCACTTTTTTATTTAGTACAACAATAGTAACTTGGCATGACTTTTTCTAATTCATCAGAAACAGGGCAAAGTAAAAAACTGTGAGGGTAGGAAATTCTACTCACTCTAGATAGACAGTTCAGGTAGCCAGGGTTGTCTGCAAAGATGTATGATTATTAAAGAGTTAAACAGGAGACTGAGACTGGAGAGCACTGCCTCCAAATGTGCCACTTCCAGCTATAAAATGAGTAAGGATCAAGTGAAAGTGTTTACTCATGCTAATTCACACACACACACACACACACACACACACACACACACACACACACACACACACACACACACACACACACACACACACACACACACACACACACAAGTGGAAGAAACAGAATAAAGTTGCTTCTAATTGGTAGGTCAAAATGTTCAAGAGCTTTAAAGAATGTGAAATTTTTACTCATGGCTTATGTACTGTACATCAGATCAAGGTGTGGATGGAAGCTAATTTATTTATGGAGTGGTATGATAAGACATTAATTCTTAAAGTGAAAAAAATACTAAGAAAGTAATGGGAACTTTGGGGAAAGTACTGCTCATTAAAAGCAATGCACCATCCCACCCTTGCAGTGAACTTTTATAGAATGAAGACAAAGTTGAAAGTCATGTTCCTTCCTTCAAATATTATTTTAACACCTCTATTGCAATCTATGGGTTAGGAGATTATTAATTATTGAAGCATTAAAAAAGCTGTACAGGAAGCAATTCTTGCGAAGATTTTCACCATGGGATGGTGATGGAAATAACGTATTGAGCTATCATAAAGTCTTAACTTGATTGTGCTTACATACTTGCTGATTCATGGATATATATTAAAGCTGAAACACTGCACAAAACTTGGGAGTGGGGGAGATGTTTGGGAAAAAAATTGAAGTCTTTGAAAAGCAAGTGAAACAGAATTTCTTGAAATTAGCATTCCCAGTTGGCTTCTGATTGCAAAATTGACAAAATGACAGAATGCATGAAAAGTGATGTAGACGATCATGTCTTCCAAATTTTGACGGGTCAGGAAATCGTCAGGAGTATTTCATAAGAGTACAACAGTGAAAAAGAAGTAAGGGAAGAAAATGATGAATAGACTCTTTCTCACTGTGAAGCCTTCAATTCAATTGTCTTGAAATAACAATGAAATGGTATGAATAGCAAGATTAATACAGTGCTGCACAGCTTCTTACAATGAACTGCTTGGGAGATTTATCAGCTAGGAAACAAATTTCATCAGCTAAACAAAAATCATTGTTTGACTTTTTCAAATATTGCGTGGTTTGAAAGTGATACTGTAATTACTTATTAATTTTTCATGTTTTATATGTTTTAAAAGCTTTTCTTAGATTTTATTATTATTATAATAGTGTTTTTTCATAGATAAGAATATTTTTCTTTTCTTAATCCAACTATCCAAATTTTGATTATCCAAACCAACTTTGTCACAAATTAATTTGGACATTCACAGCTAGCTCTACTACATACAGTACAAAAAAATCAGCTTCAAATGCTGCTGGTTTTAAAATGATCTTCAAGTTATTTTTATGTCACATTTTGAAATTTTTCAGTCTTTTTTTTTTTTAATTTTTAAGGTAATAAATAAATGTACGCTTATTTTCCCGATTTTTAGGTCCTAAATATCCAAGTTCTACCAATATATATTTTTTTTAATTTAAATTTTTTCATATTTCAATGCAAAAATTAAGGTAATCTGGAAAATTATAAAACCATAAGAAAATAACTGCTCTTGACATAAGCTTTTCAACATAATGCATTTTTAAAAGTAAAAAAAAAAAAAAAAAAAAAAGAACTTACCATTAATTCCCAATCTGAATCATTTATCAAAACAAGGATACCAGGCCGTCTAAGATAAAAAGTTACATAATAAAAATTAAAAAAAAATGTGCGTTAGATGTGGTAAACAGATAAAATTTACTTTTGATTCATTCAGTTAAAACAACATTGCAATAATTACCAAATGTAGTGAAACACATGGTATAGCTAAATCCCAGAACTTATTATGACACTGCTCTGCATGTAATAAAAAATATATTTGCTGTTTGGCAATGATGGCTATTTGATTCATTTGTTAGTATGTCTTTTGTCATTTAAGTATGAAAAAATTATGCTTTTAGCACTGATATGTCCCTACTTCTGTCTGCCACAGACACAAAAATCTGGTGCTCTGATGGCACAGTGGTCTAAGCGCTGGCTTTTGACCATTTGTCCGAGATGGGTCTGGGTTCAAATCCCAGTGAGGCATGGATGTTGTGTTTGTCTTACGGCCCTGGCTCTCTTCCTTCCCTGGAACCAGTAACCCAAAATTAGGAATGGACAACTGCTTATAGCCCATCGAGTTGCTCATGTGGTCATTAAACCCTCAAACAGATATAACAGATCATGTCTGTGAGAGCACTTGCTTTAGAGCTGTCTGCAGCTGGTGGACCAGCTGTTTCAAGGCAAATAATATAGACAGTTCAAAGAAAAATATACGTGAGATCTAGTTTGCATCCCACTCACTCCATCAGCAAGAAATGCCAAGGTATTGCAGTGCAGATAACATCGAGACTGAGACAAAAATCAATGGGCCAATGTCCTCTTCTCTGACGAAACCCATTATTTTTCCACAAACATCCGAGAAATGCACCATTACAGAGGTAATGGTGTACTTATCTAGGGTGGTATTACACTGAAGAGCAATTGAATTAGATATACTTGTCTAGTAACGTGTAGCCCCACCTTACGACCTGATGACGGCGGCGATTCGTCTCGGCATGGACTCGACAAGACACCGGAAGCATTGGGAAGCCATACGGATCCACGACCCCTGAACAAGCTCCACAGTTCACGAAGATTTGATGGAGGAGGGTCAGAGCCTCGAACATCTTTCTCGATAGCATCCCAGATGTACTCAATGGGATTGAGGTCAGGTGACCTAGCTGGCTAAGGAAGCGAGGTCACGTCGGTGGAGTGTTCATCCAACCATTCGGATACAATTCGGGAGCGATGGCACGGTGAGTTGTCTTGTTGCAGGATGAGGTCCCCAGTGGGATGTTGAAGACGCACAAACGGGAGCAAATGGTCATCCAGGATATCCTGGTAACGTTGACCTGTGAGGGACAATGTCACATGTACCAGGAGTCCCATTTCAGTCCATGTAAACAGTCCCCAGACACGAATGCTACCCCACCAGCTTGAAGAGTACCTTTCTGGCAAGAAGGATCCATCGCTCCATGTGGTTTACGCAGTACTCGTATCCTGCCATCCACATGTACCAATGCGAATCTCGACTCATCAGTCCAGGCAACATTTTCCCACATGTCTAGAGTCCAGTGGCGATGTTTCCGCGCCCATGCTAATTTTTGCACCCTGTGATGCGCGGTACCCTCGTGGGACGATGGCTTCTGTACCCCATAGTGAGGAGATGGTTCTGGATGGTGTGGCTGCTTACACGTTTTTGTGCACCAGTGTTAAATTGCCGAGTGATTTCTTGCACTGTGGCCCGTCTATCCATTGTTACAATGCGAGCTAGCCAACGATGACCCCGCTCATCCACACGCTGTTGTCCACGGCAGTTAGCCCTTGCAGGGATGGTTTTACCGGATTCGATGTACTCACGGTGCACCTGTGACACAGTGGCTCATGAAAATCCCAGTGCCTGCACGACTTCCGAGATGGCGTGACCCATTCGCCGGGCCACTACAATTTGCCCACGATCAAATGCGCTTAGATCCTTCATCTTACCCATACTGCGTCCGACTCTTACTGATTCCCGTCGCATCACTCCTTATATTGTCGGATCACTGCATACGTCATGTCGTTTCCATTTACAGGGCCGCCCACAGCGCCACATTTGCATAGCTCCAGCTGTCTCTAATTCAATTGATCTTCAGTGTATATGCAATGGACACATAAAGATCCATGTCTATTCTGGTGGAACTTTAACAGGTTGGAGATACAGAGATTAAATCCTTGATCCCTACATGAGGATTTTTTGGGGTGCTGTTGCCCTAGATTTCCTGTTCACGGACAATAAGGCGAGACCTCATAGATCTGCTCTTGCCGATGATTATCTGTGAAGTGAAGATATCCACCGTATGCTACGGCCAACATATTCCCCAGACCTCAACTCAACAGAGAATGTATGGGATGCATTGGGGAGACACATTGCAGGTCGTCAACGTCCTGCCAGAACTTGCAAGGAATTCCTATCTGATGTTGCACAAAAATGGGATTTGCTGCCACAATCTTCTTGTTGCCCTTATCAACAGCATGAAACATCTTTGTGACACTTGTATCTCTGTAGCATCACCATACGTCTCACTAGACCGTTGTACAAAATCAGAAACGCCTCCTAAAATTTCCTGATGTTTTCACCATTTCGGACTATTGGTACGTTTTCCTGGTTCATCATGTTTTTCATAGGATTTGTACTGAGCATTTTGTTCCTCACTAAGAAATTATGTATAGTAAACAGCCTACTTCATCGTGTCTTCTCGTTTTTGTAATTTAACACTTTTCATTGATTATGCTTAACTTTTGGATGCCAATGTATTACACACTTTATTCAAACTTCTCTTGATTGCCTAATTTAATTCCAAATTACACAAAATTTGCAATTTACCCAAAAAGTGGGATATTTTGTTTTAAAAACTAGAGCAAGTCCACATAATGAAACTTGTCATAATTATCCACATACTGGCTGGATGTTATCGATATTTTGCAGATACGGAATAAATATCACTGCATAAATAACAGCAAACTGTACAATAATATTGCATCAACAACACAAAAGAGCCAACTACAGCAACATTGTTGCTAATCTGGCAGTAGGGACAGAGAGGAAGTAGTACACAGACTACAACTCCATCTCGTGTTTCACTCCAATCACGACTGCCAAGTAGATATACTGATCTCCAGAAACTTATTGATCATCATCATCAGATTTCACGAACTTTTCGGTCAAGTGACCCTTCAGTGAAATGTACCTTTCGATCAAGCGATTTTCGGTCAAGTGAACGATACCCGGATTCCACTCATTATGAAACCATTAAAAAAATCTGCTGTGGGATAATGCTGTGTTTCGATACACTTCTTTTAATATTCTGTAAATTTCGGTAACTGATTTACCAAGTTTCTAACAAAAACTGATGTTTACTCTCTACTCTTTCATGGCTAAAATGAAATCGGATAAGAATTCTTGCTATAAGTCCCTAAATGCTCGTCTGCCACTTGTCCATACCAGTTATAAACTGGTTTCCAGCTGTTCACTGATTGGCTAAGGACTGTTGTCTTCTGGCATACACATATTTTTATCCAACTACCGTTACATCAGTTTTATCCACTACCATTACGTGTAGAGTGACACACGACACGCACGATATTCCGCATGATAGAAATGTCTCGCGAGCCCAACACACGAGCTAAAGAGGCGTCATACGTGGTGGATGACACCCGACCTATTCAGCGAAAAAGAAATGTCTCGTAAGCGCCGACATACGAGCTGTAGAGGCGTTGGCAGATGACACCCGACACGTGAACTATTCTGGGAAAAAGAAATTCCTCGCGAGCGCCAACACACGAGCTACAGAGGCATCATCGGCATGGCGGGTGATATCCGACACGCCAATGACGTTTCTTTTTCTCTATTCGGTGAAAAAGAAATGCCTCGTGAGCCCTGCCATGCGAGCTATAGAGGCGTCATCGGCGTGGCGAGTGAAACCTGAACTATTTGATAAAAAAGAAATGTCTTGCGAGCACCAACATGCGAACTATAGAGGCGTCATCGGCGTGCCACGCGCGTTATTTGGCGATTTCGTAATGCCGGGTGTCATCCGACAGTCGAGTGGAAAGGATTAAAACGTTTGCACCAAAATTTTCACAAGCATAAAGCCACATGTAATCAATGTAAAGAGTTCGCAAAAGGTACTGAGCTGAGCTCCCTCTCGACTTTTGCGCGCTGCACTCTCAAATGGCTGTACAGGGAATCATGTGACAAACTCCGCCTCCGTTAGGCGGGAGAAAGTCAGAACATCGAAGGCACATAGGGACTATCGGTAAAGTGCATTTTTTCGACCAAAAGACAGTAAAAAACAGAAAATTGCGTGCAGGGATCTTGCATGGGCTTTTCTGTATTTTTTTTGGGGGGGGGGGGTGACTTCCGTAAAACCATAAGATGGAGTGAAAATTCGTACAAACTACGGAAAATATGTAAAAGTTGGCATCTCTTAATACCTATGAATCCTTTTGAAACAAAACCATCTTATTCCGCCACGTGAGAGCCATTTTCAGTCGTCCTCCGCATTAACAAAATAGCTAACGACTGACCTTACGCTGTATTTACATAATCGCGCACCTACCCCGGAATGAAATAACTGTGCCATCCCAAAGTGCAGTGAACGACATATAAACAATCTCAATTGCACAACACTCTGAAAGACCGCCAAACCATCTGTAAACAATCCTCATCAGGATTTCATAACATACAGCATCGTTTCTCCTACATACCACGTGATTACAACAAAACTCCTCCTCAATAAGCTCCACTTACATCGCGAAACCTATTCTTCACCAATGCCGAAAAAACAACGAATTAAGATTGGCGGTACGTGTTGATTAAGCGTCGTTATACGTTTATTACTTTAACCAAATTATGTGTAGACCTTAAAAAAATGGCATTCAATTTGCCATTCAAAACTGCATTTTTTGACGTTAACATTTTTTTTTTTTTTTCGTTTGGCAGTTTTTGCAGTGGATTGCCGTTTCGGCGCAGTTGGGCACAAATATTTTTTTCGTAATTTGTAGCAGTTAGGCGCAAGATAATGAAATTGGCGCAGTTCGAAGCAATTGGTGCAAACTTTCCATCACTGCATAGAGGCAACAACCAAAACAATGAAATTAGCCTTGCTTTCACATTGCATAACTGCTGTGACACAAGACGTAACAAACTGTCTACACTCACTATTCATACAAGCAATGTTTGCAGAATTGTAACAATCAGTCACTGAAATTTTCAAGCAAACAAAACTTAAGCAGCACTCTTAATTTTTTTTTTCGTTTATTTTTTATTTTTGTTACCATTTTGCAGTATTTTTGGAAAAAATACGTCAATGGATCCCAAAATTCTTACGAAATTTAAAAATCCAGACTTCTAGGTTTAGGATGTAACAAGAACCTGGAAATCTGGGCTACACCCACAGGGCAAATAAGTGTGTCAAAATAATGGCTTTGTCAGGTATGAAAGAACCAGGACGGAGTGAATAGTACATACATTACTCCAATAGCACATATATAATAAATAAATAACATTATTCCCATCCCCTCAGTAAGGAACAGGATTTCTATTAATCCATAACTTGATTCTGACTTCATAAAATAGCTCACTATCTTTGCACCACTTTTCGTTTTTTGGACACATTATTGCCATTCTACAAAAACAATTTTACCATAGTCTCTTGAAGTATTTCTATTATCTGTTCATTCACTGAACAAAAAATGTTCAATCATCTTACTTCCTCATCTTAACAGCTACTTATATTTACAACATTATTTTACAATTTTAAATTTGGAGGAAAGCAGCAAAATTTACACCCTATCATTATCACATAATTTTCTTGTGCCATTTTTAACTATGGTGATAAGTGAAATATTTGTTGAAATAAAATGACAGTTCAGCTTGAAATGTATATATTTAAGCATGGTTTGAAATTGGTTAAAAGAACTTCCATTTATAGTATGTCACAAAGAGAGAAATAAACAACTACTTACACACTATCACCTTGTACAAATAGTTCTGGTCTCTCTTTTAACAAATTCTTCTTCAACCATGTAATTAATGATTTAATAGTCCCTAGGGTGTAAAACATATTATGGATCTGACAGAATTAATAAAAATATTTTAATAACACAAAAACAGCTTAAAAAATGTATATCACACTTTTAAAAGCAAATTCAATCTTACAATGTCACTACTTAAGAAAGATCATACTAAAAAAATATCAAGATTGTCTTGATGAAACTTTTATTGCCCTCAACAGATTCAGTTACACTTTTGATTTGTATGCAACATTTTCAGTGCAAAATTTAATTAACAAATGCAAAGTAAAATTGAGATGTGTATAAATACTTTACTTTAATGATTTACTCAATTTTAACTCGAAATCAACAATGATCCACAACAAAGATCTGAGAGGGAAAAGTCGTGACCAAGACTATCATCAACATAAAACTAATGACTACGGTAAAGCAATGAGAGGACTGGCAGTTACAAAGTTCACAGCTTTATGCTGTTGGAGCATACCTGCTGCCAACCTGAGAAAATTCAAATGTGTAAAAATGTGCGTGAACGACATTTCTAATGATTTTTTTTTTAACTATGCGCAAACATTTATAATGAGTTTAACCATGTACAAGTAAAAATAAATGCAAATATTTATGCATTTGATAACTTTTAGATGTTTATAATACAAACAAATTATATCACATTTTGGTACCAAACTTGACGTTTTACGTCGTCCACAGCGGACCGACGACTTCCATAGTAAATACGTAAAATCCGCAGTAGTTGGAGTCCAAATCTTTCTTTTCACCGCATGATCTTATTCGGTGCCAAGCGGAATGGTGTGCACAGAGAATTTACTGTGCCGAAGTCCCAACGATGATGATGGGGCACGGACGGGTGTTCTAGCGCACAATGGCGCAAAATCTGCCTTTTGTAGCAAGATGGCGCAAGATTTTTGTTTTGGCACAAAATTCCTATCTCTGTTTTATATTTTATTTATAGGGATATTTTTAGCAAAAAGTACAGAAAATTTTTATAATCCGGAAGAAAAGTTCTTTCGGCCGGAAAACCGGAAGACTGTATAAAAAATGGAAAACTTCTGCAAAATCCGGAACAGTTAACAGGTATGATTTAACTGAAGCATTAATAAATGTTTCTCAAGGAAGATTTAAAAAAAAAAAATTAAATATACAGAAATGCGTAAAATAAAGTGATCTATGTGTAAAATTGTAAAGAACAGTTAAAATGCGTAAATTTTGCGCGTAACGCATAAAATTTGGCAGGTATGTTGGAGCTGGTGAAAGTGCGCACGAGCTTTAATACTATATCTGCACTATGGGTAAAAGCTGGGAGGTGCTGCCAAGAAAAAAAAAATGTTTTCACTCCAAAACATTTCCCTACAAGAGGTCTGCATGCACCTTAATTTGTAAAGCCCAGCTTGACCCCAAACTTTAGGGGGCCCTGCTTAGATATTCTACTTTACAGGCTGGCTTGGCCTGTTTCAGATTTTCATCCAGTGCTCTCAGCCACTTATTGCAAATAACGCAAAGCTTCCACTGGAGAAACAAAGCTGCTCTACTGAGCTGAATTACCTCAGTTATGAATGGGATGTAAAGCAGATAGACGTGCCATTTCTAATAGGCCTTCCTACTTTAAACCATAACAAACTAGGCACTATGCTCACACAA
The DNA here is from genome assembly GCA_039090855.1 of Macrothele yani. Lineage (NCBI taxonomy): Eukaryota > Metazoa > Arthropoda > Arachnida > Araneae > Macrothelidae > Macrothele > Macrothele yani. The sequence goes on from CM077010.1 coordinate 57,857,808, forward strand.
CTGTCTCCTTTAACTTCGTTATGTGTGAATGTAATACCACCTAATTATTTAACTACATGACAAAGTTTATCCACTGATGCCTGTTGTTCACTCCACCTGGAGGGAACCAAGTGCATTTCAGCTGGGAAAGGTAATTAAAAATAGCTGCTAGCAGACAAAGATAAATCATGAATCTTTTTTTTTTTTCTTGGGGGGGGGGGAAGGGCTGCTTGCTAAATGAGCAATCAATGACATCAAAACAGTCCAAAGTACAATAATTTTCAGAAGTCAAAATTAAATTCAAGTACTTTTTCAGGAATTTAAGGAGAAAATGGTCCATTTAAGCAATTATCCTTAAATTTCAGGGGTACAATTGATGATGTGCTAACTCATAAGCAGATTAGTCAGTTTTAACTTTGAAACCATCAGCAAATGATTCAACTTTTGTAAAATCTGTACAAGATTGGCTCCTAAACTTCTCACAGAAGTGTTCGGGCACAATTGCTTGAACATCTGCCAATATATTTTGGACTGTTATGGTGAAAAAAGTGGTGCCTTTTTGAAAAGAATAATTACTGGGGATGAAACATGGATCCACTACTAAGAACCCAAGAGTAAATATCATGGTTTGGAATGAAAACATCCAAGATCACCACAAAAAAAAAAAAAAAAAAAAAAAATCAAAACCCAACAGCTGAGGAAGTGTTGGTGGCAGTTTTTCTCTGGGACTTGCAAAGTTGCAGAGGCGAATACCGGAACATTATCAGAAGAGGGGTTCAACAGTGAATTCTGTTTATTATAAAAAGATGCTACGTGGTAAACTCAAACCCACAATTCAATGCAAACACTAAAGATTATTGCTGAAAGTTATTTTGTTGGTGCATGGCAATATACATCCTCCACTGAACCCCAAAAAGTTGAAACTAGAGTCTTGCACAAAGCTTAATTTGGAAAGCCTGGCCCAGCCTAGCCTGTTTCAGACTTTCATTAGGTATTCTACACCACTTATTGCACAGTTTATGACCCGGCCTGGCCCGTTTCAGACTTTCATTGTGTATTCTACACCACTTATTGCAACTAACACAAGGCACCCTCCACAAAAAGAAAGCTGCTTTACTGAATCAAACTACCTCAGTGGTAAATAGAATACAACACAGAGAGATGAGCCATTTCTCACAGAAATTCCTCCCACAGATAGTTTAAACCTGACTACATACTTCTGTACTTCTGTTACAAATGTAAACACATTCCTCTTCCACACTTAAATATAAACAATGTAGTCTCAATCTCAAATATGCAAATACTTTGAACTTCCTCATCTTCATTGTAGCAACAAATTGCATTAGAAGCTTGGTCATTTGGTTTCATAAAGCTGAAAAGTCCATATATGTATTATTTTTCTGAAAAAGTAAAAGAGCCATGTTTTAGTCACTGTCTTTGCATACATACACACTGCATAGAAATGACATTCTGGTGTTGCATGACATCAAAAAAATCCTGACAGATGACAAATCTTTAGTAATTATTGCATTTTATATGAAACCTTCATAATAGTCAGGCTGACTGCTGTCACAGTTCCAGGTATAAATGGTCATAACTGAGTTTCCTTTCCAAATATGAATTTAAAAAAGCCCACAAAGTTGTGAGGTAACTATATGATATGTAAAACTAGTGTGTAGGTTAGTTATTCAAGTCTAGTTCACCATTGTGGTCATAGTGTTATAGGAAATTAAGCCAACAAAGTGAAAATGGAATATCATTTCAACTTTTAAAGAAATAAACCAGCCAATTTCAACCTCTCATCATACAGCTTGTCTGGATTTCAGTTGTAATTATTCAACTCATTTGGTGGTGGATGCAATTACAGGTTTTTCATTTCACTCGATGAGTTTTGCCATCTGATTATTTAACAAGTCAGTCTTCATTTTGTGATTGAATTTTTTTCTTTAATCCAGGAACAAAATGCTAAACTTTCCAGTAAAGGCCTGGGCTGCAGACCTCTAGTTGAAACTAGTGATAGCATAAATCATTCCTCCTTGGGAGTTCATTCATCATCAATGCAAGAGTCATTCATGAAACAAATGACCATTCAATTTCCAGGTTGTCACTATGCTCACTGAAAAAAAAATATTAATTGCAGGGATCTTGTGTTTATTATTAGGTGCACAAATAATTTTTAAAGTGATTTTTGATACCGCTAATTTACATATCCGACATTCCCCCGAGTTGTTGTCACGTGACTAACTGGTCCAGAGTACAAAATGTGACACAAAAGTTTGCCCAACAATCAAACGCAGTTGTACATTGCAAGTAGGTGAAAGATGGCATGCGATGCTGCATTTATTCAACACTGCATTTGTTACGCATTTGATCAAGGAAAAAGTGCTGCAAAAGCATTTGCATCGATCTGTTCTGTTCTAAGGGAGAATATTGTATTGAAAAGCATGTGTGAGTTTTTGTTTAGATGGTTTAAAGCAGGTGATTTTGATGTTAGTGATTGACGATGTAGCGGCACCACGCAGAAGGTTGCACATGAGGAACTACAAGCATTAATGGATGAAGATTCGTTTCAAACGCAAAAAGAACTAGTTGAACATCTGGGGGTAACTCAACAAACCATTTCCAATCATTTACCCGCAATGGGAAAGATTCAGGACAGAAAATGGGTGCCACATGACCTGAGCCAGAGGAACAAGGATGAGTGTGTGATGGAGTGTTTGAATCTGTTGAATAAACAACACAGAAAGTCTTTCCTGTGGAAAATATTAGTGAGTGATGAAAAGCGGATATGGTACAACAATCCCAAAAGCAAAAAACACTGGGTATACCCAGTGGAGCAATTCAACACCAAAACACAATATTCACTCCAAGAAAGTTATGCTGTGCATCTGGAAGGATATGAAGGGTGTGGTGCTCTATTATGAACTATTGGAACAGGGTCAACCTGTTACTGCTGATCGTTACAAGAAACAATTGCTGCAATTGAACCAGGAAATCTGTCGGAAACGTCCATTCACAGGCAAAGGATTGTGTCCCGTGAAATTACTGCATGACAATGCTAGGCCAGATGTCGCGAAATCGGTCAAGGAAACGTTATTCACGCTTGGCTGGGAAGTTTTGGAGTACCCTGTGTTTAGTCCCAACATAGCCCCTTCAGACTATCATTTGTTCTGATCGATGCAAAACAGTTTGTCTGCTATATGGTTCGGGACATGTAACAAAGCACGAAAATGAGTTGGCGACTTTATAGCATCACATGGCAAAGTATTCTTCATGGCTGGAATCTGTCAGCTGCCCGACCAATGGCGGAAGGTGACAGATCATGACGGTGCATATTTTGATTCGTAAAGGTGTTGATTTCTCTCAAATGACATGTTGCATTGTCTTAAAACGCTTTAAAACTTATTTGTACACCTAATACCAAAGTGCTTTCAAGGCCACAGCTCTTTTTGGCCAACTGCTTAATAAACGAGTGTGTGTTCTTCCTTTTTTTTTTTTTTTTTTGATTGGAGGTTTGACGACAACCATGAGCAACTGAATGGGCTATATAAGCAGTCGCCCATCGCTAATATAGGGTCACTGGTTACATGGGAGCGAGAGAGCCAGCGCCATAAGACAAACACAACATCCATAGCTCACCGGGATTGGAAACCAGATCAATCTTGGATGAATGATCAGATGCCATCACTTAGACCACTGCGCTGTTCATTCACGATTTTTTTTTTTAATTGGAGGTTTAACGAGGTCCCAGAACAACTCAGTGGGCTACAAGCAGTCACCCATCGCTAGTTTAGGGCCACTGGTTCCAAGGAAGGGAGACAGTCAGCGCCATAAGACAAACACAATATCCATGCCTCACCGGGATTCGAACCCGGACCCATCATGGATGAATGATCAGATGCCATCGCTTAGACCACTGCGGCAATGTGTGAGCTCTTGATACACGATTAATGATTTGCTACAAGACAGGTCAAGGTGAATGATTCAAGCACGCCATTCAAATAAATGCAGGTGTAGCAAACACATGGCTTTTAGCATGGCAACGAGCCTTAGAAACGTACGTGAAGGACAACCAGTTCCCATTGAAATGATGTCTTACTTTAAAAGTTTAACTTCCGACTACAAAATGCGGTATTTGGGGAAAATTAAAGAGATTGAAGGAAAAGATCCCTATGTGCTGAACGCAAGTATCTTCGAAGGTGACACGAAAAGATTTTTGGAAGTGTAAATAGCAAATATTTTTTATTACTTTGTCTTCGGTTGAAGTGCCTTTACCACAGAAAAGTTCATGGCATATAAAAGTCTGGAAGCATATATCAATTTCTCATTGTCGATATCCTTTTACATGGTAATTTAGTGAGATTACTAATTAGTGAGCAATTAGTAACTCTTCAATAAAAGTGTGTAAATTTAGAGCAAATCTGGTTTTGCACGCAAAATTGTGGTAAAAAAAACAACACAGTATTTTTGCTGGGATTTGCACCCTAATTTATGCATCCGAAAATAAACTTAGCAGCAGAATCCTGGTCTGTAAACAGACATAGACACCAAAATTAATTTTATTTGGACAATAATTTTAGCCATTATTTGCATTTTTCCACAAAAGTGTGCTTCAGCTCCAGATAAAAATTCAGCGGTACTAAAAATAAAATCAATGGTCTTTTGGGGAGAAAATACTAGTAAAGTAAAACCCCCAACACTGACAGCCAAATAACCGTAAAAGTGAAAAGCCAAAAATTCACAAAAAAAGTGGGTCAGAGGAACGGTGTGCTCGAACTCTCCTAAAAAAATCTAGAGCATCCAAAGAGATTTGATTCTGACTAAAAGTTAGGTTGGTTAACAAATTAGCTTTTAGCTCTATAAAAAGTTTCAACACCCTCCTAGATCAAGCAGGAACCTTCTAAATAGTAGCCCCTGGAGGTGAAAACCCACATGCACAGAAGTGCCAATTGGATACCAAAGCATTGATTTACGAAACTAAGGGACAAACTCTAGAAGGAAATAAGAAAATAGTCAGTAGCAATAAAACCTATGCATAAAAACAGCCAACACCTTTTAAATACAAATTGAAAATAAGTGAAACGTCTGGTCCAATAAGTGCAAGCACTGCACGACAACAGCATTTGAACAAGTAAAACATTCTCTGCCTTACCACGAATCACTAATTTCTGGATAAAACTAACCTTTTAAAGTTCTCTGCCTTTGAAGTCTAATTCTTCAATGAAAAGTGTTTTCTATGCTCTGGGAAGCAATCGCCCTTTGTTTGGCAGATCAGTGAATCTTTTCAGCACTGCCTTTAGAGGCAGCAGCTGGCAGCCTAAAAATGAACTTTCAGTCTCGATTTCCACTACTACTGCAATTAATAACGTCACAAAATCTAGTCATTTTGACTTCAAATTTCTATAAACACCAACCTATAATGGTCGCACTTTACACACTAGCTACAGGGCAGCTAGCTATGTTTGTCCTTCAGGAACTGTTACCACTTCACTTAAACTTTGTGATGACGTTACATACTACATCCTCATGGCCTTTATGTATCATTCCCATTCTTATGTTTCACCATTATTTTCTAGCTGACTGCTTATTTACACAATGGTTGGTATTTGTAATAATTTATATATAAATATGCTTCAGATATTATTAACCCACCCTCATTATGACCACTAAATGTTTATCGAAAGAAACACATTTAATTGTTGTATTTAAAAGGTAGTGAAATTTCAATTAAAAATGCTAAAATGAAAATCACTTACATGCTTCTTCCTGGGCAGGCAAAGACACAGAATATTTTTTCTGGTTATCAAATAACAGTTCAAGCCCACCACTACAGACAAACATTAAGCACAGCAGTCAGAACAAACACATGGAATATTATTTGCATACAATTAGTTTCATCTCACAAATTGTAAAACTTGCCACAGAATTTAAAAATTATCAGAATGAGTAGGCTTTCAGAAATAAATATAATGGAACCTTGGTTATATGTTTTTCACTTTTATATGTAATTCTGATTAGTCCTGATATTTTGCTGTGTTTCTATTGCTTTTTTAATTTGGTAATATGTTATTCATTTATACACATTTTGCAATTGTACATTAGAATTTGAATTTCAGAATATCAAAAATACATGGTTGATTCTTTTACATGTAATCTGGCATGTTACAACTTTGAAAGAATCAAAACAAGCTTGCTATATTCCTTCTTGGTACAGCCAAATTTGAACCTTGATCTTGCCAGAGAAGGGTGTGTTGTTTACTTTCGGTTTGGATAAAAAATTGGTTTTGATTTCATAATTGATAAATCTCTGGGATGTAACCTTGCAATTCCACAATTTTGTGGTGTTCTAGAATAGAATCTAAGATATATCATCAACATCCAACATTCTGTTTCCAAATGGATGCACCCAGGTTCTGTAGAAAAATAAATAAATTGGGTCATTCCATGTCAAATCAACAAGGCTCACAACCCGACATTTTTTTATTTTTATGAAACTTGGTATGATTATAGTATTCATCAATATATACAAACATGATTTTTTAAAGAATTTTTAATGCATCCATTGTTGAGTTATTGATTTTTGAAATAAAAAAAAAAAACTCTGAAATTTCATCATCAGAGCAAACTTTAACTGCCAATTGCTCGGGTTCTAGTAGAGCTAGGGTCGTGAATTATGGCTCATTTTAAAGATCTTGAATTGGGCTTTCATTTGATATGCCACATGACACTATTAAAAAAAATTATGTCAATTTTACAATTAAAAAACATGTGTTTTTTTTTAAATCTGAAAAAAATATGTTTAACAAACATTTTTCTACATATCCTGAAAGTTTCATAATGGGATCGCTATGGGATCACTATAAAAAAATTAATAACGTAGAACAATGCAAATGAAATGTGCCAGATGTACTTACCGGTTCCACCCATGACTGGAAGGGTATTCTTTATGTGGTTTGTGTAAAATGTCATACTTGTTCTTTTAAACATTGTGAATGTTAAAGAATGAAAATAAACATCTAAGTAATTTGAAACTGTGTCCCAAAGTAATTAATTTCATAATTCAGTATAAGGTTCTGTGTGCATATTTACACTTACAAAATTATTTTATCTTCTATATGTATCCTGCTTTTTTTTTTTCTTTTAAATTTTGCTGCACTTGTATGCCAGTGCTTGATTTGCCTTCTTTGTCTCAATAATTGTTAAATTACATACTCTTCCAGCAGCTGTTGTCGGGTCAACTTTTAACAAAACATCAGATTTACGAACCAACAGTATATCCGGTGATTGAGGATACTTGTATGATGGAGATCGACCATGCAGCTCCAGGAAGCTCACTTTTACCTCTTCTGTGTCCTCATTCACACCAAGTACACATCCCAAACACCAGTGCTCTGAGTACTTACTAATCACAAAACCTACCATATTTTCAAAACTAATGTTCTCTTCCCCTTCATCTGTAGCACATATCTCTTCTTTAAAATGCTCAGAAAGTGAGTGAGTTTTGACTAGTAATTTGTATTTTCCAGCAGGAATGAAACAATGGAGTTTCTGAGTATCACTTATTGTCTTAGCAGAAGCTATTCTACTTTTAAAGATAATTTCCTCCTCTTTGTAATTTTCTGTTGTTGCAAACCGAAAGTGAATGGAGGCAATTCAAAAAGTTGGCGTGGGGTCATAATTTGATTATTATAAACAAGTTGTAAACTTGCCTTTGCAGCTAATTGCTTCACAGTACCCCCTATCCCATCACATGCATTTTTGCCATGTGCTGTTGCAAAAAAAATTCCATTCTGCTTTTATATTAAAGTCAGTCTTGTGGTAGCACAAGCTGAGGAAGTTTGACTTGTTTTTGTATTGTGAAGCTGCTCCATCCAAAAAGTAAAATATCTTTTCAGGTTTTTGAGAAAAATGTGACTGCATGAAATTAATTAGGTAACGCTGAAACAGATGGACAGCTATACTTTCGTGAATTAGGCAGTCGGATATAATCACAAAACTTACATGTCCTAGGTTCTGAGTTTTCTCATCTCGATAGTATATAACTATAGGATGCAGGGTTGCTTGGGCATTGTTCCAGTGAAAGCCCTGAGCTGCATCTTGCAACACAAAAGAATAATTTTAAGTAAAGTCACAAATTACTATGTATTGATTTCTATTATTGTGTCTTTAAGATGTCTTAAGTAACTTGACTGTTGAGTTACTATAAAAGAATTGTGAAGCAGGGCTGGAAGTTTTCCAAACAACAGGTCCAAAAACTTCTGTGTGGATTTTGATAATGCTTCAAGTACTGTCCTCTTCTCTAATTGCATCCATTGCTTAAATGTCACATTTTCTATAATATTTAGATCAAAACAATCTTCAAATCGTTGCTTGAGCTGTTCTAATCTTGGACAGTTGTTGCACTGACTGAAGTAACATGCAGGTGTAGGGTTTCCACAAATTATGTTTGCAAGGACATCTTTATAGGAGTTTATTGGCTGAACAGTGTATCCTGTTTATTCAGGTAACTTGCAGTGTGTCATCATCTGATGCATTGTACAAACACAAACAGAATGTGTGCCACTTGCTCCTGCAAGAACGCAGTGCTTAGGGCGAAGTTCACAGAACTTGGAGAATCCCACCTTTTTCTCTTGAAATCTCTCTTTAAAAAGAGTATACAATTCATGCAAATTACTCAGAAGCAATTTTTTTTTACCAGTTGACGCTTATTATCTATTTTAATGGAAACAGTCTTTTTTCTTCTGGCATTTGGTGGCTTACATAGTCACTTTCATAAAATTCTTGTATACAATTTGCTGTGTCTTTGTCTAAAGTCTTTCCTGGCTTTGGATCAGGAGAAGACATACCTTTTTCTTTTACTAGCTTTTTAGCCTTTCTGGGAATAAAATTTGAAATTCTAAATTCTGTTTCAATTCATTTCAGTGACCAAGATTTAGGCAGTGTACTCAATATCTGCATTCTTATGCTTTTATTTTCTGTGGAATGAAATTTTTCTTTCAACTGTGTTATAATTTCTGGTTCAGGAGATGAAATATCCTTTCGTTTCGACGCAGGACTTAACTTTAATAATTTTGCTCGAAATGCTTCTTGGGCTTTTTTATATTTCTCTTCAGGGTATTTTTTTTCTTGCAGGCATTTTTTCTTGATTGGTGTTTCATCCAGACATTGTAAACTTCTGTTACATGCTTCTATAGCATGCTCTTTTTCAGGAGTTGATACTTCAATGTTTTCAGATGGAACAGCATGGCCTTCGGCTTCTTGTTCATTATAGCTGTCAGAAGGTGAAGAGGAATGTTCAGCAGCTTCAGAGTGAAATTTCTGGATTGCTTTACGACAGCTGTCACAGATCTTGTCTCCAGTAACTTGTTCTGTAGCAATAGATTCTTGGAAACTGTTCACAGAATTTTTTTTATATTTATAGTTTGGTTTCCCAAGGGGGTTGCAACAGTAAACCACACTTGAAACGTTTGATGTGGATGGTCTGCTGGCATCCATCTTTTAGTTTGCTTTTACTTTAAAACCTAGGAAAGAAACACAATTTGTTACTCTTATGGATATATATTAACTTTTTAACTAATTATAATTAATTCATTAACATTTGCAGTGTTTCTAAGACCAGGGATAGCATTTTAGATAGACAAAATAAACAATTTCTCAGTCACTGATGGTGCGTTAAAGTAACGTCCTTCTATGTTATTTATTTTCTTATAGTGATCCCATAGCGATTCCATTATGAAACTTTCAGGATATGTAGAAAAATAATGTTTGTTAAACATATTTTTTTTCAGATTTTTTAAAAAACATGTTTTTTAATATTTCAATTTCAAAATTTTAAAATTGACATTGATTTTTTTAATAGTGTCATGTGGCATATCAAATGAAAGCTCAATTCAAGATCTTTAAAATGAGCCACAATTCATGACTCTAGCTCTACTAGAACCCGAGTAATTGGCAGTTAAAGTTTGCTCATATGATGAAATTTCAGAGTTTTTTGAAATTTCAAAGATCAATAACACAAAAACGCATGCATTAAAAATTCTGAAAAAATCCATATATGTTTATATTGATGAATTCTACAAATATACCAAGTTTCATAAAAATAAAAAATGGTCAGGTTGAAAATGCTATTTTTGCTGGTTGATTTCACATGGAATGACTCAATTGTTAATTCATGTGTTGCATATTGAAGCACTGCTCTGTCTTTCTAAGCTGTGAGGATTTCATATAATCTGGAATCTGCATTTTCACACACAGATAAAGTTGTCAAAGAGAAGTTTGATTCTTAGAGGCTTCATGATTTTAGAAATGCAATAAAATGTTATAATTTGTAATGCTGATTATTTCTTTTACCACCAGTTCAACTTTTTTTTTTAAATTGGAGGTTTAACAACCACAGTGAGCAAATCAATGGGCTATAAGCAGTTGTCCATCCCTAATTTAGGGCCACTGATTGCAGGGAAGGGAGAGAGCCAGTGCCATAAGACAAACACAACATCACCAGAATTCAAACCCAGACCCATCTTGTAAGAATGATCAGAAGCCATTGCTTAGAGACCACTGGGCCACTAGGGCGGCAAAATTCAACTTTAAATAAATCATTATTAAAGAATATCTTATACTCCTTTAAATCATAAGTTTTACAATAATGTTTAATATTTTAAAATTTTGTTTATGGGTTTATAAGAGCATCTCCTGATAAAATATATAACCAAGTTTCCACTGCAGCTTAAATTCAAGTACCTAAAAGAGTATTAGAAGAATTATCAAATGATAGTACTGCATTGTATAACAAACTGGGAAAAAAAAAAAAAAAAAAAAAGAACAAGTAGGAACAATGTGTAGAAAGATTTAAAACCTCCACCACCAGGATGTGTGAAATAATGTAGTGAAGTCTGTTAATGCTTTTGGGAATGTGACTATCATCTCCCATAATTCTGCTTTGACCAGGCCTACCCAAATTTGAAGGTCAGATTCCAGCAGGTTTGACATTTTCTGTCAGTGAGAGACAAGAAAAAATGATAGTTACAGCAGGTCTCCTATGCAGTGAAAGCAGAAGCATTTGTGGTGAGACTTTACAAATATTTTTACATTAACACCAATCATCTGCTTCATCTGAGAGACCTATGACTTGGAGCTCAAACAGGTTCTACAAAATGTTAAAATATTTCAATCACTAACTGCAGCTACTGACAGGATGTTCCAAATTTATGAAGTACTTAAGTTTTACTTTTGATCTTAAGAATACTACAAGTACATTTTTTATCCTACTTCTCTGCTCTAGTTGGCAAATTCCTGGAACATACTCTGTAGCCTCGAGTAGACACTTGTAAAACATCAGCAAAAATGAAGGTGGGTTAAACTATATCCATTACTGATTATCCATATGTCTTCCAAGTTCAATGATTGAAAGACATTCTATTCACATAAACGTTATTAAAGGCCCCCTTTTTTTAAGACATCAAGAAGTTTTTGTTACAAGTTCTGTCAGAAAATTATTTTAAAACATGTCACTATGGCATATTTTGATTGGTTTTTTTCTTATATGCCTATAAGATTTTAAGTGGTGCATTATAGTTGTTTCAGCATTTTGCCAAACAGTGACACTTGTCTGGCAAATTAAATCAGCTGTCCTTCTTTCAAAAAAATTAAGTAGTAGTCTTGTTTTCCTCACAATCAATCCAACTATGCTGGTTTTATAACAACCGGTGTTGAACCATCGTTTCATATCATTTTGCTCTTTTCTACTCTGATATTAAACTTCACCTTCTATCATTATTATATTTTGAATCAATAAATGCAGTACACAACATAAACGTTATGTGCTTTAAATAAACTGGCACAGGAATACATGGATTTACTTCTTAGAACAGGTGTATATTTTCATACTCAACATTTTGTTCTGGACTTCCCATGTCGATGGGAAAAACGCTTTCTTAAAAATTTAAAACCTGTAGACATAAACATTTAAAGAATTTCTTTTATGAATTTTATTCTTAGTTTCACTTCAGAAAACTGAAAAAAAATAAATTCTGAATTGATTTTTAGTTATAACTACATGGCTCCACTCCATTGGACACCCCAAACCAAAAATTTATTCCACTTTTGAGAACAGAAATGCATCTCTTGATGGAAACGCTGAAGAAATCAACGAACAAAATCATATGTGTGCAATCCATAATGACAGACATCACAGTTCCACAAAACTTGCGCTCACCAAGAGCAACGATAAACACAACAGAAGGAAACACTGGGGAATATAAATGCAAACAGATATCGATGTTGAACACAAAGACTTACGAAAAATGCAATTCATGAGGCAGCTTATAGGTTGTCTTATGTTATAAACGTGCTTTCGATTAAAATATACATAATATCTAAGGTATTTTACCTGATATTGTCAAAGTATTTCTCAAGTTGTTTGCTCTGAGGCACATGCTCCCGGCCCAGAGAGCTCCCTTACGTTACGGACTTTTGGTTAGTTATAAAAGATTTTTTTTGCAAAAATAAAACAGTTAGGTTATGTATTTACAGTTCCACATTCATTCGCTTGCACAATCAAACGTTTAAAATTTACTATTAATTAAAAGATTTTAGTAGAAAGAGTTATACTCATCGGGTCAGACGTCTCACAAGAGGTTCGTTGTTATGGAGAGCGCTTTCTACGGAACTTAACGGGCCACTATTCTACACGTTAAGAAAAATATGTAAACGTAATTAATATCATATCAATCTAATCTTGCATACTAATATTGCGCACATAATCAACAAAATTAAAGTTACCTGAACTCCACAGTTACGTTCATTCCGGTATTGCCACTGTTTTCAAACAACAGCCATGTGCAAAAACGTAAAGCGATTAGTCGAAAAGAGACAGTATCGATTACAGACATCGTGGCCTAGCTATCGATATGCTGTCAAGTGAGTCAACCAGTGAGATCTTTCTTTTGTTTGTTTGTTTGTTTGGAGGTTTAACGACCACCGTGAGCAACTCAATGGGCTATAAGCAGTCGCCCATCCCTAAGTTAGGGTCACTGAATGCCATAAGATAAGTGCCATAAGACAAACACAACATCCATGCCTCACCGGGACTCGAACCCGGACCCCGTTCGGACGAATGATCAGAGGCCATCGCTTAGACCACTGCGCCACCGGGGCGGCCAACCAGTGAGATCATGAATGAGATAGAAGAAGTCAGGTGTGTCAACCAAGGAAGTTAGAAGAAGAGGAGGTGAAGGGACCCGTTTTCAGTGAAGCCAAAACAGATCAGCTATTTCTGTCCTCTCTCTGAGGTGGTGGAAGTCTGCGCTGCGAGAGTTCGGGAAAGTGACTTCACTTCCTGTGGCTTAAGCAGATTTACCAAACCAAGGATGGAAAGAAGGAATATTTCGGACTTCTGATTTCTTAACATTAAGCTTTTGGTTATATTTTAAACATGGTTACTTGCACATGGGCAGTATGCACGGTTACTTACACATAGCCAGTAAGTAACCATGCGCACTATGCACTTCCGCTCAAAAAATCATTATTTTGTTCAATTTTTTAAAGAAATATCAACACAAATTTTCCTGTTTTTTCTGGAATTTTTCTATTGTGGGAATGAGTATTTCAGCCTCAATTTTTTTCATGCCTGTATGGGTAGAGTAAGGGTTCGAAATCGCGATTTCCACATAGAGATATACAAGAGATTCTTAGATTGGGCGCATTGGCGTAGTCAGCTGATAAAAAGTGGCGTCACGACAAAAGCACAGGGAGAGGGGTTGTTGCCACCTCCTCTTACTTCTAACCTCCTTGGTGTCAACTAACGAGAGAAAAGCAGCTACTTGGTGTTTACCAAGGAGTATAGAATAAGGGGAGAGAGCATGTGCTCTCACCATTGAAGCCAGCGAAGTTGCGTGGTCGCCATATTACATTACCCTCAGTTGCTCATTTTTGCTTTGTTAAGGAAGATTCAGTTAAGGAAAATTTCAGTTTTTTATTTCGTGTGAGAAGGGCGTTTGCTTATGACTGATTTATGACCAGCGATGGCGATATCCACACATCTCATTCGCAGCAATAAAATCGGCACCCACCAATTGGCGAACGGCACTTGCTTTTTACAGCGGAACGCTAGAACAGCTCCACGAGCAATCTACCGTTTTCGAGCTGGCAACGCTCAGTAAATATTAAGTTTTTTTTTTTTGATTGAAGGTTTAATGACAACCGTGAGCAACTCAATGGGCTATAAGCAGTCGCCCGTCCCTAATTTAGGGTCACTGGTTCCAGGGAAGGGAGAGAACCAGTGCCGAAAGACAAACACAACATCCATGCCTCACCGGGATTCAAACCCGGACCCCGTTTGGACGAATGATCAGAGGCCATCGCTTAGACCACTACGCCACCGGGGCGGCTAACAAGGAATCACGAATGGCAATAGATATAGCCGCTTTTCTTCTTTAATTGTCGTTTGCTATATATTTCTCAGTACGAATTAAGATACTTACTGTAAATACGAAAGTATAATTTTTTATCATTCTCCCAACGTATATAGCGGTAAGATCGTTCTTTTATTTTTAGTTCTTTTTCAACATCTCAGTTATAGTTTTCATTTCGTACACGATATATATATATATATATATATTTTTATGAAACCAACTTTAGTCATCATGATGAATAAAAAAAATAACAGCCGCCCCGGTGGCGCAGTGGTCTAAGGCGCTGGCCTCTGATCATTCGTTCGTAAGGGTCCGGGTTCGAATCCCGGTCAGGCATGGATGTTGTGTTTGTCTTACGGCACTGGCTCTCTCCCTTCCCTGGAACCAGTAACCCTAAATTAGGGACGGGCGACTGCTTATAGCCCATTGAGTTGCTCACGGTGGTCGTTAAACCTCCAATCAAAAAAAAAAAAAAAATAATAACAATGCAAAGATAACCACCCATAATGTTTGCATTCGAATGTAAACAACAACAGATGCATTGCCAGATCAAAAACGGTAGATTGTTCGCGGAGCTGTTCTAGCGTTCCGCTGTCTTAGCTGTGAGAAATGAGGAATGCCCCGTTTGTGGAGGAATAGCCATTTTTTTATTTGGATGGATACTGCAAACAGGTTTAATTGTTCGATTTGTGCAGACAGCCGCCAATGAAGAAACTAATGTTAACTAAGATGTAAACAACCTGTGTCACGACTTCGACGACGTATACGAACTACAATTGCTGTTTCAGTGCCGATCGCCAATTGGTAGGTGCCGGTTTTATTGCTGCCCATGAGATGTGTGGATATCGCTGTCGCCAGACGCTAGTTGATTTTTGGAATTGTTCATTTGAAGTTTAACTAAGATTAAAAACTGAAGGGAGATCTATTGTATTTACGGATCAAAAACTATGATGGAATAGCTAAACATTTCTAGTACGAATTAGAAATTTGTCCAGTTTTCAATAACTCTTGGTCAAAGATCACATTCCCGAAAACGTTTTATTAAAACTTTGTAAAAAGCATTCGTTTCTCACGCACAATAAAATCCGTGGGTTTTTTTTTTTTTTATTATTTTAAATTCGTAAATTATCGCATTTCTTAGTATATAGTAATCTATCAACGCTAACGGATTTTATTGTGAGCTACAAACGTTTTACAATTTGCATATTCCGTGTACTCTTCGTTAAAATTTTGTAAATTATCAAAGTTTAGCACGAACTATTGTTTCAAAAGTAATATTTCGTTGCGTTTCTGTCTTCAGAAACATTCACTCTATCACATGAAATAAATCAGGGTTTTCTTCTTCATTTTAGCGTTTGTGAAAGACTTCATGCATTACTTTAAACAGCATGTACTTTTCGTGTGACGAGATAAAGGGATTTTTGTCGTACGCAGCAGTAAAACGGGACTTAGCGGTGCTTTGAAAGGAAAGAATGGAAAACAGTGGTGATATTATAGACTACATTCATAAACGTACATGATATTTTTTTCTTTTCGCAAGAAGGCTCTAAAAGTGTTAGCCTGCCTATATTGTTAGGTACGTAATTCGATGGGAACGCAATTAGGAGGCTAACATAAGATGGCTACCGCTCAGAGCGTCGGCTTCAGAGCTTTACTATAGGCACTGTAGCTTTACGTACGGCCAAGGCTGAACTGGATCCACCAGGCTGTAACATTAAGCAAAACAAGCGAGGACAGAAAAGATGAGTTGGGACGCAGTGCTATCGATTGACATAGTTCGCATTAACAAACTGATTCCGTATCATTATATTTACATTTGAGATTTTATTTATATTTACTTTCACATGAACAGATGGATATTTGCATTCTGAATTCGTAGTACTTGGGCAAGAAAATTTTTCTGTAGGAACTGGTGTAATTTATGTGTAAATCTCATTCCTCCTTTATTCTTGAACGATCTAGGACTGAGATTTTGGTAAATGTGTAGATTAGCGTCTTAAATTATTTCGTCGGAAAAATGTTAGTACCTGGAAAAAGTGCGACGTACAGATTTTGGAGTATGGAAATTAATGGCAAATGGTGCAGAAATTTCGTATTTTAAATGTCTTTTAAAGATTTTTATTGTAACATTTACCTGTAAGTTCGATGCTGTGAAAAGACGCTGCCGTATGCCTAACTTATCGAACGCACAGGTAAATGTTACGATAAAAATCTTTAAAAGACATTTGAAACAGAAATTTTCTGCACCATTTGGCATTAATTTTCATAATCTAAAATCTGTACGTCGCACTTTTCCCAGGTACTAATATTTTTACGACGAAATAATTTAAAACGCAAATTTACACATTTACCTACTATTTTACTTAATATGAGTTTATATAGCTGAGGTTTCTTTCTAAAATTGAATTAAGTACGTAATTATCAGAATGAAAATGCTTACCACAAACAATAGTCGAAGATAACTTGTCATTTGGAGCAAAATCCTGACGAGACATTTCTGTCAGCAACAGTTGCTTTAGGATCTGATTTGAGGGAAACTCATGGAATGAAAATTCCACGTTTTTCTTCTCCGAAGATATGCATATCGGCACACAACAGTAAACCATTTTTAAAATGGTTTATATTTTGTTGTGAAAACAACAGTTTTGTTTTAAAACTGTAAGGTTTTTTTTAAAAGAAATACAAGAAAAAACGACGAACATACACAATCCAGCAACTCAAACAACGTGAAAACTGAGATGCTTATACCTTGGGACGCAGTGCCATCTAACGGCTGAAATCGTCCCTAATATCCACTGGCCAATCACCAAAAGTCTATTGTCTTCAACCACGGTGTATGATAAGTCAGGTGATACAACTCTTCGTACTGCTAACAGTTTGAAAACGGACTGTTAATGTCACAGGTCACCAGGGGGCGATGAGGAGTTGTGGGCCGATAGTTCATGCTAACCGTCGTAGGATTACATGGTAGTTAACATTTCATCAGTGCTAAATTGGTGTTTATCTTAGGTATTTTTAATTTATTACTTTGTGCAATTAGATTGTATGAAGTTCCAGAAACAAAGTTTCTGCACAGGAGGTAGAGTACGTCAACCTTTTTTTCTTTTTACTTAAGCGGGAGATAACCCAGGAGAAAACATTTCCAAAATATGATGAGGAAGCCATAAAAATATCCCCACTGCATTGAAGTGTGTATTCCATAATTCATGGGGAAATCGGTGTTACTTTTTTTTTCTTTTGGTTGGAGGTTTAACGACCACCGTGAGCAACTCAATGGGCTATAAGCAGTCGCCCGTCCCTAATTTAGGGTCACTGGTTCCAGGGAAGGGAAAGAGCCAGTGCCGTAAGACAAACACAACATCCATGCCTGACCGGGATTCGAACCCAGACCCCTTTCGGACGAATGATCAGAGGCCATCCCCTTAGACCACTGCGCCACCGGGGCGGTAGGAATCGGTGTTAGCAAGAAAATGTAAATATACATGGTAGAAAAATGGATACCAGTTCAGTTCTGCTTTAATCCCTCCCAGCACCAGGGTTCAGCTTGTTGAAATTATATCGAAGTAGTGGGCGAAATATTATGATCCAAATATCATGATTCAAACGAATTCTTAATGTACAAAAATTTATTCCAATTGCAGATGTGTAAAACAAAAAAGAAAAATCTGTAATGTTTTCAAAAAATTTGAGGATGGACTACGGGGCGACTATACTTTTTGCACACTCCTAAAAGAATAGAAAGAAATATACTTTTTTTCACAAGGCAGTTTGTAATATATTTTGCTGTGCTATCTGGAAAAAAAAAAGAAAAAACTAGAACTCTGCCAATTCTTCAAGCATCCTGCATAAATCTGCTGCCCCTTAAAAATACGGGGCCCGGGGCTTCAGACCCTCTAGCCCCCCCTTCCTCTTAAATGGGCTCTGATCGTACTACAATATATGCACGCAGGTCTGAGAAAGCTCCGCCGGGAAAAATCGACCATTTCACCGCGATGCACTTTCTCTGCCGCCATCGCCAGCACAGATGGAGACCCTTATTCATTATTAGGTACAAAAATAGCACACATGCGAAAGACATCTTGAATATTAGTAAATAAAAACATCATTAGTGAATGATTTTTCGAGTGGAAGAGTAATAAAATTTATTTTTTTTGCGAAAAATTCGGTGTTTCGAAACGAATAGTTTCCGTTAATGATGCTCCAATGAGTGCAGCAAACACAAAACTTATAATAGAAAAATTAACATTCCATGTGAATAATTGCTCTTCCAAATATACAGTACCATCTCATTTTACAAGAAATACACGTTTTTCTTATGATAAAAGGTTTATTCCCTATTTCCTCCGAAAAAAACTCAGCATCGTCTGCTCAGAAATCTACGCGTTTGAGTACTCATTTCGTGGCTAAAAAATTACATATATATGGCTTATTTGATATATTTCCACGTGATCAGGACAAAAGTACATGTCTGCGAAGCGTTCCAGATCGTTTTTTTCATTCCAAGCAAAATAGCATTCGTAAAAAACGAATGTTTCTGTCGCTTCCTCCCATAAGAAAGCATAGGTTGTTTGAAATCATCGGCCCACACGTTCCTTGCGCCATCTAGTGACAAGTGACATTAACGGACGATTTTTTCCCCGGGAGTCGTATCACCTGACTTATCATACACCGTGTATTCAACGCTAATGTTATAGCCTTTTCTTCATCCAGTTCAGCCTTGGTACGGCTTGCTTGTTATGCTCCCTCTCCTTATTGGTGTCAAGGTGTAAACCAACGCTGCTGTCAACCTGAAACTTTCAGTGTCAACCGTCTGGTTGCTATCAACATAGAGTGTAGGAATTTCGATGTTTTTCACATGCTACCCTACGGAGTTTCATGCAGTTTTAGTGGTGTGATATTTCATAGCAGTGCAGCTGTGGTTTGAAAATGCGTGATTTTCGATTGCCGAAATCGTGTTTATGCCAAACTGGAGAGTGCTGCCCCGCTTATTACGAAAGACAAGATTTCGAAACGATAAACCTGTATTTACGAATCTCGTTCAGGCCGCTGCAAGTAGTTATCCAAAGAAGAAATCTTCCACCTTAAAACCGTTGAAGAACTGTTATGTATTCCGAGATAATCAAGCACTGTAAGTTCACAAAAAAATCCCGTTTATTTAATAAAGCACTAAGATACACACTTTTGGTCTTATCACAATACGCACCGAAGTTTTACCAAATCACCGCCATAATCCCCCTTCTTTCCCACAGAAGCTTCAACAACAATAAAACAAACTCCTTTTTTTCTTTTTTTCTCTCCGCTGTCTCTCTCTTGCGATCAGTCGTGTCAAAACGCAAAATCAACAACTGCCTGTTACTGCGAAATGTTTCCATCCAGCTTACTTGGCAAGCCGCCAAATGCACCACCGCTGGCGCAGTGATCTAAGCGATGGCTTCTGATCATTTGTCCGAAAAGGGTCCGGGTTCGAATCACGTGAGGCACGAATGTTGTATTTGTTTTACGGTACTAGCTATCTCCCTTCCCTGAAACCAGTCAGTGGCCCTTAATTAGGGAGACAGGCGACTGGTTATAGCTAAGTTGACCAGATGTCCCGAGTTCTTGAGGACAGTCCTCGAATTTAGTTTTGCTGTCACCACAAACGTCTGATGCCTTTGGGGTCACAAATTGTTCTCAAATGTTGATGTTTGTCCTCGAATTTACACTTCCTCATTAGATTGTTTGATTTCTAATGAAAAATGTTTTTAAAAGTAGTTTTCGTTGTGCTAATTTTCTTATATGATTCTTGTGAAAACAAATTTTGACTGTTTTATTTTCTTCTTTTCGAGTTTAACGACCACTACCACGATCAACTATAAGGACTATAAGCAGTCATCAGTAAAGTGTTCGAAGTGGGCCGGTATGGCATACCGGTAGTTAACAAAAATGGAAGTGAGCATACAGGCAATTAAAAACCATTATGTACCATCCCGGTATGGAATGAATTATAAACACGTCACAAACTACGTGAAGAAATTGTGATGAAAGCAGAAATTTTTAACGGAAAAATCGGTAAATGACATTTTAACGGATAAAACTGATAAGCTGGGACTGAAAGAGACCACAAAGCCTTCACTTAAGGATTTTTTTAATTATTACATTAATTTTTTCAATATCATATACATTAATTTTTTAATACCAAAAAAAAAAAAAAAAAAAAAAACAGTTATGTGAAATGGTACTTCTTTCGAAACCTCCTATTTATATGTATTTCTTTCGAAACCTCCTATTTATATGTATTTCTTTCGAAACCTCCTATTTATATGTATTTCTTTCGAAACCTCCTATTTATACTATGTGGATCTATGTTCGACACTATACCGGCATGTAACTCTGGGCCAAAAAAATGGGTGCCACATGATCTAAGCCAGAGGAGCAAGGATGAGCGTGTCATGAAGTGTTTGAATCTGTTGAATAAACAACACAGAAGTCTTTTCTGTGGAAAATCGTTACGAATGATGAAAAGTGGATATGGTACGACAATCCCAAACGCAAAAAAAGAAACACTGAGTAGACCCTGGTGAAGCAACGATTTTTTTTTATTGGAGGTTTAACGACCACCGTGAACAACTCAATGGGCTATAAGCAGTCGCCCGTTCCTAATTTAGGGTCACTGGTTCCAGGGAAGGGAGAGAGCCAGTGCCATAAGACAAACACAACATCCATGCCTCACCGGGATTCGAACCCGGACCCCGTTCGGACGAATGATCAGAGGCCATCGCTTAGACCACTGCGCCACTGGGGCGGCGCAACGATTTCGACAGCGAAACGCAATATTCACTCCAAGAAAGTTCTGCTGTGCATCTGATGGAATATGAAGGGTGTGCTGTATTACGAACTATTGGAACAGGGTCAAACTGTTACTGCTGATCGCTACAAGCAACCATTGCTGCGATTGAACCAGGAAATCTGTCGGAAACGTCCATTCGCAGGTAAAGTATTGTGTCCCGTGAAATTACTACATGTCAACCCTAAGCCGCATGTCGCGAAATCGGTCAAGGAAACGTTATTGACGCTTGGTTGGGAAGTTTTGGAGCACCCGGTGTATAGTCTCAACATAGCCCCTTTGTTTTCTCTCAAATTAAATGTTGTGTTGTCTTAAAACTTATTTGTGCACTTAATGTTTATGTTGTGCATTGGCTTTAAAATAAAATAGCAAAGTTTTCTGCATGACTGTGAGAAAAGTGTCTCCTCACCAAGCAAGCTGTTATAAATCAATTAAGCTAAAGCTAACTATACAGTTAGGTGTTGGTTGTTGAATTTCGGAACCCAGGATCACTGGTGTGCCCTACCCTCATGTGATGGTCTATTGTCCCTACATACTCATCCACTGACTGGCGTAGAGAATGTTTCTCCGCATATATATTCCGAAACCTGTGTCCCCCACACGTATGTATTAGAAGAAACAAAGATTTGCCAGTACTAACTAGCTCATGGGTCAAAATAATGGGTAGGCTTAGAAAAGGCCTCTACTCAAAAAGAGGAGATGCCAATACCATTGCGCAGCAGACGATCAGTGAGTAAATAAATATAAAACTTAATAGCATGTGCACATTTTAACTTCAGAATGATATTCATAGTGATTTAGTTGGAAATGGGGTCTTCAAGGGACTCGATCTTTTTTTAGTCCAAATCAATTTTTTATAGGAAAATAATAATCTGGTACAACACCCAGTTTTGAGCGTTGTTTAATGCTACATTGATTAACTAAAGGTTTTTAAAATTGCTTTACCGTTAAATTATCATTAACATTTGTTCACAATTAAATTCATTTTACGAAGCATATTTCGACAACACTACTTCATCCAGAATCTAACAGAAATTTTTGTACACGAGGGAATTTTTGACGCATTCCCCGGTGTGTAGGTATATGTATATTTGTAGTGGACTGTAGACTAAAATTCCCGGCCTGGTTTTGTTGTTCCAATCCGCCCCTGATGAAGACTATGCTTTTGTTTCGGGGTCATAGGCATAAAAGCCCACGATTCATCACCAGTTATGCTTTAGTTTCGGGGTCATAGGCATAAAAGCCTACGATTCATCCCCAGTTATGCTTTTGTTTCGGGGTCATGGGCATAAAAGCCCACGATTCATCACCAGTTATGCTTTAGTTTCGTGGTCATAGGCATAAAAGCCCACGATTCATCACCAGTTATGCTTTAGTTTCGTGGTCATAGGCATAAAAGCCCACGATTCATCACCAGTTATGGTTTAGTTTCGGGGTCATAGGCATAAAAGCCCACGATTCATCACCAGTTATGGTTTAGTTTCGGGTCATAGGCATAAAAGTCCACGATTCATCACCAGTTATGCTTTAGTTTCGTGGTCATAGGCATAAAAGCCCACGATTCATCACCAGTTATGCTTTAGTTTCAGGGTCATTGGCATAAAAGCCCACGATTCATCCCCAGTTATGCTTTAGTTTCGTGGTCATAGGCATAAAATCCCACGATTCATCACCAGTTATGCTTTAGTTTTGGGGTCATAGGCATAAAAGCCCACGATTCATCACCAGTATCACCAGTTATGCTTTAGTTTCGGGGTCATAGGCATAAAAGCCCACGATTCATCACCAGTTACGACAGCTTTTAAAAAGGTTTCGGCGCACTCAAGCAGATCCTTAGCAGCTGAAACACGGGCCTGTTTTTGCTCAGCTGAGAGCAATTTTGGCACAAATTTGAGTGAGGGGGTGGGAAATTTTATTTGGAATTCCAGTTCCCATTTATCTCTAATATAGCTGCCATTTGCCATAAATGGGAAAAGTGCAACTGCTCTTATAGTCTCAGTATCTGGAGAAGTTAAGTTAATTTGTTCCTAAGGGTAATTCACCTGCACTGAAAAATTCTTGCCGTTCCTTGAAGCTTAGACTTCTGGTTAACCCTTATTTCCGGATAAAGGTTTTATTTTACCGTGTGATGTGCCTAAATAACTTTTACTTGTGATTTTTTACAACCAATACATAATAATTATTTGTAAACATTAAAGTACTTTTGTTTGCGTTTTGTTTTTCTTCTCAATAGTCGGTTTATCCCAGACAGGTAACGAAATATGATTAAGAACGGCTTCAAAAAGTTTAAAGTTGAATCTCAAAGTTTCCTCTGGTGCGAGCGCTGAAAGTCAAATTTGCTTGCTCAAGAAATATTTTTATGATCTCGCATTAGCACTTATACTCCGAGTCAACCTAAGAGTGAACCACTACGAAACAGCTACCTCCGCTACGAAAAATAGCCCTATCGTTCAGAGCGAAAAGCATCAGAATAATTGCTTAGAATCCATTTTTGTTTGTTCAACAGTTTATCAGACAAAATTGCTATCTAAAGAAAATTCTAGAAGTTAGAGCGCTTTTAGAAATAAATTTGTTCTGAAAAGTTGCTGAATCAAGAGCTTCGCACTTTCGGCTATTTCTGCCCACTTGGGATACAACTCGGACGGGGGAAGGGGTGGAAGACCTCTCCCAACATTAACAACACAGAAGCAATAAATTGACAATTGGAGAAACTTGAAGGGTGTGTTACGTAAACAGGCAGTAGGGGAAGGAGTTCGGCCTCCACCAAACCCCCACCGCATGTGAGATGTGTATGTGGGTGGGGGCTCAGAAAGAAAACGGTAGAAGAGCCCTTTGACGTGAATGGATACCGTTCTTGCGTTCCACGACGAGATGTGATAAGGCTCTCTCGTCTTTCTCAGTAGTACACTTTTAAGGTGAATTGGAGTATAGTTCATCTGGTTAGAAGGGAATCACCGTGTATCAGTCAGTCTGTGACCTATTATCACTTTAACTTACGTGTCCCTTGTCCCGTTCTTCGCCTGAAATTTTCGGTCACAAAACTTGATTTGAAAAGGGCGGACTTGCGTTCACATATTTACTCCACATATGTATCTTTTGGTGCATCTCCCGCTCTGCAACAAAACTGGTAGAGTTCGACAATGCGACATCTTTCTGACAGGTACGAGTTGTCTCTGTACCATTTCAGCGCAATATTATGTTTCCTCCCATTTTTTTTGTTGCCGGTGCAAATAGTAGAATAAATTTCAGAGTCCCTAACAGAAATATGTGGAAGTATATACAAATTTAAGTGCGGTCACAATACAATTATCACTCTTTTTAATCAGATGCAAAAGGAAGTTTTTCAGAAGCTTCAACAGTAGTGTGTTAATAGCAGCAACTCCAAGTTGGCAGCGACAGATTTTTGTAACCAGAAGGCTAATGTACGGAACCCTTTCACTATAAAAATGTTGCTTTACGTTTACGAAAACTTCGTTATGCTCTACAGTTCAGTTACTCACATGTAGGTTTTAAAAACTTTGGTTCTTGTCATTTTGGTTACTTTGATTTCTTTTCGTTAAAGAATGAATTCAGAAGCTTATTTTCATTAATAATTGATGTGTGTACAGATAGTGTACACAGATAACAGGAGTAGCGTCAGAGAAGCACATGCCACCCAGCTTTATAAAATTAAAATGCGAAGACAATCATACGATGTGACGGTAAATATGAGTGGGATTAATGGAGTCCCTACGAAGTTCAAAGAGAAAAAATTAAAGAGTTTTAGAAACATAAGAACACACTGTTACACTCACCTTTTAGATTTGGCTGTGATTCGTTTTCGTGAGGAAATAAAACCACTGCAAAATACTATCAGCTCATTTTATAACATTATTCATGCATTTAGTGAAAAGATTTCTGATTTTTAAAAGAATCTGTGATAAAATAGACTTTATTTTTAGAAAACTTAGCATCTTGTCAAAAAATACGCTGTACTGCTTATCATCGTTCATTATATCAGCAGTGGTTCAAGAGAAGCTTGTTAGGCGCATAAAAGATCCAAATGTTGTGACATTTACGAAGAAACTGTTTTTAAGAATTAGCACCCTCTCCCTTCCCCAAAGCAAGACCACGAAAAAATAGTTGCAGGGGAATGAAATGGCGGCAATACATTTGTATAGGTAACATATTTAATCGATTAAGGTTTCAAGATCACAGCGTATTGTAAGCGCGAGAAGAGCCATTTTAAATCTGAAATGCTGGTACATTAATAACCGGTGTAACCGCCAGAATGTTGAATGCAAGCACGCAAACGTTCATGCATTGTGTCGTACAGGTGCTGGATGTCAGTTTGTGGGATGGAGTTCCATGCCTGTTGCACTTGGTCGGTCAATACAGTGACGGTTAATGCTGGTTGGGGGTGACGCTGGAGTTGTCGTCCAATGATGTCCCATACATGCTCGATTGGTGAAAGATCTGGTGATCTAGCAGGCCACGGCAACATGTCGACACTCTGTAGAGCATGTTGGGTTACAACAGCGGTATGCGGGCGAGCGTTATCTTGTTGGAAAACACCCTCTGGAATGCTATTCATGAATGGCAGCACAACAGGTTGAATCACCAGACTGACGTACAATTGGGCCGTCAGGGTACGTGGGATAACCACGAGAGTGCTCCTGCTGTCATAGGAAATTGCTGCCCAGACCATAACTCCAGGTGTAGGTCCAGTGTGTCTCGGCCGCAGACAGGTTGGTTGCAGGCGCTCACCTGGCCTCCTCCTAACCAACACACGGCCATCACTGGCACCCAGGCAGAACCGGCTTTCATCAGAAAACACAACAGATCTCCACTCCGTCCTCCAATGAGCTCTAGCTTGACACCACTGACATCGCAAACGGCAGTGGTTTGGAGTAAGTGGAATGCACGCTACAGGGCGTCTGGCTCGGAGCTGTCCTTCAAGTAACCGATTTGTAACAGTTCGTTGTGTCACTGTGGTGGCAACTGCAGCTCGAATTGCTGCCGCAGACGCGGTACGATGCGCCACGGCCATACGCCGTATACGGCGGTCTTTCCTCTCAGTAATGCCACGTGGCCGGCCGGAACCCGGTCTTCTTGAGGCAGTACCTTCCCTTCACCACCGCTGCCAACAATCATGCACAGTGACTACATTCCTGCCAAGTCGTTCTGCAATATTGCGGAAAGAAAATCCATCTTCTCGTAGCCCTATTACACGACCTCGTTCAAACTCCGTGAGCTGTTGATAATGGCTTCTTCGTCTTCTTAAAGGCATTCTTGACTAACATCAACACACTACGTCGAATCTCAACGATAACTAACGCTCACGAACGTTACAGAGCGTATTTACAGCAAACCTGCTTTGCATGTTCCGAGGCGCTACTAGCGCCACACGTATGCGCCGAGCGCGAAATTTGCATAGACGTCATCTTACAGATGTATTCTCACCGCCTACCAACTGTCGTTTATCTAACACAACCCCTTCTTGGTGTTGGGATTTTTTTCCGTCAGTGTATTTATTTACTAGCCGAGCTTTCGTACCTCAAGGGAGGGCTTTTTCAAGGCTTCATACAACTGTTAAGAATAAGTTACATGATTTGAAATATAAATAAAGGATAAACATAACAAATATTAAGACAATAGTCATTAATCTACTTCCGCGTGCATCAAACGCTATTGCATATTGAGCATTATATTTGCGATGTCACATATTTGATTTAAACTGAATAATACAATCGATAAGATGTTAATAAATAACAACATTCTACTCACTGAAATTTTTTTCCATAAATTTGGAATTTCGTAAGATACACTTTCATTACATATATTCGCCGTAGACATAATTTCAATAGATTCTCTTATTGCCGATTCATATCTTGTATAGTGTACGTTTCAACGCACTTTGTTCCGTTCCAATCAGGCCTCGCCTCTTCAAATATCACATCTCTTGTTAGGACTGAAACAGGCTGTTCATTCTTCAAATTTCATTTGTGTTCTTGTATACGAACCTTAATTGACCGTTTTGTTAGTCCAATATAAAACTTCGTGCTTCCGTCTGGGTATTTTAGGGGTACTGAGTAAATTCCCGCGTTTTCCCATACTTCTCCTCTATCTTGGGGATTTTTATAGCTTCGCAATGAGTCATTTATTGATTCAATATATGAATCAGCAGTAAGAGAATCTATTGAAATTATGTCTACGACGAATATATGTAATAAGAGTGTATCTTACGAAATTCCAAATTTGTGGAAAAATTTTTTAGTGAGTAGAATGTTGTTATTTATTAACATCTTATCGATTGTATTAATCAGTTTAAATCAAATATGTGGCATCGCAAAAAAATGCTTAATATGCAATAGTGTTTGATGCACGCGGAAGTAGATCCATGGCTATTGTCTTAATATTTGTTATGTTTATCCTTTGTTTATATTTCAAATCATGTAACTTATTCTTAACAGTTGTATGAAGCCTTAAAAAAACCCTCTGTTGATGTGCGAAAGCTCGGCTAGTAAATAAATAATTAGTTACACCTAACTACGGAAGTCCTTCATTGATAGATATGGGTGTATAATATTTTAATTCAACATCAGTTTATATTTATTCGTGCCTCCCTCCCTTAAGGCTGTCTTTGATTGAGTATTAGGCTTCATCTTCTGCGATAGATGGCGCAAAATATCACTCCTTGGGCGTGGCTTTCACGTCTTGAGGGATTGTCCCAGAAATCGGCATCAGCGAATGACTGAAGACCTTACCATATTCAAAATGGAAGCGGTCTCTCGTTGGCTCCACAATGAAAATACAAACACGCTGTTCGGTTTTAACCAATGACATTGTTTGGGGTGGAGCTTAGCAGGTAGGCATAGTTTCTGTCTCAAATTCAAGTGTTTTCTGGTAATGTACACATTTTCTCTTCAAAAAATGAACGCACAGTAGAATTTAAGATGATCTATAGAAGACAAGATTCCAATCTCACTTCAGTGCCCATTCTTTGATTTCTATTTGGCCTAGATAAATAAAAAATCAGACAGAAACACTGCCAAGCTAACTTCTGGCGCCATCTAGCGCCACATTGGAATACTTTCGAGTCAGATAAATTGAATTTAAAAAAAAAATCTAACAACTTTTTCGGAAAAATAACTGCGACACGTATTAGCTATGGGTCGTTTTTACTTGTGCTCAAAATTTCAAACTCTACAAAGTAATAGTCTTCGAGAAAATGTGTACAAAGGAATTTGCATTACGTATATAGGACATAAATTTTTGTTACACTCATTCAAAGACAACCTTTTAAAGGAAAACATCAGTTTACACTCATTTTTATTCCTATCTCCCTCCCACAATTTTTTTTGGTCACTATACTATACCCTTCCGCCTATAAAGACATGTCCAAAGTTATCAAACCCTTTTCTTTTGAATCTCTTGCAGTAAATGATTGCATGACTTAATTCTACATTTGTAGACTATTTAAATTGTACTTACATCTGCAGCTGTAGAAACAAAGCGAAAATCCGTTGATATCCTTTACAATACTTTTCGGTCAGTAAGTTCGAAAATTTTCTCAACTCGAAAGGAAATGGGCGAAAGAAAGGCCCGTTGCAGTGCTACACTGCATCGTGAGAGAGTCGTTGATTGGTCGTCAACAAACGTTGCGACCACCGCTGGAATATCAGTGCCCAAATATGGGGAGTTAGCAATATTAGAGAGATCTTAAAGATATGTCCAAAATATACAAAGTAAACAACTAATAAATAAGGAGACCATAAAGTCATTTTCTCAACTCGAAAGGAAATGGGCGAAAGAAAGGCCCGTTGCAGTGCTACACTGCATCGTGAGAGAGTCGTTGATTGGTCGTCAACAAACGTTGCGACCACCGCTGGAATATCAGTGCCCAAATATGGGGAGTTAGCAATATTAGAGAGATCTTAAAGATATGTCCAAAATATACAAAGTAAACAACTAATAATTAAGGAGACCATAAAGTCACATAAATCCGTGAAATGGTGTATTTTAAAAAGTATTTTAATCATGCCGAGCTTTCGCCTTCCAACGGGAGGCTTTGTCGAGGCAACTTACACTAAGCGAACAACAATCCGTTTGGAGTTTAAAATTAAAAACCCGAATAATTATACGAGTATTAAAAGCATAAACATAGCACTAAAACACGCGAACTTGGGTTAGTCATTACTTGGGTCTAATGTTAACTTAGTATAATGGGCAAGATATCAAGTTATAGTTTATGTTTATCTCGAACTCAGAGACTGCGGAAGACGGAGGTCCGCAGTGATGGCACTTCAGCGGATACACAATCATTGCATACACAATCCGTTGTGAAAATCTCAAT
Organism: Macrothele yani; assembly: GCA_039090855.1. Lineage (NCBI taxonomy): Eukaryota > Metazoa > Arthropoda > Arachnida > Araneae > Macrothelidae > Macrothele > Macrothele yani. The sequence continues at coordinate 57,887,356 of CM077010.1, forward strand.
GAACTCCCTGATTATAGTTTTCCTATAAGTTGTGAACGGGGCTACCAGTTTATTTTCGTTCCATAGGGTAATTGCTGTGTTGTAAATACTGCCTTAGCAAAAGCTGTTACTCCTCTTCCTTCCCGTATGCCCCTCATATGCTACTTATGTCGCACATATAAAGATCCTTTATATGTGCGACATATATTTGGCAGAAATAGCCGAAAGTGCGTAGGACTTTATTGAGGAATCCGGGAATTTCAGTAGAATAGTATATACTCCTGCAGTGCAGTCTTCGTCTGTTTTTTGTTATTTGTAGTTAATGTCTTACCAATAGTTTTTGGCGGTCTCAGTGCTACTTCAATACCATATTTCCTTAGTAAATTCTTGACATAGAATGAGAATTGGAGAATTTACGACATGCTGTCTGCTGATTTCATGTTCGTTTCATTTGTGTTGTCCTTCAACAGGCTTCTTTTCACCTTTTGGAATGTATCACGTAGTTCCCATTACAAAATTGCTGTCTTCAGATCATGGATGCGTAGATCTGACGATATGCTCGTCTGATAATTTAAAGAATCGGGAAATTTCCAGCACAATCAAGAAAGGAATTTTAGCAGGTTTTCAAAAGTACGAAATACGCGATATATTTCAAAAAGTGAAAAAAAAGCCTGTTAAAAAACAACACAAACAAAACGAACATGAAATTCGCAGTTAGAATTTCGTATATTCCCCGATTCTCATTATATGTCAAGAATTTACTAAGGAAGCATGGTACTGAAGTAGCGCCGAGGCCGCCAAAAACTATTGGTAAGGCATTAACTACAAATAACAAAAAACAGACGCTGTACTACAGGGGTATACACTATTCCACTAAAATTCCCGGATTCCTGAATAAAATCCTATACGTCGGCAAGACGAAAAGATCTTTATGTGCGACATGAGGAGCATATGAGGGACATACGGGAAGGAAGCAGTCAACAGCTTTAGCAAAAGAAGTACTTTACAACGCAACAATTTCCTTATGGAATGAAAGGAAACTGGTGACGCTGCTGTTCACTACTTATAGGGGAACTGTGACCAAGGAGTCTGTTGAGACCATCATAAAGTATGCAATGGTGGTGTATCTGTTCAACTGCCCTCATTGTGGACCTCCATCTTCCACAGTCTCTGAGCTCAAGACAAACCATGACTTGATATCTTGCCTATTATACTACGTGAATACTGGACTCACGTAATGACAAATGCATGTTCGCGTGTTATAGTGTGTCCGAGAATTATTGGACACATTACAAAATTATGTACAAAAAAAACCTATGAGCATTGTTTGTTTTTCTATGTCACGTATTACTAACACGGTTTCTATATTTTTGTTTTGCAGAATTGTTATTCCCAGAATCCGATAGATGGCGCTAGGTGTGGCCTGATGAGGAATGTAGGAGAAATGCGCAATCAGTAGTCATGTCATCCGTACAGCAGAAGGCGATGTGTGTGTTATGGCTTGCAAAATTAAAGTATGTCATTAAAGTTAAAAGACGGTACCGTTTAGAGTATGGTAGTAATCCTCCGTCAACGAATTCAATTAAGCGGTGGATGAAACAGTTTAAAGAAACTGGCAATGTGGAACATCGTGGATGAGCCGTTAGGCCTAGCGTCAGCGATGAGACGGTTGACCAAGTCAATGAAAGTTTCCAACGAAGTGCTAGGAAATCCGTTCGTAAAGCAAGCAGAGAGCTGTGCATTCCGAAATCGACAGTTCACGATATCTTGCACAAGAAGTTAAAGTTTCATGCTTATAAAATTCAAATAGTGCAAAAGATGCATGTAAATAATCACACTCTGCGATACGATTTCGCTGTTGATATGCTGAATCGAGTGGAAAACGACAAAAACTTTCACAGTACTGTAAGTTTTAGTGATGAATCCACATTTCATGTATCAGATATTGTGAATCGTCACAACTGTAGGTTCAAGTTCAATAGCAGCATGAGGCAGTGAACCGCCTCATGCTGCTATTGAACTTGAACGTGATTCTCCAAAAGTTAATGTGTGGTGCGCCCTATCAAAAAGAGAAGTGATTGGCCCTTTCTTCTACGAAAAAACTATAAATGGGAACATTTACTTGGATATGCTAGAAAATTTCGCTTTACCCCAGATCAAAAGATATGGCAACGTCGAATTAAAGTCTGTCATTAAGACGGCGCGCCTCCGCATTGGCCAACGTGTGTACGTAAGTGCTTAAATGAGCATTTCCCCAACAGATGGATTGGGCGTTGTGGTCCCATTCCGTGGCCTCCTCGCTCTCCAGATCTAACTCCATTAGTTTATTTCACGTGAAGTATCATGTCTATCAGACGCCTTGTACTGATTTGCAGGAACTGAAGCAGCGTATCACAGCTGCTATTAATTCCATAACTCCTCAGATGCTTGCCAATACATGGCATGGAATCGGGTATCGCTTGGACGTACTACGAGCAACCAAGGAATCTCACATCGAAATTTATTAACTTGTGTAGTTACATTGTAAGTTAGTAGAGTCAGTTTTTTTCTATCTGTTTAATGTTTTGTTTTATATAATTTTGTAATGTGTCCAATAATTCTCGGACACCCTGTATTTATGTTTTCAATAGTCGTACTATTATCCGGGTTTTTAATTTTAAACTCCAAGCGGATTGTTGTTCGTCTAGTGTAAGTTTCTTGACAAGGCCTCACGCTATCAGGCGAAATACGAGTCCTTTTTCGAAATACACAGATTTATGCGACTTCATTGTCTCCTTAATTACGGGAGTTTGCTCTTAGTGATGCCCACAGGATAAGAACATTTTCATGCCGGCGCAAATATCAGCGCTCGTGCCTACAACGAATTGTGAGCTTTATTGTTAATAACTTCCTGTTTCCCGTAGAAATAGCATGCTAAATCTTTTTGCTTCTAGCAAATACCCACCTTTTGGAATTGCAATTTTTTTTTGATTGGAGGTTTAACGACCACCGTGAGCAACTCAATGGGCTATAAGCAGTCGCCCGTCCCTAATTTAGGGTCACTGGTTCCAGGGAAGGGAGAGAGCCAGTGCCGTAAGACAAACACAACATCCATGCCTCACCGGGATTCGAACCCGGACCCCTTACGGACGAATGATCAGAGGCCAGCGCCTTAGACCACTGCACCAGTGGGGCGGCGAATTGCAATTTGCAGCCGGCCATTGCAACTCGGGCAACAATGAAAGTAATCTGCCAGATTTGTGTTACGACTGCAACAGATATTATGATTACAGCTTAACTTGCTGCCCCGGTGGCACAGTGGTTTTAGTGCTGGCTTACAACCATTCATCTTAGTAAGAGTCCGGGTTCGAATCCCGCGAGGCATGGGTATTGTGTTTGTCTTACCGCACTAACTTTCTCCCTTCCCTGGAACCAGTGACCCTAAATTAGAGACGAGCGATTGCTTACAGTCCATCGAGTTGATCACGGTGGTCGTCAAACCTCCAATCAAAAACAGATTAACTTATATGCTTTTCAAACGATTTACATTTTGCGAAGTTACGATTTTTGATATATACTGTACATATACGACTCTTGAATTATATTTTGCAAAATTGCGATAAGCTACGAGGATGATTTTGTAAACAAGTCACTTCAGTGTGACGTCCCAACGAAGTTCCTTTCCTAAAATCAACCAATCGAATAAATATATAAGATTAAAAAACTATCTGTAAAAGAACACAAATGTTTTTGTATTTTGTGAATCATTTAATTCTTGTATATACCACGTTAAAATAATGAAAAAAAAAATGAGAGGAAGAAAGGCATCTAAAAATGAATTCACAAGACAAATGGTATAATTTATTTCGAGCACAATAAACCAAAGAATGATCCCATGATGGATATGTTATTTAAAAATATCACGATTTGTTTCACAAGAACAACTCCAATAGTATACAATTCCCCTTTTCAGTTGTGTGGATCTGTGCTTAATTTTCTTCTAATATAAAATTCCATTTCCACTTCTTAAAATTTTTTTGACATTGTTTTCGGCTGTACTATTTTTTTCTATAAAATATAAATTTATAAAAAACTGGCAATATTCACAGTAAAAATGTTCTGTTGCTTTGGTTTTCAAAGGTGGGATGATCATGCAACACCATCATGATCACGCAAGTCTAGTCCTTTTGTAACTCCAAAACGTAGAGAGCTTTAAATTCATTTCTTCTTGTAATCTTTGTTGGTGTTCTGTAGGTTTCAGCATATACTTTCTTCTCCAGTCTTTTCTCGGCCTTTGAGAGCTACAGACACATCCAAACAAGTTTCTTCTTTGGGCTTGTGGTCGACATGATGTGGATCGAAAGGAAGGCTTCGAGAATCGTCTAAAGTGATGATCGAAGGGCCGATATCGGAAGGCATGATCTCTGTCTTCATGTTGCTTTCAATTGGGGGATCATTCACCGGTTTGCTGACCGAGAAAGGGCTAAAGACGGCAGAGAATGCAAGCACAAGATGGCTGCCGAAATCCATGTAGAATGCGTTGCCCCATTCACCAGACTGCATGTACAACGCATGGAGAATCGCCAAAGGACGAAGAATCACAAGCCAAATGAAATTGTAGTACAACGCCATGTCGACAAAGGTGTTTGTTTTACAACCATAATAGCACAAGGATTTCCTTGACCATCCCAAGGAACCTAAAAGGGAAAAAATAAATAAAATTAAGGATCAATTTTTAAGAAGACATACTGTCACAAAGAAAAAATTACACAAGGCTTCTTATTAATAAAAAATAATAAGCATCCTTGTGCAACAAAATACACAAGGATGCTTATTTTTGAAGCGTGTGAATGTAGAATTGCATGGCCTCCCCTGTAGATGGATGGTCAGAGAGGCGGGCTACAGGCAAATCATCTGAGATAACACCGGCATCGAGTCCCGGATGAGGCAGCATGAATGCTGTGTTTGTCTGACGGCACTGGCTCTTCTCCTTCCGTGGGACCAGTAACCTGAAATTAGGAATTGGGCGACTGTTTATAACCTTAGATGCTCACGGTGGTCGACAGACCGCGAAAAGGAAAAAAAAATAGAGCAGAGACGGTTTTTTTTTGTTTTGATTGAAGTTTTAACGACCACCGTGAACAACTCGATCAGCTATGAGCAGTCACCCGTCTCTAATTTATAGCCACTGGTTCCGGAGAAGGGAGAGGGTCAGTACCGTAAGAAAAACACAGCATCTACGCCTCACCGGGATTCGAACCCAGCGCTTAGACCCCTGCGCCACTGGGGCGACTAAATAAGTCTTAGGAAAGCATCCATATATGTATAGCTACCAAAGACGCCGGAGAAGAGAAGACTGGCAAAGAACATGCTACCTCCGGTATATGACGCCCATCCCGATGGCGCAGTGGTTTAAGCGCTGTCTTATGATCATTCGTCCGAGTTCGGTCCGTGTTAGAATCCTGATGAGGCATGGATGTCGTGCTTGTCTTACGGCCCTGGCTCTTCCCTTTCCCTGGAACAAGTGGCCCTAAATTAGAGAAATAAGAGACGGATGACTGCTTTTAGCCCACTGAGTTACTCACGGTTGTTGTTAAACCCCCAATCAGAAAAAAAGAAGAAAGGAAACACTTCCGGCATACACTGAAAGCCGCCATTGTGGGAGTAGCTAGTGTGTTGTGATGTGTCTGCGTGCGGGTATTTGAGTTCCAAGTATTTCGGATTTTGGTATCAGAAGTAAATTGCTTTCAACATAAAATGGTAGAATATTTATTAGTAGTTTACTTTCTTCTGTTTTTCATTTCTCTGCTCTGTGTATATGCGGCCGTCCCCCATATGGGCTTACATAGTTCTCTCAACTGTTTACTAGCTTTGTTTTTTTCAGATATGAGAACTTGCTCATTACAATTTGATCCAGATTCTCGGTTCGTACGCAAACATTCTTTCAACGTCATTTTTACAGTACATTATGAATTTAATCCAACACCCTTGCTTTTTAATAGATATTTGTTTACCGTCAACTCCCCCATTCACAGAGGGCACTGCATGCTCAACTGATCCCTTCATTTCGGAAGCACCAGCATTACGTTTGACAGCCTATTCTCCTTCAATGTCTTCTATACCTACTCACATACACACAGAAGTAGCAAGTTATTAGCGGATTGGACTGTCCATGGCTTCATAACACCACGATTCGATGTGGCATGAATTAATTGATGTGCTGATATCGTTCTATAGGTGTGTTCAACCCAAGGAGTTTAGATCTGGAGATACCCTCATCAATAGAGCAGCACCACTTTGCGTGAAGCCTATAACCCCGAGAGCCGGCCGGGAAAGCAGATGGTTTTCAAGGCTATTGCAACGCATTTTGTGTTGGCCGAATCGCCTTCTTTCGTCGCAAAGGTTTCCAATTTCGCATTTAACTTGCCGGTGTGTGAGAAAATGCTGAATTTATAAAATTCTTAATTATTTTGAGGCTCCTTTCCATTTTTATTTTAAGTTGAAATACACGAACGTTAGTGCAAATTCTAATCAAAAGACAACGTTGAAATTGAAAACTTCACTCGTGTAAGAAGTATAATCCATTCCGGTTTGATATTAACACGATTTTTGCAACCCGAAAACTACACAATTCCAAAATACTCACAGTTGAAATTACATAGGTATCATGTAAACAACGTCACATTCCCACACTTTGCGGCTTTACGATTAAGAGACTCGGGTCATCACCAGAAGTATTATTATAACCTCCTTGGTTCAACCAAGCAGATGTGATGGCGCCAGTCAATTATCGAATATTCGCTGCTGGAGGATCTCTGTTACGAATAGCTCTCTCAACTTCATTCCACAGGTGTTCAATTGGGTTAAAGTATGGGGACTGTGGCGGCCACTTTGTCACTTAGAAATCACTGTAGTGCTATTGGAACCACTCTGTGATGATTCGAGATTTGAGGCATGGGGCGTTATTCTGCTGGAAGTAGCGCTCTCCGTCACGAAACACAATATGGGCCGCCTAGACCACATTGATGGTAAGAAACCGTACTGGGCCGCCTAGACCACATTGATGGTAAGAAACCGTACTGGGCCGCCTAGACCACATTGATGGTAAGAAACCGTACTGGGCAGCCTAGACCACATGGATGGTAAGAAACCTTGTTGCATTCAAATGTTAGGGAACCAGACCTCTGGAGAAATTGAGCCATCGGGGCACCAAAAATATATTGGCAAATTCTTCTGAACAAAAGTGTCTGAACGCCTTTAAGTACGTATGTGACACATCGGTGGCATGATTAATTATAAATAACCCGGACTAAAGCCATGAGGTTTTGAGGGAAAAGAATAACGTACTTTTCAAGAATGGCTATGAACTTTTTTGCTAGTTTTCTATAACTGCACATGGGGCAACAGTCCCCGTTGCAGTGCATCATTATTTACGGGAAAGAGATTCCCAATAGGCCTACGAAAAACTCGAGAACTGTGTTCTCTGCTGTGAGTCGGCGTGGAGAAAATAGTGTAGCACAGATTGTGACGTACTACAGAGGTGAAGCATATGCCATGTAGGCAAATGTTACAGCGATGAATTCCGTCGGTGTAGCTTAATGACGAAGCTTTCGACTCTAGAGCAGAAGGATTAGGGTTTGATTTCAGTCACCGACAAATCTGTAAATATCACATTGGCACCAGATCGTGGCAAGTGGATGTACTGGCCGTTGGATTCTTCGAAAAATGCGACGTGGTGTTCGTTCCACACATCGTCTGGAATTAATGAAAACATTTCTTCTTCGTTTCAAAAAAAAAAAAAACGAAAATAAGGGGGGAGATGATGTGTTATACTACAGAGGTGAAGCACATGTCAAGTAGGCAAAGTTACAGCGATGAATTCCGTTGGTGTAGCTTAATAGTAAAGCATTCGAACCCGGAGTAGAGGGATGCCGATTCGATCTCCGTCACTGATAAAGTTGTGTCTTCACAAGATATCCAGAGCGACTCTGTCAAAACGGTGTTTGATGGAGGCCCCGCAGGAAAGCCGAGTTCGCTCACGAGATAAAGCGTTACTGTTCGGAAGAACTAAATGTAAAGACAAATTGTAGAAACATCTTATAATATTTTGAAAGTTTTTCGATGCTTAGACTCGTGTGTTCAAATGATACCAAACACTTAAATACAATACTTATACGACAACTACTAGTGCCCGGAGTCGAAATGGCAAGAAACAGAACTTACAACGAGTAGTTTATTTACTTCCTGGTTGTCGAATAACACTTATTACAACTCAGAAGCACTATACTCCGAGTCAACTGAACCACTATGAAGGGTGCGAAGCGGCTACCTCCGCTACGAAAAAAAGTACTTATCATTTACAGCGAAAAGCATCAGAATTATTGTTTGGAATCCATTTTTGTTTGCTCAACAGTTTATCAGAAAAAATTGCTATCTAAAAAAAAAAAAAAAAATTCTAGAAGTTAGAGCGCTTTTAGAAATAAATTTGTTCTGAGAAGTTGCTGAATCAAGAGCTTCGCCCTTTCGGCTATTTCTGTCCACTTGGGATACAACTCGGACAGGGGGAAGTGGTGGAAGACCTCTCCCAACATTAACAACACAGAGGCAATAAATTGACAATCGGGAAACTTGAAGGGTGTGTTACTTAAACAGGCAGTAGGAGAAACAGTTCGGCCTCCACCAGACCCCCACTGCTTGTGAGATGTGTGGATGGGTGGGTGGGGGGATCAGAAAGGAAACAGTAGGAGAGCACATTGACGCGGATGGATACAGTTCTTGCGTTCCACGACGAGATGTGATAAGGCTCTCCCGCCTTTACCAGTAGTACACTTTTAAAGGTGAATTGGAGTATAGACTAAGAACATTGGTGGGGAGCGAACACTCGTTATCTCCCCATTCTCCTTCATACGCAATGAAAAAAAATAAACTGATAATTCTGACTTTTAATTTAACTTCGTTATAAATTTATCAAATTAATTGATTTAATTTCAAGACAGGCAGAAGAAGATTTTTAACAGATGGAAGCAGAAGATTCCGTACGTGGACAGTACGGAAACCGAAATTTTAGCTTTATCATGATCATCATCATTGTCAACCATTATCAATCCACTGCTGGACAAAGGTCTCCCCGCCGCCCCGGTGGCGCAGTGGTCTAAGGCGTTGGCCTCTGATCATTCGTCCGTAAGGGTCCGGGTTCGAATCCCGGTGAGGCATGGATGTTGTGTTTGTCTTACGGCACTGGCTCTCTCCCTTCCCTGGAACCAGTGACCCTAAATTAGGGACGGGCGACTGCTTATAGCCCATTGAGTTGCTCACGGTGGTCGTTAAACCTCCAATCAAAAAAAAAAAAAAAAAAAAAAAAGGTCTCCCCAAGTTTCCTCCACAACGGCCTGTCTTGTGACAGTTACCTCCATGTCACTCCTGCATACTTTCGAATTTCATTCACCCATCTCCCATGTGGTCTTCTTCTAGGACTTTTACTGTCCCTTGGAATCCAATCTAAAATTTCGGCGGCTGTCCATCGATGGTCTGCCCTTCTGGCAGTATGTCCAGCCCATTGCCATTTCAGGGATTTCACTCTGATCATGATGTCTTCCACTCTTGTCATTTTTCGGATCCACGAGTTCCACTTCTTATCTCTCCTGGTTACGCCAAGCATGCACCTCACCATGCTTTTTTGGGTTGTCTGCAGCCTTTGTATGTCTCTTTTAGTTAAGGTCCACGTCTCTGCATCATACGTAAGCACTGGAAGGATGCATTGATCAAACACTTTTCTTTTAAGACATATGGCATATTGCTCTTGAAAATTATGCTCTTTCTTCCAAAAGCTCTCCAGGCAAGTTTTGTACGCCGATTAATTTCTTCATCAATGTGACCCTCACTTGATATCTGCTGTCCAAGATAAACGTACGTGTCTGTTATCTCCAGCTTTTCTCCATCAATCGATAGATCTTCATTTCTTGTAAAGCATTGAACATCACTTTTGTCTTCTGAAAGTTCATTTTTAATCCCACTTCTTCACTTTTGTCAGCAAGTTCCTGGATCATACTCTGCAGATCTGATGGGGTAGTTGCAAAAATGACTACGTCATCAGCAAAAAGAAGGTGGGTAGATAATCTCCATTAATCTTTATCTCTTTGTTTTCGCAGTTCAGTGACTGAAAGACATTTTTCAATGTGGCATTAAAGAGCTTAGGAGATATGGTGTCACCTTGTCTCACTACCTTTCCAATTTTTATGTGTGTTGTATTTTCAAACAGCCGAATCTTTGCACTTGCATTTTCATAGATGTTATTAATAATATTAATGTATGCATCTTCAATACCGCAAGATTTCAGAGCCATTGTAACTGCTGATGGTTTCACCGAATCAAAGGCTTTTTCATATTCGATAAAAGCCATGCACAATGGAAGTTCATATTCCCTCGCTCTTTCAATTAGTTCTCTCAGTACGTGGATATGATCTATTGTGCTGTAGCCACTCCTGAATCCAGCTTGTTCTCTCGGTTGAGCCATGTCCAGTGTTACCTTTAAACGGTGTGAAAGAACTTTAGTGAAGATTTTATAAACCACTGATAGGAGGCTGATAGGTCTGTAGTTCCTGAGATCCTCAATGTCACCTTTTTTATGTAGCAGGATCATTGTAGCATTGTTCCAATCCTTAGGAATCTTCCCTTCATTAAGGCATCGAGTGAAAATTTGGGCGAGTACTCTTTCGATTTCTCCACTTGCTTCTTGTATGATGTCTACAGTAATTCCATCTTCTCCTGGAGCTTTTCCCCACTTCATGTTCTTGATTGCATGTGCAACTTCTGCTGGGAGAACTGGAAGAACTCTGGTACCTTTCATGATGTCTGAAGAACATGCATCATCCCTTTCATATAATTTGGAGTAGAAATTTTTCACTCTTGTCAAGATTTCGCCTCTATTTCTTGTTACAGAACCATCTTCTTTTCTCAGTGCCATAAACTGTTTTCTTCCCTTACTGAGATGTCCCTTTGCTATCTTTAGGCTTTGGTTGTTTTCAATTGCTTTCTTCACTAGTTCACAGTTGAATTTCCTTACATCTTCAGTGATACTTTTTCGTACTGTCTTGCATAGCTCTATATATTCCACTTTGGAAGTCACATCTTCTTTAGTTGTCCTCATCTCTCTTCTTTTTTTCATGAACATTTTGGTTTTTCCTGATAATTTGTTCACATGCAACTTGTTCTTAGACCCAGCTAATTTTGTTGCTGTTTCCATAAGAGCTTTGGTAACTGTTCTGTTAACTTCAGAAATATCCACTTCTTCCGATGTTAGGCCTTCTCAAGCAGAGAATCTGTTCTTCAGTTCCAACTTGAAGGTATTATGGTGTTTTGTAAGGTTGGTTATGTCAATACATTTTGTTTGTCTTATGAGCTTGCCACGTTCGAGTTTAGTGTTGAGGTGCATCTTACATCGCACCAATCTATGGTCACTACCTGTGTTGAACTTGTTTAGCACACTGCAGTCTTCTATGACGAATTTTTTGTTACACATAATAAAATCAATTTCACTTGTCGTCCCATTTGGATGTCTCCATGTCCATTTCCTGTGTGGCTTTTTCTTGAAAAAGGAGTTCAAGATGAAAAACTCTTCTGCCTCTGCAAACTCAACGCAAGTATTTCAACGCTGGTTTCTGTTGTCGTGACCGAATTTACCTACTGAAATTTCATTCTGTTGCAGTTGCCCACTTTTTGCATTGAAATCTCCCATAATTATCTTCAAGTACTGCTTACCTTTATTATTTAGATGACGAATATCCTCATAAAATTCTTCAATCTCTTCTTCAGGATGACTTGTGGTGGGTGCATAAGTTTGAATAATCTGAGCTTTGTATCTTCTCGAGAGTTGGATAACGAGTCGTGCAGCTCTGTCAGAGGAACTTTCAACATCTACAACTTTATCCTTCAGTTTCTTGTTTATTATAAATCCAACATAACTAGTTCTGCCAGTATCTGTCCCACGATAGTAGAAGAGATGTCCACTTTTCAGTTCACTGAGATCTTCTCCTTTTCTGCTTACCTCACTTAGCCCGACGATGTCCCACTTGATCCTTTGTAGTTCCTCTTCCAATTCAAGAAGCCTTGAATCAGAAGATAGGGAGCGTCCATTATACGTAGCCAAGGTCAGCATCAAATGGCAGCCTAGTCCGGTCCTCCGGGGATTCTTAGCACCCTCTGCCTTCATGTCGCACTGGCCGCTGCCTTGGTCCGGTACATTCCAGCTGCCGGAGACTGAGGGCCAAGATTTAAGTTGTGGAGTCATTTTGGAGGGTTTGGCCATAACTCACGACGCTGGCCAAGCTGGTTGGTGAATGTGGAATAGCATTTCCTCTAATCCCGATGGTATAATTATACCGCTATTGGCGGTCGTCAGAGCCCCTTTAGTAGGAACAGGATGCACCACGAGAGGGCGGGGTTGACATTTGTCAAGCAGAGGCTGTGATGTTACGCATCACCTGACCTTACATCCCTTTAGCTTTATAGCCCCTGCAATTTAAGCAGGGGACAGAGTGAATAGTGGATCCCACGTGTTATCTGCTTGCTGTCTGGATGGTCTGGTTTATCCGGTTGACGAAGCCACGGCCACGGGTTGCTAAGCTTCGGATACAGACAGATCATCCTAAGTTAAAGGAAATTAAAAAAAGGAGAGACACAACGCAGGGCAAAAAACCTAGCTGAGTAACACCAGATTCAGCGTACGAGACCCAAGATCTCTGAGCGCCTAATTGATGCCCACGTCCACCAGGCGCATAACAATGTTGCTAACTCTTGAAAAGAACCTATGGTTAAAAAGTAAAAAAAAAAAAAAAAAATTCGAGCTGCACTGCAGACTCGACTCGACGATCCGAGAGGAGAAGAGGTTTCTTACATGCCCTTCGGTAGCATACAATAATCAGATGTAAATTTTCCATTGATATTGATTTATTTGTATTTTCTGTCATTCATTTTTTGATGATTGATCATTGATATAAAATAAATAACATTCTGAACTTAATAAAGGTACAAAAAATTATTATTTTTACCTAGAAAACTTGTTTCGAGATCATTGGGGACGGGGGGGGGGGGGGGGGTCTTTAGCAGGGACGTCGCTAAATTCGAAATCAGGATGGGCGACGGGTTGGCGAGTATTATTTTTGGTGGGGCAAGTTTAATAGCAACTTTATTTACAAAACAATGAAATAATTTGTTTTCCTTTTTCTACAGGCTGCAAAGGTATTCGTGCGACCCCTCCCTCCCTTCCTGGATACATACTCATCACTTTTAGAACTGTCTTGAAGTTTTTGCACTTTTTGGAATACAAACGAATCTAAAGTTTGGAGTCATTTTTTGCAAATGTCCATCCATTAGTAATAAAATTAGTAAAACCTAGAGTGTTACGTAACTGTATAATGAGCATGACACACTTCCACCAGCACCAGTAACACACCCTGAGAAAAAGAAAATTTCATGCCCAGGAGGAAAGTCTTAAAGCAAATGTTTTCGTGCATTAATGTTGAGGGGAAATATTCAAGTTAGTATGATTAACGTGCATATTTTCCTCAACTGTTCAAGTTAGTATGATTCCAATACACAGAGCCACCCCGGTGGTGCAGTGGTCTAAGCGATGGCCTCTGATCATTCGTCCGTAAGGGGTCCGGGTTCGAATCCCATGAAGCATTGGTGTTGTGTTTGTCTTACGGCACTGGCTCTCTCCCTTCCCTGCAACCAGTGTCCCTAAATAAGGGACGAGCGACTGCTTATATCCCACTAAGTTGATCACAATGGTCGTTAAACCTCCAATAAAAAAAATACGCAGACAATACCTTTCCCCTTAACTCCTTTCATTGAAGCCAGCAACCTTGTCTTGCACTCATCTCTTCAAAGTAGTCGTCAGCTACAACCTTCTCCCTCATTACCCTACGGACGACTTATGAGCACTGGTATAGCTTTAGTCTCCACTTTTCTTGTTGGAATCCCCTGTTTAGTAGCACAAACAAACAGCAGAGCAATTACTAATAACTCAGTGAATTCCTATTCACCCTCTTCATTTGCCTCCTGTCACACTAACTTGAAAAAGGCTTAAATTTAGGATTTGGACGAAGGGAGAACAACTGAGTTTTCATGGCCCAGCGGATGTTATGTTCATAACCTTTTCACGGAGAAGGAAAAATGCACTTTCCAGGGGGAAATAAGTAGAACTACACGACGAAAAACACGGAAGTCATAATTTCTTGGCAAATTCCAGATTATATTTTAAAGTTAAAAAATTAAAATATGGTACATCTTGAACTGGGTGAGCAAGACAATTTTCAGGGTGGGCTAGAGCCCACCTTCGCATCCCTTTCGCGACGTTCTTGCTCTTTAGATACGATTGGTGGGGTTCAGCCTCACTTCCGGAATGGTCTAACGACGCCTCTGTCACAATTCCTCTTCGAGCAACTAACAGGGCTTCAATGATTTCCTAACAATATAAATTTCGTAGATAAGACTATTTCAGTGTAGAGATCATCAAGATAACCAGCACCAAAATACATCTCTCGTCGCATTACCACCATACACCACTTTACACACGAGATGCCTCTTCTATTTACCTTCGACTCACCCTCAGTTGTTGCCAAAAGGTACAAGGAAATTCGGAGAAGTGACATGCCGTTCAAAAGGGAAATATAATGGAAAGTAATATTATTTGCATATGAATAGAGACTCAAAAAGAAAAGTTAAGCATATGCCACAATCTTTAAGTTGTGTTTGTGATGTGAGAAGACGGCAGCAAGGATCGCCAACACGCTGATAGGGAACGAATCTATTCAACAGATGTCATAAAAATTGTGTTGTATTTGTACCGCCCTACCATGTCGGCATGTACATCCTCTGAAGATGACTGATGGCAACGTCGATCAGACAATCCGGTCCCTTTCAAGACACCGCGTCCCACCGACAGCTGTTTAACAGGAGAAACAAATTCTGCCTGACGCTGTGCAAACATAAACATCGTAAACACACACAAGGAAAAGAGAGAGGAAGATCTCAGAGACGAACTCGAGGTGTAATTTAGCTCGGAGAGAGGCCGGCATGGTTAAGCCAGACAGCACGGAACTCGGACAGTTAGACCAAGCGATCGGAGATTCTCATCAGGGGCCAGCAGTACTCGAAATGGGCCGGTATACGCCGGTATAGCATACCGGCACCAATTTCAGTTGTGGGAACTGCAGAATTTTTTTTTTTTTTTTTTGTCCTTGACTTACAAGCGCGCATTTTAAAACATAGAAACCTTATGTGCCTCGTGTCCTTGAGAAATAGAAATGTGGGAACCGTAAAGGGTCAGGGAGTGATGTACGCATTTGGAGGGCTGTGAGATTGCTATTAATTTAAGAGTGAATATTCATTCTGATTGTGGAGGTTCTAATTGCCCGACTTTTCTACTTCATGAAAGTCCCTATTGGGAGAGGACTGCCTTCTCGGCTCAGGATCTTAAAGTTCTGGATTCAAGTCCAGCTGAATCGATTGTCTCCCACTTCCGTATGTGCCATTTCCGCACAAAAGTAATTTTGTCCCATTTCCGTACATAGCAAATCGGTTAGTGCCATTTCCGTACAGTTTCACCGCGCCTGGTATCAGACGTGGGAAATCTAAGGACAAAAGTAAATGCTGATCCTCTGTCGTCCTCTGTCGAGTTCCTCCGACGTCATACATATCATCATTCATTGCTTTCGTCAACCAATAGGCGCTCATGATAGGGTAAGTGGGAAGAGCAATAAAAACTGAAGAGTAAACAGGCTGTCCATTAACTCCATCTTTACAGTCTTCAGCATTTTTTTTGGAGGTTTAACGACCACCGTGAGCAACTCAATGGGCTATAAGCAGTCGCCCGTCCCTAATTTAGGGTCACTGGTTCCAGGGAAGGGAGAGAACCAGTGCCGTAAGACAAACACAACATCCATGCCTCACCGGGATTCGAACCCGGACCCCGTTCGGACGAATGATCAGAGGCCATCGCTTAGACCACTGCGCCACCGGGGCGGCCTTCAGCATTCGTCGCAGATGTTTAATTTCAAAACCTCGGGAAAAAACTGCTTTTCTTTTTAATATTTTGTTCAAAGATGCCGTCAAAAATTCCGGGCTATTTCTTTAACCAGTTTCGTATAAAGTTTCAAGAAAAGATTTTGTAAAATCATTTTCCTAAAGTTAGAAGTCCTAATAGCCGTGAAACCTTCCAAAGTGTGGAGGGGGAGGGGGTGCGAGGGCGATCAGTACGCCCCGAACCGCTGTCTTCCTTCAAGCATATCTCACTGCTCACGGATCATCAAATGGCACTAGAGCACCTGGATGTGCACGGAAGTGGGAACAAAATCATTTGTACGGAAGTGGGATGACACTAATGATTAGCCGAGGTTCGGAAGTCCCGTTAATTCGTAGGTCCCAGGGTAGAGATTCCTCGTTATAAACAAGTCTAATCGCAGTCCTCAGCGTAGCATAAGTAGTGCTCGCTGGGGTCCACAAACAAACCAACTCTAATCGACCGCCATCATTTCTGACTTATGGCGATCTAGTATTTCACAGAATTGGCAATAACATTTTTAAAGCAAAGAAGTTTTCTCCAGTTTTTTTTTTTACTTTTTCAGTTTTGCATTTTTTTTTTTTTTGGCGAAGATATTTTTTCCACAGGATTTTTAGCTAAATATGAGCAAACCGGCACTTCGAAATTTCCGTTTTGAGCCCTGGGGTCCAGTAAGTGAGGCCCACGAAACGAGTATGTCATGAAAGACACCCCGATGTCTAAGCTTTTTCAGAAATACCGGGAAAGAAAGACGGCCAGGAAACACAGATGCAGGAATATCTCTAGTTACAAGTCGTTGACGGCGTGAATGCACTTCCTAAGAAAGAGGGGGTGAAGAAATTGGCTTTTATCTGATTTCATCCACTTCAGGGCTATATGAGACACGTAGCCCTGTATATGAGATAGCATGCAGAAGAAATGTGTTTCACAATTAATTAACATTATTTTTCCTAAGTTAATGCTTTCTCGAAGTTCATATTGGTTACCAGTTTAAATGCGCTTTTCACAGAGGCGTACTGGAATAACTCGCCCTCCCCGCAAAAAATATCTTCGAGGCCTTTTTGCAAAAATCTATTAGATTTCAATTACTGAAATCTTTTAGTTCAATGTTATTAACTAGTTTTTGGGCGTTTAAATAATTCAAATTCTTTGGAAACTACAGGTATTTTTCGTAAAACCAAAATTATTGCACTTTACTGCGTGTAACACAAGTGCGCATGCTGTAATTAAAATGATTGATCTAGTTTTATACCAATACAAAGTATTGCAAAATAGTTGCACCAAAGTTAATCACATCATGCAAATTTTATTCTTTTCGGGAACTAAGGCCAGCCTCTTTAAAATGCATCACGATCACACACATAAAACATGTAACTGCTGTGTGATAGTGCCTAAGGACATTTTCCGATTTATAGGAAAGTACAGAACGGGAAAGTAACTAAATAACTAACAAACAATTATGAATTGTGGCACAAAAAAGCAAAATTTCTTAAATTATTTACTCTTGAATATAAAAACCACATTTAGCATCATGCCACGATATCTTGCACGAAATAAAAAGTTCCCGTGAAGAACATATTTTACTTCTAAACAAATGAGATGCATTATTTATATATTACTCGGATTACAAACTCTATGCACATCATTTTATTCACACGTGAAGAGCAGAGTCCCATTCTGATGATGGTAACCAAAGCACGAGAATCAAATAATGTTAAATCAACTGAAGAAAGGGAGGTGAAAGTTACGAAATTGAAGCATTTTGCAAGACAAATAGTATACGTGCTAGAGTAGCAACACAAGCCATGAAAGTAACACAGTTCTGTATAAATTTAGCACAGTCCAGCACAGCTCCGTTGTCCAACACAGTTTAACACAATTCTGTATCACTCCAAAGCCACGCAACGACTCGCAAATGCAAGTTTAAATATGCAGACAGTTTGACAGTTAAAATGTTTAAAAGATCGCTCCTAAAAATATTTGGTGCAACAGTATAAAATAGATGAAAGATAAAAAAGAAGAATTTATCCTTTTATACTTGTTTAAAAACATCGGAACTCCGCTTTTTCACAAAGTACAACAAACATCTGCGAGATATTCAGGCACACGCTATGCATTTCGGTATATGTTAATACACTGCCGGACAATTGCTAAGGACGGATGACAATAGCAACGATAGCAACCATAAAATGGAAGGCAGGAAAATGTGGAAATTAGCATAAGTGCGGGATACAGTAAGACGTGTTGTGCGTATGCAAATTTTGGATTGCCGAACTTGTTCGTGACGTCATAGCGCTGATAAGAGATATACAGGATTTGACGCGTATTGACCGTTGTTGTTCAAACGCAAAGTTGAAAGGGAAAGAATCAATTGACGAACTTGCAATTTTCAGTATGTCTTCCCGACATCACCTAGATGATTTTACGCATGGCCGTATTATTGGCAAGATTGAAGAATGGCGAAAAATAACAGATGTTGCCAGGGAGTTCGACGTCAGCCACAGTGTTGTTTCAAGGCTTTGGAAATCATTTCAAACAAATGGAGAGTGTAGCAAACGTCACGGGGTAGGTCGTGTTCGCAGTACGACACCTGCAGAAGATCGGTACATAGTGCTATCAACAAAAAGACACCGGCGCAGCACAGCTAGTGAGGTAGCAAAACAGTTTATGGCTGCTACTGGCAAGCGGATCTCCCGAAAAACTGTCGCCAGACGTTTGCATGAAGGAGGACTATACGCCCGCCGTCCTGTTGTGTGCATTCCATTGTCCAGACGTCACCGTACCGCCCGTTTGCAATGGTGCCATCAACATCGCAATTGGACTGATAACGACTGGTCTGCTGTCCTCTTCTCAGATGAGAGTAGATACAGTCTATCGTCTGATTGTCGACGATAACTGATTTGGCGTGATAGTCGTACTGAATATTGTCCAGCAAAGATACAGGAAAGGGACCGATATCCGACATGTAGTGTCATGGTATGGGCTGGCATCATGATCAATGGCCGTACGTCCCTCTATGTGCTTCCAACTGGGACTATGACTGGCCAAAGATACATTAATGATGTTCTGCTACCTCGTGTTCGCATGTTCCGTGGTGCTGTCGGTGATAGATTCATTTTCGTGGACGACAACGCAACATGTCATCGAACAGTCGCTGTCCAGGAGTGTCTTGAGAGCGAGGATATTCAACGCCTCGTATGGCCAGCACGTTCTCCAGATCTGAATCCCATTGAAAATGTGTGGGATGCATTGGGGAGGAGTCTTGCTGGTCGCCAATGCCCTCCAATAAACAAGGACACCCTCATCCGTGCACTGACAGAGGAATGGGATAAATTACCCCAACAGCTGCTTGATAATGTTGTGCAAAGCATGACACGACGTGTGGAATCTTGCATCGCCCTCCATGGTAGCCATATCCCGTATTGACATCTTACGCCGGAACACCTGCGGACGGTAATTGCATTTTTTCCACGTTTACGTATTCTGCACAAAATGGCCTGTTTGTCCCTTGAACACGTTCCAAAGCCTTCTGGATTTGAGAGCACAATACATTGTCTTTCTTGTAATGTCCTGGCATTCTGACATTATTTTATTTCACTTGGCATCCAATCACACTTACTCTTTTATGCGCTGTATAGCCGTTTATGATCCGTCCTTAGCAATTGTCCAGCAGTGTACCATTATCAAGCTATAATTTGGTAGCTTCACTGGTGGAGAGAGTAGATATTCCTGGAAACTGCCAATCTGTGGCCGTCATGCTACTGTCAATACGTCATCATTGGGGTAACATGTTGAACTCGCGCCATCAAGCATTTCGTTAGCGAATTGCTGTAAGCCGGCATGTAGATTCGGATACGGGTTATCAAACGGGGGTTGAGATCTGCCAAATCGAATATTATGTTGGCGAGATTTATATCTTTCTCTGTATCTACAATCTACTTCATCTTTCATAATTTGCTTCCAGGGATATGGGATGTCGATAGGGTTAATTTTGTTGCAATTATTTTCCCATGTCTTTTTAATCATCAAGACTTCAGAGAATCTCATCATTTGTTCCGAATTTTGTCTGTAATAATATTGGCATTTTCAAAATCTGGAATGCATTTATTGTCGATACAATATTCAACTAAAACTGTCTTTTTTCTCCCGCTTTCTCCAATTTTCCATATGTTGTTTAATCCAGAATCGGAGTTGATTTTCGGTGCTACCGACATAGTATTTTTCAGATGTTGTTCCATCTTGATGTATTATTCGGATAATGTAAACTCCTGTCTTGTCCTATGGGTTTTTTGGTGCTTTGTTTTTTAAGAGGATGTCACTATAAGTGGTAACACTTAATCCAATGTCCTTCTGCACTCTGCTGCATTCCCTTCGTAGGAAATGGCGGGGAAGTAAGGAAAAGTGCCACAATATGTTGCTTTTTCTTTCTGTGATCTTGGTTGATGTTTAAGTTCATAGATCAATCTGTTAATCATCTTGCTCCTGTAACCGTATTCCACAGCTACGTTGGTGATCTAATTCAGTTCCTCGTTTGAAGCCTATTAGTGCTGCACAAGGCAAATGCTCGCTGTACCAAATACCGAAATGCTGAGATCTTGTGGACCCATGACTGGAATACATTTGCTGGTATAAATACAGGAGTGTAAGTACTCTCTGAAGACT
Source organism: Macrothele yani (assembly GCA_039090855.1). Lineage (NCBI taxonomy): Eukaryota > Metazoa > Arthropoda > Arachnida > Araneae > Macrothelidae > Macrothele > Macrothele yani. The sequence continues at coordinate 57,908,036 of CM077010.1, forward strand.
CGAAATTCTAATTGCCGCTCTTTCTTGGATACAACACCATCCAAAAAGGGTAGTTCTTTATTTTGTTCTACTTGTTTGGTGAAATTAATGGTTGGGTAGTAACTACTGAAGGTTTTTCGGACGGCTTCAATTACTTCTTGGTTAGACTCTCTGACAATTAAAAAGGTGTCGTCCACATATCTCTCATAAAAGGCTGTACCATTATCCAGCATAGGGACCATACTGTATTCCATCTCCTGTAGCATCACTTCCGCAAACAGTGTGGACAGAGGGGATCTCATCGGAGCACCGGATTTTTGCCTATATATTCTTCTAAAGAATTCAAAGAAATTATTTTTCTTTATGAACGATAGAGCCGAGATGATGTCATCAAAAAGTTTCAGCACATTACAATCGACCATATTATTATGGTTATAATATCTTTTGCTCCATTATATTCAGAAGGATGCGTAGTTATGCGGAAAGGACTGTAATACGTTATAAACATTAGTATAAAAATTTCCTTCATTGAACTGATGTTTCTTTCACATTCTCTTGTTAATATGCATGTTAGGAACTATTGCTATAGCTGTGAAAAGGGTCCACAAGTCCTCTCGAGCAACTGCTCCCACGTCATCCAATTTTTATAAACAAAACCGCGAAAATTATTTCTAAATACAGACATAAATCAAACTGTTCTTTCCATGTAATATAACCACAGAAATTTGAAAATTTCATCGTCAAGGAACGGAAATCGAACCCGCATCTCCCGATTTACGCTCGAGTATGCTAACCATTACACTAGAGATGAGCTCGGGCCCAGCCCGTGCCCGGGCTCGGAATTACACGTCTTGAATTTCATTACTGTAATTAATTCAACACGTGTAATTCCGAGCCCGGTTGAATTACACGTGTTGAATTTCATTGTGGATTTGTTACCATGGTGGAAGGATTTTCAATTTCCTAAGCTAGCTGCCATTGCAAGACAAATTTTGCTTAGCAAGACTTGCATTGTCCAAAGCTATGGCCCAAGCAAGGATTAGTTTAAGGAGGTCTGGTATCGAAAAACAGGGAAAACATAACAACCCCATTTTTTGTATTTCATTAAAAATCAAGAATCTTAAAATGATGTATTAATTTTCAAATTGTGCAGCTAGAAGTATTGTTATTTATTTTTTTAAATTTCCTCACTCCCGCAATTTTTGGGGTGACGTTGGTTTTTAGTGCAGCAGGTCGAGTTTTAGAGAAAAGAAGATCAAGCTGAAGCGCTGAGGCATTAGATGCAATTCTCTCTCTCTCTCTCTTTTTTTATGAGGAACTTGATCTGAAAACTGCACACACATATGATAATATTGTGATTAATATACTATTAAGCGCAAAGCTTTGTTAATGTTACAAAATGCAGAATAATCTGGTCTGGAATGCTTTTACGTTATTTTTTTTTTTTAATTTTGGAAATTTCCCTACATGCCTTTCTTTTATATTTTACTACATCACGCTAAACTACCTTTGCCAATTAGCATATATGTAAATTATATTGCAAAGATTAGTTTTCTAGAGTCAAAATTTCAAACACTTGCAACTGTCTGTATGGCGTAGTACGTTTTATAATGCAATTTATTCAAAATAAAAGTAAATTAAGAAATCAAAAAGAAATAACGAATGTAATTTTTTGTTTCTAAACGATTTTCTTTTCTTCAGCTTTTACCAAAATTACTTATTCCCTTGATACGGTCGAAGGGCACGTTCATTATTTATTTATTTTCAAATCCACATTTTAGAACATTTGGCTTTATGCGTAGTATTTCTAAAAACATATTAATATTGTGAAGTGGATTAACTGAACAAAACTTTTTAAACTAATGACTTTTTAAACTAATCCTTGCTTGGGCCATATCTTTGGCCAGTGTATAATGCATAAATGCAAGCCTTGATAAGCAAAATTTTCCAAGAATCCGGGCCCGGGCTCAGCAAATACGTGCAATCAAAGAAAGCGGGCCGGGCCCGGGCTCCTAAAATTGAGCCCGAACTCATCTCTACATTACACCACCACAGGACAATGAAATGCAAGCAACATTGTCCTGGGTGGTGTACTGGTTAGCATACTCGAGCGTAAATCGGGAGATGCGGGTTCGATTTCCGTTCCAGGGAGATGAAATTTTCAAATTTCTGTGGTTATGTTACATGGAAAGAAGAGCTTGATTTATATCTGTATTAATTATTCCATGCATTTTCAATTTGATTTCTAAATATTTTACGTATTTATTGAAAAAGAACTGCTTTTCTTTTAATACTTCATTTCAAAGCTGCCATCAAAATTCTCGGCTATTTACTTTACCCGCTTCATAAGAAATTTCCGCTAATAATTTTGTAAAATCTTTTTTTTTTTTTTTATCAGATCACATGTAGAGGATTTTAGGAAGGGAGTGTCTGACCCCAGGTCTTAAACAACCCTTAGAAATAGGAAGCTAGGAGATTTGGGCTAGAGTGCCCGATAGGAAAGTGACACGGAAGCGAAGTAGAAAGTGGGAGGAAGACGCCCTTATTTATTACCGGGGGGCCAGTGCCCGGTGTCCGACGGCTTAACGTGCCCATTCGAAGCACGGTGGATATTTAGTAGATCGAGCGTTCGTACCTGCCCGGGATCGAACCTGAGGTCCCTTCAGCGGCAGTCACGAACGTTGCCCACTAGGCCACCCGCGGCCCTGTAAAATCTTTTTGCTGATGCTAGAGGGCCTTAACACACAATGCGAGGGTTGTGGGGTGTGGGGGCCAGAACAGAGGCGTACTGATAGCTCCTCTAATCCTCACAATTCGGTGTGTGTGTGTGTGGGGGGGGGGGGGGGGTGCGACTCACGGCTAAGAGGGCCTTTAGCATTAGCACAAAGATTTTACAGACTTTTTTGCGAAACCTTCACGTGAAGCTGGTTAAAGAAATAGCAAATAGCCAGAATTTTTTACAGTAGTTTTGAATGAAGTATTGAAAAGAAAAGCAATTTTGATATTTTTTTCGATAAATAAGTATAATATTTAGAAATCATTTTCGCAGTTTTAGTTTATAAAAACTATGACAGGAAAGCAACCACTCTTTTTAGAGGACGTGTAAGGCCCCTTTTCACAGCCATATGCATGCATATTTAGAAGAGAATGTGAAAGAAATATCAGTTCAATGTATGAAATTTTTATTTCAGTGAGAATAAGGTGTTATGTATTACAGTGTTTTAACATAACTACGCATCTTCAAAATACAATAAACTAAAAGGTGATTTTTATTTTGACGAAGAAACAGAGACGTGTGTCATTTTTTTTATAACAGACTCAACAGAAAAAAAATTTGCGATGTGCAAAACATAGTGGCATTATATTAAGTGTTTTTTTCTTATATTCAAGAGTAAAAAAATAATTTAAGAAGTTATGCTTTTTTCGTGCCCAAATCCTTAATTGTTATTTATTTGCTTACTTATGTTCTGTATTGTCCAATAAATCGGAAAAGGTCATTTGATATCATGGCACGACAGTTATGTGTTTTGCGTGTGTGATCGTGAGGGATTTGAACGAAGATGGCCTTAGTTCTTTAAAAGAATAAAATTTGCACGATATGATTAACTTTGCCATATGTGTTTTGCAGTGCTTTGTATTAGTATAAAACAAGGGCATTCATTTTAGTTTCAACGTCCGCATTTGAGTTACACGCAATAATTCAATAATCAAGTCCAATAATTTTTGAATTTAAAACCAGTCGTTCAAGGCTAATAGATTTTCGCAAAGGGTCTCGAAGTTATTTTTTTAGGGGGGGGGGGTGTTTTTTCCGGTATGCCCCTGGAGGGAACTATCAGCAATCCTATGACTTTTCACGTGCCTTGAAGCTCAGATAACTATTTAGTAAAATAAGGCAGTGTGCTCGGTTACGGAAATGCTTAAATGAATCAGCTGTAATAAGCTTACCAAGGACGTATTAAAGCAGGTGTACCGAACCGGCTGTAAGATTCCAGTGGAGAAGCGAAGAGGTTGTGGCGGCGATCTCACAAACCTGTTAAACACCTTTCAGAGATGAATTTTTAAAGCACACTGACCCTGTCATTAGTATTATTGAAGAGAATGATCCTAACAGGCAGAAGAGCGCCAAAGTTTCTAGCGAGATTCAGAGCCCTTTGTCATGTTAGAAAAGCTGTGCAATATGAAGATAGAAAAGTGCAGCTTGTCAGCTCTCTGGGCATTTCATCTGCAGAGCAGAAAGTTATTATATATACATGTGCACACTGTATATGTATATCATCATCATTAGCATCATTGTCAACCATCATCAATCCACTGCTGGATGAAGGTCTCCCCAAGTTTCTTCCACAACGGTCTGTCTTGAGCCAGTTTCCTCCATGTCACATCGGCATACCTTCGAATTTCATCCACCCATTTCCCACATGGTCTTCTTCTGGGTCTTTTCTTGTACCTTGGTATCCAGTCTAAAATTTCGGTTGTGCTTTCTTCTAGCAGTATGTCAAACCCTTTGCCATCTTAGGGATCGTACTCTAATCGTGATGTCTTCCACTCTTGTCATTTTTCTGATTCACGAGTTCCTCTTCTTATTTTTGCTGGTTACACTAAGCATGCAATTGTCTTCAGCCTTTGTACATCTTTTTTAGTTAAAGTTCAAGTCTTTGCTCCGTACGTAGAAACTAGAAGGATGCACTGATTAAACACTTTTCTTTTAAGACATAATGGTATATTTTGCTCTTAAAATTGTACTGTTGATTTCAAATGCTCTCCAGCCAAGTTTTATAAGCCGATGAATTTCTTCATCAATGGGACCCTCACTTGATATCTGTTGCCCACGGTAAATGTATAGGTATCGGTTACTTATAGATTTTCCCATCAATCGTTAAATGTTAATTTCTTGTGAAAGAATTGTACATCAGTTTTGTTTTCTCTCTCTGAAAGTTCATTTTTAATCCCACTCCTTTACTCTCGTCAGCAAGTTCCTGGATCATACTCTGCAGCTCTGAAGGGGTAATTGCAAAAATGACTATGTCTTCAGCAAAACGAAGCAGCAATTTCAGAGAAGAATGACAAAGGATTCTGTGAAAATTCAAACTGCTCTTTTAATGAAAGCATTGAAGACTGATCCATAAGAGAGTGTAACAAAAGCTGACATACAATATTTATTTCACAAAAGTAATAATAAGTTCAATAATGATTAGGTCATTTTCAGAAACAATTTTACAAAAATGTGGCTCCTGTTCAACGAGAGGCCGAGGGCCTAGGCCCTATTGGCCCGAGCGGTGATCAGGCTCTGCTCCTGACTAGAGCGCGTTGTTCGGCATAGGAGTTCGAATAAAAAGGGAACGTGATGAAGACCAGATCAATTATCCGCCCGGAAGCATAGTCTCATTCGGAGGTACGCGCGGTGATAAGGTTTCTGTGGGCACGGAAAAGGTCGGCAGAATGGTGTTCAAAATTCGCAGACATGCGTTGACTGGTGAGAAATGAAGTGGCAGTCCTTCTACATCTACAAATGACAGTAAGGTGTCGAACGTGTTGTGTGTGGAGTTTCGAACATTATTTTAACACGTTCCGAACGCTCATGATTTGAAGATCTCCACTTTCGGCTTTTTCCGTGCCCAGAAAGAAAATAATCACAGCTTGTACGAGGGCAGTCTGGAAGTAGTACCCGCTTTCGAATAAAAAAATAACCAACAATGATTTCAGAGATAAACCTTTTTATTTGACATCTACATATCTTAGGTTGTTTTCTCACATAATCATCCTCGACATTTAGGCACTTGTACCGTGTGACACATTTTTGGATTACCTCGTCATACACAGAGCCTGATTTACGCCTAGGCCAGCAAGGCCCGGGCCTAGGGCCCCGCATGGTAGGGAGCCCCTGAATAGCAATGAAAAAAAAAAGAGAATTCATGCTTTTTTTGTATTAATTAATTATTATGAATGGAAAAAACATTTTGGGGGAAAGTATTGTTTTTTTCCTGAAATGGAGATTAACACTGGTGTTTTTACTAGGCTCTTTCACTACCACGTCACTTCAACTGCACCTCAGTGACGTTATGTCGTGTAGGAACAAGAATAGCCCACAGGAGCAGCCATTCTATACCCGCAACCCTACTTGTTAACGTTATTTTCTAGTTGCTATGTGTCTAAGCAAGCAAAATTAAAGGCAAAAATAGCGATACTACTCTATTAAATAGTATTTTACTTCATCATCATCATCATCATCAACCATTATCAATCCAGTGCTGGACGAAGGTCTCCCCAAGTTTCTTCGACAACGGTCTGTCTTGTGCCAGTCTCCTCCATGTTAATTCCGCATACTTTCGAATTTCATCCACCCATCTACCATGCGGTCTTCTTCTGGGTCTTTTCCTGTCCTTTGGAATCCAGTCTAAAATTTCAGCTGTCCACCTATGGTCTGCCCTTCTGGCAATATGTCCAGCCCATTGCTATTTCAGGGATTTTACTCTGATCATGATGTCTTCCACTCTTGTCATTTTTCTGATCCACGAGTTTCTCTTCTTATCTCTCCTGGTTACACCAAGCATGCATCTCTCCATGCTACTTTGAGTTGTTGGCAGTCTTTGTGTCTCTTTTAGTTAAGGTCCACGTCTCTGCACCATATGTAAGAACTGGAATGATGCACTGATCAAACACTTTTCTTTTAAGACATAATGGCATATTGCTCTTGAAAATTATACTGTTTCTTCCAAAAGCTTTCCAGGCAAGTTTTATATGCCGATTAATTTCTTCATCAATGTGACCCTCACTTGATATCTGCTGTCCAAGATAAATTTTACTTGTCTATATTTCTAAACGCAAATTTCCTTGCTAAGATTTAATAAAAGTAGATATCATTTCCTAATTTTCCCCGCACAGCGTTCCATTAATTAAATCAACTTTTAAATTAAGTGATAATGTTAAGAAGGGGGGGTCATCTTGTGCTGTGCCTAGGGCCTGATTCTGTGTAAGTCAAACCTTTCTGAATGACCTCCGCCGCCAGTCCATTCAGAAACGTCGTGACTGCTGTCTTCAAAGCTTTCTCACTCGTAAAGCGTTTTACTCCCAAAAAGTCCTTTAGTTTCGGAAAAAGGTGAAAGTCACTAGGGGCCAGATCTGGGCTGTAGGGTGGATGGTTCACCCCCACCCCCATTTGAAACTTTCGAGGAGTTGGTTTAAAACGTGGAGCTGAGCGTTGTCGTAGAGAAGATTCACACAGCTATAAAGCGATTCAAAATGGCACTCCGCAATCGCTTCAGTGTTGCTGAATTTGCCTCAGCGATTATTGTGTCTCCTTGGGAAAGAAACTCAACAAGGAGAAGATTTTTCGGTCCCAGAAGACAGATACCATGACTTTCCAAGTTCAGCTTGTCTTCTTGAACTTCTTTGCTTTGGTTGGTGAACGAGGATTTCATCAATTGACGTTTGTTCACGTTCATGCAGGAAACCCGAGTTTCGTCTCCTGTCACGATGTGCGTCAGAAATTCATCTCCGTCCCTTGAATACCAATCCAAAAAAGACAACGCGGCACACATACGGTTTGTTTTGTGTTGGTCAGTAAGCATATGCGGAACCAACATCGCACAAATTTTTGTGTACCAGAGATGATCGGTGACCAGGATCGTAGTAAGCTTTTCTTATCTGGGAGGGGCGAGACTTGAAATTACGCCCCTTCTAGTTCCACTCAAATAATACGTGGTTGTTGCTTTCTCATTAACCGCCGTTATAGGAAAGAACTATAATCGTTGAAAAATCGAACTTCAGGTTTTTGACATTATTTTATCAAAAATGTCGAAACTAAGTAAAAACCCAAGAACCACAAATACCAAGTAAATCGTAAACCTTATGTGAAAGCCGACAACACAACACTTCATAGAAATGCAAAACGAAGAACAAACCAGCGCAGAACGAATGAGTATCGAACAAAAACGCAACAATAAGAAGATGCTTTAGGGGTAGGGCTTGGAAAAATTCCGTTTAAGGTTAAACGCTCGGAGAACCTTCTGCAACAGACCACAAATCATTAATTAGCTCTTCATTCCAACGACATGTTCGGAAAGTTCATGAAGGTTAAGCATATCAGCATATTGTTTTCTATGCATCCATTCATTGTTTTGGAAAATTGCCTTCATGGACATGAGATGTTCACACCTCATATTGTATGTTACTCCGTACCCTGGTTAACTGTATGGAATACTGTATGAGACTAACTAAAGTCTTTATAAAAAGAAAATACTGAAGGGTGTAACTTTTTTTTTTTTAGCTACAACTTCTATTTTTTACATCCCCCAGAACATGAATTTTTGCCCCTGGAATGACCATGGGAGAGCAACCGCCCTCCCGGTAGCTACGGCCCTGTCGCTGACAATTTCTCGGATTCTGGTGCGAAAAACATGTGGAAACTTTTTATGGATTTGGCCAAGTGTGCGACGCCGATCCTGTTTGATGAATTCAACGACACAATGCAGAATATCATCCGTAATGACAGACTAGTGCCAGGGTCGTTTCTCATCACACCATAACTGCACTGTTGATTCATCCATAACATCATCACCATAAACTTCCTTGATTTGACGATGAATCTCACATGCTCGCGTACTTTTTGCGTTAAGAAATCGAAATGCTGCTCTTGGAGAAAGTGTTCACTGTGCATGTTAGTAATAGTCATATATTATCATGTACATTGGTAACTGTTTTCAAAATAATGAACAGTGTCGAGCAGGTCCAGGCCAAGCCTTTTAAGTTGAGCACACACACCACCCTGAGCGGAACTTGTTTTGGCGTACTACCTTACCGTTCGCTAGGTTTTCCGCTTTCACGTTATCGTTTTCCAATTCCAAATTTCCAATAAAATTGTGATATTACATTAAACGCCCCAAACTCCATCTTTCCTTGTGGTCCAGTTCTGTGAGTGTAAAGAAAAAGTAATACATAAAATAAAATAAAATAAAATAAAGGAAAAATTAATTCTACAGGAAGGGGGTCAAATTACCCCTTCGACCCCCCCCTGTCGGCGCCCATGCACGCACACACCTGGATTTGACTAGTTATGCCACTGGGTAACCAACAAAATAACATGACAAGACTATACTCCGATTCACCCGTTCCACGAATCGTCGTGGAACGCAAGAATCATCCAATTATCCATCCGCGTTAATGTGCTCTTGTACTCTTTTCTTTCTGATCCCCCGCCCACTCACACGTCTCACAAGCAGCATTGATTGTGAGCGGGGGTCTGGAGGAGGCCGAACTGCTTCCCCTACCGCCTATTTAAATAACCAACCTTTCGAGTTTCCTCGATTGCCAATTTATTGTCTCTGTGTTGCTAATGTTGAGAGAGGTCTTCCTCTCCTTCTCCCAGCCCAAATTGTATCTGAAATGGGCGAAAGTGCGACGCTCTTAATTCAGCAACTTCTCGTAACAAATTTATTTCCAAAAGCGCACTAACTTCTGGAACTTTTTTTAGACGTCGATTTTGTTTGATAAACTGCTGAATAAACAAAAATGGATTCTGAGCAATAATTCTACTGGTTTTCTCTCAAAACTCTAGGGACTACTTTTCGTAGCGGAGGTAGCTGTTTTGCAACCTACATAGTGGTACACTCTTAGGTTGACTCGGAGTATAGTAAGTCAGTGGTATAAGATACAAGTGTTGGTGAAATGTCACCTTTAAGTTTTTTCCTTGCCGCAAATGCACTGCCTTAATTGATTTTCAAAATTTTGCATTTTTTCTTATGGAAATATACTGCACTTGAACAATTTCTTTAAAGAAAAATTTTCTTTTTGTTTACCTGAATCAAATTTTAACGTCGTGACACGAAGACACAACAGCTGTCTCCTTATTAGCTCCCTTCCTTCTAGCCAGCGACTTGCCCTGCACTCTTCTCCTTCAAAGCAGGTGTCAGCCACGTCCCGCTCCCTCACTGCCTCGGGGCAGGCTTAGGAGCGCTGGTATACACTTCAGACTCTACTTACCGTGTTGGAATCTCTAAGCAGCACGAACAAATAGCAGAGTAATTAGTAATTACCTCCCTCAGTGAATTCTTATCGACCCTCCTTATTCACCCCTGGTAATACTAACATGAAAAACGGCTTAAACTAAAGATTTGGAAGAGCGGAAAACAATTGAATATTCACGTTCCCGAGGATGCTATACTGACAACATTTCTACGGAGAAGTAAACAGCGTACTTCCTAGGAAAAAATACGTAGGGCTGCACAACGAAAAACACAAGACTCATTATTTCTTGGCAAAGTCCAGATTATATTTTAAAGTTATAAAACAAATAGAAAATTGGCATATCTTGAACTGGATGACCGACAGGGTGGGCAAGAAAATTTTTACCCGCCCTCGCACGCCTTAGCGACGTCTCTGCATTTTCAGTTTGCTCTCCAGTACGTTGCCTTGATATTCAAACTCCTTTGCTGAACAACGCCCTCTTCTCAGAAGAGTGTAAAGACGTTGGCAGAAAGCGATCTACATATCCCTATATCTGCAACGAAAGACCATCGGAAATTATTTATTGTTCAGCTACGTAGTATCACTATGTCTCTCTGTCCGTCTGTAGACATCTCTGCACGTATTAGTCAGATTTAAAAAAATCCATTTGCATTGGGAAGCCTGAACTGTGAAAACGATGACTCATGCGTTTTGGTCATCTTTCCGATGCAAAACTTCGCCGCTAGAGGAGAGAAAATGCAAATGGCATTGAATTCAAAATACACTCTTAGCAAAGGAAAAAAAAAAAAAACTAAAACAATAACATCAACAAAAAAAAAAAAAAAAAAAAAAAAAAAACGACGCACCCAGAAGGAATCATCCAATCGAGATGAAAATTAGTATATGCAAAGGTACATTTACAGGAGAGGAAATTATTGCAATTCCAGTGCAGTTGGGCCATTCATTCGGATAAAACAACTAAACAAGTGGAAAAAGTCAATACGTTGTAGCATCACCTCTGGCTCGGATACAAGCGGTTAATTAGCGTGGCATAGATGCATACAGTTAACAGATACTGTCCTGAGGTATAGCTTACCAGATGGTGTCCATATTGCGAGCCAGTTCGCCAACATTCCGGGATGGGCGTAGGTGGCGTCCCATCATATCCCAAACACTCTCTATCGGTGAGAGATCGGGCGATCCGGCTGGCCATGGAAAGGTGTAAACTTTACGGAGGCGGGCCTGGGAGAGCCGTGCCCCTGACATTATTCTTTTAAAAAATTGTTCGGTGATGCTGCGACAGGAATGGCAACACAGCAAGTCTTAGAATGTCGTCCACGAATCGTTGAGCCATGAGGGTGGTAAGAAGGACTACCAAGGATGCCCTGCTGTCGTAGGAAATGTCTCCTCAGGCAGTCACTCAAGGGGCGCGAACCGTGTGTCGTTCCACGGTAAAGGCAGGATCGGTGTTCTTGGCAGCTCGTCTCCAGACACGTATGCGCTGGTCATCGGCGCCAAGTGCAAACCGTAACTCATCACTAAAGACAACATGACACCACCGAACACTATCCCACGTTGATCGGTCCCGAAACATTTGAAACCGGTACCGGTGATGCTCGCTGGTCAGTGGTAGGCGGCGGAGTGGCCTCCTTGAATGTTGTCTCCGTGCTGCAAGTCGTGTGCCAACGGTCCAGATGGCCAATTCCGTACCTGTAGAAAACGCAACATCGTCGCGTATGGTTGAGAGCGATGAATTCGGTCCTCGCGTTCAATCGTTGCCCTCGGACGTGCACTACCCGTGTGCCTGGGTTGTACCCTCTTTCTCCCATTGGCACCAACATCGTCAGATTGACGCGTCTCTCCGACCCAAATGCCTGGCGATATGGCGACTCGGCTTCTCTCAGCCCAATTATACGCCCTCTCTCAAACTCGCTCAACTGCTCATATTGTACACGGATCCGACGTCGAGGCGTCCTCACAGTTGTTAATGCAACCGCAATCCGCTGTCACAATTTTCGCTGAGTGCGAGCTATGCTCTTGATATATATATACCCTCCTGGATGCGCGGTTCCCATGCGCTGTGGCGAGCCACTATTTCGTCATTGGTCGTTATTTTTTAATCAGTTGCATATTCGGCCCCAAGGTACTTGCATGCGGAGTTTCATCAGAATCGAACAACTTTCTCGGGGTACTTGGGGGGGGGGGGGGTTGTTTATTTTTTTGCAAAGAGTGTCTTTTTATTCCATATCCTTGCTTCTAAAAACCTGACTGACTTTTTTCTCTTTTAACTTTTAAGATGAAAACCATTTTGCATAAAGTTTCTTCAAACAATGCACGCCGTTCCGGTGACGCAGTAGTCTAAGCGATGGCTTCTGATCATTCGCTCGAGGTGGGTTCGGGTTCGAATCCCGTGAGGCACGGATGTTGTGTTTGTCTTACGGCATTGACTCTCTCCCTTCCCTGGAACCAGTGGCCCTAAATTAGGGAAGGGCGACTGCTTATATAGCCCACTCAGTTGCTCATGGTAGTCGTCAAACCTCCAATCAAAAAAGAAAAAAAAATGCACAGTTTTTTAGCTGGAGGATTTAAATGCACACTATACCGCCCTCCCCATATCTCTGCTTATAAAAGTCCTATCCAAAAAATCATTTTGCGTCGGTAGCGTTAACGGTGAAGAACACTTTCACAAAACTTCTACGCAGTTTTTCATTTTCATAGCAAGAAGTTTTAGCACGAGCGGGCGTAACTGCATATTTCCGTTTTCAACTTACTTACAATCAGGGCCGGTTTAAGACCTTAGTGGGCCCCTAGGCTAAGACATTTAAGTGGGGCCCATATCTGAGTGGGCCTCCAAAGAACTTATGACGGTGTGACGTACCTGCCAGCAGGACGCACACGACATAAAGGCAGATAGGAATCAGAATAAACGTCCGCGTAGCTCAATTGGTAGAGCAAATTATTCCGGAATGAGGGGATCCGGGTTCGAATCCTGGCGTGGACAGAAATGACGGAGAAATTTACTTCGTTATATTGGCGCCCGAACTTTCCGGATGACCCGACCGTTCAAAATCTCGCAATGGTGTGATGTTATTTCCACACCGCGAGACAGGAAAAATCAGAGAATCCCTTCTCCAGCGCTTCGAAAAATAAATGTGTGTGACGTTGCATTCCACACACCAGATTGACTGGGAGTTCTCAAGTGCACGTTCTACAGTGGATGGCTGCTTGCAACGATTCATGGTCACGGCATGACCCGTGGGCCATGCCCCCGGCCCTCTTTCGGGGGGCGGGAGATGTGACGTACCTGCCAGCAGGACGCACACGACATAAAGGCAGATAGGAATCAGAACAAAACGTCCGCGTAGCTCAATTGGTAGAGCAACTTATTCCGGAATGAGGGGATCCGGGTTCGAATCCTAGCGTGGACAGAAATGACGGAGAAATTTACTTCGTTATAACGGAGAATTATTATGAAGTCCGTTAAAACCCGAATCTGTCACTACTAAATTATCTGCAGAGTTTTCATAATAGTCACTGTATTTTTCATTGTTCTCACAAGAACATGAGTTAAAATCTTAAGATTTCTAGATTTTGTCTTGGATTTTCTAATGATTTAGCATTGTATACTTTTCTTGGTGCATCTTTTTTGTTATGCAATGTGGAGCCACAAGGGACTACGACTATTAATGGCTCCAAGTGAAAACTGGTAGGTGTAGATGGATGGTAGTGGAAAAGCTGAAACTGTCTCGCCGACACCGCATACAGCGACATGTAACCGTTATTTTTGGTGAGTTACTATCTTGAATTCTGTTCGTTTTCCAGCCCCTGTTTCTGACGAAGTGGAAATCATACGAGACAAAAGTAAAATTATTTTATAAACTTGCCCCTCACTCTCTGTCTCTGTTTGTCTGTCTGTCTGTCTCTCTCTCTCTCTCTCTACCTATCTATTATTTGCCCAGTCATACCTCCTGGGCCCTTGGTCAAGGTGGGCCCCAAGGCTATAGCCCTTATAGCCACCCCCTTAATCCGGCCTTGATGGTGGTGAAAAAGCTGAAACCGTCTCGCCGACCCTGCTGTACACAGCGACATGAAACCTTTACCTTTGACGAATTACTGCCTTGAAATCTGTTCGTCTTCCAGCCTCTATTTCTGACCAAGTGGAAATCATACGAGGCAAAAGTAAAACTATTTTATAAACCTCTCTCTCTCTCTCTCTGCCTATCTATCTATTACTTGCCTGGGAATGCCTCCTGGGCCCATAGTCATGGTGGGCCCCAAGGCTATATATAGCCCCTATAGACCCCACCTTAATCCGGCCCTGCTTACAATCATATCTCTTGTTAAAAATAACTCTTTTTGGACAGATATCCCCCATAACAGAAACTCTTTTTATGCATATTTCCTGCCCAAAATAATCCACATTTTTCCCGCTGGGGAAATAAAAGTATATTTTATTTTTCTTCTTCTAAAACTCCGATTTGAAAAACGTCAAAAAAATCGGATACTATTAACTACGGGGAATACTTTACTTGTATTTTTTTAAATACCTCATAATGCATAATCATGTCGCTACGTGGCTTATGTGCGCATTTCTGTTTGTGTTAACTGTGTTTGTGCTTTTAAAATTTCGACTGAAAAAGTTATTTTACAATTTATGGAATTCTCTACGTTGAAGATTGCGAACATTATCCACCTTAAATAATGCTCAGGGGCAGGGGCGTATTTAGAGCGGGCCTAAGGGGGACGGAGGGATAATCCTTTTTGTTAAAATCCGTTTTACATTAGGAAAAATACTTTAATTTAATAAAACTGCATCGACTTACATTTGAAAATAATGCATTAATTTTTTCTTCTAGTTTTCATTAACTTTTACTTTGTCCTGGTGGATTTCAGAAATTCCCATTTTTTGTCGGTCCCCTCAGAAAAAAAAAATTCTGTATACGCCCTTGAGTATATAGATTTTTTTGGCGCATGTTTATAAATAGTTTTCTTACTATTATTTTTGAAAGTCGTATTTGAAATTTTTTTCCATCGCCTGTGAAGAATGTTTTGAGTATATTTCTACTTTTTTCTAATGCACATTTCTGCCGCTGGGGCTTCAGTGTGCTATCTTATTTGCTATGGTACCCCTGCTTCTGAAAATCCGATTGGAAATCGCATGCCCTTGACTAAGAAGAGCAGTTTGCTCCCGTTTCCTTCTTCGAATCAGTGCTCGAAATGGGCCGGTACACACCTGCACGGCATACCCACACTTCTTTTTCCCTAGTATTTCATACCGGTACTTTTTTCAAAAAGTAGGAACTGTATACCACTTTATCGAGAAAGCCAGAACCAGGAGTGCTAATAATATTTCTATGCCGCAACTTCGCTACCTGGGCTCTATTCCCTACATACCAAATATTTCCTATCAACTCAAAAACGCGCTCAGAAGGATGAACTTCGGTGTCGGCATAAGGTCTCCGGCATCTTTATACACGATGCTTAAGAGAAATATTGACAAGCCCCCTCTTCTCAATGAGGCAGGCATTTATGCCATCCCACTAAAATATCCGGACGGCTCCAGGCGATACTACATCGGAATGACCAAACGTTCGTTTGGAATTAGAATCAGCGAACATAAAAGGGATACAAGAGACGGAAAAATAACCACTGCCCTATCAAGAGAAGTCAAGTTCAAGTCCGCCGATCCTATATGGAGTGATGTAAAGAAATTAGCTTCATACTCCACACCCAAATCTACTGCCATTCGCGAAACCTTGGAAATCTTGACCAGCTGCGAGGCTTGTAACGATAGCGTCTCTCTGGAGTTACCACGTATTTGGAACCAATTCTTCAAATAATGCTGAGATTTCTACCATAGTACCGCGTGCCCAACCAACGTGACCTCGTTTCTTCGAAATATCACGTTTGCTCCTAATCATTTATTGTCTAGTCAAGTCACCGCGTTTAAAGTGTTGAAACGTTCTATTATCCAGTTTGCAGTTAGCTGTCTACCTTCCTTGAGAAAGCCATCTGGTTGATGTGCGAAAGCTTGGAAATTTTGATTATTTATTCTACGCCAATAAATTTTCGGATTTTTAGTATACCGGTACTTTTTTTTTAACCGAAATTTAATACCGGCACTAATTTTAGTAGTGGGAACTGCAGAAATGATTTTTTTTTTTTCTTGACTTACGAGCGCACATTCTTAAACGTAGAAACCTTATGCGTCTCGTACCCTTGAGAAATATCTATGTGGGAACCCTAAAGGGTATAGGGGAGTGGTGTACACTTGAGCTACAAGTTCAATCCTTCAAAGGATAGAAAAGAAGCTACCCATAGCGCATGATCACATCTGGCCCAAGCCCCAGATCATCCCACTAAATATGTCTGTAATTTTTATTATTAATTTAATATATTCAATTTGAAGGGCTTCTTCACAGAACTGTGAAAACACAAGTTTGTCTGTGACTCTCCGGAATAAGTTTGTCCTCCCTCACTCCGGAGTAAGTTGCTCTCCCAACGAAGCTACACTGACAGAATGTATCGCTGTAGATTTGTGGTCTTGATACGTGATTCACCTCTGTAGTACGTTACAGAATGAAGAACTGCGAGTAACAGATTAAACACAAATTTAATTTTGAGTAATTCGAACTTTTTTTTTAATTTATTTATTATTTGGGGGGGGGGTGGGTGACGTCGCTATTAAATTTAGACTGAACATCGTCACCCGGGGTAATTCCCGGTCTAAAATCAATAACAACCAATTATTATAAAGACTATGAAAGCTAGTATCTCCAATTTCGGCATGGAGTAAGTACTTTGTTATATGCTCTTTATAAAATTTTTACTTTATCATAAATTAATTCTTAATTTGATTAATTATAATTACTAAGTGATCAATAATTACCCCGGGGTTGGGGTAATTCCTGGTCACTTCCGGGGTAATTATTGGTCAGCACCATATTTGATATATACAGTAAATGGAGTAATAATTTAATATTTTTTTATGATAATCTGTTAAAACATTTAAACTAAAGGATATAAAGTTATATTAACCATATAGCCAAAAAGGAGAACAACATACACTGTGTAGTAGCTTAAATACAATTTTATTGGATATGCCGAAGTTTTGCACTTAAATTCTACATTATCCAAAGCATTTCTTATTACATTTGTGTGCAATATTTATTGGCTCATCATTCACTGTAAATGGATCAACACCTTGCAAATCTACTGGTCCATAGAAAATGTACTGGATGTTTATAGTTTCTAGTCTGACTCGCTTAGGTCAACACAAGTTTCCAGCTCCTTTTTCCAGAAATTTTATTTCTACTTTACTTCCTTGTTTGTTTGTGACTTTCCCAATATAAAAATTATCTTTATCATAATATACAGCATAATAACAGTGCTCTTCTACTGCATTCTGGATATTTCTCAACACTATTTTCGCATTTTGCAATGAAATATCTTTACCTAACTGTTTAATCAATATCTTTACCTAACTGTTTAATCAAATTTAAATCATCCATATCTTCAGAGAAACTGCCGTTATTCTCTGATTCACTTGGAATACTTAAAGGAGCACCTACAGGATTTATTTCTGTTTTGTTTTTTTAAGCTTGCTAAACAGGCATGTAAAGTTGAAAAAGGCATCTCTACAACTCTAGCAGCTGTATGTGCACTGAAATTTTCATTTTCCATCTTATATATTGCCTCATCAAGCTTTAATTTCTTCAACTTGATATCTTTCTTTGGCTTATGTTGCCTCATCATGATGCATAAATTTCACAGAAACTGTATAATATCATAGCCCATAGTTAACACAGAAAGTATACTAAAATAATATGACTAAATTTTTAGATAAATGGAATACAGGGGAAAAAAACAAGTTGAATAACTGACTAATATTTAGGCAATATGCATATGTTTTTGGCACAACAAATTATCACATTGCAGTTATAGTTAGAGATTATTTGCAGTTAGAATTAAAAAGTTGCATGATAAATATGATTACAGAGATTGGATGGTCACAATAAAGAAAATGTCAAGCATAAATACTGGAAAACTACAATGACCAGAAATTACCCCTGAAATATGGGGCAAAGTTTGGTATACTCCTATAAATTAATTTAGAATAGCATAAGAAAATCTTAAATTTTCTTTTAGAAGCTGTGATAGTTTATAATTTTACAAAAACAGAAAAAATGTAAAATAATTAAAACTTTATTAAAGACAAAGACGTTTGCAGATGTGGGCACTTACTTAGGCCAATGTTGTTTTACAGAAACTTAACTAGTAGGTTTTAAATTTTATTTTTTTCATAATAAATTTCAACTTGAGGAACAAATGAGTAACACATTGCAAAGTAGAATGTTCGAATTGTTTCTATGAGTTTTTTGACTTTGATGAAGTGTTATTTTGATTAGAAAAAAGTATGTGACCAAGAATTGCCCCAGAAACTTAGTGACCGAGAATTACCCCAGGTGACGATATTCATTCTGATTGCTGAGATTCTAATTGTCCGACTCTTTACTTCATAAGTCCATGTTGGAAGGGAGCTACCTTCTCGACCAGGGGTCTTAAAATTCTGCGTTCAAGTCCAGCAGAATCACTATTGATTAGCCGAGGTTCGGAAGTCTCGTTAATTCGTTGGTCACGTGGTAAAAACTCCTTATTATAAGTAAGTCTAACCCCATCCTCTGTGTAGCATGAGCAGTGTCCACTGGATCCACAAACCAAATAACTCAAATCAACCGCCATCGTTTCGGATTTATGGTGCAATGGTATTCAACGGAATTGTGAATTCCGTGGAATACTAAATACTGTGGAATGGGATTTTTTTTTACTTTTTCACTTTTGGAGATTTCCTCGGGAAGGCTTTTTTTACCCGGATAATTTTTAGCTAAATATAAGCATACCGGCACTTCAAAATTTCTATTTCGATCACTGCTTCGAACAATGCACAGATTTTCCGCCGCAGTGGTAAAGTTATGGAAAGTTTTCCTTCGTGTATCTCTCTTCAAAATGTTTGATTCGAAAAATTCATTTTGCTTCAGATATGTTTCTCCATAAGGAACATTTTACGTACAGTTTCTGATTTTCCATAACAGATATTTATGCCGCTATGTATAGTGGGTGTAAGGAGCTATTTCTACTTCCAAATGTTTTATCGACTCTTGAAAGCCCATTAAAAATTATATCTGCAACTGGTTCCATTTGCTACGAAGAAGAATGCACAGTATTTCAAACAACGCAGTTTTTCTCCTAGCGGCATTAATGCACTTTCTTTTTCGCTGATTTTGTGTGTTTTTAAAAATTGCTTTGAAAAATACTTTTTGGATCGCAAACGATTCAAAAGATATGCTCGTTACACCCGAGAATTCGATGTTGTTTTCTTCTTGCTTTTTGTTTTCTTCTTGCTTTTTGTTTTCTTTTCATATACGGAGGAAATGGTTTGGAGCTGTTTTTGTGCGCACATTTGAAAAATTGTCTTTTTTTTTCACTTTCCCCATGCTGTACCTCAGATTAATACACCGAGGTTCACCTCGCTCTCTATAACCGAAGCTCGTAGATAACACTAGATTTATACTCAGCGAGTTCCCCTTTTCGAAATGCACTTCTTTTTGGTTCCATAGATTTAATCGGTAAACCTTTCATTTTGTTTTTTACTTCCTTTATGAAGTGCCGCAGAAGTGCACCGCATTTATGTTGTGAAGCTAGGAAACGGAACTTCGTTAAACCGGAAAAGCTTTGATACAGTTGCGAATGAAAGGGAAGTTAGCTTCCGGATTGTGATGTCCTCCTTTCAATAATTATGGTCTATCCCTCTTTTAGGGTGAGATACTTTCATCATCACTGGCGAAAAATAAAATCGCGGAAAGGTCAAACAGACGACAGTGCATTAACGTCCGGCAGACAAGGATAGTAGAGGGGGAGGGAAGGGTGTAATAAAAATAAGTTCTGCCCTTCATGAATGCCTGAAAGATTTACAACTGCTCACCTATTGTAACGATAATAAATGGACTTCTTTATTCCAAACATAGATATCTAAATGGGTCGCCCAAGCGTACACTTGCCGCACATATTAATAGGAGTACTTTGGCATTTTTTCCCCGGAGCTTTCCTTTCTATAAGGCACGCTGTCTCGAATTACTGGAGAAATAAATTTTCAATGGCTGCGGGACTGCACGGAATTACAAAATGGAGAGAATCTGTGTACTTCACTTCAGGGGCGTAGCTAGGAACTTTTGCGCCCGGGTCAAACCACACAAAATGTTGCACCCAGTGGCGTACCGGACACCCCCCCGCCCGAAGTAAAATTCGAGGCCCTTTTGTGAAAATCGATTGGTTTTCAATTACTGAAAATTTAACTTCCATATTATTTACTACGCTTAACGGGCGTTTCAATAAATCGAATTCTTTGGAACCTACAAATATTTTTCGTACAACCAAAATTACTTACTGCACATGCGTGAAACACAAATGCGCACATGGTAAATATGATGATTGCCCTAGTTTCATACCAATACAAAGTATACCCCAAAACACTTACGCCAAAGTTAATGATATCATGCAAATTTTATTCTTTTAGAGAACTAGGACCAGCCTCTTTGAAACGCCTCACGATAACACACACAAACGTAACTGCCGTTTGATAGTGTCTAATGACCTTTTTCGGTTTATACGAAAATACGGTATCGCTCGGTTTTCTAATCGGGTTCACCCGGCGTAATATTGGGAGCCAAGGGGTGTCGAGTGGATTGTAATTCTGCGATTCCCTGATTTAGGCAAAACTCCCTGGAAAGAAAGCCTCAGCGTACGAACTACGAAGGGGTGTGACGTCACGGTCAAAGGGCCATCGCAATCCCTCTCTCCAGAGAGGCCAAAGGGCAAACGTAAAGGGAATGCCGATATTAGCTTGGCGTCCATGCGGCATTGATCAGTATTGTGCTTTCGATAGTCGTGAACGTGAGTAAGCATTTTAATAAAACATGCCTGGAAAATATTGAGTGCCTTTATATAGATCTAATTACAAAGCACATCCAAAAGCCAGTGTTTTCAGCTTTCCTGAAAGTGAAATGAAAGCTTTCGAAGAAGGCGGATTTCTTCCGTACCGATGAAGTTTGAACCCACCGTGAATTCAAAGGTTAGTTAAGCCTAATTGTTCTCATGACAGCATTTTCTGCTTTCGTTGTAAATGCAATTAAAATTTAGTGAATTGTTAGTCGTTTTTTTTAATTGACGAATTAAAATTTAAGGGCCTTCCTATAATCGGTTCATTATTTATTGTCGTTTAAATAATGGTATTAATTACCATTCAACATTTCATTTCCATAAAGTAATAATTATTTTTCTTTACAAAATTCGTAGTTAGTCGTGTTCAAACTGAAAAAAAAAGAAAAAGATGTACATATATTATCAGGGCATAAAGTACTAAGGTTAACCAGGCAAAGAAACTGGCAATAAATAAGTACGTTATTTATTAATCAACATTTCATTTCCGTAAAACAAATGTCATTTTTTTCATAAAATTGCTGTGTATCAGTGTCCTAATTAAAACAATAATCCGCACGAAATGTACAGAACTACTTGTTGCGCTGATAATCTGAAGGCTAGCCTGAAGAAAAGTTTATTGGAATGTCCAACAAATGTATCCGAAAGTTTGGAATTCATATATTCCATGTTCATTTGACAAAGAACTTTTACCTAAATGATTTTAATTTGTAATTTTTTTTTACCTTCCAGAAATAGTTGGATTCGAGCACACATTTTCTTACGGTATTTTCAATAAATATACTAACTAAATCGAAAAATTTGCTTTCCCGTTCGTTACGTAATTACGGAAAAGACTTTTTTTCTTTTTTTCATTTTAATAAATCGAACGCGAAGGGAATTTCTAAAAGTTTTAACGGAAATGATTATGTTCATACAGTCCTACCAATTTGCCATTAACGCACTTAAAAAGATGTACTTAAAAAGTACATCTTTTTAAGTTGCAAAAATGCTTAACGTAAAATGCTGAGTTTTTCACGTTATGCGTGAAAAAACTTATTTTTTTTTTTTTTTTTGCTCCTTTAGCCAAATTGAAAACTAATTGAAAATTTTCATGAAATCGTTTCCCAGCACAAGAGCAAAACTTTGGAATTCTCTGATTTACGGATATCATTGCTGGAAATTGAGAAGAAAAAAATGAAAGCTAAGGACGTAATCTTTTGATGTTATCTAAGGACAAAAACTACAGAGGAAAAAAAAACGGTCGATTTATTGTTGTGCACAAATTGTCTAGTATCGCACTCGAGAAATTATTTCTCTGTGTAAACACCGCAGTACTTCGTCGGCGTTTTCAGGAGCGGAGAGCTCGAGTCGGTCGGCCCACTAGCTCTGACTTCACAGACCAGTTCGGAGGCTTTCTTAATCTTCAGGTGGTTTTGATTTAGGGCTGACGCAGCTTCAGGATCCACTGACGCCGCGGATGGCTTAATGGTAGCAGTTCAGACTATCGATGCAAGGTCCTCAGGTTCGAACCTGGGCCGATATTTCAGAGATGGTGTGATTTGCTAACAATCACTGAATATCCGCCGAGCACGTTACGTGACGGCCCCCAGGCTGAACCCGCTGGTTAAATGGGTATCCTTTCCTATGCCTCCCCCCCCTGAAATTCTCTCACCCCTCTATGTGCAGCATCGTACTTGTATGGTGGCGCCATCTTCTGTACTCTAATCTCACTACAAACTGTTCTGTCAAAGTCGCTAGACTTGCTCTCATTCTTTCAGTTTCTGTGTCCTGCCCAAAAGGCGATCTCGCTGTAGGTGGCTGGGACGTAAACTCTACTCACTGTGGACGGAAGTCCTACAAGAAAATGACAAACTTGCGACAGCGGCGTTATTATAAGGATCCACTGACGGGGCGTTGTGTTTCACACAGCAGATTTTCCTTTGGGAGTCAAAGTGTTCGATGTGTGCCGCAATGTTTTCGTGAACGTCTAGTTTAAAATAAAAAGCATAAGTGAAGTGATTTTCTAAGTCCCTGTCGTAAAATTATATATATTCTCCAAAAATCCAGGACTGAGCACACGTTTTGTAGTTAACGAAGCACTCATCATAGAACTTAGACAAAATTAACTAACAAAAACAATTTATTGGTTATGATTTGGCATCATAATAAATATACGCTCATGATACTAGCAAAATGGTTTACGACTCTCAGACAGGAACCTGTACTCAATTAACTATTCGCTTACGAGAACCTGAACTCTGACGGAAAACTTTCGTATGGGCTGATCCGGTAAACATTTTATTCGGGGACACCAAAAGAAAGAATAGGATGGATTTCCTACCTTAACATCCGAATCTGGCCTGGCGATCAATTGGCGGGTGTGGCTTCTAGGTAGTCGCATCTTAAAGTCTCTGGGTTCGCGCCGCTGACCACTCCTGACCCGGGAGAATTCTCATCCGGTGGGTCTTATCTTCCATCCGCAGCTGCAACTGTCGTATGGGACCTAATGGTCCTTAGTAGGGTCCGTTCATCCGGAAACCTCGCTTGAGATCTTCTATCCGCAGCTTGGAAAATTGTATGCAGCTTACGGTTGTCCTGCCGTAATATTTGGCAGCTCCTAGGTGACAGTCACGGAGGAAAAGTGCACGCGATGCACGCCGCGAAGCAGGCAAAGGTAAAGTTTCGTGTAAAAACTGTAAACGTGAAGTGACGAAGTTCTTCTCTTCCCTTGTAAAAATTTCGACGACCCCCAAGAGGACCCACACTACCTCAAAATATCCCATCATCCAATCACTAGCTGGCGAACGCAAGCCTCCCTGAATTAAATTCCCCAGTGCAAATCCCACTGGTCAGAGAATTAACATTTTGATCATCCATTCGTTAGGGGGGTCAAGATTGCCACCCGTTCCCGTGAAACTCTGAGAACCACTCGTTAGGTTTGCCGCTTGATACAACCACCGGCAGTAAATCTTTACCCAATTAAACTGTTAGCTCTGGTTCCAAAAAGTCTACGGTCTGCCCAACACGCATTGTGGAAGCTAGACACGGTGGACACTTCTATTGCCCCAATAAAACATACTACAAAGTCAGCTCGCCGATGGATGTCGCCAGCGTTGCCTTCTTACAATGTCGGTCCGTCCTGGTGACGCCACCGCTGTCTAGCTAGTCTTACGCCTTTTGCTGGGAGAGGGGGGACGAAGAGAAAAGAAAAGAAAAGAATCACCCGAAAGTATATGGCAAAATAAATTGTACTCTTTCCTGAAAAAACACACGAATTAATAAAGATGAATAAATAAATAAATAAATAAATGAATAAATAAATGAATAAATAAAATAATAATTAAATAAATAAACTAGGGAATGGATTTTCGATCTAATGTGAAGCGCTCGAGTATGGGCGCTGTCACAATGGAACATAAGTAAGCAAGTAAAAAAAAAAAATGACAATTAAGAATTGTAGCACATAAACGCGTAAAACAACCTAAATTGTTTACTCTCGAATATAAAAAACACAACATAACGTCACAAGTTTTGCACACAGTAAAAAAATTTTCTCTTGACTGTCTCATAAAAATAACAACAAAAAACACACAAACAAACAAACACACACACACAAAAAAAAGACACAGATCTGTGCTTCTTCGTTCCCGCGAAGAACGCCTTTTAAAAAGTTCGTTGTATTCTGAAGTATGATTAATTACGTGCAAACACTTGTAATACAAATGTTTGCACCTTATCATCACTGATATAAAAATTCCACAAATCGAACTGACATTTCTTCCACATTTTTGGTATTAATATACATGCACAGGAATTTTTGCTACAGCCGTGAAAGGGAGCCTAAAGTCCTGCGGAACAGCCCTTTTTCCGTCATTCAATTTTTATGAACTAAAGCAACGAAAATGTTTTCTAAAGATTTTACTCATTTATTGAAAAAAAAAATGCCTTTCTTTTTAATACTTCATTCAAAGCAGTCTGAATTCCTGTCTTGTTCTTTAACCAGTTTCGTATGAAATTTCCGCATAAAAAAACAAACAAATTAAATCTTTTTGCTAAGGCCCTTTTAGCCGTGAGCCCCCCTCCCGACCCCGCGTTGCGGGGAGGAGCTATCAGTACGCCTCTGGTTGCGCCCCATCTGTCTGTCTGCTATGCACTTTCTTATGTAAGTCAAGGGGAATGGCAGTTTCATCGCTATAACCGTAAATCCACTGTAAACGACTTCGTTACAAACGTGCGTGACTAAATAACTAATTTAATACAGGGTGTTCGAAAAGTCACTGTGCACCTAAGCTATGCACTTAGAAAAAATGTTCGAAGTGATCTCCACGAGCGTCGATACAGCGCTGAACCCGTTTCAGTTTATTTGCAAACACTTTCTGCAGCTCTGCTTGTGAGATGTTTCTGATGAACATAGTTATTGCAGTTTGTAATTGATCAAGCATGCGTGGGCGATCACGATACACAGCGGATTTTGCTGCGCCCCACAGAAAAAATTCTGGTGGATTAAGGTCCGGGGAGCGAGGGGGCCATAGGTTTTTTGAGATGACACGTTCGCCGAAAACCTCATTCAGAAGTTTCATAGAGGTGTGTGCGCAGTAGCGCCATCTTGTTGAAACCAACTGTAGGTGATTTCGTCTTCTTCAAGGCGGCCGATGAAGTCGTGGAGTATGGAACAGTAACGTGCACTATTCACGGTGTCCTGAAAGAATAACGGCCCGACAATGCGCCGCCGGGATAGCGCAACCCACACTCCGATTTTCTGGTCATGCAAGGGTTGTTCCGACACAGCATGAGGAGCCTCTGTGGACCACAATCGGGTGTTTTGTGCGTTAACATACCCAGAGAGGTGGAACCACGCCTCATCTGTAAAGAAGGTGACATCAAGAACAGCAACAGTTTTCGTTTGAATAAAATTGTTAAACCATTCACAGTACCGGAGTCGTTTTACGTGATCCGCCGGTTACAATGGTTGTACCGCTGTTACTTTGTATGGGTAGAGGTGCAATGATTCTCTCACCGCTTTATGCGCTGTCGCAAGCCCGATATTTTCCTCTTGCGCCAACTTGCGCACTGATTTTGATGGACTCCGCAGCAGGGAGTCAGAGATGTCCATCAACTTCCCATCGGTAAGTTTAGTTGGTTTCCCGCTTCGTTGGGCGTCGAACACTGAGCCTGTCGCACGAAATTTCTCAATAAGTCGACGAACTGCATTACGATGAGGTACAGGTGTGTCTGGGAATTTTGCAGCAAATTGCTGCCGCACTAAATCGGTGTATTCATTGCCTTCTCGAAAGACGTATTCAACCAGAAACACACGTTCCGCAATTGAAAGAACCGTAGTGCGAAAAACTGAACAACAACAGCACACACGATAACTTCGATACTTACAGTAACAACGACTCGTCTCTGTTGACCTCTGGAACTCAACTGCCGCAATGCGGCAACCGACGCTTCGAGCAGCTTGCTGCGCATGCGCAGTGAGCCCCATGGGTTCCCGCGATCGGCTACGGCTGGTAGAATCCACTTTATTACGTTCCGGTGGCACATACTGCACTTGATAACTGCGAAAACAAAACGGTAGCCTAGGTGCACAGTTACTTTCCGAACACCCTGTAGTATATATTCCTATTTACTGTACATCAATACACAGTGCTCGAAGGAGCAGTATTAACGTCATAACACTATGTTGTCTTTGTGCGGGAGACAATTAAACTGTGACCGTTTGTACAGCATTTCTCAATCGCTCCGGAGTTCGGTACCACGTCAAACGGCACGAATGCATCTGATATTCGTGGTTCGCAGGTCGCTGTAATGATCGAATAGCCCCCTGAGAATATTCAACAATGGGGACGACATGCTTATCTTAAAACGTTTTTACAACAGCGCTTTTATTTTTGAATATGAACAACTAACATTCTCTGAGCATTTTGAGGAAGAAATGCGATTTTTAAACTACCAAGGTCACCGAAACCGGCGAAATATTGTAAGAAAATTCTGTAATTGGGCAAATGACGAAATATGTGGCGGACAATCTGTACCAGAAACTGATGTAAAAGTTTTAATTCTAATCGTAAGCAATGAGTTCTGCGCCCTCGTACGTGCTGCACCCAGGGCAACCTGCCCCGCCCTTGTTACGCCTATGCTTGACTTTCAACTGCGCAACTATACTTTCCTTCATGAAAGAAATAGTTGCGTTTTCTGGGAGACGCGGATTCGAATCCCGCTCCAGGACGATAAAAATTTTCAAGTTTTCGGATATTATCTGACTTACCATCCCTGTCACATTTACGCCAAAAATCGGATTGTCATCTTCAAAATTTGTATACTTTCCTTTTTTGTCTCGCAGTGAAGTTTTAACCTACGGACAAGCCACCTCTTATAACTAAAACTTTTAGTGCTGCCGTCTTTATGACAAAGAAATTCCCATTTTCTTTACACTATTCTCACTGCAAGGCTAACCTGATTATGTAGTGGAAGGTACCGAATGCCTGCTTCCATTGCATAGTTCCAGTCCGAAAGCTCGCATGCGGGCTTGAACTTAGAAAATATACGGATATTCTAAACATTGTGTGTACGTACACTAAAAAACTTAAGATGTTTGTTTCGGTCGCGTTTCTAAAAAAATCAGGTATTCTTGTTTTGGTGACATCATTTTCATTTCCGCAGATTGGCCATGTGCGTTAAGAGGCACATGGCTAATCTGCGGAAACCTTTCCTCTGATCCTTCGATCAACGATTTTCTTCCTGAGAAGGAAATCGTTGATCGAAGGATCAGAGAAAGGGTTTCCTTTTGTTCTGCCTCACGTCACGGTGGCACACCCTCAGGGTTTGTGGGGCGGTGCTCGCCACATTGCCCCACAGTAATGTCGATAAATACAAATAAAAAAAAATAAATACAGGTAGGCTCAGTTTTGATTGAGCCGTCAGTTTGGAGCGTAGGACTACGACTTGTAGATCGGAGAGTTGAAATGAGTTAGTGGAGTATGGTTTCAAAGCGTTTATTTAATTTTTTTTATGGCCAACACAGGTCTATGATATGAAAACTAGCTTGCATAATTTTTACAAATAATGCTGGATACACTGCGAACACAAAGCAGAGTTCGAGATGGGCCAGGTACGAGTTTGATCGGTGTGTTGGATATTTGTTTGGCGGTGGCTGCTTTCATGCGTTCTCGATACTCTCTAGTTCGTTGGACTGCAGTATTCTTGGCTTCTTACATTCCTGATCACTTGCTCTTGTCTCTCGTTTTGATTTTCTCCACTTTTGCTTGTGTTCATTCCGCGGCATTGCCAAAAATGTTAACCCTTTCACGCGAAAACAATTTTTTTTATTTTAATTTAAACCATTGCGATATGTTCTTTATATATTTGAATAGATGTCGTCGGGAGCTTTAAAGTGATTCCCCGCACAGTCGTTTTGCACTCATCTCACGGTTGTCCAGACAAACCGCGATATTTTCAAAAGTGTTCACCTGTTCACAAGAACACAATTTTTTAAATGTTCAGTTCAAACCACTGCGAAATGTTCTTTGTATATTTGAATAGATCTCGTCGAGAGCTTTAAAACGATATCACGTAGAGTCGTGTTGCGCTCACCGTTGCCGAGATAGACTGAGTCAAACGCGGCGACACACCCAGAAATATTGCATCATTTCCCCCGTGCACAAGGAGCAAGAGGAGCATCGCGCGCACGATGTATTGCGCAGTACGCCAATGCATGCTATTTACGAATATGCTAACATGATTAGTGTGCGGCACGTATTTTTAACGGGATTTGAATTGGGACCTATTTTTGTCACAGGCGGTCGTCCGTCAGTTGCCCCATATTATCCGCGGAGTTAGACATAGTCCTACGTCAAAACATAAGATATCTTTTCGGTGAAAAGGCTCTGCTGGCTTCTCCTCAATATCCAGGTTAGGTTTGCCCTTAGTATACTACCCTCATGATTCGTGAGATGTATTACTGAGTGATCAGACTGTTTAATCTCATCCCTGTAATGCGAACATTCAGGTGAAGTACTAGTATTCTTGCACATAGAACACACTGTTCAGAATTTTTACATACAGCGAAGAGACGAAGTATAATGACCAGCGCGTCGTCCTGCAGATCGAAGCTGCTGCAAATAAAAGACTGCGTGTGTGAAGGTCATGAAACGATACAAACAACACCTGATACTGAACTCTGTTAATCAGTGTCATTCTTGTTCTTTAGATGGGAAAGGCAGTGGACTTCAGTGAGTTTGAAAAAATCCAAATTGTAATGGCCAGACGATTGGGTCAGAGCATTTCCGAGACGGGAAGGTTTGTGGGGTGCTGACGGTCAGCCGCAGAGATGGAAACGGGTCACATATCAACGGGTCGACAATTTCTTGCGGGTCAAACGGGTCGGGTCAAGGTGTCCCTGACCCGATTTCGACCCGGTTTATTTCCGTTATATTTTTGAAAAGCAAAAAAAAAAAAATGTTTTTCAATGAAAAATGCGCACTGTTAAATTGTGTGCTCGATACTGGTGCCCGCGGAGTGAAAAATTATTTGCCATGCAAATTTAAGGAAGATTGTCCTCAGAAGAGTGTTTTTCCTTTTGAGAAGCAATAATGAAAACAACATCCACATTTTGGAAACTTTCAACTCATCTTAAGCTTGTGAAAATTAATGTTGTGACGTACCTGCCAGCAGGACGCACACGACATAAAGGCACATAGCAATCAGAATGAACGTCTGCGTAGCTCAGTTGGTAGAGCGACTTGTTCCGGAATAAGCGGACTCGGGTTCGAATCCCGGCGTAGACCAAAAATGACGGAGAAATTTACTTCGTTATAAAGGCGCCCGAACTATCCGGATGACCCGACCATTCAAAATCTCGCAATGGTGTGATGTTATTTCCACACCGCGCGATAGGAAAAATAAGAGAATCCCTTCTCCAGCGCTTCGAAAAATAAATGTGTGACGTTGCATTCCACACACTAGATTGACTGGGAGTTCTCGAGTGCACGTGCTTCAGCGGATGGCTGCCTACGACGATTCATGGTCACGGCTGACCCGTGGGCCGTGCCCTCGGCCCTCTTTCGGGGGGGATGTGACGTACCTGCCAGCAGGACGCACACGACATAAAGGCACATAGCAATCAGAATGAACGTCTGCGTAGCTCAGTTGGTAGAGCGACTTGTTCCGGAATAAGCGGACTCGGGTTCGAATCCCGGCGTAGACCAGAAATGACGGAGAAATTTACTTCGTTATAGTGTTGCTGTGAAACATATTCTGAACAGTGGCGTAACTACCACCCCCGAAGCCTCTGGGGGGAGGACAGGTAACGAAGGGGCGTACTGCAGCTGCCAGTTATAGTTTTATGAAAAAAATTCGAACACGCACAATAATTAACCCAAAGATTCATATTTTGCTTTGCCTAAATAAATGCGTAGTTTCACTTTTAAAACACTGAATGGCCTACAGATTGAAAGTGTTCGGCTCTTTGACTTCGGGCTGTAATACGATTGCTCTGCAATGGATTGTAAATAATATGATCACTCTCCAATCGCCCTCTCTCTGCGCTTTTGAGGAAAATCGCGACGCTACAGTGGGATTCCCGTGGAGGATGTGGGAAAACAGTCAGTTATCTAGGATTACGTGCACGACAGGCATCCACATTTATTCACAGCAACCGCAGATCTGCAATGTGTAAGAGGGTGATTTCTTCAAGTGATTTATTTTAGTTTTGCACAAAGCGATTGCACGTATTGTCAAATCTGTTACTTAAAAAGTTAAAACTACAGGGCTCTATGTGCCACCATTACTTTTGCAGTCACTCTCCCTGACTTCCTAACCCCCATCACCACACACACACACAACGAAAAATGCATCCTCTCTCGTGTTCCAAATCCTAGGAAAACTACTGTGCTTAGGGGTGCTGGGGCGATGGGGGCGCATGTTGTGCTAATTACGCCACTGATTCTGAAGCTTGATATGTTATCAAGAAAGCAACAAAAACTGAAATTAAACATACAACAAGTTACGTATTTCAAAAACGTTGACTGTAGCGCCATCAAAATCAGGTGGGACAACCTTTATATTACTCCGGAAGGACTTTTTGACGCCCGCAGATGTATTTGAAAACATGTGTAAAACAATTTGGTTACGTCTTGCAAATGAAGGACAACAGTTTCAATACTTCCTGTAAGTAAATTATACGTTCCCATAATACGTTTGTTTGATTTCCGTATAGCCTACGTAAGATACCCCCTACGGAGAGACTTTTTGAACTCCCTATATATACAGGGTGGTCATAAAGTAACTTGGCTTATTTAC
This sequence comes from Macrothele yani, assembly GCA_039090855.1. NCBI lineage: Eukaryota > Metazoa > Arthropoda > Arachnida > Araneae > Macrothelidae > Macrothele > Macrothele yani. Next base: position 57,939,236 of record CM077010.1, read on the forward strand.
GAGCCTTTAGTGACCACAGTTTTTGAGGAATTGGGATGAAATTTGGGATTTAGACGTTTAAAGATATGCGCTCGAGATTTATGCAAATCAAACGAATCGTGCTCTCACGGTTACGGTGTCAGCTCACGAATTACGGAAATTTCCAATGGTAATACCCACTTTCTGATATCTCATTGTGATCAGCACTTTAAAAAAAACACAAATGGCGCTAACAGTTTCTTTCTAGCCCTAAAAGCCGCTGAGCATTAGCACTTTCAGATGAGATGAGAAGTAACATCAAAAGAGGGAAAAAGTAAAAAAGAAACGGTGACATCCTTTCGTCACTCATTTGCGTCGTGTCTGCAGCAGTGATGATGCACTTCATTTGCATAGATCACCGTCGCCTATCACGAAACATCCAATTGGCGAACACAGTTTGTTTTACGTCTTCGCAACCAGTTCCGATAAATAGCATTGACGGCTGGAAATTGAGTCAGTAGGGCCGTGGGTGGCCTAGTGGTCAGCGTTCGTGATTGCCACGGAGAAATCTCAGGTTCAATCCCAGGCAGGTACGAACGTTCGAATCACTAAATACCCGCCGTACGTCGAATGGGCACGTTAAGCCGTCGGGCTCCGGGTACTTGTCCCCCGGTTATAAATACGGGCGTCTTCCTCCCCCTTTCTACCTCACTTCCGTGTCACTTTCCTATCGGGCACTCTAGCCGAAATCTCACAGCTTCCTATTTCTAAGGGTTGTTTAAGACCTGGGGTCAGACACTCGATTCCTAAAATCCTCTACATATGATCTGACCTGATCTGAAGTTGAGTCAGTATCGTGTCTGCAGAACAAGATGAGAATTTCGTGTAAACATCGTGGTGAACTGGTCAAGCCCTATCACATTAATGGTTGTAATGCTGCAGAGACGTTGCGGGTTTTCCGTCGAATCCATAATTTACGTCAGGGTCCATGTTGTATTCAAGCTGTGCGGGACTTGGTGCGTAAATTTAAAGATACGGCGTGTACATGCTATAGACCGCGAGCTGGACGACCTTCCAATCCAGTTGAACTTGTTGCTGAAGTGCATCATACGGTTAATGACGATCGTCATGCAACTGCACGAGGTGCTTTTCGCATTCTAAACGTTTCTAAAACTAGGGTACTCCAGATGTTCCCGTAACCGTACCATCTAGTCCAAATGTTGCAGGAGGGTGACGAACAGCTACGTTTGAAATTTGCGAACGAAATTTTAGTAAGATATGACAGTGGCAACAGCTGGCCACTGCGCATACTGTGGACTGACAAATCACATTTCATGTTAATTGGCAAAGTGAACTCTAAAAACTGTCTGCATTGAGCAGACAAACATCCCCATGATTTATTACCTCTTCCCTTACAGGAAGCCAGAGTGATTTTGTGGTGCAGCATCACAAGCACTGTCATTCTAGGCCCCCTACTACTTTGAACAAGTGACCCCTCACGGGTTACGGACGGGTACTGTGACGGGTACTCGTTACGCAGCAATGTTAACGAATTACGTCCTTCCAGAGCTGCAGCAACGATGTGTAATATCTGACGTCATTTGGGTGCAAGATGGTGCTCCACCACATGTCAGCTAATGTGTCAAACAATTGTTAGAACAGCACTTCGGTAACAGAATGATATCTCGCCATTTTGCATTTCCATGGCCACCACCGTCTCCAGATCTAACGCCAATGGATTTCTGGCACTGAGGATTTCTGAAATCAAAAATGTACAAAGATAATCGAAGAACTTTGTCTGACCTGAAAGAAGCCATTAAACGAGAGGTTATTCAAATTCCATGTAACATGTTGCATGCTTCGGTAATGTCCACGATTCCCCGCATGCAATCTGTCATTGCCTGTGATGGCAGACACATCAAGCATTTGTAAGCAAAAGTAATTATGAGGGTTTCTTTTTGCTTTCTTTCCTCTTTTGTTGTGTTGTTACTTCTCATCTTATTTGAAAGTGCTATTGATCAGTGGTTTTTAGGTTTAGAAAGAAACTGTTAAGCCATTTGTGGTTTTTTAAGGTGCTCATCACAATGAGAAATCGGAAAGTAGGTGCTGCCATTGGAAATTTCCGTAATTCGTGACCTGACACCGTAACCATGAGAGCACGATTCATTTGATCTGCATAAATCTCGAGTGCATATCTTTCAATGTCTAAATCCCAAATCTCATTACAATTCGTCAAAAGCTGTGATCACTAGAGGCTCGTAAATAGGAAATGATACTTTATGACCACCCTGTATATAAATATAGGTATTAGAATTCAAAGCAATTTTTTTGGTTCGGGTCAGGGTCCAAAATTTTTTACCCGTTTCCAACTCTGGTCAGCCGTGGTTAGTATCTTCAAAAAGTTTTCCGAGGAGCAAAAATCCACAAACCGCTGGCAAAGTATGGGCTGACCACGGCTCATCGATGCTGGAGGTGAACGAAGACCTATCCCATATGGTACAAGCCAACACAAGGAATACTGTGGCACAACTCTTCGGTAATACGAACGCTGGTGACAGGAGTAATGTGTCACAACACACGGTTCATCGAACCCTGCGGAAAATGGGTCTGCGTAACCGCAAGGTGCTCAGAGAGCCCATACTAACTTCGGTTTACCTTCCAACAACGACAACAACAAAATACATAGAGTGAGGTATAAATTACGAGGGTTGTACTGAAAGTAATGCAAAAGTGGGCATAACTCTTTTATTAACTGACAGCGATCTTTCAAAGTGCACATATTGGTAGACTAACTCTTTCTCTATACACTGAGTAGCCACTTTATTATGACCACCTGACAGTTTTAAGCAAATGAGCTATGGCTGCACGCTGTTGCCGCCAGAGGGCGAGGCTAGTATGAAAAGTGAAAGCTAAGTGCTTGCGACAGTAGTAGAAGTGATTTTTGGGTGAAGAGATGGGTAAAAAATGCGATTTGACGGACTTTCAACTTGGGATGATTGTAGGAGCTAGGAGCCATGGAGCGAGTATCACCGAAACCGCCGCATTCGTGAAGTGTTCCAGAGCAGCTGTTGTTAAAGTGTTTAAAGACTGGACTGTCAGCCAAAAAACTGGGTCTCTACGTGCAACGTGTGGTCGTCATCGACTAGTGACTGCTCGGGCGGAACGGAGATTGTGCAGACTTTTAACAGACAACAGAAGGGCAACAGTGCAGCAAATTACAGACCATCTTAATCAAGGATCCCCTCAAATGATCTCTGCACGCACTGTTCGCCGTACACTGCATCGGATGGGATATGGCAGCCGAAAACGTGTTCGAACACCTTTGGTGTCTGCAGTTAACAAGAGAAAACGTCTCCAGTTCGCACAGGAGCATAAGGATTGGATAGTCGATAGTTGGAAACAAATTATGTGGTCCGATGAATCACGTTTTCAGTTGCACCATTCCGATGGCCGAGTGAGAATTTGGCGGAAACAGCACGAAAGCATGGACCCCAAATGCATTGCTACAACCCTTCAAGCTGGTGGAGGCAACGTTATGGTTTGGGGAATGTTTTCCTGGCATGCTTTGGGCCCTTTAATTCGTGTTTATCAACGTCTGACTGGCACATCATATCTAAACATCGTTCCGGACCAAGTGCATCGTGTCATGTGGATAGTTTATCCCAATGGCGATGGCTCCTTTCAACAAGATAACGCGTCCTGCCACAGTACTCGTATTGTACAGGATTGGTTTCAGGAACATGCCGGTGAGTTTACTTTGCTTAGGTGGCCCCCACAATCTCCAGATCTCAACCCCATTGAGAATTTGTTGAATGAAGTTGAACGAGCCATCAGACAGCTGGATCCACAACCCTGCAATCTCACACTCCTGGAAAGTGCTATTCATCAAGCATGATCTCAGATCCCACAAACCACCTATCAACATCTCGTGGAGTCCATGTCACGAAGAATCGACGCAGTATTAAAGGCAAAAGGTGGCCCAACGAAGTACTGATGGGTGGTCATAATAAAGTGGCCACTCAGTGTATGAAGGTACTACTCAACATAGTCTCCATCACGAGCTATGCATTTGCGCCATCAAACCGTTGTCTCTGGAGACTGTCCTTCATTGGACCGAACAGGTGGAAGTCGGATAGCGCCAGATCTTAGCTGTACGGTGGATGAGGGAATCACCGACCAGTCTAATTTGCTGATCGCCTGATTTGTTGCCAAAGATGTGCGTGGTCTCGCATTGTCATGGTGAATGTAGATCCATTTCAGATTCTTGTTCGGTCTCTTCCTCCTTATGGCTTCTCTAAGCTTCTTGAGTGCCTCAATGCCTTGCTCGCTGGTCACGGTACGGCCACGTTCCAGAAAATCAAGGAGAATGACAGCCCTGTCATCCCAAAAAACAGTTACCATGATTTTCTGTGCTGATCGCTGGCTCTTGAACTTCTTAGGCCTTGGGGAAGAGATGTGACGCCATTCCATGGATTGATTCTTCGTTTCCGAATCGTAAAGTAAAGATACACCCACGTTTCATCCCCTGTCACCAGATCGAAAAAAAAAAGTGTCTTCATTGGCTTCAAACGCTTCCAGCAGATCATAGCAGACCTCCTCTCTGCCGCCCCGGTGGCACAGTGGTCTAAGCGATGGCCTCTGATCATTCGTCCGAAAGGGGTCCGTGTTCGAATCCCGGTGAGACATGGATGTTGTGTTTGTCTAACGGCACTGGCTGTCTCCCTTTCCTGGAACCAGTGACCGTAAATTAGGGACGGGCGACTGCTTATAGCCCATTGAGTTGCTCACGGTGGTCGTTAAACCTCCAATAAAAAATAAGACCTCCTCTCTTTCAAATCGAGTGTCAACTGCCAAAGTACACACTTTGCACACACTTTCAGATACCCCAAGTCTTCCACCATCTTCTGTATGGCATTGTGGCCACAGTCCAGTTGTACAACGAGCTCACGGATTGTGACTCGTCTCTCCGCGCAAATCAGTTCATCCACTCGCAGATGATTCGTGTCAGTAGTCGCAGATGACAGTCTCCCACTGCTTGGTTTGTCTTCAATGCTGGCTTCTCCTTCTTTAAACTTCTTCATCCATCTGCGCACATTGCTCTTGTCAATGGTGTCATCTCCGTAAACATTCTGTAGTCTTCTGTGGATGTCAGACAGCCTGCACCCTTCCTTCGTCAAGAAATCAATGACGGCACGTTGCTTTTACTTGGAATCCATTATTTACCTGCAATGAAGAAAGAGTTACGAACGACCTGCGCCAGTTAATAAAAAAGTTATGCCCACTTTTGCATTACTCACGGTACAATCCTCGTATAAATTCGCTGTTCTTGTTTTTGAGAACATGATTCCTTCCGACTTCGTAACATGACACCCACAAGTAATAATTTACTAGCTTAAATGCGTACTGACTAAAAATAAATTTCAGAGTAATATTACTAAACTACAACTGTGAGCTCAGAGATTCGCGTGCTGTTTCTGCAGATTTCCTTATAGTGTAATGAACATTTTGCCTTTCAATTTAGTATTTACATAACATGATGAACCTGCCATCCTTCCCTTAAAATGTCTTTTTCCACGTTCAATCCAATGAGCAAAATGACAATTTACAAGTAGGTTTTACGAAAACACACAAATCGATTTCATATATTTTCGGGTTATTTGGGGAAACTGTACGAGTGGTGGAATGTGATGATATGCGACAACAGATTCCACACCGCATGTAGCATAAATCGCAATAAAAGCATGTGAAAACACAAATTCGCCGGTGCGGAGCTCGAACCGTCATCATTCTGCTCCGGAGCCGAATTCTTTCCCAATTAAGCTACGCCGACGGAATTTATGGTTGTAACTTTGCGGCCTTGACATGCGAGTTACCTTTCTAATACGTACAAAGATCAGATCAGATCACATGTAGAGGATTTTAGGAAGGTGTGTCGGACACTAGGTCTTAAACAACCCTTAGAAATAGGAAGCTAGGAGATTTGGGCTAGAGTGCCCGATAGGAAAGTGACACGGAAGCGAGGTAGAAAGGGGGATGAAGACGCCCTTATTTATTACAGGGGGACCTGTACTCGGAGCCCGACGGATTACCGCGCCCATTCGACGCACGGCGGATATTTAGTGGTTCGAGCGTTCGCATCTGCCTGGGATCGAGCCCGAGGTCTTCTCTGTGGCAGTCACGAACGTTGACTACTAGGCCACCCGCGGCCCGTAGTATACGTACAAGCAGTGCAATGACCTCTTAAATGCTAATATTGTGCTATTAAATGTTAGTACTGGGCTTCAGTAACCATCTTTGTAAAAGTTCCAACTTTTCTTCCGGCTCTCTTACTTCTTCTATATTCAGTAATTCCTTCCCATGAAATGTCACAAACACCCCTAAATATTAAACTTCGTCTTAATCGATATAATTTTGGAGTTATAACGGCAACAAACCACACACACACCACTATGAAAATAGTCAAATCATGTTCAGGAGGAATCAAAAATTCGCATTTCTGTTGAAATATCGAAGTCGAATGTTTCCCCCATTACGATAGCATGAGAAAGTAAGAATGGGGTAAAGGGAGGTTATGCCGCAACTAAAAGCATTACTTTTAATGGATGGTGGCCAAAGTGACGAGGCCCCCCAAACCGCACTGAGAAAAACGTTTTGTTAATTCAGCAAAAACAATTTTTAATCAACCAAAAAATTTTGTTGATATGCAGTGAACAAAAGCGTTTGCCGCCCCGGTGGCGCAGTGGTCTAAGGCGTTGGCCTCTGATCATTCGTCCGAAAGGGGTTCGAATCCCGGTGAGGCATGGATGTTGTGTTTGTCTTACGGCGCTGGCTGTCTCCCTTCCCTGGAACCAGTGACCCTAAATTAGGGACGGGCGACTGCTTATAGCCCATTAAGTTGCTCACGGTGGTCGTTAAACCTCCAAAAAAAAAAAAAAGCGTTTGTTCAATTTACAAACATATTTTGCTGATATTTATTGTTGATTCAACAAAATTTATTGTTATCATGACAAAACGTTTTGTTCATTTAACAAAATGCCTAGGTCGATTTTTGGGAATTTGTTTGATCCAACAATATGTATTGTTATCGTGATAAAACGTTTAGTTGAATTAACAAAATATAGCCAACGAAATAATTTTGTGTTGCCGACAAAACAATTTCGATGGAGTTTGGGCTAAAGCAACAAAATAAATCGACAAAATAGCTCAACGAAACTATTCTGTTGTTTCAAACAAACTTTTTTCTCAGTGCGGCTATGCGTCGGGCCCGGGTAACTCTAAATCTGCCACTCTTTCAAAGTTTTCAAAAGACTGAAGGTTAAGTCTGACTTTATTCATCACAGTATAAGTCAAGATTAGCTATGTGACGGAGCTAGTAGTTTGTCATTGTCATCAGAGTTCGTACATTCAGAAGAAATGCATTGTAAAATGAACATATAGTATGTTTGTGGGATCTTTTTTCTTTTTTTTTTTTACAAAAATTGCACATACAGGCTTCTTTACAGCTAAGCCACGGACAAAAATTTAGAAATATTGCTGGCACGAAAATTTTCGCTCGGGGTATGCAGTTCACTATAAACCAAGAAGTCCATCACATTTGTGGAAAATCTCAGAAACTTTGAACTCGTTATGCATGGAACTGCTAATGTTTCCGTAAGATCTTCTGCATTTTTTTCGTCATTCTCGAAAAATGTTCTTATTTGAGCTACGCCTACTCCATTATTTGATGCTTCTTTCAGTTACAAACGCTTTCCGGGTTATTCTTCTCTTCCTTCATCTTCCTTATGGCTGACCTGCCAGGAGCATTCAAAAGGAACGGGAGACCACTTCACATCCGATATAGAAATATTTAAAGTAGATCGTTAAATATGTATTAGACCGTAAAAAATGGGCTCCTCCTACCATTTAAAAAATCCCGTGAGGACATTTATCTTCCATTTCTAACTTCACAATTCAGATCAGATCATATGTAGAGGATTTTAGGAAGGGATTGTCTGACGCCAGGTCTTAAACGGTTTGGTCCCGATTGCGGACGTCCCAGTTGCGGACAGGGGGAAAAACAGTGCCAATTGCGGACAGATCCAGTTCTGTCCGCAACTGGGAAAAGAGGAAGAGTTTTAGTGAGAGATTATAGGTAAACACCCCCCTTTAGCGAAAAATTCAAGAACTGGGATTAGTGAATGAATATAACAATAACGAGGAGATAAGGCAACACCTCCGAATGTGTGTTTCACTGGCCTGTCCTTCTGTGGAAAATGTAAGCGATGGTTGGATATGCATTCAAGAATCCAGTCCCATTAATGAAAACCTTCAGAAATTTTATGATTATTTCTTAAATAACTGGCTGGAAAATCGGGTAATAATTGTAAAAATGTGGAATTGCAACAACAAACGACACAAACAAATAATGTCGTCGAATGCTGGAAACATCAGTTAAATGTAGCTATCAAAAATCCTCATCCTAAAGTCGCGAAGTTAATAACGTGCTTGAAAGATGAAGCGAGGCACATCGACTTCCTTACGACAGAAAGTGCCTTAATCTCGAGGGCAAGAAAAGACAAAAAGCAACAATCAAATTTAATGAGCGGATCAGCAAACTATGACGGAGTTTTACACAACCGCGAATATCCGACGTTGTTTGAAGAATCTATACCGTTCATTCAAAAGTTGGAATAATGAAGAAAAAAATCAACAGTTTCGTAATTTTATAATGAAGAAAAATCTTCAGTTTCGTAATTTTATTTTATTTTGAAACTAATACACAGTACAGTTATGTTTTTATGAGAATATTTGTGTAATCTATTTTAGTTTTGTTTTGAATTAAAGAAAGCGAAATAAAATAAAACAGATTAATAAAAAATAATAACTTTTTCAGAAATAGGGGTTGAAAAAAGTTATAGCTATACACTGGGAGTTCATTCTCATAGATGGACTGGCCCCGGCTGTATATCGTATACATTTATGTTTATACACTCTTCGGTTTCCTGTTAATGACCCACAGATAGCGTACCAAAAAAAAAAAAGAAAGCGTACTTTTCGAAATAGTCTAATGAGAAGATATTCAAATAAAATGAAAAAAATCGCTCATTTGTCCGTACCCACTTTTCCAATATTTGAATGACTTCAAATAAAATTAAATTCAACCCTTCTGGTGAGGGATTAGGAATAAGGTGTATTTTCCTGTTTCCCTAATTCCTCACTTAGTCCTTTCCCCTTTTCCCAGTTGCGGATAGAACAGGGATCTGTTGGCAATTGGCACTGTTTTTCCCCCTGTCCGAAACTGGGACGTCCACAAATAGGAAGACACCGTCTTAAACAACCCTCATAAATAGGAGGCCATTGGCGCACCCACGCAGAGGAGCCACGGATGGCTTAGTAGTTAGCGAGTCAGACTATCAAAGCAAGGTCCCCAGGTTCGAACCTGGGGTGATCTTTCAGAGATGGTGTGATTTCCTAACAATCGCTGAATTTCCGCCGTGCATCGGACGAGCACGTTAAGTGAGGCCCCCGTTTTGTCATTTTCTGGTAGGACTTCCGTCCACAGTGAGTAGAGTTTAGGTCCCAGCCACCTACAGCGAGATCACCTTTTGGGCAGGACATAGAAACGGAAGGAATGAGAGCAAGTCTAGCAACTTTGACAGAACAGTTTGTAGTAAGATTAGAGTACAGTAGATGGCACCACCGTACAAGTACGATGTTGCCCACAGAGGTGTGAGAGAATTTCAGGGTGGCATAGGCAGGAAAGGATACCCATTTAACCAGTGGGTCCAGCCTGGGGGCCATCACTTAACGTGCTCGTCCGATGCACGGCGGATATTCAGCGATTGTTAGTAAATCCCACCATCTCTGAAAGATCAGCCCAGGTTCGAACCTGGGGACCTTGCATCGATAGTCGCCACTGGTTAAATGGGTATCCTTTCTTATGCCCCCCCCTCTGAAATTCTCTCACCCTTCTATGTGCAACATCGTACTTGTACGGTGGCGCCATCTACTGTACTCTAATCTCACTAAAACTGTTCTGTCAAAGTCGCTAGACTTGCTCTCATTCCTTCCGTTTCTATGTCCTGCTCAAAAGGCGATCTCGCTGTAGGTGGCTGGGACCTAAACTCTACTCACCGTGGACGGAAGTCCTACAAGAAAATGACAAATAGGCACCCACGAAGGGGGCTTACTCGAAGGAGATTAAGAACGACGAACGTCACAAATTAAACATTCAAAAATATTATTTTACATCTTCAAAAAATTACATAGTGTCTGACATAATGTTTTCTTCTATTACATGGTGTCATTTGCCCAAAGCACCAAAGAGATTAAGAGTGACGTACGTCACAAATTAAATTCAAAAATATTATTTTACATGTTCAAAAAATTACACACTGTCTTCTATTACACAGGGTCTTCTTCCCAAAGCTCCAAGGAGATTAAGAGCGACTACGTCACAAATTAAACATTCAAAGATATTATTTTACATGTTCAAAAAATTCCATAGTGTCTTCTTCCCAAAGAGCGACGTACGTCACAACCGCATATAAAATATAGGCGTACACTATATATATGTACACACATTGTGTACGCATACTATATACACTGAAGAGCAATTGAATTAGAGACAGCTGGCGTTACGCAAATGTGGCGCTGTGGGCGGCCCTGTACACGGAAACGACATGACGTATGCAGCGATCTGACAATATAAGGAGTGATGCGACGGGAATCAGTAAGAGTCGGACGCAGTATGGGTAAGAAGAAAGATCTAAGCGCATTTGATCGTGGGCAAATTGTCGGGGCCCAACGAATGGGTCACTCCATCTCGGAAATCGTGCAGGCACTGGGATTTTCACGAGCCACTATGTCACGGGTGCACCGTGAGTACATCGAATCCAGTAAAACCATCCCTCAGAGGGCCAACTGCCGTGCACAACAGCGTGTGGATGAGCGGAGTCATCGTCTGCTAGCTCGCATTGTAACAGCGGATAGACGGGCCACAGTGCAAGAAATCACTCGGCAATTTAACGCTGGTGCACAAAAACGTGTTAGCAGCCACACCATCCAGAACTATCTCCTCGCTATGGGGTACAGAAGCCATCGTCCCACGAGGGTACCGCTGAGGACCGCACATCACAGGGTGCAAAGATTAGCATGGGCGCGGGAACATCGCCACTGGATCCTAGACATGTGGGAAAATGTTGCCTGGACTGATGAGTCGATATTCACGTTGGTATATGCGGATGGCAGGATACGAGTACGGCGCAAACCACATGAAGCGATGGATCCTTCTTGCCAGCAGGGTACTCTTCAAGCTGGTGGGGGTGGCATTATCGTCTGGGGACTGTTTACGTGGATTGAAATTGGACCCCTGGTACATGTGACATAGCCCCTCACAGGTCAACGTTACCGGGATATCCTGGACCACCATTTGCTCCCGTTTGTGTGTCTTTAACATCCCACTGGGGACCTCATCCTGCAACAAGACAATGCACCGTGCCATCGCTCCCGAATTGTATCCGAATGGTTGGATGAACACTCCACCGACGTGACCTCGCTTCTTTGGCCAGCTAGGTCACCTGACCTCAATCCCATCGAGCACATCTGGGATGCCATTGAGAGAGATGTTCGAGGCTCTGACTCCCCCCATCAAATCTTCGTGAACTGTGGGAGCTTGTTCAGGGGTCGTGGATCCGTATGGCTTCGCAACGCTACCGGTGTGTTGTCCATGCCGAGACGAATCGCCGCCGTCATCAGGGCGAAAGGTGGTGCTACACGTTACTAGACAGGTATCTCTAATTCAATTGCTCTTCAGTGTATATACAGCCCCCTCCAAAAAGAATTCCTGGGTGCGCCACTGTAGGAGGCTGGGAGATTTGGGCTAGAGTGCCCGATAGGAAAGTGACACGGAAGCGAGGTAGAAAGGGGAAGGAAGACGCCCTTATTTATTATACCGGGGGGCCAGTACACCGGGGCCCGATGGTTTAACGTGCCCATCTGATGCACTGCGGATGTTTAGCGGTTCGAACGTTCGTACCTACCTGGGATCGAACCCGAGGTCTTCTCCGTGGCAGTCACGAACGTTGACCACTAGGACTCCCGCTGCCCTTCACAATTCAATATGTAAATTTCACAATTCAATATTTAATTCCAGTATTTGTATCTTTCTTTTGGTCTCCCATTAAAAAAAAAAACAAAAAAAACACCAACTCTACGTTTTTGGGTAAGCACTTCGCTACACGCTTTGAATAAATCGACTGTAAACTCACAAGCATATTTGCAAATCTAAAACCATAATGACACTTCTTTTTAAGAAATATGCCGTGCGAAGACTTCTGTTATCGGTTTTTTCTTAATTCTAGTTGTGTATTACATGATGGCCGCCCCGATGGACTGTTAGTTCAAGATGGGTCTGGGTTCGGATCCTGGTAAGGCATGGATGTTGTGTTTATATTGCGGCACTGGTTCTCTCCCTTCCGTGGAACCAGTGAGCCTAAATTAGGGGGCTGCATGTAGCCCATCGAGTTGCTCACGGTGGTCGTTAAACTTAAAAAAAATAATAATAATAACACGATTACGTAAATATATTATTTTTTCAGCTGCGGGGTTTAACGGCTGCCACGAGTAGCTAGTAGGTCCCTAATTTCGAACAGCTGTTTCGGGAGGAGGAAGGGAGGGGTCTGAGTGCCACGGGGGCAATCGTGCCCCCCCCCATTCCTCATCTATGGCTGGGACCCAGGCCCTTTTCGAGAGAATGGTCAGGGGCCAGCGCCTCAGGCCTATCAGCCACCGGCTGATCGAAGCTTTTTTTTTTTTTTTTTTTTTAAGCCAGTGTATTCATTTTTGTTAAATTTCTTTGTGCATGTCTTTGCAATTTTAATTCTTTCTGCATTTCTTTTTAAGAGCAGACGTCGAAAACGAAAGTCGTCCATTCACCCCATTTAAAATATGTATGTTCTCCGAATGATCGGACACTTGCTCCCGTATCGAGTACAGAGGATCCGAGAATTTAGTTCCTTCTCAGAGCTAATTAAATTATTTATGAGCATTAAGTTACTACATTAACTGGCTATGCGAAGTCAATAAAAAGAGTAAAATAGCAGCCTAAAGCTTACTTCAACTAACTCATTACTGCCCGTTTCCCATGCAATAGTTAAAAGACGCTGTCTTCTCCGAAGGTGGTGTCCTTTTCTTTTAATAAGACGGATGCATCGAATGAATGATGATAGCTGATGTTTCATACAATTGTGGGGATTGTGATAATTAAAATTTTCAAAGAATCTGCGATTGATTGCAAGAACCGACTCACTAATTAACCGTGGAATAACAACTGACTGCTGAAAAATCGGTGTATCTTAATTACGCGGATGGTTATCTGTGCACGATATTTTCTTTACTGGTACATAAACATTACACAGTAAAAGGTACACAAACTTTTACATTTGGAGATTTTACAAGCGAAGGCCCAACGAACCCGCGCGACAGGATGATGATGATCATCATATGTAGAGGATTTTAGGAAGAGAATGTCTGAACCCAGGTCTTAAACAACCCTTAGAAATAGGAAGCTAGGAGATTTGGGCTAGAGTGCCCGATAGGAAGGTGACACGGAAGCGAAGTAGAAAGGGGGAGGAAGACGCCCTTATTTAGTACCAGGGGGCCAATACCCGGTGTCCGACGGCTTAACGTGTCCATTCGACGCACGGCGGATATTTAATGGATCAAACGTTCGTGCCTGGTTGGGATCAAACCTGAGGTCCTTTCCGCGGCAGTCACGAACGTTGCCCACTAGGCCACCCGCGGCCCCTATCCGCGCGACAGGGCACTGACAGAGACTTATTGAACAGCCAACGGTAAGCACATGCGTAATTTCGAGGGGGATAAGTTTATTTTTTAAAAACAGCGTGTGTGAATCTAAACAGAAAGTGATTGTTATAGATCCCAAAAATGTTCTACCGATGATGATGGGAGAAAATTGATATAGTAGGAAAGTGGCAACAATATCTGCTTTTCCTTATAAAAAAAAAAAAAAAGTCATATCTCGAAACGTATGTATGTTTGAGGACCAGGTTTCTCAGCTTGTGCTTATCTTCAAGTGAATTTTGACAGTGGTGATCAGGTTACACATGTCCCTCGATGACATGTCTTATCTATGTAGTAGCGGATCCTGAGAGGGGCAACTGTGGCGACCCTCCCCCAGTACTTTTCCTTTTTAAATGACCAAGACTAAGATCGTAAAATTATTATACTTCTTTTTGTAAAATTCTGACAACAAATGCACAGATTATCGTAACAGTTTTTAAATTAATTAAAATTTGCTGTGAATTTGGAGATTAAATGTTCTAACTTAAGAGAGAGAGAAAACTAGAGTTTCAGAAACAGAAAAAGCTGAGAGTGGAAGGGAAAAGAGATTTTGACTAATCATGAAAAGCAATGGGTGAGCTTGTTTAATTTAATACACTGCTGGACAATTGCTAAGGACGGATCATAAACGGCTATATAGCACATAAAAAAGTAAGTGTGGTTGGATGCCAAGTGAAATAAAATAATGTCAAAATGCCAGGACATTACAAGAAAGACAATTTATTGTGCTCTGAAATCCAGAAGGCTTTGGAACGTGTTCAAGGGACAAACAGGCCATTTTGTGCAAAATACGTAAACGTGAAAAAAATGCAATTACCGCCCGCAGGCGTTCCGGCGTAAGATGTCAATACGGGATATGGCCACCATGGAGGGCGATGCAAGATTCCACACGTCGTGTCATGCTTTGCACAACATTATCAAGCAGCTGTTGGGGTAATTTATCTCATTCCTCTGTCAGTGCACGGATGAGGGTGTCCTTGTTTATTGGAGGGCATTGGCGACCAGCAAGATTCCTCCCAAAAGCATCCCACACATTTTCAATGGGATTCAGATCTGGAGAACGTGCTGGCCATACGAGGCGTTGAATATCCTCGCTCTCAAGACCTTCCTGGACAGCGACTGTTCGATGACATGTTGCGTTGTCGTCCATGAAAATGAATCTATCACCGACGGCACCACGGAAAATACGAACATGAGGTAGCAGAACATCATTAATGTATCGTTGGCCAGTCATAGTCCAAGTTGGAAGCTCATAGAGAGACGTACGGCCATTGATCATGATGCCAGCCCATACCATGACACTACATGTCGGATATCGGTCCCTTTCCTATATTTGCTGGACAATATGCAGTACCACTAACACGCCAGATCAGTTGTCGTCGACAATCAGACGATAGACTGTATCTACTCTCATCTGAGAAGAGGACAGCAGACCAGTCGTTATCAGTCCAATTGCGATGTTGATGGCACCATTGCAAACGGGTGGTACGGTGACGTCTGGACAATGGGATTCAAAATAAAATTTACATATATACAAGAATTGCTCCTTTAATAGGATGTGATGGAATGCATCCAGCTCATATGTCCTGACCTTTGACCCCACTTCATCCATTTTCAACAGGGTTCGTCCCCAGTGGTCCCCTATTACATACTAAAATTTCATTGAAATAGAACTATATTTACGCAAGTTATGACACATAAGGGCAGTGGAATTGATCCTGCTCCTATGTCGTGACCTTTGACCCCATTTCGTCCATTTTCAATAGGGTTCGTCCCCAGGTGGTCCTCTACCACATACTAAATTTTCATCGAAATCGAACCATTTTTTACGCGAGTTATCGTGCGGACAGACGGACAAAGCTGGAGCATAGACGCTTCTTCAACTTATGGTTGTAAAGCGTAAAAAGGAATTGCCGGTCGTACTGTTTAAGAATGATTCGATGAATAAGGCTGGAAATTGTTCTATTAAGTTAAGCCTTTCAAGTAGAAGGCCTCAAATGTATTTCGAAAGATTCTATCCAGACATAGTATTTAAAATTGTGCTCGCTTCATCACAAAACAGGCAATTGAACTACAGGAAAGAAGTGCTGATTTTTCAGTTGTTTTTCCCACTTTGTGATTTAAAAATTAAGCACAATTTTTTTTGGTGGAAAAAGATTTTAAAAAGCAGTACGATGATAGGGAAGGACAGCTCTGTCAGTTTGTGCGCGTATATACCCACACTTCTAGAAAGTCTCTCTATCGATTTTATTTTCTTAACCAGAGCAACTCCCCCTTTCCCCCACGCACACTAAGGTAAACTTCTGGATCCGCCTCTGCATTTACGTGACTTCCGTGAATTTTTCACAGCGCACTGTCCTCAGTTTAGGGACTGTAGTTTTAGTTACTGAAAGATTTTAAGGGTAGTTCAGTCAAAACATGGTTGGGAGAGCAGGATTTTGTTTAAAAGACACTCGAGTTTCATACGAAGGCTCTCTCTCTTTCTCTCTCTCTCTCTCTCTCTCTCTCTGATGGAAGATATGATTCTTCTGTGGTGGTTCATGTAGACAAACTGTTGCGTAAGGGCCTGTGTGTTTCTAAAATAATGTATCTACGTGCCTTCATAAATAAAAAAATCTACCATTTATTAAATTGAAAAAAATGTATGCTATTCTATTAAATTGCTTGTCTTGATTATTGATTACTTACGCACATTCACACGGACACTTATATGGAAAGAAGAGAAAGTGAGCAAGAAGAGGAACAATATACTCGTATGATTCTGGATTCCTTCTCTGAAAAAGATGAATGATGCTAAAGATGGCCTTTCCCTCCTGTCTTCATATCTTGTTCTTCATTCATTAAATTGTTTTATATTATTTTGTAGTTTTGTTTGTTTTTTTTGCACTCATTTTCTGTGACGTTTCAAACTTAAAAGGTTGAATTTGAAAATTACAAATGATTTGCTAATTTCTGTAAATGTCTTTTTTTATCTGCTGAATTGCGATAATTTTCTATAGCTTTCCCATATACTGTTAAAATTGCCATACTGGGATAAGCATTATCGAATACCATTTCCAGAGTTCTGAAGACTTTAGTTATGCATGACGTTACACATCCAGGGCTCAAAAGAAGAGATATAAAACTGAACTCGATTTAATAAATCACCTTGAAAATGACGATCAATTTACGTTCTTTATTCACGAAATTTTATCATCAGACATACCTTCATAGATGCTACGACTAACTTTGCGCATGCGTGACAATTCAGTTCCTTAAGTCATCTCTCCAAAAGGCGATAAATATTGAATTTTGAAGGATATATATATATATATATATATATACACTGAAGTGCCACTGAATTAGAGAAATCTGCGCAGAAACACGTTGAGTCATCTCTTATCTTAATGATGGCGGCCACACGACTATAGGTATGGACTCCACGAGCTTACGAAAATGTTCTGCAGGTATCTCCAGCCATGCCTTCTCCAAAGATGTCTGTAATTCGCACAGGGATCCTAAAGATGTTCGATGGGGTTTAAATTCGGGTTTCTAGGTGGCCATTGAAGCATTTCAAATTCACTACAATGCTTCTGTAACCATGCAGTAGCTAGATGGGATCTGTTGGTTGGGCAATCATGTTGTTGGAATACGCATTACCACTGGGATGCGTGCTGGACATAAATGAGTGCAAATGGTCGGCTTGGATGTTCACATATTTGGGGGCTCTCAAAGTTAACTGTACACATAACAAACGTCCCAAAGCATTCCAGCTGAAGATATCCCCAGGCCATGACTGAGCTACCGCCAGCCTATACTGTTCCAACTTGACATGAAGGGCCCATGGCTTCTTGAGGTTGGTGCCAGATTCGCACTCTCCTATCGTCTGGATGCAGTTTAAATATGGATTCATCACTTCAGGCTATCCACTTTCAGTTCGCTGGGATCCAATGTCGGGGTACTATTGCCCAGGCAAGGCGCTCAGCCCGATGTCGTGCCGTTTGATGTGGGACTCTTATAGGCCAACGGCTTCCAAGCCCTTGACGTTTAAAAGTACGTTGCGCTGTCCTTGCTCTGACATGACGACTTGATCCATTGTTCAAATTGGCGGTGATTTGTGATATCAGTTCGAACAATGCGGCCCAAACGGCGTACACCACGAGCTGTCAAGGCTGGTATACCACTGCAGTTCATTCGGGATTTGTTCTTTTGGCAGAACTTTCGTATTCCCGAAACCCTCTGGACACTGTAGCACGGAAAGACCCCAGTGTGTTGATGACTATCTATAATGCAATGGTACTTCGGTGTAATTCACCGGTACATGGAAGACCTGCTTTTGAAGGGTAGGTTTTCTCTCATCGTCTTTGAATTTTCTATTGTCAATACAGAGATGATAAAAAAACAAGAGGTATACATCTTTTTACCGGAATGTCAATATCAAGACAGTTGAGCCGTTTTTATCTGTTTGGGAGGGCTTTACGACCACTGTGAACAATTCAATAGGCCATAAGCATTCCTAGGTACCTAATTTAGAGCCACTGGTTCCAGGGAAGGGAGAGAGCTAGCGCCCAGCGCCCTAAGACAAATGCACCATGTATACCTTACTCAGGATTTGAGCCTGGACCCACCTCAGACGAATGGTCAGAGGCCAGAGTTTAGACCACAACATCATCGGAGCGGCTGAGACATTTTAATCAGCACTGAAAAGATATTTGGTCCGTCAGAGAGAATGACACACAGAAGCACCGGACATAAAGTTCTAATCTTGATTGAACTGAAACTTGTACTCTCATAAGATCTACTCTCTCAGGCCCAGTCGCTGAGCGATTGGAAGCAAAGTGTGTAAAGCGCACTGTGTGTAAAGCGCACTGTGGGAAATACATGAAGATTCATTGTGATGCACTACAGTGATGAAGTACATGTTAAGGCGGTAAGTAGCAGTATTAAGTACTAGTCGGTGTAGTTTAATTAGGAAATCATTTGGCTCCGGAGCAGATGTATGCTGATTCGAGCCCCGCCACAGGCAAATTTGTGTTTTCACATTGGCGGTCGAACGTAAAACTGAATCTACTGACCATTAAGTTCTTCGAAAGATGTGTGATGTTCGTTCCAAACATCGTTGGGAATTAATAAGAATTCCTTCTTCGCTTCGAAAAATGTGTCATGTTTCTTCCACTCATTGTCTGGATATTGTGAGAATTCCTTCTGCAGAGAATTACTTGAAGCATGGTTTGCGGTGGACCCAAAACCTGTGATTTCGTTCCCTCAACGGGATGGTGGTGGTGGTGGGGGGGGGATATGTGACTTGCTGTCTTGACGTGTGACGCACATGTCAAGACAGCAAGTAGCAGTGATAAACCCTAGTCGGTGTAGCCTAATTGGGAAAACATCCGGCTCTGGAGCAGAAGGATGCGGCTTCCAGCTTTGCCACCGGTAAATTTGTGTTTTCACATCGTACAAAGGGCAGATCATTCAATCATAAAGAAAGGAGGGCGGCGGGTGGCCTAGTGGGCAACGATCGTGATTGCCACGGAAAGGACCTCAGGTTCGATCCCAGGTAGGTACGAAAGCTCGATCCACTAAATATCCGCCGTGCGTCAGATGGGCACGTTAAGCCGTCGAACCCCGGGTACTTGCCTCCCGGTAATAAATAAGGGCGTCTTCCTCCCCCTTTCTACTTCGCTTCCGTGTGACTTTCCTGTCGGCCACTCTAACCCAAATCTCCTAGCTTCCTATTTCTGAAGGTTGTTTAAGACATGGGATCAGACATCCTGTACATATGATCATTTAATCGATCAGAGAATGGAGTTTTCGACTATTGCGGGCGCTTCTCGTTCACTTCATATTTTTCTCCGTCAGTATAATCTACTAAAACAGGCCATTGAAGCTGGTGTTGTCACTTCGAATTTCGATCCAATATCAAGACTCTTAAAAAAAAAACCCAAGAAAGATGACACCGAATTTTCGGTTGCAATGAGCACATCTTTTGAATCCGTTCTGACGCGAATTAAATTTATCAAAGTTATTCAAAGTCAATGGAACCGGCATGGAAAACAGAAGTACCTGACCGAAGAAAGAAGTGTTTTAATCGGGTTTTTAATCTCGTAGACATTGCTGTAAACGAAACGTGAACTTACGCCCTCTGGGTGCGGACTTGTGCGTTAAGAAACATTCGAAATTGCATGAGAAACATTTAGCAGTGGAAACGCTCTCCAACAAAGAAAGAATTTTTCAAATTGGACTGTTAGAAGCAGATATTGACAAATATAAGATATGAATCAATGCCTCTGGTAGGAAAACCATGCATTGTTTTAAGAAAAAGTATTCTCAAAATGTTTTTCGATGTGAGCGGTATCGGCCCACAAAATAATTTTTTCAATCAAGTTTTCAGGAGCTCAGATTTTGCTGCAAATGTACATCAGAAGCAGAAATTAACCCTTACGCACCCTGGTGGCCAAACCATTCTTTACCAAAGATTATATATTATATGAAAATCATTTCCTATCAGGAGCTGTATGCGATACAGGAAGAATTTTTCAAAGCGGAGTTTTAGAAGCTGAAATGTCGGAGAAAACGCAACTTACCCGAACGTCGCCTAGCGGAAAGTCTATGAATTATTTGAAACATTTTGAAATTATGTGAACAACATTTTGCACCGGAAACGCTATCCAACAGAGAAGGAATTTTCCAAATCGGACTTTTAGAAGTAGAGATATTTACAAAAATACGATATATATCTACGCCTCCTGGCGGAGAAACCATGCATTATTTTAAAAAGAAAGTATTCCGAAAAAGGTTTATCGGTGTGAGTGGCATCGGTCCACGAAAGAATTTTTTCAATCGAGGTTTTAGAAGCTCAGATTTTGCTGTAAATACATGAGACGCGCAAATTAAAGCTTACGTCCCGCCCCCACTAGTGCCCAAACCAGTTTTACGAAAAATCAGAAATTATATGCAAAAAATTTCGCATCAGGAGCTGTATCCGATGCAGAAGGAATTATTCAAATCGGAGTTTTAGAAGCAGAGATATCGGGGGAAACGGAATTTACTTTTACGTCCCCTATGCGTAACTTGAAAAAGTGACTATGCTTAAAATAGTCTTCGACATAAATGTAATCGAAAGGTAAAAAAAAAAAAAAAAAAAAATTCAATCGGATTTTTAGAAGCAAATATATGGAATGGGATGTATTTTGAATTCGATATTATCTGCATTCACGCCCTCTAGCGGCGAAATTGTGCATCGTAAAGAAAAAAAAAAAGAAAGAAATGAAGGATCATAATTCGCTCATTTCAAGCTTCCCAATGCAAAAAGATTTTTTCAAATTAAACTAATAGTTGAAGTGCTATGGTGTCCACAGACGGGCGGACAGACCGGTAACATAAACACGATCTTTTTTTTACAAAAGGCGTACTGAAAATCCTGAGTCCCGCGAAAGTTCGAATATATAGCATTTGGACGATAAAAATTCACAATCGCTTAAAAAATGTTGTTTAGAGGTTTTAGTTTTGTGTCTTCCGGTAAGTAATACATACAAACATGAAACAAGCACTCACGAGTGATTACTAATGTTTTCCCGCTGAAGGTGCAGATTAAAATGCGTAGATTATTGTTTATAAACATTTTTGAATTTTTATGTGTCTCGTCAGTGCGATGAACTTAAGAACGTAGACAGATGGAAATCAAACTGGCAAAAACCGAGATCAACCAGAAGAGTGTCCAAGTTATTTTTTTAATCTTAAAACTGAAGGTAAATAATATTAAGTACTAAAGAATACCTTGAAAAACATTCGAATAATTATTTTCCGGTTTTGAAATGAGAGCGAATATTTATGTCGCACTTGACTCTCCAACTTTTCTCATCCGCGACTGTGTGGATGTTTGGTCAAGCGAAAAGTATTTACGAAAGCTGTGGCGGGATCTGATAATTACTCCTCGTTGAAAACTGTGTCAACTTCAATGTCCCAAAACTCTTGACTTTGGCCGTATGACCTGGAAAGCTGGCACGATCTTTCACGTAGTTTTGATCTAATGTTTTGTTAAACATTTGGCTCTTTACAGTTCTCATTCCGTTCTTAACGTGATGTAATCTGCTGAACTTGAAAATAAAAATAAAATAAATAAAAAGTTAAGTATTCGGAAGCTTGGAAATTAGTGAGATACACACTATTTAGTATCGGAGGGATCCTGAGGCGTCTGCCCTGCTTCTTATTTGAAATGATTCTGTAGCATGCCATACATCTTTTCTAGCGCCCTACCTACTTCTCACAAAAGTGAAGTAGGTCATCTCCAGACATATTAGATAGATTTCTTTTTCTATTTCAGGGCTTAAAAACCAGCGTGAGCAACTTTTACGGTTATAAGGAGCCCCAAATCCATTTGCTCTGGGGAGGAGGGAAACTTGGGTGCCAGAAACATCAGGAAAATGCACCAACCATGCCCCATCCGGGACTCGGGGTCAGAGGCCAGTTTCCTAGACCAGTGTTTCGCAACCTTTTTCTACTCGCGACACACCGTAAATTATCCATGACTCAACACGGAACACCAAAATGTTAATCCCCTCAAGAACGTATGATAGACACTATTAATATAAATACGTAATGTAATCAACCTATTATTATTTTATTATACTATTATTTTATTATGTTATTATTATTAAACAAAAATCGGCTTGTGCATTTATTAACAATTTATGAACTTTAATTCACTGTAAAAAATACAAGAAAATACACTTTTCCATTATTATTAAAGTAAATAATTCTACTCATACCTTCAATGTGATACTTGCGTCTGCTTAGCTGCAGACAGGCGGCTGATCCGTGGCGGAATCGTTGACAATGTACAGGGTGTCCGAAAAGTCTTTCCCTGATTACAAACGTCATTCATATCCACTGTATGTACGTTACAGATGTGAAACTGGTGCCAAAATCTTGGAAAACTGACCAAGTTTTTTCGTTGCATGTTTCCGCAACGTGGCTGTAGTGTAGCAGTGTCAGTGTCCAGGAAACCGGAAATGTTCACAAATCAAGAAAAAGCTCAGTGTGTCCTCTGGTATCACGACACCCGGTCAGCAATAACAGTGCAGAGGAACTTTCAAACAACGTATGGAAAGAAGCCGCCCGATGTCAAGAGCATTAAGTCGTCGTACGACAAGTTGAAGACCACAGGATCTGTTGCTGACTTACCGAGAACTGGCCGACCATCAACCTCAGCTGAAAGAGTGGAAGCAGTGAGACAATCTTTTGTGCGAAGTCCCAAGAAATCAGTGCGTAGGGCCTCGCGTGAATTATAGATGCCAAAAAGTTCTGTTCATTTTAAAAAGTTCTGTTCATGATTTGGGAACATTTCCGGTTTCCTGGACACTGACACTGCTACACTACAGCCACGTTGCGGAAACCTGCAACAAAAAAAAACTTGGTTAGTTTTCCAACATTTTGGCACCATTTTCACATCTGTAACGTACATACAGCGGATATCAATGACGTTTGTAATCAGGGAAAGACTTTTCGGACACCCTGTATTTCTCATTTCTTCATCAACGGATTTGAGCCTCTCCCTCTTTGATTGTTTTAATTTCAGTCAACGTCGAGAAGCCCAGTTCACACAAATATGCGGTTGAAAATGGCAATAACACATTAACTGCCATCTCGGAGATAGCCGGGTATTCACTCCTTATTGTCAACCAAAATGTGTCTAAAGGCACTTCGAGAAGTTTTAATTTCAATGTTCTGTCTGCTTTTAAATCTGCGAGTTCCTCTTGTGTATTAATCAGAAGTGGTTTTGAATTCGCAACGAATGGATCACGAACCCAGTCGGAATCTTGAACACTCTTTCCAAAATAGTTCTTGAACTTCTGCTGCAAGATTTCTAAATGTTCTTTAATTAAGTCCATCACTAGTTTATTACCGTCAGCAAGTGGCCATACTGTCGGGAACATCTCAAACGACACCCATTAGTTTTAGTAATAGAAAATAGCAAGACTGACTAGCAATTACAATTTTCGGACTACTTCAGTGCACAGATGAGATAGAACTGAAAAACCAAACTTTGGGAGCAATCCCTATGAGAAATTGCAGATTGTTTGATTGCTGAAAGAAGGAAATAAGTTATATTTACTCAGAGTGTGAGTACACTACAATAGAAAAAAATTGTTTCATAACTTTCCATAGAAAAAAAAGTATGCGGCATGATATTTAATTGATCTTATGGTATATGGGTACCATTTTCATAAATTATTCGTTTTGTATTAAAAACCAGTTAATTCTGGGGACGACTCCCCTTCTTGTACGTTAAAGCAGACAATGACGGAAGTTTAAAGTCACGTTATAAGTTTTGCTAAATTATAATTTTCATTATAAAAAATTATAATTTAGCAAAACTTTCATTTAACATTTCCCAGGGTTTAATGCCATTTCAGACGGGGGAATTAAAATTTCAATTTTAACACATTTTGCGTAAAAAACAAAACCGCAGAATCCGGGAAATTTTCTCGGATACAGAAGTTTTGCTTCCCTGTCACTGCTTAATTTCCGCCATTATTTTTTATCTTCAGTTTCGTATGAAGCTTCCGCAAAAAAATTTGTAAAATCGTTTTGCTAAGGCACATATAATACTGCTTAAATGATTTACTCTCGAAGCCACTGGGAGGCCTCATGGCCCTTTCAGCCCTGAGGCCACCCCCGCAATGCGGGGGTGGCGGGAGCTATCAATACGCCCCTGTACCATATTGAATTTATGACTTATGGCTTTTAACTTTTTTGTGAATTTGTTATTTTAAGAAAAAACATTCTTCTCCTGGAAATTTTTTTGGATGGACTGTTTTGTAAAATTTTGTGCGTTTGTTTCCAAAAACTTGCGGAAGTAGGGAGAGACCGATCCAAGGGCCATTCATTTAAAACTCGCGGAATTCATTTAAAACTTGAGGAAGTAGGGAGAGATCGATCCAAGGACCATTCAATTAAAACTTGCGGAAATAGGGAGAGACCGATCCAAGGGCCATTCATTTAAAACTTGCGGAATTCATTTAAAACTTGCGGAAGTAGGGAAAGATCGATCCAAGGGCCATTTATTTAAAACTTGCGGAAGTAAGGAGAGGTCAATCCAAGAGCCATTCATTTTAAACTTACGAAATTCCTTTAAAACTTGCGGAAGTAGGAAGAGATCGATCCAAGGGCCATTCATTTAAAACTTGCGGAATTCATTTAAAGCTTGCGGAAGTAGGGAGAGATCGATCCAAGGGCCATTCATTTAGTAACCAAGAATAATAAGCGCGATCTTTAAGATCGCGCTTATTATATAATAATATTATTATATAATAATAAGCGTGATATTTAAGATCGCGCTTATTATATTAAGATCGCGCTTATTTATATTTGCGCGATCTTTAAGATCGCGCTTATTATTCTTAGTTGCTAAATGAATGGCCCTTGGATTCCACCAAGAATAATAAGCGCGGATGCTGATTTTTGTTCTTTTTGAATTTATAACTTTCTTCAAATATAAAATATAAATGTGTGTAGTTTCAACTCATCTACAAGTTTATTTTCTTTTAATTCAGCGTCGATGATGGATTACTGATACAATGATGATGACTCGGTAAGTTGCGATTTTACGAAAAAGCTTTTTATTAGCAAGAGTAACTTATCGAAGAATGACGATGGCAATACTTTTCAGGAAAAAAATATGCAAATCAATGACATGAATTTTTCTGTTACAACTGCATATCTGCAGTTTGAATACTACAGTGGTAAAGGTAAGGAAACGGACCTACAGGAAAGTCATATTCGAGGGCTTTAGGGCCGTTCCGGTGCTGCATTGGTATGAGTGAAAATCCTTCAAATACGTGGCTTCAGTAAATAAACAAATACATCGCTCTTTCCACGTTTTAGCAACACACAGCAGCCGAAAAATTGTTATACAATTTTTCAGTTGCTGTGAAAAATAACCTGAAAAATTGTAATTACAATTTTTCGGTTGCTGTGTGTTGCTAAAACGTGGAAGGAGCGATGTATTTGTTTATTGGTCTAAGTGCTAGCTTCTGACCATTCCTCTGCGACGGGTCCGTATTCGAATCCCGGTGAGGTATATGGATGTTGTGTTTGTCTTACACCACTGGCTCTCACCCCTGTAGTTAGTGGCCCTAAATTAGGGGGGGGGGGCGCAGTGGCGTAAATATTTTTGAGGCCCTTTTGTGAAAATCTGTTAGCTTTCCTTGACTGAAAAAAAAAAAAAAAATATATATATATATATATAGGGATGTAAGGTCAGGTGATGCGTAACATCACAGCCTCTCCTTGACAAATGTACACCCCGCCTTCTCGTGGTACATCCTGTTCCCACCAAAGGGGCTCTGACGACCCCCAATAGCGGTATAACTATACCATGGGGATAAGAGGAAATGCTATCCCACACTCACCAACCCGCTTGGCCAGCGTTTTGAGTTACGGCCAAACTCCCCCAAAATGACTATACAACTTAAATCTTGGCCCTCAGTCTCCGGCAGCTGGAATGTACCTGGCCAAGGCAGCGGCCAGTGCGACATGAAGGCAGAGGGTGCTAAGAATCCCCGGAGGACCGGACTAGGCTGCCATCTGATGCTGACCTTGGCTACGTACAACGGACGCTCCCTATCTTCTGATTCAAGGCTTCTTGAATTGGAAGAGGAACTACAAAGGATCAAGTGGGACATCGTCGGGCTAAGTGAGGTAAGGAGAAAAGGAGAAGATCTCATTGAACTGAAAAGTGGACATCTCTTCTACTATCGTGGGACAGATACTGGCAGAACTAGTGGTGTTGGATTTATAATAAACAAGAAACTGAAGGATAAAGTTGTAGAAGTTGAAAGTTTCTCTGACAGAGCTGCACGACTCGTTATCCAACTCTCGAGAAGATACCAGGCTCAGATTACTCAAACTTATGCACCCACTACAAGTCATCCTGAAGAAGAAATTGAAGAATTTTATGAGGAAATTCGTGATCTAAATAATAAAGGTAAGCAGCACTTGAAGATAATTATGGGAGATTTCAATGCAAAAATAGGGCAACGGCAACAGAATGAAACTTCAGTAGGTAAATTCGGTCACGGCAACAGAAACCAGCGTGGAAATACTCTCGTAGAGTTTGCAGAGGCAGAAGGGTTTTTCATCTTGAACTCCTTTTTCAAGAAAAAGCCACACAGGAAATGGACATGGAGACATCCAAATGGGACGACAAGTGAAATTGATTTTATTATGTGTAACAAAAAATTCGTCATAGAAGACTGCAGTGTGCTAAACAAGTTCAACACAGGCAGTGACCATAGATTGGTGTGATGTAAGATGCACCTCAACACTAAACTCGAACGTAGCAAGCTCATAAGACAAACAAAATGTATTGACATAACCAACCTTAAAAAACACCATAATACCTTCAAATTGGAACTGAAGAAGAGATTCTCTGCTTTAGAAGGCCTAACATCGGAAGAAGTGGATATTTCTGAAGTTAACAGAAAAGTAACCAAAGCTCTTATGGAAACAGCAACAAAATTAGCTGGGTCTAAGAACAAATTGCATGTGAACAAATTATCAGGAAAAACCAAAATGTTGATGCAAAAAAGAAGAGTGATGAGGACAACTAAAGAAGATGTGACTTCCAAAGTGGAATATATAGAGCTATGCAAGACAGTACGAAAAAGTATCACTGAAGACGTAAGAAAATTCAACTGTGAACTAGTGAGGAAAGCAATTGAAAGCAACCAAAGCCTAAAGATAGCAAAGGGGCATCTCAGTAAGGGAAGAAAACAGATTATGGCACTGAGAAAAGAAAATGGTTCTGTAACAAGAAATAGAGGCGCAATTCTGACAAGAGTGAAAGATTTCTACTCCAATTTATATGAAAGGGATGATACATGTACTGTAAACATCATGAAAGGCACCAGTACGAGAGTTCTTCCAGTCCTCCCAGCAGAAATTGCACATGCAATCAAAAACATAAATCAGGGGAAAGAAAGCTCCAGGAGAAGATGGAATTACTGTAGACATCGTACAAGAAGCAAGTGGAGAAATCGAAACAGTACTCGCCCAAATTTTCACTCGATGCCTTAATGAAGGGAAGATTCCTGAGGATTGGAACAACGCTACAAAGATCCTGCTACATAAAAAACGTGACATTGAGGATCTCAGGAACTACAGACGTATCAGCTTCCTGTCAGTGGTTTATAAAATCTTCACTAAAGTTCTTTTACACCGCTTGAAGGTAACACTGGACATGGCCCAACCGAGAGAACAAGCTGGATTCAGGAGTGGCTACAGCACTATAGATCATATCCACGTACTGAGAGAACTAATGAAAGAGCGAGGGAATATGAACTTCCATTGTGCATGGCTTTATCGATTATGAAAAAGCCTTTGATTCGGTGAAACCATCAGCAGTTACAATGGCTCTGAAATCCTGCGGTATTGAAGATGCATACATTGATATTATTAATAACATCTATGAAAATGCAAGTGCAAAGATTCGGCTGTTTGAAAATACAACGCACATAAAAATTGGAAAGGGAGTGAGACAAGGTGACACCATATCTCCGAAGCTCTTTAATGCCACATTGGAAAATGTCTTTCAATCACTGAACTGGGAAAACAAAGGGATAAAGATTAATGGAGATTATCTAACCCACCTTCGTTTTGCTGATGACGTAGTCATTTTTGGAAGTACCCCATCAGAGCTGCAGAGTATGATCCAGGAACTTGCTGACAAGAGTAAAGAAGTGGGATTAAAAATGAACTTTCAGAAGACAAAAGTGATGTTCAATTCTTTTACAAGAAATGAAGATTTATCGATTGATGGAGAAAAGCTGGAGATAACAGACACGTACGTTTATCTTTGACAGCAGATATCAAGTGAGCGTCACATTGATGAAGAAATTAATCGGCGTACAAAACTTGCCTGGAGAGCTTTTGGAAGAAACGGCATAATTTTCAAGAGCAATATGCCATTATGTCTTAAAAGAAAAGTGTTTGATCAATGCATCCTTCCAGTGCTTACGTATGGTGCAGAGACGTGGACCTTAACTAAAAGAGACATGCAAAGGCTGCAGACAACTCAAAGAAGCATGGAGGGGTTCATGCTTGGTGTAACCAGGAGAGATAAGAAGAGGAACTCGTGGATCCGAAAAATGACAAGAGTGGAAGATATCATGATCAGAGTTAAATTCCTGAAATGGCAATGGGCTGGGCATACTGCCAGAAGGATAGACCATCGATGGACAGCCGAAATTTTAGATTGGATTCCAAGGGACAGGAAAAGACCTAGAAGAAGACCACATGAGAGATGGGTGGATGAAATTCGAAAATATGCGGGAGTGACATGGATGAGACTGGCACAAGACAGAGCGTTGTGGAGGAAACTTGGGGAGACCTTAGTCCAGCAGTGGATTGATAATGGTTGACAATGATGATGATGATATAGCAAAGTGAAAAGCTACTACTTTCCTTGAAAAAGTCATCTGGTTGATGTTCGAAAGCTTGGAAACCGATTTCTATTTTACGCCAGTAAATTAAGATTACAAGTATATTTTAACTTTCTTTATATTTTTATTTTTTCATGAGTAAGTAAATATGGAGGAAGAGGTATGCGCTGGAGAAAACGTTATTTTTCACGGATGGCGGGAGAAATGAGGTGGGGCCCGAAAAGCGATGCTGTGTGCGGGGCCCCAGTAGCTCTAAATCCGTTACTGTGTAGTGTGAAGGCTTTGTTCCATGCTTCAAAGGATGGCTGAAGGAAGAAAAAACGTGCACCATCTATAGATCCTGGAGATAACCTTTTCCGACAAATCAAGCCATCACCAAAGCAAAACTGATAAACATTTGCAAGACAGTTTAAGTAAGTATAGTGTTGGGCATTGCAAATTCTTAACATATACCAACTTATTTTCCAAAATGAGAGGATTTATTCCATTGTAGCAAAAGTTGAGGTCTCATAAATGGTTTCTCCTAGATATCTGAACATAGAAATTCCTTAAAATTGCAAACGGATGAAGGAGAAAATTGCAAACGGATGCCTCAAAACTCAAACACGAGTTTTGAGGCAGCAAAAGTGCACTTCTTGAGACGAAGGCAAGTGCACACATGTTGCGCTACTTCACGACTTGCAATACTTTCAAATTCACAGACGTGCTCAGGGAACTGGCTCATGAATACAGTCATTCTTCTCGTCAGCGTATGAAAACAAAGCTTGTAGAAGTGAATGAAATAATAACAAGTTAATAAAATCATGCAATGCATTGATTATGATACGCTTTCCAACATACAAGAAATCATTACTCAAGTTATGAGGATAATTAATGGCTGTGGAATAAATCTCGCTCCTGTGTCCTGATCTTTGACCCCATTTCGATTATATTTAACAGAACCAGTTCAGTATACCTCAGAAATAACATACTAAAGTTTTGTCGCAATAGAAGCATTTTTAATCAAGTTATGAGGACAATGGCTGTGGAATAAATCTTGCTTCTGTGCCATGACCTTTGACCCAATTTCGTCGATATTCAACAGAACTAGTTCACTATACCTCTGGAACAACATGATAAAGTTTTGTTGCAATCGAAGAATTTTTACGCAAGTTATGAAGCATAAAGGCAATGGAATGGATCCCGCTCCTATGTCCTCACCTTTGACCCCATTTGGTATATTTTCAATAGAGTTCGCCCCCAGGTTATCCCCTACCACATACTAAAATTTCATCTAAATCGAATCATTTTTACGCAAGTTATGACGTACAAGGGCAATGGATTGGTTCCCGCTCCTGTGTCCTGACCTTTGAACCCATTTCGCCCATTTTCGATAGGGTTTGTCCCCATGTGGTTCCCTACCACATACTAAAATTCCATCGAAATCGAACCATTTTTACACAAGTTATGACACATAAAAGTAATAGAAAAAATCCCGCTCTTATGTCCAGACCTTTGACCCCATTTCGCCCATTTTCAACAGGGTTCGGCCCCAGGTGATCCCCTACCACATACTGTAATTCCATCGAAATCGAACTATTTTTACGCAAGTTATGACGCATAAAGGCAATGGGAAAAAATCCCGCTCTTATGTCGTGCCTGACCTTTGACCCCATTTTGCCCATTTTCAATAGGGTTCGTCCCCAGGTGAACCCCTACCACATACTAAAATTCCATCGAAATCGAACCATTTTTACGCAAGTTATGACACATAAAGGCAATGGAAAAAATCCCGCTCTTATGTCCAGACCTTTGACCCCATTTCGCCCATTTTCAATAGGGTTCGGCCCCAGGTGATCCCCTACCACATACTAAAATTCCATCGAAATCGAACCATTTTTACGCAAGTTATGACGCATAAAGCCAATGTAAAAAATCCCGCTCTTATGTCGTGCCTGACCTTTGACCCCATTTTGCCCATTTTCAATAGGGTTCGTCCCCAGGTGATCCCCTACCACATACTAAAATTCCATCGAAATCGAACCATTTTTACGCAAGTAATGACGCATAAAGGCAATGAAAAAAATCCCGTTCTTATGTTCAGACCTTTGACCCCATTTCGCCCATTTTCAATAGGGTTCGCCCCCAGGTGATCCCCTACCACATACTAAAATTCCATCGAAATCGAACCATTTTTACGCAAGTTATGACGCATAAAGCCAATGTAAAAAATCCCGCTCTTATGTCGTGCCTGACCTTTGACCCCATTTTGCCCATTTTTAATAGGGTTCGTCCCCAGGTGATCCCCTACCACATACTAAAATTCCATCGAAATCGAACCATTTTTACACAAGTTATGACACATAAAAGTAATGAAAAAAATCCCGTTCTTATGTCCAGACCTTTGACCCCATTTCGCCCATTTTCAATAGGGTTCGCCCCCAGGTGATCCCCTACCACATACTAAAATTCCATCGAAATCGAACCATTTTTACGCAAGTTATGACGCATAAAGGCAATGGAAAAAATCCCGCTCTTATGTTGTGCCTGACCTTTGACCCCATTTTGCCCATTTTCAATAGGGTTCGTCGCCAAGTGATCCCCTACCACATACTAAAATTCCATCGAAATCGAACCATTTTTACGCAAGTTATGACGCATAAAGACAATGGAAAAAATCCCGCTCTTATGTCCAGACCTTCGACCCCATTATTTCGCCCATTTTCAATAGGGTTCGCCTCCAGGTAAATCCCTTCCACATACTAAAATTCCACCGAAATCGAACCATTTTTACGCAAGTTATGACGCATAAAGACAATGGAAAAAATCCCGCTCTTATGTCCAGACCTTTGACCCCATTTCGCCCATTTTCAATAGGGTTCGCCTCCAGGTAAATCCCTACCACATACTAAAATTCCATCGAAATCGAACCATTTTGTACGCAAGTTATGACGCATAAAGGTAATGGGAAAAAATCCCGCTCTTATGTCCAGCCTGACCTTTGACCCAAATTCGCCCATTTTCAATAGGGTTCGTTCCCAGATGGTCTCCTACCATATACTAAAATTCCATCGAAATCGAACCATTTTGTACGCAAGTTATGACGCATAAAGACAATGGAAAAAATCCCGCTCTTATGTCGTGCCTGACCTTTGACCCCATTTCGCCCATTTTCAATGGGGTTCGTCGCCAGGTGATCCCCTACCACATACTAAAATTCCATCGAAATCGAACCATTTTTACGCAAGTTATGACACATAAAGGCAATGGAAAAAATCCCGCTCTTATGTCCAGACCTTTGACCCCATTTCGCCCATTTTCAATATGGTTCGCCCCCAGGTGATCCCCTACCACATACTAAAATTCCATCAAAATCGAACCATTTTGTACGCAAGTTATGACGCATAAAGGTAATGGGAAAAAATCCCGCTCTTATGTCCAGCCTGACCTTTGACCCAAATTCGCCCATTTTCAATAGGGTTCGTTCCCAGGTGGTCTCCTACCATATACTAAAATTCCATCGAAATCGAAAAATTTTGTACGCAAGTTATGACGCATAAAGACAATGGAAAAAATCCCGCTCTTATGTCCAGCCTGACCTTTGACCCCATTTCGCCCATTTTCAATGGGGTTCGTTCC
The DNA here is from genome assembly GCA_039090855.1 of Macrothele yani. Taxonomy (NCBI): domain Eukaryota; kingdom Metazoa; phylum Arthropoda; class Arachnida; order Araneae; family Macrothelidae; genus Macrothele; species Macrothele yani. The sequence continues at coordinate 57,972,076 of CM077010.1, forward strand.
CAGGTGATCCCCTACCACATACTAAAATTCCATCGAAATCGAACCATTTTTACGCAAGTTATGACACATAAAGGCAATGGAAAAAATCCCGCTCTTATGTCCAGACCTTTGACCCCATTTCGCCCATTTTCAATAGGGTTCGCCCCCAGGTGATCCCCTACCACATACTAAAATTCCATCGAAATCGAACCATTTTTACGCAAGTTATGACACATAAAGGCAATGGAAAAAATCCCGCTCTTATGTCGTGCCTGACCTTTGACCCCATTTTGCCCATTTTCAATAGGGTTCGTCCCCAGGTGATCTCTACCATATACTAAAATTACATCGAAACGAACCATTTTTACGCGAGTTATCGTGCGGACGGACAGACGGACAAAGCTTGAGCATATACGCTTCTTCAACCTACGGTTGGAAAGCGTAAAAAAGCAGCTTTTGTACAGTTTATATGGAAATATATAATTATCTTTTGCCGAGTTTTGAAACCACATCTTCCCACTTCGGAGTGGCAGTTCTCGCACTCAAACTACGCCGGGAGGCTTATCGCTATTTCATTGTCCTTTTGACACACAGGTCGTATTACCCCACCAACCTTGAGAAAGGCGGGGGCACGAAATCGCTCAGCAGGTTTCGGGTCAACCAACAGCAACACTCGCCGACTGTTTCATTGAAGAAGTACATATTTATTTATTCATTATTTATGTACGGTGTGCGGAAGAACCATTACACATTTTTTTTTTTTTTTCTCAATCCTTACGGTCAACACATCCTTTTTCGTTTGGGCGCCAACAGGGCCGAATGGGGCTTTTGCGGGGCCCGGGGCAAAATTTCATTGCTGGCACTAGGAAATAAATCTCTTATTTTAATACGAGTAAAGTCGTTACGCAAAAAATGTCGGAATAAACACACATGATGTGAAATCCACAAATTTGCCGGTGGGACGAATTCGCATCCCTCTACTCCGGAGCTGAAAGCTTTCCCAATTAAGCTACACCGACGGAATTTATCACTGTAACTTTTCCGTCGTGACACGTGCTTCACCTCTATAATACGTCATAACGAAAACTATCAAAAAGACAAAATGATTATCTCAAAGAAGTATTTGCTTTAAACTGATTTTAGTATTTGCTTTAAACTGAAGAAAAAGACAATAATTGGACTGAAAGAGAGAGAGAGAGAGAGAGAGAGAGGGAGGGTGGGTGGGTGGGTGAGAGATAGAGAGAGAGTAAAAAGTGTTAAAGTCTGCGATTTTCTTTACGGGGAGAGGGTGATTGAGGTTGTATTGTGATTCTTAAAAAAACTTCATCACAAAATGATAAAAACATACGCGTTTACTGAATATTTTTGCATTGCGTATATTTTTTGTAGGAAATAATAAGGTTCCCTGTGAAATAAATTCGTATAAACAGGTTTTTCACCTGATACATGTTTGGCAATTGATTTTTAATGCAAAGTGGAGTAAATGTGAAATTAGTGACTTTTTAAACTTTTATACGCGTTCATATATGATTTTTTTAAATTTCTAGTAATGTTTTTAAAGTCCCCGAATAAATGGCCTCCATATGTAGCCGGAAACTAACTTTGGTATTGTTCTTTTAGTTTCTTTAAATTTCAGTACCTGGTTAACACGCAAAATGTTAAATATGTAAAAGTAAGGGCCGCAAAATGATGAAATTTAATTTGTCATTTCATGAATGCGGAAAATATTGAGGTAGTTACAATAACCACTTGAAATATGCAAATCTCGGTATTTCTACGGCGAAAGGCGATAACCTATTCGAAAATGAGAGGAGGGAATTGGAAACAGGGAAAAAAACTAAAAAAAAAAAAAAAAAACATCTTTTTAAGGACCTTGCACCCCGAAACTTACACACTAAAAATATTAATTGTAAAAATTTGTACCGAAAGTAATTTTTTTTTGTTGAACTGCGGGGCCCCTTCAAAGCGCAGGGCCCGGGGCAACCGCCCCGGTTGCCCCTGCGGTTCAGTCGGCTCTAGGCGCCAATGTAACCTATCTTTTGCCGACAGCGGGATTTGAAAATATATCTTCCTACTCCGGAGTGGCTGTTCTCCCAATTGAAGTACGTTGGCTGGCTAATCGTTACTTCATTGTCTATTTGATTCATACGTCACAAATCTAAAGAAGAAAACTCCTCCTACAAATCTCCCTGACTAGGCACGCGGTGGGGGGGGGGGGGGGGGGGTATAATGTTCGAATTAACAAGAGCAAACTAACTTCTGAAAAAGAATGCTATTCTAGCTGGACCGAAGAGGTGTTCATTTCGGGCACGCTTATTCCACAATCCTTTCTTTTGTGGTAAAGTGAAAGATGTGCTGAAAGAGAACGCTGAGCGAACGTATAATACTTTGCCGAAGTGCTACTAATAGTCGGTACTTTTTCTATAAAAAAAAAAAATCTTAAAAGCAAAGTTGAATTTTTTTTTTAATTTTAAGCTATCGTTGTTAAATTCAATTCTTGAATCCAGGTTAAATACGTGACACGGCTGTAAAGGATGAGGTTCAGCGCTGTTGATCGTTACTAAGTTCCTGTCTGACATTTCCAAGAGACTCTCACGTCTGCTTTTCTGACTAAAAGCATCTCGTTTCTTTGCACCCGTCTAAGACCTGCTGTCAGGTTGAATGGCTGCTGAGAAGTGGGGATCGCCGAACTCTTTTAACACCGTTCCTGATTTAATGTAAATGTTTATTCGAAAGCATAGTTACGCTCTTCCTGGTAAAACTCTAGCTGGAGATTATGATTGTTTCAGATAGTGAGCTGCGTTCCACCACGCGGGGGACGGGGGAGGGTTCATTGCCTGGTATTGTAATCAAGCGCTTCTACGGCGAAATCATTAACCATCGCAAATTACAAAAGAGTAACACCTTCATTTTGTATCGTGTTTGACAAGTACGACCCTGACTCTTTCACCTTCCTCTTCTAAACTCACCATGCCCTTTTATATCTTCGTTAAGCATTGCTACTAACTCAACCGAATTATAAAAATTTTCATCACTCGTATCCAACGTACCTTGTCAGCTGTTTCGCGCAATGGCAAGTTGCTGAAACTAAATTGAGAACAATGGCTGCGGTCAGAATAAATACGCTTTTTTCAGTGCATATCTCATTTTAATTTTTTTCCTAACTCGTAAGAATTTTGAAATCTATTTCTTTTTCTTTCCATACTGATGTAGAAATCCATGAGCGTTTCTTCAATTTTCTGACCGATTAAATGCACGTACGTTCATGATTGGAAAATGTCTGTAGTTAATTTTGTTTGTGCTTTTCCAAAAAGCACTCAAGCGAATAAAATGAAGGAACTTTCACTTTGAATAAGTTAACCTGTTTACGAATTCCAGCTTTAATTGACAGACATATTTTGTTCTTAAGGATGTGAGCAGTCGTCCTCCTTAATTTGGGCGCCACTGGTTCCTGGAAGGGAAGGCAACCAGCCGCGTGTGGCGGCAGGCCCAGTTCGGACGACTAGCCAGAAACTTGAGCCTCGGACCACGCGGCTACCGGGAGAGCTGAAAGATTTACAATGAACTTCGGGTTGAAGCTGAGAAAGCCTGAAATTCGTCTATGGGGATATGTTTTATGTTTCTGACATATGTGTAAAACCAGTTTTATTCATTAATTTCCTATCTTTTGGCCTGCCTGCTTAAATTCAGTGGAAGACGGGTTGCAGCATTGTAGAAATAAAAAAATCTTTACTTCCACATCGTGAAGTCTTGTTGCAAAATTTAATTTTACGCTCATTTTCTACGATTGAAGTTTTTTGATGCAGATCTTTCGTTGAACACAGAGTTACGATGGATGAAAGCATATCATTAAAACACAGTAAAACTCGCTTATAACCTGTAACAGCCCAAAACAGTAGGTCCCTACTAAATTACTTTTAACCCAATGATAAATGAACTCTGTTGTAACGAAGATAGAAATAAAAGAGAGCCTGCCTATAACGGCCATCTCAAGTCTAAGAATGAAGGCTTTAGAATCCATTGCAATTCTAAAACACTTTTTCGAAACGAATGTTGTAAAAGATGACCTCTTTCTCTTTCATGTATATTCAGCAGAAAAAACTGTACAAAAATGAAACTAAAAATCTGTGAGGCAACTGGCAATTCGCGATTTCTTTAAGTAATTGCAGCATGTAGTGTTTTAATCTGTCAGATTAAATTAGCAAATTATGTACGCATGTCAAAGCACATTTGAAGAGGCATAGGGCCGAGGGCTGGACTGTATTTTAGGGGCCCAGTATTAGAGGCGCATCCAGGATTTCACTATGGGTGGATGAATAAAAATACCCAGGAGAAAAGATTCCCAAAATGTGATGAGGAAGCCATAAAAATATCCCCGCCGTATTAAAGTGTGTATCCCACGATACATAGACGAATCAGTGATAGCAAGAAAAGGGGGAGGGGGTGCATGGTTGAAAAATGGATGCCAGTTCAGTTTTGATTTAATCCCCCCCGGGGGTATGAATCCATCCTTATCTTCAAACAGAGGTCATTGCTCTTTCCACGTTTATAAGTGAGTCACGGAAAAATTCTCATTGGCCGTCACCGGGAATCGAACCCAGGGCTTTTTAGTTACGTGCCGGATATGCTTCCACTGCACCACAGCTGCCTCGAATTCCTACAATTTCAATAAGATAAGGGAAAATCACCCTTATCTTATTGAAATTGTAAAATAATATGAACCAAATATGACTCAAACGAATTCTTAATGTACGAAAATTTTCCGCAATTACAGATGTGTACACCAAAACTTCTGTAATGTTCTCGAAAGATTTGAGGACGGACTGGGGGTGACTATATTTTATGCTGACTCCTCCTAAAGAAGCGGAAAGAAATAGAAAATTCTTTTCACTAGGCAATTTCTTAGAGTTTTTGCTGCGCTATCTGCAGAAAAAAAAAAAATACTGTAGAACTCTGTCAATTCTTCAAGCAGCCTGCATAATTCTGGGACCCATTGAAGATGCGGGGCTATGGGCTGCAGACCCCCCCCCACCCCTCTTAAATGGGCTCTAACGGATGTGTATCAATTAAGTAAAAATATTTATCTCTACTGTACGATTATTGGGTTAATTAATACCGTACAACCCGTAAGGCTCTACAATAAGTAAATTATTTTTACTAGATACAAAAAATACTAAAGTATAAATTATGTTTTTCAGTATTATTTAAGATCGTTTATAACAGCCATTGGTTATAACGGCCTCTAGTTTTAAGTACCCTAAAGGACGCTATAACAGAATTTTTGGACCGCGGGTGGCCTAGTGGGCAACGTTCGTGACTGCCACGGAAAGGACCTCAGGTTCGATCCCAGCAGGTACGAACGCTCGATCCACTAAATATACGCCGTGCGTCGGATGGGCACGTTAAGCCGTCGGACCCCGGGTATTGGCCCCCCGGTAATAAATAAGGGCGTCTTCCTCCCCCTTTTTACTTCGCTTCGATGTCACTTTCCTATCGGGCACTCTAGCCCAAATCTTCTAGCTTCCTATTTCTAAGGGTTGTTTAAGACCTGGGGTCAGACACTCTCTTCCTAAAATCCTCTACATATGATCTGATCTATAACAAAATTTTACTGTATGTGTAAACTGGAGCACAATATTTTTTTATCTTACCTTTTCTCCTACTGTCACCTTCTTTCTTACTTATTTTATTTTATTCTGCATCACATGACTATTTTTATTCATGAATTTTTCTGTGTTCTTCAAAATGTACAGGGCGGTTAACAAGAACAGAAAGAAAATAGGACAAAGAATGAAAAACTGAAATAGAAAAAGCAAACTTAATAAAATTAAATGAGCGTGTTAGTTTATAGCAGTCGGCAAAATTCACAAGAAAAAGTCAAGAATCCCTTTTGCTGACAGAAGCCAATGCGGTTTCTTTGTATTTTTTTTTTTTTTTTTTTGTGTCTGTGTGTTTTGATGATTCACTCGAAGAAGAACTTTCGCGAAAATTTTGAAACTTTACCCCAAATTCAACTGAAATAATTTTCGGTATCTGAAAAAAAAATCCTGACGAGAAAGAGTGTTTTGGATTCAACAGGTTTGTTCGTTAAGGTGGTTCCACTTAAAATCTGTGCCTTATGTTTCCCTTGGTAAAACTTCTTTACGTATTTTCTTCGCAATTAATGTATTCCCAAGAATGAAAATTTGCACATCGATAAGACAAACTTTAAGTTATAACACGGGATACTTAATACTTGCTTAAGCATAACCATTATTATATTAAAAATCAATTGTTTTTTTTTAGTAATGTTCAGACCTGTTAATAGGTGGCGCTACCTGTACGTTGATGACGTCAGTAGACAAATAAATGTCGGATTGCTTAATTATGGTTATGTTTTAGCAAGTATTAAGTATCCCATGCTATAACTTAACGTTTGTTTTATCGATGTGCAAATTTTCATCCTTGGGAATACATTAATAGTGAAGAAAATATGTAAAGAAATTTTACCATTGGAATCATAAGGCAGATATTTTAAGTGGAACCACCTTAAGGCATCAGAACAATCTGCACTGTTACGAATCTTTATAGCCCTTAACGCAGTGGTTTGTTTGGTTGAATGGGAACGAAAAGAATAAGGGATTAAGCTATTGTTTTAATATCCGGCCTAGTTGTCAGTTGTCGCTTAACCACTTAAGTAAACACCCGCGCTCGGAAAGCATGTAATCTCGACTCCATGCGTCCTAGTCCCTTTTGTTTAACGCTGGAAGCAATTCTTTACGTAAATAACTGCTGTACGAACGGGAGTACCTTTTTTATGGATCATCGGCTTAGCTGAAAACATCGTGGTTTCAAGGAAACTACTTATTCCCTGCAATGGCAGCTTCCTATGTATGCCGGAAGTAGCATGCTCTTTGCCAGTCTCTTCTCCTCCAATGTCTTCGGTTACACACCTTCAAATGGATGGGTGTTGAACTTTTTTTATGGGCGATGGTGAAGAAATTTCGGGGAATGTCGGGGATGGGCGTTGGTGTAAATTAGAGGTCTGCAGGGCCTTAATTTGGAAATCCTGCCCGGCTTAGAATTTCCTGTTTAATGGCCGGGCCGTTTTAGACTTTCATCAAGAGTTCGTCATTTATTGCAAATAACGAAATTCTTCCTCGAGAGCATGAGTCTTTAAACTGCGGCCCGAAGAGTAATGTTTAGTGGTCCACGAGACGTTCTCCACAAAGGAAATTCTAAAATGGAAGAAAATACACTGTAGAGGGAATTCCACGCAGAGAGTCTAGGGGATGATCCGGGGAGGGGGGGGCGCCCCTTCCTTAGGAACCTTCGTTTTGTTAGGTTTTAATAAAAAATTAATATTTTTCTTGAAAGAAAGCATTAGTTGAAAGTATATTACTTTCGTTAATTAACTGTAAGATATCAACGATCGATTTTATCAATCGGAACTAATCTGTATTTTCCATTTCCATACGGAATTTCACGCTGCGGTTATGTGCCGCCCCCCCCTTTACGAAAGTCGTGGATCCGCTCCTGAGAGGCATGCAATTTCTCCTAAGAATTTCTTTCACGGCTGTGGTTAAGGCACTATATAAAATACTTCTGTTGCAAATGCAAATGGCCGCCCCGGTGGCGCAGTGGTCTAAGCGATGGCTTCTGATCATTCGTCCGAAAGGGGTCCGGGTTCGAATACCGATGAGGCATAGATGTTGTGTTTGTCTTACGGCGTTGACTCTCTCCCTTCCCTGGAACCAGTATCTCTATGTTAGAGACGGGCGACTGCTTATAATACACTGTGTTGCTCAAAGCGGTCGTTAAACCTCTAACGAAAAAAAAAAATTGCAACTGCTTTTACTCTTCTAAAACTAGGGGTTTTTTACTTTGTTTGTTAAATATAAACAAAGTAAAAACTCTCGATCTCCAACTATGTAAGCAAATACTTCGAATAGTATAACTATACTAGTGATCCGAAATTTCTTGGTGTAGAATTGAAATCAAAGTTTCCAAGCTTTCGCACATCAACCAGATGGCTTTTTCAAGGAAGGTAGACCGCAATCTACCTCCCTTGAAAAAGCCATCTGGTTGATGTGTGAAAGCTTGGAAACTTAGATTTCAATTCTACACCAAGAAATTTCGGATCGCTAATATAGTTATGCTAATATTTAAGTACAGTTGGTGTATAGTTCCTTGTTATTTAATTAAATACTTCGAACTTCCTCATCTCCACTGTAGCAACGAATGGCGCCAGAAATTCGTTTCGGTTTTGGTTTCGGGAAGCTGACAACTCTATTCATGTAAACATTTCTCCGAAAAGGAGAAAAAAAAAAAGAAAAGCCGCGTGTTTTAGTCGCTAAAGGTAACGAAATGAAAATGGAATTTGATTCCAACCTTAAAAGAAATAAACCATCCCATTTCAGACTTATCTTGCAGCCCGACTTTTCGGTTTAAGCTATAATTAATCAATGCACCCGCTGGCAGATTCGTTTCACTAAGTAGTCTGATTATATTTAGCACGTCATCAGTATCGTAACTATACTCCAAGTCTGTTGTTGAATGCTGGGAGCTTTATCACCATCTATGCATGGAAGGTAAGAACGGTATCAGTCCGCGTTACCGTGAACTATTGCCTTTTCTTTTCTGTCAAACAATTACTCTTCCACTTACTCCCCACCCGCCCCACTGACGATTTATGACCCAACCTAAATTGATTGCACAGTCTTTTTCTTTTCTTTCTTCAACTTCCTGATGCTATTCTTTGTTATCTTTAAATCCAGTAAAGAATAAATTAAGGCTGCATTACGAAGTTAATCTTAACACGAAATAACACTATAAGGAACTAAAAGACAGGAATCCGTTTCAAGAGAAGCAGTGGAGATTCTGAATGGGGGTGTGGTAGAGTCCAATTGCCAATTTATTGTCGCTTTGTTGGGAGAAGTTTTCTACCACTTCCGCCCTCTCCAAACTGGACATCGTCAGCGGAAAGCAGGACGAGGCTCTTCTTGATTGAGTAACTTTTCATAACAAATTTATATCTGAAAACTTTCCGACTTTTTGAAAATTGGTTTTAGATAGCAATTTTGTCCAATAAACTAGTGAGCAAGCAAAAAATGGATTCCGAGCAATAGTTTTGCTGCTTTTGGCTCTAAACACTAGGGACTATTTTTCGTAGCCGAGGTAGCTGTTTCGTACCTTCAGTAGTGGTACACTCTTAGGTTGACCTGGAGTATAGCACAATCAGAACCCCTAAGCACAGTAATTTTCCCAGGATTTCGAGCACGAGGGAGGATGCATTTTTCGAGGTGCGTGTGTGTGTGTCGGGGGGGGGAGCAGTAGGAAAGCATAGAGTGTCTGCAAAAGTAATGGTGGTACCTAGAGCCCTGTAGTTTTTACTTCTTAAGTAATAGATTTGACAATACGTGTACTTGCTTTGTCCAAAACTAAAATAAATCATTTGAAGAAATCACCCTCTTACACATGGCAGATCTGCGGCTGCTGTGAATAAATATTGGCGCCTGTCGTGCACGTAATTCTAAGTAACTGACTATTTTCCCACATCCTCCTCGGGGAAACCCACTGTGGCCTCGCGCTTTTCCTCAGCAGCGCAGAGAGAGAGAGAGAGAGGGCGATTGGAGAGCGATCGTATTATTTACAACCCACTGCAGAGCAATCGTATTACAACCCGAAGTCAAAGAGCCAAACACTTTCATTTTGTAGGACATTCAGGGTTTTAAAAGGGAAACTAGGCATTTATTTAGGCAAAGCTAAATATATCTTAAAGCAAAATATGAATCTTTGGGTTAATTAGTGTGCGTGTTCGAATTTTTTCATGAAACTATAACTGGCAGCTACAGTACGTCCCCCCCCCCCGCAGCTGCGGGGGTTGGTAGTTACGCCACTGTACGCCATTCTTCGTTTTGTGAGATGAAAATATGTTTTTTAATGTATGAGGGAAATTCTAAATCTTCGAGTGCAGGCCGAGTCCCAGCCAGGAATTTTTTACTTAAATGATTACTAAAAAAAGTCCGGGCCAGGGTAGGCTAGGCCCATGCAGACCTCTAGTGTGAATCCCTGTTTCCAATGACGCAATATGAGATGATGTCGCCTTTCCATAAGGGGCTGTCCATAAAGTACGTCCAAGATTACAGGGGGAGGAGGGTTCCTGACAACCGGACCAAATGTGACATGACGGAAGGGGAGGTTTAGTAATTCGGACGTCCAGCGGCTAAAATATAGTGGAAGATATTTCTTCGTTTCGGTTTCTCTTTTTTCCTCCTAATAGTTAAAAAAAGGTATGAAATATTTCAGATTTCTGATGATATTTAGCTAAATCAGAACATTAATATTAAGTTCTCGTATTTGTACTACCAAATCTATCGTGTTTTGTAGATGGTAGGATCGTGAGTGTTGCAACCTTGAATGCGTGTGTTCCTTTGTAGATCTTTATTTCAAAATGATAAAGTTCGGGTAGCATTTGAGAATAAATTAATGTCTAAATAATAAATATTTTTTGAAAAAAAGTGTAAATATATGGAAGATTCCTTTAAATAATTACATGTTTTCTTTCTGTTTCTCAACGGACTTCTAAAAGCAGTTGTCAAAAATAAAGGGGGTTGTTTGAATTAGGATGTACTTTTTAGGGGGGGGTGTCAACAACCGGACAAAATGTGACATGGGGAGGGGGGGTGTCTAAATATAGTAAAAAACCACGGACGTACTTTATGGACAACCCCTCAGCTCGTTGATGCTTTGTTGAAGACATGAATGACGTGTGATTTGTTTATTTATATTCCTTTCGTCCTCGAGTCGTCATTCTCAAATGCTTCTTTCTTTCTTTTTTTTTTTTTCAAGGAAACAATAGCAGACAACGAACTGCTGAAAATTTATGTGCCATGGTGCAACTACTGGCGAAGAGAGGCGCACGAACGTTTACATGCTCTTGTACTTCGCAATCACTTTTACTCAGTCCGCAAAGCAAAAATTTCTGTGCTGGCGACTACTTTGTGCAGCAGTCACAAACGAAATATATCTACGTAAAATACGAACCTCGGATCGGCAGCACACACGTGAGGCCCTGAAGCACTTAAATTATGAACCTAAGTATGTGATTCTCGTGAAAAAAAGTGAAACCGTGGAATCTAAACAATGAAACATCAGAAAATGTCCACATACACACTTATACACTGGCGTGCAAAAATTAAGGACGAGGCGGTTTTTCGAATGTAACGTCGTGCAGAAATGCTCCACATCAACTCAAATCTTACCATAAGATCCCCTAGATGTAAAAATATGGGACAAGTGAACAAAACCGTCCAAACAAGGAATCCAAAGGATACAAAGGCACTTTATTGAAAAGGTAGCTTCGAGCACAACTGGACAGAAGACAGAAACGTCCATGTGACAGGCGGCTGCCAAGAAAAATCTAGCCTTTAGTAGGGGATGTGATCACCTCTGACGGCGTTTCAGGATTTACAACGTCTGTCCATGCTGAGGACGAAGTTGTCAAGGAGCTGTTGAGGCATCGCGGCCCATTCCTCTTGTAGCGCCAATCGCAGCTGCGGAATCGTTGCTGGCGGCTGGTGACGTGCTGCCAAGCGTCCCCCGAGAAGGTAGCACACGTGTTCGATTGGATTTAGGTCCGGGGACCTTGCGGGCCAATCCATGCGTTGAATATCTTCACTCTCCAACAGCTCTGCGACAGCCACTGTACGATGAGGTGTAGCGTTGTCGTCCATGAAGAGGAACTCAGGACCCACAGCACCTCTAAACAGACGCACGTGAGGCAGGAGAACCTCGGTACAATAGCGGACACCAGTGACTGAACCTCCTTGGAAGATGTGGAGGTCAGTACGGCTACCAAGCATGATACCTCCCCAAACGAGAACTCCGCCACCTCCAAACCGGTCCCTTTCGTCTATGCTGGAGGTGCGATTGCGTGTTCCCTGCTCTCTCCAGATGTGTATACGTCCAGAATCGCTCGTCAGACTAAATCGGCTCTCATCCGTAAAGAGAACTCGACCACATTGCTGATGTGTCCAGTTCTTGTGTTCCTGGCGAGTTTAGGACATTTGGGCACCGGACTTTTGGGCACCGGACATTTGGGCACCCGGACATTTGGGCACAAATCTTGAGGAGCCGTACAAAAATTGCCGTTTTTTTTCCGCTGTGAGGGCAATTGAATGGAGAAAACGTTTCCAGTAAGACAAACGACAATTGGGTGTCCAAGGGGGAAGAGCCCCCCTCCCGCCGTTAATATAGCCAAATTTTTGATAAATTTAAAACACTAAAATAGACGAAACCTTTTTTTAAATGTTTGACAGCCTTGAAGGAGGTAAGGATTTTTCTTAGCCCCCCCCCCCCCCCAGCACACATAAAATGTCCGTAATTTCGTATTTTCTTATTTACGATATTTTTCTATAAACTATAACTAAACAAATTCTCTGCTAGTATGAGGAAACCCAGGGCTCTTGTCGAGTGTGTGTGTGGAGGGGGCTTAAAACATAAAATATGAAATATAAAAAAATTCATTCTGGTCCGATCGGAAGATTTTCAGCGATATTTTTCTATAAACTATAACTAAACAAATTCTCTGCGAGTATGAGGAAACCCAGGACTCTTGTCGAGTGTGTGTAGGGGGAGGGGGGGGGGCTTAAAACCTAAAATATGAAATATAAAAAAATTCTGGTCCGATCGGGAGATTTTCACCCATTACAAGCTATAAGTCATCGAATTGTCTGAGGCATCTGCTGCCTCAGGAAACTAGGAGGGGGAGGGGGAACCAAAAGCGTAAAATATCAAGATTTCTCATTACTCTTCCGATCGGGAGATCTTCAGCATTTACAAAACTCGACAAATTTTCTCAGCGCATGTGCACTCTCTGGAAACCTGTCGGCGATAGGGGGGGGGGGTATACCAAAAGTGTAAAATATGAAAAATTCCTCCTCCCATCGGGAGATTTTTGGCATTTACAAGCTACAACTCGACACATTATTTGACGGCCTGTGCCTACTCAGCAATCCTGTGTATGTGAGGGGGAGGGGGATACCAAAAGTGTAAAATATGAAGACTTTCTCGTCCGATCGGGAGATTTTCAGAATTTACAGGCTGCAACTCGACAAATTTTCTGTTCTGAGCGCATGTGCCTACGCAGGAAACCCGTCTGGGGGGAAGGGGAAGGGGTAATTTCAAAAGTGTAAAATGTGAAGAATTTCTGTTCCGATCGGGAGATTTTCAGTATTTACAAGCTGCAGCTCGACAAATTTTCTCAGCGCATGAGCGGTCTCTGGAAACCTGTCGCGGCGATGGAGGGGGGTGTATCTTGTAAATGCTGAAAATCTTCGGATCGGACGAGAAATGCTTCATATTTTACAGTTTTGGTATTAACCCCTCCACACACACACACACAGATTTCCAGAGTAGGCACATACGCTCAAATGATGTGTTGAGTTGTAAATGCCAAAAATCTGCCGATCGGAAGAGAAATTCGTCATATTTTACACTTTTAGTATTACCCCCCCCTCCCCGACAGGTTTGCTCAGTAGGTTCATGCCCTGAGATAATGTCTCCAGTTGTAGTTTGTAAATGCTGAAAATCTCCCGATCGGACAAGAAATTCTTTATATTTCATAATTATCATATACCCCCCTCCCCCACCGACAGGTTTTGGTATTAACCCCCCCCCCCCCCTCCACGTTTTCATTGTAGGCACGTGCGCTCAGATAATGTGTCGAGTTGTAGCTTGTAGATGCTGAAAATCTCCCGATCGGACGAGAAATTTTTCATATTCTATACTTTTAGTATAACCCCCCCCTCCCCACACCAACACGTTTTCAGAGTAGGCACGTGCGCTGAGATGATGTGTCGAGTTGTAGGTTGTAAATCTCCCGATCGGACGAGAAAATTTAGTATTGCCCCCTCCCCCGCTGAGTAGGAACGCGCCCGTAAATATTTAGTGCCGAAGTAACTTACGGCGAACATTTTCTCGGTCAAACTCTTACTAGAGGCCCACGAAACGGCAATTGTTATACGGCCCCTTAAACATTTGTGCCCAAATGTCCGGATGCCCAAATGTCCGGTGCCCAAATGTCCGTCCAGTCTTTCAGACAGAAATTCGTAAATATGTCTCAATTTCTTAATGATTATGAGATATAAGTGAAATTTTTTTTGTGCACACCACTTGCTCAAGTAGGGAGAAATATAGGAACACTATAATTTTCAACGCAGCGCAATTTCATTGCTTTAAAAATGAATGTGCCCAAATGTCCGGGTGCCCAAATGTCCGAATTCCGTTCCTGTCACCACAGAAACCGCCGTCTCCGATGAGCAGGAGTTAATGGCACACACCGTACTGGTCGTCGTGCAAATAGACCACCTTTGTGCAGCCTCCTGGCCACGGTAAAATGCGATAACGGACGTCAAGTTGTCTCTTGTATGTGTCTTGCTATTTCTTCCGCTGTCTGCCGTCTGTCTGTTCTCGCCTGTAGGACAATATACCGGTCGTCCGCCGCCGTGGTTGCTCGTGGACGACCACTGCTAAACTCCTAGCTGTTCCTGTCGTTTGAAATGTTCTCCAAGCTTGTGAAACGATGCTGTGAGCGATCCCGCACTCCTCGGCCACACTAGTCACACTTCGACCTTCTTCCAACTTCCCAATGACGCGACCTCGGGTAAAATCATCCAGATGTCGTTTACTGGATTGCCTGTTGGCCATATCACACGGTGGGAGCAACTCGACGTCGTTCAAACCGATGTACACCGTGCAATAGCCTTCACGGAATTGCCGAGCGCCGCTTATAACGCCGGAGGAGAATTTGTCATTTTCATGTAGGACTTCCGTCCACAGGTAGTAGAGTTTAGGTCCCAGCCACCTACAGCGAGATCGCCTTTTGGGCAGGACACAGAAACAATGAGAGCAAGTCTAGCGACTTTTGACAGAACAGTTTGTAGTGAGATTAGAGTACAGTAGATGGCGCCACCGTACAAGTACGATATTGCACATAGATGGGTGAGAGAATTTCAGGGAGGACATAGGAAAGGATACCCATTTAACCAGTGGGTCCAGCCTGGGGGCCGTCACTTTACGTGCTCGTCCGATGCACGGCGGATATTCAGCAAATCACACCATCTCTGAAAGATCAGTCCAGGCTTGAACCTGGGGACCCAGCATCGATAGTCTGAAACACTAACCACTAAGCCATCCGCGGCTCGGAATTGCTGAGCGTACACCGCCCGTGTGCTTTATACATTTCCGACACCCCCCGCCTTCTACGCCATGCTGCATATATGCGCATGCCCTACCGTACCGGACCCTAGTCTATCTCCTGAGTGGTCTTTCGGTCCGTTCTGCCTGCTCGTTCCGCTGTTATGCTAATTTCTCCTCTTCGTCTCTAATTTTTGCACATCAGTGTACATGTAGGATACTAATCAAATGAAATTTTTGAGGAAGACAGGAAACTTATATTTCCATTTGTATTCAGTTTTACGGTGTGTTTCTGCAATGTTTCGATTTGCTCTCATCAGGGGCGGCTGGACTATCAGGGTAACCGGTCACCGTGCAATTTAGGCAACGAAGACAAAATAATTTTCGATAGAATGGCTTATAAAGATAAAAGAGTAATTTGATGCGTTAAATAAGATTAAAACTTCACCATCTACGTACGATATTTAATAAAAGACAAAAGATATTTACAATTAAAATATCCCACTAGCATCTTTCGGGGTAACATTTACCCCATCATCGGGTGGAACAGAGAGGTAATACAGCACTCGCTTTGCTTTTTATAGGAATGCAGCAATGCACTATGGGTGAAGGTCTTAAGTGTCACCTGGTTCGTGACTGTTGCCATCACAATTGTTTACATCCATCAGAATTGTTTATATTTATTAACATTTTCCTTTAAATTTTGTGATGCGAAGTCACTAAGAAGATACTTTTTATAGTGTCTTTTTTTTTTTTTTCCAATTCCCTCACTTTCAAATTGGCTACCTCTCTTCGTCGAACAAACACTGAGATTTCCAGATTTCAAATGACTATTTATAAGCAAATTAATCTTTTCCACATTAATGAAGTAGCAAATTGAATTTCATCATTTTGTGGCATTTTAACAATTTGTGTGTAAACCAGATACTTAAATTAAAAAAAAATAATAAAAAGAGCAATATCAGTGTTATTTTGGGGGTATATATGGAAGCGAACTGTTCAGTAATTTTAAAAACAATACTGTAAATTAAAAGAAAAGCAATTTCCATATATGAGCACGTATAAAAGCTAAAAAAAAAAAAGTCCCTAATTTGTCAGTTACTCCATCTTCCATAAAAAAAAAAAACACTCACTAAAAGCACGTATCAAGGAAAGAAATATTTATTTGAATTTATTTGAGAGGGATCCTTATTATATTCACTACGCAAAAGGCAAACACATTCGATACGCTGATTTGTTGAAGTTATCGTTTTATCACTTTGTGTGGGAGTTTTTACAAGAACCGCAATAAAACCTTAATCCCCCTCTCTCCCCGGAAAGAAAATCGTAGATCTTAAGCTTTACTCGCTCCTTTGCTTTTAAATATTTATATTAATTGTATTTTTACCTTTTTGCATAATTCTGACCTAATTCTTTATGCTGACGACGCAACATTATTAATACATGGATATAATATTGATGTACTTATATCACAATTAGAAGGTCTCTTCATGTTGATAACTGATTGGTTGACTATGAACGGCCTTGCTATTAATCTTTATAAAACCAAAATTATGATTTTTTCTAACAAATTAATTTTTTCACCTCCATGTCAACAGATATCTTTAAAGGGAACTCCTATCGAAGTTATTCGGCGTCATAATTATTTGGGGACTTTAATTCAACGTGACTTAAAATTGAATTGTCATATAAATTACCTTTCCAATAAAATCTCCAGGAACATTGGAGTCATTAGCAGTGTATTGACTAATCTGACCCCTTAACTGGTGGTTTTTCTATATAATACATTAATTCAGACTCTTCTTAATTATTGCATCTCGATCTAGGGTAAGACTACTGAATATAATATTAATAGATTACAGATACTTCTGAATAAATTTATTAGACAGAACTTAAATTATCAAATAATCATTATTCTAGTATGTTTTTCATTCCAGGCTTAAATCCAATGATTTTTGTAATTTATCAATGCAGCAGTTACATGACTAAAACTTAGAAAAATTAATGTTCAAGAGAATTAAGAATAATTTATATCAGGATTTAATCCTACTTAACACACATAGTCATTCTCATTATACCAGAAATTAAAAATCATTGCTTCCTATGTTCCCCACAACAGAGAGTTTTAGAACACATATCAGTTACGCACGTCCTACATTGTGGAATTCGCTGCGCTGTGATCTTACATCCCTTAATAATATTACGTTATTTAAGAAAAAAACTGAAGTGTTATTTATTAACTAAAGCTATGTAGCGCAATAATATCGTTGAAAATCGTCGTTATGCTTTCATCCGCTCTTCAATAACATGCCAACTTGTCGTCTTGTTTGTTAAAGCTACTCTTTTTACTTTGGGAGAAGAGGGGCAAGTCAGGCCTATATGGCCTTTTCCCTCCTCATTCCTTGTTGTTACCACTATATATTACTTCTTATGTATCATTCTATCGTGTATTACTGTTGTAACAACTAAAATGCAATAAATAAAATGCAATAAATGAAATGAAACATTTTTTGCTCTCTCTAAAATTTCGATCCATATTATGGTCTTTCTCTTAAGCTTAAAGCAAATACTTCTTTGAGATAATCTTTTTATGATAGTTTTTGTGTGTGTGTTTTTACGAATGACATTTATCACGTAATGTTTTATTAAAATACGAGGTTTATTCTGTTCCGGGCCAAGCTATGAAATTTCGCCGCAAAAGTCCCATCCGACTCTGGCTCTCAATTGTTTAAGTGTTCGACATGAAAAGTTCACGCACATGAAAGATCTTTTACGTGCGTGAAATGAAATGTTTGCTGCAAAGTCAAGAAAATTTTACATTTTGAGACTGTTATTCTCTGAATATAATATCTGAGATGAAGAAGCACGCGCACACATGCACTCTAAATGTCTATTAACGTAAGCTAGAATGTTTTTCTTTACAATTTACATCACGAACGGATTCAAAAGTTTTCATCAGCTGCGGATAGAGTTTAACATCATCAGCGGATACGGAGAGGGATCGGTCTCCTCCTGTCATTCTTATAGCATTTTCTTTTACGTTCAAAGAATTACTTGAAGCGAAAAATAATATCGTTGTGTAGGAAGAAAAAATATAAAAAACAGTATTTTTTTATTCAGATTGTCACTATGCATGTATACCTATATACTTTGAATAACGGTTTTTAAATGGTTGCGCAGTTCAGAAGTTAAAAACGCAGCAATGATTACAAACAGAAAGTAAAAAACATGGGGGGGGGGGGGGAGTGAGCAGAACTTAACTTTTTTCACTATCTCGTACTAACCCCCATCCCTCCTCTTCAATAATGAAAATAAAATAAAACTGCGGAATTTTAAAATTGATAGATGTCTCGTTGTGCTTTAAATTTAAAACAATAAATTTAATTTCACTTATAACAAACGTAATACGGAGACCTTCAGTTTTAGGATTAATTTTAGCGTAGCATTAATATTATTTAAATGCCCCCCCCCCCACCAGTTGCTTTGCTGCAGTGAGCTCGCCTTTCTTTTGTTTAGGAGGATTTTTATTTGTGGCCTTTGTTAGGGCGAGCAACAGATTCCGTATGCGGACTGTATGGAAGCCAAACGTTTTGTTTCATAGAATCCGCTCTTTCGCTCTTTAAACAAGAGACATAGCGAATAGTGGATCGCAATAATGGATCGCATGTATTCTCTGCGTCCGGGTTGGGTTGTCTGGTTTATTTGGATAGCAACGTCATGGAGTGCCAGGCTTTCGGAGACAGAGCTTTGCTGCGGTAAAGAGTATTGAGCAGTGTTGCAGTGAATTAAAGGCAATTAAGAGCAATAAAGAGAGAGAGAGAGATCCACCGCAGGGCAACAAAATTAGCCCTGTAACTCCAAATTCAGCGTACCAGACACAGTGTCTAATTGACCACAGTGTTGCCAACTCTCGAAAAGAACTTATGGCAGCTGATGATTAGCAGAACGTATCCTTTACGCTATAACGAAGTAAATTTCTCCGTCATTTCTGTCCACGCCAGGATTCGAACCCGGATCCCCTCATTCCGGAATAAGTCACTCTACCAATTGAGCTACGCGGACGTTTTATTCTGATTCCTATCTGCCTTTATGTCGTGTGCGTCCTTCTGGCAGGTACGTCACATCTCCTGGTACGTTACAACGCGTCCTTCGGTAGAATGTAATGGTCAAATGTAAATTTATCATTTTTTCATTTATTTGTTAATGATTGATAATTAATATAAAACAATAATAACAAATATTCCGAACTTACTAAAGATTTAGAAATAAAAAAATTAACAAACGAAAAACTCATTTCAAGAGTTTTGTGATATTATACTTCACATACGATTACTTGGGCTTCAGCCCCCCGAAATAATGTAACGAGGCCCCTGGTCAAAATTTATATCTGTTTAATAGTAAAAATCTTTCTATTCCAGTGACGCAGTGGTCTAAGTGCTGGCTTCTGACTGTTCGTCCAGGTGGGCCCACGGTTGAGTCGCGATTTGGGGGCATGGGCGGTGTTCTCGTGTGTTTCGCACTGCTTTTATCTTTATTGTTGGCACTGGTTTTATCCCTGGAACCAGCGTTTCCAGATTGAGGATGGGCATCAGCTTATAGCCCTTAGAGTTGGTCTCGGTGGTTGTTTACCTTGTGACGTACTACAGAGATAAAGCACGTGTTAAGACGACAAATCTGCAGGATACATTCCGTAGCTTAGTTGGGAGAGTAACTTACTCCGGAGTGATGGGTCCCAAATTCAATCTCCGTCACGGACACACTTGTGTTTTCACGACCTTCCCCACTTTTCCTGTCTATTGAATATAAGTTTGTGTAAATTGTCTTAAATAATGGTATAAGAAAACATATTTCCGTATTTAAGGGTTCGAAAGTATGCGGGAGTGACATGGAGGAGACTGGCACAAGACAGACCGTTGTGGAGGAAACTTGGGGAGACCTTCGTCCAGCAGTGGATTGATAATGGTTGACAATGATGAGGATGATGAAGAATTGTATTTTCTGTCACATGGAGGAACAATGTTTAAATAGAAAGTTATAAACATGCTCGGTACACTCATGGGTTCAAACCTGATCACATAGCAGGTTGATAGTTAACGGTGTAGTTTACAATAGTTAAGAGTTAAATTTGTTACAAATTTTGAAATTGTGAATCCGTTTATTGGTGTAAATATGAAATAAATGGTAAGTCAGACGATATACGAAAACTTGGATATTTCGTCGTCCTGGAGCGGGAACCAAACTTGCGTCTCCCGGGTAGCACCCGAGTATGCTAACCACTACACCACCTAGAATGACCAAGTTTCAAGTTTCCGACGCATGTTTGATTTCCGCTCCAGGATGACAAAATTTTTTCGGATATTATCTGACTTACCATTCATGCCATATTTACAATATTAAACGGATTCACAACTTCAAAATTTGTATTGTACAGTGGTGTAATCCTGTGTTTCATTCATTGTTAAATTTGTTTCCTGTTCATTCGCTGACAGTTTCCTTCTCTCTTACGATTAAATTTCACTCCCATATGGAAATTCAAAAACATAAAAAAAAATCCTTGGAAAAAAGGAAAGGGAACAAACTTTCACGAAAAATGGTTCGTTTCGTCATGTAACTCCAAACTACAGTGACGTATACTTCTAATTTAACCTTTCCCTCGAGTTTATGTGTCCTCATGTAAATTTAGTTTCTACTCTTTAAATATTTCTCACTTAACGGCGCGTTATTTCTCTTTGCCAGCTTTTGAAAGTTGCCATCCTGACAGTGGGTCAAAGTTCAGTCAAAGGTAAAAAAATCTGGGAGCAAAAGTTACGTGTTCTGAGAGAGAAGAGATATGCTATGAGAGGAGGAATGTTCTGATTACGATGTGCTATATTTTAGGTAAGTATAGTGTAATTCAAAATGATTGCCCCGATTACAAATGACAATAACGTGTTTATGAAAATAAATAGACAGCTGATATCCCTACACAAGAAAGAAGGAAGTTTAGAATTTTATTGGAACCTACTGCTGTGTTGCTATGGTGACGCGCTATATTGTTAAAAGAAGAAATATAGTGTTGCTATGCCTCGCTGAAACCATGCTGAAAGCCATGGAGGACAGTACAAGGTTTTCTGCAAGTGGCCTCCCAGGTCTTCGGATCATACTCCTTGTGACTTCTTTTTGTGAGGGTATGTCAAAGACCATGTGTATGTGTCACCTTTGCCGAGAACACTGCTGGAACTAAAGACGCGCATTCAGCTTGCACTGGCATCAGTATCTACGGACATGCTTCATAATGTATGGCGTGAAATGGATTACCGTTTAGATGTTGTCCACGTGACGCAGGGGAGTCACATAAAACATTTGTAAGGTATGGAAACAAAATTCTGAACTTCCTTCTTTATTGTGCGACAATGTGATCTCTGTATCTATGTTCATAAACCTGGTATATTGTCATTTGTAATCGGGGCAATCATTTTGAACCTGTATTGTACGATTTGAGCTCTATGGATTATAGTTGACGGAGATCTATAATTGTCAAAGGTGTATTACTGAGAAATAATAATTGAGATATTTTCATCCTGATGCTTCAAAGCGACGTATTATTAATTGACGTGCTGCGTACTTAAAGTGCTTGTAAATTTATAATAAAAAGACACTAAACGTGTAAGTACCGAAATCTGTGATTCTTGAATACTGGACCGTATTAACTTTGAAATATCAATTACATTGTTTAATTAAATTTTTTAGCTTCAACTTCAACAACAACGAACGAATTAGAATATAAGAGTTCAGCAAAATTAAGTCTTCGAGTAGCTTAATTAATTAAACACAGTAGCTTTAAACGTTAAAGCTCTAAAGTAATCGAACCGTTATCATTCTATACCATTGCGTAAAACTTTTCTGCCCGTGGTTGATTCGAACTCAACGTCTTCCTACTCCGGAAGTGGCTCTTCTCCGAACTGAATTACGCCGGTAAGACTTATCGCTGCAACTTTGCCGATTTGACCCGTACGTCACTGCAGTCGTATGTCATCTTCGTCACGTTACACAGTACGTTACACCCTTTCCCTTCCTTGAGAAAAGTGGAGGCTCGAAATCGCAAGTTTCCGGGTCAGCCGACAACCTGCCTATACTGCAGAAGGAGAAATTTGTTATTAATTCCATATCATGTGTGGAAGAATATTCTCACACACATTTTCGAACCTCACGGCCAAAAATATTCGTTTACTTTCTGGCGCTAACACTGCGAAAAGCATTTTCGCCGGAGGTCGGATTCGAACTCATGTCGTCCTACTGTAGAGGTCGCTATCCTCCCAGCTGAACTCTGCCGGTAGGCTTACCCCTGCTTCACTATCGATTTGTTTCATGCGTCACCTCGTTGGTGCATCATCTACATCATGTTAAAATACCAAACATGTACGTTAAAATACCAAACACTTTACGGATATGAAAAAAGTCATTCTATATTGCTATATAAGCAAGAAAAACTAACAAATCTAACTCGGATGAGCACGTTAAGCCGTCGGACCCAAGGTACTGCCCCCCGGTAATAAATAAGGGCATTTTCCTCCCCCTTTCTACTTCGCTTCCGTGTCACTTTCCTATCGGGCACTCTAGCCCAAATCTCCTAGCTTCCTATTTCTAAGGGTTGTTTAAGACCTGGGGTCAGACACTCCCTTCCTAAAAATCCTCTACATATGATCATGATCAAACCTAACTTTTTTTTTATTGGAGGTTTAACGACCACCGTGAGCAACTCAATGGGGTATAAGCAGTCGCCCGTCCCTAATTTAGGGTCACTGGTTCCAGGGAAGGGAGAGAACCAGTGCCGCAAGACAAACATAACATCCATGCTTCACCGGGATTTGAACCCGGACCCCTTTCCGGGCGAATGGTCAGAAGCCATCACTTAGACCACTGCGCCACCGGGGCGGCAAACCTAACTTTAGACATAAATACTATTCATTAAAGAGCCTTAATTGGTGCTAAAAACGAATAAACTTTTCACTGCACACTGGCGTAATTGTTGAGACTAAGGGAGCAACTGCCCTACCAGTATTTTTCGCTTACTTAAATAATTAAATTGTTTTACTTTCGAACATTTGCAAATATTACTATTTCTAACTTGAGTTTCAACTTAAGTTAAAATTACAAGATTTCATTCTTAATTCGCAAAAAAAGAATGTTAAATTTTTTGAAAATTTTATCATATATGCAAGATAGCAATAGCGCACCCAGAGATTTCCCAAGAGGGAGGGGGGGGGGGGGTCGTGGCGCACAGAATTATCCCAAAGTGTGGATGACCTCCCTTCCAAATTTACCGGGAAAAATAGTCAGGTGCCATAACAATTAAGAAAGAGGTTGATTTTTGTACATTTATATTTATTCTTATCCAGTTACTAGTAATGCTACAGTACAAGAAAGTACTGTAACATTACTAGTGAATGGTTAGAAGAAGCAGTTCATCAAATTCTTTTCCTGGTTAGATTTTTCTAAATTTATTTAACAGAACTATTCCCTTATAATTATTGTATGTTATAATTATACGCTACATGATTAAGAAGTAAATGTAGATCGCGCATCGTGATCTTTTGTTTCAAACTTCGACGTAATAATTTTCCGCTCTGTCAGCTTAAACAGGAAAGAGGGCACATCGGCTCTCCCCGTGGGTGCGCCACTGCAACAGATAGCATGTTAGTTATTTTGCCTTAAAAAAAAAAACTAAGGAAGAGCAAAAGCCGATGCCCCACGCTATTTAAAACACTGTGTAAATAATTATTAAATAGGCTTATAATTTTTTTTTATAAAAGTTAAGCTGCCTCCTCGGTGGCGCAGTGGTCTAAGAGATGGCTTCTGATCCTTCGTCCGAATGCGGACCAGGGTTCGAATCCCGGTGAGACATGGATGTTGTGCTTGTCTTACGGCACTGGCTCTTTCCCTTCCCTGGAATCAGTGGCCCTAAATTAGGGACGGGCGACTGCTTATAGCCCATTGAGTTGCTCCCGGTGGTCGTTAAGCACTAGAAACAAACAGACTGTAACACTGAGTCGTTAAACCTCCAATCGAAAAAAAAAAAAAAAAAAAATCACGCTGAAACCAAAGATCCTCCGCATTAAAAATCTTGAATCCCCGTGTGTTATAATTTAATTTTCCTTCTAGAGTTCCTGTTCTTTTGGAAGTTATCTATCTTACTTCACCGTCAGATTTTTCTGAACGGTTCGTCAACTTCCCCGAATTTTTTTATACTTTTAGGCAAAGACTGACAGTAAGTCGAAGGTAAATAAAAAGCCACCCCGACAGTAAAATGTGTGTGATGTGGTGGTGCGACGAAAGATGATTTACTGCTAAAATATGGACGGTTTGTTATTTTGATCATCTGTACCCTGCATAAGTTTAGTCTATGATATTGATAATGCGATTCATTCTCTTGCAGTTATTCAAATAAAAATCGTGTTGACGTTTTCATGAGTCTGAACTTCGACTGATGGGAAGGAAATAAAAATTGGATTAAGTGTTCTTTCTGAAAATACCCCTGGTCTAATAAATAAGTATTGCTTTTTATTTAAGTAACAATTATTTCAGCAAGCTGGAAAAGACACGAATAAAATATTTCAAACGTTATACACGACTTATGAATTACAAAAATGAGAATCAACTTACCCATCCTATAGTTGTTCCTATTTCCAGCGTTATCTGTGGGGGGTCCTTCCCGTTTCCTCGTGTGGGCCGCCACCAAGAGCCTCCCCGCACAATATATGGATAATGCAGAAAGCGGCAACACAAGCACCACATACTGCCAGACGTAGTAGCTGAGTACGGGACCGCTCAGAAGCTGCATGCAGATCATAAACCCCACTCTGTATCCATGAGAAGCATTAACACCTTGAGGAACGACAAGCAAATCGTCCAAGAAGCGATACGAGTCAGGGCTTGGAGTTGTGTCGTCACGAGTGATGGCCACGGCATCGTAAAGTAATTGCGGTCCCAGCCACGCAAGGCAAGTCACCAAGCTAGCAGCCCTGGCAGATGGCAAAGGCCTCCTGTATACCTGAACAAGACAACGGTACATAAGACGTACAGCTAAAAGTGCCAACAGTACTGCCCCTGTCTCGGCCGCTACGAAATGTTGCAGGAGACAATGTCTGCGTGATCCGAGTAACAACCAGTATCCGTTAGAGAGGGTGTATGCAATATAGGGAGCCCAGCTGCTTAGGTACAAGACGCCTGCAAGAAGAACGGCACCGGCTGTCAATGCGTGAATACACGACCGTGGCTGCCATGTGAGTCTTAATAAAGCGCGAATGTTCAGGAGATACACTGCCGACACTAGAAGCAAACGGAGAAGACTCGTCGCCAACACAAGAAGCTCCATTATTTTCCGATATATATTTTAAGCTATTTGGGGGATACGGTGTTCAGAAAATAGATCAGTGAACGTACGACATCTCAGTCTCGAGAAACCATGAAGTTCGGATTAAACACGCCGCCGATCCTTCGCTTCCAAATCAAAGTTAGGAAGTCTAATGGCTTGGGAGTTCGTGTTTCAGGTGACACGAACAGCTCTCAGGATTGTTCACCTGGTGAGAAATTCTGGTTATTGGTGGAAAGCGTGATGACATAGATTCGCATCGCGGTTACTACCGGCGTAACTATTTGCGTGCCCGCCTGTTTTACCTTCGACTGGAACATTTAAAAAAAAAGAGAGAGAGAAGTGATAATAACAAATAAATAAAAGAGGATGAATGACATGTGGGCGGAATTGATCATTATCATCGCGCCGCAGTGGCCGCTTCGCTCGGGCGCTACTCGCTGCCGCGTAATGACGGTCAACGAACCTGCGTGCCCGGTCGCCCTGGTGGCCCATCGCCTCCAGCAAAGTTTGCTTCTCATCAAAACCCAACAAGTGCCCGATGCACTTCCGCGTGCACCTTCAGCCTTTCGTTTTGGAAGTTGAAGAAGGGGTGGAACGGGCTAGAAGAAAGGAAACCCCCATGTCGTGACGACGGTTACGGTCACAGGAACTGAAGCGGCAAACGCGGAACAGCGGCCGAGATCGACTGCTCGCATTGTTCTGGGACGTGTACTTTTTAGGAGATAGTTGTGTGCCATGACCCTCAATAACAAATCCAGTCGGTGGTAAATAAATATATACAAATGAAAAAAAACACACGAATAGATTAAGTTCTCATCGGCGTTTCATCTTTTCCTTTATGAAGGAAAGAAGGGTGCACTCTTTTCGGCATCTAGGACTAGTATGATTAGACTTCGGTCAGACAAGCGAACGAGTAATAAAATAACCATAGGGGCGGGGGAACACCGAGTTGCTTCGAGTGAAAAAGAGAATTCGTGCAGTTACCGAACCCTGCATTACCTGTACCACACCACGAAAAACGTCTTTGTAGTGAAGGATCAAAGACTTCTTAGGGGGAGGAGGAGAGGCAGATTTTTTACGATTTTCTTTTGCAAAGAAAAAAATACATATTTATGCCCACTTTCGAGAATATTCTTATGAAGGGAATACGGGTTCTTGATGCTCTTTTAAGGCAAAAAATTTTAATTCACGAATATCGCATCTTTATCAACAGTTATCTATCCACTGTTGGATGAACGTCTCCCCAGATTTCTTCCACATTCTTCGTAGTGGAGGACCAAAGACTTCTTAGGGGGAGGAGGGGAGACAGGTTTTTCGCACACGATTTTCTTTTCAAAGAAATACATATATATATATATATATATATATATATATAAATTCCAGAATATTCTTATGCAGGGAATATAGATTCTTCTTGTGCTCTTTTAAGGCAAAATATTAAAATTTATGAATATCGCATCATTATCAACACTTATCTATCCACTGTTGGATTAAAGTCTCCCCAGATTTCTTCCACATTTTTTTGTAGTGCAGGATCCAAGGCCTTTTAGGGGAAGCAGGGGAGTCAGGTTTTTCACATAGAATTTCTTTCTGTAAAGGAAAAAAATAATTATATACCATCATCATCATCATTGTCAACCATTATCAATCCACTGCTGGACGAAGGTCTCCCCAAGTTTCCTACACAACAGTCTGTCTTGTGCCAGTCTCCTCCATGTCACTCCCGCATACTTTCTAATTTCATCCACCCATCTTCCATGTGGTCTTCTTCTGGGTCTTTTCCTGTCCCTTGGAATCCAATCTAAAATTTCGGCTGTCCATCGATGGTCTGTCCTTCTGGCAGTATGTCCAGCCCATTGCCATTTCAGGGATTTAACTCTGATCATGACGTCTTCCACTCTTGTCATTTTTCGGATCCACGAGTTCCTCTTCTTATCTCTCCTGGTTACACCAAGCATGCACGTCTCCATGCTTTTTTGAGTTGTCTGCAGCCTTTGTATGTCTCTTTTAGTTAAGGTCCATGTCTCTGCACCATACGTAAGCACTGGAAGGATGCATTGATCAAACACTTTTATTTTAAGACATAATAGCATATATATATATATATATATATGGGATGTAAGGTCAGGTGATGCGTAACATCACAGCCTCTCCTTGACAAATGTCAACCCCGCCTTCTCGTGGTGCATCCTGTTCCCACTAAAGGGGCTCTGACGACCGCCAATAGCGGTATAACTATACCATCGGGATTAGAGGAAATTCTATCCCACACTCACCAACCCGCTTGGCCAGCGTGGTGAGTTATGGCCAACCCCTCCAAAATGATTCCACAACTTAAATCTTGGCCCTCAGTCTCCGGCAGCTGGAATGTACCTGGCCAAGGCAGCGGCCAGTGCGACATGAAGGCAGAGGGTGCTAAGAATCCCCGGAGGACCGGACTAGGCTGCCATCTGATGCTGACCTTGGCTACGTACAATGGACGCTCCCTATCTTCTGATTCAAGGCTTCTTGAATTGGAAGAGGAACTACAAAGGATCAAGTGGGACATCGTGGGGCTAAGTGAGGTAAGGAGAAAAGGAGAAGATCTCATCGAACTGAAAAGTGGACATCTCTTCTACTATCGTGGGACAGATACTGGCAGAACTAGTGGTGTTGGATTTATAATAAACAAGAAACTGAAGGATAAAGTTGTAGAAGTTGAAAGTTCCTCTGACAGAGCTGCACGACTTGTTATCCAACTCTCGAAAAGATACCAGGCTCAGATTATTCAAACTTATGCACCCACCACAAGTCATCCTGAAGAAGAAATTGAAGAATTTTATGAGGAAATTTGTCATCTAAATAATAAAGGTAAGCAGCACTTGAAAATAATTATGGGAGATTTCAATGCAAAAAATAGGGCAACGGCAACAGAATGAAACTTCAGTAGGTAAATTTGGTCACGGCAACAGAAACCAGCGTGGAAATACTCTCGTTGAGTTTGCAGAGGCAGAAGGGTTTTTCATCTTGAACTCCTTCTTCAAGAAAAAGCCACACAGGAAATGGACATGGAGACATCCAAATGGGACGAGAAGTGAAATTGATTTTATTATGTGTAACAAAAAATTCGTCATAGAAGACTGCAGTGTGCTAAACAAGTTCAACACAGGTAGTGACCATAGATTGGTGAGATGTAAGATGCACCTCAACACTAAACTTGAACGTGGCAAGCTCATAAGACAAACAAAATCTATTGACGTAACCAACCTTAAAAAACACCATAATACCTTCAAGTTGGAACTGAAGAACAGGTTCTCTGCTTTAGAAGGCCTAACATCGGAAGAAGTGGACATCTCTGAAGTTAACAGAAAAGTAACCAAAGCTCTTATGGAAACAGCAACAAAATTAGCTGGGTCTAAGAACAAGTTGCATGTAAACAAATTATCAGGAAAAACGAAGATGTTCATGCAAAAAAGAAGAGAGATGAGGACAACTAAAGAAGATGTGACTTCCAAAGTGGAATATATAGAGCTATGCAAGACAGTAAGAAAAAGTATCACTGAAGACGTAAGAAAATTCAACTGTGAACTAGTGAGGAAAGCAATTGAAAACAACCAAAGCCTAAAGATAGCAAAGGGACATCTCAGTAAGGGAAGAAAACAGTTTATGGCACTGAGAAAAGAAGATGGTTCTGTAACAAGAAATAGAGGCGAAATCTTGACAAGAGTGAAAAATTTCTACTCTAAATTATATGAAAGGGATGATGCATGCACTCCAGACATCATGAAAGATACCAGTACCAGAGTTCCTCCAGTCCTTCCAGCAGAAGTTGCAAATGCAATCAAGAACATGAAGCGGGGAAAAGCTCCAGGAGAAGATGGAATTACTGTAGACATCATACAAGAAGCAAGTGGAGAAATCGAAACAGTACTCGCCCAAATTTTCACTCGATGCCTTAATGAAGGAAAGATTCCTGAGGATTGGAACACCGCTACAATGATCCTGCTACATAAGAAAGGTGACATTGAGGATCTCGGAAACTACAGACCTATCAGCCTCCTATCAGTAGTTTATAAAATCTTCACTAAAGTTCTTTCACACCGCTTGAAGGTAACACTGGACATGGCTCAACCGAGAGAACAAGCTGGATTCAGGAGTGGCTACAGCACAATAGATCATATCCACGTACTGAGAGAACTAATTGAAAGAGCGAGGGAATATGAACTTCCATTGTGCATGGCTTTTATCGATTATGAAAAAGCCTTTGATTCGGTGAAACCATCAGCAGTTACAATGGCTCTGAAAACCTGCGGTATTGAAGATGCATACATGGACGAGCCGCTACTGGTTATACCTAAACTGAGGAACCGTTCAAAACAACGTTGGAAACATGCACAGTGAAAAATTGTATCAGGAATACCATTTTTAATTTTTTTCTCCACATAGCAGCAACATTTTCCTGCTTAAAGAAACTGTGTGGACAAAAAAATAAAATGAAAAGGAAGATGCTATTCAAATGACAGGGAGGCACTCCGACTCAGAGTTGGGAACATGTCGACAATTTTGGAACCGGACCCGATCCGGACGTCACATAATTGGACCCCCGACCCGGATGTGTAAGTTGTAACTGACCCAGACCCTACCCGGATGTGTAAGTTATAACTGATCCAGACCCTACCCTGACAAATCTGCTTTGAACTCTAATATCTATATATACAGGGCGTCCGAAAAATAGCCGTGTACTGAAAGTAACCCATGCCGAACTGGTTCCTACAGGAGGTGTTCGAAATGGGCCCCACCGGCATCCAGACATGTCTGCACACGTTTCTGCATGTTAGTGAAGACCTTTCTCAGGTACATGTTGTGATTTGTGGGATGTGGGTCGTTACTGTAGCCTATAGCTCTTGAAGTGTATGTGGATTACTGCGTATACCTTCCCCTTCAGTGCTCCCAACAGAAAAAACAAAAAAAAAGTCAGGCAATGTCAGATCCGGTGACCGAGGAGGCCACAGTTCCCCGGGAGAAGATGCGATTTCCGAAGAATTCCTCCAGAAGCTGTATTCATGGCCAGCGGTGGGAGCTGTTGCACTGTCTTGCTGGAACCATCCTTCGCTGATTTCACGTTCCGTGAGTTCGGATATGAATGGTTGGATAATTTGGTCACGGTACTGTCCTGAGTTAATGGTTTCACTGAAGAAAATGCGCCCAATAATGCGCATACGAGTCATGGCACGCCAAACACCGGCCTTCTGGTTGTGGACTGGCACTTCCTTAAATTCGTGGGGATTTTCGGTACCCCACAGACAAGTGTTTTGTGTATTGATGTACTCGGACAGCTGGAACCATGCCTCATCTGTCAAGAAAGTCACGTCCAGAATGTCCTCACCTTCATCAAACAAGAACTCTTGGAACCACCTGCAGTACCAAACACGAGTCACGTGGCTCGTTTCTTTCAGCTGATGCGCGACAGACACTTTGTACGGGTGAAAACGTAACATCATTTTCAGAATATCGAGGGCCGTACTCCTTGGTACATTAGCTTGTTGTGAGAGCCGCCTTACGGATTTGTGTGGACTCCTCTGTATCCGGTCCTGGGTATACCGTACGGTCTCGTCAGCCGTGGATGGCCTACAGGGACGGGGGGCATTCAGAACACTGCCAGTTTCCCGAAACTTCGCTATGAGCTGACGTACCGCATTTTTTTTTTTTTTTTTGGCATGCGCATATATGGAGCATGTACGTTGTACGTCGGTTTGAACGACGTCGAGTTGCTGCCACCGTGTGATATGGTCAACAGGCAATCCAGTAGACGACATTTGGATGACTTTACCCGAGGTCACGTCATTGGGAAGTTGGAAGAAGGTCGAAGTGTGACTAGTGTGGCCGAGGAGTTCGGGATCGCTCACAGCATTGTTTCACAAGCTTGGAGAGCATTTCAAACGACAGTAACAGCTGTCCGAGAGTTTAGCAGTGGTCGCCCACGAGCAACCACGGCGGCGGACGACCGGTGTATTGTCCTACAGGTGAGAAGGACAGACGGCAGACAGCAGGATAAATCGCAAGACACATGCAACAGACAACTGGACGTCCGTTATCGCGTTTTACCGTGGCCAGGAGGCTGCACAAAGGTGGTCTATTTGCACGACTACCAGTGCGGTGTGTTCCATTAACGCCTGCTCATCGGAGACGGCGGTTTCTGTTGTGCCAGGAACACAAGAGCTGGACACATCAGCAATGGGGTCGAGTTCTCTTCACGGATGAGAGCCGATTTAGTCTGACGAGCGATTCTGGAAGTATACACATCTGGTGAGAGCAGGGAACACTCAATCACACCTCCAACATCATCGAAAGGGGTCGGTTTGGAGGTGGCGAAGTTCTCGTTTAGGGCGGTATCATGATTGGTAGCCGTAATGACCTCCACATCTTTCAAGGATGTTCAGTCACTGGTGTGCGCTATTGTACCGAGGCTCTCTCGCATCACGTGCGTCTGTTTAGAGGCGCTGTGGGTCCTGAGTTCCTCTTCATGGACGACAACGCTACACCTCATCGTACAGTGGCTGTCTCAGAGCTGTTGGAGAGTGAAGATATTCAACGCATGGATTGGCCCGCAAGGTCCCCGGACCTAAATCCAATCGAACACGTGTGGGACCTTCTCGGGAGACGCTTGGAAGCACGTCACCAGCCGCCAGCAACGATTCCGCAGTTGCGATTGGCACTACAAGAGGAATGGGCCGCGATGCCTCAACAGCTCCTTGACAACCTCGTCATCAGCATGGACAGACGTTGTAAATCCTGCAACGCAGTCAGGGGTGATCATATCCCCTACTAAAGACTGGACTTTTCTTGGCAGCCGCCTATCACATGGACGTTTCTGTCGTCTGTCCAGCTGTGCTCGAAGCTACATTTTCAATAAAGTGCCTCTGTATCCTTTGGATTCCTTGTTTGGACGGTTTTGCTCACGTGTCCCATATTCTTACATCTTGGGGATCTTATGGTATGATTTGAGTCGGTGTGGAGCACTTCTGCACGACGTTACATTCGAAAAACCGTCTTGTCCTTAATTTTTGCACGCCAGTGTATATCTCTTTAAATTCATGCTAAATTTCCCCTCAAGGGAGGGGGATCCGGACCCGAGGACCACCCCCTTGGCTACACTTATACCCTGACCAGATTGCTTTGAACTAAAAATAGAATGCGTTAAATGGAACATATGTACACCTAACTTACCTGTATGCAGGTATTCCGTCTAAATGAAAGAATAAGGAAAGCTGACTGTTAAATGTGGCAAATTTTAGTCATGGTTGCAACTATTACGCGGGAAAAGAAAAGGAAAATTTCAATCTCATTTCCAGAACTGGAGGTTGAAGTGTTCTTAGGTTTTAAGTACGAGTATATGGATACATGTGAAAAGTCAGTTTAACCTAGGGCACCACCTTTCGCGAAGCTTGTTTTTAAATATCGTAGCTGGTTCAAATTAGTAGGGCCGCCCCGGTGGCGCAGTGGTCTAAGCGATGGCCTCTGATCATTCGTCCGAACGGGGTCCGGGTTCGAATCCCGGTGAGGCATGGATGTTGTGTTTGTCTTACGGCACTGGCTCTCTCCCTTCCCTGGAACCAGTGATCCTAAATTAGGGACGGGCGACTGCTTATAGCCCATTGAGTTGCTCACGGTGGTCGTTAAACCTCCAAAAAAAAAAAAAAAAAAATAGTAGGAACCCGGGACAGCTTAACTTCAATATCCTTAATTGAACATTAAAATTGCACTTCAAGAAAAAGTCAATAGTTCTACTTCTAGTTTTATAACTCTTTATTCGAGTCAAGTAATCAGCAGTCACTTCCACAATGACTTCATTATCGGAATAAATAACAGCTTGTAACATACACTAATAGTCACATCACGTTGATAACAAATACCACTCCCACAATAATGAAGCACATTTCAATAATCACTCTAAAATCAGCTCATACGTTGAGCATATAACACCAACTTCCTTATAACAATATTAACAAGAACTTGAATTTTAATTTAACGTGAGTAAGAAAATACACAATTAGCTTAACGAAACTCCCTCAACGAGATGTATTCTAACCAAGGAGGTTATATTACTGGAGACACCACTGGCTCTGTCGCCATTGCTCACAGCTAATCTGTGGTGTGACGTCACAAGCAGGCAAAAATGAACTAAATTATACCGTTGATGAAACAGTAAGCTTTGTGTATCATTGATAAAGATTATTGAATTACTCATTTTATCTGTTTATACGCTTAGAAGCTTTTGCTCCATTGGTTTCCAAGCAGCTTCTCTTCTGCGGCTGCGTCGTGCCTACTCATGACGTCATTTGCAGCACAGACGGTGACTTATGGCGGTCAATGCTGCGTGGATAGGAGTGGTGTCTCCAGTAATACAACCTCCTTGATTCTAACACATAAGTCAGCCTAACGCAATTCAGATTAACGGAAGACAGTGCAACGAAAGCCAGACTAAAGCAAGACAGCTCTTACGTCAGACATCGCAAAACGTTTTTCTTATCTTAGTTTTCTACGTACGTCACACTGCCTCTGACCTCAATACTCGTTGCCAAAAACTATTGGGCGAGAGAGAAAATGTAAACGTTAAGTGTGGAAAATGCTTAAAGGAGAATGAACCACATTTATATAGAGACAGGAACTAAAAAGAAAGTTATATTAGAGTATACGTTACAGGGTATGTATTAAAAAATAAATATGTTTCGCTGGTTCACAGACCATAATGATGACGAAACACGGCGGCTGGAAAAATATCCTGCAGAAAATTAAACTGTGAAAACAGGAATTTGTCGGTGACGATGATCGAAATCGCGTCTCCTCGCTCCGGGGTGAGTTACTCTAACCGACTAAACTACACCGACGGGGTGTACCGCTGCAGATTTGTCATCTTGCTTCACCTCTGTAGTACGTCGCAATACGAAGATTTGTTTTATTTTTCTCTAAAGAGTTTCAAACAACTTGTGACGTGCCTGCCCCGCAGGACGCACACGACATAAAGGCAGATGGCAGCGAGAACGAACGTCTGCGTAGCTCAGTTGGTAGAGCAACTTGTTCCGGAATAAGTGGACTCGGGTTCGATCCCCGGCGTGGACCAAAAATGATGGAGAAATTCACTTCGTTATAAACTACACATTCCGAAAATCAGGATGATGAGGTTTTGACCCAACAAGTTTGACTAAAACTAAATAAATAAATATATTTGACCCGGCGACCCTGTTTAATCTCTGGCTGCGTTCTTGAACAATCAAATGTGACCACTTGCATTTTCGCAGATACTATTAATGATACGTATTAACGCGTGCATCTACAGAACTACAGGATTTCAAAGACATTATAGCAGCTGATGATTTTATTATTTGGTTTTCAGATTTTAGTGAAAACTTGCCCAAATACTGAATTTTGCTGTAAATTTGGGAATGAAATGCATCTACTGAAACTGTAACATCAAGTAGAACAACGAGGATCGGAAGGAAACTTGTATGAGAGGGTAGTCCACGGTACGGAATAAAAATGACTACAGCCGCAGCGCGTATGCAAATTTCGTGTACGAACCATGCCCTCTCAACTGATCCAGCGTAAGTACAGGGTGATTCACTAGGGACTAAACACTTATCATGTGGAATATATGAGATGGGGATTATGCGATGAGCGTGAAACCCGAACGGAGTGGTTCTTTATTCCCTGACGAAGCAGTCAACATGCATTACCTATGAATAAAACGTCTCCCCGGCTGCTAGCTGGTGCCGCACTGACACGCTATCCGTCTAGCAGTGGTAGGGTAATAGCGTGTCTTCGCAGACAGTTTAACCCTTTAACCGGCTGGAACGAATTAACTCGGGGTTAGAATAATGAGCTGAAATCAGGTCTAAGGATTATTTTTGCTGTCTAAGTAGTGGATAGAACCAACTGGAAATAGTGAACCTAAGTTAGAAAGTATTCCTTTCCCTTTAGCTTTGTTATTCAAAGTAATCATTTAAAAGAATGATTGACACTAATCCTTTCTGTCTGATTATTTGCTAGAAGGGCTATATCAGCGGCGACACACCCAATAAATCAGAGAGAAGGTATCTAAGTAACTTGTTTTTCTGCCTATTTACATGATGTCCATGTCAGGGGGACTAGATGCTGACACCATGATACTGGAAAGAAACAAACCCTTTCCCTTTATTCCTCAGGTCATAGAGCAGACCAGAAGAGATCGTTAGAGAAGAGGACTAGAAGGGTATATTATATTATATACGAGCACCAGTAACAGGTATATGGTCAGTACCCTGAGATGAGAATGCTAAATAACTTCGTAGCTTTCGTTAAACGCGATCGCTATGTAGATATTTCTGTTTGAGAAGCTTTGTAAATTTTGAGCACCATTTGGTTCAGCTACATCGGCCGTTAAGCGAGGAGGTCGAATGGCTACCCACCAGGATCACCATTTCGAAATTGGCAAAGAAGCTGGAAAAAACGGGAAGGTTGTCATTGGACCAGTCTTTTTAGAGACACGGTGAATAACCGACCGATATTTGGAAATCTTTAGTGAGTTTGTGAATCAGCTGGATGATCAGGAACTTTGCAGATGGTTACTTTCAACAGGACGGTGCAACGTGCCACCCTCCAGTAAGAGCATGGCAGAAATTCGCAGCTTTTTCCAGGACAGGATAATCTCCAAAGACCTGTAGCCACCTAGGTCTCCCGATCTGACACACCCAGTTTTCTTTCTCTGGGAACTTTGAAAAAGCAAGGTTTATGCCAATAAGCCAAGGTCGATTGAGGAACTGAAAGACAACGTCACACGTGAAATTGTTGCCATCGACGTCGCTATACATTACGTCGTACATTATTCGCCGATATGGAGCGTTGGGTGATGCCCTGGACGTTGGCGGTGGACACTTCCATCATCTTCTATGAGACATTCTTTTTTTGTCATGGATCAAGGTATGTTTTACATTAATGCCATTAATGCAGTGACGAAGGAGAACCTTCGGTCCAGATTGCCAGCTAAGAGGAATCCAAGGTTTATCGTCTACGGGATAGACGGAAACCTGTCAAGGGAAGAGGTCGAGCAATGTCTCGCGGAACAGAACCCAGAGTTGGAGGAGAGCAGCCTCCAGCTCAAGTTCTCATTGAAGGTGAAGGGTGGGAAACGCCACTGGGTAGCAGAGGCGGACCCACTGACCTTCAAAAGAGTAATGAAGCGAGGCAAACTCGGAGTGGGATGGACCGTCCACTCAGTAAGGGAATATCTGAGGGAGGTCCGTTGCTACAGGTGTAACGGGTTCGGGCACTTTAGGTCAAGGTGCACCGAAGAGCAGGATAGATGTGCCCGGTGTGGGGAAACCGGGCACAAGCGCCAAGAGTGCAGCAATAGCCCGGTCTGCACTAACTACTTGGCAAACAACAAGAGATTCAGGCGTCGAGTGGATGTAGGCCACTCGAGTCTAGACAAGGAATGCCCAAGCCTTGTCAGAGAACTGGCTCTGCTAAAAGAACGCACTCATTATGGATAATAAACCAAAGAGAGGCGTTAAGGTGCTTCAAATCAATCTGCACCACGCACGGGCAGCAACAACACAGGCCCTGGTGACAGCCACTGAGCAAAAAGCTCATATTCTGCTATTGCAGGAACCATTCGAACAGGGGGGAAGAGTGGTGGGCTTCCCTAACTCCTACCGGATCTACCGCCCTAGGGTGGCAAAGCCCAGGGTGGCCGCGGTCGTGAAAGACCCGTCCCTAGCGGTTCTCGAGATAAAATGCTCCGAGAACGTGGTCGCCCTGGGCGTGGAATGTGGTGATGCAAAATTTTTAATGGTGAACGTATACAGTTCTCCAGCAGGCAATTTGAGAGAAACGCTGAATGAGCTAATGGCTCTATTAGGGGAATTCCCCAGTCATGAGATAATAATAGCAGGCGACTTCAACGCGAAGAGTCCTCTCTGGGGCAATCAGAACGAGGACGAACGCGGCCAGCTACTAGTGGACTTTGCCAACGCGGCAGACCTGAGTTTCTTGAACGATCCAGAGAGCACCCCGACCTTCCAAGGGGCGAGGGGCTCCTCTTGGATCGACGTGACTCTCGTCAGAGTCTCAAAGCGCAGCCTTGTCCAGGATTGGCAAGTACTGGACGACGAGAGCTGCAGTGACCACCTAGCGCTATCTTTCGTTTTGGGATCGGAAAAGCCCATCCGACCCAAGCGCAAAAGATTCTTAATGAAGAATCTAGACTGGTGGGCTTTTAAAGCCAAGTTAACTACCTTGTTGGGGGTAGGAGGGAAGAAGAGGCCGCAGAAGTGTCGGACCTCAACTCCCTCTTTGAAGAACTTACCAGTCAAATAACAACGCTATGCGAGAGTAGTAGGGGAAATAAAAGGGGAGCCAAGGACCCCCACCCCTGGTGGTCGGAGAAACTAAAAGCTCTAAGGGCGAGAGCTAGGCGGAGTAGGAAAGCTCTGCAAAGAGCAAAAGCTACTCCGCAAGACAGGGAGTGCACAGAAGTGCATAAAAAGGCTCGTTCAGCATACAGGAGAGAACTGAATCTCTCGAAAATCTCCTACTGGAGAAAACTGTGTGAGTTTCAAACTCCGGCTGACCCTTTCGGGATCCCCTATAAGATCTCGAGGGGATCCATAACCGAACCGCTAAAACTAGCAGCGGTAGAAAGGGCAGACGGTAGCCTATCAAAGACTCTTGATAGTACCGTAGAAAGTCTCTTGGATTACCACTTCCAAGGAGACGAGGGAGAAGGGGACTCCCCTCAACAAAAAGAAATAAGGGAAGAAAGTCGGATCCCGCCGGACACTGGTGAGGACCCCCCCCCCCCTTCACGAGAGACGAAGTGGAGAATGCCCTCTCCAGTCTAAATACGGGCAAAGCACCAGGCAAGGATGGGTTCGACCTCAGCATAGTCAGAGAAATCTACTATGCAAATCCCGGGTATTTTGTGGCGCTCCTAAACGAATGCCTCGGGAGGGGAATCTTCCCAGACTTGTGGAAAACAGCGGTGCTAGTTCTTTTCAACAAGACCGGAAAGAACAAAAATGACCCCGCAGCCTATAGGCCCATCTGCCTCCTCTCGGCGTGGAGCAAGGTGCTGGACAAGCTCATAACGAACAGAGCGCTTGGCTTCCTCATGGAGCAGGGAAAGCTAAACAGGAACCAATTTGGTTTCCTTCCGGGGCGTTGCGCAACGCAGGCAATTCGCAGCCTCCGAGAGAGGGCAGAGAGGAACAAAGCGGAGGGGCTCCATACCTGCTTCATCTCACTAGACGTGAGGGGGGCATTCAACAGTGTCTGGTGGCCAATGGTTTTAACCAGACTTAAAGAACTTGGCTGTCCAAGGAACCTGTTCAAACTGATCAGCAGCTACCTGTCTGATAGAAGAGTCGAGTTCGAAGCGGGGAATGGGCAATCCTCGCGTTCGTACCATAGAGGGTGTCCGCAAGGATCCAACTCCGGGCCGCTCTGGTGGAATATAGTTGCTGATTCAGCACTGAACCTAGACCTGGGGCCCGCAGTGGAGATTCAAGCCTATGCGGACGATTTCGTTCTCGTGGTCTCCGCCTCAGGGAGACACGTGATCGAAAGAGAAGCACATAGGGCCTTGGATGTGCTAGAAAATTGGAGCAGAGAAAGCAAACTGTGCTTCGCTCCTGAGAAGACCACTCTGCTAGCAATAGCTAAGAGAGGAGTAATGAAAACACCACCCCAGTGCAGATTCCAAGGGTGCACTATCAAGGCGGTGCGTGAAATGAAATACTTGGGTGTGGTCCTGGATCAGAGTCTATCAGGGCTGCCACACCTGAGGCACCTTAGAACAAGGTGCACGATGATTCTCAATAGATTGAATGGCATGAGGTTAACGGGCAAAACCAAGAAGGCCATCTATCAGAGAGGAATTGAAAGAATTCTGACGTATGCAAGTAGAGCATGGTGGACTCCCACAGTCAGAATGAAGAAGGGGATAAACCAAATCCAAAGGTTGGCCCTACTAGGGATAACCGGTTGTTTTCGCACAACGTCGACCCTAGCACTCCAAGTGCTGGCGGGGTGCGAGCCGGCAGACCTAGTAGTGGAAAGGGAGGCAGCAATGCACTGCCTAAGGTCAGGCGAGGACGCCTACCTTCTCGGTGCGCCGCATCGAGCCTCCGACATGGAGATGGAAAGTGTGGACTGGCAGATCCACCCTGCCGAGGAAATTTGCCCACCGTGGGACAAGGAGAAACCCACGGGAGTTGGGCATGAGCTGTTCACGGACGGCTCAAAGTTGAAGGGACAAGTGGGGGCAGGCTTCTGTGCGTTCTCGGACGGGAACGAAGCCACTGCAGGAAGCGTGAAATTATCGCAGAACGCTTCTGTCTTCCAGGCAGAACTGCTGGCGATAGAGATGGCACTCACCTGGGCACTCCCCAGGCGTAGTGAAGAAAGAATAAAACTCTACTCGGACAGTGAGGTAGCACTGCAGGCTCTGAGTAGATTCAGGGGAAGAAACCCCATCGTCCAGAGGATCAAAACCCTCTTGAGGGCAGAGGGAGATGGGGCAGTTAGTTTCCACTGGGTACGAAGCCATGTCGGAATCCTAGGAAACGAAAGGGCAGATCAGCTGGCGAAGGCAGCCACGCTGAAAGAGACGGTCGACGTGCAATGCAGAACGCCGCGAAGGTGTACTCGCGCAGCATTAGCACGTCGGACCATGACCGAATGGCAGGTCAGATGGGACACGGGAGAGACAGGGCGGAAGACACACAGAGTGTTTCCGAAGGTCTCGACCAAACGAGCACAGACAAATAAGTTCCTGAATCAAGTACTCAGTGGCCATGGCATCAGCCCTGAATACCTAGGCAGATTTGCCATCAGGAACTGCACTTGTCCCTGTGGAAAGAGAACGGCAAGCATAGAACACTGCGTACTTGAATGCAGTGGCTTCGCCGAATGGAGAAACACACTGATCCCAGGTGTGCAAAGAACGCGAAGATTGGATCTGCTCATCCAATCTTCCGTTAACAGGAGGGGGATAATAGCCTTTGTAGAAAGGCTAACCCTCCAGCAACATACCATCTTCCCCAATCAAACGGGGACCGAAACGCAGGAGGTGAACGTGCACACCGAAAGCGAATCGGAAGATGAATGAGGGTAGAAGTCTGTGGGAAAGCAGACGAAGAGACCACCAATGTAAATATTCTGTAAATAAATTTTGCTATCTCTTGATGTTGTAAGTCCTAAGCATGAGGACAGTGTATACATGTGTGTAGGTGTTTGAAAAAAGAAAATAAAGGGAAATTATTCCCCCAAAAAAGTTCGAGGGCAAGGAATCTTCCAGTCAGCGAAAAAGTAAGAAACGACCTATCCCGCCAGACAGAGCGGGAACCCAGACAAGGTATTCTAGGTCGCCTGCCAGCACGTCACCACGGGCTGGTCTCTGGGCCATTGGGGTGGCCAGGGTCCGAACCGCGTCTCAAGACAGGATAATTGTCGCAACATTTCAAAATAACATCCAAGGTGCTCAACAAGTCCCCGTGGAGCCAAGACAGATTGGCGGAACGGGACAATGAAATCAGTATATTAATGCCATTCAACTGCGCCTTTGCAATCGTGAGTTAATTATAACAAGTTAGTAAAATCATGCAATGCATTGATTATGATACGCTTTCCAACATGCCGGAAATCATTACTCAAGTTATGAGAATAATGGCTGTGAAATAAATATCACTCCTGTGTCCTGACCTTTGACCTTATTTCGATGATATTATACAGAACCCATTCAGTATACCTCCGGAACAACATGATAAAGTTTTGTCGCAATCGAAGCATTTTTAGTCAAGTTCTGAGGATAATGGCTATCGAATAAATCTCGCTCCTGTGTCTTGTTGACCTTCGACCCCGTTTCGATGATGTTCAACAGAACCGGTTCAGTGTACCTCTGAAGCAACGTGATGAAGTTTTGTCTCAATCGAAGCATTTTTGCGTAAGTTATGACGCATAAGGGCGATGGAATGGATCCCGCTCCTATGTCCTGACCTTTGACCCCATTTCGTCCATTTTCAATAAAATTTGACCCCAGGTGGTCCCCTACCACATACTAAAATTTCATCGAAATCGAAACATTTTTACGCA
Source organism: Macrothele yani (assembly GCA_039090855.1). NCBI lineage: Eukaryota > Metazoa > Arthropoda > Arachnida > Araneae > Macrothelidae > Macrothele > Macrothele yani. The sequence continues at coordinate 58,013,693 of CM077010.1, forward strand.
AGTTATGATCTATAAGGGCAATAGAATAGATCCCGCTCCTATGTCGTGACCTTTGACCCCATTTCGTCCATTTTCAATAGGGTTCGTGCTCAGGTGGTCTCCTTCCACATACTAAAATTTTATCGAAATCGAATCATTTTTACGCAAGTGATGACGCATAAAACAATGGAATGGATCTCGCTCCTATGTCGTGACCTTTGACCCCATTTCGTCCATTTTCAAGAAGGTTCGTGCGGAGTTAGTTCCCTATCACATACTAAAATTTAATCGAAATCGAACAATTTTTACGCGAGTTATCGTGCGGACGGACAAAGCTGTAGCATATACGCTTTTTCAACCTACGGTTGAAAAGCGTAAAAAACAAGTATTCTGTCCCGAGTGAATCGTAGTGAACTTGTTTTTTCATAATAAAAAAACAAGTTCACTACGATTCACTCGGGACTGCGTACAGTGTGTATTGCTAGAGGAGGACCATCACGCGAATGCGTACAGTGTAGCTTTGCTAGAGGAGGACCATGTCACGCCACAACAGAAGAAAAGTTCTCAGACTTTGAACGAGGCAGAATTGCAGGGCTGAGGGAAGCAGGATTGCCCTTTTCGTGATATCCCCCCCCCCTCGTATCTAAAGAAATGTAGATTGAGCGGAACATGGTGACAGTATGGAGGAAGAAGTAGGACGCACCGATGTGAAGGGTCTGGACACAATCTTGCAAGAATGAACGGGAAGGATTTTAGCAATCAGATATGCCCGAATCGCTAGTTTTACTATTCAACTTGTACCATCATCCCATCAGAAAACTTGAAAACTTTACCGGTCCCGAGGGGGAACCGAACCCTCATCTTCCGACCTCTGCCCGAGCACGCCATTTGTCACGCCAATTTGGGCAATGAAGTTCCAAGTGTCTGAGCTAGAAGAATCTGAACATCTTCACATTTCGTCAGTCGAAGCCAATTCTGCTTGATCATAGCGTTGCTGTTCTACGTAACGCCTAGTTTATTTAAACATGTATTGCAGCGTGGCACGAGTTTGTCAATCACTCTTTCGAAAAATTGTCGTCCTACTTGCAACAAACATTCTGGCGTCGCATTTTTGACGTCAGAGTGATATCGCCGCTTTGCAAAGTCATTTTTCAGGGGACCTAACACATGGAAATCACAAGGCGGAAGATCTGGATTGTAAGGAGGTGTTCCCACACCTCCCATTTGAATTTGTCAAGGAGGGCCTTCGTGACGCGTGCCGAATTTGGTGTCACGTTGTCATGCAGAAGGATAATGCTGCCTCTTGACAGTTTTCCTGATCGTCGATCTTTAATCGCCGTTCGCAGCCTCTTAAGGGTTTCACAGTATGATGTGGTATTAATTGCGGTGCCCTTCGACATGAATTAATAATGCACAGCACCTTGATTGTCGAAGAAAAGGGTGAGCATAACCTCTCCGGCGGAAGGAACAATTCGGCACTTTTTCGGAAGCAGAGAGTGTGAATGTTCCCACTTACATGAAGTCTGCTTCGTTTCTGGTGAGAAGTGATAGACCCAAGTCTCGTCTCCGGTCACGACATGGTCCAAAAATTCATTTCCTTCTCTGTAATAATGATCCAAAAAAAAAGCCTCTTGAAAACGTTGCACTTTGTGTTGTTCTGTGAGTAAGCGAGGCACTCATCGAGCACAAACTTTTCGAAACTCAAGACGCTTGGTGATGATGGGTGGTACACACTTCCACGCGAAATATTCAGTTCACCCGCGATGTCATCAACTGTGATTCGCCTGTTTGCATGAACCAATTCGTTAATGACGTCCACGTTTTCATTCGTCGTCGAAGTTGACGGCCTTCCCTCCTGGTTATCGTCTTCGATATCCGTGCGTCATCTCTCAAACAACGAACGCCATTTTGCGATCGCCTGTCGCGAAGGTGATTAGTCACCGTACACTTCAATTAATCGGCTTTGAGTTTCAGTGGGGTTCAACATTTTGGCCCACAAAAAACAAAAAAAAAAAAAACAAACAAAAAAAAAAACGAATCACTGCGCGGATTTCAAATTTGGACGCTACTACCAACGGACACATCTTTCACGAGTAATAACAGACGAACTGTTCCCGTCACGTCGACAAAGTTAACACGGCGACTTCCAGGAGGAAATACAAGTGGAGCCCCCAACATCGAATTCAAATATATTTTATACAAAAGAAAATCGTGGGCGCACGCAACTAATTTTTTTACTTCCCCTCGTAATTAGTGAGGAATATTTCTTCCATGATGGAATTTATGAAGGGGAAGATCGACACCTGTACCATATGGCGTTGTTGGACCGCAGATCCACATCCCAAACATCGATGGCAATCTGACACACGTCAGGAGATACCTTCAAGCTCTGCCCGACTTCATTTCATCAGGGACATCACCAGGGGCGGATTGGGTAGACGAAACCAGGCAGGGAATTTTAGTCTTGTGGTCCACTACAAAAATACACGTTCCCTCATAAATTCCCTCGTGAAAACAATTCTGCTAACTCCTGAATGAAAGTGAACTGTTGAAATATTCATTGTAAAGCTAATTCAGCCGTGAACAAATTTTAACAGCAATTTAAAGGTGAAATAATTTAAAAATTCAACTCAAGATTGGATGCAACGTATCAAACCCCACTTAAAACGGGGTGTTATGCCAGATAATTACACTGAAGAGCAATTGAATTAGAGATACCTGTCTAGTAACGTGTAGCACCACCTTTCGTCCTGATGACGGCGGCGATTCTTCTCGGCATGGACTCGACAAGACAGCGGAAGCGTTGGGAAGCCATACGGATCCACAACCCCTGAACAAGCTTCCACAGTTCAGGAAGATTTGATGGAGGGGGGTCAGAGCCTCAAGCATCTCTCTCGATGGCATCCCAGATGTGCTCGATGGGATTGAGGTCAGGTGACCTAGTTGGCCAAGGAAGCGAGGTCACGTCGGTGGAGTGTTCATCCAACCAATCGGATACAATTCGGGAGCGATGGCACGGTGCATTGTCTTGCTGCAAGATGAGGTCCCCAGTGAGATGTTGAAGACGCACTGTAAAGTACGACTTCCACGCACAAAAGTGCGGAAGGATACATTGACATTTAATGACTACAACGAAGTAAATTTCTCCGTCATTTTTGGTCTACGCCGGGATTCGAACCCGAGGCCGCTTATTCCGGAACAAGTCGCTCTACCAACTGAGCTACGCAGACGTTTATTCTGATTCCTATCTGCCTTTATGTCGTGTGCGTCCTGCTGGCAGGTACGTCACATCCCCCCCGAAAGAGGGCCGGGGGCATGGCCCACGGGTCAGCCGTGACCATGAATCGTTGCAGGCAGCCATCCACTGTAGAACGTGCACTTGAGAACTCCCAGTCAATCTGCTGTGAGGAATGCAACATCACACATTTTTATTTTTCGAAGCGCTGGAGAAGGAATTCTCTGATTTTTCCTGTCTCGCGGTGTGGAAATAACATCACACCAATGCGAGATTTTGAACGGCAGGGTCATCCGGGTAGTTCGGGCGCCATTATAACGAAGTAAATTTCTCCGTCATTTTTGGTCTACGCCGGGATTCGAACCCGACGCCGCTTATTCCGGAACAAGTCGCTCTACCAACTGAGCTACGCAGACGTTTATTCTGATTCCTATCTGCCTTTATGTCGTGTGCGTCCTGCTGGCGGGTACGTCACATGACTTGAGCGTGTGGTGAGTGATGAGGAGAGTTGCGAGAGAGATATCGAAGGAGGAGGACATGGCGAGCTTTGGCTAAGACAACAAGTTCAGTTTGTAGCGCGGAGTGTATTCCAGTTTATGTTTTTGTGTAAAGAAATAAATGTTTTGTGTTGTGATCGAGTGTCTGTGATGTTACAGACGAAAGATAGAATTGGAGGCACCGGGGGGATTCGAACTACGAAAGACAGGAAGTGAAGGCGCCGGTGAGACGGGATCAGCGCAACTTCAGCGGCGTTTTTTATGACCGTGGTGGGACGTACCTGCCAGTAGGACACACACGACATAAAGGCAGATAGGAATCAGAATAAAACGTCCGCGTAGCTCAATTGGTAGAGTGACTTATTCCGGAATGAGGGGATCCGGGTTCGATTCCCGGCGTAGACCAAAAATGACGGAGAAATTTACTTCGTTATAATGGCGCCCAAACTATCCGGATGACCCGGCCGTTCAAAATCTCGCATTGGTGTGATGTTATTTCCACACCGCGAGACAGGAAAAATCAGAGAATTCCTTCTCCAGCGCTTCGAAAAATAAAAATGTGTGATGTTGCATTCCGCACAGCAGATTGACTGGGAGTTCTCAAGTGCACGTTCTACAGTGGATGGCTGCCTGCAACGATTCATGGTCACGGTTGACCCGTGGGCCATGCCCCCGGCCCTCTTTCGGGGGGAGGTGTGACGTACCTGCCAGTAGGACGCACACGACATAAAGGCAGATAGGAATCAGAATAAAACGTCCGCGTAGCTCAATTGGTAGAGTGACTTATTCCGGAATGAGGGGATCCGGGTTCGAATCCCGGCGTAGACCAAAAATGACGGAGAAATATACTTCGTTATAGTGGGAATCGATGAGTTGAAAGTTCTTCAAGCGTGCGAAAGAACCAACGCGACAGGGATATATTTTTTTTTCTTCTTTGTGTTGGGAAGAACAAAGGATGGTGACTAGTTTGTTTTTTCGAAATTAGTTGTTCCGTATCGGATTTACACCACATTAGATGTTTATGTAAGTACTGTTTTGTTGTTGTTCTTAGAAAATTATCCAAAGGAATGAAATATCAAAGCAAGTTTTTTAGAAGTTTCCGGACACGGAATTAAATAGAAGGAAATAATTTCTGTCAAGAAATAGTACATTCAGATCAACTGTTTGAGGCTAGAGTATAGGTAAATGTAGAATTTTGTTGTAAACAATTTCTGTGAACGTATACACATATACGATAATAGAAGGAAATAATTTCTGTGAAGAAATAGTACATTCAGATCAACTGTTTGAGCCTAGATTATAGGTAAATGTAGAATATTGTTGTAAAAAATTTCTGTGAACGTATACACATATACGAAAATAGAAGGAAATAATTTCTGTCAAGAAATAGTACATTCAGATCAACTGTTTGAGGCTAGAGTATAGGTAAATGTAGAATTTTGTTGTAAACAATTTCTGTGAACGTATACACATATACGGGGATGTAAGGTCAAATGATGCGTAACATCACAGCCTCTCCTTGACAAATGTCAACCCCGCCTTCTCGTGGTGCATCCTGTTCCCACTAAAGGGGCTCTGACGACCGCAAATAGCGGTATAACTATACCATCGGGATCAGAGGAAATGCTATCCCACACTCACCAACCCGCTTGGCCAGCGTGGTGAGTTATGGCCAAACACCTCCAAAATGACTCTACAACTTAAATCTTGGCCCTCAGTCTCCGGCAGCTGGAATGCACCTGGCCAAGGCAGCGGCCAGTGCGACATGAAGGCAGAGGGTGCTAAGAATCCCCGGAGGACCGGACTAGGCTGCCATTTGATGCTGACCTTGGCTACCTACAACGGACGCTCCCTATCTTCTGATTCAAGGCTTCTTGAATTGGAAGAGGAACTACAAAGGATCAAGTGGGACATCGTCGGGCTAAGTGAGGTAAGGAGAAAAGGAGAAGATCTCATTGAACTGAAAAGTGGACATCTCTTCTATTATCGTGGGACAGATACTGGCAGAACTAGTGGTGTTGGATTTATAATAAACAAGAAACTGAAGGATAAAGTGGTAGAAGTTGAAAGTTCCTCTGACAGAGCTGCACGACTCGTTATCCAACTATCGAGAAGATACCAGGCTCAGATTATTCAAACTTATGCACCCACCACAAGTCATCCTGAAGAAGAAATTGAAGAATTTTATGAGGAAATTCGTCATCTAAATAATAAAGGTAAGCAGCACTTGAAGATAATTATGGGAGATTTCAATGCAAAAATAGGGCACCGGCAACAGAATGAAACTTCAGTAGGTAAATTCGGTCACGGCAACAGAAACCAGCGTGGAAATACTCTCGTTGAGTTTGCAGAGGCAGAAGGATTTTTCATCTTGAATTCCTTTTTCAAGAAAAAGCCACACAGGAAATGGACATGGAGACATCCAATTGGGACGAGAAGTGAAATTGATTTTATTATGTGTAACAAAAAATTCGTCATCGAAGACTGCAGTGTGCTGAACAAGTTCAACACAGGTAGTGACCATAGATTGGTGAGATGTAAGATGCACCTCAACACTAAACTGGAACGTGGCAAGCTCATAAGACAAACAAAATGTATTGACATAACCAACCTTAAAAAACACCATAATACTTTCAAGTTGGAACTGAAGAACAGATTCTCTGCTTTAGAAGGCCTAACATCGGAAGAAGTGGATATTTCGGAAGTTAACAGAAAAGTAACCAAAGCTCTTATGGAAACAGCAACAAAATTAGCTGGGTCTAAGAACAAGTTGCATGTAAACAAATTATCAGGAAAAACCAAAATGTTGATGCAAAAAAGAAGAGAGATGAGGACAACTAAAGAAGATGTGACTTCCAAAGTGGAATATATAGAGCTATGCAAGACAGCACGAAAAAGTATCACTGAAGACGTAAGGAAATTCAACTGTGAGCTAGTGAGGAAAGCAATTGAAAACAACCAAAGCCTAAAGATAGCAAAGGGACATCTCAGTAAGGGAAGAAAACAGATTGGCTCTGAGAAAAGAAGATGGTTCTATAACAAGAAATAGAGGCGAAATTTTGACAAGAGTGAAAGATTTCTACTCCAAATTATATGAAAGGGATGATACATGTACTCCAGACATCATGAAAGGTACCAGTACCAGAGTTCCTCCAGTCCTTCCAGCAGAAGTTGCACATGCAATCAAGAACATGAAGCGAGGAAAAGCTCCAGGAGAAGATGGAATTACTGTAGACATCATACAAGAAGCAAGTGGAGAAATCGAAACAGTACTCGCCCAAATTTTCACTCGATGCCTTAATGAAGGAAAGATTCCTGAGGATTGGAACACCGCTACAATGATCCTGCTACATAAGAAAGGTGACATTGAGGATCTCGGAAACTACAGACCTATCAGCCTCCTATCAGTAGTTTATAAAATCTTCACTAAAGTTCTTTCACACCGCTTGAAGGTAACACTGGACATGGCTCAACCGAGAGAACAAGCTGGATTCAGGAGTGGCTACAGCACAATAGATCATATCCACGTACTGAGAGAACTAATTGAAAGAGCGAGGGAATATGAACTTCCATTGTGCATGGCTTTTATCGATTATGAAAAAGCCTTTGATTCGGTGAAACCATCAGCAGTTACCACGGCTCTGAAATCCTGCGGTATTGAAGATGCATACATTAATATTATTAATAACATCTATGAAAATGCAATTGCAAAGATTAGGCTGTTTGAAAATACAACACACATAAAAATTGGAAAGGGAGTGAGACAAGGTGACACCATATCTCCGAAGCTCTTTAATGCCACATTGGAAAATGTCTTTCAATCACTGAACTGGGAAAACAAAGGGATAAAGATTAATGGAGATTATCTAACCCACCTTCGTTTTGCTGATGACGTAGTCATTTTTGCAACTACCCCATCAGAGCTGCAGAGTATGATCCAGGAACTTGCTGACAAGAGTAAAGAAGTGGGATTAAAAATGAACTTTCAGAAGACAAAAGTGATGTTCAATGCTTTTACAAGAAATGAAGATTTATCGATTGATGGAGAAAAACTGGAGATAACAGATACGTATGTTTATCTTGGACAGCAGATATCAAGTGAGGGTCACATTGATGAAGAAATTAATCGGCGTACAAAACTTGCCTGGAGAGCTTTTGGAAGAAACAGCATAATTTTCAAGAGCAATATGCCATTATGTCTTAAAAGAAAAGTGTTTGATCAATGCATCCTTCCAGTGCTTACGTATGGTGCAGAGACGTGGACCTTAACTAAAAGAGACATACAAAGGCTGCAGACAACTCAAAGAAGCATGCAGAGGTGCATGCTTGGTATAACCAGGAGAGATAAGAAGAGGAACTCGTGGATCCGAAAAATGACGAGAGTGGAGGACATCATGATCAGAGTTAAATCCCTGAAATGGCAATGGGCTGGACATACTGCCAGAAGGACAGACCATAGATGGACAGCCGAAATTTTAGATTGGATTCCAAGGGACAGGAAAAGACCCAGAAAAAGATCACATGGGAGATGAAATTCGTAAATATGCGGGAGTGACATGGAGGAGACTGGCACAAGACAGACCGTTGTGGAGGAAACTTGGGGAGACCTTCGTCCAGCAGTGGATTGATAATGGTTGACAATGATGATGATGATACACATATACGAAAATAGAAGGAAATAATTTCTGTCAAGAAATAGTACATTCAGATCAACTGTTTGAGCCTAGATTATAGGTAAATGTAGAATATTGTTGTAAACAATTTCTGTGAACGTATACACATATACGATAATAAATAAACATTGGGTACACGTAGAGCTTGTTGAAATGGCTTTCTTAGGAAGAGCTCGAAAAGAAGAACTTCTGCAGTTGGCGGAAGAATTGGGTATAGAAGTTATGCCAAATCTCAAAATTCTGGAATTAAAAAATAAAATTGTCAACTTTGAAGGTTATGAAGAGGATTTCGTGAAAGAACTTTTGGCAGGTATAAAAGAGCGTAGAGAAACAGAAAGACAAATGGAATTTGAGCTTGAAAAACTCAAAATAGAAGCTAGACGTCAGCCGCTGGGAAGTAGTTTGGAGCAAAATGGAAATTCTCAAAAACCGAGATTAGAACTTCGTCATTTGATGAAAACATTTGACCCAAAAGACAGTGATATAAGTATTTACTTAGTTTTATTTGAAAGACATGCACAACAAGCAGAAATAAAAAGGGAAGATTGGGTCACGAATTTGATAGGACTTTTGCCCTACGAAATATCACAATTGATTGCCAGAGAAAATGTGGAAGATGCTAAAAACTATGAATATGTTAAAAGGTTACTTCTTAAAAGATATAAGTTAAGTCCAGAGAAATTTAGATTGAAATTTGTACAACACATGCGTACATCAGAGAAGACCTGGAGAGATTTCGCCTTCGAGTTAGAAAATTATTTTAATGAATGGATTTCAGGACTTAAAATAGGCGATTTTGAAGGGCTAAGAAAATTAATGATCACAGATCAATTGAAGCGGAGAGTGCCTATAGAAATAAGGGAGCATTTTATTGATAAATGGTCAAATATTGTCTCACCTTCAGATTTGGCTGATATGGTGGACAATTATGAAAGTGTAAGAGGAGGAATCAAGAAAAGTTCGTCGAATGAATTTTGTGCTTCAAAGAAAATGCAAGGCAGTGAGAAAAAAACTAGAGACAACTATGATCGGGAAATTTTATGAAAAATGGATTTTATAACAAAAATTATGTTAAGTCAGATGTAGGACAAGGGTGGTCAAAACGGAATGTATCTCAGAATGAAGAAAAGTATGATCGCAGACGGAAGATTCAATGTTACGAGTGTGCATCTTATGATCACATTCGACCTCAGTGTCCTAAGCTAAAATCACAGAATTCAGGAAGCGTAAATAGAATCAGAGAGGAAACTGAAGGGGATCTCTTGGCACCCTATACATTTGAAGGAAAAATAAATGGAGTTACCATGCCTATTCTCCGGGATACAGGTTCATCAGTTGATATCATTTGTCAAGAGTATGTGTCGCCAGGTGAGTTTACTGGAGAACATGTGTGGGTACAGCATCTTCTGGATGAACAAAAGGTTTGTTTACCATTAGTAGAAGTTGAACTAGAATGTGAATTAGGTCATATTGTAACTAAGGCTGCAGTGATTAGAAAGTCGCTAGATCAAGGTAGATATTTACTTGGAAATAAGACTGCCGCTTTGTTAAAAAATTGATATGGAGTGGCCACTTAATTCAGAACAGGTAAATGTTGTGATTACTCGGTATCAAGAAACACAGTAACGAAACAACGAAGAGAAAAATTCAGTAAAGAATGATTCAGGGAAGAAAGAAAAACAAGCCCTTGAAGGAGAGACTGTGGGTTCCGAAGAATCAGATGAATTAGAAGAAGAAATTCTGCCATTGAGGCATGACGAAGATAAAGCCATGTTAGAGTTGGTAAAAATGGATTCAAAAAGTTTCATGGAAGATCAACGGCAAAGTTTAGAATTGAAAAAAATTCTCAAAGAAATAGAGAAAACAGATTGTAATAAGGCAAATGGTTATGCTGTACTAAGAAATGGGATGTTGGTGAAGAAGAAGATCAACAAGATTGGCGAAGAGGAAGATCTTATTGTTGATCCAGAACAATATAGAGAACAAATAAAAAACATGTGTCATGAGGGAACTTCGGGGCATTTAGGAGTGACAAAAACCAAAGACAGACTAGCGAAGTATTTTTATTGGCCTAACTGTTATAAAGACATTGAAGAATTTGTAAAATCTTGTGATTCATTCCAACGTGCTGGAAAAGCTGGGGACAAAAAGAAAGCACTTTTAAAAATAGTTCCAATTATTCCTGAAATTTTTACAAAAATCAACGTTGATGCCTGTGGGCCTTTGCCCGAGACTTCAAGCGGAAATAGATACATAATTACAGCTATGTGTTTGTCGTCCAAATATCCAGATGCAGTACCAGTACCAGACATAGGATCCAAGTCAGTAGTTGACGCTTTGTTACACATTTTTAGCAGCATGGGATTTCCGAAAGAAATTCAAACTGATCAAGGAGCCAGTTTTGTAAGCATTTTGACACTAGAATTTCTGGAGCGGTTTGGAATAAAAGTTACACATAGTTCTGTATATCATCCCCAAAGTAATCCGGTAGAACGATTCCATCGAACTATTAAAAGGATGTTGAGAGTTTTATGTCTTGAGTCTGCTCCGGATTGGGAGAAACAGTTACCGGCGGCGCTGTTTGCTTTGAGAACTGTGACACATGAAAGCACAGGGTTTACGAATGCTGAATTGGTGCATGGAAAAAATTTGAGGACGCCAATGACACTATTGTATGAAAAATGGATGGGTCATCCTGAAGAAGAAAACTATGTCACTGAATATGTATTTGAGTTAATAAATAGGATGAAAAGATGTCAAGAACTTGCCATTAAAAACATGGAAGTGGCTCAATTGAAAAGAAAATATTGGTATGACAGAAATGCGGTAAAACGTGAATTTCAAGAAGGAGATTTAGTATTGGTTTTTGTTACCTGCAGGCCAAATAAGTTAGCGGAACAGTGGAAAGGACCAGGGAAAATTGAGAAAAAAATTTCTGAGACTAATTATGTAGTAAGCTTTGAAGGTAAAAATGTAAAGCATCAAGTATATCACATTAACATGCTGAAACCATACCATAAACGACCAGAATTTGTGAACTTATTGCCCGGTTGTGAAAATGGTGAAATGGATTTAGAGATTAAATTTCCGCAAGTTGAAAAAAATCCCAATATATTTAACTTCTCTGATATCGAGGAGAACAGTAAACTTCGAGAGCGCCTAAGTGGCCAACAAATTCAGGATCTGAAAAAACTATTATGCCATTACTTGAAAATGTTTTCTAATATTCCAGGGAAGACTCATTTGGTCGAACATGATATCGAGCTAGCTAGTGATGCCATTGTAAGAGTTAAGCCTTATAGAATGTCGCCCAGGCAGATAAATATTCTTAAAGCCGAGATAGATAAAATGCTGCAGTACAAGATTATAGAAGTTGGTGAATCAGACTATACATCACCCATGATTTTGGTAGAAGTACCCGGAAGAGATCCACGCCCATGTATTGACTACAGGCGATTGAATGAAGTGACAAGGACCCAGTTCTATTCATTGCCTAACATAGAAGAAAGAGTCGAAAAGGTTTCTGGAGCGAAGTATATTACAGTATTAGATTTAACAAAAGGGTACTGGCAAATTCCATTAAGTGCTAGAGCTCAACGATTGGCAGCGTTTGTGACTACTTTTGGAACGTATCGGCCCTTAAAGATGCCATTTGGCCTTAAGAACGCACCTTATTTCTCTAGCAAAATGATGTCGGAACTTTTGAGAGGCTGCGAAGAGTTTGCCGTACCATATCTAGATGATGTTGCCATTTTTTCCGAAAACTGGGGGATCATTTGATACACCTTGAAGAAGTGCTACAGAGGTTGCAGAGGGCTTCCTTGACCATAAAACCTTCCAAATGTAAGTTTGCTCAAGATCACGTCTTGTATTTGGGTCATATTGTTGGACAAGGATATCGAAAACCAGCGGAACGAAAGGTTCAGGCCATACAAAATTTTCCTACGCCAAAGAACAAGACGCAAGTAAGATCTTTCTTAGGCATGGTGGGATATTACAGCAGATATATTCCAATGTTTTCTTCGATAGCAGCTCTCTTGACAGACATCTTGAAGGGTAAAAATCGTAAAGAGGAAATTATATGGTCAGAACAATGTGAGAAAGCTTTTGTGGAACTAAAAAAATCTTTATCTAGTTTTCCTGTTCTGTATGCCCCTGACTATGAACGTAGATTTATTCTACAAACTGATGCTTCAGATCAAGGAATGGGAGTCGTCCTCTCGCAAGAACAAGAAGATGGCGCTGAACTTCCTGTACTCTATCTAAGCAGAAAACTTTCGACAGCAGAGAAGACATACAGTACCAGTGAAAAAGAATGTGCCGCCATTATATTTGCGGTACAGAAACTGAAATGCTACCTGGATGGTCAAAATTTCCTCATACAAACTGATCATAACCCTCTCGTTTGGTTACGCACCAACGCAAGTTCAAATGCTCGTCTGATGAGATGGGCCCTTGCTTTACAAGCATATGATTTTGTTATAATTCATCGATCGGGAACTATGCACAAAAATGCAGATGGACTGAGCAGAGTTCCAACTTTAGATGATCCACCTTGATCATGCTAGGTGTCTGCTAGTGAAAACATTTTTTTTTTTTTTTTTTTGGTTGTGATATATACTACATAGAAATTGTTGGAAAACACGTAAAGATGATTGTTAAATTAACTCATATATTTCTCTTTGTAAATGGATTATGACTCATTATGTGAACTATGACTATTGTATTGTAAAATGACAAGAACTTTTTACCACTGGAAAAAGTTCCTCTGGAGTGAGGAGGGGTTGTAAAGTGCGACTTCCACGTACAAAAGTGCGGAAGGATACATTGACATTTAATGACTTGAGCGTGTGGTGAGTGATGAGGAGAGTTGCGAGAGAGATATCGAAGGAGGAGGACATGGCGAGCTTTGGCTAAGACAACAAGTTCAGTTTGTAGCGCGGAGTGTATTCCAGTTTATGTTTTTGTGTAAAGAAATAAATGTTTTGTGTTGTGATCGAGTGTCTGTGATGTTACAGCACAAACGGGAGCAAATGATGGTCCATGATATCCCGGTAACGTTGACCTGTGAGGGGCGATGTCCCACGTACCAGGAGTCCCATTTCAGTCCACGTAAACAGTCCCCAGACGAGAATGCCACTCCCACCAGCTTGATGAGTACCCTGCTGGCAAGAAGGATCCATCGCTTCATGTGGTTTGCGCAGTACTCGTATCCTGCCATCCACATGTACCAACGTGAATCTCGACTTATCAGTCCAGGCAACATTTTTCCACATGTCTAGGGTCCAATGGCGATGTTCCCGCGCCCATGCTAATCTTTGCACCCTGTGATGTGCTGTCAGCAGCGGTACCCTCGTGGGACGATGGCTTCTGTACCCCATAGCAAGGAGATGGTTCTGGATGGTGTGGCTGCTTACACGTTTTTGTGCACCAGCGTTAAATTTCCGAGTGATTTCTTGCACTGTGGCCCGTCTCTCCGCTGTTACAATGCGAGCTAGCCGACGATGACCCCGCTCATCCACACGCTGTTGTCCACGGCCTTTGGCCCTCGCAGGGATGGTTTTACCGGATTCGATGTACTCACGGTGCACCCGTGACACAGTGGCTCGTGAAAATCCCAGTGCCTGCACGACTTCCGAGATGGAGTGACCCATTCGTCGGGCCGCACTAGATCCTTCGTCTTACCCATACTGCGTCCGACTCTTACTGATTCCCGTCGCATCACTCTATATATATTGTCGGATCGCTGCATACGTCATGTCGTTTCCGTTTACAGAACCGCCCACAGCGCCACATTTGCATAACGCCAGCTGTCTCTAATTCAATTGCTCTTCAGTGTATATTTATTTGGTCATTGGTCGTCTACTGCGCAACAATATTCGTACCACCTAACTGAATGTACTTCTTTTTTGTCTACCCATTATTTTGACTCATGAACTACCAGTTTGATCCATGAACCATCAGTACCGGTAAATCGTTGTTTCTTTTAAGATAAATGTGGCTGGGATGCGGATTTCGGAACATCCCAGCCTGAGAATCGCTTTGAATTCTATACCTGTACGTGGATAAGGGTGTAGGGGTGATGAATTAATAAAATCATTACTGGTGTCTCCTTCAAGATTACAAAGGGAGGATAGGGCCTACCAATGTCCCTTTGGATAGAAGTTTAATTATTTATAACAGCGTTCTTGGACCGGCGGCAAAGTTTTTACTGAGGAAAGAATATTTTGCTTTGTCATTTTAGAGCAAACTCCCAATACAGATAAATATATAGATCGAAGGAAACGTTTTTTTTTAAGACAATTATGTTTTAGATAGATCACGTAACTCAATTGAAATTAACGATTCTTATTTATAATTACCAAAATAATTATTCTTTCTTCACAAACAATCCATACAAAAACGATACGAAAAAGTGGGCCATTTCTGGGGTGGTCCACCGGGAAATATCCCGGTTTCCCGCTGGGCCAATCCACCCCTAGACATCACCAAGGGAGTGTGCAGCCCACCCTTAAATGTTTCTTGCCCACCCAGTTCAAGATGTCTCAGTTTTCAATTTTTTAAACATTAAAGTCTGGAATCTTCCAACTAATAATAAGTCTCGTGCTTTTCGTCATTTCCTCCTAGGAAGTGCATTGTTCACTTTTCCGTAGAAAACTTATAAAAATAACATCCACAGGGCCATAAAAATTCCATTGTTATCTTCCAAATCCTTAGTTTAAGAATTTTTTCATGTTAGTATCCCTAGGGGTGAATGAGGAGGGTGAATAGCAATTCACTGAGGGAGGTCAATACTAATTGCTTTGTTGTTTATTTGTGCTACCAAGTACGGGATTCTAACACGGAAAATGGTATCTAAAGTTACACCAAGCCTGTCCTGGAGCAGTGAGGGAACTGGACGTGGCTGACGACTACTTTGGAGGAGAGAAGTGCAAGGAGAGGTCGCTGCCCTAAAGGAAGAGAGTTAAGAAGCAAAAAGGTGTTGTGTCTGCGTGTCAGGACGCTAAAATTTGATTTAGGCAAACAATTTTTGTTTAAAGAAATTGTTCAAGTACATTTGCAGTACTACGTATTTTCATAAGCAAAAATGCAAAATTTGTAAAGAAATCAAGACTGTGTATTCCCAGCATGAAAACAAAATTGAAGCGACATTCTACTAATACTTGTATCTTACCCCACTAACCCACTAGTGATTGTCATGATATCTTGTTTGTTTACCAGTGGAGTAACTTATCAGATCCAGGTGTATGGCAGGAGAGAAATTGCAAGAATTCCTTTGTAGCCAGTAGTAAAAAGCGTGAAAAATTCTTTCTTTCAGTTTTTCGTAAATAAAGTTGATATCAAACTTGCCCCAGCAAAAATAATACTCGCCTACCCATATTACCAAGCTACATCCCTGTATTTGACGCAGATAGGAGTCACCGCTCGCAGCAGTTCAGCTTGTAGGGTTTACACCCTCAGAAAAGGTCTGAACTCGACTAGCTACTCCTATTACAAGCTTTTGAGCCGAATAGGACGCGGAAGGACATTAGACAGAACTTAGAGGCTCACGATAGGGAAGTAGGTATGCAGAAAGAAGTCAGTAAATATAGCCACTAATGTGGGCTGCAGGAGTGACCGACTTCACACGACGTCAAGGTACACACTAGTAGCGTGGGAGAGAGAATGGGGATGTGGAAGAGGAACAGACACCCTTATTTTATCCAGGGACCACCAGGAGTCCGGCGGTTTACCCATCCGACGCACGGCGGATATTCAGTGGTTCGAACGCCTCTAACCTATCTAGGATCGATTTCGGGACCTTCCCATCAATAGGCAGAGACGCTGACAACTCAGCCATCTGCGGTCACTGCTCGCAGTTCGTTGCTGTGAATTCCACTGACCCTGTATAACAAACATCAGAAGCTGCAATTGTGACCAGGACGGACACACTTGCGCTACGAATGGCATCGCATAGCGTTCACAGATGAGCCGCGGTTTAACCAGACGGACCCTTGTAGGAAGACACTTTGGTGAACGGCTGCTAGAAGCGTCCATTTCGAAGCGTCATTCGACACAAGCACGGAGCATTAGGGTGCAGATTTATACTGGGTTTCTTTGATGGTCCCGCTTCTTACGCATTGTAGAGATCCTAAACATCCGGAGATACATCTGTTATATTTTGGAGACTGAAGTTCTAAACAACCCTTAGAAATAGTCTTAAACAACCCTTAGAAATAGGAAACTAGGAGATTTGGGCTAGAGCGCCCGATAGGAAAGTGACACGGAAGCGAAGTAGGAAGGGGGAGGAAGACGCCCTTATTTATTACCGGGGGCCAGTACCCTGGGTCCGACGGCTTAACGTGCCCATCCGACGCACGGCGGGTATTTAGCGGATCGAGCGTTCGTACCGTCCCGGGATCGAACCTGAGGGCCTTCCCGTGGCAGGCACGAACGCTGCCCACTCGGCCACCTGCGGCCTTGCTTCATTGGTGAAAGCCTCATATATACATATACTGTATGTTGCTTTAAATTCGTACTCAATCCATCCTCAAGGGGGAGTCCGGACCCTAGGATCCCCCTCCGGCTAAGCCTTTGGTGGAATGAACACAAGTACAGATCCTTTTTGAAAAACAAGTGACGATCACGCAATATGAAAATACAAATTAAAGCTCTGCCACATTGCTTAGATATGATACAACTGGAAATTTTTAAATTAAATTACGCAATCCGAATATAATGGCTCAAACTGTGTTTTAAAAGATTTTATTCAGATATAGAGTCGAATCTCTTTAAACCACGAGCGTTTGTTTCGGATGTTTTTCTGGCGGAAATCGAGGATGGCGGTATGAAGAAGGTGAATGACAGTGGCGGCGATTCTTAAAAATAATGAGTGTATTAATTATATTTCTTAACTAACATTCATCTTCATATCGAATGGATAAAAAAATGATTGCTTTTCTTATAATTAAAAGTCTTTTTTAACAGTAGCTTTTAAATCTCCCCTTCTTTCTTTTAACGAAACTTTGGAGAAACAGGGAACGTATGATTTTCCTGAAAATTTAGACGTAACCAGGTAGCGATAGGCATCGTCGCCAAAGGTGAGTAATAATAATAATAACAAGTTAAAATTTCATTATTAGTGAGAAACTTTCAACTTCATAAAGCAATATGTGAATTTTTTCCATTTCTTAGCTGTAATCCAAATTGCAGAGCCTTTTCTCAAATACGTTATTTCATCTGCTATATCACCATGTTCGGTTTTTATTTGTTCTATCCGCAAAATTAGGGCTTTCCCCAGCGTATCATGTTGCCTATTTTTAATTTCCTTTACTGAGTACATCATTTTTCCAAGCCTATCCACTTGTTTTATTTCATTTAGGATAATTCCTACTGTGTCAGCCTGCTAATACGTTTCTCAAATATATTTTAAAAATATTTCATAATAAATTGCGGTTTTAAAAAACGGCTTTTTTCCCTTGTATACGTTTATTCACAAATTAAAATTTTTTCATGGACACTCAAGACAGTCTTCTTCATTGCTGCAGAATTTGATCAAAAACAAGACTGATAAAAGAGAGCAGCCGTCACACTTGTAACAATGCCCTAGCTATGTGATAAACTGCGCCGGAACGAGGTAAATGCACTGAAAGGTAAAAAGCTGAAAAACTCAGGAACGGTGGTGTCTTTGTCCCTTTTACGTAGGTGGTCAATTCGCAGGGCAACACTCTTCTATCCCATCACCTTCAAGGCACTAATAGGTTCTAATGAACCCTCAAGCACACACATATACATATTAATAGCCATGCAGCTTCAAATATAGTAATCCACTTCTGCACGAGAAGTGAGAAACGAAACAACAGATGCGTGACGTGAAAAGAGATGACAAAACACCTGTGGCCGAGTTTCGCAGAAAATTCCATGAGATAGAAATAGTAAGAATGATAATTAAAATCTTTGAATGTGTTGAACGTAAGGTAAAGTTCGATCAATGGAAGAAGAAAACAGTAAAAATGAGAATTAAAATTTTTGAATGTGTTGAACGTAAGGTAACGTCCGTTTAATGGAAGAAGAACTTTGGGCCTCACTAATGTCAATGAGATCAACTCTTCTCTAGTTAAACGAACTATACATGCAATAAGCGTTATTAATTATTTTCTGTATGGATGGCGGTTTAAAAAGAGTGTTTAACATCCTGTGAAATTTTTTGGTACTTTTAGTTTATGGGTGGTCGGCGGATAGCAAAGCGTCGGTTCATCACGGGAATTTTCAATGTGCGGGTATTTAGGAAAATCCGTTACAGGATTACAGTAGTAGAAAATCGAGGGTGGCGGTTCAAAGAGATTCGACTAAACGTTTGAAAAGTAATTTACACAGGCAACTCACAGCTATGGGGAAATAATGTCAATTTCGTAACTGTTATTTGTGTTTTGGGACTAAATATTTTAGTATGATTGTTTTCATGCACAAAATGTGCTGCCGGCATATAAATAAACAAATCTATGATAGCAAAATTACTGTGTCTGTCTGTCAGTCGCCTACAAACAAAACTGCTTAATGTAGAGGTCTGAAATTTGGCCAAAATCTGCCGATGTACCTCGGAGCTCTTTTTGAAATCCAAATTGGCAAAATTTAGAGTAATTTTTAAAGCGTCACCTATTGGTGAAATTAGATCTTGCTGCTTACTGTGTTATAAGCACACGTAACTGTTTAACTACACTTCTGAATTAATTACGAGAACCTCACAGCAAACGGAATAGGAGCGTAAATAAATAAAAGATTGGGCCAAAATTTTGGGATGGCACTTCCGAAGTGTTATGTGTGTCCTTCTGCCACAGTCGCCGGCTAGTTTGATTACGTTTTAGATCTGTCTTCGACGCATTCTAAATATGGGCGCCCATAGCTTAGCTTCGAGGAGGGAGCAAACAGAAACTGTAACATGAAAATAATATACACAAGAACCATATGCGAATTTCCACTTTGCCTTCGTGTTATATCTAACCGTTTTTACCACACTCTCAATACATAAATTTAGCTGGAAATGAGAAGACCTGAAAACCACAAAGGAAAAGATGGATAAATGAAATTAAACAACTTTTTAGGACAAAAACGAAACTTTTTTGTCGTTCTTTTGATCCTTTTGGTCACTTGTGTTAAATGCGCTATGAAACTCCAGAAATCACTCAATCGTTCATCAAGAATGAAGAAAACACCCTCAAGACAACTTTCTGGGAAACATTTTGAAAGATCTTTGTTTAGCAGTGAATAGCTGCTGCAAGGTTGATACATTTTCATTTCTTCGCCTTTCATACTTTTCCATACTGTTGCACGTACGTATGTACGCTGTTCTCCAACATGCAATGGGAAATTTCATTATCACTTTAAACTGTAAATTTTCTTTTCTTCTATTAGAAATTCCTAACTTTTTCACTAATTTTACTGCCTGTGGCGTACCAGAAATCCCCCCCCGCAAGGCCCTTTGCGAAAATCTATGAGCCCTAAATTACTTCGAGGCCCTTTTGCGAAAATCTATGAGCCCTAAATTACTTACATTTTTTATTCCATATATTATTTCTTAGGCTTTATGGGCGTTTTAATAATTAAAATTCTTTGGAACCTGCATGTATTTTGCACAAAACCAAAATCATTGAACTTTTTATTGCGTGTATCACAAATTTGCACATTGCAATTGAAATAGTTGCCCTAATTTTATACCAATAGAAAGTACTACAAAACAGTTGCGGCAAAGTTAAATATATCAGGAAAATTTTATTCTTCCGGACAACAAAGGCCAGCCTCTTTGAAATGCTCACGATCACACATAAAGAACACATAGCTTTCATGTGACTGTGTTTAATGACCTTTTCCGACTTATACAAAAATACAGAACATAAGTAAGCAAATAAATAAGCAACAGTTAAGAATTGTGGCACAAATAAAGGAAAAACTACTTAAATTATTTACTGTATTGAATATAAAAAATACACTTAACATAATGCTACAAGATTTTGTACATAGTAAAACTTTTTTCCTCTTGACTCTGTGATGAAAAAGATGTCACAGGTCTCTGCTTCTCCCAGCGAATAACACCTTTCAGTTCATATATTCTGAAGCATGCGTCGTTACGTGCAAACAATTTTTATGTATTGCACCTTATTCTCATTTGGTAAAAACTTTTCATTCATTCCACTGATATTTCTTTTACATTCTCTTGTTAATATGCATGTATAGGAATCTTTGTTATGACTGTGACTGTCGTAATAATACAGAGGGGCCTCAGATCTTCTAAAATAACTGCTTTCCCGTCATGCAGTTTTTATAAATTTTAAACGAAAAAAAAAAAAAAAAAAGCAATCAAGAATTACGTTGCTTGTTAATACTGCTTTCCAAAGCTGTCGTAAAAAATTGCTGGTTATTTCTTTATTCATACACAATTTCCGCAAAAAATTCTGTAAAATGTTCTTGCTGAGGATGGAGGCCTTCTTAGCCGTGAGCCCCCACCCCCATAGTTCCTCCGCAACGCGGGGTTTGTGGGGGTTATCTGTACGCGTCTGCTTACTTACTGCATACACACGCATTCAGAACTTTAACAGAAAAATTAGCAATCAAAACTGGTGTTACCATATGACAACTTCCGTAGTAACCTTCCAAGAACAGAAAGAGCATGGTCAGATTTCCAGGGGAGGGTAAGCCCCCTCTTCCCCTCCTATATGGGATCCCATGAAAACAAATATGGAATTGTGTGAAGCCTTTCCGCATTTGTAGACAAATGTGACTGAGAAAACTTTCACGTATGCCATTGCAATTTTTTTTAGTAATGTAAACATCATTATTTTCCTGTATACCTTTCGTCTCCTTTTGAATAATTCAAGGATTCGATCCTCAAACTATTCAGTAGGTGGCAAGAACTTTGCAGGTTCTTTGTCAAAAAACAAGATGTATTTCGTAGGCCTCGAAAGAAGCAAATTACCCTCCGTTGAACAAGTTCTGCAGAGACAGGAATAAATGGAAATCTGAAGGCTCAAATTTGGTGAATATGTAATCTCATATTTTAATAAGATTGCCTATTCGCCATGTTATACAGTATATTGACAAAATTCACCGGGCACCTAGAAGAGAAACACAACATAGCATTTATGGATATACATTAGTACGGTGTCGGTCCACCTTTGGCCTTAATGCATATACACTGACACTTCGAGACATGCTTTCGCCAAGGTTTTGGAGCACAGCGATAGGTATGTGCTTCCATTCAGTACATAATGCTGCTGCTAACTGTTGCTCAGTAGCAGGCCTTGGTTCTAAACTTCTTATGCGGCGCTCTAATTCATTCCATAGGTGATTTATAGGATAAAGATCAGAGCTCTGTGCTGACCAGTCCGCACACGATACGGAATTATTGTCAAACCACGCCATAACAGTCCTTGCATTATGGCTCGGTGCATTATCCTGCTGGTACCAACAAGGCTTGGTTCCACAGTATTGTCACAGAGTTGGTTGGGCATAATTGTCCAGAATATCGAGAAAGACGTACTGGTTAACAAGTTTGTCCACGATAACCAATGGGCCGGGACCATACCACGAAAATCACCTCCACACGAGTACACTACCAGCTCCAAACTTGAACGTAGGAACAGTACACTGTGGTAATTAGCGTTCCCCCGGTTGCCGCTATACCCACACACAGCCATCAGACTGATGGATAGTGTAACTGGATTCATCAGTCCATAGGACCCGTTTCCATTGATCTACGGTCCACGATAAATGTTCTTTACACCGTACTAAACAACGAGTAGCATTTCGAGTGGAGATGAAATTCTTATGAACAGCCGCACGGCCATGGTAACCCATGGAATGAAGTTCTCTGCGAATGGTACGTGTACATAGCTAGGTTCCAGCATTTTTACTCACCTGTACACTGAGGTCTTGTGCAGTACTCCGTTGATTAGCTATAACGACTCTTCTGAGGCTTCAACGTCCTTTATCACTGATTTTCTTTGGTCTGCCGGTACGTTTTGCTGCTTCAGGTACGCCATGTGTCTTCCACTTATTCAGTACATCCAAAACAGTTGACTTGGGTATGTTTAAACTCCACTCGGTTTCTCTTATGGACAACCCACTAACATAACACCCAACAATATTTCCTTTCTCAAAATCAGTTCTCTCCCACCGCGACATTTTCCCTCAGCCTCTCAGTGTGATATGATCGCGGTCAGCTGCAGGCTGACCCCGATCATATGCAAACGGGTTTTATACCGTTTGCAGCTGTACCGCGCATCTTAACAACGCAGCGGATCCGTTCGTTTGCTTCTGATGGGGTGTCCGGTAACTTTTGTCATATTATAATGTATGTTTTTATAAGACTGCCTATTAACCAAATTATATATTTTCATAAGATTGCCTATTAACCAAATTATACACTGCTGGCCACCCAAAATGCAACACCAAGAAGGACACGAAATAGCAAAGCCAGATTTACTGGACACATAACAACAGATACAAAAGGGAAACGATTGAGCTTACGCAGGCCCGTGCGACTTGCGGAACACGCAGATATCAATAGTTCGTGTGGCCCCCGTGGCTGGCAATAACAGCCGCATCGAACGAAAGAGGCTTTGGATGTGGGCTTGGGGTATGTCGGTCCAGGCTACTTCCGCACGTTGCCACAGTTCATCAGGCGTAGCCGCGGGTGGTGCTTGCCGAACAGTACCTGCCAGAATCGACCGTTTGGTTGCTTTGTTGTAGCTGGTAATACGAGAGTCCCTTCCAGTCCCACCGCACACTGAGCATTATCTTCTTGCGATGCAGATCGGCATTTAGTGTTTAATGGCGGCTCATCTCACTTGCTCCAAGAGCTTTCCCGCTCCGCGTTAATGCGCACAATCCATTACTTATCACCTGTCACTATTCGTTTCAGAAGTAGGTAGTTTTTATTCTGTTTTAGTAGTGTATTGTAAACAGATAAGCGATGCAGAACATTTTTCTCACTCAAATTGTGTGGTACCCAAACATCAAGGTGACTCACATATCCAAGCTTTGCCAAACGCAATGCCGTGGTAAGGTTGGATGTCTACAAAGTCTGCGCAGTTGATCCTGTCATACTGTCTTGGTTGCTTTCGATTAATCCAGGGTGATTAATTCGGGGCTGAACACTTATTTCTTTAATTAACTCACGATTGCAAAGGCACATTTGAATGAAATTAATGTAAAACATACCTTGATCCATGAAAAACAGAATGTCTCATAGGAGATTCTGGAAGTGCCCACCGCCAGCATCCAGGCACATATTCGCCCGACGCTCCATATTGGCGAATGTGCGATGTAGCGTAGCTACGTCAATGGCAGCAATTTCACGTGTGATGTTGTCTTTCAGTTCCTCAATCGACTTTGGCTCGTAAGCATAAACCTTGCTTTTTAAAAGTCCCCAGAGAAAGAAATCTGGGGATGTCAGGTCGAGAGCCCTAGGAGACCACAGGTGTTTGGAGGTAATCCTGTTCTGGAAAAAGCTGCGAATTTCTGCCATGCTCTTATTAAACGTGTGGAACGTTGCACCGTCCTGTTCAAAGTAACTATCTAAAAATTCCTGATTGTCCAGCTGGTTTCCAAACTCATTAGAGATTTCCATCTGGAGTCGTCCGCCCGTATGCGGATCCACTAAACTTTCCGTTCTCTCCAGCTTATTCGCCAATTTTGAAATGGTGGCTCTGGTGGGTGGTTAAGTCCATCAGATTTCTTCAGAAACTCCTTCTGACATTGTTTGAAGGAACCGGTTACCCAGTACTGACGCACAATGGATATATGGTCTTCAATTGAGTACACCATCTTCATTCGCCCTCCTCGTTTAAACTATCTGCGGAAACACGCTATTCCCCCACCACTACTAGACAGATAGCGCGTCAGCACGGCGCCACCCAGCTGCCGGGGAGACATTTTATTCACAGGTAATGCATGTAGACTGCTTCATCAAGGGTTAGAGAACCGCTCCGTTTGGGTTTCACACTCATCGTGTATATTCCCCTTCTCATATATTTCATATAATAAGTGTTCAGTCTAAAGTGAATCACCTTGTACCTTGATTTAATCGCCGCCAGCTTAAATAGGTTGTGACGTACCTGCCAGTAGGACGCACACGACATAAAGACAGATAGCAGTCAGAAAGAATGTCCGCGTAGCTCAATTGGTAAAGCGACTTATTCCGGAATGAGGGGACCTGGGTTCGAGGCCCGGCGTGGATAAAAATGACGAAGGAATTTACTTCGTTAAAATGGCGTCCGAACTTCCCGGATGACCCGGCCGTTCAAAATCTCGCAATGGTTTGATTTTCTTTCCACACCGCGAGATAGGAAAAATCAGAGAATCCCTTCTCCAGCGCTTCGAAAAATATATGTGTGTGACGTTGCATTCCACACACTAGATTGACTGGGAGTTCTCAAGTGCACGTTCTACAGCGGATGGCTGCCTACAACGACTCATGGTCACGGCTGACCCGTGGGCCATGCCCCCGGCCCTCTTTCGGGGGGAGATGTGACGTACCTGTCAGCAGGACGCGCACGACATAAAGGCATATAGCAGTCAGAAAGAACGTCCGCGTAGCTCAATTGGTAGAGCGACTTATTCCGGAATGAGGGGACCAGGGTTCGAGGCCCGGCGTGGACAAAAATGACGGAGAAATTTACTTCGTTATAAGGTCTTCCAGTGCATGTTCACCCGCGAAAGAGTAATCTTCACGACCAAACTTTGCAAACCAATACTGACACAATCGACCGCTTGCAGCATCCCAACCATGCATAGCACATATTTTTTTATTTATTTTTTTCGCATTTGCGTCACTTTTTACCCTTGCGATAGAAAAACAGCATTAAATGACGAAAATAAACCTTTTTGTCTCCTGCTTTCAACCCAATGCCAAATGAACACATCTGAACCGATTACGCCGAACTCCTTTTATACACTCATCGTCAAAAAAATAGTTGCACCCAGAAGGACGTGTCAGATTGCAATGCTATTCGGGAGGAAGGTAAAGGTTGCCAGGAACAGTAAATGATTAAACGTTGAGACTGGATATGGGCAATATTTATTTAGCTACACTCCAATAAGTAGTGTCTCTCAGTATGGCGTCGGGCCGCCATGTTTGCTATATACAGCATGCCAGACGTCTCGGCATGGAGTTGTACAGGTTCCTAATGGTGTCCTGCGATAAGCCATCCCATGCAACTTGAATCCTTTCACGCAGTTCCTGCAGATTGTGCGGTAGGGGTGGAGTGTGGATAGCGAGTTCAATAGCATCACACACATTTTTAATCGGCGATAAGTATGGCGATGCGGCTGGCCATGCCAGAGTGTCAGTGCCTTGAAGGCAAGCTCTAGAGGCAGCAGCAGTATGCGGACGAGCGTTGTCCTGTTGGAATATTGTACCGGAGTGAGCGGTCAGAAAAGGTAAGGCCACTGGTTGCAGGACTTCATTTACGTAACGTTGGGTGGTCAAAGTGCCTGTAATGAACACCAAAGGTGATTAAGCATTGTAGGCAATTGCACCCCACACCATGACACCAGGCCTTTTGGACGTGTGACGCTCGACAACAAACCGTTCATCTTACCGCTGACCTCGGTACCTCCACACAGATACGTTGGTCGTCTCCTCCAAGACAAAAGCTGGACTCGTCACTAAAGATCACCCTCTGCCATTCTGAGTGGCTCCATGACAGTCTGGCACGACACCATTGCAGTCTTTGGCGACGATGTAATGGTGTTAAGGGTAGTCGTCGTAACGGTCTACGTGCGTGTAGTCTTACGTCGTGCAGCCGTCTGCCAATGGTGCTGGCACTAATCGGACGATGCATGGACGGCACCTCTGCTCGCTGAATATCCACAGTCGTGGCTATTGGGTCAGTGTGCGCATGCCGGACAACCCGTCGGTCCTCTCTCTCCGTGGTTCGTCTAGGTCGCCCACACCCTTCCTGTCGCTGCTGCGTGTTTGTTTGATCCACTGCCGTCAACAGCGTGCTATGGTGATATCCACACGACCGGTACGGCGCGCAATACAGCGATAAGACTCCTGCAACTGCTCGAATTGCTCCCGAACTTTTCTCCGAGGCATTCTTTACTTACAAAGGATGCAACCAACACAACAGCACTAGCCAGAATGGCAAGCACGCGCAACGGAACGACTTTATATAGCCAGTCAGGCACAGCGCTACGACCCCTCCTTGCTGGCGTCACATGCGCCGCCGAGCGTGGTACTTGAATCATTTGCATGTCTCACGATGTCAAACCTACCCACCAAGTTTCATTTCTGTCGGTTGCTTCCTTCTGTGTGCAACAATTTTTTTGATGGTGAGTGTATATACGTGTCGCAACCTCACCTTCCAGAAAATGTAAATATGATGCGCCTGCAATGCAAATTTACATTTAAAATTGATACTTTTACACAACCCATTAATTCCACTGTTTAAAACAAATAGTTGCAACATCAGTTTTGAGAGGAAATATATTGGAGTGAAATGCAAATAGAAGACAAAAAATGAAATGCCAAAAAAATGCGATTTTTCTCGCATTTCATTTCTTCAGTGCTGAACATTGATATTCCTCCCAAACATGATAGAAGCGACAGTACAAATATATTTTTTTTGGTTGGACTTCCGAAGTGTTACGTGTATCTTTCAGCTCTAGTTGCGGGCGGGTTTGTTTGCGTTTAAGATCCCGGCTCTTGAGACGCTATAAATAGTTCGAAGCTATTTCGGCTGGAAGATTTTGACTTGTTTCCTTCAACCATTGTTTCGGATTACAATTGAATTTTGATCTTGTTGTTTAGTGTCTTATAAACTCACGCAACAACATTTCATTACACTGTTGCGTATAATTTTGAGGGAAACAAACTACGTGGACTCGAGCACAACGTGATAGAAGCAATAATATTGAAGGTTGTTTCAACAATTTGGGGCTGGCATTCCGAGATGTTACGTGCGTCCTTCCGCCGCAGTTGCCTGTCGGATTGTTTACTGTTTTAGACGGCACCTTTCCGTGTTACTACGTAGTATAAATAGTTCCACTATTTAAAAAAAAAAACGTTCCGCGATACTCATTTGCATTTCAATGAAATGCAAATGGAATACAAGAAACGCAACGCGAGAAAAATATGAAATTTTCTTGCATTTAATTCCTTCAAAGATTCTATTGCCATTCCTCCGTTAGCACATTCTTCCACCTCATCTTTATTATTTATTTCATCTTGGCGTATGTGGTCATTTGGCTCCTTGATTTGTGCGTGTGTGTGTTCCTTGGCGCTTATTTAATTACAATTATAGTTTTTTTTAATTCCTCTATTTTGATTTCTGAAATATATTTGAATTAAATGTTTTCGTACAATATATCCTATTCATAATTTTAGAAAAATTAGGGAAACCCTGGCCCAGTGGTCTTAGCGATGGCTTCTGATCATTCGTCCGAAACGGGTCGGGGTCCGAATCCCGGTGATGTTGTGTTTTTGTCTTACGGCACTGGCTCTCCCCTTCCCTGGAGCCAGTGGTGCTAAATTGGGACGGGCGACTGCTTATAGCCCATTAAGTTGCTCACGGCGGTCATTAAACCTCCAATAAAAAAAAATAAAAAAAAGACCCTGGCCCAGAGCCTAGTAGGTAAATAAATAACCTTGTTACATAGCATCCTACGTTTTTTTTTTTTTTTTTTTACCAACTGATTTCCTTTCAAAAACTAAGTTTCTGCGTCTGCGCCTGCCACTGACATTTATAATAGAAATGAAAATAGCGGCATAGGGATGGGATAAGTTATTCATTCTTGAGAGTTCATTCATCATTCGTGCAAAAGAGTCATTCACAAGTGATAATTCAAATGAGTACAATGAATGATTACCAGAGCACATTTAAGGAGACTAGTAGCCAAAAATATAAAAATGCATAGTTGAAAAAATGGATGCAGTTCAGTTCTGCATTCTGCTATAACCCCCCAGCCCCCCAAACACACATACCTAGGGTTGGGTTTCAGCTTGTTGAATTTATATCAAAGTAGTGGGCAAAATAATGTGATCCAAGTATCATGATTGAAACGAATTCTTAATGTATGAAAATTTCTCCCAATTACAGATGTGTTAAAAAAACTAATGCTTTCGAAAGATTTGAGGATGGACTGAGGGCGACTATATATTTTTTGTGGACTCCTAAAAAAGTGGAAAGAAATATAATTTTTTTCTTTACAAGGCAGTTCCTTGTAGTTTTTGATGTGCTATCTGAAAAAAAGAAAGAGAAAACTGTAGAATTTTGTCAATTCTTCAGGCATACTGCATAATTCTGGGGCCCTTGTAAATGCGGAGCCCGGGGCTGCTGCGTCCCCCCCTTAAATGGGCTCTGATGGTCACTCACTTTGCATCCAGTCTCGACCGTTGCCTCACTACAGTCAACGAAGAAATCATTCTATACTCCAAAGAGCCTGCGAGGTCAGCAAAAATTGGCAAATTGCCCAAAAACAGCACGAGAGCTCCACTATTCACCGTTCACGATAAATGATTCTCCACGAGCCAGCTCATGGCTAACAAGCTCATTCACAGCTTTTTTTCTTTTTTTTTTTTTTTTTTTGAAAGCTGGCCAAAAGAGCAAGAACTTAGGAGACTAATTTACCATTCATTCATTAATGAATCTTCCATCGTGGTGCAGAATTCGAGCACACAATTCAAATGTATGTCATTCATGTATCATTCCCATTCTTAAGTTTCCCTATTATTTCCTAGCTAACTGATAATTGCTCACTTACATAACGGTTGATACTTGTTAATTCCCAACCAGCGGCGGGCTGGCGATCCATAAACGGCCCTGGAAACTATTTTGTGAGGCCCACTTTTGGGAAAAATTATCAAGGTACCCCACCTCTAAATAACGTTTTGTTAGTATCGCCGTTTACTGTTTAAACATCTTTTCAACACAAGTCTATTAAACACTAGTTTTTTTGTTTTGTTTTTTTGTATTTAGACAATAATTGACATTTTACACATTTTCCTGGACAGCAGATTCCTAGTAAAATTTGATGTAAGAATAAAATTACTTCCGTTAATGAGAAGCAACAGATAAGGCACGTTCTCTGAGAGCGCAGGAGTATTTATTATATTTTTAAAAATTTTACTGCGATAACTGAATTCATAATTTGTAAACAGTTACTTCGCTTTTAGTGAGAACGGAAATCCAAATACGTCAAAAAGTATTTTTTTTTTCCAAGACTTATCATTAATGAAAAAATTGCGAAAAAATATTTTGAAAAAACTGAAAATGTCGAGAAATGCAAGAATTTCAGTGCAGATGTATAGAGTGCAAAAAAAAAAAAAAAAAAAAAAAAAAAAAGAAATTAAAGAGTGCGAAAATTAATTTTTATAGACTTTCCAGAACTGTAATTCAAGAATTATTATTACCATAAAGCAGAAAAAAAAAGAAAAGAAAAAAGTAAATCACACGTAGATCCCGTTCAAAAAAGTAATAAAAGAAACATGCACATATAAAAAGCACCAGCTCGAAAATTCTGCTGTACGTGATCCTCAATGTATTAACGTACACGATGAATTTCGGGTTTTAATTCCAGACTACTGATAACATGTTTGATTAGATTGCATTGATTATTTAACTGTATTCAGCAAAATCGAACTGAGGTAAAAGATATCATCCCAAAGGGGCGGAGCTTAACTTTGAAAGTCGAGAAAGAGGAAATAAGTGTAATAAACAGTGTCTGGCTCAACAGAACAATTGCTAAATAGCCACTCCCCCACCCCCACCCCCCTTTCAGAAATCCGATAAAGTGGTAAACAAACTTTGCCTTTGCAGTTTTAGTAAAACTTGGTTTTCTTCTACAAGAATATTGAACTACAAGTATATATGCTTTTTTTCTTCAGTTAATATAAGGGCTACCGGCCCAGAATATGGCGGCCACCGAGAATATTCCCGGTATCCCGGCGGCACATTCGGCGCCTGTTCCCGACATTACTTTTCTTATTGGAAATTCGTTTCCGAACTCATCCGACTGCGACTTTAGTGCATGTTGCAGTTATGGGCTTATGGGGAATTGGATAATCGTTTACAGCGGTGAGAACAAACCATTCGCGATGAAGAGTCATTCGTTCACTACTATAGTGGTAGAAACTAAATACACGTTAACATCCCCTAAGGGCAGCAGTAAATGTGCTCAAAATGTTCGTTACAGTAAAAAGTGTCCGACTGAGAAATGATTTTTATTTGGAATTTTAGAAGATCATCGAGGGAAACAGTCATATGCTTTCATAAATCCTATGCTGCAAACTTCAGGATGCGTGAAAAAATCTTTTGTTCTTTGCAGATGCATACGCATAATGCCTTTTGCTCTTTGTATATGTATGTGCATAATAATGCCTTTTGTTCTTTAGATAAGGTGTTTGAAAAGTTGTAAACGTTTTTTATGAATGTATCCTGAAAAGTTTTTGGATACATTCATAACAAGTAGAAATTTCAAGGAAAAAATATATTACCATTTAATCATAAAAGTACATTCCTCCCAACTTGAGACATCTCTTTGCACGGTCATACATCTGCAAGGTTCTGGGGAATTGGACCGGGTGTAAACCTGTTGAACTCCCTCATCACGCTGTTTTGGATATCTGAAACGCTGCCAAAATGGAGCCTCTTCAGGTAGGATTTCACATTCGGGGATCACAAAATAATCATCAGGTGCTGCATACGGCGAATACGGGGAGATGGTGAAGGACTGCAACGCGCTTCCGTTCGAGAAATTTCTTGGCGATGGTTGCGTTGTGTGTAGGCGCATTGTCGTGAAACAAGAACAACTCAGCTGACTCGTCCGCTTACTGTCTGACGCGCCGACTTCTTTTCAAAAGTCTGCCCATTTTTTTTTTTTTTTTTTTTTTTGATTTAACGACCACCGTGAGCAACTCAATGGGTTATAAGCAGTCGCCCGTCCCTAATTTAGGGTCACTGGTTCCAGGGAAGGGAGAGAGCCAGTGCCGTAAGACAAAAACACAACATCCATGCCTCACCGAGATTCGAACCCGGACCCCTTGCGGACAATTGATCAGAGACCATCGCTTAGACCACTGCGCCACAGTGGCGGCCAGTCTGTCCACCACTCCTCTATAAAATTCGGAGTTAAAACCTGCCGGTTAAAATTCTTTGTGCGCAGCTCCTTGTCAACCGGAACAATCACCAACATCGTTTTGGTTCGAGACTTTTGGAACCGGAGTTTGTAACGTACCAGGAGATGTGACGTACCTGCCAGCAGGACGCACATGACATAAAGGCAGATAGGAATCAGAATACATGTCTGCGTAGCTCAGTTGGTAGAGCGACTTGTTCCGGAATAAGCGTACTCGGGTTCGAATCCCGGCGTAGACCAAAAATGACGGAGAAATTCACTTCGTTATAATGGCGCCCGAACTATCCGGATGACCCGACCGTTCAAAATCTCGCATTGGTGTGATGTTATTTCCACACCGCGAGATAGGAAAAATATGAGCAGCACTTCGAAAGAAAAGAAAAATAAGGGGGAGATGATGTAACGTACCAGGAGATGTGACGTACCTGCCAGCAGGACGCACATGACATAAAGGCAGATAGGAATCAGAATACATGTCTGCGTAGCTCAGTTGGTAGAGCGACTTGTTCCGGAATAAGCGTACTCGGGTTCGAATCCCGGCGTAGACCAAAAATGACGGAGAAATTCACTTCGTTATAAGTTCTGTCGGCTTCAGTGGATATTTTTTCAACCCACGCAGCTGATTGTCTTTCGATTCCGGAAATGTATCAAAGCACCAGGATTCATCACCAGTTAGAATTTTATTTAAAAATCCTGGATCAGTCTTCTACTCAATGAAATCCTGACACAGAGAAATTCACTCGTCTCCTGTTCCCCCGTTAATGTATGCAATGCGAAGCGCAAGCACACTTTACTCTTTTTTTTTTTTTTTTTTTTCAGATCTTCGGCAACAATCGAACGCATGGCATCCTTTCTGATCATTCGTAAGGACAAGTGACGATTTTCCATTAACACCAACAGAATTTTATCTATTGACAAAGTTCAGTAGGTGTTAATAGAAAATCGTCCCGTACGAGACTCGGAGGACCTATAACTCCGCACGTTGTTGTGAACATCTTTTCCCCTTCACAAAATCGCCCTTACTAACGCAAAAATGTTGGACCGTGTAGTGCTTCGTCTCCATAAGCTCAAATCACCGTTGAAACTGTTTCAATTGCACTTTTTCCGGCTTTAAAACAAACTTTGATTGCCACTCGTTGCTCACTGCTTGAATCAATTTGTGAACACTTCTGAAACTTGGAACCTAATTTGCCAATTTGTGAACCCTGCTGAAACTTGGAACCCAGACAGTTAAGATTTGATAGTGAATAGTTCCAACAGTGACCGATGGTGGCCCTTGAAGCACTAAAAATAAGTCCTAAACTTTTCAGGCACACCCATGGGAGCCGACAAGGGGGTTCACTTGACTTCCCTGTGGAATTATTTTTCCCTTTATTATATTTTATTTCATTTATTACTTTTTCTTTTTACACTCACAGAACTGGACCACAAGGAAAGATGGAGTTTGGGGCGTTTAATTTAATATCCCAATTTTATTGGAAATTAGGAATTGAAAAACGATAACGTGAAAGCGGAAAATCTAGCAAATCGTAAGGTAGTACCCCCGAACAAGTTCCACTCAGAGTGGTCTGTGCTGAACTTAAAAGGCTTGGCGTGGCCCTGCTCGACACTGTTCATTATTTTGAAAACAGTTACCAATGTACATGATAATACACTATCTACCAAAAAGTAATTGGACACCCCTGCAATCAACGATATCTGCGGCCCTGATACACGTCACGGCCGCCGCCGTTAAATATCGTGTGGGAAACAACAACGCAACAAGTCGCATGCAAGGTGCCACGCAGTTCGGAGCTCTCTGATTTCGAGAAAGGTGTAATCGTCGGGTATCACAGAAATGGCCGATCCATACGTGACATATCCAGCTAGTTGAAGTACCCAAAATCGACAGTGATCTACGTGATTGGCAAGTGGGAGATGAGAGGTGACTGTCGGAATGTGCCCCGACCCGGCAGACCCACAAAACTGGGAGTTAGAGACCGACGGGTGCTGGCCAGAGAAATTCGGAAGAACCGCACCAAATCGATGGGCCACATGCGCGAGGAGTCTCAACAGCCAACCGGGAGTGTTCTTTCGATGAATACCATCCGTAAGGAAGCCCATCTGCTCGGTTATCATGGACCTGCTGCAGCCCACAAGCCTTTGATCACCAAGTCCAATAGCGCTGCTCGGCTAACGTGGTGCTGAGAAAGTCGACAGTGGACCGTTGAACAGTGGAAACAGGTTCTCTGGAGCGACGAATCAAGGTTCACCCTCTACCGTTCGGATGGCAGGGTCTGGGTTTGGCGTCTGCCTGGAGAACGCCTCCTGCCGGAATGTATTGTGCCAACTGTGAAGTTCAGCGGCGGTGGAATTATGCTATGGGGGTGTTTCTCCTGGTATGGCACGGGACCCTTGGTCGCAATTCCTGGTAGACTCAACGTCGAGACCTACTGCACCATTTCGGATGATGATGCACTTCCTATGTTGTGGCAGTTTTACGGGGTGGACCCATGTTACTTTCAGGATGACAATGCCACCTGTCATGTTGCGAGGTCCACCATGGCTTGGTATGGTGGCAATGGGGTTAATCGAATGGACTGGCCTGCGCAGAGCCTGGACCTTAACCCTATAGAGCACCTCTGGAACGAGTTGGAGCGTCGACTTAAGGGGTGCCCCCACCGTCCGAAATCGGTGAAGGAACTGACCTGTCTTCTCCAAGCCGAGTGGAAGAAAATACCGCTAGCCGTCGTACAACGCCTGGTTGAGAGTATGCCCCGGAGGGTCACAGCTGTAATCGCCGCTCGTGGAGGCTCCACCAACTATTGAAGGTGAATAAACTTCGTTTTCCTTTGCTATCACAGGTGTCCAATTACTTGTTGGTAGATAGTGTTCATGACTATTACTGACATACACTTTCTTTAAGAGCAGCATCAAGTAATAATAATAATAATAGTAGTAGTAGCAGTAGTAGTGTTCTAGTGTAGTAAGTAAGTAGTAGTAATAGTATTAATCTTTCGTTTTCACGAATTACTGTTTTCTACATATTAGCCAAACCTTTATTAATTACACTTGACCCCCCTTGGAAATTTTCCTGCAGGCGCCCATGGGCACACCTTGTAGTTCAAGCTACCGAACGGAAAGGATTTTTTCAAATTTGACTGATAGGTGTGAGTGCTCACGCAGACGGATACACCAATACCAACAGCATGTTTTCATAATCTGTATGTATGTACAGTATGTATTCGTATGTCAGAACGCGTGTTAATAAAGTGCGTTAATCTGCGTTCGTTTAGCATATACAAAGCAACAGCTTTAAACTGCAAATTTGGTGATTAGTTTTAGGTCTTCAAAAAATTGCGTATCACTATCGGTATCTTTTTGACTGCCTCATATGATAGAGGAAACAATAGCAGATATTCTCTGCAACATTAATATCACCGATATTTCCCTTAATGTTCACGAAAAATCTTTGAACAGGACACTCGTCAATGAAGTTCCAACGTCCCTCCGAGTTGGAGAACGAAGACATGCGATCGTTGATGTCAGCTGAGATTCGGTAGTCCATTTCCACAGTAACTGATTACCAGAGATGAAAACGGGTCACGGGTCGGCGGGTCACCGGGTCAACAATTTCTTGCGAGTCAAACAGGTAGGGTCAAAGTGTTCATTACTCGATTTCGATCCGGTTTTATTTCTGGGCTATTTTTGAAAAGAAAAAAATATTTCAAAGAACCCTTCAGAGGTCTTTGAAATAATACTTCAGAGCTGCAGAGTATGATCCAGGAACTTTCTGAAAAAGGTAGAGAAATGGGATTAAACATGAACTTTCAAAAGACAAAACTGAAGTACAATGCTTTTACAAGGAATTATAAGATTTATCAATTGATGGAGTAACAGCTGTTGATAACCATTTCCTACATTTACCTTGGGCAGCAGATATCAAACAAGTGTCACATTAATGAAGAAATTAATTGGCGTAAAAAACTTGGTTGATGAGCTTTTGGAAGAAACAGTACAATTTTTAAGAGCAATGTGCAAAAGAAAAGTGTTTGATCCTTATATACGGAGCAGAGACGTGGACCTTAACTAAAAAGCCATACGAAGACTGCAGGCAACTAAAACAAGCATGGAGAGGTGCATGCTTGGCGTAACCATTAGAGATAAGAAGAGGAACTCATGGATAAGGAAAATGACAAGAGTGGAAGACATCATGATCAAAGTAAAATCCCTGCAATGACAATGAGCTGGACATATTGCCAGTAGAACGGACCACCGTTGAAAAAGCGAAATTTTAGACTGGATTCCAAGGGACAGGAAAAAGACCCAAAAGAAGACCACGTGGGAAATGGGTGGATGGAAGAGATCGGCCCAAGACAGTCCTTTGTTGAAGAAACTTCGGGAGACCTTCATCCAGCAGTGGATTGATAATGATTGATAATGCTGCTGTTGATATATTCGAATATAGTTCAAAGCAGATTTGTCAGGGTCAGGTCCAGGACGAGTTCGGATCCAAAATTTTTGGGCTAAAACTTGTTGACTGATTATATACATATAATCACAATTTTGGTATTATATATATATTAATACATATAAAAATTTTAAATAGAGTACAAAAATTTTCTTATGCTCTTATATCGTAAATGCGGATTCCAAGAAATCTACACATACAAGTGATGAAAAATGTAAAAATGTTATTCCTTTGCTTTAATTCAGTAATGGACTTCGGATTTCACCATAGGGTGGTGTAAAATATTGAGGACGCTAGTAAAGGTAAGGCTGTGCTGGAGAAAATCCCCCCCCCCCCCCGAAGGTAAAAATGTTCTCGCCTTACTACAAGCGTGTTTCTGATTATTAAGAAATCATTACAGTGTTCCTGAAAATGTATGGTGTAAGTTATTCCCTTGCCATTTCGTTTCATCCCCTTTGGATTATTTAGATTAGCAAATAGTAGCAAAAAAACAACTACTAACTAACCATTTCGATGCCATTTTGAAGTGCCTCGATTTTTTTTTTTTATAATATTTTTGTCACAGAGTGTAAACCACCACCGCCACGAAAAAAACACACCTTATTATGGGAAAAATGTCTAATAATTTGCTATTGTTAACAATTAGGTAGCAAATATTTTGTTGTATTGGAAGCACTAATGTCACTTAAGCTACACTGAGGTTTAACCATGTAAATGGAAAGTCAGCATCCAAAAGACTGGAAAAAACTGAATGCTAGCTACCAAAATATGATGATGTATTGCAGTGCAAACATCTCTACTGTGTGGAATTATGGAATTAGCTGAAGTAGTCTGAGTTATCAGTGCTCTAAAATTTGCCCCTTCAGCGAGGATTGTTAAATGTTTTGTTGAAGGATGATAGAAATTTCAGATTGAAGTCCATGAGGATGTTTTTTTATTATTGTAATACTTTCCCACATTTTCTTATTTTTTTTAAATTTATTTCTTTAAATTTTCAGTTATAAACGAACACAATTAGACTAAATATAAGTGGAGATCGCCCGAAAACCTACGGTAGGGGGCATTTATAGATTTTCGGAGGGGGGGGGGCTAAGCACTCCCGAGAAGATGCCTGAATGCATCACTGTGTGCTGCTTTCTGATGTTCGAGGTGGTTCTGGGTGAGTACTGGAAGAGACATGGCTGATGGCGTGAGAACACAATATGACGTTTCGCTTCCGCAAGCAAATGAGTACGGGACAGCTGCACCCTCCGCCCCAACGGTTCCGACACCACCGAGAGAATGTGAAAGAAGCATTAGTTTAATGAATGACATTTTCATACCAATAAGGATAAAGTGTTATGTATTAACAGTTTTTTTACACATAACTACGCATCCTTCAGAATTTGATTACCTGAAAGGAGAAACAGAAAACAATCTTTTTTTCTTTTATGACAGTCAAGAAAAAAAAAAAAAAATTATCCGTGCAAAACATTATGGCATTAAGTGTATTTTTTATATTCAAGAATAAATAATTTAAATAATTTCAGTTTTTAGGCCAAAATTCTTGATTGTTACTTATTTATTGACTCACCTTGTTTGTATTTTCGTATAAATCGGAATAAATAAATCATTGAACACTGTTACACGGCAGTTACGTGTTTTGTGTGAATGATCGTAAGGCATTTCAAAGAGGCTGTCCATAGTTCTCTAAAAGAATTAAATTTGCATGATATGATTAACTTTAGCCTAAGTGTTTGAAGCACTTTGTACAAGCATAAAACAAGAACAATCATTTTAATTACAACGTGCGCATTTGTGTTACACCCAATAAAGTACTACATTTTGGTTTTACGGAAAATAGCTGTAGGTCCCAAAGAATTTGGATTACTAAGACGTCCATAAAACCTAGTTAATAATATGGAATTTAAAAACTTCAGTTATTGAAAGCTAATAGATTTTTCCAAAAGGACTTCGAAGACATTTTTTGCAAGGGCGTCCCGAAGGCTGTCCGGTACCTAACAGGACCCAATGGTAATTTTGTTCAGAGGAATGTCGTGGTTTTGGCACTTACATGAAGAGCAAATTATTGAAATTATATTTCGAAGTGCCACCCCCTTATGTGGGTTATTTACACTCACAATGGCGTCGCTAGACAGTTAAGGGGCTGTCATCTGAAGACGCACCAATAATCTCCAAATAAACTTTTCGTCTAAGTTAAAAAATTAATTAATTTCTGAAGCCTTTACAGAGTTCAGAATATCATCATTATTACTTAATTTAAATAAACTATCAATCACCAAAATACTAATAAAAGAGACAAAAATGCCAATGGAAAATCTACAAATATGCTAGCAAAAGACTCGTGGTGAACCACCTCTTGACTTAAGACACATCCCACGTATCATCGGTCGTGTGATGGTGTTCGTATTTCCTTTTTTTTCTTTTTTTTTCTCTCTCTTTTTGTTTTTAGCTAAAGGCTTTTAACAAAAGTTGGGAACACACAGTATGCGCCTGGTGGACGTGGAGATCAATTACACGCCGAGAGATTTGGGGTGTCGGTCAGGGATGTAGAAGAGCCTTAGGGCGGCTTAGCGGCGGTAAGAGTAGTATAAAAGGACAGCAACGGCTTAAACCGCAGCCCATAGCCTTAACATTAGGCTGCGGCCGGGCAGACGCAGGCAGCCGCAGCCGGGCGGACGGAGGGGGCGTGGTCAGTAGCAGCCTCCAATTCCTCGCACCCACCCCCGACCGAAGTGTGTGCTTAACTCCAGAGATAGTAGTATTTATTGGACTTTGTCAAATTTTGGGGGAAATTATTGAAGGTTTATTCATTATTTTTATTTATTTTCCCCTCTCTCGCCCCATCCCCTTAGGTTATTTTTATGTAAAACTTTTTTCCCTCGTAATTTGTTCATGTATATTTTTTTTCGATTAATTTTCATGAATTCCTCATGTTTCTTCACTAATGAAAATTATGTAGGACAAGTATTAATTATTCATTTCTCTTTTTTTTTCTCTCGAATAATCCGTTCATGTCCTCATCTCAAGAAATGTTATTATGATATCTTGTTTTTATTCATAAATGGATCTTTTCTGTCATATCGAATTTATTTTTCTTACTTCTGCGTATGCATGGTCGTTATCTGTCCTGCCCTCTTGCGATGCTTCTTGGAACTTGCGATGGATCTTTGATTTTGAGGGATGGCAACGACCGAGTGGGAAAGGGGTTAAATATAGGGGAATGTCAACTCGATGTGCTGTCCCCTAGCAGTGCTTCTTGGAACTTCCGATGGATCTTTGATTTTGAGAGATGGCAACGACCGAGTGGGAAAGGGGTTGGAGATAGGGGGATGTCAACTCGATGTGCTGCCCCCTAGCGGTGCTTCTTGGAACTTTCGATGGATCTTTGATTTTGAGAGATGGCAACGACAGAGTGTGTAAAGGGGGTGGACATAGATGGATGCCAACTCGATGCTGATGTGCTGCCCCAAGCGGTGCTTCTTGGAACTTTATTGTTTTGATGGATGTTTGATTTTGGGGGATGGCAACGACCGAGTGGGGAAAGGGCACTGCGTAGGTGTTAGATATGATGGTGCTTCTTGGAACTTTATTTTTTCGATGGATCTTTGATTTTGAGGGATGGCAACGACAGAGTGGGGTCCGTTGAGATTTTTGCAATTATTTCTGTGGTTTTCAAGCGGGATTTTTCCCCTCTTCGATGCTATTTTTCCCCGGAGGAAATTTTTACGTAACGATGCTGGGGAATTTTCTTTCCAAGGGAATGAAAATGCTCTGATGGTCTTAGCGAGGTTCTAACTCACGATGATTTGGTTTCAAAAAATGGTCAGGTGGTCAAATGGTTTTCGTGCACTACGTATTCACTCTATTTTTTTTTTAATTTCTTTTACGTTATTTCTTCATGTGTTTTTATACATTTTTTGTATGTTTTGAGGGAGTTTTTATGTGTAGATGTAATGACTTTTCTTTTTCCTCCATTTAATTTTATTTCACGCCATGAGGCGAGGAAATGCTTCTTTAAAAACGATTTCGTTCCTGTTCGCAGTAACTATTGGACTTTGACAAAATTTTTGGGAAATCAAGCGGAAATGTAGACATGTTAATTCTGAGTAACTCGCCCTTCCAATATTTTTTTCTAGTCGTAATGTTTTCATGTACTATGTATTCCCTCTCTTTTTTTTTTTATAACTTTTACGTTATTTCATCATGTATTTTTTATATTTTTTTGTATGTTTTGAGGGAGTTTTTTCGTGTAGATGTAATGAATTTTCTGGGGAACTTTTCTTTTTCCTCCATTCAATTTTATTTCAGACCGTGAGACGAGGAAATGCTTCTGTAGAAACGATTTCGTTCTTCTACGCAGTAATTACTGGACATGTTAATTCTGATCCTTTCACCCCTGCAATAATATTTTCTCGTAATTGTTTTGCATGTTCAAGAACTCTACAGATCTTTCCCGGTTAAAATTCTGCTGAAACAATATTTTCGGTCTTTATTTCACATATCATTATAGCTTCCCAATTTTCGATATTTTCTTCTTCTGTCTTTGAAATTTCGTTAAACTTCTCAATAGGTCAGGATTTTTTTTTCTTTTCTTTTTTTCTTTTTTTTTTTTTTTAGGCCAAAATTCTTTTTTTTTAGGCCAAAAAAACCTACGAGTCCTTTTATTCAGACAATTTTTTTTTTCATTTCATTTCAGCAAACGATTATTTTAGATGTAACAAATCGTCAGATTTTTGTTTCCTTATATAGCATATTTTCCCTATTTTCCAACTTG
The DNA here is from genome assembly GCA_039090855.1 of Macrothele yani. NCBI lineage: Eukaryota > Metazoa > Arthropoda > Arachnida > Araneae > Macrothelidae > Macrothele > Macrothele yani. Next base: position 58,054,419 of record CM077010.1, read on the forward strand.
CTTAAAAATATTCCTCAAAGCTTGCATGTATGTAAAATATGCATTTTTTTATTCTTTCGTAGTTTGCTATACTTTTCGGGAACTGCCTCGACAGGAAAGCATTCATTGTCAAGACATACAACCTAAAACCTTTTTTCTTTCGATAAAATTTGTATTCTTTGGGCTGTATATTTTTCTGTCTCGTCCGAAAAAACATTCATTCTAGAGGCAAAGCGAGTAATTCCGTTCTTCCCATAAACATTATTTTTTTAACGTTTTACTAACTCACCAAAAAAGCAGTTATTCCCCACCCCCATAGTGAAAATAAAGAAATTCTTACTTCTTTTCCATACATAGCGACTCAATCTATTTCTTTTCGAAATGCTGGTCATGGCATTTCAACTAAAATTTCATACTTTCACCAAAAATCATATTCTTAAACAAGCTATTTTTTTTTTTTTTACTTCATTTCTTTGATGAGGTGAGTAAAGAATTTTTTATTCTTTACTCACCTCATCAAAGTCAGTAAGAACTCCCTAATCTCATTCCTTTTACTCATTCAGTTCACTTTAAATTGAGATGTTTCAAAAATTTGCATATATTTCATTCACTTAATGTACAGTTCTTCCGTGTCCGTCCATTCATTTTTAACTTCTGTGCCTGCTGCATTTTTCTTTAGACGTTTAGTTTCATTGACCTTTTCTTTCGTTTTGACGAAGACTCTTATTATTCCACATAACTTTGAGAAGATTTAAGGTTTCTTCCCGATATCGTTGCATACGCTGTAACATGCCTGCACCACAGAACGCACATGAGATAAATGTAGATAGTGGCGTGAGCATTTGTCCGCATAGCTCTGTTGGGAGAGCGACTTACTCCGGAGTGAGGATACCCGGATTCGATGCCCAGCGTGGACACATATCAGGGTGAAATTTACTTCTTCATAACGCTTATCTTTTAGAACTCTTCTCCACTTATTCTTCCATGATATATTCTTTTTTTTTATTTATTTGATATTCCGAGTTGTATACATTTACTATCCAAAAAGAGAAATATTTAATGTAAAGGTATATTCTTCCAAACTGGGGAAATATATGCATATATTAGTTCATGTTCAGTTAAGGGAAATGCAAGAAAGAAGCCCTATAAGTGAAAGCTCAACCTACAGACGGATAGATTGTTCACGCTCTCTCTACTCTATGACATTTCTTTACTGAATGAACCATGGCCTTTTTTTTTCATGAACCGCTTTAAAATCTTCGTTCTCCCTTTACTATTGTCAGATTCCATGTCCCTCCAGTTCTTTACTGAGAAACAGAAGCATTTATTGAATTTTAATTTATTAAGAGAGTAGAACTCTTTTAGGCCATCGAAGTACTTTCAGGTCTTTCATTACAAAAATTTTCATTGTCATGAAAGCAGGCATAATCGAGATGATTTACAATCGTTTCAATGAAAGTGTTTACGTATTCATTGCTCTGATGTCAGATTTCATTTTCTTATACTTCGAACAAAAATGTGTTTGAATAATTCGTCGAGAAAACATTTATTTCATATATATATATATGTTTTGCATCCGAATCAAACGAACTAAAAAAAGGAGAGACGCACTTCAATGTTTTTTCCTCTTATGAGTGGAATACGGGAATATGATACCAAAATTAAAGAATATCGCCTTTCCTCTCAACACCTCACATCTATGTTTTTTTTTTTGTTTTTTTTTTTAATTTTCAATAAGCTGTTTCTATATTTTTACACCTGAATAGAATTATTTATTGAAAAATTCTAAGTAAGAGGAAAAATGGTTTTGTTGATTTCCTAAGAGGATGATTTTGGAAATTTTCGTTTTCTGATAATCGTTAAAATCTCATAGAATAATATGGGAAAACTAGTATGCATAAAAGACTGTTTTAGATCGGGTAAAATTCTGTAAACAGTCGTTTTCAAAAGAAGAAATTATGACAGGACGAAAATGAATTGAAAGAAAAAGTACCATGACAAGCTTCGGAAAAGTAGAAAATAAAGAGGGAGAAAATGGAAGGAAAGAAGATGCACTTCATGAAAAAATCATTAGAAATCGCTACGGCTGAAGGTCCCCCGAGCGGGTTCATAAACAAATACTCGTATTAGCCATTTAAAGAATAGGGGTGTCAGGAAAGCCACTTAACCCTTGTTGTCGCCTTCATGTAGCGTACGGAGGTGGTGAACTTCACCAAACATGGATCCATAATATTTTAAAAACCCATTCAAGTTTACGGAGGTTTTACGGCCACGCCAGTGACCTTCATTCAGGTTTACTGAGCTATTAAGCCAACGCCAGTTTCCTTCATACATACAGAACATAAGTTCACTTTCTCATTCACACTCATGCATACAGAAAAAAAATTAAATAGTGCTGTTTGAGCTGCATGGAGGTGTCAAGACGGGGGTGGGGACTTCCATCTATCATTCAATTCTGCTAAAACCGTTGAAGGATGTGAGCTATTCTCACTAGCTCCTCCATGCTCGCTGTCTTACTTGAGGTTAACCACCTCGGGCTGTTAAATTAAATCAATAACCTCAGCTTCTGAATATGACTCCGAAGTCAGATCGATAAGCTCAGGCTCCGAAGTTAGGTCAATAAGTTCTGGTTCTTGGGTAGACTCTTCCACAACCCAGAAGTTTTCCCACTGTGATGGCGAAGGAAGAGACCTAATCCATCGATTCACGTAGAAATCGTCTCTAGATTCCTGGAGGAGAGAAAAATAAAATAAAAAAAAGCATAAAAATAAAAATAAAACCCTGCATCCTAGATAAAGCAAAAAGAAAAATTAAAAATATTCTTACCGAGTCGAAGTCCATGGGAGATGTAGGGGAATTATATCCAGACGACATATTTGAATCTATGGATTAACAGTATCGTAGCTCAAGAAAAGACATAAAGGTTAGAGAAGCTGTGGGATTCTGAGATCTTTCATGGTCCTTTTATACTCGCAGAAGGAATGATAAGGAGAGATCATGTGATGCATACACGGAATAGATTGGTCTTTGAGGTCAACTTAAATCGGTAGATATCGCTCTATTTTATAAACTTTCAGATGTACAGGAAATAACATCTTTCTCAAACACCACAGTTCATGTGATATTTTCCCTAATGGTGGAAAATCTAACAAAGCAAGTAATCTTCTCTGTTTACACAGATAAAACAACTATTCCTTCTAAGGAGGTTAAAATATTCTAACGTGTATCTATTCAATTATCTGAACCGTTAGACATGGGACACAGGTTGTTTATTTAAGGTCAAGCGTAAATGGAATCGATAGCACTCATCCTCCCTAAAGGAAATGACCTACGCATTCATCTCAAAATCATTTGTTCCCTAAGTCAAACGCATGGAGGGAAAAACAAATAATCTTATCGGAATAGCGGAAGTTTTCTACCAAAACTATGTTCGTTGAAAGTGTATGTTTGTTTAGAAAAGATACAGAACAAAGCATTTCCTTTCTCAAGTTAATAATCTGATCGCTTATCTATGTCAGAGGATGGGAACATAATTTTAAAATACAATCTGACTTCAGAAATGAATCTCAAAGCAGAAAAAAATAAAATATGCTAGATTAAAGAGTAACGTAGGTCAGATAAAAGAAATATGTCAGAAAAAAGAAATATGTTAGGAAAAAAATAACTCCCCATTAAAAGAATTAGATCTGACACAAGAAATATGTTATACAGAAGAATAATAGAACTGAATAAAATAATTAGACCTGTTATAAGAAATATGTTAGGAAACAATTAATTTCAATAAGGAAGGTCTAGTACACTAAGACTTATCGTAAATGACATAGAAAAAATAAAACAGAGAAGAAAAAATACATGAAGAACTTACGAATGAAAAAAAAAATATATATCCTAAATTGTTTAATCAAAAAAGTTGTTAAATTAGAATTAAAAACACGAAAAGATTTCCCAAAATATTTGTCAAAGTTCTTATCTCCAGAGATAAGACATTTTCAGTAGGGACACACGTGAGGAGTTCCTCCCCTCCCTGCTGTGGCCCCCGTGAGATGCAACTGGATCACATGACTAAATGAGAGCACTACGGTTGCTCATCACGGGGGCCGCAGCAGGGAGGGGGCGGAACTCCTCACGAGCGTCCCTACTGAAAATTTCTTATCTGTGGAGATCAGAACTTTGACAAATATTTTGGGAAATCTTCTCGTGTTTTTAATTCTGATTTAATAAGTTTTTTGATTAAACAATTTAGGATATATATATTCGTAATTTGTTCGTGTATTATTTCTTGTCTGTTTTATTTTATCTATGTCATTTACGATAAGTCTTAGTGTACTAGACCTGCCTTATTGAAATTAATTGTTTCCTAACATATTTCTTACAACAGATCTAATTATTTTATTCAGTTCTATTATTCTTCTGTATAACATATTTCTTGTATCAGATCTAATTCTTTTAATGGGGAGGGGGAGTTATTTTTTTCTAACATATTTCTTTTTTCTGACCTACGTCACTTTTTAATCTAGCATATTTTTATTTTTCTCTGCTTTGTGAATTAAAATTTGATGAAGGCTTACAATATCCCAATAAAAAACTTAGGGGATAAAATGCTCTGATGGTCCCAGTGAGATTCGAACTCGCCGTAGAACGAATGATAATTCGATTAATTTCTTCTCTGTTTTTTTCTATGTCATTTACGCTAATTCTTAGTGTGCTAGACCTTCCTTATTGAAATTAATTGTTTCCTAACATGTTTCTTATATCAGATCTAATTCTTTTAAAGGGGAGTTATTTTTTCCCTAATATATTTCTCTTTTCTGACATATTTCTTTTATTTGACCTACGTTACTCTTTAATCTAGCATATTTTTATTTTTTTCTGCTTTGAGATTCATTTCTGAAGTCAGATTGTATTTTAGAATTATGTTCCCATCTTCTGACATAGATAAGCGATCAGATTATTAACTTGAGAAAGGAAATGCTTTGTTCTGTATCTTTTCTAAACAAACATACACTTTCAACGAACATAGTTTTGGTAGAAAACTTCCGCTATTTCGATAAGATTATTTGTTTTTCCCTCCATGTTTGACTTAGGAAACAAATTATTTTGAGATGAATGCATAGGTCATTTCCTTTAGGGAGGATGAGTGCTGTCGATTCCATTTACGCTTGACCATAAATAAACAACATGTGTCCCATGTCTAACGGTTCAGATAATTGAATAGATACACGTTAGAATATTTTAACCTCCTTAGAAGGAATAGTTGTTTGATCTCTGTAAACAGAGAAGATTACTTGCTTTGTTAGATTTTCCACCATTAGGGAAAATATCACATGAACTGTGGTGTTTGAGAAAGATGTTATTTCCTGTACATCGGAAAGTTTATGAAATAGAGCGATATCTACCGATTTAAGTTGACCTCAAAGACCAATCTATTCCGTGTATGCATCACATGATCTCTCCTTATTATTCCTTCTGCGAGTATAAAAGGACCATGAAAGATCTCAGAACCCCACAGCTTCTCTAACTTTTATGTCTTTTCTTGAGCTACGATACTATTAATCCATAGATTCAAATATGTCGTCTGGATATAATTCCCCTACATCTCCCATGGACTTCGATTCGGTAAGAATATTTTTAATTTTTCTTTTTGCTTTATCTAAGATGCAGGGTTTTATTTTTATTTTTATACTTTTTTTATTTTATTTTTCTCTCCTCCAGGAATCTAGAGACGATTTCTACGTGAATCGATGGATTAGGTCTCTTCCTTCGCCATCACAGTGGGAAAACTTCTGGGTTGTGGAAGAGTCTACCCAAGAACCAGAACTTATTGACCTAACTTCGGAGCCTGAGCTTATCGATCTGACTTCGGAGTCATATTCAGAAGCTGAGGTTATTGATTTAATTTAACAGCCCGAGGTGGTTAACCTCAAGTAAGACAGCGAGCATGGAGGAGCTAGTGAGAATAGCTCACATCCTTCAACGGTTTGAGCACAATTGAATGATAGATGGAGGTCCCCCTGTCTTGACACCTCCATGCAGCTCAAACAGCACTATTTAATTTTTTTTCTGTATGCATGAGTGTGAATGAGAAAGTGAACTTATGTTCTGTATGTATGAAGGAAACTGGCGTTGGCTTAATAGCTCAGTAAACCTGAATGAAGGTCACTGGCGTGGCCGTAAAACCTCCGTAAACTTGAATGGGTTTTTAAAATATTATGGATCCATGTTTGGTGAAGTTCACCACCTCCGTACACTACATGAAGGCGACAATGAGGGTTAAGTGGCTTTTCGGACACCACCATTCTTTAAATGGCTAATACGAGTATTGGTTTATGACCCCGCTCGGGGAACCTTCAGCGGTAGCGATTTCTAATGATTTTTTCATGAAGTGCATCTTCTTTCCTTCCATTTTCTCCCTCTTTTATTTTCTACTTTTCCGAAACTTGTCACGGTACTTTTTCTTTCAATTCATTTTCGTCCTGTCATAATTTCTGCTTTTTGAAAACGACTGTTAACAGAATTTTTCTCGATCCAAAACAGTCTTTTGTGCATGCTAGTTTTCCCATGTTAATCTATGGGAATTTTGCAATTGTAAGAAAACGAAAAGTTCCAAAATCGTCTTCTAAGAAAACCGAAGTGTTTCATTTTTAGACTCTTTTATTTTCTACTTTTCCGAAACTTGTCATGGTACTTTTTCTTTCAATTCATTTTCGTCCTGTTATAATTTCTTCTTTTTCAAAACGACTGTTTACAGAATTTTACTGATCCAAAACAGTCTTTTATGCATGCTAGTTTTCCCATGTTATTCTATGAGATTTTTATGATTATCAGAAAACGAAAATTTCCGAAATCTTCCTCTTAGGAAATCAACAAAACCATTTTTCCTCTTACTTAGAATTTTTCAATAAATAATTCTATTCAGTTGTAAAAATATAGAAACAGCTTATTGGAAATTAAAAAAAAACCGTAGATGTGAGGTGTTGAGAGAAAAGGCGACATTCTTTAATTTTGGTGTCATATTCCCGTATTCCACTCATAAGAGGGGAAAACATTGAAGTGCGTCTCTCCTTTTTTGAGTTTGTTTGATTCGGAGGCAAAATATATAAAGTGAGAAAATGCAGAGTTTTGCTGGTCCTTGATAAAGCCAAGGCTCGGCATTCTCGACACTTTCTACATTCTGTTTTTCTATTATTTTTTTCTCTTTTTTCACACCGGTCAATATATAACCTTTTCTATGTTGTACTTGGTGTGAATCAAAAATTTTTTGCTTCAGTCTCTTCTTAATAGAATATATATATATATATATATATATATCATCATCATCATCATTGTCAACCATTATCAATCCACTGCTGGACAAAGGTCTCCCCAAGTTTCCTCCACAACGGTCTGTCTTGTGCCAGTCTCCTCCATGTCACCCCTGCATACTTTCGAATTTCATCCACCCATCTCCTATGTGGTCTTCTTCTGGGTCTTTTCCTGTCCCTTGGAATCCAATCTAAAATTTCGGCTGTCCATCGATGATCTGTCCTTCTGGCAGTATGTCCAGCCCATTGCCATTTCAGGGATTTAACTCTGATCATGATGTCTTCCACTCTTGTCATTTTTCGGATCCACGAGTTCCTCTTCTTATCTCTCCTGGTTACACCAAGCATGCACCTCTCCATGATGCTTTGAGTTGTCTGCAGCCTTTGTATGTCTCTTTTAGTTAAGGTCCACGTCTCTGCACCATACGTAAGCACTGGAAGGATGCATTGATCAAACACTTTTCTTTTAAGACATAATGGCATATTGCTCTTGAAAATTATGCTGTTTCTTCCAAAAGCTCTCCAGGCAAGTTTTGTACGCCGATTAATTTCTTCATCAATGGGACCCTCACTTGATATCTGCTGTCCAAGATAAACGTACGTGTCTGTTATCTCCAGCTTTTCTCCATCAATCGATAAATCTTCATTTCTTGTAAAAGCATTGAACATCACTTTTGTCTTCTGAAAGTTCATTTTTAATCCCACTTCTTTACTCTTGTCAGCAAGTTCCTGGATCATACTCTGCAGCTCTGATGGGGTAGTTGCAAAAATGACTACGTCATCAGCAAAACGAAGGTGGGTTAGATAATCTCCATTAATCTTTATCCCCTTGTTTTCCCAGCTGAGCGACTGAAAAACACCCTCCAATGTGGCATTAAAGAGCTTCGGAGATATGGTGTCACCTTGTCTCACTCCCTTTCCAATTTTTACGTGTGTTGTATTTTCAAACAGCCTAATCTTTGCACTTGCATTTTCATAGATGTTATTAATAATATTAATGTATGCATCTTCAATACCGCAGGTTTTCAGAGCCAGTGTAACTGCTGATGGTTTCACCGAATCAAAGGCCTTTTCACAGTCAATAAAAGCCATGCATAATGGAAGTTCATATTCCCTCGCTCTTTCAATTAGTTCTCTCAGCACGTGGATATGATCTATTGTGCTGTAGCCACTCCTGAATCCAGCTTGTTCTCTCGGTTGAGCCATGTCTAGTGCTACCTTCAAGCGGTGTGAAAGAACTTTAGTGAAGATTTTATAAACTACTGATAGGAGGCTGATAGGTCTGTAGTTTCCGAGATCCTCAATGTCACCTTTCTTATGTAGCAGGATCATTGTAGCGGTGTTCCAATCCTCAGGAATCTTTCCTTCATTAAGGCATCGAGTGAAAATTTGGGCGAGTACTGTTTCGATTTCTCCACTTGCTTCTTGTATGATGTCTACAGTAATTCCATCTTCTCCTGGAGCTTTTCCTCGCTTCATGTTCTTGATTGCATGTGCAACTTCTGCTGGAAGGACTGGAGGAACTCTGGTACTGGTATCTTTCATGATGTCTGGAGTGCATATATCAAACAGCAACAAAATTAGCTGGGTCTAAGAACAAGTTGCATGTGAACAAATTATCAGGAAAAACCAAAATGTTGATGCAAAAAAGAAGAGAGATGAGGACAACTAAAGAAGATGTGACTTCCAAAGTGGAATATATAGAGCTATGCAAGACAGTAAGAAAAAGTATCACTGAAGACGTAAGGAAATTCAACTGTGAACTAGTGAGGAAAACAATTGAAAACAACCAAAGCCTAAAGATAGCAAAGGGACATCTCAGTAAGGGAAGAAAACAGATTATGGCACTGAGAAAAGAAGATGGTTCTGTAACAAGAAATAGAGGCGAAATTTTGACAAGAGTGAAAGATTTCTACTATATATATATATATATATATATATATATATATATATATATATTCCTTCCAGCAGAAGTTGCACATGCAATCAAGAACATGAAGCGAGGAAAAGCTCCAGGAGAAGATGGAATTACTGTAGACATCATACAAGAAGCAAGTGGAGAAATCGAAACAGTACTCGCCCAAATTTTCACTCGATGCCTTAATGAAGGAAAGATTCCTGAGGATTGGAACACCGCTACAATGATCCTGCTACATAAGAAAGGTGACATTGAGGATCTCGGAAGCTACAGACCTATCAGCCTCCTATCAGTAGTTTACAAGATCTTCACTAAAGTTCTTTCACACCGCTTGAAGGTAACACTGGACATGGCTCAACCGAGAGAACAAGCTGGATTCAGGAGTGGCTACAGCACAATAGATCATATCCACGTGCTGAGAGAACTAATCGAAAGAGCGAGGGAATATGAACTTCCATTGTGCATGGCTTTTATCGATTATGAAAAAGCCTTTGATTCGGTGAAACCATCAGCAGTTACAATGGCTCTGAAAACCTGCGGTATTGAAGATGCATACATTAATATTATTAATAACATCTATGAAAATGCAAGTGCAAAGATTAGGCTGTTTGAAAATACAACACACGTAAAAATTGGGAAGGGAGTGAGACAAGGTGACACCATATCTCCGAAGCTCTTTAATGCCACATTGGAGGGTGTTTTTCAGTCACTGAGCTGGGAAAACAAGGGGATAAAGATTAATGGAGATTATCTAACCCACCTTCGTTTTGCTGATGACGTAGTCATTTTTGCAACTACCCCATCAGAGCTGCAGAGTATGATCCAGGAACTTGCTGACAAGAGTAAAGAAGTGGGATTAAAAATGAACTTTCAGAAGACAAAAGTGATGTTCAATGCTTTTACAAGAAATGAAGATTTATCGATTGATGGAGAAAAGCTGGAGATAACAGACACGTACGTTTATCTTGGACAGCAGATATCAAGTGAGGGTCACATTGATGAAGAAATTAATCGGCGTACAAAACTTGCCTGGAGAGCTTTTGGAAGAAACAGCATAATTTTCAAGAGCAATATGCCATTATGTCTTAAAAGAAAAGTGTTTGATCAATGCATCCTTCCAGTGCTTACGTATGGTGCAGAGACGTGGACCTTAACTAAAAGAGACATACAAAGGCTGCAGACAACTCAAAGCATCATGGAGAGGTGCATGCTTGGTGTAACCAGGAGAGATAAGAAGAGGAACTCGTGGATCCGAAAAATGACAAGAGTGGAAGACATCATGATCAGAGTTAAATCCCTGAAATGGCAATGGGCTGGACATACTGCCAGAAGGACAGATCATCGATGGACAGCCGAAATTTTAGATTGGATTCCAAGGGACAGGAAAAGACCCAGAAGAAGACCACATGGGAGATGGGTGGATGAAATTCGAAAGTATGCAGGGGTGACATGGAGGAGACTGGCACAAGACAGACCGTTGTGGAGGAAACTTGGGGAGACCTTCGTCCAGCAGTGGATTGATAATGGTTGACAATGATGATATATATATATATATATATATATATATATATATATATATATATATATATATATATATTCTATAAAGATACCTAAGCAAAAAAATACAAATATAATTTTGACTCACACCTAGTACAACATAGAAAAGGTTATGTATCTACCTGTGTGAGTAAAAGGAGAAAAGAAAAAAATAAAATAAAACAACTGAATGTAGAAGGTGTCGAGAATACTGAGCCTTGGCTTTATCAAGGACCAGCAAAAACTCTGCATTTTCTCACTTCCACAAAGACCTAGTTGGAAATGGGTTTCTGCAAGGCCATAGATGCAAGTAACATTCCCACCTAAAATAGTTTAAAAAATATATATATAAGTCATGTCCTCCGTAGAGTAGCATGACCTAGCACTAGTTAACAATTTCGCTTGCATCCATTAACCTTCATGGCCCGACCCATGCTCTTCATCTGTTACTATTAAACAGAGAGAAGAAGATTAAAGAGAACTCAAGCTGTGAGAGTGACATAATAAATAGAAATGATTTTCAGCTATAACGAAATTCCAAGTTCGTTTGAGAGAGAATTTAAACCTGAAAAACAAATTTTACATTGCAATTAAAAAGGAAATGTTAATTTATAACGAACAGATTTTTGAAAGAAAACTTGAGTCTAAAACCCCTACTCTACAACTTATGACAGCACGAAAACGAGAATAAGTTAAAGATAATAATTAACTAAAGAAAACTTTGTGAAAGTTATATACCTTAAACAGTTAGTTGCAATATGTACAAAGTATTTCAGCAGTGCTTTAAGTGCATAATTAATTAGTTATTAAGAACTTAACTACTTTGAAAAAACAGCGCATAGACAGCGCATAGAAAAGGAACAAGCTTAGCCATCTTCTGTTCCTAGGTACCACAAAAGACGCTCAAAGTTACAAAGAAAAATAAGAGTTAAAACCCGCGTAAATGTTAAGAGACAAACCAATGCTTAAAAGCTGAAAAGCTAAAAAACGACAGAGAAAAGGTACATGAAGTACAAACATTGAACTTATAAAACCTAGAACCCAAAAACAAGGAAGAGAGCTTACCTCTTGTGTTACAAAAACTTTTCTCCTCACAAGAGGAGAACATGGCTGACCTCTTCCGCCACTCCCTAGACGCTGGGGGGCAGTGAGGGTGGGGCTGATGGCCTCCTCATACAGCAAGAAACCAACGCGCGGAGATTTTAACCAGAGAAAAAATATATAAACTTAAGACTGTGGATCTGTATGATCAGAATGAGCAGAATTAACTCTCCAGAATACATGAGAAATATTATAAAATACACGAGCAGTTTATTTAATAATCTTTGCATGTATTAAATCACCTTAGTGAGCTTCTATAGATTAATCAGAATCTTATTAATTTTAATGTTGGTTTTACTATTTTTAGTATAGCTATCCTAGTGATGAATAACTAGTTTTCTTTTTTATTTGTTTTTATTTTCTTTTATAAACAGATTTTTAAGCTTTTTTGTGATTTTATTTATATTATTTAATTTTTTTTTTTTGTTTTAATAGGACCGTCATATCCATAGCACTAAGGTTCCTTTAGGTAGTTAATAGGCATCCTCTAGCCAACTTCCTTACGGCTTTGATTGGTCAGAATCATATTATTAACTGTGTAGAAAATTAAAGCAGATCTGCCAACCTTACTCTATTATTCAGAATAATTTTTCTTAAAGTTCTTTTGATGAAAGAAGAAGGAATTTCGTTCTCTAGAAAACTTTCTAATAGTATATTAATGTGGTAATTGAAGTCCAAATTGTTGCTGCAAATTCTTGAAATTCTTAGGACCTGAGAAATTAGTACATTCTCAATTACTTTGGTTGAAATGTTATTATTCCAGTGTAGATATTTAATTACTTTGAAAGGAAAATTAACTCTTTTATCAAAGAGGCTAATAGATGGGTTACCTCTGTTGAGCTTAATGCTTAAGTCTAGGAACTCAAGTTCCTGATTACAGTGGTTGGTTTTACATAAGTTAAGAGAGCTAGGATAGATATTACACTTTTAGATATATTGATGATCTGCTGTGTATCAATAATTCCGAAGTTATAGAGAGTGATTTTGATAATATCTATCCTAGCTCTCTTAACTTATGTAAAACCAACCACTGTAATCAGGAACTTGAGTTCCTAGACTTAAGCATTAAGCTCAACAGAGGTAACCCATCTATTAGCCTCTTTGATAAAAGAGTTAATTTTCCTTTCAAAGTAATTAAATATCTACACTGGAATAATAACATTTCAACCAAAGTAATTGAGAATGTACTAATTTCTCAGGTCCTAAGAATTTCAAGAATTTGCAGCAACAATTTGGACTTCAATTACCACATTAATATACTATTAGAAAGTTTTCTAGAGAACGAAATTCCTTCTTCTTTCATCAAAAGAACTTTAAGAAAAATTATTCTGAATAATAGAGTAAGGTTGGCAGATCTGCTTTAATTTTCTACACAGTTAATAATATGATTCTGACCAATCAAAGCCGTAAGGAAGTTGGCTAGAGGATGCCTATTAACTACCTAAAGGAACCTTAGTGCTATGGATATGACGGTCCTATTAAAACAAAAAAAAAATTAAATAATATAAATAAAATCACAAAAAAAGCTTAAAAATCTGTTTATAAAAGAAAATAAAAACAAATAAAAAGAAAACTAGTTATTCATCACTAGGATAGCTATACTAAAAATAGTAAAACCAACATTAAAATTAATAAGATTCTGATTAATCTATAGAAGCTCACTAAGGTGATTTAATACATGCAAAGATTATTAAATAAACTGCTCGTGTATTTTATAATATTTCTCATGTATTCTGGAGAGTTAATTCTGCTCATTCTGATCATACAGATCCACAGTCTTAAGTTTATATATTTTTTTCTCTGGTTAAAATCTCCGCGCGTTGGTTTCTTGCTGTATGAGGAGGCCATCAGCCCCACCCTCACTGCCCCCCAGCGTCTAGGGAGTGGCGGAAGAGGTCAGCCATGTTCTCCTCTTGTGAGGAGAAAAGTTTTTGTAACACAAGAGGTAAGCTCTCTTCCTTGTTTTTGGGTTCTAGGTTTTATAAGTTCAATGTTTGTACTTCATGTACCTTTTCTCTGTCGTTTTTTAGCTTTTCAGCTTTTAAGCATTGGTTTGTCTCTTAACATTTACGCGGGTTTTAACTCTTATTTTTCTTTGTAACTTTGAGCGTCTTTTGTGGTACCTAGGAACAGAAGATGGCTAAGCTTGTTCCTTTTCTATGCGCTGTCTATGCGCTGTTTTTTCAAAGTAGTTAAGTTCTTAATAACTAATTAATTATGCACTTAAAGCACTGCTGAAATACTTTGTACATATTGCAACTAACTGTTTAAGGTATATAACTTTCACAAAGTTTTCTTTAGTTAATTATTATCTTTAACTTATTCTCGTTTTCGTGCTGTCATAAGTTGTAGAGTAGGGGGTTTTAGACTCAAGTTTTCTTTCAAAAATCTGTTCGTTATAAATTAACATTTCCTTTTTTAATTGCAATGTAAAATTTGTTTTTCAGGTTTAAATTCTCTCTCAAACGAACTTGGAATTTCGTTATAGCTGAAAATCATTTCTATTTATTATGTCACTCTCACAGCTTGAGTTCTCTTTAATCTTCTTCTCTCTGTTTAATAGTAACAGATGAAGAGCATGGGTCGGGCCATGAAGGTTAATGGATGCAAGCGAAATTGTTAACTAGTGCTAGGTCATGCTACTCTACGGAGGACATGACTTATATATATATTTTTTAAACTATTTTAGGTGGGAATGTTACTTGCATCTATGGCCTTGCAGAAACCCATTTCCAACTAGGTCTTTGTGGAAGTGAGAAAATGCAGAGTTTTTGCTGGTCCTTGATAAAGCCAAGGCTCAGTATTCTCGACACCTTCTACATTCAGTTGTTTTATTTTATTTTTTTCTTTTCTCCTTTTACTCACACAGGTAGATACATAACCTTTTCTATGTTGTACTAGGTGTGAGTCAAAATTATATTTGTATTTTTTTGCTTAGGTATCTTTATAGAATGTGAATTCTGAATTTTCAAAACTGCTGCGTTGCGCGTTTTGATTTTCAGGTTATTTTGCACCCTTCGTTTTAAATTCTAAAATTTTTTCCTTAGTCTTCAGTTTTGCTCTTAAGTATATATATATATATATATATATATATATATGGGATGTAAGGTCAGGTGATGCGTAACATCACAGCCTCTCCTTGACAAATGTCAACCCCGCCTTCTCGTGGTGCATCCTGTTCCCACTAAAGGGGCTCTGACGACCGCCAATAGCGGTATAACTATACCATCGGGATTAGAGGAAATTCTATCCCACACTCACCAACCCGCTTGGCCAGCGTGGTGAGTTATGGCCAAACCCCTCCAAAATGATTCCACAACTTAAATCTTGGCCCTCAGTCTCCGGCAGCTGGAATGTACCTGGCCAAGGCAGCGGCCAGTGCGACATGAAGGCAGAGGGTGCTAAGAATCCCCGGAGGACCGGACTAGGCTGCCATCTGATGCTGACCTTGGCTACTTACAATGGACGCTCCCTATCTTCTGATTCAAGGCTTCTTGAATTGGAAGAGGAACTACAAAGGATCAAGTTGGACATCGTGGGGCTAAGTGAGGTAAGGAGAAAAGGAGAAGATCTCATCGAACTGAAAAGTGGACATCTCTTCTACTATCGTGGGACAGATACTGGCAGAACTAGTGGTGTTGGATTTATAATAAACAAGAAACTGAAGGATAAAGTTGTAGAAGTTGAAAGTTCCTCTGACAGAGCTGCACGACTTGTTATCCAACTCTCGAGAAGATAATAGGCTCAGATTATTCAAACTTATGCACCCACCACAAGTCATCCTGAAGAAGAAATTGAAGAATTTTATGAGGAAATTTGTCGTCTAAATAATAAAGGTAAGCAGCGCTTGAAAATAATTATGGGAGATTTCAATGCAAAAATAGGGCAACGGCAACAGAATGAAACTTCAGTAGGTAAATTCGGTCATGGCAACAGAAACCAGCGTGGAAATACTCTCGTTGAGTTTGCAGAGGCAGAAGGGTTTTTCATCTTGAACTCCTTCTTCAAGAAAAAGCCACACAGGAAATGGACATGGAGACATCCAAATGGGACGAAAAGTGAAATTGATTTTATTATGTGTAACAAAAAATTCGTCATAGAAGACTGCAGTGTGCTAAACAAGTTCAACGCAGGTAGTGACCATAGATTGGTGAGATGTAAGATGCACCTCAACACTAAACTTGAACGTGGCAAGCTCATAAGACAAACAAAATCTATTGACATAACCAACCTTAAAAAACACCATAATACCTTCAAGTTAGAACTGAAGAACAGGTTCTCTGCTTTAGAAGGCCTAACATCGGAAGAAGTGGACATCTCTGAAGTTAACAGAAAAGTAACCAAAGCTCTTATGGAAACAGCAACAAAATTAGCTGGGTCTAAGAACAAGTTGCATGTGAACAAATTATCAGGAAAAACCAAAATGTTGATGCAAAAAAGAAGAGAGATGAGGACAACTAAAGAAGATGTGACTTCCAAAGTGGAATATATAGAGCTATGCAAGACAGTAAGAAAAAGTATCACTGAAGACGTAAGGAAATTCAACTGTGAACTAGTGAGGAAAGCAATTGAAAACAACCAAAGCCTAAAGATAGCAAAGGGACATCTCAGTAAGGGAAGAAAACAGATTATGGCACTGAGAAAAGAAGATGGTTCTGTAACAAGAAATAGAGGCGAAATTTTGACAAGAGTGAAGGATTTCTACTCCAAATTATATGAAATGGATGATATATGCACTCCAGACATCATGAAAGATACCAGTACCAGAGTTCCTCCAGTCCTTCCAGCAGAAGTTGCACATGCAATCAAGAACATGAAGCGAGGAAAAGCTCCAGGAGAAGATGGAATTACTGTAGACATCATACAAGAAGCAAGTGGAGAAATCGAAACAGTACTCGCCCAAATTTTCACTCGATGCCTTAATGAAGGAAAGATTCCTGAGGATTGGAACACCGCTACAATGATCCTGCTACATAAGAAAGGTGACATTGAGGATCTCGGAAACTACAGACCTATCAGCCTCCTATCAGTAGTTTATAAAATCTTCACTAAAGTTCTTTCACACCGCTTGAAGGTAACACTGGACATGGCTCAACCGAGAGAACAAGCTGGATTCAGGAGTGGCTACAGCACAATAGATCATATCCACGTGCTGAGAGAACTAATTGAAAGAGCGAGGGAATATGAACTTCCATTGTGCATGGCTTTTATCGATTATGAAAAAGCCTTTGATTCGGTGAAACCATCAGCAGTTACAATGGCTCTGAAAACCTGCGGTATTGAAGATGCATACATTAATATTATTAATAACATCTATGAAAATGCAAGTGCAAAGATTCGGCTGTTTGAAAATACAACACACGTAAAAATTGGAAAGGGAGTGAGACAAGGTGACACCATATCTCCGAAGCTCTTTAATGCCACATTGGAGGGTGTTTTTCAGTCGCTGAGCTGGAAAAACAAGGGGATAAAGATTAATGGAGATTATCTAACCCACCTTCGTTTTGCTGATGACGTAGTCATTTTTGCAACTACCCCATCAGAGCTGCAGAGTATGATCCAGGAACTTGCTGACAAGAGTAAAGAAGTGGGATTAAAAATGAACTTTCAGAAGACAAAAGTGATGTTCAATGCTTTTACAAGAAATGAAGATTTATCGATTGATGGAGAAAAGCTGGAGATAACAGACACGTACGTTTATCTTGGACAGCAGATATCAAGTGAGGGTCACATTGATGAAGAAATTAATCGGCGTACAAAACTTGCCTGGAGAGCTTTTGGAAGAAACAGCATAATTTTCAAGAGCAATATGCCATTATGTCTTAAAAGAAAAGTGTTTGATCAATGCATCCTTCCAGTGCTTACGTATGGTGCAGAGACGTGGACCTTAACTAAAAGAGACATACAAAGGCTGCAGACAACTCAAAGCATCATGGAGAGGTGCATGCTTGGTGTAACCAGGAGAGATAAGAAGAGGAACTCGTGGATCCGAAAAATGACAAGAGTGGAAGACATCATGATCAGAGTTAAATCCCTGAAATGGCAATGGGCTGGACATATTGCCAGAAGGACAGATCATCGATGGACAGCCGAAATTTTAGATTGGATTCCAAGGGACAGGAAAAGACCCAGAAGAAGACCACATGGGAGATGGGTGGATGAAATTCGAAAGTATGCAGGGGTGACATGGAGGAGACTGGCACAAGACAGACCGTTGTGGAGGAAACTTGGGGAGACCTTCGTCCAGCAGTGGATTGATAATGGTTGACAATGATGATGATGATGATATATGAAAGAAATGTTTTCTCGACGAATGATTCAAATTCATTTCTGTTCGAAGTATAAGAAAATGAAATCTGACATCAGAGCAATGAATACGTAAACACTTTCATTGAAACGATTGTAAATCATCTCGATTATGCCTGCTTTCATGACAATGAAAATTTTCGTAATGAAAGACCTGAAAGTACTTCTATAGCCTAAAAGAGTTCTACTCTCTTAATAAATTAAAATTCAATAAATGCTTCTGTTTCTCAGTAAAGAACTGGAGGGACATGGAATCTGACAATAGTAAAGGGAGAACGAAGATTTTAAAGCGGTTCATGAAAAAAAAAAAGGCCATGGTTCATTCAGTAAAGAAATGTCATAGAGTAGAGAGAGCGTGAACAATCTATCCGTCTGTAGGTTGAGCTTTCACTTATAGGGCTTCTTTCTTGCATTTCCCTTAACTGAACATGAACTAATATATGCATATATTTCCCCAGTTTGGAAGAATATACCTTTACATTAAATATTTCTCTTTTTGGATAGTAAATGTATACAACTCGGAATATCAAATAAATAAAAAAAAAGAATATATCATGGAAGAATAAGTGGAGAAGAGTTCTAAAAGATAAGCGTTATGAAGAAGTAAATTTCACCCTGATATGTGTCCACGCTGGGTATCGAATCCGGGTATCCTCACTCCGGAGTAAGTCGCTCTCCCAACTGAGCTATGCGGACAAATGCTCACGCCACTATCTACATTTATCTCATGTGCGTTCTGTGGTGCAGGCATGTTACAGCGCATGCAACGATATCAGGAAGAAACCTTAAATCTTCTCAAAGTTATGTGGAATAGTAAGAGTCTTCGTCAAAACGAAAGAAAAGGTCAATGAAACTAAACGTCTAAAGAAAAAATGCAGCAGGCACAGAAGTTAAAAATGAATGGACGGACACGGAAGAACTGTACATTAAGTGAATGAAATATATGCAAATTTTTGAAACATCTCAATTTAAAGCGAACTGAATGAGGAAAAGGAATGAGATTAGGGGAGTTCTTACTGACTTTGATGAGGTGAGTAAAGAATAAAAAATCAGGGCTATATGCCGTTGACAGACCCTGCTTTGGGGAGGGGGAGGAGCACCACCTATGCTTCATTCGGAGCTCAGACCACTAACCAGAAAGTTACACCTCTCACCGGGATGGCGTAAAAAGAATATAATGTCCATTGTCTAGACGGCAGTCCTGAAAAATGTTTTATTGCTCGGAGAAAAAACTGTAGAGAGAAATCATAAATAGCCATTAAGGCTAAGTGGTACGAGTTTTATGCGTGTGAAAAATATTTTTGCTAAGCTACCCTTTATTTGATTCCTTAAGGAAAACACAACATACACTGAAGAGCAATTGGATTAGAGACAGCTGGCGTTATGCAAATGTGGCGCTGTGGGCGGCCCTGTAAACGGAAACGACATGACGTATGCAGCGATCCGACAATATAAGGAGTGATGCGACGGCAATCAGTAAGAGTCGGACGCAGTATGGGCAAGACGAAGGATTTAAGCGCATTTGATCGTGGGCAAATTGTCGGGGCCCAACGAATGGGTCACTCCATCTCGGAAATCGTGCAGGCACTGGGATTTTCACGAGCCACTATGTCACGGGTGCACCGTGAGTACATCGAATCCAGTAAAACCATCCCTGCAAGGGCCAACTGCCGTGGACAACAGCGTGTGGATGAGCGGGGTCATCGTCGGCTAGCTCGCATTGTAACAGCGGATAGACGGTCCACAGTGCAATAAATCACTCGGCAATTTAACGATTGTGCACAAAAACGTGTAAGCAGCCACACCATCCAGAACCATCTCCTCACTATGGGGTACAGAAGCCATCGTCCCACGAGGGTATCGCTGCTGACCGCACATCGCAGGGAGCAAAGATTAGCATGGGCGCTGAAACATCGCCACTGGACCCTAGACATGTGGAAAAATGTTGCCTGGACTGATGAGTCGAGAATCACGTTGGTACATTCGGATGGCAGGATACGAGTACGGCGCAAACCACATGAAGCGATGGATCATTCTTGCCAGCAGGGTATTCTTTAAGCTGGTGGGGGTGGCATTCTCGTCTGGGGACTGTTTACGTGGACTCAAATGGGACCCCTGGTACGTGTGACATCGTCCCTCACAGGTCAACGTTACCGGGATATCCTGGACAACCATTTGCTCCCGTTTGTGCGTCTTCAACATCCCACTGGGGATCTCATCCTGCAACATGACAATGCACGGTGCCATCGCTCCCGAATTGTATCCGAATGGCTGGATGAACACTCCACCGACGTGACCTCGCTTTTTTGGCCAGCTAAGTCACCTGACCTCAGTTCCATCGAGCACATCTGGGATGCCATCGAGAGAGATGTTCGAGGTTCTGACCCCCTCCATCAAATCTTCGTGACTGTGGAAGCTTGTTCAGGGGACGCGGATCCGTATGGCTTCCCAACGCTTCCGGTGTCTTGTCGAGTCCATGCCGAAACGAATCGCCGCCATCATCAGGGCGAAAGGTGGTGCTACACGTTACTGGACAGGTATCTCTAATTCAATTGCTCTTCACTGTATATCTCTTTCACTTACCTCAGAATCTTAGGAAAAAGCCGTATTGGTCGCACTGAATAGATGTGGCAATATTAATTACATTTACTGTTATTCAGTGTGACTATATTACGTGGTTACATCTATTCAGTGTGACTCAAATAATAATCACATAGAACATTTGAAATCGTGTAAAATGACTGAGCGTTACTTAAAAATCACTGCATATCTTAAAGATGTGACTACAAAACGTTTATTTCTTTCGTTAAAAATTACTCAAATTAAGCGATTTAACTAAAAGTAATTAGTAATAACAGTTTTATAAAATAAACGGGACAATAAAAATAGCAAATCAGAATTCACGATGTTTTTAAAACCTTTGAGTCGTCTTTCCAATTCTTTTTTTACCTAATCAGTTTACCGCTAAGGCACTTTTTTAATTAGAACTACGTCATTGCAGTCGGTGCTTGGTATTATAGGGCTACTTTTCTTAGCCTGAGAAGAGCTAGTTTTCTCAGCCTGCTCTATATTGCCTTTAACAACACAGCTGCACTGCTAATTACTTTTTACCGCAGGAAAGCAACTGGTAACCATTTCGACATTCTTAAAAACGCACCAAAAATTAGGAAAAGGCCAAAATCTGAATAATATAAACGCTGCGTTAAAACTAACCCCAAAACTGAAGATTTCGCGGAGTTAACTGAGTTGTAAGTGAAATTAAGTTAATTAATTTAATTATTTTTAATTTAAAACGCAAGTTAATTAAAAATGACAAATATCAATTTTAAAATTCTGCAGTATTATTTATTTTTTCAGGGATGTGCTAAGTACGATATACCAACCAGAGACCCCGAATTCTTGAACACAGTCCGCGAATTTAGCGTTACGTCGCCGAAAGCATCTGATGTTTGGGGACAAAAATTGTTCTCGAATTTTTATTTCTGTTCTCAAAATTTAGGCTTTATCGGAATCTCGTTACGTTTCTAATGAAAAATACGCTTAAAAATAGTTTCCGTTGTTGTTGTTTGGGGGTTTAACACCCACCGTATGCAACTCGATAGATTATAAGCAGTCGCCCGTCCCAGATTTAGGGACACGTGTTCCCGGGGAGAGAGAGAGCCAGTGCCATAAGACAAACCCAACATCCATATCACACCGGGATTCGAACCCGGTTTCACATTGGTCTAATGGTCAGAAGTTCACACTTAAACCATTGCGTCAACGGGGCTGCTGTTCGTTGTACCCATCTCTCAACACGTTTATCATAGAAACAAAGTTTGGCTGTACCTTTACAAAATGAGAAAATTCTCCATCCAGTTTGTTCTTTACAGAAACATAAGGATTATACAGCTTGCTCTTAATTCAGCACGTGTATCTGAGGTAAAATATTTCACATTTGCTGAGTATATTCTCTCCATCACAGCTCTGCTTTGTAGGTGCAAACTGCCAAAATAAACTGCTGGCCACCCAAAATGCAACACCAAGAAGGAAGCATTCGATTGGCCTAAAATTCGCAGCATGCGTCGCCCGCGAGAGGACATGCAAACGATTAGCATTGCAGGGCATATGCAAATCATGTGCGCCCGGCACGCCACCGAGAAGCACTATAAGAAGGGTGCACAGAAGGCGGGGTGTAAGTAGTGGAAGTGTGTTGTGCTGCCGGACCTGTGCGTGGGAAGCTTCCTGATGCCTCGTCGCAGAATACGGTAGTCATTCCAGCACGTTTCGGAGTTCGACAGAGGACGAATAGTGGCTTATCGCGACAGCGGTTTATCGTACCGAGACATCGGCGCACATGTGGGACGACATCCAGCCACAGTGAGGCGATTATGGATTCGGTGGGTGCAGGAGGGACGGACGGACCAACGTGAGCGATTGCCGAAGCCGCGGCACACCACCAAACGAGAGGTCCGGCATGTTGTGCGGCGGGCATTGACGGCTCGCACCGCCACATCACGAACGTTAGCGCAGGAATTAGCGTGTGTTGCGCAACAACCTGTGTCAGCACGTACGGTTCGACGTCATCTGCACGAGCGGCGACTTGTCGCACGGCGCCCATTGCTCCGATTGCCATTGACATTACACCACCAGCGAGTGCGGCGGCAGTGGGCCGTCGAACGCTGCACCTGGACTACGGAATGGCACGACATTGTCTTCTCCGACGAATCCCGCTTCTGCCTGCAACACCACGATGGTCGGATTCGAGTGTGGCGGCACCGCGGCGAGAGACTGCAGGACGCCTGCATTATGTATCACCATACCGGTCCGTCACCTGGCGTTATGGTTCGGGGTACAACTGGATATGACACCCGCACCCCTCTGGTACCCATCGCCGGTACACTCAACAGCCACCGCTACATCTCCGACGTTTTGGGGCCTGTAGTCCTCCCTTACCTGCAGGACCAGTCAGCGGCCACGTTTCAACAGGACAATGCGCGCTCGCACGTGGCACGCATCGTGCAGTAATTCTTCACGGCCCACCAGGTGTCACTGCTGCCGTGGCCCGCCTGCTCTCCCGATCTGTCGCCCATCGAACACGTCTGGTCGCTGATCGGCAACCGAGTGGCCCGGCAATCACCACCCGAGGCTACGCCTGATGAACTGTGGCAACGTGTGGAAGCAGCCTGGACCGATATACCCCAAGCTCATATCCAAAGCCTCTTTCGTTCGATGCCGCGGCGTGTAGCGGCCGGTATTGCCAGCAATGAGGGCCACACGAACTATTGATGTCTGCGTGTTCCGCAAGTCGCACGGGCCTGTAAGCTCAATCGTTTCATCTTTGTGTCTGTTGTTATGTATCCAGTAAATCTGGCTTTGCTATCTCGTGTCCTTCTTGGTGTTGCATTTTGGGAGGCCAGCGGTGTATTATAAGATATATCTGTTTAAGACAAAAATTTTCAGCTGCAGTAAATTTGCGAAAATGTCTGCATGTTCAGTTGGAGTATGTATGCATTCTCAAATTTGGGAAAATCAGTGTTCTAAAGTATAGTCTCCTTAGAGTACGAGGAAGTGAAAAACATTAATCCTTATCCCGTCTTTTGATCTAATGTTAAAAAATCAAGCCCTGTTCAGTTTCTCAATGTTTTTAGTCTAGAGACGCCCTGCACTTAATATTATTTGTCACACTCAACCCAGAAGGTCCGAATACGACTTCTGGAGATACGTCTTTTAACCGTGAAGCCGTAAAATGTGGGAATTTAGATGTTGTTCATATGATACCCATGCAGTTTCATCTGTATGTATTTTTCATTGCGTGGGGTTTGGTTGCAGAAACCGTGCTAGCATCATACCGGAATGCTTTATACTCCATAAACGAGTGAAGTTTTTAATTCTGACGTTATGTTTTGCTTTGAACTTGGACTAATGTTTAATGAATTTCCATTTAAAATAGAAATAGCCGTCCCGATGGCGTAGTGGTCTGAGCGATGGCTTACGACCATTACTCCGAAATGGGCCCGCGTTCGAATCCCGGTAAGGCATGGATGTTGTGTTTGTCTTACGGCACTGGCTCTCTCTCCCTTACCTGGAACCAGTGGCCTTAAATTAGGGACGGGTGACTGATTATAGCCCATTAAGTTGCTCATGGTGGTCGTTAAACCTTCAATCAATGAAAAAAAGAATAGAAATAGGAAGGTGCCTCAAAATAATTAAGAATTTTATAAATCTAGCATTTTCTGACATATCGGCAGCAAGTTACGATGCAACATTAGAGACATTAGTGACAAAAGAATGCGATTCGGCCAACACAAAATGCATCGCAATCGCCTTGGAAAACACTAGCTTTCCCACACTTTAATGGCCGCCGCTGGCAGTTATAGATTTCGCAACAAAGCGGTACTGCTCCTTTAACGAGGGCATCTCCAGGTGAAAACGAGGGCATCTCCGGAACCTGTAACTTCCGAGCAACGGCAATTTTGGTTGGTACCGAACAACTTCCGAAGGATTAACAGTAACCATAACCTCCGAACAACGAAACCTCTTAACAGTGGTCAATGGACACTCCAGTCAAGCCCGAATGAGATCTAACGAACACACTGTCCCTTGGATTTTGTGTACTGTTCCTTTGGTACTGTACTGTGCAAATTAATTGGGACAAAGTAAAAAATCACCCCTTTTTCCAAAACTATGCCTTTATATCATTCTATGCATTGATATACACTGATAAATACCTGTATTAGTATGAAGTATGTCCTCCTTTATCAGAAATGACCTCTTGAATTCGTTTTGGCATTGACTCCACTAATTGAGTGAACATATTTTGGATTTAATAATCGTGGAACCACACTTTTATAGCATTCGTTATCATGCGTTCTTTGGTTTTACAGTCCATTTTACCTAAACGTCTCTTCAAAATATTCCACAAGTTTTCTATGGGATTTAAGTCTGGTGAATTTCCAGGTCAATCAAGCAAATGAATTTGATTTTCCAGCATGAAATTCTTGACCAATTTCGAATTGTGACATGGGGCCAAATCATTGTTGAAATGCCCAGTCAAAAGTTTGCAAGAATGGAACAGTCCTACGTTGTAATATTTCTACGTACTTGGCTGAATTCATCATACCTTGAACAGGAACTAAGCTTCCAGTGCCATTTGATGTGTAAAAACCCCAAAACATCTGTTTCAAAGCGTGTTTTACAGTTTGTTTGACATGCTCAGGTCTTAAGGGTTCACAGTTGCTTTGTTTAACGACATTTGCTTTGACATGCTCAGGTCTTAGTTGTTTCGTCCAACGACATTTGCTTGGTAACCCTGCTCAAATAAATGAGTTTCATCACTGAAAATTACCTTTTTTCCAGTCGTCAGCAGTCCATGATTTAAATTTTTTGGCCCATGCTAAACGTTTTATCTTCATTTGCGCATTCAAATATTGTTTTTTCGTTGATCTTCTTGCCTTCCGGCCAACTTCCAGAAGCCTACGGCGTACAGTTGAATCACTAATTTTACAACCACTAGCCAATAAATCTCTTTGAAGGTCGGTGCTGGTTTTTTTTGGATTCATTTTACTATTTCTGATCAGATATTTATCGGTTCGTGGAATTGTTTATCGTTTTATCCACATTTACCTCTCCTTTTTGGAGACGATGATCCAGATGCATTGTATCGCGTAAGCAGTCTTGATACACTTGATTTGCCTACACCAACTGCAGAAGCGATATCTCTCACTGTCATAGAAGTGTGATCCTTCAGAGCAATTATTTTTACACGCTTCCTTGGGGAAATATCCATTTTTCAATACACGAAAGCAACACGTACTCACAGAGAGCAAAAACTAACATCCACCTGTCACACACGAAAGCTCACAACTGAAGCTGAAGTGCCTATTTCCTGTTTAAAACCGGTCAAGCCACATTCTTACTATCAAGTTTTAACAGTCACACCACCTCGCAGCTGATAAAACCGGTTTACGTGGGTTTCCGACATCAACTGGTGATCACATTACAATTCTGAGAATAAAATAGCTTGTCCCAATTAATTTGCACGGTATAGTACTTCGGCAAGAAGGATAAGATAGGGAAAAAGAATATTTATTGCTAAAGGCATAATGGGTTGGATTACAGTTGGAGTGATATACTTAAGTGAAAAGAAAGGAGTTAAAAATTTAATTCTACGTGAGGCGAGCTGTAGTTCCCTTGTATGTTTCAATCG
Organism: Macrothele yani; assembly: GCA_039090855.1. Taxonomy (NCBI): domain Eukaryota; kingdom Metazoa; phylum Arthropoda; class Arachnida; order Araneae; family Macrothelidae; genus Macrothele; species Macrothele yani. The sequence goes on from CM077010.1 coordinate 58,080,748, forward strand.
CCCCCGGGTGCTGCACGGTTGGTTGTGGGGCATTGCATTTTGGCCGTTGGGGGTGGGGGGTGGGGGTGGGGGTTCTTGGTTTGGTCCTTATGGGCTGTGTTCCTGCTCTACAGCGCACAGCCAGATAACTTTGCAGATTCGCTTTACTATCTAATATTTTTCTCTTTTCTTTCCGATAGCATACCCTAACCTTAATCAGAGGCGTAATTAGGGCGGGGCAAGCTGGGCGGCTGCCCGAGCGTAGCTAAAGAGAGGACGCAAAAATCACTGATTAAAATGAGAATGGAAACTTATACTCCATTTTTTGCAGTTTCAGTAAGCTAGTAAATTAAAATTCGCCTTTCCTTCTCAAAATTTCAGGCGGTATGATTTGCTTACATTAAAAACTGAGGTACGCTGCAAGAGAACAATATTAAAAATTTGGTACGTTGATGGAGAACAATGTCGTTTAGATTGTTGAAGGCTCTGTGGGGGCTATTTGATAATGATTGTGACTGTGTGTGCGAGCCACGACATCTAGCTGCATTCGCATTATTTATCCCCGCACGGGGATAACTGGTTTTCCAGTTATTTGGGAAGCGGCGCCCCCACGGCCCGAGCTGACCTTGTGACGGATCATTTTGTCATTTCGTCTTGAATGATTACATCACCGAAGGGACAGCTGTTCATCCAGCTGATGGGGGATGGCATCCCCACGGCCCGAGCCAACATGTACTATATGTGATGATTTTCACATTTTTTATGTTTTCTAACTTGACATGAACCCGCCTCAGTTGTAGGTTGCTGAGGTTGTGATTATGCGCCAGCTCAGGATTTTAGTTTCTCGTTTTCTTTCCTGTCTTCTCCATTTCATGTTTCTTTCTTTGTTTTTCCGAGCTGGTTAGCTAGACCTGCCTGCACGTTTGCCGTGTGCGGTGACCCGTAAGGTGGAAAAGGGGATGCTGGAGGCTGAGGTTTCTGGAGGCCTGGGTGTTGTTGTCGCCAGTTGCCAACACTCCTCTTTGCCCCCTGCTTCACCCTAAACGGGCGGCTGGGAACTAACCCACTACTAGTCAATGAGGTCTGTGGCCGAGTGGAGCCCAGACCTCTAACGGCTTGTCGTCTCGTACGACAGGGTGAGTCTGGGGATAGGGTGGGCATGCCAAAGGGGTGTTTCCCAGGCATGGGAAAGTCTGGGTGCTCGCCGAGCGCATGTCTGCCCTATCAACTTGCTATATCCGCTTGCTATCCCTAGAGTCGTGTCCTGCGTCCACTTGGGCTTGCGGACCTCCGGCTCTCCCTCGTTGGGCTCGATTGTGGGTGGGGAAGTCGGCGGACGAATTATTAATTTTTCTTTATGGATGAAAATAAAGTTTCCCACGAACCAAAAAGCAAAAGAAGTAATGAGGAAGGCTCATCCCCTTCCGCTAAAAAGCATGTGCCTGACTTTTCGAATGCTCGTTTCTTTTTTGTTCATTCATTAGACCCTTCAAAGCCTCTGAGTGCCAAAAGTCCATTTTGGATAAATAAAGCTCTTCAATCCCTTGCAAGCTCTCCTAAGAGCGTAAAGAAGCTCCAATCTGGAGATCTTCTTGTAGAAATGTCCACTGTGGCCTACAGCTCTACACTTCTTAACACCACCACGCTGCTTGAGACTCCGGTAAAAATAACACCTCATGGATACCTAAATTCATCTCGAGGTGTTGTCTCCTCTCAGGACCTCGTTGAGTGTGCTGAGGAAGAATTACTTGAAGAACTGAGGAGTCAACACGTTACGGGTGTGCGGCGTATTCTATTCAGGCGGAATGGGCAGTCCGTCCCATCCCGGAACATCATTTTAACTTTTGATAGCCCTTCCCTGCCTACATCCATCAAGGCAGGGTATCTCCACCTAGAAGTACGCCCATACATCCCTAACCCGTTGAGATGTTTTAGGTGCCAGTCTTATGGCCATTCTCAGCAGTCGTGCAGGAGCAATCCCCGGTGTGCACGCTGTGGTGCCACAGAACATCTTCTGCAGGAATGTGTGGCCGAGGCTGAGTTTTGTGTGAACTGCAAGGGTTCACACGCGGCATCAGCCAAAGATTGTCCCAAGTGGAAGGAGGAGAAGGAAATCCAAAGGATCAAAACGGTGGAAAATATTTCCTATCCTGAGGCCAGAAGAAAAGTGGTTCCTGTTACATCTGATCGGCGATCATACGCTTCAGTGGTGGTTGCCAAATCTACGGTTGCCACTCAGACCGACATTGAGATCCCCTTAAATGTCCATTCAATGTTAACGACATCATCGAAGCCGGACTGGAGGCACTCCAGTCTCGAGCTAGGGGTCTGAAAGCGCCACCCACCACTTCGCCGAAGCAGACTCATCCCACCACCAACAAGGGAACTCAGTCCACTTCTTCTAACAAAAAGACCAAAGCCCAGGATAAGAAAAGCATTTCTTCTCCTCCAAAATATCAGGAAACGACTCAACGTCGTGCGCCTCCCGGTAAGACACTTGGGACAAAACATGCTCCCATCTTAGCCCCTGGTCACACGTCTCCAGATCTGGGGGAACCCCCAGCAGAGGCGATGGAGCCGGACTTTGTTTGATCATTTTCATTTTCATTTCACTTATAACCATGGCTTCAATCATTCAGTGGAACTGTCGAGGTTTTCGGACGAACTTTGATGAAGTGAAACATCTGCTTTCATTTTACTCTCCGGTGTGCCTTTGTCTACAGGAGACGAAGCTTAAACCATCGGACCTGCTTTCAGTTCGAGGCTACAGTGCATTTCGGACAGATAACTCGTCTGGAAATATAGCCTGTGGGGGAGTCGCTATTCTCGTCCCTCACAGGTTTCCGGTATCTTCCGTCGCGGTTTCCACAACTGTGCAGGCCGTGGCGGTTCGTATTTCTATGCCTGTACCTCTTACTGTCTGCAGTGTCTATCTGCCGCCGGACGAGAACGTGAGCGTCTCGGTCCTGGAGAGATTGGTTGATCAGCTGCCTTCACCCTTTCTAATACTAGGTGACTTCAATGCCCATCATCATTTGTGGGGTAGTGTCAGCATCAGCACGAGAGGTCGTCGCATAGAGTCTCTTCTGTCCTCGGCCTCTTTGTGCCTTTTTAACACCGGTGCTGACACGTACTTCCATGAACCGACACGATCCTTCAGTGCGATCGATTTGACCTTGGGATCACCATCAATTATTGCTGACTGGTCGTGGGCGGTGTGTAACGACCTCCACGGGAGTGACCACTTTCCAATTGTCCTCTCGCATCATGCGAACATGCCATCTTCTGCCTCCCGCCCTCCTCGTTGGAGGATGGAGCGTGCGAGATGGGAGGTCTTCACACCGTCAGCTTTGATATTTTCTGCAATGGTGACCCAAGAGTCAATCGACGCAGCGGTTCTTGAAGTCACAAATTGTATTCTTCAGGCAGCTGATCTTTCTATACCAAAAACATCTACGACACTCTCCAGAAGTCCGAAACCTTGGTGGACCCCTGAATGCGCAGCGGCTAGGAGAGCTCAACATAAGGCCTGGTCTACGTTTCGGCGTTATCCAACCGATGCTAATCTCGTTACATTCAAACGAGCAAAATCCTATGCTCGGTTGGTGCGTCGACGTAGCAAGAGGGAGTCTTGGATCCAGTATGTTTCATCTCTCACTTCACGTGCCAGTTCGAAAAGTGTGTGTGACAAGATTCGTAAGATCCGGGGTAACTACAGCTCTCACCAGATCTCCATTCTCGAGAGTAACGGCGGCACATATGCTGGAGTCGGGGAGATTGCTGATTGTTTGGGGGAGGCGTTTGCCTCCGTGTCGAGTGACCTGGCGTATCCTTCCTCCTTTCTGAGGATTAAATCCACTGCGGAACGCCAGAGAATCTCCTTTGCGCCATTTCTCGACACCGGATATAACTCCCCCTTCAGCATGGTTGAACTCAGGGTGGCTCTGCATCGGTCCGGCGCTACATCGGTCGGTCCCGATGGCATCCATTATGACATGCTCCGTCATCTCTCGCAGTCGTCTCTCGAGAATCTCTTAATCCTTTACAATCGTATTTGGTCGGAGCACAGTTTCCCGGAGTCTTGGCGAAAAGCTTTTGTTCTGCCTTTTCCCAAACCTGGCAAGAATCCCAAGTCTCACTCTAGTTATCGTCCAATTGCTCTCACTAGCTGTCTGTGTAAAGTTCTTGAACGCATGGTTAACTCCCGGTTAATTCATTTTTTAGAATATCATCAGGTTCTTTCACCATCACAAAGCGGCTTTCGCCGTCATCGTTCACCCCACGATCATCTCCTGCACCTTGAGACATCTGTGCGCGAGGCGTTCGTGCGTAGGCAGCACCTGGTTTCTGTATTTTTTGATATTGAAAAAGCTTATGATCGAGCGTGGCGGCATGGTATTATCCGTGACCTCCACGCATGCGGATTGCGAGGAAATCTTCCGACATTTATTTTAAATTTTCTTCGCAATCGGGTGTTCCAGGTGCGCCTGGGTACGACGCTATCGGCAACATTCCATCAAGAACAAGGTGTTCCTCAAGGTTGCATTTTATCTGTCACATTGTTCATCCTTCGCATTAATTGTCTCCTCACAAATCTTCCTCCTGCGGTGTCGGCTACTGTCTATGTTGATGACTTGCACATTTTCTGCTCGTCATCCAGCATGCATTTTATTGAAAGGCAGTTGCAGTCTGCAATTAATCAGATCTTTAAAACGGCGAATAGCAATGGTTTCGTTCTTTCTCCCGACAAGACAGCGTGTGTCCATTTCTGCCGGAGGCGTGGCGTCCATCCTGACCCAGAGCTGTTTTTAGACCGTGCAGCCATACCAGTTTTGCCGGAGACCAAGTTCCTTAGTCTGACCGTCGACCGTGCGCTTACGTTTCGTGCGCACGTTCGGCGGCTCAAGATTTCCTGTCTGCGGGCTCTATCCATTCTTAAGATCCTTTCGAGAGTCTCGTGGGGCGCAGACAGGACGTCTTTGATTCGTGTTTACCATTCCTTAATCCGGTCGAAACTGGATTATGGTTGTATCGTGTATGGCTCTGCTCGTCGTTCCGTTCTCCGGCCTTTGGACACTATTCACCATCAAGCACTGCGTCTTTGTTCGGGAGCATTTCGAACATCTCCAATTCCCAGCCTTTACGCTGACGCGAACGAACCATCGCTTGAATTACGCCGTCTGCAGCTGTCTATACAATTCTACTTGAAACTTAGATCTCTTCCAGACATCCTTTATACGATGCAGTTTTTCATCCTCAGCATGCTCGTTTATTCGGGAACCGGCCCTCGTGCATTTCAACCTTCGGTCTTCGTATGGCGGCCGTAGCCCGTGATGCAGGGCTCGACTTGTCACTTGTTGGAGAGACCAGAGGCTTTGGGGATCCGCCATGGCACCCATTTGGTGTCATGGTTGATACCACCTTTACATCTTTCGATAAATCCTCAACCCCTGCGTCAGTGTACCAACAGCTCTTCGCTGAGCACCGTGACCTAAATTCTGATTACACTCCTATTTTTACTGATGGCTCCAAGATGCATGGAGTCGTTGGATCCGCGGCTGTCTGTGTAGATGACGTTTCAGTAGCGCGGATCAAAGCTGAGACCACGGTGTTTTCAGCAGAGATGCATGCTGTGTATCTCGCTCTTCTCCATGTTCAGTCGAGTTCTCATCATCGTGCTATGGTCTATACGGATTCCTTGAGTGTCTTGCAGTCACTGTCATCGTTGGACTGCTGTGACCACACCTTTCTTCTTTCCGTACGAAGGCTTCTTCGTTCCTTGCTCGAGGCCGGTGTCCAGATACAATTTTGTTGGATTCCCGGGCACGTTGGAATCTCGGGTAACGAGTGTGCTGATGCGGCTGCTAGATCTGCTTCCTCTTTGGTCGTCACACCCTTGCCACCGTTTCACCGGGATTTCCGCTTTCTGGTACGCGACCATATTAAGCGAACGTGGCAAGGTCTGTGGGACCAACAGGTGGAAAATAAACTGCATCGTATTAAACCTAATCTTGAAGTCTGGAAATCCTCATATCGTCGGAACCGTAGGGAGGAAGTGGTGCTTGCGCGTCTCCGTATTGGGCATTGTCGTTTCACTCACCGCTTTTTGCTGTGTGGCGACACTGCGCCGATGTGTGAGGCGTGCAACTGCCGACTCACTGTCACTCATCTTCTGTGTACCTGTGTTCGTTTTCGTGATGTACGTTTTCATTTCTTTCATTCTCTTTTGTTGACCGAGGACGCCGCTACACTGCAGCGGCTCCTCAATGACCACTGTGACTCTGTTGCCGTGTTTTCATTTTTAAAGAAATTGACTATTTTAAACGTATCTAGATTTTAGCCTATCATCATCCTCATTTCTCAGTTTTACTGCATCAGCTAGATTTTAATTAATTGTATCATGTTTTTAATACTGTTTGTTCCATTATCTTTTTTAGCCCTTCCATCGTTCTCATTTTTCAGTTTTACATGATCAGTCAGATTTTAAGCTTTATACCACACTTTTAATACTTTTTGTTTGTCTTGTTTCTGGCGCTCTTTGACCAACCACGGCCCTTGCGCCATAAAAATCGAACAACCAACCAACCAACCGCATTATTTATTGAGGTACTGAAGTCCGAAGCAGTTCGGAAAAGCCATGCAAACAATCAGTCTGACGCAAGGAGGTTAGAGTAAAATATCTGGAGATGCTTTTATCCAGGGTTTCTTTTAGAACTTTTTCGCCGGGGAGGGGGGGGGAATCTTAGAGGGGGCAAACTCCAAAGAATTAATTTTTTTTTATTGGAGGTTTAACGACCACCGTGAGCAACTCAATGGGCTATAAGCAATCGCCCGTCCCTAATTTAGAGTCACTAGTTCCAGGGAAGGGAGAGAGCCAGTGCCGTAAGACAAACACAACATCCATGCCTCACCGGGATTCGAACCCGGACCCCGTTCGGACGAATGATCAGAGGCCATCGCTTAGACCACTGCGCCACCGGGGCGGCAGAATTAAATTTTTATGCTTTTGTATATATATGTATATACATGTTGCCAGAAGAACAGACTACCGATGGGCAACCGAAATGTTAGACTGGATTTACACACTCACACACACACACACACACACACACACACACACACACACACACACACACACATATAACTAAGAAATCATTTTAATACTGAAAGGTGGAATGATAGACCCGGAGAAACTAAAAGAAGAGAACTATTATATACAACCGAAATTTTATATACATAAAATCGGCGTATAAAACTTAACTGGAGAGCTTTTGGAAGAAACGGTACAATTTCCAAGAGCAATATGCCTTTATGTCTTAAAAGAAAAATGTTTAATCAGTGCATCCTTCCAGTTCTTACGTATGAAGCAGAGGCATTGACTTTAACAGAAGAAGACATACAAAGGCTGAGGGCAACTGAAAGAAGTCTGGAGATATGCGTACTTGGTATAACCAGGAAAGATAAGAAGAGGAACTCGTGAATAAGGAAAAGGACAAGAGTGGAAGACATCATGATGAGAGTAAAATCCCTGAAATGGCAATGGGCTGGACATGTTGCCAGAAGAACGGATCACAGATGGACAAGTGAAATTTTGGACTGGATTCCAAGGGACAGAAAAAGACCCAGAAGAAGACATCACGGGTGATGGATGGATGAAATTCAAAAGCATGCCGAAGTAACAGGAAGGAGAGTGGCTCAAGACACAAGACAGTCATTTGTGGAAGAAACTTATATATATAACCGAAATTTTAGACTGGATTCCGCGGGACAAGAAAAGACCCAGAGGAAGACCGCATGGAAAATTGATGGATGAAATTCGAAAGTATGCTGGATGACATGGAGAAGAAGGCTCAAGACAGGCAATTGTAGAAGAAACTTGAGGATACCTTTATCCAGCAGTGGACTGGTAATGGTTGACAATGATGATGATATACGTATAAAAAGAGAGAAACTCTGTATATTTATTTGAGGTAATCTCGAAAACTACTTAACCGATTTGAATAATTCTTTCACTGTTGGGAAGCTTACTGCTTTCCCGTGGACATAGGCTATTTCGTTTATTTTTTATTCTTTAACTTTGCCCCTAATTGTGAAAGGAACACGAGCAGACATTGTTAAGGCGTGTTTAAAATCCTCGCCAATGTGGAAAAATATTAACACGCTTCATTTACGAACAAATATTAGTGCTCATTTAGGAGGTGGAGATATCCAATTTTCTAGTCTGTTACTACGTGTCGGTGATGGCAAAGTACCTAAACAGAACATTTTGATTCCAGTACATAGTAAACTGGGAAGCATTGTAAGATCTATTAAAGAATTAGTTGACAAAACTTATACTAATGTAAGAAATTTGCTCCAAAGAAGTCCCAACTGGATGTGTGAACGACCCTGGAAATTTTTCCCACATATTTGTGCTCGTTGTACGGCTGCATCTTGTTTTAAACAGCGTGAAAATGGAAATGGTGACCCCGGAAATCTCCCCCACATTCGATATTTTGTGTAAGCTAAAATTTGTGCACGGTCCCTGACTGAAAAAGGTATGGGATTTTTCCTGTGGGGAACTTTTTCAATGTGGGGGACTTTTCCGATTACCAACTTCGATTTCATCTTTACCCTAACAATGGCAAAATAAACATTCACATTTTTGACTAAACTAAATCATCAACATGAGCTAAAATTAGTGTCATGGTGTAAAACACTTTCATGCTTGAATTATTGCCGAAAAACAGCAAAAAAGCAGAGTAAAGCATACCCAAATAGTACAATTAATTGCATATTTCGATTGCAGACCCGTCGTAAATTGCTAATAAAACGACATAAAAAGAAAGTAGGTTAAAATGTTAACTTGAAATAGCAGATTTGCTAGAAAAACTACTTTAATTTTCATCAACAGAACCTCTACCTAAAGTATAGCTCAAACGTACTGCTTTGACTATTGTATGGTCTAAATTACATTTACACAAAATACGATACATTTCAGTTTTAAATCAAACGAGTGTGCTAGAACAAAATTATAATTTAAAATGCAAACGTGAAATTAAAACTATAGAATGGAAGCAGCGCTAGCTGGTACTTCAGAGTAGGCTAAATTATAATAATGGTTTATTACTTACATCACGGATACGTCATAGTTACTGTCAAGGTAATCCATAAAGTTCACTAACACTCCTATAACACTGAATGTCTGTATGTCCGTTACACTGAATGAAATTTTACGAGTATTGCAATTTGCAACATTGTTCGCAGCGCTCAGCGTAATTCCTTGCAATTTGCATGCTACATAAGACGAATTCTTTTCGGTTTCCTAGTCGCATACAAAGTTATTACTTCTTCCAAAAATTCTTCATCGGGATCTTCCTCGCCTTCGATGCTAACAAGCATACAATGTTGCAAACTTTCTTCATTTAATCTGGCTCTCAGCTTTGTCAAAATTCTATTCATTGTACTAAATGTCCTTTCTACACTTGCCGTAAAAACAGGAATGCATAGTAAGGCCTCACAAAGACTTGTTAAACTATTATAGCCTACGTTTGCTGAAAAAAGTATCGCAATAGGCGAATCTTTAGCACCGTATCCTGAACTTTTGCTTTTCATCATTGACTTAACGAAAAAAGTAAATGACTTTATATCAGCCATAGCTGATTCTGCATCAATCTCTGGAAAATATTTACATAAACTTTGTACTTGTTTTTCGGAAATATTTAAAAAGTTTTCAAAATTTTCAAAATGTGACGCACCTTTCATTATATTAATGGCTTTGTCATTAAATCTATTCGAGATTTCATCGTTGATGGATAATATGTATCGCTGAATGTGTCTAAAGGTTTACTTGGGGGTTTCGTCTTCGGTTAAACACAATTTTTCACACATTTCTAAAGGTTTCTTCATCAAGTCAGAGATATTCTTTCGAAGCTGGCTCGTTTCATCATCACATGCACTTGCTATGTCTTTTGAATGTTCTTTGGTGATTCTATCAGCAGCATTAAAGATGAAAAGGGCACATCCACTTTTTGCAGCTTTCTACTCAAATTGGATACAGCATTCAGTACTTCATCCATAACGTTTAAGATAATTAAAAAAACCTGTTATTTTTCATCTCCAGTAATATTTCTCCAGCTGCAGGTGCAAGAGCTGCTCCTTCTTTATGTATATTTTCACAAGCGAGCATGATTGCCGAGAAACTCCTTTTCACTGCATTTACGATCCTGTAGTGGCTCAATCACCACGGTTCTACACATTCAGGGACTTTCAGTATAGGATCGTTGATCACTGCTCGGATTTCATAGAGGATATTTTCTTTCTTTGGAGATTGGCTGAAAAGCTTGTATATGTCCTTCAATATGTGAAAAAATCTTTTCACTTTAGGATTTTTGTTGCGGCAACAAGCAACAGCTAATGACAAAATATGAGCTCGGCAGTGAATATAAGGTAATTCCCTGCCAGCTTTCTCAGATAATTTTTTTCGAACACCCGCTGTATTACCTGAAAATTTAATGCTCCATCAAAGCCAAACGCAACAAGATCGTTGTAATTTAATTTTGCTTTTCTAATTTCATAATCAATAGCATTAGCTATAGTTTCAGACAAACTGTTTGGCATTTTAACCAAAGAAAAAATGTTTCCAAGGAATAGTTGTTCTCAACGTGTCTTACCCAAATACTGAGTTGCATTTCACTTTTTTGAGAAGTACTTTCGTCTGTCACGAAAGAAAATTTTTTATTCGATATATTTTTTCTATTTTGGAGCGAAGGACTTCACCAATACAATACAATAACTCTGAAGCCGTGCTTTTTTATGCAGACGTAGATCGTTCACTTTGTGCTGCCTTCCAGTCTGCGAGATCCTGATTACATTTTACAAGCAGGTTATTAATTAAAGGCTCATATTTAGTTGTGTGGGCTATTTCTTGTTTTATCAAAAAATAAAGGCCTTGACTTAGCACGCTAAGAGCTTCTCTGTTCTCTTTCTTTTGCTCTTCACTTTGACCCAGTATTTGGTTGTTCACAGGATTTTTCATAGAATTTAATCTTAGTTTTTCCATTTCTGCACTGGCAATGTGGGCTGACGAATGTTGATGTTTCTCCAGTTTTCCATCTGTCCCTAACGCTTTTTTATGTGATGCAAATTGTATCGTTATGAATACTCCACCATTTTTTTGCAAAACATTTGCATCATTTTTCATGAATTTTTCGCAAAGTTTACAAAACGCGCCATCTCTGCTTTTGTTTTTATACAGCCATGTGTGTTTCTTCTCCCAAGCCTTATTGTAGAAACGTCTTTCTTTTACTTTACCAGTACCAGGCAAAGCTATGTTAATGTCATCAGCTGAAATTTCAGTTAACATTGATGTAGATTCTTTGGTTGCTACTGGAATGTTTTCCACTTCTTCACCCTTGGCATCATCTGTTCTCTGAATTTTAATAAAAGATGTGACAGATGATTGCGAAATTTTCCTTTTGGCAGACATCGTATCCTTTATACTGTATAAACAAACCACAAAGTTGCGAAAACATGATTTTTTTCTCCTATTTACCTTCCTTTTCCTTTCGTTCCTCAAAGCGTACTGCTGACTGGTGAGTGGTGACTGTTAATTCCTCCCAAAAATATTCTCTGCTTCAGACTCCACCCAATACGATGAATATCGACCAGTGTAATCGTGTGAAAAGCTATTCATTAAACTTATACTGCGCGCACCCCCGATGTGTGTGTCTTAGCTAACATGTAAAAAGGTGGATATAAAGTGTAGAATTTCGCTTTATCCTATCCTGACAGCGTTTTCCTTTCCTGTGCTATGTGACACCGGAAATTTATCGCTTCCTCATGTTCATCGTTCGACGCGAAGAAAGAGACACTGTATTTTACTGCTAATCTGCTATTGCCGGCTGTGCCAGTGTGTGTGTGAGTTGGGAGAAAGGAAAGGAGTGTCTAAGTCCGAATGAAAAGATCCACGTACCACATTTGTCCACAGCTGCTGTCTTTGCCGAAAGGGGGACTGAATTGTGGTCAAGAGAAATGGTTGCTCCCTGTTGCACCTAAATGCAAACGTGACGTGATTACCGCTGATGCGCTAACTGAAAGTCTAAAATAATCCCTGTAAGTTGTAACCTCCTTGAGCATTGTAAGTGTGTGGAGGGGGGGGGGATGAGTGAAACTCGGAAATGGACGCCGGGACTGCAGAGATGCAAAAATGTCACCAAAGAGAAACTGATGTTGAATGCTGATAAGTGGCTTCGCTTAACGAGGTTCCTTACAAGGTATCTCGTGCCTACTTATTTTCACATCCTACATGTGTACGTAGGAATAAAACCATTTAGCTGTGAAGAGTGGGTGATCAGCACAGTTAATGGCCGATACGTTATTGCTCAGCTGGCGATGCTTGCTTCCTGCTGGGGGTGAGGGGAAGGATTTCTTAACTGTCGTTTCGATGGGACATTACGGGGGAACAAAGATGCATAGATAAAATATCTTCCCTGACCTGGTCGCTGTCAGTTTCCTAACACCAGTTTTATATTTTGAAAAACAGAAAGTTTATCTTTTAATCTATTTGTTTGAGCAAAACAAGTTATCACACTTGAAAAAAATATTTTGAAATGTTATTCGAAAAATATTCGCATCAAAAGAAATGAAACTTTCTTTTCCATCATAGCTTCTAGTAGAGTTTTTTAATGAACATTTTCCAAGATGACTTAAAAAGCCTAGGGGGGGGTTGGATATTCCCGGGGGCTTCGCCCTCCCGGATGTATACCTGGAAGAAACACTGCCTTTACCAATGGAGCAGTAAAACTTTGAGTGAAGCCTATAACAATGAATGGTGATCATTAAAGTGTGGCAAAGTTGGTGGTTTCCAATGCTATTGCAATGCATTTTGTGTTGGCTGAATCGCATTCTTCCGTTGTAAGTGTTTCTAATTTTGCATCGTAACTTGTTGCCGATGTGTGAGAAAATCCTGAATTTATAAAATTCGTAATTATTTTGAGGCACGTTCCCATTTTTATTTTAAATTGAAATTCATGAAACGTTAGTGCATGTTCGAAACAAATATATATATAGGCCGCCCCGGTGGCGCAGTGGTCTAAGCGATGGCCTCTGATCATTCGTCCGTGAGGGGTCCGGGTTCGAATCCCGGTGAGGCATGGATGTTGTGTTTGTCTTACGGCACTGGTTCTCTCCCTTCCCTGGAACCGGTGACCCTAAATTAGGGACGGGCGACTGCTTATAGCCCATTGAGTTGCTCACGGTGGTCGTTAAACCTCCAATCAAAAAAAAAAAAACAAAAAAAAAACAAATATTCTGTCCGGGTGGCCTAGTGGTCTAAGTGCTGGCTTATGACCATTAGTCCGAAAAAGGATCCGGGTTAAAATCCCGGTGTGCCGCCCCGGTGGCGCAGTCTTATGACCATTTGTTCGAGAAGGGTCCGGGTTCAAATCCTGGTGAGGCATGGATGTTGTGTTTGTCTTACAGCACTGGCTCTCTCCCTTGCCTGGAACCAGTGACCCTAAATTAGGGACGGGAGACTGCTGATAGGCCACTGAGTTGCTCGCGGTGGTCGTTTTTTATTGGAGGTTTAACGACCACCGTGAGCAACTCAATGGGCTATAAGCAGTCGCCCGTCCCTAATTTAGGGTCACTGGTTCCAGGGAAGGGAGAGAGCCAGTGCCGTAAGACAAACACAACATCCATGCCCGACGGGATTCGAACCCGGACCCCTTACGGACGAATGATCAGAGACCAGCGCCTTAGACCACTGCGCCACCGGGGCGGCTGCGGTGGTCGTTAAACCTACGATCAAAAAAATCCCGGTGAGGCATGGATGTAGCGTTTGGCTTACGGAACTGGCTTTCTCCCTTCCCTGGAACCAGTGGCCCTAAACTAGGAATAGGCGACTGGTTATAGCCCATTGAGTTGCTCATGGTAATTGTTAAACCTTCAACCCCCCCTCCCCCAAATATATATATATATAAAACGTTAAATTTTTTGTTTTTTGTTTTTTTTGTTTTTGAGGTTTAACGACCACCGTGAGCAACTCAAAGGGCTATAAGCAGTCGCCCGTCCCTAATTTAGAGTCACTGGTTCCAGGGAAGGGAGAGAGCCAGTGCCGTAAGACAAACACAACATCCATGCCTCACCGGGATTCGAACCCGGACCCCTTCCGACGAATGATCAGAGGCCAACGCCTTAGACCACTGCGCCACCGGGGCGGCACGTTAAAATTGGAAACTTCACTCATGTATGAAGTACAATAGTGCAATTCATTCCGTTTTGATATTTTGATATTAACACAATTTCTGCGACCAAACTCCACGCAATTCAAATATACACACAGCTGAAAATACCTACACTTTTTTTTTGATTGGAGGTTTAACGACCACCGTGAGCAACTCAATGGGCTATAAGCAGTCGCCCGTCCCTAATTTAGGGTCACTGGTTCCAGGGAAGGGAAAGAGCCAGTGCCGTAAGACAAACACAACATCCATGCCTCACCGGGATTCGAACCCGGACCCCTTACGGACGAATGATCAGAGGCCATCGCTTAGACCACTGGGGCGGCTACCCACACTTTGGGGCTTCGCGTTCTATACATATACAGAGAGAGAGAGAGAGAGAGAGAGAGAGAGAGAGAGAGAGAGAGAGAGAGAGAGAGAGAGAGAGAGAGATATGGGCGCGATATTCAGTGGTTTGCACCAGGCGCAGAAATGCCTATTACGCCCCTGCTTATATCAGTCTTGTGTGTGGTTGGATGGACTTTAACGAGTCTGTTCAAACTATGTGGCGCAATATTTTCGGCTTTGCCCCGGGTGTAGAAATGTCTAGTTTAACCTCTAGCGATCGGACTGAAACTCACAGAATGGGTAAGTCACTTGAGGAGGTGCGAATGATTACAACCGCAGCGCATATGCAAATGATTTGTGCCAGCCACGCCCTCGTAACTGTCCCTCAGTATAAAAGCAGAACACAAGGGTAAGTTGTCACAGAAGGCCACGGATGGCCTAGTGGTCAACGTTCGTGTCTGCCACGGAGAAACCCTCAGGTTCAATCCCAGCAGGTACGAACGCTTCACCCATTAAATATCGCCGTGCTTCGGATGGGCACGTTAAGCCGTCGGAACCCGGGTACTTCCCCCTCCCCCGGCAATAAATAAGGGTGTCTTCCTCCCTCTTTCTACCCCCTTCTGTGTCACTTTCCTGTCGGGCACTCTAGCCCAAATCGCATAGCTTCCTATGTCTAAGGGTTGTTTAAGACCTAAGGTCAGACACTCCCTTCCTAAAATCCTTCACATATGATCTGATCTGAAGTTGCCACAGTCGATTCGCGGGAATTGTAACAGTACGGTAATCAGAGGCGTAACTAGGGAGGAGCAGGCCGGCTGCCCCCGGCGCAGGTCAAGAGAAGGCGCAGAAACCACTGCTTGCAGTGTGATTAAACTTGGAATTGCAACTTTTGCAACAATTTATAATGCAGTTTTTAGCACCATACATTGTCATTTGTCCATTTACATAATTTGCTTGTAATATGTGTCCCAATTTCGGTAGTCTTGGTGCCTAAAAATTCGTATTAATTTCTCAAAATGTTCAAGGGATGTTAGCCGCCCCGGTGGCGCAGTGGTCTAAGCGATGGCCTCTGATCATTCGTCCGAACGGGGTCCGGGTTCGAATCCCGGTGAGGCATGGATGTTGTGTTTGTCTTACGGCACTGGTTCTCTCCCTTCCCTGGAACCAGTGACCCTAAATTAGGGACGGGCGACTGCTTATAGCCCATTGAGTTGCTCACAGTGGTCGTTAAACCTCCAATAAAAAAAAGGGATGTTAGTTGCTCATATTCAGAAACGAGGGCGTCCAACGAAAGAAGAACCACAGCCTATGTGGACAACAATCGTTCCTGCGGGTTGTCTCCAGTTGGATGAACTATACATACGGCCGCCCCAGTGGAGCAGTGGTCTAAGGCGCTGGCCTCTGATCATTCGTCCGAACGGGGTCCGGGTTCGAATCCTGGGGAGGCATGGATGTTGTGCTTGTCTTACGGCACTGGCTCTCTCCCTTCCCTGGAACCAGTGACCCTAAATTAGGGACGGGTGACTGCTTATAGCCCATTGAGTTGCTCACGGTAGTCGTTAAACCTCCAATCAAAAAAAAAAAAAAAAAAAAAAAAGAACTATACATACGACTCAAGATAAGGATAGAGTTCACATTGCTGAAGATTCTCTGGGGGTTATTACTGTGATTGCCAGCTATTCGATCCGCATGTATCGAATGTCCGAAGCTGTTGGGAAAATCTAAAGAAATAGTTTGATTGTGCCTCCCGTATACAGATAACATTAGGGTATGACGTTAATTTTGTTTTGTCGAGCAGTGTATACTTATGAAAAAATATACGCCGACCCGGTGGCGCAGTGGTCTAAGGCGTTGGCCTCTGATCATTCGTCCGTAAGGGGTCCGGGTTCGAATCCCGGTCAGGCATGGATGTTGTGTTTGTCTTACGGCACTGGCTCTCTCCCTTCCCTGGAACCAGTGACCCTAAATTAGGGACGGGCGACTGCTTATAGCCCATTGAGTTGCTCACGGTGGTCGTTAAACCTCCAATCAAAAAAAAAAAAAATATACTATAAAAGATAGAAAGACAGATGGGTGCGCAATATTTTGTGGTTTGCCCCAGGCGCAGAAATGTCTAGTTACACCTCTGCCTAAGTTTCCTAACTTGCAATTTCTAAGGGTTGTATAACACTAGACGTCAGACACTGTTTTCTTAAAAATTTCTACACCATGAATTATTTATTTAGTTATTACATTCAGTGTTGTTCAGCAGTCAGCATTTGGAAAAAGCCCTGCAACATTTTCTTTATTGTGCACAAGCTTCATACAATTATTCTGTTTTTGGAGAAACGCAAAGGCCTAGCAATGTTAACTTAGTCCTAACCTCTGAACAACGGCTATCTTCTAATAAAGGTCACCTTTCCCCGGTCCGAGCAGTGACCGTTATTCGGAGGTTTCATTTCTTGTTCTAATCTCCCTGATCCTGTCATGGCTTTCTGCGATTAATCGCAGAAAGCTGTGATCCTGTACAGTGTACATTCATGCCTGAATTCTTCTATCGTGAACGGGGTTTTGAAACGTGACCAAGCCTTCCTATGACGAATCGGAAATGACATCATGACTTTGAGTCATTGATTAAGTGGTCAACCAACAGATGCATGTGCGTGAAGTTTAGAAGTGTCCATCGGTTGTTCAATGTTTATGTGTGGGAAGCATATATTTCACCTACGATGAATGTCATGTTTTTAATTTTATTGAAACGTGGATGTTTGCCAGTATTGTACTATTAAATTATCGTGTTACTTTGAATAGTATTTGTAATTAAGAAAACGTTATCATCTCCAGTCACCATGGTATGTTTATATTTACTTTTGCTTTTGGACAAAAATCGGTTGCTATGTAGCGTTTATCATTAAGATAGTAAATCTTTGTGCGTAACTAGAGGTTAATTATTGATTATAATCTTTAAGTTTTTTTGTAATGAACTTGTCAACCGAAATCTCTCAGCCCAGTGACCTGTGCTTCCAGGATGTTTGTATTATTTATGTTTATTACTGAATCATGGCTTCCGGTGACGAAGGTATTCTTTGAAAAATAGTAGGAAAGTTCAAAACTTGTTCGCCGGTGATACAACGAAACCTATATTTTTAAAATGATGAGGTGTAGAGAAATGTTTGTGGATTTAAATGGCTTGTGAAAGTTTCGTTATATGACTGCAAATATTGTGTGTCACGGGATGATGCACTTGCTGTGCACCTGTGCGGAGGGAGATCCGTTACACATTGAGATCATGAGCCATGGTAGTAGAAATAATTAAAACTACCAAATTTCCTAGTTGCTCATAACATGTTTAGCAGTTAAGACGTTTTCAGCACTTCTGACAAGGACTGGGACTCCAGTCGTGAGTGAATTGTGTATTAAAGAGTTCTTCACTTTTTCTATGATCTTTAATATTAAATTAGGGATCATGACACATGTTAAACAACTTATGGGTATTGACCATGCAAATTAAGAATATGTGTCCAATTATCGAGAGCAAAGAAGATACACAGTGCCAAAATTGGGAGGAGGGTTCCAGATTTTACCATTCTTTTTAAAAAGTGGATTGTTATTATGTGTTGTTCAATCAACCTGTTGCAACAATATGAAGAACTAATTTTTGATATTATTTAATGTTTGAGGATTTAAATGGCTTGCTTCCACATCTGAAGATAGTGCAAATTGAAATGCTTGTAAGTCAGTTTAAAGGGACTTATAGTCCTTTTCACGTGATGCTGAGTTGTGCTGTTAGAGGTATCTGATAAGTAGTGTTGATTTTTAATAAGTGAATGTTAACAGTGCCCTATAAGTGAGCATTGATGGTGTCCTAATAGTGAGTTTGACAGTGTCCAGTAAGCAAGCATGGATGGTGTCCAATAAGTGATCATTAATGATGTCCTAATAGTGTGTTTGTCAGTGTCCAGTAAGCAAGCATGGATGGTGTCCAATGTGTGGTCATTGACAATGACCACACATTGCACACCATCCATGCTTGAGCATTAATTGTGTTCAAAAAGTGAGCATGGATGGTGTCCAATAAGTAAGCATTGAAAGAGTCAAAAACTGTTCATTTGACAATGCCCAATAAGTGAGCAATGATGGTGTCCAATAAGTGAGCATTGATGGTGTCCAATAAGTTAGCTTTGACAGTATGTGTAATAAAATAAGTATTAAGGTGTCTAATGAGAAGCATGGATAAGCAGAGAAATTTTACAAACTTTTATGACGAACCGGCTACAATACAAACTTACAAATAGGAGTAGCAGTAATCATGTAGACTGTCTGTGTCCTGCCAATACAGCTGGGCATCATAGAAACTTATTGCAATGAGCAAAGATGGATAAGGCACAACTGCAATGTCTTGTGCAGTTGAATCAGCAAATGATAACTTTAGTAAGTGTGAGCTCAGCTGGTGGAATGCCAAAACACATTTTTGCCACCCTGGTGGCGCAGGGTCTAAGCGATGGCTTCTGATCATTCGTTCGAAAGGGGTCTGGATTTGAATCCCGGTGAGGCATGGATGTTGTGTTTGACTTATGGCACTGGCTCTCTCTCTTCCCTCGAACCAGTGACCTTAAATCCTAAATTAGGGATGGACGACTGCTTATAGCCCACTGAGTTGCTCATGGTGGTCCTGAAACCTCCAATAAACCCCCCCCCCCCACATTTTCAGAAGAGTAGTACACTGCATTTTATGTAGTGAGGTATAACTTCCTAAGACCTAAGTACATCTTCTCCTGAATGCCAGTACAAGCTGGTGCTGTTCTCATAGTGGCAAGAACATAAAACTGGAAAGAGCGCTTGTTGGTACAATGAATGGCATTTAAAGTTGCATCATATTGAAAGGAGGCATACGGTATAATGAAAACCATGTGAGGGAAGGCTTGAAAATATCATGTCTGAGATGCCTGGGGCATGTAAATTATTGGCCTAGGCAGGTAAATAAAAAATCTAGTTGCCCGACCTGGGGACCTAAATTTAAAAATAAAGTTTGGAATAGAATTTCCTAGTACAAGAAAAAAGACTGTTGTTGCATGTCAAGTTTTATTTCACTGCTAATCACCAGAAGTTGCATTGTTACAGAGTGCTAAGGAATGAAGAATATCACTTTTTTAATTATATTATGCTCTAGTTCCAGAAATTGGAACCATATATAATTTTGCATCAAATATTGCCTATAGGCAGTGACAGGATGCATGCCTCTGATGGAACTAGCCTTTGGTGATAAAGGGTGAAAACTTTAACAAAAAGAACACGGCTGAATCACTAAATTTCTCAAATACATATTTCATCATCATACCATGATGATGAAATATTTCAGCATCATCATCTTAAAACATATATTTCAAAACCAATTTCAGCATCATCATCTTAAAACTTGAGATACCCACTTTTGTGCATTGAACATTTGAATTTATACCCTTAAAACAAAAATGCAAAATGTGTAAAAAGTTCATATTTTTTAATAAAAAAAATTAAGGATTCTAATTTGTTATCTTGAAAGATATATTTTCCTGTGCATTCAGCTTTCACTACCTGGGCTGGTAAATAATTTCTGCACATGCCCAGCTGGGTATATAACTTTTCAGATATTTTTCAAGCCGTATGAGGGCATTAAGTGATTTTGCATTAGGCAAGCAGTGCAGGTTAGTTGTTTTCGTGCCATGGTGCAAGAGATCTTTTGTCTGAATACTCAGGTTCTCCTTTAGTTTATGTGAAATATTGAACAGTCAGAAGAATTATGCAGACTATGCCTACCTGTATTTGATTTTGTTGCTGGATGAGGATGGAGTGATTTTGGTGAGCAAACATAATGCAGTGTCCTTCAACATTGCATCATTATGCAGTGTAGATGCAGAAAAGAAGCATTATTTACTGTAACACACTGTCTGCTTTGGCTTGCAAAGTCCCCAGACCTATACACTATTGAGCATTTGCATGATGAGTCGGAATGGTTAAATCACCACGTTGATTGATAAATTTTTATAAGTGCTTAACCGTGGGACATTTTGCAGTTAACGTGGCTAGCAGTACTACCTGCTTGCTTTCTGTAAACTCTTGCATTTTATGCCATTATGTGTTCAAGGAATCGGATAGTTGGCCAAGCCTGAAGTGTTCAATATAGTATGAAGCGATAGTCATAATTTAATGGCCATCATGAGTGTGTGTAAATACTTATGAAATTGAGATATGGATCAAGAAACTAAACTTCTTTTACACTATCCATAGTGAAAATCAGCCATTCAGGTAAAAACTAATATTGTGTATAGTATTTTGTGGTGGTGTCTTAGAAAAAAGTAAAGGTATGTAAATTAGAATTTCAGTAATTTTTTATTCATGTGAAAAAAATTGGGCCATGTGATTCATTGTTGCAGATTTTCTTTAAATTTGGTGCTTTTATTCTACACGTTAATGAAAATTTGTCAGTTGGTTTTGAGCATTTTCGCAGTTGACAGATTGCTAAAAAGAATGCTGAGCATCAGTGTAAAGCAGGGCTGGCCTGGGTCACCTTGGAGGGTGGTGGACCAACTATCTATAGGGTGCCAGACCCCTCTCAAACCAACCAACCCAGACCCACCCAATTTGGCCTTAGCCACGCTGCCGCACCCACGGGGGGGGGGGGTCTAAGGCACCTCTAATGCACTTAAAATGAACAGAATTGAGTGAAATTGATTGTTTTTATGCATATAATTTGCAGATATATTACAAATAAATCTGCAGGTACATTACAAAACACAAATGATACACAATGATGACTGAGAAAGACACAAAGATGACTGACATAATACTACAGCTAGATTGTGGTCCACATTTTAAAATGCAAGAAGCCGCACATTTTAAAATGCAAGAAGCCGCCTCATTTTTATTCACACAACCTGTTTATGATAACTTCGCTATCGACTGAGTTAAGAACATCCTTCTCAGTGGCCATCATGACAAAAGTTTCTAAATGTTCATTTTAATTAATCGTGCCCAAAGACTAGTTTTAATTATTTTAAGTTTCAAAAACACTCTCTTGCATGAGACTTGAGTAAGAGGTATTGTAAACAGGTGTTTGTAAACTTTAAATGATTGCGTATATTGGAGAGAGTACATATTATACTCTATCAACTCTTTAAAAACACACTTAATACAAGAGTTATGCTCTTTCACATCAGTACATTTAACAGATTCGTCTCCCTCCTCTTCTTCGCCATCGTCATCAGTCTTACTCAAACTTTTTTCTAACTCATATATCCTAGCGTAATCTTGAACAGTATATCAATTACTAATCTGAGGCCACATCCCTGCAAATGAGAGTAATTCTTCTTTTAGCTTCACCTTATCAATTGAAGGAATAATTTCACAGATTCTGTCTAAGGCATTCAGTGGTAGTGATTCATACTTGGTAAACCGTTTGGGATCAAACAATGAAAGATCCAAGTACAAGGACTTATGGTGGATAAATCTGTTGCCCATTGTTTGGATTATCTTGTCTAATACATATCAGAACACTGAAATGCGAAAAGTAATTTCATAAGTTGAAGCAACATTTTCATGTCTTGCTGCCTCACCTGGCATTGTTTTTTTATAATTTTTACTCTTTTCTTTAGTCCTAGTTGTAAATGCATTTATGGCACCTCTATTCATAGTGATTGTGGAATAACTCTTTTACGGGTCTTATAGAGGTTATTTTTCTTCAAAGTTGGTTGTCAAATTTTCGAACTAAAGCCTAGTTCGTCATCAGGACTATGTCACTGGAGTAGTTGCTGCCACTGAATTGGAAGAGTCCATCCGCAATTATGTCAAAAATCTTAAGAAATTAATCAGCTCTTTAAGAAATAAAAAACAGCTTAATGAGCTCTTCAAAAACTTCTCCAAAATCCAGTCAAGAATTCCACAGATCTATGGTACGATAAAAGTTCACAAAGAAGGCCATCCAGTAAGACCTATAATAGACACTAGAAATTCGCCACTCTCCAACATTAATTATTATTTACTTGGTCACCTCAGAGATATGTTCCCTTCTCCTCCCTACCTACTAAAAAATTCCATGCAGCTAAAAGGAAAACTGGACAACTTGCCAGAATTAATTCATCCAGTAATGGCAAGCCTGGATATAGTCTCTATGTATACCAACATTAACCTGGACCTCCTCCTGGAATTCATTGCAGATGACCTTGCGGAAAAAATAGTATTCCATAATCACAATAGAGAAATACTACTTGGCATATATGAACTGCTCCTATTTTCCTTCAAGAATAATTTCTTCCAGTTTGGAAAGAAATATTACAGACAAACTTCAGGACTTGCAATGGGTTCTCCACTAGCACCTCTGCTAGCAAATTATTATATAAGTAAACTAGAGGCAAAAATCCTTATACAACCCTCCTTGTTTGCTCTCTATGTAAGGTACATGGATGATGTCCTAATTATAGTAGATACTGTGGACCAATCTCTACCCTCTCAGATTCTGGAAGAATTTAACTTACTAGAGAATACCTTGCAGTATACCCTAGAACAGGAAAGAGACCATAGCATCAATTACCTAGATTTAACCTTGACCTCAAGAGAGGGAAAAATATTCACTCAGCTTTTTAGAAAACCCACCAACACAGGGAAGATGTTAGACTTCTGCTCATTCCACCCTGATTATATTAAATCGAATACGGCAAGACAATTTTTGGAAAAGATTGAAATCCTGGTCTCTTCAGCTACTCAGAAAGATCTTCACAAAGAAGAATTAAAGGAAATATTGGCAGAAAACAATTACCCCTCCCCATATGTTGAAAAAATATTTAAACAAGTGCCAAAAAAGAAGCAGGAGAAAACCAACTTCAAATTCACCAGCAAAATTACGTACCACAAGGGACTTTTCGAGAAATTGAAAAGGATCGGAGCAAAATATAATATCAGGCTAGCTCCAGATCTTAATAACAAAATAAAGAAATTCCTGCCAGCTTTAAAGCAGAAAGAATTGGACATCCAATTGCAGGAAGGAGTAATTTACTGCATCGACTGTAACTGCGGACTCAGCTATATAGGAGAAACAGGGAGAAGTATTAAGGTCCGAATGAAAGAACACCAAGCAGCTATTAGGAACATTGGGAACAAAACAGGGCTAGACAGACATATACAAGCAAGTGGACACTCCATAAATTGGGACTCAGTGAAAATAATCGCCCACCAGTCAAACTTAGTAAAGAGGAAACTAGAAGAAGGGATCGAAATAGCAAGAAGAAGAAGTACCACAATTAATGATAATTGCGGATGGACTCTTCCAATTGAGTGGCAGCAACTACTCCAGTGACATAGTCCTGATGACGAACTAGGCTTTAGTTCGAAAATTTGACAACCAACTTTGAAGAAAAATAACCTCTATAAGACCCGTAAAAGAGTTATTCCACAATCTTTTCTTTAGTTCAGTTTCTATTATGATGTTTTCAAGAGAGCTATCCAATCTCGGCCCTTTCTTCTAGCATACTAGACATTTTTGTTACAAATATATTTGCAGCATTCAAAGTGGTGGCAAATTGTTTTTGAACACATTTTAACTTTGACAAAGAACACTCTATTAACTTCCATGCTTGAACAAAATCAAGGTTCTTTGTCTGTAAGTAATCTGATAGGCAGGGGTGGATTAGGATGATCAAACCAAGCCAGGAATTTTATTCTTGTAGTCCACTATAAAAACACACACATACAGGAAAATACGTGTTACATTCCCTCATGGAAAAAATTCTGTTGAAATATGCATCGTAAAACGAATTCAGTTGTGAACAAATTCTAACAAGAATTAAAAAAAAAATCCTTTTGTCATTGAATGTAGCATCAAACCACGCTCGAAACGGGGCATTGTACCAAATTATTATTTTCCTTTAAAAATTTTGATTTAAAAAAGAAACGGAAAAATTCGAGGGTCTCTTGAAGACCTTATTTCCAACTAAATCACTATGAAGATCATTCTGAAAGTTAAAATGTGCAGATGCAACATAGAAATTTCCTTATGCAATTAATTTAAATATTTATTTGCTCATTGATCACCTACTGCGCAATGGTATTTGTATCTCCTCTTTGAGTTGAGGCCTTTTTTAAGTCTACCCGTTATTTTGACCCATGAGCTAGTACTCCTTTGTTTCTTTTAAAATACATGTGCGTTGGACACAAATATTGAATATCTCTGCCGGAGAAGCATGCTCTGTGTCAGTCAGCGGATAAGTGTGTGGAGACGATAGACTATCACATTAGGGTAGGGCACACCAATGACCATGGGTTCCGAAACCCAGCAACCTACGTCTAACTGCAATTAGCCTTACCTCACTTAATTTATAAGAGCTTGCTTGGCCGGCTCTGTTCTCATAGAAGTGCAAAGAACTTTATTTTATTTTAGAGCCAATGCACAACATACATAGAAGGAAAAGTTGTTGCATTTTAATGTAAATAACAATTCAGATAGAAATAAATATCCAATGAAGTTTACCATTATGTTGTTCATATAAGTACCAAAATAGTTATTCGTTCTTTCCAAAAAATCTAGTCAAAAACAATAGGAGAAACTGGGCCATTTCTCGAATGGTCCGCCGGGATGTGTCCCGGTATCCCGGTGGGCCAATCCGCCCCTGCTGATAGGGGAGTTGTTTCTTTGAAAATCTGGAGAAACATCATCTCTTCTAAAATTGTTTCAAATGATAAAAACTTCTCTAAAATGGCCGATGCATCATTTCTGACTTTGGGATTAAAGTCTTCAGAATTAGAAATTTTGAACAATACGACAACCAATTCTAAATACACAACTTGGGTAGTTTGAATTGAGTTTTGGATAGTTGAACTTCAACCCAGTCATCAATCCTTCCAAAGATTTTTACTGTGGCGTCACTTCTGCTTCACCTCTTCTGCTTCCAATAGCTTCTAAATTAAAATAAGGCTTTTGTTCCAGGAACAGTTGCAATCGTTTTAAGGATTCCTTCAAAAACACTTGTGCCTCTTGAAGTAAATTAAAAACAGATATAGTACTTGAAAGACACTGGGTGGTATCAGATAGTACTAAGTTAAGCCCATGAGAATAACACCAAGTATGAATATGATTAGGAACTTCTGCTGATAGCTTAGCTGCTGATCCATTCTATTTCCCACTCATGCTTATGGCACCATCAAAGGAATTTGCCATACAGTGCTCTATAGGAATTTAAAGTTCACCCAACACATCTTTTAAGGTATTGAATAAATCCTGTCCAGGTGTTGCAAAAACACATTTCAATGCAAAGAGTCTTTCAACAACTCCATGATCTATAGCGTACCAAAATACAAATGCACATTGATCATTGCAGGAAATATCTATCATAGTGTCCATCATAACTGAAAACTTAACAGCCTTCCTCATTTCCTCAGCAATATGTCTTTTCAGCTCAACTAAGATAATGTTGATAATTTTCATTACAGTATTCTTACTGAAGAATTTCACCAAAGTGCCTCTTCCTACTGTTTTGTCATTTTCTCTCTTTCTTTTCTCTTGATGTGCATGAATATTTACACTCTGTTCAATAATGTTGTTGAGGTGTTTTTCAAGTGTTGGGACATATTTCTTTAATAAAAGAATTAACTCCAGGAAATTTCTGTGATTTATATTTTCATTTTCAAGCGTGTATGCCGATTCTAGAGAGCCTCGGTAAGGAAGCCCTTGTTTGCTTATTAACTTAATCACATCTACTACTATTTCAATTATCTGCCACCTTTCTTGTACTTGCTGTTTATTTAAAAATAAATCATGAGCAGTTTTCTGACGTTTCACTGCCATAAATGACTGTGCGGATTCCATGTGGCTTTGGATGTTTCATGTTCCTCTACTCTTTGGTGAACATACCTCCAGTCATTAAAGCTGGAGCAGAAAACAGATTTGCTATCACTAAATGCAATACACAAAAAACAAAACAGCTGCTGATTCTTCTCATTAAAAGTCAACCACTGCTTTTTGAAAATTTGTTTGTCACTTTTTTCTACATTAAACAACTGTTTTCTATCATGGAAAGGCATATCCTTCTCACAGGGCTGAACAGGATGGTAAGCCAAATACGCAAGCAATTCATCCTGGCCAGGTTTTCTAAAATAGTCCGTTGACTCTGCATTTGGATTGATTGAGCCTTCTCTAACTTTATTTGTTACTGCAATTTCTAGTATGAGAGGTCGATCAACAGATGTTGATTCAGAGAAGTTTTCTTGGCTAATGGATTGTGTTTCAATGTCAAAATAATTCACTAAATCTGATACTGGAAATGAAACTTCATGTGAAGTTAAACTCTCTGCCTGATTGGTATGACTTGTAGATTTTGGTTTGGGGTAAAATTGGGTAATTTTTGAGCTCTCTTTTGCGGACTCTTGTAGTTGTTTGCTTTTTTTCTCTTTCCTGTACTCATGGCCACATTTCTTTCTCCTTTTATTGTCCATTGTTCACATGAAGACGTTCTGAAAGAAACCATTAAGTAACTTGAAAATATTTGAATTTTAAATAGCAGTAACAATGAAATTCAAATTTTGCAAGTTGCAAGTGATACTCAAATTGTAAAAAAAACAACCAACCCCACATGCACAGGGAGCGGAAAAGAAAATTACTCAAAATCAAAATAATATTTCTTTCAAGTTAAACAACAATAATACATTAATACTTTACAATTGACGTAAAATGTTAATGACTATTTAACTTTTTTATGAAACCATATTGGTAGGTACATATAACATAAATTGAAAACACACAAAACGTCAGAAACCTTATCTTAGAAGTTACAGGAAAGAACATACTGTCTTTTCGAGACGCATGCGGCATGACTCTTCGTTCAACATCACTTGGGTGACGGCATTCTTGGTGACTGTTCTCTCATCTGGCGCTTTTTATTGCCGGAGGGAGCTGAGGGAAGCTTCTAGGGAGGACGCACCGGGATATGTCCCGGTATCCCAGGCCGACCCTGGTGTAAAGATATAACTGCTTTTGTTTGACACTTCATAATCATATAAATGCTGATAGATATGCCTGATTTTTTGAATTTGTATGTTTCACAGTTTTTAAGAAAATGGTAATAAAATTGCGCTATTTTTTCATGCTTTATGTATTCTGTAGAGGGGATATAGAGAATGCATAAATATATTATCAACAAAACGCAAACTGTCCAGGTTGTGTCCTGCTACTTCATGTTCAGTTGTCTCAGCTGCAGTCTTGTATGGTTACTTGCATAAGGATTGTTAGCCAGAATATCAAGTACAATTGGCCATATGAAGGGTTTTCACCAGTAAGTGGTAACAAATCCGAGATGTACCGGTGAATCTGTACTTGAATTTTAAAGCAGCATGGACCATTGCCTGGAACCTCCTTTTTTGTGGCTGAGAGGGAAGCAAATGACATCGCACAATTGCGTTTCCAGATGTGTTGGAGAAAATTAGGTCTGTTCACAAGTAATTCTTTCAGCCTCGTATTTATCTGTAGTTCTGGAAGGGAAATAAGGCCACTATGACAACAAGAATTAAAATGACCATTAGTTTCCTCATTCGCAAAACGCAAAGCCTGGCAGTGCACACACTCAAAATTCGCACTTAAACTGTGCTCATGTATACATGGCAGTTTCATCCAATAAAGCTTTTTGAAAAGATAGGTTGCTGCGTGTATTAATGTGTTAACACTCATTGTGTGTGCTCTCAAAATTCTTTCACTCGTGTACAGCACATACTAAAAACATGCCCTCACTTTATTTTAAATACACCAGAGTTGAATAATAATGAAACGCATATATAGCGTATTAAATCCGTTTATTTTTGTGGTGTAGTCAGCACAAAGATTTGCCAAGCTTTCACACTCCACTGGGAGGCTTTTTCAAGGCAATGGTAGACTCAAAAATGCAGAGAATTGGAACACATAAAGAACGAAGATGATTTTTGAAAAAAATGCGGGTGACATCACGAGCATATTACTTGAATTTTTATCCCGTAATTATATGGTGCGCTGTGATGTGTTTCCATCTTTTAATAACGCATGTCAAACCATTGTATCTACCATTGCCTTGAAAAAGCCTCCCAGTGGAGTGCAAAAGCTTGGCAAATCTTTGTGCTGACTACACCACAAAAATAAACGGATTTAATATGCTATATGCGTTTCATTATTATTTAACATGCCCTCATTTGGCTGGAACTCTACTCATAATAGAACCCTGCTTCTGTCCTCACTGTAGTATAGTTTACGGTTGAATGGCAATGAAGTGCGTGTAGAGAAGGGCAGCGGAGCTGTCCTCGACAATAGCCAATCAGCCCCTTATTCTCCCCCTCTGGGCTCTGGCTAGCACCATCTCCCAAGGTCATACAACGTACCCAGCTGTCCCCATTGTGATGAGATGAAGTGAGAGTACTTAGGGTGCCAAGCTAAAGTGAGTGTGTCATGTACAGCAGTCAGCTGATTAAATTAAGAAGACATCTTTTATTTCCCCCTGATTCCTGGGATCAGGATCTGCAAAATGAGCTATCTCCTAAGGTTGTATGACTTACCTATGTCCCACAATTTTGTGTTGCAGAATGGAATTATGCATAAGATATATAAGGAGTGTTCAAATGAAAAGGTACAAAACGACACTGTGGGTATAAATGAAGACTTTATTCAAAGTATACACCATAGGCCGTAGCACAACGATCCCATTGATTAACGAGCCGAAGGATTCCTTGTTCCCAGAATTCCTGTGGCCGTGACGAGACCCAGTCCTGCACATCGTCCTTGAGTTCGTCGTCTGAGTGGAAGCGCTTCCCTTTCAGATGTTTTTTCAGGGGACCAAACATATGGAAATCGCAGGGCGACATGTCCGGGCTGTAGGGCGAATGGTCAAGCTGCTCCCACTGGAACTTGGCCAGTTCCGCGTGTGTGACCCTGGAGACGTGTGGACGCGCGTTGTCATGGAGCAGAACCACATGCTCCGTGAGCAGCCCCGGTCTTTTGTTCTTGATGGACCTGCGTAGGCTTCGGAGTGTCTCACAGTACACATCGGAGTTAATGGTTCATCTGTGCTGGAGGAATTCAACAAGTAGTTGACCTTGGACGTCGAAAAAGACGGTGAGCAACACCTTGCCTGCTGACGCCACGGCTTTGAACTTTTCAGGGGGAAGTTACGACGCATGCTTCCACTGCATGCTGTCCTGCTTTGTCTCTGGCTCGTAGTGATGGCACCAGCTCTCATCACCTGTGACGATCTGCTCCAGGAAAGCGGGGTCTTCATGATACCGAAACAGATGTTGAAGTGCTAGCCCCATACGCAGTTCCTTTTGCTGGTCGGTGAGCTGCTTCGGAACCCACTGCGCGCACACCTTGCGGTAACGCAACCTGTCGTGAACAATTGTCCACACTGTTCCAACGCTGACATCCACCTCCACCGCCAACATTCGCAATGTGGCACGCCGATCACCTCTCACTAGGTCGTCCACCTTGTCAATGAGATCGGCCGTGATGACTGTGTTTGCCTGGCCTGGTCTCGGGTCATCAACCAAACTCTCACGGCCTGCACGAAAACGGGCACTCCATTTTCTCACTGACTTGTCGGACACACAGTCTTCCCCATACACGTTCACCATCCGGTGATGAATAGCAGCCGGTTTAACACCTTCCACTGTCAGAAATCGGATAACGCCTCGCTGCTCCTCAGTCGTCGAATTTTGCAATGTGAACGCCATCCTGTCCTCACACGCACTGCCGCATCAATTGGACGGCGCTCTTTATAAGAGCCTCTGCTCTCTCCTGCGCATGCTCCGATCCACGCCGGCGACTCCAATCGCATCCCTAGATGTGTCGCTACGTTCTCCCATAGCGGCATAGGCAAATATGTTAACGGTTACGTTCTTATGACGTTTCGTACCTTTTCATTTGAACACCCTTATATATCATTGCAGACAATTGAAAGAAGCATGGAGTGATGTGTGCTTGGTGTAGCCAGGAATGATAAAAAGAGGAACTCGTGGATCAAGAAAATGAAAAGAGTGGAAGACATCACATCAAAGTAAAATTCTTGTAATGGCAGTGGGCTGGACATATTGTCAGAAGATGCTGAAGTGACATGGAGGAGACTTGCTCAAGACAGGCCATTTTGGAAGAAACTTGGAGAGATCTTCATCTAGCAGTGGATTGATAATAGTTGACAATGATGATGATATATATGTCCTGGAATCTCTGGATCAGCTGATGGATAAGTGCCAACTGATTGCTTGCCAGTGATGGTTTCTTTCCAGTTTTAGTGCAGTACATGAAATATGAGTTGAGCAGCATAAAATCGATGAAGTGGAATGCCAATATCTTCTACTATTTTATATTTTCCCTCATACAGTCCAATTTGCTCAGCATCATATCAATCTGGTCTACGGAGCCCATGTTTTCATTGTATGCCAGTATACAGTTAAGTTTTTGTTGTGGTTGGTGTCATCTCATTGGTATGCATCGTAGTCAAGATGTGTACTTCTCTGCGGTCCATCCATTGTGGTATGCTTCTGTCACACCATTGTGCAGTTGACTAGTATAGTGTCCATTTTGTCATCCCGTAATATCGCTCGTTTACTTCGCCCCACCATCTTTCTTGTTCTCCGTGACTCCCAGCAGGTATATATTTCAGTCGTCAATCGAAACTCTGAACTATAACTATTCTGTGGAAGTGCGCAGTACGTTTCCTTTATAACCACTTTGCATGTTACGTGTAGCATTCAACTAGCACCACTGCTCCACGTATATGTACAGGTTTGATGAACTGAACCCTGCCAAGAAACGTACATTCACGGGTTAGTTGCAATCAGTGTATCAGTGCACACCGTATAATTACATGTTAAACTGGGAAACCGAAATGTAAGCGGTTGACACAGTGCAACGTGCATTTACGGGATGGACAACACCAGCGTATTAGTGCACCAGGTGTAATTATGGGTCTGACAGTGAAAAGGTTAAAGAATGTGTTAACGAATGGAGCCACTGTTCTTTTTTCTTTTTTGTAAATAAGAGAGGTTGTCACTTAAAAACTTATTTAACAGAACATGAATCAGCAGTTCAAAATAGGTCTAAGAAAACTGAATTGGACAGATTGATCAAATAAAATTGTTTTTTATTGTCATTAACAGCATGGTATTAAAGGGACTTTATATTGAACACCAATGAGATCTCATGATTGGTCTCCATAGGCATAGTCACTCCATGAGGTTATCTGTTATATAGTCAAAGTGTGTCGTAGTAGTAAGGGCCATATGGGAAAAAAGTGTTCTTGAAAATTAGTCCATAAATAAATATTATTACTTTAAAAACTAATTTAATTTAAGTATAAGAAATGATTTTATTTTTAATGTCTTGAAAGACAAATTTTTTCATTTGATTTGCTGATGATTGACTACAGCAAAAATGAAACATTAACAAAACAATATGACAAACAAAATAGGTTTAGACAGACATGTGCAAAGTACAGGGCATACAGTACTTTGGGACACTTGAAATTCTGACACATCAACAGCATTTTTTAAAAAGAAAACTGGCAGAAGGACTGGAAATAGAGAGAAGAAAAAGTACTACATTAAATGATTTGAGAGGTTGGAATTTACATCTTGAATGGCAACATCTAGTGTAGCTGTAGTCCTGAGCAAGGGTATGTACCCAAAAATTTGACAGTAAATATTCTTTTTATTCCTTAGTAAAAAAACATCATAATTTGAGATAATTGTATATTATGATGACATCCATCCTAAGGTTGTTAGGTACATGGCATAAATCCTTTGTTAAAATTTATTAACCTTGTATTTTGAATTGGTATTTATTCAGATGCACTAAAGATAGTGAAACTTTCTCCTTAATATAAATCAGGCTCAAAGAATCAAGAAAACAATTATAGACCTATTGCAAAAATGTCGATTTTTGCAAAACTTCTAGAAAAGCTTATTTACAGTAGACTTGTCTCATATCTTCAAAAATATAACATAGTTAATCCTAACCAATTTGGCTTTCAGTCTGATAAATCAACCTCCACAGCTTTACTTCGTATGCAAAATATAATACAGAAAAATGTGGAACAGAAAAAAATAACACTTGCATTATTTTTAGATCTCACTAAAGCTTTTGATATATTAAATCATGAAATTTTATTAAAAAAGCTACATAATATTGGAATAGGAGGTATTTCTCAGACACTCTTTAAAAATTACCTATCTAACAGACAACTAGGCCTAATACAAATTGATCAGTTTTGTTCTCCATTAGAATATATGAGTTCGCGTGTACCCTAGGGTTCTATTTTGGGTCCGATCTTATTCTCAGTGTTATCTAATGCACACATTATTCTTAATGCTGATGATACTACTATTCTTTTCACTGGTTCA
The DNA here is from genome assembly GCA_039090855.1 of Macrothele yani. Taxonomy (NCBI): domain Eukaryota; kingdom Metazoa; phylum Arthropoda; class Arachnida; order Araneae; family Macrothelidae; genus Macrothele; species Macrothele yani. Next base: position 58,113,630 of record CM077010.1, read on the forward strand.
GACATCTCTTACATTATTAACTGACATAATCTTGAATTATTAAAATACTTTAATTGGTTGACTTCAAATGAGCTTTTGTCGTAAATATAAAAAAACCAAGGCAATAATTTTACAAATCGTCAGATAAATCTAACACCACCTAATTCTATACTTTTAGATGATAAGACAATAGAAATAGTAACTGATTTCACATCTAGGAATAAAATTACGGTCTAACGTAAAGTGGAATAACCACATTAACTTTTTAATGAATAAAGTGTCATCAAGTATTGGGATAGTTAGTTGTGCTAGCTTATCAGTTTCAACACTAAAGCTTCTATATTATTCTCTGGTACAATCACATTTAAATTATTGCATTCTATCTTGGGGACAAACAACTAACTCTAATTTTAGGAAACTTCAGGCATTACAGAATAAATTCATTAAACTATTAGAATTAAAACATAACTCTGATATGAATCACTTTTCACTAATGAACTTACCTATATATATATATATGCATTGACCCAAATAAATATAACATATTAACATCAAAACAATTATATAATTACAATTTGGGAAAAGCCATGTACAGGAGAATAAAACATGTTATAGATCATACTTTAATTGTAATTTCATTACCTACCCATGACTATAATACTAGAGGTGGATCTCGACTGAGACCAATTTTTTCCAGGACTCAGTATGTTAAACAGTCACTTACTGGGCCTCAATTTTGCAATTCTCTACCTCATGATCTTACAATAATAAATAATTTCAATCTATTTAAAAAACAATTAAAACTTTATATTCTGGGACTACCAAGAATATAAAAAAGGGAAATAAAAGAATAGGGAAAATTCGAAATGATAATTGCAAAAAAAAAAAAAAAAAAAAAAAAAAGGGAAGGGAAGAAGTGACTAAAAGGTCAAAGGGGGATACATTAGGAAAATGGGAACAGGACTGCAAAGTAGTAGGGAAGCGGGGAAAGTTGGGAGGAGGGTGGTTACGTAAAAGGGGGATGGGAAACAATTTTACTAATATTAATTTCTACTAATACCTTTAAATGTTATGTGCCGTGCTTTCAGGTGTGCCTCTGACTTGCCTACATTTGTATAGGGAGATCAGGGCCTTGTCAGGACTTTTGTGGCCTTTTCCCAGATCTCCCTTGCTGTCACAATTACTTACACTGTTGTTATATTACATTGTATTTTTGGTTTTTATGTAACAGCTAAATAAACTGAATTGAATTGAATTGAATAGTTCATTAAGTCTGGGAATAGCCATGTCATTACCAACTGAAACACTGTTCAGATATATTCTAATCATTTAAACAATATTTCAGTTTTGCTGTTTTTAATGTAGTGACAGATTTATATGCTGAAGATGTGAAAATCATTGATTGTTCTCTCCCCCCTTTTTTCCAGGTGTATCATTGGCAGAGCCACCACATAAAACACAGTGGTGTGGATGACATGGTGTTGCTCTCCAAGATCAATGAAGCAGCAATTGTGGATAACCTTCGCAAGCGGTATTCTGATGACCAGATATTTGTATCCTTTCTTTATAATTCTGTGGTTTTATTTTGTAAGTGAATTTCATAGCAAGCAACTTCAGCTGCCATGAGCATAAAATGATAAAGTTCTTCCAAGTTATTAGCATGATGATGATTTGGCAACCTAGTATGCTAGGCTCAGAGCTGCCATTGCATTATTATCAAGCTGGATCCTAGGGACCCACAGATTTAAAAAAAAGTGGGTACTTTGTGAGATATAAGTACTTTCAAAAAATCAAAAGTATCAAGAGATAATGAATATTTATGCTTACATAGGCAAATGAAAAATAAATGTAATGTACATTATTTGACACTTAATTTATGTTCTTTGAAAGCAATCTTTTTTAAAAAAATCAAATACTGACAGAATTAAATTTTATCATTTTCATCTAAATTGTTTCATAATGGAACTACACAAAGACAATGTATTTTAAGTGAGCTCAGAACACCAGACCAGTTTTTATTTTTCAAAACACAGGAACTGTGTGATGACTACTCTTGAACATTTTTTTTACTTTTAACGAACAATAATTGAAGTAGACGTACAATGCACAACTTTTAGTTGAGTATAATTGTTCGCAGTGCTCTCATTAAATTTCTTTGTTTTTCAAATTTTAAATTTCAACTGCTCCAGTATTGGTTAAGAGCTGAAAAGTTTAATAAATTAATCAGGACGTGTATATTTACATAATCTTACATTGTATATTTATATAATCTTGAGGGTATTGCTGGTGCATTGCTGGCTGTTTTCTTTCTTTCCCTAGTCCTCATGAATTTGACTATTGCCAAATGGCATGTTAAAAAATTCTGAAGTAAAATGTGGATCCCAAAGGATGCATAGATATTTGCAATTATGGGTCCTTTTTTTGGGGGGGGGGTAATTTATGTGCTACAGCGTATCATTGGCAGCTCTGAGACTGTGTTTGCCGTTTTGTAATCTTTACAATGTATTCCTTGACTGTGCATAGACATACATTGGTCCTGTCCTTATATCAGTTAATCCTTTTAAGCAAATGCCATACTTCAGTGACAGAGAAGTGGAGCAATACCAAGGTGCCGTAAGTGCATACTTCATTAATTTTCTTTTATAAAATAAAAATGTTTTATTTTTCTACTCTCTCAAATTTGTGGTTTGTGATGATTAGATATAAACAAAAATCATTGCACATTTTCTAGGTCCATTTTAGCGTCACAGGCATACATTTGACAAAATTTTCTAAAGATATATTACATTTTTCACATATTTTTGTCTTCTTATCATTGTCGACATACAAGTGCAATACTTTTTAGTATTTCCCATGTAACCATCCTTCAGAAAACTTAAAAATAATACCACCCTGGAATGTGAATCAAACCTGCATCTTCCAATTTACATTCAAGCACACTACTATTGATGTGTCGGAAAAGTCATGATGTATTTTGGCACCCAATGACGGTTGGGCAGTTTTGGAAGTACTAGAGGCATGCGCCGCTCTGTTATTGCTATGGCATTCAACAGGTGCCAGTTATAGCTGCAGTCTAAAAGGAATAGTGAGCGATTTGGTTGATTTGCGGAGATTTGACATCAAGTTGAAAATGGAAGACCAAACTGTGCATTTTTGCCATATTTTACTGTTTTACTTCCGTAAAGGGAAGAAGGTGAGTCAATCTTGTGAAAAGTTGCGTAAAGTGTATGGTGATAATGCTCTACAAGAACGTCAGTGCCAGCGGTGGTTCGCAAAATTCCGTGCTGGTGATTTTCACTTCAACGATGCTCCTCGGTCTGGGAGGCCAACCGAGGTTGATGACGACCAAATCAAGGCATTGATCGAGTCAAACCCACATTGCATGACACAAGAGATTGCAGATACATTCATTGCACATCCATCATTCAAGTGTTCACGACCACCTGAAGAAGCTGTGATACGTAAGCATGCTCGATGTGTGGGTTCCTCATGAACTCAAAGAAGCCCAATTGATGGTGCGTATAAACATCTGCCATATGCTCATTAAACGTGAGGAAAACAATCCTTTTTTGAAGCGACTGATAACTGCTGACGAAAAGTGGATTGTGTACAACAATGTGCTGCGCAAACGGTATTGGTCCCAATGTGCTGCTTCGCCTCAAACGACATCCAAAGCAGACATTCATCAGCGGAAGGTTCTGGTCTCAGTGTGGTGGGATTTAAAAGGTGTTGTGTTTTTCGAGCTCCTACCACGGAACCTAATCAATCAATTCGAATCTGTACTGTCAGCATTGGACAGTTTGAACGAATCCATCGTCCAGAAACGTCCAGAGCTCGTTCATTGTAAAGGTGTTGTGTTCCATGACAACAACGCAAGACCACACACAAGTTTGATCACCCGCCAAAAATTATTGGAGCTTGGGTGGGATGTGTTGCCACATCCGGCATACTCATCTGACCTTGCACCGTCAGACTTCTACTTGTTTCGCTCTCTTCAACAGTCCTTGCGTGGTATAACATTCAATTCAGATGAGGCTGTAAATCAGCACCTTGTACAGTTTTACGCCACGAAAGACAGGTCCTTCTATGAACGAGGCATTCTGCAGCTCACTGAAAAATGGCAAAAGGCTATCGAACAAAACGGGCATTATATCATTGATTGATCTTTGTTCTTTCTATCAATAAATGACCTTTGCAAAACATGGCTAAAATACATCATGACTTTTCCGACAACCCAATATTACACCGCCCAGGACCACGAAGTTCCAAGCAAGTGAAGTTAAGCAGATGTAGCTTAGGAATCCGAAAACGTTCCAGATGTCCATCAGTCAAAGCAATATTCATTTCATCATAGCATCAGTGACCATTTTGGATCCATATACATACAAATATTGGTCAGCACATTTCCAGTGTATCAGATCATAGAAACCAATAGGAAGTGAGTCCCCAAATAAATTAATTCTTCACAAATACATGAAAGCCATATATATATCATCGTTGGAATATAAATGCCATATGTTTTACTGTTTTCCATGTAGCCACTGTTTGCAATGTTGCTTCAATTAGTGACAGCTGGAAAGTTCTTTTGATTCTTACATCTGCTTAGCTTCAGTTGCTTAGAACTTTGTTGTCCTGGGTGGTGTAATGGTAGCATGATCTAATGCAGTGCTTTTCAACCTTTTCACAGATTGTACCACTTTTAGGACATGGCAATATTCGAGTAACCAGTGGCTTAGCAAGGTGTCAAAAACTTGATGACCAAAAAAAAAAAGTGATAAAGTACACCCACTTCCCACACTTTTAATGGGAAACTTGTGCCTGTTTCTCTGACATTAATCTTTGCACTCGTGGCTGGAGAGTGCTTACTGATAGAATTAAGTCAGATTCCAGCTGAAGAAAATTCCTTTCCTTAGTTTTTATACACGTCAATGAAGAAAACTCCTTCTCGCACAAGTATGTGGAACCAACTGGCAGTAATGCTACGATAGCTTTCCCCCGACTTCCGGGTACAGTTTTGCAACTTGGCTCCAGAACTTGGTCAGTGTTTTTTCATTAAAAAGTTCCTTCAAATTGCGGTCTGATGTCAATTCCAGAAGTGCTTCTTGGTCTTGAGAGGAAAGTTGGAGTTCACAGCATTGTCCATAATGAAGGGTGATGCAACCCAACAAATTCCAATATCACATCCTCTTGACATGAATGGAAAATACAATGCACACTCGGTATACAATTTTTCCAAGTGATTTTTTTATGGCAGTTTCAATATCTTCAGTGTCAAACAACAGAATTTAGTACAATAAAGCCTGATACATTGGGAAATGATGCAATATTTCCTTTCTTTCCTTAGTCTAGCCACAGGAAGATTTTCTTGTAGAATGCGCAAACTTTGTCTTCCATGATAAACACGTTATGACCGTGGCCCTGCAACAACTGATTAAGTTCATTTAGTTTTTTTAAATATGTCAGCCAAATAACCAAGGCAGGACACCCAGAAGACATTTTCAAACTTTTCTGCTAGGGGTGATGAAACATTCATCAGGAACAGGTGCATTTCATCTCACAGCTCTAATAATCTTGATAATGTTTCACCTCTCGACAACCGATGTACTTCTGTATTAAAGAGGAGAGTGCTGTGCTCAGAATCCAAATCCTTGCATAATTGTCGAAATAAACATCCATTCAATGGCCGGCTTTTGATGAAATTTATTATTTTTGCGGCATCCTCCAAAATCTCATGTAACAAAGGGCTTATCCATTTAGAAGCAAATGCATGTCTATGCAAGATTCTATGATTTGAAACAATTGAATTGTTTCTTGTCTTAGCTCGTGCTAGCACGCCCATAGCTCTTCCTGTAATAGCTGCTGCACCATCGGAACAAATTGCTACACACCAAGTCCAAAATATTCCATGTTCCCTTAAAAAATTATCGACTGTTGTGAATATTTCTTCCCCAGTCGTCCTGCCAGGTAGTGGGCGGCAAAATAATACGTGTTCCAGTATATCGTCTGAATCAGAAACACGCACAAAGACAATTAATTACGCTTCAACAGTGATGTCCGTGCTTTCGTCCAATTGAAATGCAAATTTTTCTGCTGCTGTGATCTTTTCCATCACTTGTTGAGTAGCGTCTGTGATCATATCTTGTATTCGTCTTTGGACGGTGTTGTCAGAACATGAAATATTACGAATAGTATCAGCCATTTTTTCGTCAAAGAGAATTGGAGCAATTGCAATGGCAGAGGGAACCATGACTTCTTCAGCGATTGTGTGAGGCTTACTTTGTTTAGCTGCTATCAAGGACAATTCATAAGATGCTTCCAGACATTTTTTCAAGATGGTTGTAAACTTTACGAAAGCAGCACAGCATTTTATAAATTCGTCTCTCTTCTTCACAAAAAACGGCACTGGCTTTTTGGTGTGCTCTTTATGTTTTGTTGTTAAATGTCTTTGGAGCAAAAAGGCTTCATGGAATGCTTGGATAGTACTTCATTGCAGATAACACAAACCGGAAGCTGCTGATCGTTTTCTTCTGCAAAATAAAATCCAAACTTCAAATAATTTTCACTGTATTTTTGATTCAGTGCCGGTTTTAATTTCTTCGGTGGTGGTTCCTTTGCTGAATCACTTTCCCTTTGCACTGACAAACATATGATGAATTTATCCATATTTATTAATATGAATCACTACCTTGGTCTCATGCCGTAACACACAGTGGTAGCAAAATTGAATAACTGGAAAGGAGAAAAATGACAAGCCAGACGGCAAGCAAGAACCCGGTGACATGTCGTGATTGGTGCAACGTAAGCGGGTAGGGATGGAGCCGACATATCAGCCCAGAATAGATACTTTGACCTTGAAGTTTCCTGCCTTTTCTTATATGCTCTCCGGCTATTTTGAGCGCAATAGGAAATGATGAGTCATGGGTTGAAAGCCTTTCAGCTCCTCCACGGAAAATGCGGAAACAAGTCCACGGCAAGTCTTTCCATTCCAATGAATAATACATAATGACCCATGCATTTGACTGCATTTCACATTCAAAATGCTGAGAAAAGTATAATCTTGTCTAGGACAACGTCGCATACCACCTGCCAGTGCTGAAGTACCACCGGTTGAAACGCACTGATCTAATGTGAATTGGGTGATGCGGGTTCAATTCCTGTTGCAGGGTGATGTAATTTTTAAGTTTTCTGAAGAGTGGCTGCATGGGAAGCAGTAGAAAGTATGACATTTATACGCTGACAATGATGTATAGGCCTATATGAGGGAGGATCGAAAAGTAACGCACAGCATTTTTTTCTTTTTGCAGGTTGCAGTTTGGCAGACAATGAGTTTGAATATCATGCTACAGACCGATTTGGCTGGATCAGGTGTCGCTGTGGTGGAAGACAGTGTGAACAATGGCACAAAGATGTAATGTATATGAGCATCATCTACGAATGAAGAGCAACGCTGTGTAGTCCGATTTTAGTGGGCTAAATGGAAAACTCCGAAGGAAATTCATAAAGAAATGGTCGAAGTCAGTGGCGTATATTTGAGGCTAGCTGCGAAGCCCAGAGAATGCACAAATAAAAGTGAATTAAATATACACAAATAAAAGTAAACTATATAGATATATTGATGCTTTTGCTGCGAAAAAAATGTGAGGATTCGCTTCTTTGACTCAGTCTGGCAAGCGAAAACCAATGGTGCGTAAGGTAACCAGCTCTTTCAGAGGCTTTGCTGTTCTGATTCGAAGACCTTCTGTATAATCGCTGGCTAGCGTTTCCACGATAACATGAATGAGCGGGTGGAGGGGAATAGGCCATTGCTTTGGGCAACGGTTTGCTCAGAAAAGATAAAACTTAGATTATCTCTGTCACTCGCATGCTTCCGCAGTAACAGCATGTGTTTTGTGAGAGTTGTTGCAGTTGTGTGAAGTGTCAATGAATTAAAATCAGTGATATTATATCTTATATCTGTGGCTTTGTTGAATTCAAACAGTTTTGATAAATTTTGTGATAGCTTTCCTGAACATCTACTGTCAGAACTTAAAAGAATCTATGCCTCAATTTTTTGATACAGTTCAACTAAAAAATGAACTGAAGGTGTTTTATTCCCTTGATGAATACAAAAAGAAATTAGTAAGAGACATTACTTGTTACATGAAATTGAATAAATTGGACATCGTGTTTAGTGAAGTGTACAAATTAGCTGACCTAATATTAAAGTTTTCATCAACAACTCCAACTGTCGAAAGAAGTTTTTCTGCATTAAAAAGAATCAAGATATATCTCAGAGCCATACAAGGACATGTAGATTTGAGTAACTTGGCTGTTTTGTCAATAGAGAACCATTCTTTTTAAATATGGGAGTACTTGGAAGAAACTTTTTATGAAAATGTGACACTCAAGTTCACACAGAAGGAAAGAAGAATGGAGTTCATGTGCAAATAAGTGTTCAAATCCTAATCCTCATGATTATTTGGCATGCTAGCAACAGCATGTACCTAAAATTTAGAGAAAACATTTACTATTACTTAACAATTGAAAATTAAACTTTGCAATTAAAAAAAAAAATAGTACTTGGAGGGGCGGGGGTAGCCCAGGCTTGGACCCAAGATACGCTACTGGTCAAAGTGTATGGTGGTGATTGCCTGGACTGCAGCAACATCTCCAGATGGCACAGTTTCTTTACAGAGGGCTATGGTAACCTTACCGATTTGCCACGTTCTAGTCGGCCTGTAACCGCTTCATCACCTGCCACTGTGAGAAGCATTGAACAAGCAATTCTGAGTGGCGGGCAGATCCATCTGCACTCACTGGCACAGAAGTTCACCATTCTGAATGGTATAGCATACGATATTGTGCATGACAAATTGCAATTTTGCAAGGTCAGTGCACTATGGGTGACCAAGAACTTGACAAACAACCAGAAGGGACAGAGGATGATATCGTCCTTGGACCACTTGATGCGTTGCGCAGAAAAAGGAATAAGTTTCTGGCAGGTGTAGTGATGGGCGATGAGTCCTGGATGTACAACTACACTCCTGAAACAAAGAAGGCCAATATGGTGTGGAAACATTCCGACTTTCTGCCACCACAAAAATTCGTAGTAACCGAATCTGTATAAAAAGTCCTCATGACAGTGTTCTGGGGCATGCACGGCATTCTTCTGGTGGAGTTTCACCCAACCGGGACCACTGTAAATGCCAAAACCTACACTAACACATTGCCAAAGAAAGTTATAATAGCAGGGGATTTCAATGCTAGAGTAGGTGTGCAGAATGCAATTTCTGACAATGTTCTGGGTAAGTTTAACAATCCTTGCGTGAATGATAATGGTGAAAGATTAATTGAACTCTGCATTGAGAATGGTTTGTGTGTATCTAATACATTTTTCAACCACAAGTATATCCACACATATACTTGGGAAAATCGTACTCTTGGTCAAAAGAGTGTGATAGATTTTGTTGTTTACGACCAGCGTTTGAAACACTTAGTTGTTGACACCCGTGTGATGACAGGTGCGGATGTTGGTTCTGATCATTACTTGGTAGTGTCACGAGTGAAACTTAATGTTGGATGGAGGAAAAGGAATAGGGAGAGACCCCAGGATAGAAAGAATAAAGGTTGATAGGCTCCTTGAAGATCATCAGCGGTACTCTGACTTACTCGGAGAACGACTGAAGGATCTGAAATCTTGTGAGAGGGATGTAGAAAAGAAGTGGGAATGTTTTAAGAACTGTGTTGTCACTGCTGCTAAAGAGGTCTGTGGCACCACAATAGTGGGTAACAATAGAGGTGATGCTTGGTAGAATAGTGAGATTGATGAGGCAGTAAAGAAAAAGAAGGAAGCCTATTTGGGGATGTTGCAAGGTAGAGTCTCTGTGGATGAATATCGCTGTAAGAAGCATGAAGCTGCTAAGCTGGTTCGCCACAGTAAGGCAAAAGATAGGAAGGAGAAAGTGGAAAGGCATGAACTGGCTTTTTGGAAAGATAGAAAGTCCTTCTGGAAGTACATGAGACTCAGGAAAAATAGGGGAAACAAAGTTGTAAGTTGTGTGAAGAATGAGATCGGGGAAATGATATGGGAGCCCAATGAGTTAAGTGAAAGATGGGGTGAATACTTCTGTGGGTTATTAGATCAGGAGAGCAAAAATGATTCTGAGACAGATGCAGATGATGTCACAATGAGGGATGAAAGCACAGGAGGGATCTCAAGAGAAGAAATGTGTAAAGCTCTAAAATCTCTTCAGAATGGTAAGGCTCCAGGAGTTGATGGCATAACTGCAGAGATGTTGAAGTATGGTGGTGACTCTATAATTGACTGGTTAACTGAAATTTGCCAGTTGTGCTGGGAGTTAGGAATGGTCCCTCGGGATTGGAAGGATGCTGTTATTGTTCCTTTGTATAAGGGAAAAAGGTGATCAGACTGAATGCAAGAACTATCGTGGTATTAGCCTACTGAGTGTGCCAGGGAAAGTGTTTGGTAAGGTTGTTATTGAAAAAGTACGGGGTCTTACATCATTGAAAGTGTGGGATGTTCAGAGTGGTTTTATGCCTGGTAAAGGCTGCACTAACCAGATTTTTGCATTACGCATGATGATTGAAAAGTATCTGGCTGTTGGGAAGAAAGTTTTTACTGCCTTCATAGATTTAGAGAAAGCTTACGACCGAGTGAATAGGACACTTTTGTGGAAGGTATTGAATGAATATGGTGTTACTGGGAATCTACTTAATAGTGTAAAAGCCATGTATGCTGGTAGTAGAGCTTGTGTACGAGTGAATGGTGTTTTATCAAAATGGTTTTCCATTGGTGCAGGAGTTAGACAAGGTTGTGTAATGTCGCCATGGCTGTTTAATATATTTATGGACGCATGCATGTGTGAGGCCAAAATAGATAATAGTGGTTTATTTCTTGGTGATATCCGTATGTGCAGATTGCTGTATGCTGATGACACTGTCCTGTTGGCAGAGAGCAAAAGTGAGTTGCAGAGTATGTTGACTCGGATGCACGAAGTTTGCATGAAATTCAAACTGAGTATAAATAAGGGAAAAACCAAAGTTATGGTGTTTGAGAGAGGAATGGGTAGCACTGAATGTAATGTAAGTATAAATGGCACTGTGATTGACCAGGTGAGTGAGTTTGTGTATTTAGGAAGCATGGTTGACAGAGAGAACAAGTTGGATGGTGAAATCAGTAGGCGAGTGAATTCTTCTTTGAAAGTCATAGCTGCTCTGGGAGGTTTTCACAGGAATGATGGGTTCTCTAGAGAGGCCCACATGACTGTGTATGAAACAGTAATTGTTCCTACTCTGATGTATGGCAGTGAAACCTGGGTACTGCAGAAGAAGCATAAGAGTCGTTTGTGTGCTGGAGAAATGCGTTACTTACGTGGGGTTTGTGGCAAGACACGATCTGATTGTGTGAGGAATGAAGATGTATTGCAGTTGGGTGATGTAAAGCAAAATGTTGTTAGCAAGGTGGAGACCAATATGCTTCGGTGGTTTGGCCATGTTGAAAGAATGAGTGATGAAATGCTTACTAAGAAAATCTTTTCTACCCAAGTGGCAGGAAGGAAAGGCAGAAGAAGGCCAAGGAAGACATGGGTGGATCAAATTCAGGAGTGTCTCCATGAGAAAAAGATTATGAGTATGAAGTATAAAAGATCTTGTGTAAGGCGTGTAATGGATATCAGTGAAGCACGAGTTGTATGTCAAGATCGCTGTAAATGGTGAAGTTTGATACGACAACAATAAGTAAAAATATCTGGAAGTTTGTATTTCTTTTTGGAGCTAACCTCTGAATCTTAGAGAACAGCTTAGTGATATGTATGTATGTATGCATGAGAAAGGGAAAGTGAACTTCAGAGGACTTTTTTTTTTTTTTTTTGGTAATGAGGGAAAATCTAAGAATCATCCTCAGCTAGTTCCCTTTTTTTCTTATCTCATCTTTGTACTGATGTTTCATGTACATTTGTGCCTAATCAGAAGGCATACTAAGCAACACTTGCGTCAGTGGTTCTTCATTTTAATATCCCTGGCAATAGTGAAAAGGGTGACTATATTTCTTAAGAATTTTTTCTAATGAAATGCATGTTATCCTATTTCTAACAGTCTCTTTAAAACTAATCAGTATGGAAAGCAATTTTGCCCCCTCTCCCTTATTAAAATTAAATTAAATTTCAAAACTCTTACTTAAATTGTCCGTGATGGAATCTGAGCCATTTCTGTGTCCCATAAAATTGTTTTCATGGCAGAGTGAACAATACGGTTCCAATTTTTTATATTTAATTTCACTTAAAACATGTGTTCTCCCATTCCATGATAACTTCTTTCTGTATCAAGGGGGGTTAGAGGAAGCATTTGTTTTAGGTTAAAGTGAAATTAATTAAAAAAAAAAATTCTGTATTCATACTGTGCCGAGACTTGATAGAGAATGATACCTGAGAGAGAATGAGAGACAATGGGGAAGAGTAGGAGTTCCAATTTTGAACTTTATTATTATTATTATTATTATTATTATTATTATTATTATTATTATTATTATTATTATTATTGTGAACAAAGAAAAAGTTGCTCGTTTTGTGTGTTGATACAGCTAGAAGTGACTAAGTTATGGGAAACCATCATTTTTAGAGAAATTCAACTTTAGAAAGTGATAATGCTGTTTTGATGGTAAAATGAAATATGGAAGGTTCATATTTTTCACAAAAATAGTGATAACTTTTGAGGAAACCAAAATCTGCAACTACAGTGACCCTCAACAAAATCATACAAAAAATCAGTCAAAATAGTATAACTATACGTTCTAGTAATCTGAATTTCTTGGTGTAGAATACAAAATCAGTTTCCAAGCTTTCACACATCAGTCAGATGGTTTTTTCAAAGGTAAACAGCAAACTAACTGCTCGCAAGATTTTTGGCTTGATCCCAAAGTTCCTTAATTTTAAGATGTCAGTAAAAGGATCATGGTTCAAAAAGAGAAAGGACATATTTCTTCACCAGACCCTATCAATTATAGTGGTCTACTTTCCTTAAAAAAGCCATCTGGTTGATGTGTGAAAGCTTGGAAACTGATTTTCTGTTTTACACCAAGGAATTCGGATTACTAGTGTAGTTATACTATTTTGAGTATAGTTAGTGTACAGTTCCTGTTTATTAATAAAAAAATCAGTGTTTGCAAATATATTCAGAAAATCAGTGTTTAGAAATATATTAGGGAAATTATATAAATTATAGTCCTTTGGATATACATATTCACCCTACTGTACTTTAATTAACATGTGTATTAGTATTATGTACTTTCCGTAGGTTACTCACCTTTCTCAAACAGGTTCGGGAGTTCTACCTTTTTGCAGACATTTCTCACACGTATTCTTCAATTCTGTGTTCCGTCTCTGGTTTGAGGATACAACTTACATTTGACAATAGCTTCGCAATAACCACTTTTTATTTAAAACAACAACAACAACAAAAACATTGGTGCAACATTCTGCATATACACTGGTACTTTTTCACACTCACTCCGATAATTCCTGAATTCATGTTTTTCCTCACTTTAAAAAATTAAAAATGGTTATTGTGAAGCTATTGCCAAATGAAAGTTGTTTCCTCGAACAGGAGACTGAACACAGAACTGAAAAATACAAGTGGGGAATGCCTGCAAAGAAGTAGTACTCTCGAACCCATTTGGGAAAGGTGAGTAACCTACGGAAAGTATATAATTAGGGAAATTAGTGTTTCTTACAGGTGATTCAGAAAAGTGTAAGTTATAACAAAAAATCAGGAAGATGTGCCATTTTTATCCTTATAAACCCACTCCTAAAGTAACCCCCAAACTCTAGAAAGTTCCCACGATTGCTCCTCGTGGTTTTCTCATAATGTTAGCAACCCTGTTACTATAGTGAAGACAAGCAGCAATTCTCTAAAAAGTCTGTTTCAAGCAACTAACTACTGTTGCAGATTTCTGTTGTGGGAATTTCACTTGTATTTTGATGTTCTGTGAACTGGACAATGAATGCGTATAAAATGTATAACTGCAAATATATTAATTCTGTTTCAGGCAGCATATGAAAACCCTCCACATATTTATGCTTTGTCTGATAACATGTACAGGAACATGTTAATTGACAGTGAAAGCCAGTGTGTTATTATCAGGTAAGCTGTTTGTCCTCTTGTTTTGGTAACAGATTTTGCCTATCTGTGTTTTATATAAGCATTCATGCAAATAAGCAGGGGTAGAAAAATATTCTGAAATCTGGTGGTCAATATTCTGAAATCTGGTGAAAGCCCACAGGAAGGTCTGCGCCCGGACTTCTGCCAAAGCTCCTGAACTGCTGCCACTGTCGCCACCACCACCACCGACGAGTTCCAGTTCTACCCTGCAACGATCGGATTCGGAAATGTCTGTAGACATTGACGATCCTCTGGTTCCAGTTGTAAGCCCCAGCCCCAGTTCCTGCTCAACCGTGTCTGTGGTGACGAGTGTACCCTCCTCATCTCATGAAGAGGAAGACAGTTTCTATCTTGAATCACCCATCACTGTAAGTTCTAAACCTTTCACGGTTAAACGACAGATAACCAATTTTTTGGACAGGATGAATGCCTCCACAAAGCAGGAAACAGATCTTGCTATTGCCAAGGTTTCCTATGGTTGCAACATCCCATTTAGTGTGGTAGAATCGGTGCATTTTAAACAGTTCTGTCAAAAAATGCGGCCTGCCTATAAACCACCAACAAGAAAAGCCCTTTCTGATAAACTTCTAGATGAAGTGTATGATGAAGTTACTGAGATCACCATCAGTGCTGCAGACACAGACTTCGTTTTGCTCATAGACTGTTGGAAAAATGAATCGAACAATACGAAAAATGTTGTAACACTTCTTCACAATCCCTGTGGAAGTAGTGGCAAAGCTGAAAGTGTTTTTCTTGATGCTTTTGACATGTCTGGTTCGCCAGAAATAGGTGAAGCACTTTGTGATGTGGTCAGTGAATCAAAAAAGCTAGCTCAAGAATGATACAATGTGAATATTTATTGTACAGTTTCCGACAACGCCAGTAATATGGTTAAAATGGGTAAAAATCATGGCGTGTGGCATTCTGCCTGCAATGCCCAAACTGGAAATCTTCTAGCTAAGGATCTTCTCTCGAAAAACATTGTATCTCGTGTGAACATGGTGTTGAGGTCTTTCAAGCACCCTGATCGAGAACATGAACTGACAGAAAATGGTGGCTCCAAAGTATGCCTCGCTGCCAACACTCGCTGGTGTTCTCAAAGGGCTGCCTTTTCCTTGACTAATGATCTAAGCGCAATGAGGAAAGTTGCTGCCACTGATGAAGCTGAGAAATTGTCTTCTCAAATTAAGTCCTTCCCCTATGATAGTGTTTTTCTCAAAGAAGTTGTCGATACATTCGCAGTGCTTAATCCAGTAAGTCATCTAATAAATATATGCCAGAAAACAGAAGCAACTGCTGCAGACACAGTTAGATTGTGGATGGACTTACGTTTACCTGAGGACCATAAGGACCTCATGCCACATGTAGAAAAAAGGAGAAACCAATCGCTAAATGTATACAGCCTTGCAGCCAATGTTCTCCATCCTGGGTACCAGGGGCAGAAAACGAATGAGAAACATCATGAAAAAGTAGAGGGGCTCATTTTAGAGAACCTCTACCCCTCGGGAATAACCAGTTTTCAACAGTATCGAGAAAAATCTGTAAAGTTTAGAGCACTTATGAAGAAGGGTGTTAAATCACCACGGACATTCTGGTACTTCGCCAGTCGGCACCATAAGGAGTTGTCAGCAGTTGCTTTGAAGTTAATCAGCATCCCAGCATCTTCAGCCTAACTTGAAAGACTTTTCTCTTATTGGTCTTTTGTCCATAATACTACAAGAAACCGGCTCAGCTTCGAATGTTCGAAGAAATTGGTTCAAATATATTATACTTAGTTACAAGATTATAACAGTGAGGATTATTAGTGTAATTAAGGGTGCGTGAGAACTGAGAGTGACAATTATAAACATTTAAAGAGTTACATTTAAAACAAGTAGTTTAATGTTTTGTCAAATCTACAGTTTTTTCCTTTACGGGTATAAGCAAAGTACGATCAATATGAAAAACGTTTAGAGTTTTAAAAGGGTAAAATTATGATTTTGAAGTGTACACCTGGATAACATGTCAAACACAAATATTATTAAATGAAAATGTACAATATTTTGCATTATAGACATGCCATAGACATTCATGTCAAAATATTATCTTTGGTGAACAAACTGAATTGTTTATTTTATAGAATTACATAAATATGAAAATACACTCGACGAATTTGAAGCTGTTAATAAAATCTTGAATTCTATTCAATATACATTGTGATTTTTATCGATGCTAGTGAAAGAGGTAGATTATTTTCTCCATTTTTAATATACAAGAACAGATACATTATAATTTCTAAAAAGAAGTCTGTTAATAGGTGGCTGAGCTGTATGAACAATCTTAAGAGAATAATGATTTCATAGTGAAATATACAAGAAATTTTAAGTTTAAAATGTAATATAATTAGAGTGGTTTCTATATTATATAATTTATACACACACATGAAAGAAAATTGGTTTTTTACATCCGCATAAAAAACTGGTTTTCTCCCCAAGTAAATTACCTGTATATTATGCATAATTAATGTAAAATACGTAATGAGTAAATTACCTTGCCAACCCTGGTGCTAATGCTTCCCATGACATTTGACACTGTGTCTTGTTCTAATGCTGGCTACATCCTCCATGGTCTATTGTTGACTGGCTTTCATCCTCTGCCAGGTTTGACACTTTGCCAAAGAACCTATCTGTTTAAACTTATGGATCATTTTATGTAAACTATTTTCAATTATTGGCCCAGTCTTTAAGCACATTCTGAACTTGTGCAGTGATGTTAAGGCACAGCTGTTATCTTTGTAAAACAACTTTGCAAGAAGTGCAAGATCGTTTGATGACAGTGCCTTTGCACTTTAATGAATCATTTTTCAAGTGCCTGCCTGTACAGCTTCTTTTCAAGATGCTGTATTTCAGGCACTTGTAATTTGCATGTTTGGATAGTGGAGTGCATGTAACTGCAGCTCCTCATTGTTACATATGATTACAGCATCACTTATCACCCTGAAGTTGAGTTTTGGAACTGGTTTTTGTTTTTTGATCAAACAAAATTTCATCTCCCCAGGAGGAGTCATATCAAATTTCAAGTCATTCCAAGGAATAGTTCCACCTGTAATGTCCTTGGAAACATGGACTTTAATTATGGACACCTAGTACTAGA